>CM061524.1:93585682-95985682 GCA_030068015.2 Neoceratitis asiatica | reverse complement strand
TAAGTGTACATAATGCTGTTATATACAGTAGATCAGGAATAAGATATATATGTCTCTTATACCCTACTACCCTTTACCTTAATGTTTTAAATTTAACATACGGCGAGTGGAGTAAGACCTCCCATGAAGTTTTTGACCATTACGTACGGGGCCAAGCGTTGTCATGTTTCAAAATCACCTCTCTCTTGTTTCTGGCCGTTTTTTCGCACAATTTACGGCTTAAACACATTAATTGTAGTGGATAACGAGTTTAGTTTGCGTTTGGCACGGATTTTGTTCTAGTAAAGACTTCAACTTCTCATCTTCAAACTTTTTGCATTGGCCAGCAGGGTCTTCGCCTTCGACGCTGAAAAAACTGCACTTTTGAAGCATCGAAACCACTCTCTGCACGACACATCGGTCGTTGCGGATTCACGACCGATGATGGCTTTCAGTTGCACTTTTCTACCAATTAAAAGAGAAAATCAAAATTTCCCGCAATTGCTGTGTATTTAACACAAATTCGGACGGTTTCCAAGAAGAAGAAAAAAGAAAAACAATGTTGTTGTCAGAAACAAGCACTCTTTTGCACACTAATTGTTGCTGACAGCTGTGAAACCTCGCCAATAAAACAAGTAATCGCCTCCAAGATCGTCCATAACTTACAGGTGAATTAATTTGTATACCAATAGAACCCGACAGTGAAAGATAATACCTCCAGCAGAGAAAGATAAGATCTCCATTAGGTGGAAAAAATCTGGTGGAAAATGATATGGATATGGTTTCGAGAATGGTCGCCATAGTCATGAAAGCTGTTGCGTGAGCTGAACTTTATACGGATACAAAATACACCATTATATGCCGTAAGAAAATTATATGCTCATGAAAACGTCGAGGAATATACACATCTGGGTCTTCGGCTACATTTTCATGTTCAACGAGCAAACCAATGATCCATAGGCCTTATAATATACTATATAACCGATCCAGTTTCTTCTAATTTCCTAAAAATGTTACCAATTACTTGAATATTCTCCTCTTAAAACACGTAACGTAGCCACGTTTGAATTGCCATTTTTGTAGTAGGTTTCAACAATTTTAATTCGTTGTGCTGTTGTTAAGAGATCTATTTTCTCATAAATGCCTGACAGCTAATTTTGACAGTTAATTTTGACAGCTAAGTATGGCAGATGTTAAAATACAGCTCTGCCCTTTCGAAACCACAAAATAGATAACTCTTTATGAAAAACAGAAAAAAGAATGTCGAGTAAAAATAAAAAAATCCGTCGGTTCGACTCCTGGCAAAAGAAGTCTGATGAGGAGATGTGGTGATCTGCGAAACAGCTGTCACTTCTACCAATTTTTCTTTGTTGTATAACAAAATATTCAATGAAAAATAATTTTTCTAACAAAAATAGGCCTTTGAATACAGCTCATTTATTTATAACAAAAAAAAAAAAAAAAAAAAAATTAAAATTATTTTAATTTAGAATTCAATTAATATGATTTTTTTTACAATCGTAATAATGAACATAATTGGCTTAAATTATTTTTGTGGAAATATTTATTACTTCATTTGTTTACCAGCTCTGCATAAATGTACTATGTAGCAGTATTCATTTCTTGTAGTTTCAATAAATTTTAATTTATTTTATATGCATCTCTATATACATATATGTACATATGTATATGCATATATCTTAGTAAATTGTATGCCATCATAACTTCGACTACAGCCTGAGAGAAAGGTTTCAACAAATTGCAATTAGACTTGAGTATGTACAAGTCGACCTCTCACAGTAAATGTCATAAATCTTAAATTTTATAAAATATGCATTTATGCATCCGTCAGTTGGTTTGTAGATTTGCAGCTACACACACATATAGAAATATCTAAAAGTATATAGAGTAAGTACACCCTTAAATTACTTTTCAAAGGCCACGCTGGAAAATTGATAAGAAATGCACAGCCCAGAATTCTTTCTCACTCCTGAAATTTCAATAACCGAATTCTGGCTTACCGCCTTGCTTTAAGCACCTGGCAGGTAAGTTGGAAAGTCCCCGACCTGACGCATAGCTAACGCTACTAGAATTAAATCCATATGATTTGACAGCTGTCAGATCATTAGTTTGTGAAATGTAGCATTTTGAGTGAGTGGAATTTTTGTTGTCGTGAAAAAATGGATCAAAAGGAATTTTGTGGGTTGATAAAATATTGCTTTTTGAAGGGAAAAAATACAGTTGAAGCAAAAACTTGACTTGATGACGAGTTGCGAGATACTGCGCCAGGAAAATCAACCATCAAGGCTTGGTATGCTAGGTTTAGACGTGGTGAAATGAGCACCGAAAACGATGAACGCAGTGGACGCCAAAAAGAGGTTGTTACCGAAGAAAGCATAAAAAAAAACCACAAATGCTTTTGAGTGATCGTAAATTGAAATTGAATGAAATAGCGAAAACACTCCAAAGATATCAACTGGATGTGTATATCATATCATTCACGAATATTTGGGTATGAGAAAGCTCTCTGCAAAGTGGGTACCGCGCGAGTTCACTTTTGACCAAAAGCAACGATGAGTTGATGATTCGGAGCAGCGTTTGGAGATGTTCAAGCGTAACAAACCCAAATTTTTGCATCGATATGTTACAATGGATGAAACATGGCTCCATCATTTCACCCTGAAGTCCAATCGACAGTCAATCGAGTGAGCTACATGCGATGAACCCGCTAAAAAGTGTGGAAAAACGCAATAGTCGGCTGGAAGGGTTGTGGCGATTGTATTTTGGTATACGCATGGCATAATTTTCATTGACTCCTTTGAAAAAGGAAGTACCATCAACAGCGACTATAACATAGTGGACCGTTTGAAAGCCGAAAATGCCGAAAAACGGTCTTATTTGAGAAAAAAGAAAGCGCTGTTTCACCAAGACATTGCATCGTGTCACAAGTTAGTGAAATGGATATGAATTGGGCTTCGAATTGCTTCCGCTTCTCCAGATCTGGCTCCTAGCGAGCATTTCCTGCTCTCAAAAGAATGTTCGCTAGGAAGAAATTTTCGTCAAATGAAGAGGTGATCACCGAAACTGAGGCCTATTTTGAAGCAAAGAATAAATTGTACTACAAGCATGGTATCGAAAAGTCGGAGGGTCGCTATATTTAGTGTATTACCCGTGAAGGGAACTATGTTGAATAAAAAAATGAATTTTGCCAAAAAAATATATTTCACTATGGTAGGTCGGGGACTTTTCGATTGACCTGTTATCTATCTGCATACATATACAACAGCTTGCTAATGTCCCCGAACATTATTTAAACTAATCATTCTTCATTGCATTTCATTTCCCCAAAAACATTGTTTATACCACCTTCATTTGCCTTGTGTAATGAATGCCATTATATATATATATGTCATATCTATGTATGTATAATTGATGTTAGCAATTGCATTGGGCAATGCAAGTCCATCCAATCTGCTTTCTCTGTCACTAAACAGCCTATACGTTTATCTACTTGAATATATATAGCTCTGTATGTAAATGTGCTGCCATACTGACAAACTCACAGACTTAGTGATGATCTGTCAGTGCTGCCATTATGCATTTCATATGAAGGCAACCAAATTTATGCCATCTATTTGGGTAATACTATACCGAGTGGAGACGACGATAACTTACCAACCAAACGAAATACATACATACATATGTATGTATGTAGATAAATTAGCAGCTGAGGAAGGTGGAGGAATTTCTGCAGTGTGTATTTGAATGGTATCCTTGAAAATGTGCAAGTAAACAGCAAAAATTTGTTGTTTATAATTATAATTGCATCGCATCATATTGTAAATTATTTAGTGGTTTATACGGATGTGTGGATACTAATAAAGTCCAATTTTGATGCGCAGTTTACAAATGACCACATGTGCATTCACATAAAAAAATTACAAATTTGGAAAGAGCCAAGTAAGACTGAAGTGATTGATTTTGCTGACGATATTGCAGTAGTTACAGTGACAGTCACAGTGTTCTGTTTCGAGATTCCCAATTTCTTTAAAGAAAAAAACACAGGAAATTCAAATTTAATGAGGAAATTTTATTATCGTTCGAAAGAACGATCGTTGGCGTTTATTTTTTGAAGATTATCTCTTTCAAATGTTGGCCACGGCTATGTCTCAGATGGTCCGTACATATATCAGATTTCGATGACTCGTTCGAGCATTTCGACTGGTAGCTGGCGAATGACACGCGTGATGTTTTGCTCCAAGGCCTGAATCGAAGCGAGGTTATCCGCATAGATCTTAGACTTTACAGAGCCACACAGGAAAAAGTCTAACGATGTGATACCACACGATCTTGGTGGCCAATCGAGCGGCCCAAAACGTGAAATTATCTGCTCACCGAAGTGTTCTCTCAATAAATCCAATGATTGATGCGATGTGTGGGAAGTGGCGTCGTCTTGTTAAAACCAAATGTCGCGGTAATCATGAACTTCCATTACAGGCATCAAATATTTGGTTACCATGTTGCGATAACGGTCGCCATTGACGGTTACGTTCTCTCCGGCATCGTTTTTGAAGAAATATGGACCGATGATTCCACCGGCCCACAAACCACACCAAACCGTTGTTTTTTCTAAATGAAATGGCAACTATTGAATATCTTCAGGTTCCTGTTCGTCCCAAATGCGGCAATTTTGCTTGCTTGCATACCTATTGAGCTAGAAATATGTCTCAACAGAATTTGGCTCGAAAATGTCGGATCTTTTGGGAACTTTTCAAGAGCCCATAAAGCGAAGCGATGTCGCTTGGGAAGGTCGATCGGCTTCAGTGCTTGCACAAGCTACATTTTGTATGCTTTCAATTTAAGATCTTGACGTAAAATGCGCCAAGTCGTTCCATACGTCTGTCCAAGTTGCTGTGAACGGCGCCGAATCGACTTCGTGTACACTCTCAACTACGGCCGCTATATTTTCTTCACTGAGTGCTGGACGTTGTCTATGCGTTCGAATATTATCCAATAATGAATGATGGGTCTCAAGATGGATGATGGTGTGGCTAATAGTACGCTCAGTAAGCCGATTATGTTGACCATAAGTTTAGCGAAGCGCACGAAACACATTCTTAGCAGAACGTGAAATTTCGTAATAAAGTTGAATGATTTGTAAACGTTGTTTAGGCGTTAGTCTGTCCATGATGAAACACCAATACTGAACGAAAATAACATTACCGATTGGCACGACTCACTCGTGATCCGTCAAAAAAAAAAAAAACTCTTGAAAAAAGTACCTCTACTTGGATTTATAAATCGTTCGCCAAGCATTTCGCTCTAAAACTACTTTTTATTATTTCACTCAGTCAAAAGTAGTACCATTTGATAGGAGTGATTCTGCGTTGGATTTCAAAGCTGTCATTGTTATTGGTGTTAATGTTGTTCCCAAGAGAGACGAAATTATCTACGAATGCAAATATATGACTGTCAACAGTGACATGGGAGACGAAACACGGATGCGCTGACTGTTTTTTTGATCGCAGGATATATTTCATCTTGTCCTAGTTCATCGCCAAGCCTGTTAGCTTCTTTTCCTTATTCAGTCTGCAGTAAAGCAGAGCTAGGCGGGCTGTGTTTGATATGATGACGTATCCTCGCGGTGATGGCAAAAAAATGTTTTGTGATTTTAACGACAGGGTGAGCAAAGAGTTAACCTTCAGGACAATAGTCGAAAAGTGCACCCTTCATGAAGAAACATCCCCAAATGTGGCTGAGACTGAGAATTTGTCTTAAGGACAATAGTCGGAAAATGCAGCCTTCATGACGAAACATCCCGAAAAGGGGTAAAACTGATCGACTTCGCCGGTCCCGAAATATAGTTGTCTGTAGCACAGATACCAGCACCAAAAAAATCATCAAACAATACTGTTGTCAGGGATCCAAAATCGCTCAACCAAATCGATCATGTTACGATGAATAAAATACTGCCTACAGTGCTCTAGATGTTCGGGGGACCTTATATCGACAAGAATCACTACCTTGTTACAGCGAAAATACGTAACCATCTTTGCCCCTTTTTGTACCACCTGCGGGTTAGGTATTCAAGAATTTACCCGCGGTAAGCCATGCCTGTCGTAAGAGGCGACTAAAATGCAATAGTTCTCGCGACAGTCAGGTCTTTACGCCGGAACGACCCGGATTTTTATCCGGCCAAGGACTGTCATTCCCGAAATATTCCCTGAAGCCTCATTTGGGGAATTTTCTGCGGTAACAACAACAACAACAACCACCTTTTTACAAAACAAACACAAAAAGTTTGACGTCGAAAGTCTGCAATCACAGGTGACAGCCACCCGGTTCTCAACTTGACTTGCACTCCTTCTCGTTCTGAGAGCACTAATTAAAAACTCGATATAAGAAAACTGTAAGGTGGTGATCGATGTCGCGAGAGAGAGAGAGTGAGAGATACTAAGTTTATGGAGCGAACACTTCACCAGCCTGCTAAACTGTATTTAAAGAGCAACACCCGAAGATGATTTGTCCGAATCTTCAATCAATCAATCAATCTGTATTCATTGCAAAATTTATATGAGACTGGCGGGCGACAAACCCGCTCTAATCTAAACTCCTAAGCTTCTAGTTGTTATCCCTCACTTACGCAGGAAAAATACTGATCCAGTTTACATCTAGTCGTTAGCAGCGACTGGTGGGTGTTATATATTCATACATCTGCCAGGCTCAATATCCTTGCACAGGCCTAACTACCCACTCCCACCCAGCTGCAGCTGCTGTAAGAATGCGTGTAAGTGTGGTAAGTGTGCAAGATTAGTGTGAGCAGATGGTTTTGTTCAAGTAGAAAGTGCATGAACTTCATCTAATGCAGACTCCTACTGTTGTGTTGTGGAAGTTATAAATGTGTGAAGGCAATAGGCGGTAGGCTGAGTGTGGCAAGTGTGAAGCTGTGTGTGTTTTGGTGCGTTGCTGCGTTGAACTCATTGAAATTGCATGCAGTTTGTTTGCATTTTGATAATAAATCAAAAACAGTGCATATAAATTGGGAAATGTGTACCGAAATGCAAAACCAACCAACACTTGCAATAATAATAACAATAACAATAACAGTGGCAGTGGCGATGGTAGTCCTGCTGGCATGGTTGTAGTGTGTGTACCACCAGTAGCAATGGAGGCAACAACAGAAACCGAATTTGCCGACTACATTTATGCATGGCTGCATATTTCATTTGAATTATACATATATACATATGTATGTATGTATGCATGTATGTGTGTAATATGTATTTGTCGAATAAACATATTTATTGTTGGTAGAAGGCGCCTAGATAGATGTGGGCAAATATGCTATGTAGTATAACACAAACAATGCCAGCAAATAACAAATGCAATAATAACAGCAGCAGCAACAGCAACAACACTAACAACACCAACAATAACTATGAAAGATGTGTTAGCAGCCACAACAGGCCGACAAGCGTATATACGCTTAGAATTTATGGGTTTTTGGAGCTATGAGCACAATTCACTGCCACTGCTGCGGCTGTTGCTGTTGCTCCGCCTGTTGTTGCTGTCGCTACTGCTGTCATTGCTGCTGTAGCCTTTGCTGGTTTATGCCACAGTTGGTGGTCCTGCGCGTACTCACACTCTGGCAAAATGACATACTATCAAATTTACATACTCATTCAATCATTTATTCAGCAGTGTGTATATAAAGGGTGATCCATTTCGAGGCTCCTTACTTAAGAAAAAAAACACAGAAAATTCAAATTTAGTGGGAAATGTTTATCATCATTCAATAGAACATTCTTTGGCATTTATTTTTTGAAGATTATCTCTTTCAAATGTTGACCGCGGCTGCGTCTCTGATGGTCCATCCGTTGAGTCCAATTTTCGATGACTCCTTCGCGCATTTCGACAGGTAACTGGCGAATGACACGTGTAATGTTTCGCTCCAAGTCCTGAATCAAAGCGGCATTGTCCGTATAGACTTTACACTTTACATAACCCCACAGGAAAGTCTAACGGTGTGATATCACACGATCTTGGTAGTCAATCGACCAGCCCAAAATGTGAAATTATCTGCTCACCGAAGTATTCTCTCAATAAATCCATTTATTGATGCGATATGTGGGAACTGGCGCCGTCTTGTTAAAGCCAAATGTCGTGGAGATCACGAGCTTCAATTTCAGTCATCAAATAGTCGGTTATCATGGTGCGATAACGATCGCCATTGACGATTACGTTCTCACCGGCATCATTTTTGAAGAAATATGGGCCGATGATTCGACCGGCCCACAAACCACACCAAACCGTTGTTTTCTCTGAATGAAATGGCAGCTCTTGAATCTCTTCAGGTTGCTCTTCGTCCTATATGGGGAATTTTGCTAATTTACATACCCAATGGACCAGAAATGGGCCTCATCGCTGAAAAAAATGGGATCAAAAACGTCGGATCTTCTTGGAACTTTTCAAGAGCACATAGAGCGAAGCGATGTCGCTTGGGAAGGTCGAGCAGCATCAGTACTTGCACAAGCTGTATTTTGTACGCTTTCAATTTAAGATCTAGACGTAAAATACGCCAAGTAGTTTCGTACCGAGTTGCTGCGAATGGCACCGAAACGGCTCTCCACGGTCTTCGTGTACACTTTCTGCTACGGCCGCTATATTTTCGTCACTGCGTGCTGTACATGGTCTATTCGGTCGAATATTATCCAATAATGAATAATGAGTCTCAAGAGGGGTGATGGTATTTCGAATAGTACGCTCAGTAGGCCGATTATGTTGACCATAAATTGGGCGAGGTGCGCGAAACACATTCTTTGCAGAACGTGAATTTTCGAAATAAAGTTGCCAAACAATACTCAACAAAAGTGACATGACAGCTTGACACGACTCACGCGTAATCTGTCAAAAACAGGCTATTGAAAAAGGCACCACTATTTGGATCACCCTTTATGTATATGTGTGTGTTTGTGTTGGGGTATTATTTGAAAATGCAATATATGCGAATTCATAGTATGGCATACAGCTTTCATGCATACATACATACCCATATATATTTGTTTATTAAAAATTTAAATTAATAAATATGAACCAACAGCCTAGTCTTCAGCCTGCTCTATCCACAGAGTACATAGTATGTTTTGCGGGCATGAGCTTATGTGCGAGTAGTAGTTTGGAAAATCGTTGCTTAGTGTGTAAATCCTTTGGGAACATGAAATATATACATACATACATATTTGGTAGGTATGCATTAATGTGTGCGTACATAAAATTTAGTAGCAACTCCTGCTACTCATTTTTGCTTATATTCCTACACACACACATATCGTATATGTTTGTAAATACAATTTGTGAATTTATGCACTTAAGTGCATCCAAATCAATAAAAATGCGAGCTTGTATATTTTAATATTGAATCCGGCATAATTTACGTATTTTTTTTTACATCGAGAATAATTCGACTATAAATATTTATAAAGCTTTTTCGAAAAAGGATTTGCGAAAATCATGACTTTTGTTGTATTGTTCGATTTAGGTTAAAAATGCACTATTTTGTTGCATAATTTACTGCCATTTCAAGGTAACCTCATAACGCTTCTCTCATAAAAGTGTTCTATGTTCCTATTGGCGAAAAGTTCTATTAATAGGTTTTTATTATCATCTTTTGATCATAATTTCTTATCTTTCAGGAATTTTTACAATGCGAGAAAAATGTAGTACTTACTTGGTACTAACTCCGAACAATATAGGGGATGCATTAAATTTCCCAACCGAGCTACCAGAACTTCTGGCGTGTCACTGCAGACGTTAGTCCAGGTTTGATCACCATTTGAGCAACTTCAACGTACTTTGATCACACTCGCTTTCACATAATATTGTCCCGTGTGACTCATCTCTCATTAATTTAAGAAATCCATCGATTTTCTCCCAGTCGGAAAACACTTCGCAGATGGAAATTCGATCCATAAAGTCTTGTTGTTGTTGCAACCGAAGAAAAATTTCCCAAATTGGGCTTCGGGGAATATCGCGGTAGTGAAAGGCCTTTTCCTTATAAAAATCGGGTTTGTTCCGGTATAAAGGCCCGATTGTCGCGGGAACTATTGGATTTTAGTCGCCTCTTACGACGGGCATGCCTTATCGCGGGTAAATTCTTGAACTCCTACCCCGCAGAGGTGTCCATAAAGTTTTGCGATGTTAATTGCTGTGGCACCCAAATATCGGGCTTACTTTTGATTCACTGTTGGGCGCAAATGACTTGAAACTTTTTTATGAGCGACTTTAGCTCCTGGTCGATGCTACGACTACTGACATGCCTTTCAACTGCTATTATTTCTGGTCCTGTCTGCACGAGGTGCATCTTTAACGCCAAGAAAAAAACTACCCAATATTTATATATAAAGGGTGTTTTTTTAGACTTGCTGCTTTCAAGAAGAAATAAATTGCATATAAATTGATTTTATAGCCAAGAAATTAGCTTTCTTATAAAAATAATAGTTTGTTGTGATGTTTTAAATATGATTTCTTGCAAGAGACCGCAACGACTGCCTCGAATAGATTCCAGCCGAGGTGCCAATTTTCGACTACTTTTTGCAGCCGTGTGGGTTCACAGTCAGCAATAACGCGCCGAATATTATCTTCCAATACGTCAATTGGCTCGGGCTTATGTGCTTAAACAAGCGACCTCGCATAACACTAAAAAGTTATTATAGATGTATTAAAGCGCACGATCTTGGAGGCCACGTCATAGGCCTACGACGCGAGATAATGCACTCTCCAAACGTTTCCTTCAATAAATTGATTTTCTTGGCTGTATAGTGATTTCCCTGGCTGTATAGTGACATATAGCGCCGTCTTGTTGCAACCAAAGGTCGTCCACTGCAACTACTTCCATTTGAGTCACGAAAACGTCTATAGCATTCTTCTTTGACTATAACATTATGGCCGACTTAATTTTTGAAGAAATTTGGGTCAATGATTCCATCTGCCCATAGATCATACCTAACAGAGACTTTTTGAGGATGCAACGGCATCTCAACGATGGCTTGTGGATATCATCACTTCCAATGCGAAAACTTTGCTTATTAACGCACTCATTCAATCTAAGGTGAGCTCAATCGCTGAAAAAATTTATTTTTTAAAATTGGGGTCGGTGGTCATCTCTCGTTTTGGAGTTATTCACCGAGCGGGTCACGAGCTTAATGGTCGTTCCGCTTCAATTATTAAACGAGTGTTTCAAGTCCGTAAACCAAGATCCTTTTGCAAAATCTTCCATAAAGTGGATGGGTACAGTTCCAATAGTTGCCCGCGGTGGCGGATGGTGCGAAACCGATCCAGGGTTGCCTGAATTACCGAATTTGCACGATTTGTAAACGTTGTTCCGGAGTTTGTCTGTTCATTATGAAATGTCAAGCCAAACTGAGTATAAATCAAGTAACAGATGACAAAAAGATTGACTCTGAAAAAGTATTGCCGCGTTGAAAACCTCTCCTCCAAAAAAATCACCCTATATATTATATCTTAGATCTGCTTCTGCTATGCTTAGGTCTTTATGGATATTTTCGTTACGCACGTACCGAATGCCAATTCAGCGGTTATAAATCGCCAATTATATATATTTATGGTGCACTCGTGGTCGCAATAGCCGAGTAGTTAGCATTGCGTACTACGACTCGGAAGGCCTGAGTTCGAGTCCAAGTTCGAGCAACATCTAAAATTATAGAAAATACATTTTTCTAATTGCGGTCGCCCCTTGGCATGGAATGTCAAGCCCTGCGCGTGTATTTCTGACATGAAATAAAAGCTCTTCATAAAAATCCATCGGCCGTTCGGAGGCGGCTTAGAATAAACTGTAGGTCCCTCCATGTGTTGGTAAAAACATCAAGATGCAAGACCACAAATTGAAGAAGGAGCTCGGCCAAATATCGCTTTAGCAGGTATAAAGCACCAAATATATATATATATATATATATATATATATATATATGGTGCACCCGTTCCCGTTATGAAAAATTTTTAGCTTGGAAATTTTGTAATGGTTTTGTGATTGAAGCTGATACCAGTTTGCTTACCTTGAAGCCAAGACAGACTAGCAGATTTGGGCTGAACTTGTACATTTTTGGCAGAAATGTTTTGTCACCAGGTTAAACGTTCAGGTGGGTTATTTTGGATTAGGTTGACTATAGGGAATCTCACATAGGCGATACCAGATACATGACATACGGCCAAAGCTCTATCGCTATACTTTTTATTGTTTAAAACCAGTTAATACTACTTTAATGGTACTATTAGGAACCAGGAGTCTGACCTATTTTTCGCTAGTGAGAACTTCGCGTCATATGTTTGGCATATAATTTTCGCAATTCTGCAGCCCTTTCTTTACTGGTTCCTAAAGTCTGTTCGCCTAATGAAACAAGATTGTTTCTTGTGAGTGGTTCCCTCCCATTAATGGGACTGGTTTTTGTTTTTCATTGTATTCAGTAATGTTTACAATTTCATCCATGGACCAACATAAACGTCGTGAAATTTCTGATTTTACCTTGGAACAACTTGAAAATGATAACGATTTTTTTAAGAAAATTATCTTCTCACTTTCATCTGAGTGGTGCGATAAATAAACAAAAAATGTCGTTTCTGGTGCGAAGAAAACCCACAAATTATTCGATGAACCCATTCAACTAAATTTAGAGTTTGGTGTGGTTTTTGGTCTGGTAGAATCTACGGTCCGTACTTCTTTCGAAATGAAGTTGGTAGTACCGTTACTGTCAATGGAGAGCGGTATAGATCGATGATAACCAACCATTTATGACCACAATTGGAAGAAGCTGATCTTAACAACATCTGGTTCCCACAAGATAAGGCTACGTGTCACACAGCACGTGCAACAACCGATTTATTGCGAGAAAAGTTTGGGGATTCGATTATTTCAAGAGATTGTGACATTGAATGGCCTCCAAGAAGTTTTGATTTAACACCATTGTACTTACTTTTTGTGGGGTTATTTGAAGGTCATTGGTCTTTAGCAATAAGCCAGACCCTCTTCAAGTTTTAAAAACCAATATTGAGCGTGCTATTCATGACATACGACTTGATTTAGTGGAAAAAGTGCTCAAAAATTGAGTCCATCGAATTCGTTACTGCAAAAGAAGTCGCGGAGGCCATTTGAATGATATTAAATTCAGAACTTAATTGTATCGATTGTGCTTCACATTGAATAAAAAACATTTGAATTTCCTTAACAATTAGTGGGTTTTTTTTAAAGGAATCATATCACTCTTATTGGAACCCTATTTCATTTACTTGTTCAATTGTATTATGCTGTGCACGAAATCCAAACTGGTGCGAAGCAATCATATCGTTTCAAGGCAACAGACTGTTTGGTCTGATGATGATCGCGGCAAGGTTTCGTCTTTACCTGGTTTGGGTAGCATAATGATTTGCAACGTTTTCCATATTTGCGGATTATATTCCAGTTTTCATACATATAGCACGGAAAAGCTTAATGCTTAGCAGATCTTTCGACATCTACGATGAATTGGGACTCCTAATGACATTATAATTAAATAACAAGCAAATATTATTAGTATAAGAGCGGTGTATGGCACAGATACTATGCTGAGATCGCTCTTTAAATTTCAATTTTGTTCCAGGAGCCCGACGAAGTCTCAGCTTTTGATTGCTTTCCAAATGCATTTGAGAGGAAGAGTTAGGGTAAAGATACGTACGCTATAAGATTTATTATATTTTTTGCTTCTTCGCATCTCAATGCCATTTGTAATCACTTCGCTGCAATCTGATTTTTGCATTACTGTTTTTGAAGAAGCCGTGCCAATGTACTAAATCATATGTTTTCAAAGTTTCGAAATCTTACTTACTAGTACATATTGTAAATCAAATTTCAACGAATGACAAAACATATAGATTTAGCCGTATCTGTCTGCATAACCTTCCATCCTTCCATCGTTTTGCTGCTGTCAGTGTCAGTGAGCCTAAGGTAGAAAAAATGTCTTACCACACCAAAAACAATAAAATTAAATAATTACTTGTCGTGACTTGAAAATTCACACAAAATCAACTATTGATGCACATATTCTGATATCGGCGGCGGAATAACAAACACATGCGCATACCACATACCTTTCTAAATTTACCCAACCAAATGCCTGCTTTATCGAAAATCCTGATATGCACGTACGTATGTATGTTGGAAACAATGGTACGCTACGATCAGCTGAAAAAACGGATGGTGGTGAGAAATTTAATTTCAGGTTTTTTGAATCCTAAAATACGTGTATCTCTTCATGCTTTGGAACCAGCTCGGTTTTTTGTCTAAAATGAGTGCTGGTTGTACTAGATCCATAATAACCAACTAAATCGTCAATTTTGAGATATTTTGTGTTCTTGAAGACTCCGTTTCCTTTGAATTTATTCCATGCAAGACGTTATATAATATCTCGGAACATTTGCTATTCACAATAATAAGAACTCTTCGATCCTGTAGACCTCTTCGTCTCTCCTTCTGCACTTCCTTCAGTCATTGGTTTACTGCCAAAAAGCCATTGAATAGAAGATAATTCTAGCTCAGAACTTACGACAATTGTTCTATCGTCACAGGGCTGCAGCAGGGAGCATCATAAAATAAATGACATCTTATTCGGTGTCGTATGTATGTCGCTATCACAGTGCTTCAAAGTTCTCTTCTCGGTCGTATATGGCCCATGACCTCTAAGAATACTAAGTAGGAGCGAACTACGTTGCTGAACCAGCAACAAGATTCAGTGTTAATAAGGGTTCACTCAACATGCCTTAAGAGTCTAGCGTCGTGAGAAGAGGTTAACTCTGCGGCATCACTCGTCCCTCCTCGCTATGACGGTGTCACACCGGGGTCTCGACATGCAAAGTATGAATATAATGAGCCAGCACCTCTCTTTTTTCAATGTCGACGCTGCGTTCCGATGCAATCGTTTCGTCATTCTAGCTGATAACGGTTTTTTGGATTAGGCATCAGTAGTGGGATATGTTATGTTACCATTTGATCGTTACACGTGAGGCCCTCCCCACACTGGTAACTGGCCATGGGCCTTTGTACGGTTTAGAATAACTCATTCAAACTTGATTCTTCTTGATTTCGGTTACCATTTATGGGAGCGTCCACTCATTGGGAGTACTCAGGAGTCTATCCTCTAGAGAAAGGTTAACCCTTCGACAACACTTATCACTTCACTCGCAACTGGTGTCCTGATAAACTAAGCGTAGATGTAATACACCCACACTTCCCTTCAGCTACCGTCGTTGTAATGGACTGGCCATCATAGCCTTGTATGATTACATCCCTTCTATAGGGTTGTTGCCACCATCCAAACTGAAGACTGACACCTGTCCCGTCATCGATCCTCCGAACGGCCGATGGATTTTTATGAGGAGCTTATAATTCCTGTCAGAAATACACTCGAAGGGCTTGACATACCCTGTCGACATGTGATCCCAATTGGAAAACTTAATTATCTATAATAATAGATGTTGGTCGGACCATGACTCGAACTCTAACCTAGCCAATGGTAGTACGCAATGCTAACTATTCCGTTATTGTGGTCGATACCTAAAAATTGAATCAAAGCAATTCTACGTCAGCCTTCAAAGTCAACACAGAATCACTCTCGCCAACTGGTGCTACTTTGGACTGAGCAGACAATTGAAAAATAAAGTCCTCTCTCGACGAGCAAAAATCAAACTTTACAATTTATTCATCATCCCCGTCATGATATATGTCGACGATAGAGAAAAATTTTGCAGAAGGTTTATGGTCTTTTGCGCGTTGGGGACGGTGAATATGGCAGACGGTGGTACGACAAGTTATACGTCGGCATACTGACATAGTTCAGCGATTCAAGAGACTCTAGCTTCGCTAGGTGTCGTCAGAATAGATGAATTCACTCCAGCTTTAAAAGAAAGTATTCGGTGGAATACCCGCTGGTGTAAGCAAAGGAAGAAGAGGATCTTCACTCAGTTATAAGGCTCAGGTGGAGAGCAGTCTCGTTCCACTTGGTATTTCCAATTGGCACCAAAAACGTGAAAAGAAGGAATGAGTGCTGCTCTATTGTTGATTCGGCTTAAGCGATGCCTACGCTAAAGAAGAAGAAGAATGTTACCTAGTTCTGAGCCCTAGCACGACTTGGTAGTAGCAATCTCTTGCTCAAACTTACTCAGAGTTAAGTAATATTTTTTTATGGATATTATTCCTGTAGTCCTTGGGTTTGGTAAGCTCTTGTGAGTACAGTTCTAAATGCATTTCGAAAGAAGTTGAATCGCGTTTAGTAATGATTAGTGTAGGAGTGATCTTCATGACTATCCAGCTCCTCAACGTCCCCTCTGCTTTCACCGAGGTTGGTGTGGTGCTTAGAACTTCTTTAGGACTGTTTGTAACGAAAAATCTTTTCTCTCTGTTTTTTAGGATTAAAAAGAAACCCTTTCCTCTCTTTGCAGATCTTACGTGGTGGGAAACTTCAGACTGGTCGTTGAATGGTAACCAATGAGATGTCTCATAATCTTAAAAACGGAATAACCTCACACCTGCGATTAAACAGTATTCCTTCGTGCTTTAAGCTCTAAAACATTTTCTTATGAAACAAAAGCGAGATGACCGTCGTCTTCACTATACCGTCCCCCTCCTATGAAACAATGAACAATTTAACTGTAATAACTGCTACCACCAACTCTGTGTATATCTCAACAATGGCACTGAGTGATCAGCTGGTGAAGTTGCCGCTGAGGTGGCAATGTTTTAAACAGAGCAAAATTGAAAGCTTATGTATGTACAAAATTCCAGGAAGATGTTAAATCATGGTCAGAGTATTTAACACAAAGGATACCTACCAGCACACACACGCACACACACATATAATAACAACAATAAGAACAAGAAGCAGAGGAAAAATAGGCTAGATGATTACTGCGCAGTAAGCACGTACAAGGCGATCAGTACCCAATAGGGCATGAATGGGCTTGGCCGAAGGAGTTGAGTGAGCACGATTTCGGAACAAAAGAATGGAGTAATGCTGGAAATTGTTCAGATTTTTGCTTAAGTGTGCATTTTTTTTGTTTATTTGAATTTTTTTTTTTGTGTTCAAAGCTGCTGTTGCTGATGCCTCAACAGACATATGTACGTTATTACACAGATTGAAGACAACATGTTAACGAGTCGCTTAGGCAACAATATTTAAGCCTAAATGCTGCACACACACATACACATGCATATACTCGTATAAGCTGAAATTATTTTATATAAAGTGTTTAAATGTACGGGCACATACCTACATACATGCATGCATATCTACGCGTACATATGTGTGATATGTGACCTGCGTTGCTGTCGGTGATAAAAATCCATTTTCGTGCTACTTATGCCACCACCAGCGCGCGAGAGTGGCAAGACACAAAACAACCGAACGGCGACAACTGCTACAACAACATACCTTTTGCTTACTAGTGTTGCTGCTGCTGCTGCTGCTGCTGCTGCTGCTGCGTTGAGTGGCGGCTTGTTGCGGCTTGTTGCGGCATTGAAGCGCATGATGTGGCGACAGCATCTTATGCCTGCTGCTTCTTCTTCTTCTTCATCATCTTCTACTTCTTTTTCTTCTTGTTAGCAGCGGCTGAACGTGTATAATTTATGTGCGCCTGCTATTTGGTTGACAGTAAAGTCAAGATAAGATCCGACTTTGCTGTTTAAATGTTGTCGCTTTTATTGTATTTCATGGCTACCAGTAAGTAATTCCAGTGATCATCGCACAATGGCTGCTTATTTATTACCAAACCGTAAATGTCGTTACGTTCAAGTGTGCTGGAAAAAAATGAAAAAAAAATAATAAAAAAAAAAAAAAAAAAAATAATAAAAAAAATAAAATAAAAATAAAATAATAATAATTTGAAATTTTTTATAACCCTCATATTTTTTGAGAATTTTTTAATTTTTTCGTTGAATTGCCGTATCTCATATGTTTATTATAAGACTTATCTGCGCCTTTGAACGCATCACGTCCATTTTTAATTGCGTTGTGTTAGTACGGTAACATATCCCATATCTTTTTTGCCCGATTTGCGCGATTTCTTATATTTTATTGCATTATTCGTTAAACATTAACTTTTTCAACTGAAATAATTTCTACCATTTTTCTGGTTTAATTTTATTTGATTACTATCACAGCACTTACTTACAGCATCTCTCAGCCTAAGTGGTCACGCGCTAACTAAATATAAAACATGTTGACGGAGTCGCTAGGGATGCATGGCGTTAAGTGATAAACTCAAAGTGTTTGTTGGAGGAGACCTCTTGTCCCACATATAGCTATATAGTTAGTTGAATGTATGGAAATTAGATAAATAAAATATATCTCAAATCAAAAACGGACTTCGCTGTTATTCCGAGCTGTTCAAATTATTTCCTTTGGACATTAATTATTATCAGATTATCTCACGAAAGTCTATAATTTCTTGTTTTCTAGATAGGTAGATAAGAGTGACTACCAATGTCAGAGTAATCGCTAATTTACGAAAAAAGAGGTCAATTTTAATACGGTTATCATGACATTAATCGACCCACTGACACGCTATCCAACCATTTGGATACTTTAATAAGTTTAGAAGATTGATTGTCTTTACTAATTCCAAATACTTTCCAAAAAAAAAAAAACGGCTCCGAGTTTGGGAAATTTGTTTCTGTTCAGCACAATAGAGTTACATAGTAGATGAGTAATTGTCTACTCTTCCTCATGGCTCTTAGAGATAAGTAAAGTTACAGTCTTATATATCTGTGACGATGCTCCTAATATGCTCGAAATTTTCTTTCTTATCAGGAATTATATGCTATGTGATTCCAGTCGAGTTGACTTGTCTGTATTCCTTTGATAGCAACAGAACCATGCCAATAAGCTTTAATCTTGAAGAATTTTGCTTCGCAAGTTCAGCTGCTTTACAGTTCATCTATATGCACCCATGGCTAGTCTTTGTTCTACTACAATCTGTTTTCCTAAAGTCGCCTCCAAAAGTCGCAGTGATCTAGGCATGAAACACATTACATTAAGAAGGCTGCTTGAAGGAACATTCTATGGATGTAGAATGAATGAAAACTCCGAAACCTATACCTACTGACTCTCTCTTCATTCGACACAAATTTCCTAACAGCGAGTATTTTTTTGAAATCTGAGAACAGTAAGTAGTCGCTGGGGGAAGTAATTCAAAACCATGATGGAGCTATGTTTCATCCATTGTCACATAACGACGCAAAAACTCTGGTTTATTACGCTTGAACATCCCCAAATCCTGCTCCGAATCATCAACTCGTCGTTGTTCGAGGTTGGATGCCCCTTTGCTCTTTTTCTAATTTTCCTTCTTCTTTTTCTTGTTCAGTTTACATGGCTGTAAAAGAATTGAAAATAAGCTTACAATTTCTAAAAATAGTTCGCTTAAGCATGGAAACTGAAGAATTTCACAAGTAAGTCCAGCAATATGAGCAGGCTTTTATCACCCTCTCTTATAATTCTTTGGAAAAGGTGAAGCTTAAGTTCTATGATATTTTTGTGTTAATATCAATACGAAATGCAGGTTTTCTGCATTTAATTAGATGAGACTTTATCCAGCAAGGTCCAAAGACACCTGACACTGTTAGTATATTTACGCTTAAGAGAGCAAAAACTTTCAATACGTCTCAAAAACTATCGATAGTTACATATTTATGCTAAGGAAGACATATTACTTTGTATCAACATTATTTCCGGTTGCTTTTGGCACACTGCTTAATCTCTAAAGTGTGTTTCTGACTGATATCTTCGCGAGTAGGCTCTTTTACAATACTTTTTTTTTTAAATCAGAATGGCTTTTGCAGTTCACTGAGTAGATGATTAAATAGCACAAGTTAATCCTAGGTTCCATGGTGAAAATAACATATTCAACTTTAAGACAGTTGAACTTACTAGGCGAGCTATAACCAAACAGAATCTTCCAGATAAAGAAGGCTTTGTCTTGCCTTTTTGTAGATATAATGATAATGTACTATTAAATATTGACAAAGCCATGCTTGAAATGGTAGGGTCGCGGCTCAGCCTGTTAAATCTAGCGAAACTTTTATAAGCAGGGAAGCTGAGTCCCTACGGCTATATAAGTCCTTCTGTCATTATTCTAATAAGATGGCAGGTATACAAGGTAGGGGTTTGCTAAGGAAAATGTTCCAGAAGTTGAAAATGATCAGGAAAAAGAAATGATTCCTTAGCTCTTTTACGAGTTTTTTCTCTAAGTAAAGGCAGACCTTTACATTTGAACTAGAGTTCCTTATGGCACGCTCTACTTGAGTCGTTAGAGAAAACAAGTCCCTTATGCAATAAGTTCGAAGAGCCGATCGAGAAAAAACAAGTCAGGAATATTAGAATACTGTTATGATTAGAACAGCTGATCAGTTATAAAGGGTGTTTTTTATAGAGGTATAGAACTTTAAGTTGGCATTACTTTTAAAAATGGCGACCGATTTAACAGCTGTCAAATGATTTATTCTCAGTTTGGTTTGGCAAGTCATCATGAATAGACTCACGCCTGAACAACGCTTGCAAATAGTGCAATTTTATTTCGAAAATAATGGTTCTGTGCGGAAAACGTATCGCGCACTACGTCCATTTTATCGTCGACAAAATCGTCCATCAGAGCAGTTAAATCGATTAACCATGGAACGTTTTCGCACCACGTTTACTCTTATTGATAACTCGCATCCCCAGAGACGCCGTACGGTGCGTACAGAATAAGCTATTGTTGCTGTAGAGCGTAGCATTGAGGAAGACCCGAATGAGTCCATCCGCCATCGAGCACTGGAATTGGATCTGTGCCCATCCACTTTATGGAAGATTTTGCGGAAGGATCTTGGTTTGCGTGCTTACAAAATCCAACTCGTGCAAGAATTGAAGCCAAACGATCATCAAGTAAGGCGTAGATTCGTCGAATGGGCCCAAACCGAGATTACCGTTGTTCCCGATTTTCATAAGCGAATTTTGTTTAGCGATGAAGCGCACTTCTGGTTGAATGGCTACGTCAACAAACAAAACTGTCGCATTTGGAGTGAAGGTAATCCTCAAGTGTATGTTGAAACACCGTTACATCCAGAAAAACTGACTGTTTGGTGCGCTTTATGGGCTGGTAGAATCATTGGTCCGTACTTTTTCAAAAACGATGGTGGCCAGAACGTTACAGTCAATGGTGATCGGTATAGAGCCATGACTACTAACTTTTTCATTCCTGAATTGAATAACCATGATGTCCAGGAGACGGCGCAACATGTCACACAGCTCGTGCCACAATAGATTTATTGAAAGACACGTTTGGTGACCGCCTAATTTCACGTTTTGGACCTGTGAATTGGCCTCCAAGATCTTGTGATTTAACACCGCTAGACTACTTTCTGTGGGGCTATGTAAAGTCATTGGTCTATACCGATAAGCAACAAACGCTTGACCATTTGGAAGACAACATTTGCCGTGTTATTGCCGATATACGGCCACAAATGTTGGAAAAAGTCATCGAAAATTGGACGTCCAGATTGGACTACATTCGCGCCAGCCGTGGCGGTCATATGCCAGAAATCATATTTGAAATGTAATGCCAAAAGATTATCTTTCGGATAAATAAAATTCATGTCAATCGAATAATCCATCGTTGTTTTATTGCAACTCAAAATTCTATACCTCTATAAAAACACCCTTTATAACTGCCCGATATAAATGCTGTCAAAATCCAAGCTACACAATGTCTAACTCCCCTTAAAGGGTAATTCAAGACTACAAAAGTCTACTAATAATAATACTGCAATTGAAAGGCCCGAGGAATAAAATTTTATCTTGCGTTATGTATAGTAAAAGCTCATAGTCAACGGTGAGGATTGGAACATATCAGTGCTGCTTCAGACTTGGTGAATCAAACATTGATCAGATATTCACAGTCTTGTCTCCCTAAAAAACCGTATTAAGTGCGTTAAATCTAATTTTCAAACCAATAGGTGCTACTTCGGGATGAGTAGATAATTAAAAAGGAAGGTCCTTCCCGACGAAAAGAGCGTAAACTAATCGTATCTTTCTTACTGAGTGCATATCGGGAGATTTTTATTAAGAGTCTAGGAATTTTTGGAGCTCTCTGGCTCTCTTCAATAAATGCAACGGCAAATATCACAAATGGTGGAGCATGATGAAATGCCATTGATATATATAACATATATATGTATATATTTGGCGCTTTCTAACCGTTGAAGTGATTTTCGGCCGAGCTCCTACTCCAATTTGTGGTTTTGTTTCTTGATGATTTTTTTTTAGCAAACAACCGTTTACTCTAAGCAGTCTCCGAACGACTGACGTGTTCTTACGAGGAGCTGAGGAGCTTTTATTTCTTGTCAGAAATACACTCGGAGGGCTTGACATTCCCTGCCGAGGGGCGACCGAAATTAGAAAAATTAATTTTCAATGTTTTGGATGTGTTCAAACCCTGGCCTTCCGAAAGGTAGTAAGTACGCAATGCTTACCACTCGGCTATTGCGGATATTTGTATAGTTCAGCGAACTAAGAGACAGCAGTTAAGTTGGCTACAGTTTTGAACTTTTTCAAACATAGCTGATAAAAGCCAAGAGAGGTAAGAAGACAGCAACTTCTTAAAAATTCATCGGACGTTCGTAGGCGACTTCACATCAAGACGCAAAACCACAAATTGGAGGAAGTGCACGGCCGAAAATCGCTTCAGTTGTTACAAAACCGCCAAATGTATATATATGTAAAATGGCTTCCACTTTAGTGTAAGCAAAATTATTAAATACAAGTTTACCAACATCATTGAGTGATTTATTACCATTTAACATTACTTATTCGAAAAGGTAAGCCCAGTTAACACCAAACTGCATCATGAGCCGCCACATTGTATTCAAAAATTGATTTACAGTGCATTTGTGCCCATTTCGCTGTAAATAAATCAAATAATAGTGATTTAACTAGTTTATTCGTTAAACAAAATCCAATTTAATGCAATAAAATGTACATATTTACATATTTATATTTGCGGGCTAACAAATTTTGCAAATTTTATTATATTGTTACGATCTTGCTGATTAACCTCGATGATTTCCTTAATCTTTCGGGTACGACCTCTGGATTGTTAAATAAAATCGCCAACTTAATTTGCAGTCTCTTTATTTATAAAGACTTAATTAATGTGCTTTTAATTATTCGGTAATTCACAATTCAATTACAATTTACGTTACTATTTACAATCACTTGTATACAACTTTCACAATGTACTGTTTTTATTACTTTACTGTAATGTAATCTCCACGAGCTTAATTCACAACTGATTGCTCTTGCAGTCGAATGTCGTCCTTATATACTTGTTTGCTGCTTGAAAAACGAAACCCCTGGAATAATCGCGCCGTTTACGATATACCTCTCGCTTACGATAAACCCCTCGCTTACGATAATCCTCGTTTACGATAATCGTCGTTTACGATAATCGCCTCGTTTACTCTCTAGAACGTGCCAGTTGTCGGCTCCTCTCTTTCATCTGTCATTCGCTTCGCATTTTCGCCACAATATTAATTTTTGCTCGCACAATTATTCCATTTATACTCGTACACACAGGTGTTTATTAGCAGAGTTTTGTATTTGCTGGCAACCAAAACTAATAAAATAATCATATTTTGCATTGAAAATTAGCATAAATTTACTATTTATTTAAAATGTAGTTGCAATTTATTGTATTGAAAACAGTTGTATGTTCACATAGACAACTTTACATGGAAATGCACCCTGCAGTAAAAAAGCTAGACTACTATGCAAAAATTCTAGTTAAATACTAGTATTAAATAATATGAAATCACGTCAGTTTGTTATTTGTATAGTAGCTCACCATTAAGGGGAATAATTATAATATTCTCCAACATGCCATGCGTATGTTGTTGTTATTTTTAGTACTACACAAGTGAATTTCATTTCCTAATAAGTTCTGTTCAAGTGCGCAGTTAAGGTCGGTATGCACCTCTAGCAAAAAAAAACTTTCGTGGATGAAAATATATAGTAGGCACGGAAATTTCACAGACGGTTTTCTATTGTGAACAGCTCTTTACCAAGGAGGAACATATGCAAACGTTAATAAACAAAACGAATAACATGATTTGAGTAAATATCTTTCGCTGATTATGTATTCTTACCTTTTTCGGTATATAATATAGTAATATAATTTTTCGATATATAATATATATAATAATATAATAAATAAAAGGTGTAGAATTTGATTGAAAACAATTACATAAATTGCTTTATAAGCTTGCTTTAATACTTTTGAAAGTTAGTCTTCCTCTTGTTTGTCGCGAAATATATGTGGGACTATTTATTTCGCTCGGAAACCTGTGTTGCGTTGCTTTCGTATTTATTTAAAAACTTCAGAAATAGGAAGCAGAAAATGGAGTTATTTCGATCGAGGTGCGTACTGCTTTGTAAAAAAATTTTTCGCGCATCGTTTTTTCGCACTTTTCTTATATGGAGTTTTTGGTTTTCGTAAGAGCTGCATACCGACCTTTAGTCGATACTTTTCAAATCACAACGTTAGCCGAGCTAGTATCTATCACTGTAGTGCGTGAGGTTCACGGTTATTTTATTTATGGTGAATTAGAAATTCAACACATACTTATAAAGGGTGATCCAAGTAGAGGTACTTTTCTCAGTAGCCTTTTTTTGACAGACCACGCGTGAGTCGTGTCAAGCTGTCATGTTATTTTTCAGTTCAGTACGCCTGAACAACGTTTACAAATCATTCACTTTATTGCGAAAATTCACGTTCTGTAAAGAATGTGTTTCGCGCGCTTCACTCAACTTATGGTCAACATAATCGGCCTAATGAGCGTACTATTCGCAACATCATCACCAATCTGACACCCAGGATTCATTAATGGATAATACTCGACCGAATATACCACGTTCTGCACGCAGTGAAGAAGATAAGGAAAATATAGCGGCCATAGACGAGAGTGTACAGGAAGACCGAGGAGAATCGATTTGACGCCGTTCGCAGCAACTCGCAACTGACGTATGGAACGACTTGGCGTATTTTACGTTGAGATCTTAAAATGAAAGCGTTCAAGATACAGCTTGTGCAAGAACTGAAGCCGCTCGCTCTTCCCAAGCGACAGCGCTTCGCTATATGTGCTCTTGAAATGTTCCAAGAAAGTCCGACGTTTTCGAGCCCAATTTTGTTCAGCAATAAATCGCATTTCTGGCTAAATAGGTATGCAAACAAGCAAAATTGCCGCATTTCTGACGAAGAGCAACCTCGAGAGAATCAAGAGCTGCTATTTCATCCAGAAAAAACAACGGTTTGGCGTGGTTTGTAGGTCGGTGGAGTCATTGGTCCATATTTCTTCATTAATAATACCGGTGAGAACGTTACCGTCAATGGCGACCGTTATTGCGCCATGATAACGAATATTTGATACCTGAAATTAAAGCTCGTGGTGTCCGCGACATTTGGTTGCGGGAAGACAGCGCCACTTCCCACACATCGCATCAATCAATGGATTTATTGAGAGAACACTTCGGTGCGCAGATAATTTCACGTTTTGGGTCGGTCGAGTGGCCACCAAGATCGTGTGATATCACATCGGTAGACTTTTTCCTGTGGGTATATGTAAGGTCTAAAGTCTATGCGGACAATCCCACTACGATTCAGTTATTGGAGCAAAACATCACCAGTCGAAATGCTCCAGCGAGCATTGGACTCAACGCATTGACCATCCGAGACGTAGCCGCGGCCAACATTTGAAAGAGATAATCTTCAAAAAATAAATGCCAAAGAATGTTCTTTCAAATGATGATAAACATTTCCCATGAAATTTGAATTTTCACTGTTTTTTTTTTTTCTTTAAAAAAGTAGGGAGCCTTGAAATGGATGTTAGTTGGTGCAAAAAGGCAAACTAGTTAAATTCTAGTTAATAACTGGTATTTTTCCCTGCAGGGCAGGTATACGAATGTCTAAATTTTATATGTATACATATATATGTATGAAATACACACTAAGTATATTAGTTGGTGGTCGTTTGGTATTATGTGAATGAGTTAATTAATTATTGCTTTGTGCAACAATAAATGCAATAATCATTAAATAAACAACTAAGTAATATGAATTTTGAAAATTCAATACAATACAAAATTGGTCTCTAATTACACGCAAATAATGTAATTGGAATTGTACATAATAAATATATAATAAATAAATACTAGTTGTTGTGGAAAAACATTTGTTTTTCTTCTGTTTATATTATACAGAAATTTTTACATACTTTTGCTCGTTTATAGTAATTTAATTTATTTATATATTCGCATATTTATGCGCTCTAATACCTTTTGGTACAATACATTGTTGTTATTGCAACATGCTTGTATGTTTAATATAATAAATTATAATTGACACTGCAATTGCTACCATAATTTCTACCGCCGTCGAGTGGTTTTGCAAAAAGTTAGCTGCATGTATGTATGTATATAAATATATATATATATCATTATACATAATGCATATCTACACAACAATTGTCATACAACTAATGTCATGGCACTCAATTAATTGTGCCCGAGTAGGTGTGTGGGCACGAGTTGAAAATTTTTAATTATGGTTTAAAAATATAAATATTTTATTTGCGTGTGTATATGTATACACAAATGTATGCTCATTTTTTCTTATTGGTATGATATTTGCGAGCAACTTTCAATAACAATTTAAAATTGATTTATTAATCAAGTGAACGTTAATTGGTTATGTACATATATGTATACAAGTATATATATTTATACATTATTGTATGTGTTTTTAATAGTTTTTACAAAATCGTTTTTAATACACTAGGTGGCAAAATTAAATATTATTTATAAACAGAATACGTCCACTCGTTCGAAAGGGTGATTTTTTAAGAGCTTTCGGGTTTGATTAAAAAAAAAAAAACAATTAATAAATAAATACAGCAAAATTTAAGAAATTTTTTTAAAGTAAGTAGAAGGATCAATATAATATAATTTATTTCATGTAAATATTTATCGTCCTGCACTGCAAACAGTTCATACCATCTAGCATATCGAGCGGTATCTCACGTATAAATTATTCAATATTAGCTTCCCGCGCGTCAATTGCAGCTGGCATGTCACTAAAGATACAAGCCTGAAGATAGTTTCATGAGTTATTAAATTAAATAATCTAAGTGGTCAATTGATCGGCCCCAAACGTGAAATAAACTGCTCGCTGAACTCGTCTCTAAAATAAGCTATTGCTTCGTTTGCAATTTTTTATTCATCGTAATAAAATTAGCATTTACGAAAGGAACAGCTGATTTTGTTTTAAAATAAATGCTAAATATTTAGCGACTAATATTGATGTGGAAACTATTGAAACTATTTTGCTGACCATGGTGGATAATAAAATATGCAACATTTTATCTGAAAGTGCATCCACTCAGAAATGTTTCATATGCGGGTGCAAATCATCCAAAATGAATGATTTCCTTTTTGTGAAAAAAAAAACACACAGTGTTGCTGTTGTTGTAATCGCAGAAAATTTCCCAAATTGAAGAAATATTGCGGGAGCAACAGTCCTTGGTCATATAAAAATACGGGTCGTTCCGGTATAAAGACCCGACTGTCGCTAGAATTATTGGATTTTAGTCGCCGCTTACGACAGGCATGCCTTACTGCGGATAAATTCTTCAATCTCAACCCGCAGGGGTAGCCATTGCTGGTTTAAGCAAAAGTGTATTGAAAATTATTATTAGACATTATTTTGAGTGTGATTAATTCAGGGCATGAAATAAGCATTGAAGAATCTGAAAATATGAAATTTGAAATTTAAAATACCTTCCCTATTGGACAACTATCTTAAGAACCTGATATAAGAAAAAGCTCAAAAATAACCAGACATACTAAATGAGCTTTTAAGGGGTTAGGCCACTCTAGAGGGCCACAAAATAGGCGTTTTTTGAGATTTTTTCGGGAAAACTATTAAAAAATCTCATTTTTGACAAGAGGCATTTATTATACATCTAATTAACTGCTTATAATTATTTTTAAGAAAAATTAATTTAAAAATGGCGGCTATATAGAGTTCTCCCTAGGATGTCTCCATTTTTTCGGGAACCACGGCCGGACACACAGCTCCTGTAATTTTTATTTTATTTTAATAAGTTGTTAAACGGTTCCCGCTTGTAAATAGCAATAGCTACAGAAACACGTACAAAATGGCTGGTCTCTAAAGGAAAAAGTAACAATTTGGCTTAAAAAATTGTTCGAAATTCGTTAATAAAAAAAAAAAAAACTATGCAAGATAAAAAAATCCTACGTTCTTCTGTAGATAATGTATTTCTGAAGATGTTGTCAAAATTTCAAGTGAATCGGTTGTAAATTGTTTGAGCTATGTTTCCAACCTGAAAAAAAACAGTCTCGAGATAAATGCGTTCAAAGTTTACTGACTGAAACAGACACTTCAGCTAGACAACGAAAATGGGGCATTTAGAAATTTTTATTTGTCATAATCTTTCGGAATAACATTCTGGAGACCATAATGTATCATTTGAATGAAAAAAAAATCAATTTTCCGAATATTTTAGAGTGGAATAACCGCTTAATTACATTAGACCCGATAAGTGTTCTCAGAGAGCAACCATTTAAAAATAGATTTGTTTCCAAAAGAAGTGTTTTCCCGATAGTATTCCACCAATAACTTCGCCTACAGTAACTGATTTATGTAAATATAGCAAAAACTCACACTTATGATTTACATATATATGTATATATATCTACGAGGGTGATTCGATGAGTCAGTGACTTTTTGAATAAAATATATGTTTTTTGACAAATAAACGTTTTATTTCTCAACATAGCCTTTTTTTATTTTTAAACGTTTAGTCTAACGTTTTACCAGTTTATTTATTCCTATAATATTAGATATTTCAAGGCCTTCAAAAGAGGAGTTTGTTTCTGTGAAGACCTCTTCGTTCGACGCGAATCTCTTACCGCACTGACACTTCAGTTTTGGAAACAAGAAATAGTCGCGTGGTGCTAAATCTGGAGAATATGCTGGTGGTAGCAGTTCGTAGCCAAAATAATGAATATTGCCATGATGACTACACAGGTGTCCACATGTGCATTATCCTGATGCGAATGAAAAAACACTTTTTTGCACCAAATGCGGTCGGGTCTGCTTCAAGCCGATATAGAATTTATCCAAAACCTATAAATAAGATTCGCCGGTGATCGTTTTACCATTTTCAAGGTAACGGATGTGAATGACATCTGGTGCATCCAGAAAAAACATGTCCTTGTTGGTCGATGGTCCTGCCTTAGCCTTCTTTGGTGTACGTTCATCGGGAGGAACACACTATTTGTATTATTCTTTGGTTTCTGGTCTGGTGTGGTGTGTTTCTTCTAAGGTAACGAAACGGTACAAAAATTTGTTTGGAATGAGTTGAACAATGCCAAATACTCCTTCTAAATGATTACACGATTGCGCTTATGGTTGTGTGTGAGTAATCGCTGCATTGGTCGCGCAGAAATCTTTTTCATGTCCAAATATTCAAGTAAAATGCGATTTACCAGTTCAGTTGAGATGCCTAAAGCCTCAGCCACTGCATGCACTTTTTTCTCTGATCGACGACCACAACGGAATTTAATAAAGCACTTCTGATGGCGCAGAGTCACCATAGTATTTATCAAGTCTTTCCTTAATCAGCGCATGAAATTTACTTTTTTCTATTCTCGTTAAAATACACTAGGTTGTCTGCTTTCAATGGCTGTGAAACAAAAAGTAAAATGCTAACCTTGCTGAAAATTCTACAGGAATCTATTAATCGATAACAGTTGACAGGAGCAGTGTTATATTTACAGTAATTACGCGGCAAATTTATAAAACCGCTGACTTATCAATTAGTTCTGGACCATGGTACCTCCAACTTCTGTGCATACCAGCAGAGCTGTAAAAGTATCGAAAATAATTTTAAAATTAATTTTTACAACTCCGGTCACCTCAGGACAGGGAATGCCAACTAAATGTTCTCAGAATCAAGTACATAGGGTAATTGTATTGAAGCAACTGTATATCTACTAGGTTCCAGGCCAGAAACTCCTTGAGGGGAAAGAAATATTTTATAAGATTGTCAAAAGTGCTTTCGTGCAGTGCAAGGCAATAGACGCTAGAGACTCTGTACATTTCATAGAATTTCAGTAATTTCAATCGATACAGGTAGTACTAAAATGAATATTTGGACAATCACTGAACTCTCATAATGAGTTTATTCATATGAAAATACAATAAATATTTCTATTAGATTGGAGACAAATTTGCGCTCTCTGATAACACTTTCGATATTTCCAGACGATATCTGATAAATAACCGAGTTTTTAGGCGAGGGAGTTATCTCCGACCACTTGAGTACTTGAGATTATATTTAGTTGACTAAGAGAAGATTTTCCTTATTTTAAAATTAACTTTTTGAATTAATTTGTACTGTATAGGAACCACCATGAGCATCGCTAACAATGTCCACCTTGAAATTAAACGCAGAATCATTCCTAGCAACAGATGTTACTTTTGACTGAATGGACAATTGAAAAATTTGGTTCTCTCTCAATGAACAAAAGCCAAACTTTGTAGGTACTTCATCATTTTTCTCTGGAAAGTGTTGGCAAAATACCGAAGGTCATGGAAGCTGAGAGATGGGACGACATTAACATGTTTCAGCGAATGCAGAGAAACTACTTAGGCTAGAACATGTTGTACAGATGGATGAAAAATACTCCTGCTTTGAAAGTAGTCGATTCAGTACCACTTCTAGTCGTTGGAAGAAGATTAAGGCTCACCACAAGAAAGATCTGGTTTCTTTTGATATTTTCAATTGACGCCTAATAGCTATGAGAAGAATCTCTTGCACTTGCTATTGTTAACTCTACTATAAATACTTAGGATATTCCCTAAGTCCTAAAACATTTATTCTTAAACGTTATTTCGCTATATAACCAGTTTTGTAGGGAAAAAAATTATTTTGGGGACAATGCTTTTATTTCATTGAATAATATAAATTTTGATTTTCTCTATAGCGAACCAGCTAGATACCCAAAAAACTGGAATACTTATTGATCCGACCTCAGCTGGTATGGAATTTCTAACACAATTGCTTCTCAATTGGTTTTACCGAGAGGCTCACACAACCTAACAACTGCTCGTCCATTTCGCCTATGGCAGTTATTCCTAAATACCGCTACTCATCTTTAGCATAACAACACCACTGACACCATCATCGTTGTGCAGTATGTGGCAAAATGGCATTGTACAGTGTTATGTACGGTTGTTTTTCCCCGCTTGAGGCCACAAAAAAAAAAAAATTTTTTTTGTCAACCAAACTCGAGGAAGCGTGAATTGACTTTTTCACGCTTTTCTGATTAATTCAGCGCAATGCTTTATGTATTATTTATTGAATTTTTTATTGCTGTTGTTGTTAGACTTTTTATAATTGTTTTTAGGCACGTTAGGGTAAAAAAGAGAAAATCTTTTATTTTCCAATTTAGAATTTGATATTTTGCATGTTGTCAACAAACTACAGTTAAACTGCCTGCCAGGCAAACAAGCGGGTCGGCAACACTGTTGGCCTCGTTGGCCACCGTTTGACTCTTATTGGTTGGTTGGTTGGTGTTTTGCTCAGGCTGACTGACTGACTGACTGACTAGCTGCGCTTTGGTCGTTTGCTTGTTTGATGGCGGCTACCACCACATTTCGTGTTGCGAATTAATAAATGCCACGATTTTGCGTGCTTCCAGCCACGTTTCCACAAAACGTACAAGTGCGCAAATCTACATACATACTTGTACATATATTTTTTGAACACTCGCACACATACTTATCCATACTTCTTGTAACTCCTTCTTTTTTATTACTTTTTTTTTGCTCCACCTGAAAGACAGATGTTGTTGATGCTAATCTGTGTGGCATTTGCTGTATGGTAGTCGCACGCTGGTGCGGATTTATGTGTAGGCAAAGTGGGCGCTTATTAACCTAGGGGCGGTCAATGGATTACTATGTTCTGGCAATCCCTTCTACAGACAAGAATACATGGGGATAATAGAAAGACAGTTGTCATCTCAAAATCTCTACAGTAGAGCCAGTCATGGGTCAAGCGTAATGGGAATTGATTAAAGAAATAAATTCAGTTACTTTGGAGATCCGATTTTTGTGCGAGTGTCTGTTCAGAATGTTTCCACACTTGATCGCCACTTTTGCATGGTAAATATCTAATGGCAGCTTGTCAGATTATATAGTAATTCGTTGCTATATGATCGCAGAGTTGAGCAGCCATTCGGAGACTATGCTGTTGTTCATAAGTTCTGCTTGAATGACGATCCAGTGATATGCTCATTTTAAACAAGAGCATCGGTCAGCCCAGTCTGTCGTCCAGTTCTAAGCCGCCTTTAAGGATGTCTCTTTGATCTGAAACATTTATGTGTTTCCAATCGATAAATCATTGGAAAATAGCTTGCCACAGCATGAATTGAAGGTGTTGTAGTCCAACTCTTCCGGGAATTGAATGGAAAATAATATTGGCTTTTTCAGCTTCAATAAAGTTTGATATACAAGTTTAGAGCACGAAAATTAAGCAGTGTTTCGAGGTTTCTTGGAAAATTTGAAGGTTATGAGGATGCTAAACTATTATATATATGGGTCGATGATTCCAGCGGCTCACAAACCACACTAAACCGTTATTTTTTCTGAATGAAATGAGAGCGGCAATTTTGCTTGTTTACATACCCATTGAGCCATAAATGGGCCTCATCCCTGAACAAAATTTGGCTTGAAAACGTCGGATCTTCTTGGAACTTTTCAAGAGCTCACAGAGCAAGGCGATGTCGCTTGGGAAAGTCGAGCGGCTTGAGTTCTTGTACAAGCTGTATTTTGTACGCTTTCGATATCGACGTAAAATGCGCAAAGTCGTTGCATACGTCAGTCCGAGTTGCTGCGAACTCCATCGACTGTCCATGGTGTTCGTGTACACTCTCAGCTGCGGCTGCCATATTTTCTTCACTGCGTGCTGAACGTGGTCTATTCGGTCGAATATTATAAAATAATGAATGCTGGGTCTTAAGATGGGTGATGGTGTTGCGAATAGTACGCTCAGTAGGTAGAAAAGTGTAACTACGACTGTTAATATCTAATGAACAATATTCGAGCTTAGACCTCATCTCTTGAAAGTGGCTGCTTTGCGAGCGTAAAGTGTAGTTATAGCCTTTCTCGATCTTCCTTCAATGTTTAGTCTCCAATTAAGCTTATTATACGGAGATATTTAACTTCGGCGGCATAATAGCAGAGTGTTTAGCAGTGGGTACCACTATATGGGAGGTCAGGTTGCGATTACTGGTCTGACTAACATCCATAATTGTAGAAAATGAATGAATCTTAAGCACTCCTTGTGTATTTCTGGCATAAAGTAAAAGCTCTTCATATAAAACCATCAGCCGTTCGGAGGCGGCGTGGAATAAACTTCAAAAAAAAAAAAAAAAAATTATTAATATGCACACCGAAAATTGGAGGAGTACGTCGACGGTTACAAAGCGCCTATTATATGGAATATCACTTCGATAAAGAAAGCAAATACTTACCTCGTAGGTGAGAGAGTGTCGCCGCCACCAACTATATTTAGAAGTAACTCTAAACGCCAAAAACCGCCACTGTTCGCACGCTGAAAAGTGGTCAACTGTCGCGGATTTACGGCGACGACCAGTTAACATTATCAACTGAAACCATCTTTTGTGTGTGCGTATGTATGTGTGTGTGTGTGTGGAGTAATATCGTACGATTTATGCCACAACATGAGGCAAAGTGACGGCCGGCATATTAATTGCGTCACTAATATGTATGTAAAATGGTTATGTGTTGAAATTAAGGTGTGACTTAAATAATGTTCCTTATTAAGCATTCATACATACATACAGACATACATATTAATATTTTTTATTCATATCAATAATCATAAAATATCATGTTATTTTACACTTTTCATTTGAATACTTGTAAAATGTAGATAGTTTGTCCACGCTGTTGATGAGATCTTGCATTGAGTTGACAAGTGGTAATAAAAACCTGTAATACAATCTTGTGTCTGATTATATTTTTATGTTTTTAAAATTTAAGTTTCTTATATTTTATTACTGAAAAATGTTTTATTTGAACTTGGAATGGGAAAGGCTCGCTGATTCAAAGGCTAAAAAGAGTATTTGCATCCCTTCTCTTGAATCTAAGTGATAAGAGGATTTACACTCATACTCGATTCAATTTCTACGGTCAGAGGCCATATCAGCAGCACCGTTCGCACTGCCCCGTCCGATTTATTGGGCTAAACCAGGGAGGCGACTATAATGTCCTTTATTGAAGTAGTATTTACAGTTGCCTCAAGACTTGTTGTAGGGTTAATGTCCACTTTCTTTATTTGCTATATAAATTTTATTGGGTTATCTTTACGTTAACGCCTGTTGTCTCCGCTAAATCATGAAGGTAGCTCTGAGGCATTGGAACGTAGCTTTTCCCCCAGAGCAAGGCTGTTACCAAAAATTTAGAGATAAAGGGTGATCCAAGTAGAGGTAGTTTTTTCAATAGAATTTTTTGACAGATCACGTGTGAGTCGTGTCAAGCTGTAATGTTATTTTTGTTAAGTACTATTTGGCATTTCATCACGGAAAGACTTATGTTTGAGAAACGTTTACAAATCATTCAACTTTATTACGAAAATTCACGTTCTGTAAAGAATGTATTTTGCGAGCTTCGCTCAACTTATGGTCAACATAATCGGCCTACTGAGTGTACTATTCGCAACACCATCATCCATATTGAGGCCCAGCATTCATTATTGTATTTATAATGTTCTACCGAATGGACCACGTCCAGCACGCAGTGTAGAAAATATTGCGATCTTAGGTGAGAGTGTACACGAAGACCGTGGAAGGTCGATTCGGCGTTGTTCGCAGCAACTCGGACTGAGATCTGGAACGACTTGGCACATTTTACGTCGAGATCTCAAATTGAATGCATACAAAATACAGTTTGAGCAAGTACTGAAGCCGCTCGACCTTCCCAAGCGACATCGGTTCGCCCTATTGGCTCTTGAAAAGTTCCAAGTGGTCTTTCAAAAATGTCCATCCTTCTAAGAGAGCACAATTCAATTCGGCCAAGTTTCTTTAGCTTTGACGCAGATCACAGTGGGAGTCCATCTATATGCACTTTGCATACATTCCAGGGAATATAAATGCGTTTTTTATCGGCAAGAATCTATTTGGCCTTATCTTGCCTAGCCTTTCAGTTTCTCTCCAAGTCCCTGTGACCGGAACCCAAATGAGTGGCAGTGTATTCTGTTTGGTCATATGCTTTAGCTAATGCAGTGCACTGGCAAAAGTTTAGCCTTAATTTTAAATATACTGCAAGTGAGCTAAGCCTATTAGTAGTTGTCTGATTCACGCTGTCCGAGAATTCGGCTTCAATCTAATCTGCAACCTTCATAAATAATAGTTCAAAAACATTTAAATGGTTGAATAGTTTGACAGGTAGTCGAATGGAGCAGGTTTCTAGGGAATATATCTCAACCAACTGTACCAGCTAGTTTCGATCGATCCGTATATCAACGCTATTGACTTTATTATTGAAGTCATCACTTCATTCCCCCTTCCACTTGAAGATTTGGGCAATGTAGTTGTCACTGTAATGATCATTATTATTCCACTACTATAACTCCTTTAAGTTAAGTGTAGCTAGAGCTACTGCTACTGCCCGATTACATGTAAGAGTTCGTTTCGCATGGTCTTGTGTGCACCACAAGCGCGTTTTTTTCTGTTTTGTTTATAAGTTTCGTCTTATTCATCGCAGGTCACTGCTACTACTGCTACTTATATAGATATTCGAGTAGACACCGCTTTTGCATTTATAGCCGAATCAGCAATGGCACGCTATTCGTTTCTTCTTGACAGCAATTGAAATACCACGCGAAACCAGATCCTTCAGCTGGAATATTGAGCGACTTGTAGAGTTTGCCTTTGGCTCGTCGAGAGAGAACTTTACTTTTCAATTGCATACCCAGCCCAAAGTAGCACCTCTTGGCAAGAGTGGTTCTACATTGGATTTCAATGCTTATTAATGTTGGTTCCTAGATAGAGGAAATCAAATACGACTTCAAAAATATGACTGTCAGCAGTTACATGGGAGCCAACATGCAAATGCATTAACCCTTTGTTTCTTTTCTCTCTGGTGTTTTCCAAGGTTGGCGCATGGTGAATACTTGCTCAATGGTGGATTTATCAGTTTGCTGGAAGTGGGGTTTAATATCTCACACAATACGCATAGGACTATATATGCGAGAAAACTTATCCGACCATTATAGGCGTAGACCGTGGGGTCCAACTTACTATGGATTGTGCAGATCACACTTGTGTTTCAATCATCTTTCATGCTTTCATCCGATCATATTCTGCAATTAAGCTGGTACCTGCACCTTTTCAGTTTTTTGCTGCCGTATATGAATTGCTCCCAGTAAGCCAACGAATTCAGCCGCTTTTTTATTTTTTAAACGGGAAATCGATATTCGAGCTTTGTCAGGCAGTGGAATTAAATTTACATCATCTTCAATCGAAGTTCAGATCACCATCTGCGGATCATTGCCATCCAGCAGGTTGGAGAGGTGATTCCTCAATAAACTCAGTATGACCTGGACATTGGTGACCAGATTACCTTGTTGGTTGCTACATGATTAAGCTCTGATCTTAAAAACCTCTGAAATTCTCTGCATATTTTCATAGAATTTTCGAGCATTACCTACTTTCTTAAGCTTTCCATACTCACCTATTTCGACCTTTTTATTGGGGGGGTCTGAATCAATGGCCAGTGCGGTGTGCCAAATCGAGGGACCTACAGTTTATTTTAAGACGTCTCCGAACGGGTGATGGACTTTTATGAGGAGCTTATATTTCTTATCAGATATACATTCCGACGGGATGACGTAACCTGCCTATGGAGGAACGTAATCAGAAAATTTGTTTTCTATAATTAATTTTGGATGTCAGTTTGGCCGGGATTCGAACCCATGATTCTTCGCATGGCGATGCTACCACTGATTTATGAATCTAGTGGTAAATCTTGCGGTTAAAAGCGGTTTCTTATATTTTTTTTTAAGTGTGTCAATGGCGTTGAGGGTCTTCTCATAATTACTCAGTATATTAGCTTTCCAGTTCAGTGTCTTGTCCAGAATTACGCTCAGAAATTTTGATTTGGCTTCCAAGCAAATATTTATATTTAAATGTTTTATTGTTTAAGGATAGAACAAAGTCCACCTAATTTGATTTAACCAAGACTTCACATCGCTTAGAGTTCGATACTCCTCGAATCATTATAATCAGTTTACATAGAGTTTGTGGGTTTTTGTCCCTATAAGCTGCAGCTATCATCGCTGTTTACCAATCAGTTCCTGTAAGTAGCGATTAAGAATCCAGCGCATGACAGAGAGAACCTCAACTTTAGGAGTTCATTTCTATTAGTTGATAGACACCAGATACCCTCACAGGTCCCCAGTTGCAATTCGCCTCAGAAGTAACTGATTTCTGAAACCCACTAGCTCGGTTTTTCAACGCAAATGTTTCTGAGTGGACATAACGGCATCCGGTAAAATATTGTTAAAAGCTCCCTTTATGTTCAGGAAAGCAAGGACGCCATAATCGCCGTAATTAAGAAATTTTGCAATAAAAGGGGTTATTCTGTGTAATCAGGCTTAGGCTGAAAGTAACTTTTTATGAATAGTTTGGAAAACAAAGATTAAAATAATCCTCTACAGTGATTTTAGGGAAAACTATGATATGCTTATGGCTCTAGGAGCCTTGTGTTACACATTGAGGCCTTATAAAGTTTGGAATAAGGTAGACTGACACTTGTTATTATACTTCAGACTGCCTTCAAAAATGAATAATTCTGAACTATTTTCTAGCGATATTTCTGTCTGTACCAGGAGCTTTATGCTTTCTGAAAGTTTTTATTCCACAATCAGTTCCTGACAATCAACCGCCGAGTTAACCATAAGATTTTAAAACATGGAAGGGAGGTTTCTATCTTAAAGTGTTCTTTTACATAAGCGATGAGACACTTGATACCTGGTAGTCTTGAAAATACAGACCGGCTTAGGAGTAGATGATTTATGAGGTGAGTTGCTTACTCCTAACTTCCAGTTCAAATGTTAATACAATTTTTTTCTTAAAAAAAAATTAAAGCTATTAAGGATGTAGTACAGAAACAGTCACCGTAAATGTTGACGGAAAATGGTAATTGATTCAATCTCTATTCACCGCCAGGCACACATGTACAACTTTGCAAGAGACAGTGTCAAACTGTCTGCACATTAACACTCGCAGACGTATGCTAGGCATCAGGTCATTACATTATTAATTATTCTGAAGAAAAATAATGTGAATTTAACAGGAAACGCTGACAGGCGACACAAGCGTTCAGCGGTGGGTATCTTTTAGCAATCGCATGCCATCTTAGAGCCACCCACCAGCTCAACTTTTTGAAATATAAAATCGCCGTGTTAGAATTTAATAGAAAAATAGCAAAAGTCATTATTAGAATGCAAACGCGTTGGCAAGATACTGAATTATGTAAATATATAAAAAAATATATACATAAATATTTACCTTGCCACAAGTCAAATGCCACATTTAAATTGACATAAGCACCATGTAGACTTGCAGTCAATTTAGTAAAACTTTTCTACGCCTCAAAAATATCTAATGCGAATTACAAATGAATATACATACATACATACATATATACATAACTGCATTGCGTATTATATTCACGCTCAATGAACTTTTTGATTGGCACAAACGTGCAACTGACTCTATGCAACGGTTAACTAATGCAACCGCCGTTGGCAAATGTTGCTTATTAAAATGTCATAAACAGTCAATACGACTGCCGCACAATGTTTATACTACACTTACATATATATGAATGTACATATGTACATTTTGTGCAATAAGTCACAACAAAGCGTGATTAGTGTGTAAAAATTAATTTCTGTTGCGTGCAAAATTTTTCGAGGAAAATTCGTCGCCATTAACGCTGCTGGAAAAACACGTTGCACAGTGGGATGGAATAAGAAATGTTCAAAAATAAATTTATAAATAAATGGTAAAAATCTTCAAACCTGCTCCTACTCACTCAGATACTACATATATAGCTTTCTAAGCTGAAGTCTTTGTATAGATCTGGACTACCTTGGAGAAGAAATTTTAGTTTTGTCGAAGATTTCTCGCTTAATGCTACAAACTATTCGATGTTCTCCATACTTATTTCTCACAAGAATTCCTCGTCGGCTATTTGCAACGTTCAGCATTTAGCTGAAAGGTAATTTGGGTTAGGCTGAAATGGTTCGTGGGTTGTGGTTACAACATAAACATTATCATGACACTGAGGATCCTTAGAGTCTCCACACCCGTTAGTTGAACAAATGTGTGAAGTTACTTCGAAAGCGTTAGCAGTAGTCGCATCCTGGTTACCACCGTTTCATTTAGCTCTGTAAAGCTTGTCGCCCCTATATATTTCAAGCTCTTCATTTCTAAAGTCCAAGTCGTTTGGAAAAAGATGCTTTCAACCATTTCAAGTTCTTTCTCTTCTTTACAGAAGCAGATTTATTTGCTGGTAAGCAAATGGAATATATATTTTTTTGGTCTTTTTTAACGGCTGAAACGATTTTTGGCCGAGCTCCTACTCTAATTTGTGGTTTTGCGTCTTGATATTTTTACCAACAAAGTTTATTCTAAGCCGCCTCCAAACGGCCGAGGGATTTTTTATGAAAAGTTTCTATCTTATGTCAGAAATGCACTCAGAGGGCTTGACATTCCCTGCCGAGGGGTGACCGCAATTAGAAAAATTAATTTTCTATAATTTTGGATGTTGCTCGAACCTGTGCTTGAACCTTGGCCTTCCGAATAGTAGTACACAATGCAAACCCCTCAGCTTTTCCCGTCGCCGGCTATTAGAAAATGTTCTTTAAAGAGACTTGTAGTTCTAGAAATCTCCTTTCTTTTTATCAAAATAAACTCATGTGAACATCTTTAGCCCAATATCGGTCATATTTTCCTAGTGACATTGCAACAATTCACCCTTGCAGAAGTGTAACTTAATGTAGTTACCGTCAGTGTTATAAATCATCAAACAAAATCTAGCGGCACTCATTTAGACAGTCCACGATATGAAGAGCGAAAGGGATTAGATATTTCGGGGTGTATTTTCGAAGATTAATCATCTTCCTTGACCATCACAAAGACAATTTATGGTTCAGCTTGTTCAAGCCGCTCAAAAAATCGTTCTGACAATTGATGTTGAAAGATTAAGGCAAACCTTGTACCCAAATCGCTGGATATACTGTGCAGATATTACTTTATGTCCATAGTTTTCGAGATGTTTCTGGCTTTTGGGGAAAAAGTAGTGCAGTTCAGAAGTTATGTGAACTAGGCACAGATAGTGAGGAAAAACCGCTCGAAACGAACCTCAATTGCCTCCTCTAATGTCTAAAGTAAAGATCTCGGATGAAATGAATGCCCTAGGTTTAAGACCTTACCAGGTTTCAGCAATGAGTTCAACCTGGGTTTCTTTTCCGAGTGTTTTGTGGCAGTTGTAGTGTTCTACGAATATTTAGTAATTTTATTTGTTTACCTGTTTAAGTTAGGCCGTGAGGTGCTTTTGAGGCTGTTTTTCTCGTAATAAAGCTGTACTTGTATTTGTAAGGAGATGGGATATTGGAACAAGAGACACTGTGGACATAAGACATCCTTATGAGGTTTGCACTAATGTTAACTAAATCACAATATACCCTCTCAAGATGGGCTTACAATAGTTGATTTCGGTTGAGGATAACCTCTAGTCTTAAGTAAAGGAGAGGCTCCCCATGAGAGATGATAACATTGCCCCAAACTACATCGACGGGAACGAAAAGAACTGCGGTACGGGAGCGCCAGCAGTAGAGACAATAATTCAACGATGGTTTCGAAAACTAGCGGGACAATCCGACACCTATTTTTTTTTCGATTCGCGACCAAAAGAGCTTATCGGCAATGAAGAAGCCGATGAATTTGACATGTTGAGAGTTTGAAGCGAAGATAATACTATGCGAAATGACCTCAGAGCAGATGAAATTACACATCCAAATGCAAGCTTATGCGTAGTTAATTCCTTATATTTGTTGGAAAAGGGCACTTACAAAACGTAAAAGGAGTTCAGAAGGGTAAAAAATCTGTTAAAGAGGTCATTGAAGAATTTTTCTGAATATACAGGCTTATCCATTTAATAAATATTTTTCATGAAATTCCCATTTTATTATAAATACTGAACCTTGGCATTGTATGTGAAACACTACATCATTCAAATGACGAATTTTTGCAAACTTCGATTCGTTTAAGGTAATCTTCGACCACTTCTTATCACATATTGGGCGATATCTCAGCCCTAACTTGACGAATGTTGGTTTTCAAGTGCTCAAGAGTTAAACGCTTATTCACATAGACACGGACTTCCGCGTAGCGCCACAAAAAAAGTCGAGATTACGCGGCCGGGAAATTTCTCTCGTAATAAATACATTTTCGCTCGTGTTATGTGGCATTAGCCTTAGCTCTCTTCAACATATCTATCGAGTGAGAAATATGTTTCGTTTCTGAAGTAAATTTTGTTGGAAAAATTTAGGTCCCCAGCTTGTTGTTCAAGCACCTAATTGTCTAACTATGGCGTTGTGAGTGGTCTGGCTTCAGTTGTTATGTGAGCGGGACTTCGTATAGATGTAAGATGTAGATATAGGAGGGTTTTCGGCTACGGAAAACGATATGTCTGTACCCGATCCAGTCTTTTGAAATTATTTTCAAACTTTAGTCATGTTTGAATAACCATTTTAGTAGTAGATTTTAACAATTTTAACACGTTGTGTGGTTGTTAAGCGATCCATTTTCATGAATGGTTGACTTTCAACTAAAACAAAGCATAATTGGTGTGGCTTTTAAGTTTGACAAATGTCAAAATACAGCCATGAACGTTCGAAAACATTAAATGAATAACCCTTTACAGTCACAAAATCAAGTCTTTGACGGTTTGGGGATTGATTTTCCTTAAAAGAGTTGTTATTGTACATAGTTCTTTTAAGAAATAGGACAAAAGTTGTTTAACTGGATCTTCACAGAATAAACATACCTAAGACCTTCAGACACTAAACCATGAACGACAATGCATATATAGCGTCATAGAAAATTGCTTGAATTTCTTTTATTCTTTAGGTTCTCCGATCGTGATCATTTAACAAGAACAAAGTTACAGCGACCAGAGGTAAGGGCAAGGATATTCATAAATTCCTTAAAGTTGCCTCAAACAGTCTTTAACGTTGTCGAAGGTACGATTTTGCACATCAGGTATGCCACTATTTGACCTTTTTCTGCCAAGGAGCCAATACATGCACCTTATCAGCTACTAACCGCCAAGCCTTGCTCCCTCCGTAAAACATAGGCTTTCTTCGCTTTATTACTCTTCAGGTGAACTCTCGATATCCGAATTTCGTCATAGACTAGTGTTGCAAAGGTTACTTATGGATACTGGAGGTAAGAATTCGCCATAAATAGAAATTTCTGGGTACTGAAGTTGACTGAGCAAATAGTCGCTTTACAAGTTATCTGTGCTCTTCGTGAGATAAGCCTTCAAAATCGGCGGATTCTACGCACGTTTTTATTCTTCAAGTTGTTTCATTGCTTTTTATATTTTTAATCAATTATCATTCACATACACACCACTGTTAATAATTTGTGTTTCATTTAAAGTGCAACTCATGTGCGTATTCATTTTTTTCTATGCTGAAGACCTCACAAATCGTTTGTCACTAATTGCAATTCGCACTTGGTAAGGCACCGACAAGATATGCTTTTCACCTACTCCTCCTCCTCCTCCTCCTCCTCCTCCTTCTCCTTTACCATGCGACCTCGTGCTGCATTTATACATTTGTGCTTACTGCTTACTTGCAACTTGCCACTTGCGTAGTCGTCATCAGCGTGGCTGCCACATGACATTTTCATAATTAGTCAAGCGTATTGCATGCATTTGCTGCACGGTTGCATTAATGTGATTTGCGATGGCGCGATTGTCACGCCCCGCATATGTAACTGATGGTGTTGCTGATGTGGTTGACTTGGTTGCCATGCATTCGCACATTGCCACTTTGAAATATTTATTTATGTATGTACACGTACATATATTGGTTAAATATTGCATTGCAAGTTCTTGATGGTTATCAATATTGTTGTTGTTGCTGTTATTCCCTGTCTAGTTTTTTTGCCGCATTTTACATGCATTGAAATTCAATTGAATTTGTTGTTGCACATGATAAGGTAAAGTAGGAAATGGCTGGTACTGCAGTTGAGTGTAGATGTTTAAGACTGTAACTAAAGGAAATATGCATATGTATGTATGTATGTTTGTGCGATTAGTTGCAATATTAGTAGTAATTAGTAGCAGAAAACACCAGATCATTATCGTTTATTTCATCAGCAAATGAATATGCCTCCAAGTATGTTTTGAATATTTTCAATAAATTTTATTCACTGCACTTTAGCAAAAAAATTACGAAAAAAAAAAAAAATTCTTAGTTTTAGGGTACTCCTGGTCGTTCAAAAATCGTAAAGTAAGAATTTGAAGCTTCATGGTTCCAGTTTTCATGCTTTTTCAGGTGTGGTTCTTATCGTGCGCTTCTAAGAAATATCATTAAAAATTTGGAATCAAATTATTTCGGAATCTGTAATAATTTTCTTAAAACCTTATTTTACTTACCTTAAACAAACCCATTTTTTTGTCCTAAATTGTAAACTCAAAACGGTAAGAGAAAGTCAGATTTTTAATTGTTCTTAACTTTCATAACTCAATGTGACCCCAATAGACCTGAAAATCATCAGATCGATAGATAAAAATTCAGAAAAATTATGGGAGAAATGTAGATTTCTAAACACTCTAAAAATACAAAACTCAATTTTTTCGACCTTTTTATGATCGGGCTTCTTCTATCTAATGCATTTGAAAGTTGAAAGGGAAACAAATTTTAATTTTGAGAAAAGCATCGACAAACACAATATTTTCGTTGATTTTAAAGGGTGATCCAAGTAGAGGTACTTTTTTTGACAGGTCACGCGTGAGTCGTGTCAAGCTGTCATGTTATTTTTGTTCAGTATTGTTTGGCATTTCATCATGGAAAGACTTGCGTCTGAACAAAGTTTACAAATCAGTCAACTTTATTACGAAAATTCACGTTCTGTAAAGAATGTGTTTTGCGTGCTTCGCTCAACTTATGGTCAACATAGTTGGCCTACTGAGTGTACTATTCGCAACACCATCTTGAGACCCAGCATTATTGGATAATATTCGACCGAATAGACCACGTCCAGCACGCAGTGAAAACTTGGCGTATTTTACGTCGAGATCTTAAATTGAAAGCATACAAAACAAAGCTTGTGCAAGAACTGAAGCCGCTCGTCCCTCCAAAGTGACATCGCTTTGTTCTATGGGCTCTTGAAAAGTTCTAAGAAGATCCGACGTTTTCGAGCCAAATTTTGTTCGGCGATGAGGCCCATTTCTGGCTCAATGGGTATGTAAACAAGCAAAATTGCCGAATTCGGGACGAAGAGCAACCTGAACAGATTCAAGAGCTGTCATTTCATCCAGAAAAAAACAACGATTTGGTGCGGTTTGTGGGCCGGTGGAATCATCGGTCCATATTTCTTCAAAAATGATGCCGTTGAGAACGTAGCCGTCAATGACCACCGTTATCGCGCAATGATAACCGACTGTTTAATACCTGAAAGCTCGTGATCTGCGCGACATTAAGTTTCAACAAGATGGCGCCACTTCCCACACATTGCATCAATCAATGGATTTATTGAGAAAACACTTCGGTGAGCAGATAATTTCACGTTTTGGGCCTGTCGATTTGGCACCAAGATCGTGTGATATCACACTGTTAGACTTTTTCCTGTGGGGATATGTAAAGTCTAAAGTCTATGCGGACAATCCCGCTTCGATTCAGGCCTTGGAGCAAAACATCACGTGATTCATTCGCCACTTACCAGTCGAAATGCTCGAACTATTCATCGAAAATTGAACTCAACGGATGGACCAGCTGAGATGTGGCCGCGACCAACATTTGAAAGAGCTAATCATAAAGAAATAAATGACAAAGAATGTTCTTTCGAATGATAATAAACATTCCACGTTAAATTTGAAGTTTCCTGTTTTTTTTTTCTTTAAAATTAGGGAATCACAAAATAAATGACCGTTTAAAACAGATTTTAGTAATGTAAAAAGGAGCTACCTCTACGCTGTTATGTCCGAAATTTAATAAGCTGACGCTGAACAACACTAAAAGCTCTGCCAGAATCGGAAAGAACCTCACTAAGCCATCCGATATAAGATGCAGTTTCAAGCAAAGTCGTTCTTTACCATGTGACTTCCTCAACCTGACACTCATATAATATAAACTGCAAAGCTAAACGGAGAAGATACAATTTTCCACTACCACTGCTGGCGTTTGCCGGTGATATTGACATCATTGTTCAACCATCGCGCTGCAAGTTCTGTTTTCTCCATGCTGGTCAAAAAAGCGAAGCGTGTGGGTCTGTTAGTTAAAGAGGACAAGCCGAAATATCTCCTGTCATCAAACAAACAACCAACGCATTCGCGTCTTGGCTCCCACGTCACTTGGTCGTCCGGTCGTAAACTATGATTTGGACGCCGGGGGATTAACGAGACGCACTTGAAGAAGTTACAAGCCTGCTAGAATACCGTGTCGGACCGTGACTGGAAACCTCCTTATGGCACTGTCGCTTCACATACACAGTGAAACATCCATGCTCTCAGTTAAGGAGCATAATGTTTTGCTGTGTAAGCAATATCTTCTGTTCTGTTACCGCAGGGATCACCCCAACAGACACCTATTAAAAGCCGAACCTCCACCTAGACACATCAGGAAGGAAGTGCGTCTCTGTACAGTAACCGGACAGGACGTCATATCGTCAAGTTTTAAATACCATTCACCGAGTGTCTGTTAATCATTTGTGAACTCTCTTCCTGTGAATGCTGTTCTCGGAATCCAATCACCACTCATTGCAGAACAAGAGCCCGAGCTGCCTCTATTGACTCCCGCGCAACACTGGCACAATTAAGGTCTGTGTATTGTAGTAGACTCAACTCCTACCTATCCAGACTCGACCCTGACATACCCAACGTATGTCCTGGATGCAACAAATCCCGCACAACACTAATCACCTCTTTGCACTCCCACTCAAACCGACTCATCTAACACTCCTCTCCCTCTGGTTTGAACTCGTCGAAACAGCACGTTTTCTGGGCCTGCCGTTAGATGACGTCGATAACTATGACTGGAGCTATCTGACCCTGGGAGGGGTTACTTAGCTGCTACAAACAACAACAACAATTCTGACAGGAGAATAACCTGTCTTATGAGGTTATTGGCATAGTTCTGACTATATCATGTCGTCCGTATGCAACGCTAAGAATTCTTTGTAGGTTTTCGACGCAATACACACTGATGAAAGCTGAGAAAAGGGAAGATTTCCACACCGTTCGAAAGATCAGTTGGAGAAGTACCTCCTTTTACTTGATGCCTGCATTTGGTACCGAATGGCGAAAGAGAAGGCTGGCGCGGTATTTGCTGACTCGGCTATAAACGCATAAGCAATAACTGACACCAATTCATACACTTCTGAAACGACCATTTTTTTTAGCTTGATCTCGAAAAAGGTTCAAAATACCTTTTCCACTAAAGACCCTGAGCCTACTACAGTACGACATCACCTTTGTCGTCTTCAAAATATCAACTAAGAGGCGATACGATCACACGGCTGTTGCTGCGACACTATATGACCCCACCGAAAAAAAATCTCTAACGTTAGAATGTAAGGATAATGACTGTTCCTATAATTTTCACTGTCGTACCATTGCATCCTAGGTGTTCGACAATGATAAGGAATAGACTAAGTCATCTTACTGCATTAAGATGCAATTTAATTTCATAGCTCTGTGGAATATATTCCAGATTTTTGAAAATTTTTCGAAGACATTTAACGAAAGCATGCATATATCCAAATGAAAGAAATAGAAAGTCTGCAAACTGTTTGAGTGAAGAAGTTCGTTTAGCGAGGAATCATAAATCCTTATTGATTGGAACGCCATCACTGTGTTGCACGCGGAGAACTTTTCACCTTGCCGTGACCAGATATTGTTAGTTTGTTTTTTACGTTTTTCCATTTAACCAATGAAAACAAACAAATAAAATCCGATGTGCTTTACCAAGCTCGTGTAAACTGTGAAAGTATAGCCAACAAATTACATTGCAGGGTCACATATGTATATATGTATGCACTGCTCTTTTTTTTGGCACCGATAAAAAAGTGCCAATAAATTTATGGGAAAAACGTTTGTGACATGTCCAGCGAATGGGTGCAATAAATTTTTGTTTCTCTGCTGCAAGTAAAGGTGAAAAATGATATATTGTGCTTTAGATTGCAGTGGAAACACACCAACCTACATATGCACATATGTATGTATGTATTTGCATTCAATTTGAAATATAGCGCCCATAAATGAAAGCACATATGTACACATGTGTATAAGGGTAAATTGGTATCGACGATTTTTATTTTTTTTATTTATTTTTTTTTTTATTCAATTTTTTTAGGCGAGAATCACGAAGCAATGGGTGACCGTCAATCTATGACTTTTCCGAACAGTTGTATGAAAAGTGATTGCAGTAGGTGCTGTTTTCGAAATTTATGATGAAAACAATACATAAATAAATTAAAGCTAAAGCAGAATATCAGATTTTGCTGATACTATTAGCATATCCCTAAAAACATCTTTATTCTAAAAAAAATAAAAAAAAATAAAAATAAAATAAACAATTTTTAAGGGTGCGATTTACATCCATACATATACATATATGAATAGTTGAAGTCTCTAATTGTATATATATATAATAGAACTGGGCACTCCCAGAGAAAGTGGACATCTGTTTCTGCATTCCCATCTTATATGCAGACTCCCCAAAGAGGCAATTACCCATTAGTGTGGATATAAATGATCCATTAGTGTGGATATAAATTACCCATTAGTGTGGAGAGTGCTATTTAACAGTTCCTTAGTTCTTGTTCTGTTATACTTCTTTAAAACCTGCTTGGTTATCTTACAGTAGGATAAGAATTCATATTTGTTCTAAGCTATTACTTCAATTATTATCAAAGCTCATTCTGTTTGTTCCTGGTATTCCTTGGTGGTATTAACTCCGTTTTGATTAGTCAAGAGATGATCCAAATTTGGCCTACTCGTCACCTCGTTATAGTAAATATTGTTATGTCCAAGAACTCGTATGGAAATGCCGAGGTTACCGAGTTTGAACCTTTCCACAATAGTTTTATAATAGTTCTAAGAAAATCACACTGAGACATTTTCTATTTCTTGGAATATATAACAGTTGAATGTTGGTCTTATGAATCCTTGCAAGCTATAGTACTAATATTCGTTTCACGGCTAAATTAAATTTAAACAATAGAACAACCGCCACCTGATTAAAACGATTTTCTGATCAGAAGATTTCAGTATTTCCAAAACACCATTCCCGGTTGACATTTTAAGTACATTTTTTATACTCGACTGTACTGCGCAAAGAGAGCTTTACTATAGGGTGTTTTTTATAGAGGTATAGAACTTTAAGTTGGCTTTACTTTTCAAGATGGCGACCGATTTAACAGCTGTCAAATGATTTATTCTCAGTTTGGTTTGGCAATTCATCATGAATAGACTCGTGCCTGAACAACGCTTGCAAATAGTGCAATTTTATTTCGAAAATAATGGTTCTGTGCGGAAAACGTATCGCGCACTACGTCCAATGATACGGACCAATGATTCCACCAGCCCATAAAGCGCACCAAACAGTCAGTTTTTCTGGATGTGACGGTGTTTCAACATACACTTGGGATTACCTTCACTCCAAATGCGGCAGTTTTGTTTGTTGACGTAGCCATTCAACCAGAAGTGTTCTTCATGGCTAAACATCGCTAAAATGGACGTAGTGCGCGATACGTTTTCCGCACAGAACCATTATTTTCGTAATAAAATTGCTGTTTTTTTTTTTTTGACAAGGTAGGGACCTCGAAATGGATCACCCTTTATAGCAAAGTGCAATGAATAGCAAGACAATATGATTATGCCATGTTTGTCTCCCCCTCTGTCCATTCGTCTCCTTACTTGTTTTCAATTTTTAGGTTTCTGAAAAGGGGTTAACAAAGTGGGTAGCTATCTGTTAGTTTAAAGTAAAATTGATAAAAAAGTGAAAACTTGGTTTTTTCCAAACATACTCTTTCCTTTACCTTTGTTTTTGGATCTACATAAAAAAATAAATTTTTGTTCGGTAGAATAATTTTATGTTTGACGTGATTTTATTATATCTTTGATGACGACTTAATTGAACCTTAAAATATATTTATTTGTAATTTTATTACATTTGTGATTTACACATTAAAATATACAACAACGCTGCTTTCGCGCACGGTTTGATATTTGGATTATACATACATACATTTTTGTTTTATTTTATATTTTTTGTTTTTTACTTTGATAAACATTTTAATTATTTAGTTAATAAAATAAATAATTCTTTTCTGATTTTTATTTATTCATTTAAAGCATTTAGCAACAGGGCACAAACGCTCTATATAATTACATACATATACATATATATATATTAATATATTATTAATTATAGTAAATACAAACAGTACAAGTATTTGCATGCCATTTTATACATACAGCACATACAGTCATATGTACAATGCACACATACATTTATTATATTACATCACTAGCATTTTACGCCTTCTACGATTCGCCTTTCTTACATTTACAATTTTATCATTTTATCGCCAGGATACAGGAATCATCAGAGGAGGGGAGGGGGACATTCAATGTCGAAATTGACTGAAGGTATTAAAAAATATATATATATGCATTTATTTGTATTTGATTTCACCAATAAGCCGAGTCCATTTATTTGAAATGCGCTCTGTAGGCCTCACGCGTTTTTCCGCTCACTGCGTCCTACTATGGATGCGATGAACCCATGCGCGGTGGCCCGTAAAGAGAGTAGGGCGCAAAGTATTGCGCTAGCGCCGGATGTGGTGGCATTGGCAGACCACTTAGTGCGCCAGCCGCAGACGCCAGTGGCGGTGGTAGCATGGACGGTTTACCATAAGGATGATAGCGTGCTGCGGACAAGGGGCTCAGCGGTGGCGTGGGATAGGTGCGTTGAAAGAGTGGATGTGTGGGTGGTATACCGCCTGCTGCGGCAGCGCTCAGCACTGAATCGGGCAACGATGCAGTATGCGTACGCAAATGTTGAAACAGCTCATCGGAGGTGCCAAACCGCTTGCCACAATACGCCGCGTCCGCGCTGATCCACGAACAGACGTAGGGCATTTGTGAGGCGGCGGCCAGCGCAGCCAATTGCGCATGATATGATGAAGCAGCCGCTGCAGCGACGGCCGCTGCTGCTGACGAGCCACCACCACCCATCGCGGACGTTTTACCAGCGCCACCCTCACAATGCGGGCAACCAGCGGGACATGGTTGGCCGGCGGCCTTGTTGAGAAAGTGTGGTGATGATGGACAACCGGTGCAGTAGGGATCGCGACAGATGTTGGGCACCATCATCGTGGCGGGATCGATACCCTTCAGACGTGCATAATTCAAATAGGGATGCAAAGCGGCAGCCTTAAACATCGGATGATGCTGTGACATAAGCGCGCTCGCAGTCATAACGTCCATGGGATAGGGCAAGCCACTCGACGGACCAGCGCCCGGATAGCCGGCATAGTAAGTGGAACTGCCCGACATTGAGCCTGCGCTCGTTGTTGGCACGCCAGCAGCTGCCGCAGCGGCATGTAACGCCTTCACATAATTTGCTTCTTTGGCAGCGGCTATTGCAGAGTCTGTAGCAGATTGTAGACGCGATTGGCTAGCAGCCGCCGACGCCGCTGCAGCCCTAGGACTCATCTGGGTGTTATTTGTCGCATGACTTAATGTTGCCGATTCTTTGGACGACGCTCGCTGCTGAGGACTACTACTATTACTCATGCGCTGTTGCAAGTCTATAACTGCGCCGGCGGCGCCAATGGGGGAACTCTTTCGCAGGCCATTCATACCGGTCGCTGGCGAATCTCGCTGGGAGGTGGCACTTTGGTTTGAATCACAACGTTGTTGCTGTTGGTGTTGTTGCAGCTGCTGCGCTGCATGCTGTTGGCCATTCAACAGCATTAAGCCACCGCTGCCATTACTCTTTGGTGTACGCGCTCGGCTGCCATTGCCGATGAGATGTAGGCTGTTGGCTGATGCGCCGCCAGTACTCAAATTGGTGGCGCGCTCCGTTTCCGCTTCAAGTCTTTCGCGCATATGATTGTGATTATTGTTGGTTAAATTATTATTCGACTCGTACGGCTTAAAGCTGGATTTGATGTGTTCAACGGAACCGGTTGACACAGAAGATGATTGACTGCTCACCGGCGATGATTTATCACGTCCATCTGCGTTGCCCGCTTTTAGCGCTGATTTGGTTGATTTTTCAATGTTCGCAGCAAGCAGTTTCGGATTTGTGGTATCCGCACCGATTGCGCTGCACGTCTGCGCCAGCAAGGCTAGCGGGCTGCTTTTGGAGTCCAGCTGTAGGAGGAGAAAAGAGAAAAAAAGAAAATATAATATTTATATTTAAATATCTATTAAAAATATATGTATATATGTGAGAAAAATATATATGTACATATATTATATAATATAAAAATACGAAGAAATTCATCTGAAAATATATATTTATTATAGGCAGGCTCTTAAAGGTTTTCTCCAAAAATTCGGATAAGTACTGTAGATATCTCTCAAAATTAAAATCAAAATGAAAGTCCAAAACCAAAAAAAAGAAGTAATCTCTATCTCAGTCTTAATCTCCATCTCGAACTTAATTCCAGTGAAATTCTAATTTCCAATCCCATTCTCAGTTCCAATTCCAATCCCAATGTCTGCATAAATCTCAATCTCACACTGGGACTCAATTTCAATCTCATTCTCGATTCCAGTCTCATTCCATTCTCAATCCCAAGCACATTTCAATCTTAATTTCAGTGAAATTATAATTGTCAATCCCAGTCCCAATCTCATTCTTAATCTAAATTTAAATCCCCATCTCAATATCAGTCTCAATCTCAAGCTGGAACTCAATTTTAATCTCAACCTCAATTTCAATCTCATTCTCAATTCCACTCTCATTCTCATTCTCAATCCCAAGCTCATTTCAATCTTAATTTCAGTGAAATTCTAATTCTCAATCCCAATCTCAATCCCAATTTCAATCCCCATCTCAGTATCAATCTCAATCTCAAACTGTAAATCAATTTCAATCTCAACCTCAATTCCAAACACATTCCAAATTCCAGTCTCATTCTCATTCTCAATCCCAAGCTCATTTCAACCTTAATTTCAGTGAAATTCTAATTCTCTATCGCATTCTCAATCCCAATTTCAATGCCCATCTCAATATCAATACCGATCGCAAACTGGAAATCAATTTCAATCTCAACCTCAATTTCAAACTCATTCCAAATTCCAGACTCATTCCATTCTCAATCCCAAGCTCATTTCAATCTTAATTTCAGTGAAATTCCAATTCTTAATCCCATTCTCAATCCTATTTTCAATCCCAATAACAATCCCCATCTCAATATCAATCTCAATCTCAAACCGTAACTCAATTCCAATCTCAACCTCAATTTCAATCTCATTCTCAATTCCAGTTTCATTCCATTCTCAATCCCAAGCTCATTGTCAGTGGTAAGGAGCGGAGTAAAAATTTTACGACATAAAGTATGAAGATAAACTAAAGTAATAAAAACGAAAATAAATCGAGGGTGCAATGTCATTCTTATATACTTATATATGTTTGAGTTCAGACTTGTACATACATTTATATTCCTATTTTCGAAATAAAAAATAAAGTAGTGGCAGACGATAAAAACTTCATAAAGAGGGAAGAACACTTTAACGCGTAATACATGCGTTTATGCATCAGATAAGTCCGAAAGTAATAAAGACGAAAAGTTATGCTTGAAAATTCACTCACGGAAGTGTAACTACGTATTTGCAGAATATGTATAAAGAATATAAAGAATACATAAAAGTGCATGCTATGGTTTGTCTAAGGAGAACAGTGAAGTGGCATAAAGTGACAGAGATTTTCCATCATTCACCCACTAGACGATTGTCGCACCACAAACTCAATAAGTTGAAAGATTTTTCAATATAACGCTGTTTTGCACCCGCTTTCCAATGATAAAGAGAAGGACGATTAGACCAAAGCTGGTTTCTATGAGCGCTTTCCCCGCGCCAATGCAAAACCGTATTTGGTGATATAAACGCCTGATCGTGGAATGAAGGTATCTTCGGCACAACAGTGCCAAAATTCAGCCTTTATAACGGGACCGGTACGGGGCAGAAACTCGTATGCAGTACTAGATTCTAGCACAAGAAAGTTAATCACGATACAAGGCTGTCTCCAAATCTAGGTCTCACAACCAAATAGATCAGGTTGTGAAAGCGGGACGACATGGCATCAGTGTTCTTGGTATGTGTATGCTCCGGGCATCTAAGATCGATTTGGATCACTATTTTGCCGCAGCGAAGATACGCATCCACCTCTGTGCAGCTAAGAGCGCCCGTTAGAAAACACAAGAACGGTTGGATGTCGAAAAGCTGAAATCACACAGCAGCCAACAGTTTTAGCTTCGATTTAAACCCTTGCTCATTGAGAGTACACTTTAAAAACTTGGTGTAACGAAACTGTGTGAAATTTCAAGCTGCCTACGTACTGCTGCCATAGAAACTATTATTTCTCTACAAGATCGGAAAACGAATTTGTACGATGAAAACTTTTGCACTACATTGGAGAAAAAAAAGCAGTGTACAGACCATAAATAGCAAAACTCATTCACTTCCGTTCTATCAGTTCCTTTTACATTTTGTCAAAATCGTTCAGCAACCCTTCTTTTGAAAGTGAAAGATAATGACAATCGAATAAAATAAATCGATCAGATGTTCTCAGCTGTGGACTCAAACCAGAAACGTTTGTTAAGTTTTCCTTCTTTCCGTTATGTGCAATAGAAAACGCACTGCTCGTCTTGCCTTCTGTGTGTGAAAGAGATAGCGAGAGTGAGAAATGAGAAGTGAGGCACGTTTGCAGAAGGAAAAAAATGAGAGAAGCCAAAGTGCGTGTATACAAAGAGCTTAAGAAGCTAGTCGACAAGAGGAATGTTTGAAAATTCTATTAGAATAAAGGTCTGGAGATTGTTGTAAACTTAACTACTACCTATCCAGACTTCACATCGACATACCCAACGTATGTTCCACATGTAATGAACCCCCGCACGATACTAACAACCACTTTGCAGGCCCACTTAACCCTACTTATTTAACTCCCCTCTTCCTTTGGTCTGAACCAGTCGAAACAACATGTTTCTTGGGCCCCCTGTTAGATGACATCGATGACTAGGACAATATCTAGTTGACCCTAGGCGGTACAGCAATAGCATGCACAACAACTAGATTGTATTTTTGCAGGAACCAAAATAGTGATCTAGAGGCCGAAGTTCAGAGTACGCTGAGTTTATGGAGGGAAGTTTTTTGAAATTGGATGACTAGGACTAGACTTAACCGATCATAGGCGCTACAACAATAACAGCCACAACAAGCAGATTGTATTTTTGCAGGAACCAAAATAGTGATCTGGAGACTGAAGTTCAGAGTACGCTGAGTTTATGGAGCGAAGTTTTTTTTTTAATTGGAAGCAAATAAGTCAAGAAGAAAAGAAGAAAAATGTTAGAGTATAACTCAAAAAATTTGAGAATCTGAGAGCAATTCAAAATAACATCGAGAAAAAAGCCTACAAGCCAAGTGGCAAGCATTAATTGAGAAAGGGGTAGGATTCAAGTTTTGTAACCGTTAGTTTAAATCCCTCAATTCACGCTGAGGTATTTGGAAAATTTAATATTTTTTATGAAAAAAAGAACCCTCCTTTTCTACTTTCCTTAATATTTCTTCGAAATAATATTCATGACGCACAATTTGCACTTTCAAATGAAAGAAAATTGCCTACAACAAACACAGCCAATAAGTAAAAAATCTTTAACAAATTGTATGTACAATTTCATGAATATCCGCAACATTCAACACTTTGCAGAAATAATAGCACCATAAATTAGCCAAAATAATATTGTACGCTCTCTCACCAAACCCAATGTGGCATAGAACCGACAGCGCCAAAGCCGCTAATGTGGCACAGCACACTACGGGAATGCGCGCGCGTGTGTGTGTGCGTGTCTGTTGTACACACTTTCCATTTTCTGTGGTGCCTTTGGCAATTTGTGAGCAATAAAAATAAAAAATTTGCAACCCCAAGCACATTAAACAAGAATTATATGCAGCAAATGAGATTTTCCAACGCGAAAGCTTAGGAGCAACGCAATGAGCACTCGTAAATATCTTATCTTTGTGGCGGCAAGCAGTGAAAATTGCATTTACATTCCTAAATATGCACAAATGTGCAAACAAATGTAGTAACATTAAGAACAAGCAGCGCAAAAAATAATAGATATAAAAAAAAATCAAAGCAAATAAATAAAAACCACTAAATATCGTATGTACAATGAACAATGGCAAGAAACTCAAAATCATCCAAAAGGAAATTACGAAAAAAAAAGAAAAGGAAAAAACAAACTCCAAAAAGACATTAACAAAATCATAAATTCTTATCGCGGTTGGCAGGCGTAGCCAAAAACAATGAAATTGGCTTTTGAAGATGACAATGAATATTGCGTAAACCTTATGACGTCGGCCGGACGCGTACCTCGTGCATTTATGTAACAGCAACCAACGTCACATTGGCGCAATTTCACTGGAGTACACTTATGTGGCAACAGCAGTTTTTCATTGCTCATTGGCATTGCACCGCAAACATTAAAGTCATAAACATTATGTTGACTTATTACTGACTCGGCTTGACTGCCTTTGACTACTCTTCACTTGCGCCGGCCCACTTCTCTTGCTTTCTGCTCCTTTGCGGCCGCCGCTACAACATTCACTATCGTTTCGTTCATTTTTCATTGCGCGCTCCTTTGTTGTTGTGTAATTGTCATTCCACTAAATGACTTGTATTTAAGGAATGTTTGGTTTCTTCTTTTCCTTATTTACCATTAAAGGTACTCTTCATATGTGCTTTTGTTTATATTTCTACGCCACGTTTGTAAGGATACAAATACGACGATTAGCAAAGTCACGTTCTGTCACTTAAGATGCTGACTCGTAAAACAGTATTTACTCACTTTGTATAAAATACATGTCTGGTTGGGAGAGCAGTGAGTATGAGTAAGCCGGTCTGTCTGGGGAATACTTACATACAAGTATGTACTTAAAAAGCAGTAAACCAAAGATATATATATGTACGTTTGCATTATAAGTATATAAATAAAATAAAATGAAATAAAAAATACAAAATATATTAACTAAAAATTAAATTAAAAAAAAAATTAAATTAAAATTTAAATAAAAATAAAAATTAAATTCAATTAAAAAATTGAAAATAAAAATAAAATAAAATAAGATAAAAAATAAATAAAATAACATAATCAAATATAAATAAAATAAAATAATTTAAAATAATATTAAAAAATAAAATAAAATAAAATAATATAAAATAAAATAAAATAAAAATAGAATAAAATAAAATAATGTGCTCGTGGCAGGTAACTCTAAACTTGACGCACAAAAATGCACTCATAAGAACAGTTCCTGCCTCGCATTAAACCCACTTTCATCTATATTAAATGAAACAAACTACGATTTTAACATAAAAGGATCAAGATCATCTCAACATAAGCTTTCCCATCTCTTATAACAAGTGATGTATTTCGGGGTCCCCTATCTTTTTAAAGAAAAAAACACAGAAAATTCAAATTTAATGGGAAATGTTTATTATCAATCGAAAGAACATTCTTGGCATTTATTTTTTTAAGACAAATGCGGCGTGAGTTTTTTCAAATGTTGGCCTCGTCTCCGATCGTCCATCCGTTGAATCCAATTTTCGATTACTCGTACGAGCATTTCGACTGGCGAATAACACACGTGATGTTTTGCTCCAAGGCCTGAATCGAAGCGGGATTGCCCACATAGACTTTAGACTTTACATATCCCCACAGGAAAAAGTCTAACCGTGTGTGTACCACACGCTCTTGGTGGTCAATCGATCAGCCCAAAACGTGAAATTATCTGCTCACCGAAGTTTTCTCTCAATAGATCCATTGATTGATACGATGTGTGGGAAGTGGCGCTGTCTTCTTGAAACCTTATATCGCGGAGATCATGAGTTTTAACTGCAGGCATCAAATAGTCTGTTATCATGGCGCGCTAACGGTCACCATTGACAGTTACGCTCCCACCGGCATCATTTTTGAAAAAATATAGACCGATGATTTCACCGGCCCACAAATCATACCAAATCGTAATTTTTTCTGGATATTTGGCTCGAAAATGTCGGATTTTCTTGTAACTTTTCAAGAGCCCATAAAGCGAAGCGATATCGCTTGGGAAGGTCGAGCGACTTCAGTTCTTGTACAAGTTGTATTTTGAACGCTTTCAAATTAAGATCTCGACGTAAAATGCGCCAAGTCGTTTCATATGTCAGTCCGAGTTGTTGAGAACGACGCCGAAACGACTCTCCACGGTCTTCGTATACACTCTCAGCTACGGCCGTTATATTTTCTTCACTGCGTGCTGGACGTGGTATATTCGATAGAATATTATCCAATAATGAATGCTGGGTCTCAAGATGGGCGATGGTGTTGCGAATAGTACGCTCAGTAGGCCAATTATGTTAACCATAAGTGGAGCGTAGCGCGCGACACACATTCTTTACAGAACGTGAATTTTCGTAATAAGGTTGAAAATGCCAAAACAAATGCTAAACAATACTGGACAAAAGTAACATGACAGCTTGACACGACTCACGTGTAATCTGTCAAAAAAAAAGGCTATTGAAAAAAGTACCTCTACGTAGATCACGCTTTAAAAACTAATATAAAATTAATTAAAATAAATTTAAAAAAATAAAGAAAAATAAATAAGTAAGGTAAAATCAAGGATTTTGAAACAAAACAAAATAAAATAAAACCAAATCAAATGAAACAATTAAAAATTAATTAAAATTACTTTAAATTAAATTAAATTTAATTATATAAAATTAAGTAGAATAGAATTGAAAACAATCAAGTAAAATAAAATTAAACAAAGTAAAAAGTAAAAATAAATAAATGAATAAAAGATAAATTGAAAGAAAACAACAGTTTAATTACAACTTAAACATATGGCTCAGATTATTTTGGAAGCAATATCCAACACCAAGTGAAGGAAACAGATGTGATCGATTCAGGATTAATGACCTATTAACTAGGTTTAGAAAAGGTAAATGTAGGCATTTTGAAGAGCACTCACTTAAAATAGACCTACCCTATAGCAGCTGCAAACTATGAAAGAAAAAGGAACGAGTTGTCCATATTTTCTCTGTGAGTCTTGAATGGCTCTCCGCAAAAAAAACAAAAGCAAATGAGAGCATCATGTAGTTTGAGCACAACGTTGAAATTTAATAGCATTAATATTAAAAACTTATGACAATGCATCCAAATGGCACACCTAACGCTAATTGGGTCCAAGCCTAAACACCATGCAATCATTCATTTAATGGTTTTCTGCGTTGTAAGCTTGCATCAGCTTTAAAGGCAAATTGAAATAAGTGCCGATAACGTGCGTTTTACACCGGAAGTCATTAAATTCCCAACAAATCAACAGACATTCAAATGCGGCGTGCGTTTTTAATACAATAGTAATTTCACATTGACTAAATATAGATATTAAATTTTTTTTTAGAATTCTAATAATTTGGCATATAAAGTTTATAAGCAACTAAAAATACTTAAACCCCAACGCTATCAACTTCAAAGCAAATGCAATACATTCTGCCGACACGCAATAAATATGAGTATCTATGGTGGAATCACGGGCATATACATGAAAGTTTTACGAGGTTATTGCACATATAATTTAAATAGGCATTTTTTGTTGAAAAAAAAAACACACAAAAAATATAAAAAAAAAATAAAAAACTCATACTCGTAAAATTTTCGAGGCATAATTTTCCACTGAATTGGCCAAAGCTTTGAAAAGAGCTGCAGAAGCAATTAGTACCATACGTAATACCCACACAATATACATACATATATGTACGTATGTATATTTGTATGTATATATGTATGAGCACATAGTGTAAAAGTGTGATATGCTTTGTAGTTTGTTATGCACATATGTATGTATGCACACATGTTCGCAGAGTTGCACATAAATAACTCGTCATAACGATTATGCTCATAAAAGCAATAGTAAATTCAATCATAAATTTAATTACAAAATTGCACACAATTTAGGTCATAAAAAAAGGTAATAATATTCCAATAAATTGTATGTATACCTAAGAATGAAAAACATATTCATATATATATACCCTGCAGTGAAATGAAGTAGTTAAAAACTAGTTCAAAAAAAAGTTAGTCGATTAGTTAGGAAAATGTCAATACAAGTATTTCTAAAACTATTTCTAAAACGAAGCTAAGCTACAGGATTATAATTTTCAAATTTACTTTAGAAATACACTAGTCTTATACTAGTAAAAAAAATGGATAAAAATTACTTGCTTTGACTGTAGCAAAATTTGTGATCTTTTAAATAAAGAAGGATTCAAAGAAACTACTTTAAAAGAAACATACTAAGCCCATACCAGTTTAAAATGGATGAATTGTTCTTCACTTTGTAATGGACTTCTAATGAATAAAGTTTTCAAGGTAATGTTCGTTTAAGTATAAAAATAGTTTGCGCAAATACTATTTTTTTCTAGAAAATTCGAAATCGGTTTTACTCAAATCTAAATTCGTGCATTTATTTTTCATTCCAAATTGTTAGACTTTTCAAAAAAAAAAAAAAAAAAAAAATAGAACAAATTATCAACTTTCGAATTTAATGTACAAAATATGCTCAATTGTGCAAAAATTTGATGAATTTTTTTTTGACGATTAGTTCGGTGCATAGGTAGATAAAATTTGAGCCTGTTATTAAAAAAAAAAAAAAACAAAAAAAAAAAAAAAACAAAATTGAGGTTGAAAATTCGTACAAACATTAGAGTTTCAGTATTCGGAAAGTTCTGGCCGATTTTTCGCAATAAGAAAAAGTGTAAATTTTTCACTTTGCAAAAAGCGCGAATTTTAATTTAATTTTGGAAGTTTTAAAAATTACGCTGTGACACAAAATCAATCACATTGTATGACAGCGCCACCTATTGTAAGATTTAGGTAAAAGTTAATGTCAAAAATGAAACCATCTAAAATTGCTTCCTTTGATCAAGTTTTAATCAACTTTTCTCATACACAGGGTTGCCAACTTTAAATAAAAACGAAAATGAAACCAGACCTATAGGCCAAAAACCCAGTATGAGGTATAAAGTTTCATCTCCGATTGGTTTCATCAATTACGTAGAATCTTGTTGCACAGTGTTATTTTAATTTTAACTACAAAAATTTGCTCAATTAACTAAATTGGATGTCTGTGTGAACATTTTTTTAAATTAAGTAATTAAATAAAATATATAATAATAAAATTCTAAGGCACACATTTAACGATTTCTGCGAAGTGTTGAAAGAATACTGCAGCATATCACGGAGAGCAAACGTTTTCAATGCTTTTTAAATTATATTCTGCCATAAATTATGTATATAAATATTATTAAATATTACTTGAATCATTATAAACATAATATGCGTACTCAAATCTTCACATTATGTTACATTTTTGAGTTTAAGTGCACTTAGACTGTTATTCATATATGTATATATCCACGAGTAAATCGCCTGTCTGTCTATCTGCACGTCTGAGTTTACGTCTCATTCACTTTCTTTTTGCAATTTCATTTTACTGGTTAAGTACGAGCAATAAAACCAGCCTGCTGCAATAAAAACGTTTTCCTCGTATGCTATAAATTATAACGATGCTATATGCCAAAATACTGTCCATAATTCATTGGGAGTATGAAAAAAAAAAATCGCGATAGGGCAAGATTGCCAAGTAGAGTACCTCCATGGTAATAGCTCTAACCTGTTAAAAATGCGAGTATAGCACAGTTAACATAGTGAAATTTTTCAAGCACCTAAATACATACATACATACATGAAATAATTATGACGAGTGTGATATATGACACATATGAGTACCACTCATATATTTGCCGGTGCACATACACTCGTATGTATAAGTATGTATGTATGTACTTTTGGTAGACATTAACCAACGTTAGTGCGCCTCCACGCGTGTTCGTTCCTTGTTTTTTTTTTTTTTAGCCACAAGCCCAATTTAGCCCAGTCGTCGACACTCTCTACGGCACAGTTCGTGAGGGATGCCATAAGTCATAGTGCTCAAGTGCAATACATATGTTTGTACAGTTTTGTATATATGTATGTGGGTACATTTTTTACGACACACAATGGACTGTTATAAATTAAATGGTGTGATATGGTAGTAGATTGTAGCGACAGCGTTCATAAAAAAAAAAATAATAATAATAATAGTGACCGTAATAAAAAAAATTTAAAACGAGGTAGTAAACAAGTTTGCAAAATATTATATGCATCGCATACATACATACTCGTATGTGTGTAACATATAAGTATGTCGTGTATTTACGATCATAATTCTCTGTGTATACTCGAAATAAAGTAATTTAGTTATAAATATCAGTGCAGACATTATGCATGAATTTATCATAAAAAAATATATAGCAAAATTACGGTGCACTTCACTTCTGACTTGCGATTAGTCATAATATGCGTATAATAAAAATGTATATATATGACTGTATACATATGTATGTTTGCTATTGATATCATATATTTATAAAAGGGGAAAGTTTTACGGTACCATTAAAGTTATGAGGGAGTGTAAATAAATATATTATTCTCTTCCTAGAAATTATTTCCTAATATGGAGCACTCAACACAGCACAGTGGAGTTTTTAGCTGTAGATTAGAAATATTTCGGATGTTTTTCGATATGGTCCACATTTTTCTTAATTATGGAAGAAATTTTTATTGTAGAATAAAAAAATTAATTTAAATTCATAGGTTAGATTTTATCTCAAGAAAGATAAGGGAGCAGATATTTTATTAGAAGTCCCCAATAGATGACGCTATGCATTTATTACGAGTGCTATATGGAATAAAACGAAGTTTGAAACTAAAAGACGAATGCTTTAGATGTGATATATTTAAACTTTCGCGGATTATTTCTTATGGGGTTACGCCACTTTAGAGGGCCACAAAATAGGCCTTTTTGGAGATTTTTTTCGGGAAAACTATTAAATAAATCTGATTTACGACAAGAGGCATCTGTTATACATATAATTAACTGCTTATAATTATTTTTTAAGAAAAATTAATTTAAAAATGGCGGCTATATAGCGTTCTCCCTAGGATGTCTCCATTTTTTCGGTAACCACGGCCGGACACACAACTCCTGTAATTTGTATTTTATTTTAATAAGTTGTTAAACGGTTTCCGCTTGTAAATAGCAATAGCTACAGAAATACGTACAAAATGGCTGATCTCTAAAGGAAAAAGTAACAATTTGGCTTAAAAAATTGTTCGAAATTTTTTAATAAAAAACAAAACAAACAAAAAAACAATGCAAGATAAAAAAAAATCCTGCGTACTTCTGTAGATAATGTATTTCTAAAGAGATGTTCTCAAAACTTCAAGTGAATCGGTTGTAAATTGTTTGAGTTATGTGTCCGGCCAACTTAAAAAAAAACAATTTTGAGATAAACGCGTTTAAAGTTTTGAGTATGCCTTAGTGACTGAAACAGACGCTTCAACAAGAGAACACAAATGGGACATTTAGCAATTTTTATCTGTCATAATCATTTGAAAAAAAAAATACATTTTCCGAAATTTCTAGAGTGGTCTAACCCCTTAATTGTTACACAAAGGAGTTGCCATATGTATTGAAACTCTTGCTTAAAATAAAATTGCTAATATAAATAATTAATTAAAATAATAAAAACTAAAATGTCTACATTAAACTACAGAGAATTAATAAAGATTAAAAAAATATTAATTTTTTAGGATAACTAACACTAGACCACACACCTCTTCGTAAACCCGTCTAAAATTAACAATACTCAACAAAGAACTGATCACATCCTGACTATATTCCCGACTAAGCCAATTTAGAATGGTTTTGCTCGCTTCAAAACCATTTTTCCAAAGGTAAAACCTTATAATTCTTAAAACCACTAAAAATGAGTTAAGCCGTTTGTTTTCCTTCTAAAAGTCAACATGTAGCGCAAAAACTTACCATAAAATGGTGGAAAGCTTATGCTAGGAAATGGTCAGTATGCTATTAATTACCGTTTGTTTTGATTATAAGTAAAATTGCTCGAAAATTATGTATAAAATAGAAGTTTCCACCAGCTCATAAAGCTTTTGTTGAAAAAAATAATATAACTGAGAATTGTAGAGATTTAAGAAAAATAATAAAGAATTTATTAAGGTTGCCACTTGCCAAAATAAATGCGAACTTTAGAGAATTGAAAGAAATAATAAATAATTTTTGAAGGTTGCCACTTGTTTTAAAAATTCAGCATAAAAATATTGAGAAGATTGACGAAACGTAACAAAATATGTATCAAACTAAAGGGATTCTAAACCTTTTAAGTAGAAAATAATTTTAAATAGCGTTGCCACCAATTTTAAAAGGAAACATTTGTTATTATCTAACTCTAGTCAAACTGTAGGGAACTAAAATCGCTTACAGTGTATAGGTTGCCACCTATTCAAAAATGTAATCCAAAATGTAATACAAAAATGTTGAAAAGTTAAAAAAATATCAATATATTTTGATAGACTAGAGATTGAAAACAGTAAGTGCTGAAGACAATTTTGAGTTGTGTTGCTGCCTCTTTCAAAATTAACACTTTAAAACATTCAATCATATTTAAAAAAATGTGGCAACACTGCTATCGAAATGAGGATAGTAGTAGCTTACAGTGAAATGAATATTTATGGGATCTGTTTGAAAATTTTAATATATAAAGATTGAAGAGATAAAAAACAGCCATACTAAATGAATTAAAAAATGTTTCTGTTAAAAATATTTTTAAAAACTTTTGCTATCAAATTGAATATATATTAGAAACCTTACAGTGAAAATTGTGTTTAGTAGTACGGCCAACTACTTGTACTTAAAATTTCAATATAAAAGTATCAAAAAGGTTATCAAAAACTAGCTGTAGAGTTGCTGAAACTTTAATGCTGAAAACAATTATTGAATAGTGTTGCCAGCATTTAGAAAATTTCAGTGTAAAAAAAAATTAGAAGTACTTGAAATATTAAAATATCAAACTGAAGAGGGTTCTGAAAACCTTTAGTAACTTTTTATTTAGCACCTATGCCAAATAATTTAATTTAAAAAAATAATAACAATTAATAAAATGTTTAAATCTATACATATTTTCAGATTTTAACGCTTTCTGCGTAGTTGTGGATTTTTTAGTGTAAAAAATTTTAATCTAAATAAATATTAAAAAATGGAGCTGAAGGGGAATGTGAAGGCTGTTATGCTTTTAATAGAGTTGCCACTCAACTAAAATTTTTAATCATCAAAATGTTGAATTGAAAATGAAAATTGAAGATTAAAAATCAAATATCAATATTTCTACAAAAAGTGTATTAGCACTCGGCTCAGGTTATGAGAATCGATGAAGAACGCACTGAAGAAGCAAATCTAAATATGCTCGAAGAAGACAATCTTCTAAGTACATGTATTGAAATTAATCAAAACGTAATGGTAGGTAGGTAGGTTCACTCTGAACCTACGATACACTTTCCATCTCCTTAAGCACCCTTACGCACTTTAAAGGCTGCTTACTTTAATTTTTGCTAAACGGCAAAGACTATCCATAAAAGAGACTCAAAAATGCCGAAGTCTAATTCTGCTTAAAACAGAACAATCACATAACAGCTGGAAAATCGTTCCTTCTTCTTCGTCATTACACCTACAGCACCTCCTACATCATCTTCTGAGAGGGCCCCCTTTAAGGCAATGTGGCGTCAGGATCCTAATTACTAATGACATCTCCCCATTTCCACAGAATATAAGCCATTAAACGAACTTCTACAGTTCCACTTTGTTCCCATCTTAACGCAACCTGCCTGTCTGTGCAGTTTGCATATGGCTAAAGACATAACAATGTGTTGTTTATTCCGAAGCATCTGCTTGTTAGGAAGTTCTTTTGACTTGCAGTGACCAAAAATGAAGGATAATCTGTTCTTTTCAGCTATCTTCTGAAAAGATCTGCGACAGTCATATACGATTTTGGAGTTTTTCCTGATTGAACCCAAAGCTTTTATGGCTTCATGATTGTCACTGAAGATGAAGATGAATATGTCTTTTACAGAGCAGTCGTTTCCAATGTTTAAGTTTAAGACCTTCTAGTATCGTATTTATTTACCTCTTCTTCCCTACATTAAGTATGAACGTTTATTCGAAGTAGTGTCCAGAAGGTTGGCAACTCACTGTTTTTTTTATTATTATTTTTCCTTTAAAAGAAGTGCTACAGTGATGCCATTTAAAGTGCTGCCACTTAAAAAAAGTGAATGCCAAAAAACTCCAAAAGGTGCCGCTGTAGACATTTTTAGAGAATAGACATTTTTAGAAATGGTCTGCTAGATGGGGCTTAAGCGAGTTATAAATCCTATAGTTTTTTTTTGTTGCATATAACAAAAAAAAAACTTTGATTAAAACTCAAACATATCGAAAATCTGGCTTAAAGTTTTTACATTATTTTCTCATTTGCGAGGATCTATAACAAAAACGTAACTTTTTTGCGGCCGCACTTGAGATTAATTTTAAACGAACTTTTAAAATTAATATTTATCTGAATTTATTATCATTAAAAAAAAAAATCTTTTCCCGGAATTCAAAAATTTTTCCATCAATTTATCTATATTTTCAGCACTCAAGTTTTTTAAACCTTAAAGGCAGGAATAATGATTTCACTTCAGTTGAAATCTTTAGATTAACTAGAAACGTTTCACATAAATGATTCCCCGCTGAATTTATTGAACTCTAGAAATAATGATAACAAGTAAGGAAGAGCTGAGGTAGGATAAGAGGTGGGTATTTACTCTTCAACTGTGTAGTATAGATTTCCAAAAAAAAAAAAAAGAAAACTGTGAAAAAGTACCAAAAATATTTATCTTAAAAAAAAACCTAACCAATTTCATTGGATTAAAGGCACCTTTCATGGCAATCTCACACCCTGCAATCCTACCATATCGCCATTGCGATAAGTCTTTACAATTTGTTACATTCTCACAAATAATACCAACAAAAAAAAAAACCTTCAAAAGTAATGCAACAAATTTAATTTCATATGCATTTGCATAAAAAAGGAGATGCGCGAACACGACGCGCCATAATAAAATGATGTCTACATATGTATGTATGTATATACAAACATAAAATAATAAAAAATGCCATATACAGGGTACAGGGCAACAAGCGCATTTATGCAAAAATATTTGGCATAATCAAAATCATAAATGCCATTAAATTTCCATAAACGATTTTGTCTGCGCAAGCATCATCAGGACACCAGAAGAAGTGGAAGGCGATTGGTGCTGACGGAGAGTACAGAGTGGGGGAAAAAAACGCCCGACTAGTACGCGTTGTAATCCTCTGAGCCGGGTTACGCGAATGCGAAATGGGATGAATATATTTTTTACGACATGTGTACGTAGATATTTATGTATGTAGATATGTATAAGCTCATATTTTTATGAGCAAAATTGTTTTGCACTTTTCATGCTCCGACTTTTTTTCCCTTAACAAAGTTAAGACACAACTCCCAACTGCTTGCTGCAATGTTACTCTTTTAATGCGATTTTATCGGTTATTTTATAATTCCAACTCAAGAATTTTTTTTTACTTGCTCGCAATGAGAAAGAGAGCGTCTAATAGGAAATAAAAAGGCATATACATACATATATAATAATAATAAAAAAGCGTTATCGTTTGAGCTTAAAAAGGAAGTTTAAAAACGCTTAAAATTGCGGTAGCCGTGCACCATGGTTCAGGCGACCACATTTTGTGGTCAAAATTAATAACTTTTGAAGTAGTCAATATTTTTCGATGGATGAATTTTTCCCTCAAGATGAACATACCTTTAGAAATTCTTTGGAAAAGTGGGCGTGTCAGCGACCCCTCTCTCTTTTTTTTATATTAATTTCCATATAAATTTCACAAAAAAATTATGAAAAATGATGTCTGAAGTTCTTTACAACAGGTAAAAATGTATTGCCGATGGAATCGGATTGATAGGTAAAATTTTTTTTCAAAAACACATTCAACATATTCATACTTGTTAGGCTACTTTCATATTTATTTTAATTATGGGAATGGCTGAAATTCATTTCAACACTGAATACGCACAAACTTGTAGTAAAAAAATCATAATTATCGAAATCCATTGCATATATTATACTGATATTCTGATACTGATATTCTTATACACTTTTCAAATTCATTATTTAGCTTGGATACTCATGAAACACGCCTCTTCCTTTGTTCCGAATCCGTCGAAACAGCATGTTTCCTGTGCCTCCCGTTAGATGATCTCGATGACTGAGGCTAGACCTACCTGACCCTAGACGCAGTTGGCAAAACCGCTACAACAACAACAAAAACTTAGCATGGATACCGGTTGCCTTTTATATTTCGGAATTAGAGAACAAAAACACATATATCAATCATGGAAAATCGCTTTCTTGTTTTTCTAAATATTCTCCATTAAAATTCATATACTTTTTTCATGCGTCTGAACCAATTGGCGAACCACTTTTGCGACTCTGATTGAGGTATCTTCAAAACATGTGCTCTTTACGCATCAGCTGCCTCTTCAGGAGTCGAAAAACGTTGACCCCTCAGTTTATTCGGTGCCTAGTTAGGTGTACACGGTGGATGGATGGATGGATGGTGGATTCCTTGAAAGACAACTGGAAAAAAAACGGTTGTATACCACTTAGAATTTATTGTTCTGTCATCCATATTGACTTGTGTTAACTTTCGGGCACATACGCTCAAATCCACGATTCATCACCTGTCCTGATGTCATAGACGTGTTTCGAAGCACCAATATCGTATTTTTATTATTATTTCTCTCGATCAATCGACACGCGCCATTTTTGAGCGATAGACAAATTGTGTGGGTTCCAAAGGGAAGAAGTTTATTTTACAATGAAATGTTCATGCAACATTGAATTTATGTTAGTCAGACTAATGCCTATAGTTGTCTCAATCTCATGATAAATCACATGACGATCTTGCAATATCATACTTTCTGGAACAACGACTATTTTTGGACTACCTTGACAAAATTAGTCTTGGAGTTATCGATTAAATTCACCATACCTTCGATAAATACTGGTGCTTGATGGAATTAAGTTCAGCGATGCACTGTTGCTGAGTGAATCTTCGTCAAAATTTGTGAAAGAAAAGGTTCGCGAATTAATTCCATTTTTTTGACGAGATGAATATTTAAGTTACTGTAAACAACACAAACAGTTTTCGTATGCCAAAAGATTCTGAGTATGTGTGGTTGTCAATTATAAATTAAAGGGTGATCCAAGTAGAGGTACTTTTTTCAATAGCCCTGCTTTGACAGATCACGGGTGAGTCGTGTCAAGATGTCATGCTACTTTTGTTCAGTATTGTTTGGCATTTCATCATAGAAAGACTTACGCCTGAACAACGTTTACAAAGCATTCAACTTTATTACGATATTCACGTTCTGTAAAGAATGTGTTTCGCGTGCTTCGCACAACTTATAGTCAACATAATCGGCCTACTGAGCGTGGTATTCGCAACACTATCACCCATCTTGAGACCCAGCATTCGTTATTGGATAATAATCGACCGAATAGACCACGTCCAGTACGCTGAAAGAGTACACGAAAATCGTGGAGAGTCGATTCGGCTCCGTTCGCAGCAACTCGGACTGACATATGAAACGACTTGGCGCATTTTACGTCGAGATCTTAAATCGATAGCGTACAAAATACAGCTTGTGCAAGAACTGAAGCCGCTCGATCTTCCCATATTTCTTCAAAATGATGCCGGTGAGAGCGTTACTCAATGACGACTGTTACCACGTCATGATAACTGACTATTTGATGCCTGAAATTGAAGCTTGTGATCTCCGCGACATTTGATTTCAACACGACAGCGCTACTTCTCACACATCACAACAATCAACGGCTTTATAGAGAGAACATTTCGGTGAGCAGATAATTTCACGTTTTGGGCCGGTCGATTGGCCACCAAGATCGTGTGATATCACACAGTTAGACTTTTTCCTGTGGGGCTCTGTAAAGTCTAAGATCTATGCGGATAACCTCGCTTCGATTCAGGCCTTGGAGCAAAACAACACGCGTGCTATTCGCCAGTTACCAGTCGAAATACTCAAGCGAGTCGTCGAAAATTGGACTCAATGGAAGAACCATCTGAGACGTAGCCGCGGCCAACATTTGAAAAAGATGATCTTCAAAAATTAAATGCCGAAGATCGTTCCTTTGAATGATAATAAACATTTCCCTTTAAATGTGATTTTGCTGTGTGTTTTTTTTTAAGAAGGAAACCTTGAAATTTTGAAATTTTTACTTTTGGCCACAAAAAGTGGTCTCTTGGACCATAGTGCCGTGGCTGGCAAGCGACTTCAAGGGTGTACTGTATAAGTATATACGTATGCACTGTTGCTGCGTCTTTCATTTAGCAGGCGAGAAGGCATAAATATATGTGCGTACTCGTATTTATCTGTGTTGCAGTTATTTAAAGACACAATTTCCGTTTTTATGCTTATCCTGTAATTCATATTTATAGCTGCCATTTTTTTCCTGCGATAATAAATATATAACATCGCAGCCCACTGCATCCACTACGCTGTGAACCACCACCCACACGATTTCTTGACGACTTCAGCATTTTTTGCACTACTTAATTTTCGTTTCAGCCGTTTGCGAAATATAACGGAGGACAGACTTCAAGGTAAAGGAGTTTCCTTTTCTTTCTCTAAGGGTAGATGGTGCTTTGCAAAAGTAGAAGTGAAGTTGAAATGGCGTTGAGGAAGCTCTTTTTGCGTTGGTTTGCTTATTCTTCTTGTGTTTAGATTTTTTTTTCAATATTTACACTTAAATTTTATGTTTAGTTTTATTAGCTCAAACAGTTTTTGGCGAGACAATGTTAGCGTGAAAGCGACCTTCAGGTGGAGTAAGCAGTTTAGTTAGATTTTCTTGTCATCGTTTATTTTCGATTGATATTTTCCAAAGATTAGTGGTCTGATTCTTAAAATTTGCTTGCAAAAGCAGAAAGTTCTCTTTCTGTAGTTGAAGTTGTTCTGTCGTGGACACGAACTAGCTCAAAACTAGCTGGAATTATAAGGTATGACTCTTTGGTACCAGCACTCATTCATTTGTTCATCAGGCAACGCTTTGGCGCTTATAGCCGTATCAACAATAGCGCATCAGTCCTTTCGTATTTTCGCTGTTTGGCGCCAGATGGAGACATCCAGTAAAGTCAGCTACTTCCGCAGCTGAGCTTTTCAACGGAGTAGAGGTATTCCTCTCTTTTCTCTGAAGCTCCTAGCATCGACTGAATAATGACTAGCACGATTCGAGTGAGCTGACTTTTTCTCTGATGATGTTAGATATTTCATCTATTCCTTAGCAGATACTGGCTTCCTTATCCAGTCTGGAAAAAACAGAACTAACGGCGCCGTTGTGGAGACCGATGATGTCAGTAAGACCTTGTTTAGTATCAAACAGTTCGGAGTGGTTCTTATCGATTCCGAACGATGTTTTGGTGTTGTTCTCCGTCAGTTTATACAAATACAAATAATATTAGCAAAAGGCATTTTGTTTTTCAGAAAGTTTCAAAAAATGTTTTCTAGACCAGGTTGCAATAGGTTTTGGGTTCTTATTCATTTTTAAGTGAGAATCATAAAGCCATCGAAAACCCGACATACCTAGTTAGTTAGATAATTGAAGAGGCCGACACACTTATCTTTTTATCCATTGTAATACCACTATTAGGATCTTATCTTCTTCTCAAGTGCACGAACCATTTAGAACATCCGATGAATGTTGTGAGATTTTTAGTGCTCGCTGTGAATAGCTCAAAAGTTCGTAGCAGTCAAGAGAGTATTTACCTAGACAGCGATGTCGCATTGCGCCAAGTGCTGGACAGTGGTAGAGGTAGTGCTCAAAAGACTCTTACTAGTCCACGTCCTTGCAAAGGTTGTATTCATTAACATAGTTCCTTCTCTCGCAAGCGGTCTCTCAGGAGTCTGTTGGGGACTTTTCTACATTCTGCCACCTTTGACTTGATGGAATTGCATTGAAGACATCTTGGAAGATTGGTTTTGTTCAGTTGATTCTCCGACAGGGTGAAAAGTTGATGAATATTGGAACGAGTTCCCGTCGTCCCTTGTCAAATTTGGTTTGGAGACAAACCGGTTTCGGCGTTCTGCCATCTTCAGTGTCGTTGATCGTTCTTGGAAGCTTAACCGTCTGAATAATAGCAATAGGTTGGTTGGTGAGTGCATATTTAATCAGGCGGCTACCGTGATTACAGTGCGTTGCGTGAGAGTGATGAGGAGTGGATCCCTCATCCTATCTTGCCATTGAGTTTTGAGCTAGTTGTAAAAATGCATATTGCTCCATGATCTAGGACATTTAAATTATCCCATTCGTCCCCCTCCGGGATCCTTGTGAAAAAGTAGTCCACAAATTAAAAATTTTTAGGCTGAATTGTCCACCTCACCCGGGGTTTTTTTAGGAAGGATAGTACACGGTAGTGCCCTATACATTAGCCCCTTTAAGGCTGAGTTGCGTTAAGTCTAACTGTGTTGCAGCTCGTTTAAAACTTATCTATTGAAAGAAAGTTGAAAAGAGTTTGTAGTACCTTCGAGGGAGTCCATGTAAGAACTCTGGGCAGTTTGCTTTTAGAAGTGATTTTGTCGAGTGTAGGCCACCAAACGGTGACGCAGTATATAAGGATGACCTGACTAACACTGACTAACACTGTGTATATCCAGTGAACAATATACGGTCTTCGACCCCATCTTTTGCCAATGATCGCTTTACAAACGTGCTATAGCAATTATAGCTTTCCTGTTATTTATTCCGTGTTTCGGCTTCAGTTAAGTTTGCCATCCAAGATTATTGCAAGGTAGTTTATCTCAGTCGGGAGGGTGACCTCCATTACTTATATTAGGGAAGGTTTGAACGAAAATTGTTTATATTTACTGGTGAAAAATATCATTTCCCAGCATACTTAAATATACAGAGCGCTAGATCTGTCTAGTCTGCGTGGTCAGAGCTAGTTAATTGAGAAATAAGAGATCTATTTAAGAGCACTATTGTTTGCGTTGGCTGCTTATCACCCTTTTTTGTTTAGGTTCATTGATCGGATGTGGGCAAAAGCTCTTAAAAAATCACACTATCATCACACAATCACCTACGGATATCTTCTAACTCTTGTTTAGGTAATCAATGTAAATAGCATTTCGTATATGGCGAAAATCTATAAGGATCGAATGGAAACGTTTCAAACTAGTCATATGTTTACTTTTATGGTCGCGGCAATCACCGCACGGACAGCTTGAATATCCGAATGTTCATTCAAATTAGTTGTACCTGTTTTACCACAGTTGAGATGCCTCAGTCACGGCATGCACTTTCATTACTTCTTCGTCCAATATTATTCTTCGGTTCGGTTGCGGAACCGTAAAAGTATGTGATTGAGGTCTTTTCGTAACTTTGCTTTCGAGTCGCTTCCGACTGTCTGAATATACCATTTAAGGGTTATGATGTTGTTACTGAACGCTCTCCACGCATATCTTATATATACACATATAACCGAGTAATCTCTGAATTTTTTGAAACTAGAAAGCTTTTAGGCTATGATTATTAAGAATTTTGTATTGGAATGGAATTTAAATCTCATTGATGGCTAAGTTTATATTTTTTGAATGATGGTTTTCTTTTAATAAATTGTATCAAAGCTCTAAGTTAATTTTTTGAGATGATAAAATGTTATTGTAAATGATTTTATATTATTATTATTATTTTTATCATTCATCATTCCGGTATTATCGTAACTATTTGCAGGTGATAGAATGACTTCACTACAATATGTATTTCAATTGAAATTCAATCCAATTAACCACTTCAGTTGTCACTCAATTTGCTATAAGCATTTCAGTAACATTTCCACATGTCAAAAGTGGCAGAGTGCACAGGCAGAAAGACAGACAGCGCCTTTTGTTGAGTCACTGTGCAGTTTTAACATACACATTTTTTGTTTGTTTCGAAAGCAATTTTTTTTTCACTTATTCGCAAAACATCACTTAATCATTCAATTGGGCAGCAGATTGAAAATGGCATAAATTGTGCGGTAAATTATAAAGTGTTTAAGGAGTGCAGAGTTTTTTTTTTCGAAAATGCTGAGTACAAGGTTAGTTTTTATGTTTTGGACATAATTTTTTTTTTTTTGTAAGCAAACTTTTATGTCAAAATATCAAAGTGTACGCATTTTGCACATTGGTAAATTTATACATTTATATGAATTAAGTGCGTTTCCATGATTTTTTATCAAAAAGGCCATCAGAATCTCAATGTCAGTTTTCTAAACTGTCACCTACTTTTTTTGATATGTTTATGTGATATTTATATGTAATATTAAAACAGTGAACATGTTCACATGAGAAGTCATTGGTCGGCATTTAAGAAAATTCAAAAACAATTATAAGCGTTTTTTTTCGCACCCGTTATGCAAAAGAACGTTTGGTAGGTTAGCGAATAACATGGAAAACAACAACACAAAATAAACAACTTCAGTTAATTTAATCCGTTTCAGTTGAAATCACTTAAACAATACCCGACCTGACTAATAGTGTTGCAAAGTAAACAAGTGATACTATTGTGAACATGCCACTGAAAAGCCCGAAGGGAGATTCTTACTAAACATCAAATTGTTGGGAAATATCAGCCAAACTACAAAATTCAGTGACACTTCAAAATGGAATATTAAGAAAAATGACGCATTAGAGTTTGGATATACAGATTAATTCGGTCCCTTTTTTTGTGTTGAAAAAAGTGTGTTAATTAAAACCAGTAAAAAATACATCATACAAATTACTGTCGTTCGAAAGCGATTACATTTTCCCATCTCATTCGTAATTATCGAATCTCACCTCTATAAATTGAGTCCTCTCTGTCCCCGATCCAATAATTTAGCCCTTTTTCAATTTTTTCAAAAGACTCGATCCGGTGGCTTCCCCAAGTCGTTTTGCATCCGTCGAAAAAGTCAGTGGTGGCATAATTCCTCCCGTTTTAGCGTTTTCAGGTAACTTTTAACCGATATAGCCACGTGGGGCCGATAGTTGCCATGATGCAAAATCACTTAGTCACACCTTTCGGACGTTTATGGCCAATTTTCGTGACATACACTTATCAAACGCATTAGTTGTAGTCTATAACGAGAGCAACTTGCATTTGGAACATATTTTGCTCAAGTACAGCCCCAACTCCTCATCCTCCAACCTTTCGGGTTGGCCAGGATGCTCCTCCACGCAAAAATCACCAGTTTTGAAGGGTCGAAACACTCTCTGCATGACTTATCGGTCGTCAACGATTCAGCATATATTTCCACAAACATTCTATGGGCTTCAGCTACACTTTTCTTTCAATTATAATAGATAACAAAAAGTTTCCGGAATTGCTCTGTATTAAAAACAAAACAGGACATTTTCGAAGAGGCAAAAAACAATGTTAATGTCAGAAACAGACGCTGATGCGCACTAATTCCTGATGACAGATGTCAAACCAATAAAACAGGTAATCGCTACTTGAAACAAAACTATCAAGCAATGTACAAATTATATTTCAGAATAATTATTATTTTGAACAAAATATATTTATTTACCAAAGTTTTTTCAGAGTAACTCATTTTGTTTCGAGTTTTGTTTAAATATTTTAAAAACAAACTCTTTTTATATTTTGACAGCTAAGACCAGTGTTGCAAAGCAAATACAAACTATACGCTAGTTGAAAATAAGCTAGCTGGGCGTTCTTTTGCAGCTCGGGTGCAAAAGAAAACACTCTACACTGAAATTGTCAAATTGGTCACAAATATACAAGTTCTTTGCAGTTACATATATAAAAAAAATGGAAATGCAAATCACTAAATCCTCAAATGAACTAATTTAAAATTACATCAAAACTGTTATGGCGAACATGTTGAAATAGTGAGTCAATTGTGTTTTTCTTAAATATTTTTCCAGACGAAATTTTTTTACTTTTCGCTTAAATATTTTACAAACAAACTCTTTTTAGATTTTGACGGCTAAAACTAGTGTTGTAAAGTAAACGAAAATTATAAGCTAGTTGAAAATAAGCCAACTGGGTGCTCTTTTGCCGGTTGGGTGGGTGCAAAACAAAACACCTTATAATGACATTCATTAAAAGTAGGGAACCCCGAAATGGATCACCCTTTATAATAATAGATATTTATATAATTTCTACAGATTTTTCATAACCATTTTCCAACTCAATTCAATAATTTGATTTTTCACTTTAATACGATTTTTCCGTATAGTACTCATATTGTATATACATATATATTGATATATATATATATATATATATATATATATATATATATATTTTTATGTATGTATTTATATATATATATATATTCCTTTTTCTCAATCCATTTGTTTGTAAATATATGTGTATATAAGTTATTTACTGAAGCTCTGTTTGCATTCTGTTGTTTTCTTTTGTGATCTGCGTATTTCACCTGACTTCTTATACATATGCACTTTATATATTTATTTGTGTATATTTATTATTCATTGTAGATACTGCCTTTCCGGCTCACTACCTTTCTTCTTACTTAACTGATGACAATTAGCTCGTTTTTTGCTATTTACACAGTTTGTATTCATAGGCCATATTTAAGTACCACAATTGCCAAGCGACCATAAAGAACATACACACATATATATAGTGAAATTAAATAATTTTTTGTATACATATATATGCAGGCTTAACTGTGCACATATTTACATTTGACATTATTACGGTCGAGTTAATATTTTTTCACATTATTACCATGGCACTTATTTAGTTATTTAGTTGTCTACTTTGCCCAGGCATTTGCTGTTTATTTATTATTGTAATTAAAGCATTTTATTTAATTACATTTTTTGACGGTATTTTGTGGGCTTAACCTAAGGCAAATATGCATATATATATGGTATGTACAAGTACATATGTATGTATTTGTTATTTACAAAATTTATTCGCTTGTTGATTAGCATCATTAAAATTCATCTAATGCGTACACTTTTTCGATATTTATTAAACAAACTCATATTATTAACACGTAAATTCATAAATATTTCATACATCTGTACATACATATTTTTTGTGTACTAAAAACCTTTTTGATTTCGTAAACAGCGTTTTAATAATAATTTGGAAATTCCTAAAAATAAATTGTGAACACCAAGTGTTAATGATCAATACAAAAGTGAACTGTACCGAATTACCGCTTGGTTTACTGTTATTTGTTTTCTTAATAAAATAATATTAACACTTCAGTATGCATGCACCTACTCGTATGGACTTAAGTTGGTAAACAAGTTAAGTCAACAGCGACCCATATTTGCAATTAAAATATATTGTATATCTTCACTTTCGATGTACAGCTACTTATATTAAAAAAATTGAAGTTTTTTGCAAATATGACAAATTTCAAATATGATTTTTGGAACCAAATACAAGAGTAGTTAATAAAAATCGCTCCACAAGGTAGCTGACAGAGCAGATTTCCTGATAGAAATCGCACTAAAAAATTTTGTTTGCGGCTTTATTTTGCTATATACAATACATATATTTGTTTAGTTGTTTTATAAAACAACATAATTTATTTGAATATTTCCATTTTTTTAATATATATTTATTCATTTTATAATATATATAAAGGGTGATAAATTTCTAGGTTCTCAATTTTTTTTAAAGAAAAAAAACACAGAAAACTTAAATTTAAAACGAAAATGTTTTTTATCATTCGAAAGAAGACTCTCTGGCATTTATTTTTTGAAGATTATCTCTTTCAAGTGTTGGCCGCGGCTACGTCTCAGTTGGTCCATCCGTTGAGTCCAATTTTCGATGACTCCTTCGAGCATTTCGACTGGTAACTGGTGAATGACACGCGTGATGTTTTGCTCCAAGGCCTGAATCGAAGCGAGATTGTCCGCATAGACTTTAGACTTTACATATCCCTACAGGAAAAAGTCTAATGGAGTGATATCACACGATCTTGTTGGCCAATCTATAGGCGCAAAACGTGAAATTATTTGCTCAATAAATACACTGATTGATGCGATGTGTTGGAATTGACGCCGTCTTGTTGAAACCAAATATCGCCACTAACGGTTACGTTCTCACCGGCATCATTTTTGAAGAAATATGAACCGATGATTCCACCGGTCCACAAAACACACCAAATCGTTGTTTTTTCTGGATGAGATGGCAGCACTTGAATCTCCTTAGGTTGCTCTTCGTACCAAATGCAGCAATTTTGTTTGCAGATACACATTGAGTTAGAAATGGGCCTCATAGCTGAAGAAAAATTTGGCTCGAAAACGTCGGACTTTCTTGGAACATTTCAAAAGCCCATACAGCGAAGCGCTGTCGCTTGGGAAAATCGAGCGGCTTCAGTTCTTGCACAAGCTGTATTTTGTACGCTTCCAATTTAGGATCTCGACGTAAAATGCGCCAAGTCGTTCCATACGTTAGTCCGAGTTCCTGCGAATGGCGCCGAATCGACTCTCCACAGTCTATGTGTACATTCTCAGCTACGGCCGCTATATTCCCTTCACTGCGTGCTGGACGTGGTCTATTTGATGAAATATTATCCAATAATGAGTGCTGGGTCTCAAGATGGGTGAAGGTGTAGCCAATAGTACGCTCAGTAGGCCGATTATGTGGGCCATAAGTTGAGCGAAGCGCGCAAAATACATTCTTTACAGAACGTGAATTTTCGTAATAAAGTTGAATGATTTGTAAACGTAGTTTAGGCGCAAGTCTTTCCATGATGAAATGCCAAACAATACTGAACAAAAATAAAATGACAACTTGACACGACTCACGTGTGATCTGTCAACAAAGGGCTACTGAAAAAAGTACCCCTACTCGGATCACCCATTAGGAAACAGAGAGAAGATATTGAAAACCAAGTGATTATGTCGCATGGCTTTATGCTCAGTAGGTGATTGTAATTTTAACACACAATATTGATACAACAACACATACATATATATTTTTTCGTTTTTTTCAACTACATACGTTTACACAGCCACGGTCACGAAAATTCATCACGTTCACAAAAACTATTCCGCTCCACACTTTTACAAAATGCCAAAAAAAATAAACATAAATTAATGTATGTAAATACAATAAAGTGTAATAACAACAAATGTGCACAACAATAACAATAAAAATAATAACAATAAAATAAGGCAAACTAATAAAAAGCAGCAAATAAGCCAAGCTGTTAAATACACGTTGCGCAAATAGTATACGGTCGGTTAAGTGCCAACAATAAAACCGACGCGAAGACGTGAAGACGAGTGTGTGTACATAGTTGGTTGAAAGAGCGACTTGAAGAGCTAAATAAGCGTCAAAAAAAGGCGCATATGAAGAACGCATAAATAAATATATGTACATAAATATATGAGTACGAGTATGTAGATGCATTTCATATGTACATACACTTATAGTCAAATGTTTGCACTCGTGTTTGCTGTACAAATTAAAACTCCAGCGCTAACTGCTTGGGCAAACAGTGACACAGCAGCCACCCAGGCACACACATATGTATGTGTGCCTATGGAAACTCGTGAATGTGGCGAGAGATGCCAAAGTACAACAATAAATAATTTAGCAGCGGGACCCACTGTACGCGTACATACACGAAGCGACAGAGTGAACGGCATATACAGCTAACTTATTTGGCATTTCGACGTGTAATATACCATATGTAACAACACTGTGTTGCTGTTGTTTTTGTTGTTGTTGCATTTTTCTTATTTAATATGTTGGTGTTATTTTTTCTTCTTCTTCTTCTACAACTGCGTCGCAGTAGCAAGTAAGCAAGTAAGCAAGCAAGCATCCATCAAATATGCTGACAATGACATATTTTGACAGTGACAGCATGACATGGCGTATACTGTTGTGACAGTTACACAACATCACTTTGCGGCGTGGAGAAAACTTCAATCTAACCTAACTATGTGTATGTATGTGTGTACAATCAATAGATTGATGGCAGCTAGCGGCGACAACGACAGCGGCAACATCATCAACAACCCACATTTGGTATGATTTTCGTGTTAACGCCAATATTTGCTAATCTCATTGCATTGTTATTGTTCACTTAAAAGGCAATAGGTATGCAATGTGTGTGTGTGTGTGTGTGTATTTCCATTCATTTCGATATTTGTTACTATTTAGGAAGAATTCATTTTACTTGCTGATTAGCGTGTTTACTAATTAGTGGTGCGATAAATGACTTACTTGAGTTATCAACTTTTGTGGCACTTTTTAAAAAAAAAATTTATTTATTTATTTTATTTAAATATATTTTGGGCATGAAAATTCGTAGATATTTAAAAATAATTGAGATTTTAATCAGAAAATTTACTGGCTTAAAATATATGCATATTACCAGGTACCAAGAGAGCTAGCATGTGACTGAGCGACCAGAAATTTAACAAAAATAATTCTGTGTGTAATAGAATAAAACAAAATAACGCAGAGTAATATAATATAATATAATATAATATAAATTAAATAAAATTAAAGCAAAATAACTTAAAAAATAAAAAAAAATAAAAAAAAAAGAAAAAAAAAATAAAATAAAATAATTAAATTAAAAAATAAAATAAAATAAATTAAAACAAAAAGAAATAAAAAAATTAAATAAAATAATTAAAATAAAAAAATAAAATAAAATAAAATAATTTTAAATTAAAAATTAAACAAAATAAGCTATAAATTAAAATAAAACAAAAACATAAAATAAAATAAAACTAAACATCAAAGAATTTAAAACAAAATAAAATTAAATTATTTTAAATTAAAAAATTAAAACAAAATAAACTATAAATTAAAATAAAACAAAAAATAAAAAATAAAATAATATAAAATAAAATAAAAAAAATAAAATTATTTTAAAATAAAATATTAAAACAAAATAAACTATAAATGAAAATAAAACAAAAACATAAAATAAATAATGAACTGGACTGTTTTTGGCCATTCCGAAGTCTTTATAGCCTTCATGAACATGTCAAATTTATTGCAAATTGCATATATCAATAGCATCAAAGAATTTAAAACGAAATAAAATTAAATAATAATTAAACAAAAAAGGATAAAATAAAATTAAATTAAATAAATTTATATAAAAATGAATAGAATATGGTATAAATATATTTAATATCAAATAATATTTATAAAAATAATTAAAAATTTAAAAACAAAGTAAAATGTCATTAAATTCAATAATATAAAATAGACAAGAAAAAACGGCTGTCTTTATACCTTTCATGAACATATCAAATTTATTGCAAATTGCAAAATTCGATTCTGATAATTTTCAGTGTCAATATCAATTTGAATTTACGTCTGTAGAATATCACATTTCACGTTTCTAGGCGCTTTTTTTAGAGGATTTTTGACCCGAATTTTAATATCTGAAATTTTTATGTAGTATTCCGATTTTGATGATTTTCATTACGAATAGGCACTTCATAATAAGTGTGGATAATACCAAATTCCAAGCTACTAGATGATATTTTGGCGGATTTTTTGAACCAACACCTGATATCTGAAGGAATCGGTTTTATGGGGACAACATGATATAACAGTCCGATTTAAATGATTTTCAGAACCAATATGCAGTTCATTAAGTATACGTAGTATACCAAATTTAACGTCCTTATGTACTTTGACGGATTTATGACCCAAAATTTCAAGTCTGAAAAATAGCTTGTATATATGATTTAACGGTCCGATCTAGCCGGTTCCAACAAATGATTGCTTAAACATATACTTCTTACTAAGTTTTGTTGAAATATCTCAAAAATTGTGGGACTAGTTTGCGTTCAAACAAGCAGACAGACAGACAGACTGAGAGACTGACAGACTGACAGACGAGCAGACTGACAGACGGACATGGAAAAATCAATTCAGCTCATAATTCCGATACAATCGGTATAAATTTCAATAGGTCTATCTCTTCTCTTTCTTACTTACTTACCTACTTCGGATCAAAGTTAATGTACCATTTCATGCACATGAAAGGTTTAAAAACACAATAAAAAAATTTAACAAATTGAATTTAAAAAAATTAAAAAAAAAATTTAATTAAAACAAAATACAAGTATTTTACAATAAACTAAAATATTATAATATGAAATTAAAAAATTATTTATTCAAAACTGAAATGATACTTAAATTTGAAATTAAAATAAAATATTAAAGAATAAAATATAATATGTTTTGTTTTTATTTTAGTAAAATTTGTTTTAAATTTAGTCAACATTTTTTATTTAAATTTTTTCCAATTTAAGCCTGACACTAAGCAACAAACATTTTATTTGCCGTGGAATGTTGTGAGCAACGAAGTTATGAGGGTCGCGACCAACGCACTTAGGCATAAAGCCTCATTGTGATGCCGCTCTGAAGTTCCTTTCACCTTTTCTGAAGTTGGCCCAGCGAGACAATGAATAAAGTGTTACCAAAGACCTTGTTTCCCGTGGTTATTAAGGGATAGTGAACTGTAACAGAGGTAGTGTTCGACATATTTTTCCTCCTCTGCGTCTCTTCAGTTGCAAGAAAAATAAGTAACCTATTTCCTGGCGTGCAGCCCTTTTAAACTTATCTAATAACCCTTCATTTTGCTATTGGAGAACCGGTGATAAATCATTAAATACTTCCGTTCTGCCCCTACTGCTCTTTTCCAACCTTTTTCACTCTACAACGCAAAACTTTTTAATGACAGATTCTAATAATTCAATGTTTAGGAGGTTGAAAATTATTTCGTCCTCTTCATCGCCAAGAAGTATCTAAGAAATGAATCACGCAGCTTTTCTGCTTGCCGCCTTATAAGGTCAAGCCGCCCGTCAAGATCCCAATTACGTTTTAAATTTCTTCTGTCTTTATAGAATATATGTTAGGCCATATGACGCGGCTTTCCCCTTTCAGTTTTTTATATGACGAGAGGCATACCAATGTGAACTCCCCTCTCTGTATGTATCTGCGACCAGTGATACAAACGAGGAATAAATATCCTCTTATCCTCAACTAAGAGTTTATTGTTGTCTGACTGTCACTGTAGGCACATTTGTCAGAATACTTAAGAAGAGGGCCGCAATAGCCGAGTGGTTATCATTGCGCTTGCCATTCGGAATGCCTGGGTGCGAGTCAAGGTTCCAGCAACATCCAAAATTATAGAAAATTAATTTTTCTATTTGCGATCACCCCTCGACATGGAATGCCAAGCCCTTCGAGTATATTTCTGATATGAAATAAAAGCTCCTCAAAAAGGTCCATCGGCCGTTCGGTAGCAACTAAGAATAAACTGTAGGTCCCTTCATTTGTTGATAAAACAACAAGAGGCAAAACCACAAATTGGATGAGGAGTTCGGGCGAAAACCGTTTCAGGGGCTGCAAAGCGTTAAATATATATATACTTAGGAAGACATTCGATATTAATTTTCTTTACAGCTTGCATGATAGCTATACATACATATATGAAATTAATAGAACATGCAATGAATTTGGTTCTGAAACACAATGCGCTGGTTCGACAGCTTGAATGAGAGTTGCAATGTGGGATTATACAAGAAACGCCACTTACTCTACCATTATGCTTTGAACTATCTGTGTAAATTTCAGCGTCTCCAGAGTATAATAATTGCCAGCTCACTCTGCTATGCCGGGAATCAGGAGTCTCTTGCACTAGAAGCATAAAAGTAGCACATCTGGAGGGATTTGGATTACAGTTACAGCGTGCATTGAGGGATACTTAAAATCGTAGTAAACACTGTTTTCAGACTTTTTCCAGATTTTCAACTAAATGATAAAAAAAAGCGCAAAAATTTGTGGATCTTATCTCAGATATCGAGCTGTTGAGCTGAGTTTGCTGACTATTTTTTAAAGTGAAGTCGGACACAAAACACTTGGATCAGATGTGAAAGTTGTTGAAAGTCTACAAGTGACTGCTATAACGAATTTTACTTTTAGTTCTGAATGTATGTATATGTATTTCATGCTATTGGTTAGGTTTTCAGATATTTTTTATTTTCATTTTTTCCTTTATCCATTCTTTCAAGTATGCAAACATTCATCAAATCTATCGACAACACAAAGCCCAAAACCAATATTTCTTTTATTATTTGTTTGCATATGAAAAAACAACAAAAGCAACAACGGCGAATAAGTGAAGAGTGAACACATATCATGCTAAATGACATTCGAACAAGATAAAAAAAAAAAAAAAAAAAAAATATTCAATGAAATATGTCAAAAACACTAGACTATAAGCAACAAATCAACGCTAAGCCAAGCAAAAACAAATACAGAATTGTTAATAAAACACTGGAAAAATACAAACATACATATATATGTAAAGGGTGATCCAAGTAGAGGCAAATTTTTCTATAGCCTTTTTTTAAATGTTATTTTTGTTCAGTATTGTTTTTCAATTTTAATTTAATTTTCAATTTTATTACGAAAATTCACGTTCTGTGAAGAATGTATTTCGCGCGCTCCGCTGAAATTATGGTCAAAGTAATCGGCCTACTGAGCATACTATTCGCAACACCATCACCCACCTTGAGACCCAGCATTCATTATTGGATAATATTCGACCGAATAGATCACGTCCAGCACGCAGTATAGCGACCGTAGCTGAGAAAGTATACGAAGACCGTGGAGAGTCGATTCGGCGCCGTTCGCAGCAACTCGGTCTGCCGTATGGAATGACTTGGCGCACTCTACGTCGAGATCTTAAATTGAAAGCATACAAAGTACAGCTTGTGCAAGAACTGAAGCCACTCGACTTTCCCAAGCGACATCACTTCGCTCTATGGGCTCTTGAAAAGTTCCAAGAAACTCCGACGTTTTCGAGCCAAATTTTGTTCAGCGATGAGGCCCATTTCTGGCTCAATGGGTATATAAGCAAGCAAAGTTGCTACATTTTTGATAAAGATCAACCTGAATGGATTCAAGAGCTACCATTTCATCCAGAAAAAACAACAAATTTCTTCAAAAATGATGCCGGTGAGAACTCAACCGTCAATGGCGACCGACTATTTGATGTCTGAAATTCAAGCTCGTGATCTCCGCGACATTTGGTTTCAACAAGATGGGGCCACTTCCCACTCATCGCATCAATCAATGGGTTTATTGAGAAAGCACTTCGGTGAGCAGATAATTTCACGTTACGCCGGTCGATTGCCCATCAAGATCGTTTGATATCACACCGTTAGACTTTTTCCTGTGGGGATATGTAAAGTCTAAGTTCTATGCGGATAATTCTCGAACGAGTCATCGTATGGACCATCTGAGAAGTAGCCGTGGCCAACATTTGAAAAAGATAATCTTTAAAAAATAAGGGCCAAAGAATGTTCTTTCGAATGATAATAAACATTCCTTATTTAATTTGAATTTTCTGTGTTTTTTTTTTTCTTTAAAAAGTAAGGAACCTCGAAATGGAACACCCGTAATATAGATATGCCGCTTAAATAAATCTACACTTATGGGATGTACGAATGTACATAGTACATCAATTTCGAATAACTGATGACGTTTATATACATACATATATACATATATAACATACATATATATATATATATATATATATATATATATATATATATTATATGCATGCATGTGTGAACATCTTTTGGCAACAACAATTGCACAGCTAGCAAAATCTAATAACAAAAAGAACAAAAAAAACGTCGTCGTCACAGCCGCTGACATACCTCAAACTGACAAGTGAAAAGTGCAAAAACATCACATCAATCAGGCAACAAATGAAAATGGAAACGAAAAAGAAAAAATAAGAAAAAAAAATAACAGCAGAAGCGCCAAAATAAATCGATATGTATGTAGAAGGCAGTGAAGGGACTCACGTACGTTTGTATACTTATATAATGTATGTGTACTGTCAGACAAATATACTCGTATGTATGTAAATTTTAGCAACAATATATCATTATAGCCTTTTTCTGGGAATTTCTATTTTATTTTGTTTTATTATAGTGAGCGATTACTGTGCTTTTCATGCCGTAGCTCGTATTTCATGCGCGTGGAAATAACTAAACATATTTCTTCTACTTATTATATTTACGAGCATAAGCTGCACACACATACATATCAAAAAAAATTGTTTTTTGAAAAATATTGCTTGAAAAATATGAATTATAGCCGCGAAATATTTTTACATTTGATAAATGGCATCGGCGGAAAATATGGAAATGAAAATGCGAAACGACCAACTGACAGACAGACGGCGGCAAGAAGAATAAGAATTATTAATAGTACCCAAAAGCAACGGCAGCTGACATACCAGTGAGTGATTGAAAGGTCACACTGTAAAGACGTAGAAGATGAGTTGAGTGGCAAGTTGACTTGTGAGGAGTGTTTTGTTGCAACAAGGTAAATGGTCAGCGCTGCATGAAGGCTAGACGAGTGAAAAATATTTAGTTTTTTTTTATTTAAGGCTGAAAGGTGATAAGAAAACTGTGGCGGAAATGTCATGCAGTCGAGGAGACATCTTGCTGACGTTTGAAGAAACAAATTTAAAAAAAAAAAAAAATTTTTTAAAGGTGTACATTAAAAATAAAATTAAAAAAATTTAACAAGCGGAAATAAAATTGGATAGGAATGTGAAATAGATACGCATTCAACAAAAGTTGGGGCAGCTACAACATCTTTATGTACAATTCAAATTTTTTTAAGCATTTTTTATACGTGAAACACGACTTCGCTAATTTCAGTATAATAAATAGTGATAAAAATATTTATTCGTATTATTTAAATGAAATATGTTAAATTCATACATACATTACTTTATTTTGATTTAATATTTTATTTTTATTTTTTTTATTTTTAGTCTGAAAGCTAATTTTAAAGGTTAGGGATTGGATAGAGAAATAAAAAAATAAAAACTAATTAACGGTCAGAAAAATTACGTTAAAAATTTTATTGTTAATTGAAAATCTCACATTTTATATGGTTTTAATTTTTTAACAGTTATGTTTTTTCTTTACTATATATATATTTTACATATATAAAAAAAAATTCGAGAGGTTAGGATTTATTTAAAAAAATAATGAAAAACCGAACAGAAATATTTATTTTAAAATTATTTCCAACTGAAAACTCTAATTTTTTTTAAATATAAATTTGGTTTTAACTAAACAAAATTTTTTAACAATATTTACTTTTAAGTTTTTTAAACTATTTTTTAATAATTATTTACCATTTATATTTTAAATCTACAGGTAAATAGTTTCAAAACCAAATATAAACGAAAAGAAAAAATATTAAAAATATATTTATAGCTTAAAACTCTAACTTTTTACATTTAATTTCGTTTTTAACTCAAAAATTTTTTTCTAAGAATATTCTCCTTCTAATGAAATTCTTTACTTTTATTTTTAATTGAAAATCAAGTTATTGAGCAAATAATTAAAAAAAAAAGGATTTCAATTATGAAATAATGATATTAAATTCACAAAATAAGAGGCAGTGGAGGTGTTAGCTGTGTCGGATATATCCTCATCCATCACCACCACTTAGCTCATTAATTGATAACAATGAATCGAAATTATTATATTATTATAGAGGCAGCAAAAAATATCTGAAGTATTTGTCAGGCAGGTTGCCATTTGTTCCAATTTTTATTTTACAATAAATAAAAAAATTTAATTCAATATTTTTTTGCTGGGCATCGAACTAAAAAAATTTTGAATGGTTTTTTTGGAGGAGTGTTGCCGCCTATTTAAATTTTTTGATTTAATAAAAATATATATTTAAAATAAATAAACTTTTCCAAAAAAGAAGGAAACTAACGATTGCACAAGACAAAAAATGCTTACTGCCAAAATTATATTGAGCGAAGTTGCCACATATTAAATATTTTTTATAAAAAGAAAATAGCAATATTAAATAATTACTATAATATCGATATTGAGCTGCTTATAATTTACAAAAATTAAAAATTTTAACAGTTGCTACTTATTTCAATTCAATAAAATATATATAAATTTAAAAAACCGACATCTTTCATTATTGGGTTTCAAAAGGTTTCATCTTTAATAAAATTTTTGAAACTAGTTACAATTTTTATTAAATAATTAAATTTTACAAAAATGTATAAAACTTAGGCAAAGGCAAAGACAAAAAGGCTTTTCGCTGAAATTGTATTGAGGATAGTTGCCATCAAAAGAACAAAAATTACAAAAGTCGTCGTCATCACAGCCGCTGGCATACCTCAAACTGACAAGTGAAAAGTGCAAAAACATCACATCAATCAGGCAACAAATGAAAATTTCAGTTTCATTTCAGAATTATAACCAGAAAAGATTATTAATTAGATACTACTATAACATAATTAAACTACAAGGAGCTAATATACATAGCTTAAAACGGAGAGCGAAATTGGGAAGGATTGCCACTTGTTTCAAATTGGAAAGGTACAAGCATGAAATTTCACAATGTGGATATTTAACTAGAAAAAATCCAAAAGCTTTATGTTAAAAATATTTTTGAAGGATAGCTTAGTTTAAAAAATTTATAAAATAAACAAAAGTTTTAAGAAAGGCATCAAACAAGGCAAAAAATAAAAGTTCTTGCTGTAAAGTTTATCTTAAGGAAAGTTGCCAACTGTTTAAGTTTTAATTTCAAAAATAAAAATAAAATAAATATAAAAAAGAATCTTACGAATATAATTCCAAAGTTTTTAATGACAAATGGCAAAAAGGCTTACTGCAAGAATAAGATTAATGAAAGCTGCAAACAATTTCAAAATTTTAGTTAGGAAAAAATATAATTTAATTATAGCTATACATATATATATTTGAATTTAAGAATATATAAAATAAGAAATAAAATAAAACAAAAAACATTTAAAAGTGTTCATGTTGATAATATTTTTCAACAAGAGTTGCCATTTGTTTCAAATTCTTAATTGAAATGCAAAATTGAAGAAAAGAAATACTACAAAAAATATGAAACGATGGATGGCGAAAGGTTTACTGCAAACAGTAAAAAGAGAGAGTTGCCCCCTATCTCAAATTTTTAGTTAAGATGTATTATAAACTAATAATTAATAATGGAATTTATATATTTGCAAATGACAACCTCATTTGTTTTAATATTGAAATTACGAAAAAATTTATTTTTCTGTATTAGCCTTAAACTTAATGGATTTCAAAACGAAAATGTATGATGTTAAAAAATTTCTTAAGAGCTTTGCCATCTACTACAAAACTTTAATTTAAGAAATGAATAAAATAATTCAATTATTACAATGCCGATATGAGAAGGCTTATAGTAATAAAATATTTTGGAAATGATAACCATTTGTTTAAAATTAAAAATTAAAAAATAAATTAAATTAAAAACTAAAAGTTCAAAATATTGTGGAGGAGGGTTGTCAAAAATTTTGTTTTTAATTTTACACAAATAGAAGAAACATATCTATGAAATACGAGCATAAAACAGATGAGCGTAGACAGATGATAATATCTTGAAGCAGAGTTTTAACCTGTTGGAACTTTAATTGTATTAGTTAATAAGATAACTGAACTATCACAATATGAGCATAAATCAAAATGAATTTCGGATAGATTATAACCGGAAGATTATTCTAAAATTTTGATTAAATTGTTAATATAAATTATAGTTTTATCTCCTCTCCTCTTTTCCTCAGTTATATAGGGTTTTCCAATAAAAGAGAGACATCATGTATTTAAAAAAACAAACACACTAATTATTAAGGAAATTAAAATGTTTTTTATTTAATGTGAAGTTCTGAATATAACATCATTCAAATGATCTCCACGACTTCTTTTGCAGGAAGTTTGCACTAAATCAAGTCGCATGTCATGAATAGCACGTTCAATATTGGCTTTTAAAGCTTGAAGAGAGTCTGGTATATTGCTAAATTCAATGACTTCAAATAACCCCATAAGAAGTAGTCTAATGGTGTTAAATGACAACTTCTTGAAGGCCATTTAATGCCACAATTTCTTGAAATAATCGAATCTCCAAACCTTTCTCGCAATATTTCGGTTTTTGCACGTACTGTGTAACACGTATCCCATTCTTGTTGGAACCAGATGTTTTTAAGATAAATTTCTTCCAATTGTGGCCATAAAAAGTTGCTTATCATCGATCTATATTGGTCTCCATTGACAGTAATGGTGCTACCTCCTTCATTTCGATGATTCCGCCAGAGCAAAAACCACACCAAACTGTCAGCTTAGGTGAATGTACTGGTTGTTCATGAATAATTTGTGGATTTTCTTCGCACCAGAATCGACAGTTTTGTTTATTTGCCGCACCGCTCAGATGAAAGTGAGCATCTTCGGAGAAGATATTTTCCTAAAAAAATTGTTATCGTTTTCAAGTTGTTCCAAGTCAAAATCAGCAAATTTACGAATTTATTGGTGGTCCAATGATGAAATTGGAAACATTATTGAATACAATGAAAAAAAAGACCGATCATGACATATTAAAAATGGTCAAATCGACACTTAGAAATCATATCAGCCCTATTAAATAACCCTTTATTAGTGGCCGGTGATATAAACGAGGATACTCTCTTTCCCTCACTTACATTTGGAAGATGTCTGTAGTAGTCATCTTCATTTAAAAGTTTGTTGTGTGACTGCCACTCAATATGAAAATGAAAAGTTCGAATACTTAAGAACATATTCGATTTGAATATACTTTACTTAAATGAAATTTGGGCCTAAAACACACTGTTGTGTTCCGGCAGCTTGAATGAGAGTTGTAATGAAGTACCCAACGAGACAACTAACTACTCTACTTACTGAACCATTAAGATTTGCACATGTCAATGCCTCCAGACAGTCCATTATATTCGAGAGATTGTTTGAAAATTTCGATTGATTTCAAATATTAAGATAAATTACAATTTAAAAAATGGGTATTGAAGTAATATATTTAAGAAGAGTTGCCACATATTTGAAGTATTTTATTAAAAAATACAAATATGTAAAAAAAAAAATTTATCAAATATATGTAAATATCCACTGTGCAATGTATGAAGTTGTCTCACAATTTTTCTTTAAGCTTTGAATGAAATTTGATAATAAAAATTATTAACCTATTTATTTAGTGAAAGTTTAAGTTATAAAATATTTTAATCAAAATTTGATTACTGTGTAAATTCGAAATATATTTTTACCTTCCGCTAAACAATGTACAATTTTTTTATGTTCAATTTTTTAAATTCAGTCAAATTAGATGCTACAAAATTTTTCATTTTTCAGATATTCCACATGCATTCGCTTTTTCATCAAATTTGGCAAGTCATAAAACATTATATATGCACTGGCTTTTATTTCTTGTTAGTTTTTCTTTGCAAGCGACACATGTCAACACATCAAGGCTAACAGCTGTCAAAATGACCAACCTTCAGACACTGACACTTTGTTTCTAGGCTCAGAAAAAAAATTAAGGTTTTTTATTTTTTAATTGTTTAACGTTGTGAATATGTACTTATATACATATATATGTATGTATATAAATATGCACATGCACATCTTCAAAATATCCAATTATATATCTGTTTTGTATCCATACTCATATCCACATATGAATAATGACAGTGTAATTGATAAATTGCCACTCATTTCGTCTTCAATCAAGTGTGTATTACTCAATTTATGGCTTTACTTTTATCAGAATATATTTTGATGACAGCTGAAAAAAAAAAGAATTCTTTTAATTTAAACACAGTTTATGAATAATAGCGTACACCCATCAGTTTAAGGAGTGACAACTGAATTGATTTCTTTTAAGGCAGCATATGAGTGCATACAGTGGATTCTAAATTTATTCGCACAACAATTTGCTGGATGTTACAATAAGACTTTTACTATCTTTTCAAAAAAAATAGAAGAAAAATCAAACTTTGAGACCCCATAAAATAAGCAACCGTTTTTTTTAATCTCTATTCCTAGATTTTGTGGTAGAAATGAAATCCTTCAGATCTAAAGAGCAGCTTAAAATTTTAAAACTGGACGCCATTTACAGCTAATAAATTAAAAAAATAATTTCCTTTTTCCATTTTCTTGCATTTTTTGCTATTGCACAGTTTAAAAAAGAGTAGTCCGGAACTAGTCCATATTGGGCATGAATTTGTCACAAGTAATATTTGAAAATCAAAATAAAATTGACTTCTGTGGCAGTGTAATTTTTTCCATCTTCTGTTGTATTTTGACCAATATGAGCAATTCCTGCAAAGTGATAAAGATGGTCGGGAACTAGTGTTAATTGGATACAATTATAAATGAAGAATAACACAAAAATGATATCATATTAATCAGAAATTACTTCACATCGACTGGTAGTATATACAAACGGCTCTAAGCTTGACAAAAGACTAAGCGGACGAGTCTACTCTCGGAAGATTTTCAAAAAAAAAAAAAAAAAAAAAAAAAAAAAAATTATTTAAGACTGATCATAATCAGGCTACATATTTCAGACCGAGAACTCTGGTGGTGGCTTAACTTATTGGTACAAGTGTTTAAGGAAAAGGTATTATATATTTTGTAATAACAACTCTATGCTCTATCACAATAACTTCTAAATTTATGCTGAATAGTATCAAATAATTTAGAAAGATTGTTGCACAGAGACTTACTCTCTCTTTTTGGGTTGCTGGTGACATGCGTCAACTCAAACAAAAAAAATATCATCGTCGAAGTGATATGCTTTGGCAACACTATTCGTCGTTTGAAGTCGAATTTTCTTGAGCACGAGGCAGTGAGAGATCATTAATATTACACACGAAAAAGAGTAGGCCGAAACTTGTTCCGATTGAACATAACTTAGTATGATTAATTCCTATAATGGAGATTTAGAACTAGTATTGAATAGTTACAATTGGAAATGAATAACTCAAAAATTATCTCAATGGCAACACTGTTCGTCGTTTACAGTCGAATTTTCTTGAGCATGAAGCAGTGAGAGATCATCAATATAGCGCACGAATGAACTAATTGAAGCTGTCAGAAACCGTGTTGCTCAGGTCACTGCGCACGGCATTTTAAAGTCAGTGAAACTACTATGCAGCACATTTTGCAGAATGATTTGAATTTGTTTCCATACAAAGTGCATTTAATACAAATAATATTGGCGACTAATTGCCCACGTTCCTTGGAATACCGTGAAATAGTCGCTTAAAAGGCTCACACTGAACCAGATTTTTGCAAATTTGCAGCATTTTGGATACAGAAAATCTATTTGAAATCCATGAAGTGCCATTTTTATGACCAAAAAGTGGATGTTTCAACAAGACGGTGGGTCATTTCACACTGCAAATTAAACTTTTCAGTTTCTGCAACGAAAATCCCGTGAATGACGTGTTTTAAGAAACAGAAGTGACGTTGACTATAATTTAGATCTCCAGGTTTGACTCCCTCTAACTCCTTTTTGTAAGATTTTGAGAGTTTATTTGAAAATCAAAATGTATGTCAGCAAGCTTTGAGCCATTGACGAGCGAGTTCAAGGCCGAAAACATCCTTATACTAGCCGAGATTCTCGAAGAACTAATTACAAGCACAACAACAATAACATCGATTCCTGACATGGCACTGCCTCATCAGTTCTCATCTACTATGCGACTGTTCTATACTAGATAGTAGAGGATTCGCAATCTTAGAGCCATTCTATACTCGACTGTGCTATGATATGGGCATATGTATGTCAAACCTCATGGAACGACGAGACGAATCGATTTAGCTATATCCGTCTATCCATATATCCGTCCCTGTGCGTGTATACGATATCACAAGTACGGATTGAGATATTTTGAGAAAATTTGGTTCACATATTCCTTGAGCCAAAAGTACGGATGGTGTTGAAAATATGTGAAATCGAACTAAGTTCACGTTATACTTTCATCCCATATAACAGACCCTCTATATTTGGCGGATCTTGAACTTAACATGAGCATCATTCGAGTATGTAATATTTGATTCGATCCACATTTAGTCTTCCTTAGTTGTTCTTTCCATCATTTTCAACGTTTGTCCGTTTAGAATCTGAGCCCATGACTTCCCACATGGCGGAATGCATTGATAACTACGCTCTTACTTAAGGAAATCAACTGATTTTTTCTGCAAAATTGAAAAATGAAAATCGTATTCCGAAAAATTAATTTTTAGGTAGATTTTCGAAAAAAAAAATTACTCAAAACTTTTTACTGCCTTATGGTCGGTATGATGCTCTTACAAAAATCAAAAACTCCTATAAAAAAAATGCAAAAAACAATGCGCGAAAAAATTTTTTAAGAAGCAGTACGCACCTCGAACGAAAAAAATCCATTTTCTACTGCCTATTTCTAAAGTTTTTAAACAAATACGAAAGCACGGCTACACAGGTTTCCGAGCGAAATAAGTAGTCCCACATATATTTCGTGAGAAACAAGAAGACTAATTTCAAGCGTATTAAAGAAAGCTCATAAAGCAATTTATATAATATTTTTTTGTTTTTCCAACAATTTCAACACCTTTTATATATTTTTAGCCATGAAAAAGGTAAAAATACATAATCAGCGACAAATATTTCCTGTGCTCTACTCATTTTTTTCGCTTGATTTACTTACATTTGCATATCTTCTTCTTTTGTAAAGAGTTTTTCACAATAGTCTTCTGTCAAATTTCCATGCCTACTACATTTTTCCATCCACGAAATATATGAGAGTTTTTTGGCTAGAGGTGCATACCGACCTTTAGCAACAAACATTATAGGCCAATTGAGTCTTCATATGTGTGTATATACATATGTGCATTTTTACCGTTGGTACACACATTATTTCATTGTCAATTCATTTAAGTTGATTGACAATTCAAAAGAATTCGTCGACAAGTTGTATATTGCTTTTGTTCTTCACATGGCTTTGTATTTTTCTATTCTACATTGTTCTGCTTTGCGGGTGGTTTTGTGGCTCAATTGTGCTCATATATATGTACATTGAAGTAGGTAAAGTATACATATTTATATGTACATATGTACATACATATTCAAATTATTTTTCTTTGTTTATATCATTTTTTTGCATACTTCTGTTGGGGTATTATATTTCATGTGTACCGTAAAATAAAGCAATTTAATGGTGTTGGCGCCATTTTGACAGCGTGTAAAAATCGTGCTCTTTGAAGTAGGTATGTATGTAAGTAGGTGAGGTGAGCGCACCTTAACAAGGTAAGACAAGCGAAAACGTTTGTCACTTGGCAGTCAGCTTTTTTTTTTGTTTTGAACAAAATTGATTTGTCGTAAAAAATAGCGGATATACATATATACATATGTATATTTATGCGTGTAAAATGTTCAGCTCTGACAGCAAGTGAACGCATCACTAAGCAATGTTGTTTGTGGGTGAAAATTAATTACAAAACACAAAGTAAAATATACAAATTAATCATTAATTGTTCTTGCTTTTTGTATTTTTTATCAAGTTAAAAAATTGTTTTTATTTATTTTATATTTTAATATTTAATTGATCGCGTACAATATTGAACATGCATAATTACTTTTGATTGATATTGACGCATTTGGTTGTTACGCCAGCGCAAAATTTGTCAATTTATACATACATACATACATATTTCGTAATATTTTTATGTGTGCCTTAAATGATATTATATGTTAAATCAAAGATATATTTGTACACATATTTTAGATATACTCGTACAAACATACTCATATATATGTATGTAGGTTGTTAAAACGTCAACTTTTAATTTTTATTTATTTTTTTGTGGGTTCGTTTGAGAATTTTGTCATTACTCAAGCTGTCAGAAACACTCGTTCTGACATAATTACTCGTTAGTTTGTACGCCTAGTTGGCTATAAGAGTTGATTGGTATTAAGCAATATGTGCATATTCATATGTATTTATGTACGTCTATTTGTTTGTCCTATAAGCATGTGGCGAAACCTACACACAGGAAAGAGAGAGAGAGAGAAATTGACATGACATGCCAGCTGTCTGGCGCGTCTGTCAAAATTGCAAAAGCCGCATAAAAATGTCAAGCCGTTTCCTTGATTAGACAATTGAGCGTCGCTGTCATTTACTTTATTACTATATAGCTGATATTCATATATATATATATACAAATATATATAATATAAAGGTACGAATTCCATAAACATGACAAACCTTTTTTTTTTCTTTATTACAACCTTTTATTTTATTCTGTTTTCATTTAGTTTATTTTATTTTTTAAATTAGTAAATTAAGTTAGTGTACTTTATTTTATAACATTTTATTTTATTTTGCTTATTTTATTATATTTTATTTTTTTAAATTAACTTGATTTTATATTATTATAACATTAAATATTTTTATTTATTTATGATATTCTAATAAATTTTACTTTATTTCACAATTTATATTCATTACATTAATTTAATTTTTTTAAACTATTTTATTACGTTTTACTTTATATATTTTATTTTATTTTATTTTATTTTATTATATTTTATTTTTTTATTTAACTTGATTTTATATTTTCATAATTTTAAAACATATTTTTATTTTATGATATACTAATTAATTTTATTTTGTTTTACATTTTATATTTATTGTTCAACTTTTATTAAAATTTATTTATTATGTTTCATTTTATTTATTTTATTTTATATATTTCACACAATTTTTTTATTTTTTCCTTTATTTTAATTTACCTTATTTAATTTTATTTTGCTTTTTTATTTTATTTATTATATATATATTTATATATATTTTATATTTTATTTTATTTTATTTATTATTTAATTATATTAACTGTTTTAATATTTATTTTATTTATTTTAATTTTTTTATTTTTACTTTTTTAGATATATTATTTTATTTTATTTTATTTTGTTTTGTTTTATTTTATTTGGCTTAATTTTTAAGAATTTAATTTAATTTAAATTTTTAAATTTAGTTAATTTAATTTTTTTATTTAACATAATTATTTATTTTTTTTTTATTTAGTTTATTTTTAATTTAATTTAATTTATTTGTTTTGTTTGATATTATTTTATTTTATTTTATTTTATTTTATTTTATTTTATTTTATTTTAATTATATATTATTTATTTTATTACTGGTTTCTATATTTTTATTTCATTTCATTTTATTGTATCTCATTTTATTTCAATTTATTTCTTTTTATTTTATTTCATTTTATTTTATCTAATTTTTTTAATTGTTCTTTTTTTCTTTTCTTTAATGTTCTATTTTACGTATTTTATTTCATTTTATTTTTTATTTATTTTTTTTTTTTATATTTTTCTTTAATTTTATATTTTATTGTATTTTATTTCATTTTATTATTAATTTGTTTATTTTTTTATTTTTATTTCAGTTTATTTTTTAAATTTTATTTCATGTTGTTTTATTTTATTTTGTTTTATTTTACTTTATTTTTAAATTTATATTAATTTATTTAATTTTTTTTAATTTAATTTTTTATATTATACTTTATTTTATTTTATTTTATTTTATATTATATTATTATTTTTTTTTTCATTTTATTGTATCTAATTTTATTTTAATTTATTCCTTTTTATTTTATTTTATTTTAATTTATTTTATTTCATATTATTTTATTATTTTATTTTATTTTGTTTTAGTTTATTTTAATCACTTTATTTGATTTTTTTTTTACCCTATTTTATTTTTATTTTTTTATTTTATTTCATTTTAATTTATTTTATTTTATTTTATTCCATTTTATTTTAGTTTAATTTAATTTAATTTAATTTTATTTCATTTTTATTTTTCTTCTTGTTTATTTTAACTGATTTTATTTTAGATATATTATTTTATTTTAATTTATTTTGTTTTGTTTTATTTTATTTGGCTTTATTTTTAAGTATTTAATTTAATTTAATTTTTTACAATTTATTTAATTTAATTTTTTTATTTAACATAATTATTTAATTTTTTATATGTTTTTATATTTATTTAGTTTATTTTTAAATTAAATTATTTTATTTGTTTTGATTTATATTATTTTATTTTATTTTTTTATACATTATTTATTTTATTACTGCTTTCTATATTTTTATTTCATTTCATTTCATTTTATTGTATCTCATTTTATTTTAATTAATTTCTTTTTATTTTATTTCATTTTATTTTATCTTATTTTTTTAATTTTTCTTTTTTTCTGTTCTTTAATGTTCTATTTTACTGTATTTTATTTCATTTTTTCTTATTTATTTTTTGTTTTTTTTTATATATTTTTCTTTAATTTTATATTTTATTGTATTTTATTTCATTTTATTATTAATTTTTTATTTTTTTTATTTTTATTTTAGTTAATTTTTTAAATTTTATTTCATGTAATTTTATTTTACTTTATTTTATGTTATTTTATTTTATTTTGTTTTATTTTACTTTATGTTATTTAAATATATATTAATTTATTTAATGTTTTTTAATTTAATTTTTTATTTTATATTTTATTTTATTTTATTTTATTTTATATTATATTATATTATTTTATTTTTTTCATTTCATTTTATTGTATCTCATTTTATTTTAATTTATTCCTTTTTACTGTATTTTATTTTAATTTATTTTATTTCATATTATTTATTTTATTATGTTTTTTATATTTTTATTTTATTTCATTTCATTTTATTGTATCTAATTTTTTGTGTGTTATTTTTTAGTTTTTTTTTTAATTTTATTTTATTTAATTTTTATTTTCTCATTTTTATTTTTCTTCTTGTTTATTTTAACTGATTTTATTTTATTTTATATATTTTTGACTTTATTTTATTTTAATTTTATTTTATTTTATTTTATTTTATGTTATCTTATTTTATTTTATGTTATTTTATTTTACTTTATTTTATTTTATTTTATTTTAGTTTAGATTAGTTAGATTTTATTTTATTATTTTATTTTATTTTGTTTTAGTTTATTTTAATCACTTTATTTTATTTTATTTTTTTTACTCTATTTTATTTTTATTTTTTTATTTTATTTCATTCTAATTTATTTTATTTTATTTTATTCCATTTTATTTTAGTTTAATTTAATTTAATTTTATTTCATTTCATTTTTATTTTCTCATTTTTATTTTTCTTCTTGTTTATTTTAACTGATTTTATTTTATTTTATATATTTTTGACTTTATTTTATTTTATGTTATTTTATTTTACTTTATTTTATTTTATATATTTTTGACTTTATTTTATTTTATGTTATTTTATTTTACTTTATTTTATTTTATTTTATTTTAGTTTAGATTAGTTAGATTTTATTTTATTATTTTATTTTATTTTGTTTTAGTTTATTTTAATCACTTTATTTGATTTTTTTTTTTTACCCTATTTTATTTTTATTTTTTTATTTTATTTCATTTTAATTTATTTTATTTTATTTTATTCCATTTTATTTTAGTTTAATTTAATTTAATTTTATTTTATTTTATTTTTATTTTTTTATTTTTATTTTTCTTCTTGTTTATTTTAACTGATTTTATTTTATTTTATATATTTTTGACTTTATTTCATTTTTATTTTATTTTTTTTTACTTTATTTATTTTTTTAATATTTTTTTTTTCATTTTAATTTATTTTATTTTTTTATTCCATTTTATTTTAGTTTAATTTAATTTTATTTTATTTTATTTATGTTATTTTTTAATTTTGTTTTATTTATTTTAATTTATATTAAATTATTTAATTTTTTTATTTTTTTATTTTATTTTTATTTTTATTTTTTATTTAAATTTATTTTATATTATATTATTTTATATTATTGTATTTGATTTTATTTAATCTCATTTAATTTTTTTATTACTTTTTATTTTATTTTATTCTACTTTTTTTAATTTTTTTTTAGTTTTTAATTTTTAATTCATTTTATTTTATTTTATTTTTTATTTTATCGTTATATTTTTTATTTTATTTTTTATTTTATTTTATTTTAATTTTTTAATTATTTTTCATTCTTTATTTTTTTAAATTTTTTTATTTATGTTATTGTATTTTGTTTTTTCTTATTTTATTTATTTTTATATTTTTTTAATATTTTTTCCCACTTTTTATTTTATTTTATTTTTATTTTTTTTATATATTTATATATTTTTTGATTTTCTTTTATTTTATTCTTTTTTATTTTATTTTCTTTAATTTTAATTTTTTATTTTTTAACTTTATTTATTATTATGTTAATTTACCTTATTATATTTCATTTTATATATTTAATATGAATAAAAGCAGTCTTTTTCAAAAGAAATCAATTACAGTTTGGTGACGTATACGCCCTGTCAAACTAATTTTATTAATAATGAAATTTATTAATATATTTTTTTACATGTTTTTCTTAATAAATAAATTATTTATCACATAAGTCGCAAACATTTGTGTTCAAAAAACAAGCTGATATTGTCAAATACTGTACAAAATGCTTTCAATAATATTGAGTGCATGCCTGAATTAATTATAAATAATTACTATGCTATCACTTATACTTTTCCTTGCATGATTTATAACTACATACATTGATTTTTTGTTGTTCTTTTTGTATTAATATAATTCGAATTTCAGTTGACAGCTGACAACTGACAGTATCTCAAACAGGCCACTATTAGCAAACCCATCAGACGAGTTAAGCGAAACATGAATATTTATAAAATCCTATTGAACAACAAAACACCTCCGATATGGCTGCCAACAAATATAGTATGTACATATATGCAATTATAATACACGTATATGTATGGCTGTTGTCTTACATATTTTTTTTTGCTATTGTTGCTGCTGATGTCTATTATATCTTACTGTTGCTGTCTGTTGTCACCCAGACAAAATGTGGCACATTAATCAACCTCAAAATTTTGACAGCTGCAACTTTGCATGCGGCGGCAACAAAATGTCAACTAAATTATGTAAAATTACTACAAATGTGTACCAGTATGTTTAGGTGGTTAACCGTGACCGTGTAGGAAATTATAGCTATCAGTAGTGATTTGCAATTAGGCATAGAATTGAGTGAGAAAATTGCCAAAATATATTTAATTATACAAAAAACTGAGCAGAGATACTCTTTAAATTTTTATTCTCAGCATAGTTGCTTGAAAATTAAATAATTTTTGTAAATTATTGAATTATTATTTTCATTAATTGCTTTTGATTACAAAAAAAAAAAAAAAATTACAAAAAATAATTAATTTTAATTCCTATAGGGTCTGCTTATGTTGATCTCTTACTTTACGTGGGCTTTTCTCCTTGCAAAACTTGTCGCATGTCCACTCTCCCATGTAGTAGTTATTTAACATGAAGTTGACTGGTTACTGTATGCTTTTATTACTGATTTATAGTAGTCATAATTTATGCGGTGACAAATGTTGCAGCAAATTATTACAAATGTTACTTAAATTTTTTTAAATATATGTATGTATGAGCGTGTGTGAAAAAAACTCTTTTAAAAAATTGCTAAAACTCTTTCATTGCAATGAGTCAATGTGGCTTTAAAGGCATTCAAAAATATTTAATTTATTCAATTTAGGAGAACTAAAGTTCTGTGTTTAGACATAAATATAATACGGTTATAGAAAGAAGTGAAAAAATAAATATTTTTTTGTTATTTTCTTCTATAAAATTATATTTGAAACTCTTGAGCTCTAGTCACTTCATAAAACACATAGAGCTTACATACGAGTGAATACATACCATCACTTTTTTATTATATTGCCAACACTTACCTGAAAAGAGAATAAAAATAATTTTAAAATTTTTACATGCAAATATATTTCAATTAAAATTTAAATATAATATTAATATAAGGATATTAATAGCTAAATTTGAAAATTAAGTTTTTGTAATTTATTTTCATATTTAGCTCAGCGGTGCAAAACTACGGAAAATAATTAAAATATGTGAGAAAATATAGGGGAAACATATAGTATATTTTATAAAATGTCTACAGATAATAGTTTTTTATATACTAAATACAAAATTTTTAATTTTTAAGTTTTAATTTTTAATTTTTAATTTTTAGTTTTTAATTTTTAATTTTTAATTTTTAATTTTTAATTTTTAATTTTTAATTTTTAATTTTTAAATTTTAATTTTTAGTTTTTAATTTTTAATTTTTAATTTTTAATTTTTAATTTTTAGTTTAGTTTTTAGTTAAGACTGAGATTAAAAGATTTAGCATAGCATACTTTTGCAAGGCCTGCTATCACGATAACCCTTTGGCAGTAATGCTACTGGATGAAAGCATTGATATTATTAGGCTCAGAAGACATTATGTTCTAGATCTCTCACTTTGAAATATACGAGAATTACGTATTTTAATAAGATATAAAATGGACAAATATTATTATTATATTTTTTTTATGCTTGTAATAAGGCCATATTGTATTTTATTATTGGAGACCTCACTTGAGACCAATGACATAAGTAAAATTTTCATTTTGTTACATAATTTGCTTATTATTATTTTTCAAATAGACTGCAAATAAAATGTATTAATAAAATTAACAAAAGCTTTTTTTAAATTATTAAAACTCTTTTTATATACATTTATTTTATTTTTCCCTTCCCTTCAGTTTTGTTTTTTTATACATTTTTATTTTTTTCCATCGCAGGGTTCCAAAAATTCAGGGTTTCAATATAAGTATATGTAGAATGACCGCCTCATGCATTTTTGCACACTTCAATCCGTTTGACGTAATTTTCGACATGAGACATAACTTGACGAATGTTGGTTTTCAATGCTCAACAGTTAAAGGTTTATTCGCATAAACACGGTGTTTCACGTAGTCCAACAAAACAGTCCAACGGTGTCAAATCGCATGATCTTAGTGGTCAACTAACATCGTCAAAACGAAAGATTACGCGGCCGGGAAATTTATATCGTAATAAATTCATAGTCACGAGTTTTGGGTGGCATGTGGCACCATCTTGTTGGAACAGCATATTGTCTAAGTCAATTACAATCAATTACAGGCAAAAAACAAAAAAAAATCGGTTATGATACGACAATAACGCTCCATTTTGACAGTGACAGTCTCGCGGTTATTGTTTTCAGTAGTAAGCAAGGTCCAGTCACACCTCCGGGACAAGGACAACCCAAACAGATATATATATATAAATTTTTTTTTTTTTTTTTTTTGGTAAGAGGGGCCATCTTCAATTATTAGAGGAGCCCCAAATTCGATAAATTTGGTTATCTGGGTATCCACCTAGTGAGAAGTGTCCCTCGTCGATGAAGAAAATTTTGTTAGTAAAATCGCGTAACTACGTCGTTGTGAATAGTCAGCTTGTATTTTCAGTTGTTATATGAGCTGCCATTTATATGGATATAAGAGTAAGTCCAAGTGCAAAATACGCCATAATGTGCCGTCTTGAGGACGTCGAGAAATAGACACACTCGAGTCTTCGGCTACACTTTCCCTTTCACTTACAGCAGCGATATTTGAGGTGGAAACAGCAAAAAGATGATGCACAGACCTTATTATATCTGTCACCGATCCAATCTCTTCAAATTTCTTAAAAATTTTACCAATTGCTTGAGTAGTTAGACGATTATGTGCACCATAATCTCCTATTCAACAATTTTAACGCGTTGTGGGTTATTAAGCGATCAGTTTTCAGAAATGTTTGACTTTTAACTAAAACAAAACATGTTTGGTTTGACAGTTAGGTTTGACAGATGTCAAAATAAAGCCCTGCACTTTCGAAACCACTAAATGGATAACTTCTTTCTATTTTATTTTGTTTTAATTGATTTTTTTTTACTTTGTTCTATATTACTTTACTTTACTTTATTATGTTTTACTTCATTTTTTATATACATTTTGTTCTGTTTCATTTAATTTTATGTACCTTTTAATTCAATTTATTTGTAATTTTTTTATAACACATTTTGTTTTTGTTTTAAATTCATTTTATTTAGATTTATTTAATTTTTTTATTATACAAAAAATTTTATTTGTTAAATTTTTTTAAATATTATGTTTTTATTATATTTCATATTTTTTAGATTATTTAATTTTATTTTAATCGTATTTTATTTATTCTTATTTTTTAAATTTTTTTTTTTTTTTTTTTTTTTTTTTGTGTAGCTGCTCTTCTTCTCTCTACTAAAATTTAATATAGTAATGTATTCAAATAGCTTGTGACAATTTAATTTACAGATACATATTAACTAGGAAAATTTTAAATAATGCAAATCAATATAAAATCCAAATATTAACATGATAAACGACTTATAGCCTATTCTGAGGGCATGAATAAGCGTGAATATGCATACACACACATACACACATTCATGAATGTACTATTGGCTGTACAACAATTTAGGTGCTAATTGCAAACCAAATACCATTATTATCATAATAAATTTTAGTTAAATTTGCCGCACCTCACTTATAAAATTTTCAATAGAGGCGACGCGCCATTTCAGTTGAAGTGTCACTTATATCTATATTTATGTACATATGTGCGTTGTTGTTGTTGGCCTATTGAGATTGTCACTTAAATGGCAACATTAAATATTTGTGCATATTGACTTTTTAATTAGCTGTTAGCGCAACAATTGTGGCTTTGTCAGCTAAAATGCGTGTGTGATGTGTTTGTATGCAGGGGCGGGCGTACTTGTATGTGAGTGTGAACGAGTATACATATATCTATTGCAGGCGTAGTTAACCCAACAGTGGATAGGATAAACTAGAAAATGAGCGACAAACTAGAACAATTTATGGTAAATATGTATGCAAAAATTACAAAATTAAATATTAAAAAACGACTGACAATGCAGAATTAATTTAATTTTTTTTGCGCTTTTTTTAGTTTGTTTATATTTTACGAAAAATGTATATGTATTCAAAAAAAAATTTTTTTTTAAATATTTTTTTTAACTGTAATCATATCAATTTGTATGCTCAGAAATTTTCATTAGCCGATATATGTATATAAATATAACGAGTAATCCATTTCGAGGTTCCTTTCTTTAAAAAAAAAAAAAAAACAGAAAATTCAAATTCAATGGACAATGTTTATTATCATTCGAAAGAACATCTTTTGGCATTTACTTTTTGTAGATCATCTCTTTCACATATTGATCGCGGCTACGTCACAGATGGTCCATCCGCTGAGTTCAATTCTCGTTGTCTCTTTCGAGCATTTCGACTGGTAACTGGCGAATGACACGCGTGATGTTATGCTCCAAGCAAAATCGAAGCAAAATTATCCGCATAGACTTTGGATTTTACATATCCCCACAGGAAAAAGTCTAACGGTGTGATATCAGACGATCTTGGTGGCCAATCGACCGGCCCAAAACGTGAAATTATCTGCTCACCGAAGTGTTCACTCAAAAAATTCTTTGCTTTCTTGCGATGTATGGCGCCGTCTTGTTGAACGTAGATTTCGCGGAGATCACTAGCTTCAATTTCAGGCATCAAATAGTCGGTTATCATGACACGATAACGGTCGCCTTTGACGGTTATTTTTGCAGAAAATTGGACCGATCATTTCACCGGCCCAAGAATTACACCAAACCGTTGTTTTTTCTGGAAGAAATGGCATACCCATTGAGCCAGAAATGGGCCTCATCGCTTATCGAAACTTGGTTCGAAAATGTCGGATCTTCTTGGAAATTTTCAAGTGCCCATAGAGCGAAGCGATGTCGCTAGGGAAGGACGAGCGGCTTCAGGTCTTGCACAAGCTGTATCTTGTATGCTTTCAATTTAAGATCTCGACGTAAAACGCGCAAAGTCATTCCATACGTCAGTCCGAGTTGCTGCGAACGGCGCCGAACCGACTCTCCACGGCCGCGCTATTTTCTTAACTGCGTGCTGGAGGTAGTCTATTCGGTCAAATATTATCCAATAATGAATGCTTCGTCTCAAGTTTGGTGATGGTGTTGCGAATAGTATGTTCAGTAGACCGCTTATGTTGACCATAAGTTGAGCGTAGCGCGCGAAACACATCCTCTACAGTACGTGAATTTTCGTAATAAATTTGAATGATTTGTAAACGTTATTAAGGCGTAAGTCTTTCCATGATGAAATGCCAGAAAATACTGAACAAAATTAAGATGACAACTTGACACGACTCACGCGTGATCTGTCGAAAAAGGTCTATTGAACAAAGTACCTGTACTTGGATCATCCTTTATATGCGGCATGTGCATGAGTATCTCGAACAACAAATCAATTTTGCATGCTAATTTCAATTTAATTTTCAAAATTGATTTTCAAATCACAACATGCGCACAAGCACATCATTAACTAGCGTATGAATAAGTGAATGCGTCAGTCAGCTCAATTCATTGTATCGCACCACCGTTGGCGACACGCTAAACAAATTAATATAACAATATTTTTGTTGTTATTGCTTTTTTTGTTGGTTAATACCTCGTCAATTGGCAGGCAGATAGTCAATTTGTGGTAGCCAATCATTTTGCTAACAAAAAAAATGTAATTTATGTGTAGGTATGTGTGTGTGTGTGTGTTTGCCAGCTGAAATATGTATTCGTGTGCTTAACGGTTTAGTTATGCAGATTTGTATGAGTATATATATTCACTCGTCTATATGAATGTGCAGCGCATGCAAATTGTAGGCGACATTCAAGCGCACAAATGGCGTTGAGGCGTAAAAGCTGGCAGGCATTGAGAGGCATTAAAGCATTTGTGTGCTTAAAATCAATTCACTTGCCACGCCACATGCCATGGCGTTGTTAAATCATTTAAATTCGCCGCATAGTGGCCGTAATGGTGTTCATTGCATTTAAGTGGTTATTTTGAGCTTAAATATAATTTAATGATAATGGCAATGGAAAATTCATGAGAGTGGAGTCTATGTTCGGTAAACATTTTTAACATAAATCTAATAGAGATTTTGAAGTGATACGAAATTTTCAAGCACATAATTAATTAGTTTTTCTCGGTCAGTATGAACTAAGCCACCGAATAATGATTTATTGAATCTTAGAGTTAAAATTAGAATTTCCCTATTGCCTGGCCATCGTCATTTGAACTTTATTAAGGCAACTGGCTCCGCAGAGTGATAACCTAGCCCCGCTATTGTTGAGGGAGCCTCCTCACATGCTGTTGAATGCTCGAGATTTTCGTTTAGCTAACACATTGATCTCTTTTAAAGTAAACTGCTGCCATCTCTCCGACTTTTCCCACTTATTTCACTGTCAAATGAAGAAGCCTGTTAGAACACCGACTTGAGGACTATACAAGTAATAAAAAAATCTCCTGATGTCGCCATCATCTGCATAACGAAACAGTTATAATCCTAGTTAAGGGGTATAATGAGCAAGTAGTACTTGCTAGTATATTAGCGCAGAGATCACTCTTGCGGAGACTTGTGAAACCCACTGAAAGTAACATCCTATCAGGTATCGAGCTCCATTTACGAGAAAGCCAGTTAGCACCTTCACTAACTGTCCAGTACAGTGAAAGGTGGCACAGAAAACCAACCAGTATTTATAGCACTTACAACGTGAGACCGAAGTTATACTGGCTCAACGGAGACCAGCTGGAGGCTCAGTTTAATTCGAGCTAACGTAGTCATCATTGAGGCCGTAAATGCTTTTTGCGAAGTTTAATTAGTTTTAACCTCTAATTTTTATACTTAATCTAATCCTACGAGCGACGAAGCTCCTAGTTGATGTCCAGATAAGGTTTGACAGGAGCAGAGGATAAGTTTCAGCGTCTCACTCATGTCTTTTTCCCTGCACTTTCTGCATTGCATGTGGCATCGTTACTAATGCCTACTCGGCTCGCGTGCTGTTGCGAGTATATTGTGACCAGTCATAAGGCCGATAACCGTTTTGCAAAATTTTCGAGACCGAGTAAGTAAAAAATATGCAAGGATTCCAACAGTGCTCTTGCATATGATCTTGACGATCATGCACGCAGGTCGCTAAAGCGTTCCATCTCACCTTGATACGTATGTTAGCCCTTTCGAAGATTTTAATGAGCATCGTTTTTAGAGCCATGTGCATTGCCCGCACTGGTTCGGAAGACAGACAGTTAGGTTGGGATGAAGTGGTTGCTGGGTATCACCTCACCTAGGCCATCAAACGAGCATATTGTGCCTCTATAGATTGTGGCCTAGAGATATTTCAATCTACTCCACTAAATAGTGGATTATTTGCAAAGTAAGCGCTTGGAAGTTTCCGGCTTTGCCTTCCTTCATCAACTTCTGTAGAATGCGTTTCAGGGTACTCCTAGCTTCTTTTCATGATTTCCTAATAGAAGCTGCCTGGTAAGACGTTTCATAACTGCACAGCTTACCTCACGGGTCTGGTTAGCACATTGGCTCTTACATGTTATTTCATAATATCTGAGGAAGCGGCGTTAGTTAGCTCCGGGCTATTTCCCCTCGATATTGCAGCGCGAGAACAAATTGAGCTGGCGAAATTAAAACGCGAAGAAAGAAATAGAAGTACCAAGAACGCCGAAAGGCAGATGTCCGTAGCTCGCTGGCAGAGAAGATGGAATGACAGCGCTAAAGGAAGGTGGACTCAGCGTCTGATACCTGATCTAGTGGGCTAGGCAGGAAGCATGGTCAAGCGGATTTCTATCTAACACAAGTCCTCAGTGGTCACGGGTGCTTTAAAAGCTATCTTCACCGCTTTGGTCATGAACCGGACCCATACTGCGAACTTTGTGGTCCAGAAGTCGTAGAAGACGCCAATCATTTAATTTTCATCTGCCCCCGCTTTGTAGGGCAACGTCGAAAACTGAACGAGGCTGCCGGCGTAAATGTAACACCTAACACACTAATTAAATGTATGCTGGAAAGCGTAAATGTGTGGAATCAGCTAGCAGTATCATAACAGAAATAATGCAGCACTTACGATGTGGCGAACAGCAAAGGCGAAGACGTGTTAACAGCGTACCAGCGACGGACCCCTATACTACCAGGTAATTTACGTACGTGGTACATAGTAACGATTACTGAAACCAGGACGGTTGAACAAGGATAACGACGGACGATATCGACCCAGACTGAAAGGTCTTACCAGGGTTTACCGTACGGGGGGAGATGGTTTTAGTGGGTTAAAGTCTCACACTGACGGGGTTAAGGCTTTTGATGCTTTCCATCTCCAACAAAAAAAAAAAAATGTTATTTCATAACAGCATTTTACATATATTTGGAACAAGCTTCTTAGCTTCACCACGGTTTCCTCTACGCAGCTCTGTTAATGATGTTCAGATCATGGCCTTGTTTCCGATTTATATTCTCATCGTTTCTTGTGTTATCACTCAACTTTCATAACGATCATGCGGCCTAAAAAGCGAGGGGCTAGCTTGTGTAATACATTTCGGAAGGCCTGGGTTCGAGCCCAGGTTCGGTTAATATCCAAAATTATACACAACTAATTTTTCTAGTTGCGTTCGTCCCTCGGCAGAGAATGTCAAGCCCTCGGAGTGCGTTTCTGGCATGAAATAAAAGCTCCTCATAAAAACCCATCGGTGGTTCGGAGGCAGCTTAGAATAAACTGTAGGTCACTCCATTTGTTTGTAAAAGCATCAAGAGAAAATACCAAAAATTGGAGGGGGAGTTCGGACGAAAATCGCTTCAGCGATTACAGAGCACCAGATATCAAAAATATAGTCAAAAAGAAACTGATTCAATAAGATTTCGATGTCTCCACCACCTCATTCCAACCTCATCTTATTTACCCAAGTTATAGCTTGAGCTTATACTAAAGAGCTATTTTAAAGCTTCTGCTGATCTTTTAATAGACCGTCATATTTCTTCGACAACAACCCATTCTGATTAACGACCTGATTTTGAACGGATAGCCTTGAATAGATCATTTTTAATCCTCCGCACGGATGTACAACAAAAATTTGCTCCTCAGGTGATTTTTAGTTCCAAAGTAACACTGTAATCCAACATTAGCCACCCTAAAAGACAGATTTGGACTCCTTCTATTTATTACTGTTCCCAAGATTCCCACAAAATGCATAAAAAAATGTACTTTTGAGACGAGTGTGAAGATAAATACTGAATAATCTCCAGGTCATACTAAAAACTTCATAAAAGAACTAAGTAAAGGATTGGAAGAAAACGCTGTCGCAAGTTTACTATGAAATACATAGGCTAAAATCGGTTCCAACAAAGAAAACGCTATTTCTTGTTTAAAATTGGCTTTATCATCATCAATTTAGTCTTCATCAAGAGCAACGCATTTATTCCGGCACCCCTTTAGCACTTCAATACTACTTTTGTAAAACGATTTATCGTTAGCCTCATTATAGGCTTCAACGTTAACCTCTTCATTCGAGCGAACTTTGTAATCGGTTAAATTTTTTGAGATCTGCGAGCAGCCGGTAGGGTCTGGAAGGCAGCGAATACAGCGGATTTTAGTGTCTAGGCGGGAGCTTTTCCGATCACATGTTGAAACAATAGGAATAGCGAAATTAAAAAATATTTTTTCTTTTGGGGAAATTTTAATATTCAACTTATTTTTGTAGAGTATATTATATTATATCCAATTGGGATTACTTTTTTCAATAGACTTTTTTTGACAGATCACGCGTGAGTCGTGCCAAGTTGCCATCTTAATTTTGTTCAGTAGTGCTTGACATTTCATTATGGAATGACCTACGCCTGAACAACATTTACAAATCATTGAACTTTATTACGAAAGTTCGCGTTCTGTAAAGAATGTGTTTCGCGCGCTACGCTCAACTTATGGTCAACATAATCGGTCTACTGAACGACTTGGCGCATTTTACGTCGATATCTTAAATTGAAAGCGTACAAAATACAGCTTGTGCAAGAACTGAAGCCGCTCGACCTTCCCAAGCGACATCGCTTCGCTCTATGGGCTCTTGAAAAGTTCGAAGAAGTTCCGACGTTTTCGAGCCAAATTTTGTTCAACTGGCTTGATAGGTATTTAAACAAGCGAAATTGCCACGTTTCGGACGAAAAGCAACCTGAAGAAATTCAAGAGCTACCATTTCATCCCGTAAAAGCAAAGGTTTTGTGTGGTTTGTACACTGGTGGAATCCTCAGTCCATATTTCTTCAAAAATGATGGTTATCGCGCCATGATAACCGACCATTTGATGCCTGAAATTGAAGCTTGTGATCTTCGCGACATTTGGTTTCAACATGACGGCGCCACTTCCCACACATCGGTTCAAACAATGGATTTATTGAGAGAACATTTCGATGAGCAGATAATTTCGCGTTTTGGGCCGATCTATTGGCCACCAAAATCGTGTAATATCGCACCGTTAGACTTTTTCCTTGGAGCAAAACATCACGCGTGTCAATCGCCAGTTACCAGTCGAAATGCTCGAACGATTCAGCGACAGTTGGACTCAACGGATGGACCATCTGAGACGTAGGCACGGCCAACGTTTGAAAGATATAATCTTTAAAAAAATTAATACCAAAGAATGTTCTTTCGAATGATAATAAACACTTCCAACTAAATTTGAATTTTCTGTGTTTTTTTCCAAAAAAAAAAAAATAGGGACCAAGAAATGGATCAGCCGTTTTGTATATGTATGTATGTAAGTGCTTTTTATTTAAAATCTTTTCATTATTTTTCAATATTTTTGCAAAACGACAGCTCAACCAGTTAAATTATCAAAATAATTGCATGATTTATCATGCAATGACACTTAAAACTATCAAAATACACGCTGACACACACGTACACACACACACACATTCGCTCTTTCCTGCACTCGTAATCATGACAACTTACAAACGGACACTTTAAGTTGACATCGACAACTTTCTCTCACCCATTGGAATGCGCACTTCCGCGACAACTTGACACAACCTCCTCCTGTCCGTGTAGCAATTTATTGCAACGGAACGGAAGTTGCCACTTTGTCTTGAGCAAAATAATACAAATAGCAAGGCTTTATAAACAAATACATATATATATATATATATATATATATATATCTATGTTGGTTGTGAAGTAAATAAATTGTTGCATTACACGCTGAACTTGTTGACATGATTATGTGATTTTTCCATTGCCCGTCGGCACTACAGCTGCTGGCGTTGCAAAAAACTTGCAGCGACAAATCGATGTGTAAGTGTGTGTGTGTGTCTTTCACATTGCTTTAATTGCACGCATTCGCATTAACATTTCATTTCATTTTTCGCAAAAGATTTTTTGACATTTTCTGCGAATGTCTCTACGTCCACTACGTCCCCCACTTACGCTTCGAACCGTTGCTGCTGCTGCTGCTGCTGCTGCTGCTGTTGGCTTGCTTTTCTTATAAGCATTGGATTATTGTTGTTGTTGTTGTTGTTGTTATTGAGCATATTTTTGCTGACATCACTTGTCAACGCATGTGTTGTGCTTAATTATAAATAAAATGTAATTAACGCCTGGCAAAGCCGAATGGGAGCAACACCAACTGTTGTAGGCAGTCATCAAATGCTTGCTGTGTGTACACTCGTCTATATGTGCATATATAAGTAGTAGCGACAGCAAATATTGTAGCTACGCTGACAAGTGGCAAATGCAAATTATGCATCGCTGATTTGTGCATTTTGAGTGCGTTGGTTGACAGTGAATATGCGTGGATTTGTCAAGATTTGAACGAAAATTGCAAATTATATTTGTATGATATGAGGAGTGCTGTGCATTAAAAATCAAAGTGGTCCTAACAGTACTGGTATAATACTAGTTTAATGCAATTTTGATACTAAATTACCTGTACAATTTTACTGAAAACGCATTAGTCCAGAAAATATTAAAATGATAACACTTAAAAATCATTTTTCAAAAACTCTATTAAATAATCTTTATTTCCAGAAATTTGTAAAGCTTTTTCTCAATAAAATGTAGGCGAATAAATAGATTTTTATAAAAAAAAAAAAACAAGTTTTTTCATATTCAATTTTAATTTGGATAAATTTTTATTAAGAGTCTAACTAGTGATTTTTCTTGTCTATATTGAACTAGTTTATAACTAGTATATTTTTGTAATATATTTAAAGCCACTGGTTTAAAACTATTCTAAAAATATTAATTGCTTACGTGGAAAAAAATCGTCGGCTTATTATTGCAGGTGAACTGCTTGGACCAACTACCAGTTTTGATGTAGTCTTCAACTACCTCATTTTGGTTTCGGTTAGTGGTTTCGAAAGTGCAGGGTTGTATTTTGATATCTGTCAAACTTAACTGTCAAATGAAGCATGTTTTGCCTTATGAAAATGGATCGACTAACAATCGCACAATGCGTTAAGATTGTTGAAACCTACTAAAAAGCCGGCGATACAAACGTGATCACGTTTCGTGCTTTAGGAGTAGATTATGATGCACATAATTGTCCAACTACTCAAGCAATTGGTAAAATTTGAAATTAATTTGAGGAAGAGACTGGATTGGTTACAGATATTGTAGGGTCTGCGCGTCATCGTTTTGCTCGTTTCACCTCAAATATCGCTGCTGTAAGTGAAAGTGAAAGTGTAGCCGAAGACCCGAGTGTGTCTGTTTCTCGACGTTCTCAAGAGCTGGGACTTTGAGTTGATTTGGTTCTGTGTTTTTCCGACAGGGTGGATACTAGATTTATATCGGAACGAATTTTCGTCATCCCTTGTCAATTTTGGTTCAGTAACAAACCGGTTTCGGCAAACCGCCATCTTCAGTGCTTGGTTTAGACCGAAACTTCGTTCCGATATAAATCTAGCTGGGACTTTCTTGCAGCACATTATTGCGTATTTTGCACTTAAACCTACATTCATACAAAATCCAGCTCACACAATAGTGGATCAGGATTTTTCCAACCAAATTCTCTTCAGCGACGAGGCACATTTCTCACTCGTTGGACACGTGAATAAGCAAAATTTTCGCACCTGCGACTCTGAGAATCCGCAAACGATTAAAGAGAAACCATTACACTAAGAAAAAAAAAAAAAAAAATACTGTCTGTGCGCTTTTTGGCCCGGTTCTTAAAGGTTTAGTAACTTATCATTATTGTATGCTTTTTTAAGGAAAACCAAGTCACTAATTTTGATTGAAATTCAAACTAGTGATTTTTTGTCCATATTAAACTGGTTGAAGACTAGTATATTTTATTCGAATGCTAACCTCTGTCATCATGAATGAATTCTATCTAACCTTTGTCATCTCGTAGAACATTTCCGGATTAATAATACTGATTGCTTGTGTAGAGAAATCTCATCGATTTGCTACTGTAGTTTAACTTGCTGGTAGTTTTGATGTAATTATCAACCAGTTCATTTCGTTGCAGAGTAAGGACCACCCAAGGCCTTGCAGTATCCTCTATGTGTCTTAAGTGTACGCATAAGTGAGTTTGATAAAAGCAAAGGAAAATTCCAATGTAATCGTCGACATGAAGAATTTTCTTTGCGACATTCGCGAGGAGACAAGTATACCCGTACATACGTATATTGAATATATATATACTAGCTACAGGGTGAAATTTAAAAGATTTGAGGATGAAATACAATAGATAATAAAAATATTACTACTCCGTGTGACTATATGGGACTTTTAAAAACATTTTTGTAAACTTAATTTGACTCTTATTTTATTTGTGTAAAGTGTCACTCAAATATTTTGCTCTATTTTCGAAATGACAAGGCAAGATCTCTCCAAAAACAATAAGTATATATTTTTTTTACTTTATGTAGATTTAGTTGGCGGTCGCATTAGCCGAGTGGCTAGCACTATGTACTAACATGCGACGGATTTGCTTCCTGGACAGTACAATATGAAAAATAATAGAAAATAATTAATTTAAAAAATATTTTTTTTTTCTTAATAGCGGTTACCCCTGGCGCCTAGTGTATTTCTTTCCTGAAATAACAGCTTCTCATAAATATTCATTAGCCGTTCGGAGGCGACTTAGAATAAACTGTGGGACCCTTCATTTCTTGGAAAATATCCAGACGCAAAAAGCCACAAATTTGAAGAGGAGCTTGGCCGAAAGATGCTTTAGTGATTACAAAGCGGTTTTTATATACGTACTTATATAGATCTGGTTTGGGTTACCCACATATGTAAAATATTAAGTTTTTATTTTTTAATTTTTTTTTTTAATTTTAAATAATTTATTTTTTATTTTTTTAAAGATTTTTTTTTATAAAAACCGTTAAAAATCCATTTATATTTGTAGATTTTTTCTATAATATTTTTTTTATGCAGAAGTGTTCTAGAATATTACGAAGTTTGAACACGAAAATGATTTTCTTTTGAAAAATCTGGCAATTTTTAGGACTGAAGTTTTATTTCAATATGACTTTTGTCCTTTTGAATGTGTCTTTTTTTCAAAATCGTCAACAAAACCTGTTAATATTGTAAAAATCGCAGTTAATTACGATCGAATTTTTCAATTTTGCGAGTCTTGTGTTTGTTTACCCACTAAAAAATGTCTTTATGAGAAAATTAACCTGTTAGAAAAACTTTTAAAAAGATCTGAAGCTATAAAGCTGTGAAAATGCGGAGAAAGTGAAGTTCAGCTCAACTGGGTTTATTCAGTCATATTGGTAGACCTCTACAGAGTCTTTTTCTTCTACATCCTAGCATTTGCGGTTAAGATTATAAAAACATACCCGATCTTTTGCATAGGCAACCAAAAGTTGTTTCTATGATAATATATTAAGCTTATTCTGAATTTTCGCTCCGCTTTTTAAGATTGATTCCAGCTTTTGATATATTCAAAAACTTAATTTTTTATAATTTTTACCAATAAATGGTAATTTTATTAAATAAAAATTCCTGATATCGTGTTTCGATGTTTGCTAGATCTTGGTGTATCTACTTTCCTTACATACTCGCATCGCAGAAGTTTTCGGTGAAAAAGTCGAGTTGGGTATGCAGGAAATATATCTCTAGAGACATTCTAGCTACAATCTTTCGATAATTTTCCAAAAAACTGCTACTATTTTGCATAAAATTCGGGGCTTTGTGGTTACCGAGAGAGTGGTGAATAGTATTTTGAAAATATTGCCATAGATGATGTTTCTTAGCTCTATTGTGTGGTTCCCAAGAGTGATAAGGAAAGTGTGGTTTATTGAATGTTCAGCTTAACTCGCTACTTATCAGACGTTGTGATTAATATTACTCTCTCGTCTGCAGAGTATATGTTTTTAGGTTGTTCAAAAAAGTTAATGAGAGAAATTGGTATTTTGCCTTATGCACGGTTCCCACGCGATAACACGGAATCTAAAACTCTTAAAACTCTTAATGCCAACCGGATTAAATTTTCGGATCAAATGTATTGAAGAATCGTTCTAATCAGAAGTTGACTTGAATTTGTAAAGTGTATGTTTTTAAAACGATAGTCCAGCCTCTTATTGTAAGGCGTCACTACCTTTTTCTTTCATTAATTTTTTAATTTTTCTTTTATTTTAATTTTGTATATAAAATTATTTAAATTTCATTTTTTTGTGTGCCCCCTGCATCCAGTGCCACCATCTTTTATCTTGTTATTTCCGAATATCTGTTCACAGTCACATCAGATAGACATGTTGGTGCTGGTAATTAACAGCATTTTTTCGCACGTCACAAGTGCCACTTCCCAAAGCTGTCATGCATTCACACATCACGCATACACACAAACATGCATACATATGCATATACATCACTGAATACGAATTTACATAAGTAAGAAAAAGTTGCAACCTTGTCATCGTCGAAGATGTACAAATGTCATGCAATGCTCATGCATCAACAGCAAGCACACACGCACACATGCACACTCATACTCATACACACATTGGAATACGAAAGCAAATGCAGCAGGAGGCAGGCATTCAGGCAAGACAGACGTCAATTTAAGTGAGTGGCGTGGATGAGTGAATAATATGCGAACGGTTGGCAAGAGCGGAGACAGGCAGGGCGGCCGGCAATATAAGGCAAGTGACAGCATCTAAGGCAGCTGTAGCGAAAAACAACAACAACAAGAATGAAAATAAAAGCGACAGTGGCAGTGGCGTGTACAGAATATTCATTAGCGTTGACAGTTGAAATGCTAATTATTGTCAAATTAATTTAGCCAGCTGTCAGCTTAAATGCATTAAGCGCACAAACTTGTACAAGTGAAATAAATGCATTTACATACGAGTATGGTATGCATTAATGTGTGTTTGCATAGCGGAAAGGGGCGATAAAAAATTCAATAAAATTACATGTATTTGCAACAACAACAACAGCAACAAATGCATTACATAACTAAAAGCATGCAATAAAATGTGCGAAAAAATGGCAGGCGAGTGATTTCTCAGAAAATTTTATATGTATCTGAATTCGAAAAGTATTCGGAGGAGGGAATACTCATGCGATTATGACGTGGCTTGGAAAAAATATATAAAAAATGCATAAAAAAGAAATATGTAAGGAAGAGCTAACTAAATAGAAAAAATTTATTTATGTAATATAAAATTAAATTAAAAAAAAATTAAATAAAATTAAAGTAATAAACAACTTAATATAAAAAAAATAAAAATAAAAAAATAAAGTCAAATAAAATAAATAAAATAATAACAATTAAATGAAATTAGAAAAATAAATTTAATTAATCCAAATTAAAAAAAAAAAATAAAAAATTAACATTAAATATTTTAAATGATAAAAAAATTTAGTAACACGAAAACAGGCAATTAAATTAAAGAAAATGAAAAAATAGAAAAAATAATATAATATAAAATAAAAATAAAAATAATATTTAACAAACTAAAACAAAAAAAGAAATAAAAATATACAAAATTACAAAAATTTAATAAAAAAATAAATCTAACTCAAACAAAATAAATTAAAATAAAAAAGTTAAATTAAATAATATAACGTATAATAAACTAAAACAACTAAAAGAGAAAAAATACAACAAACAGTTTGTTATAATAAACAAATGATATTAAATTAAAGAAAATAAAAAATCAGAAGATAATAAAATAATTATTAATTAACATAAATTGAACTAAACCAAAATAAAATGAAAAATATAATTAATATTAGTTTAAATCAAAAAAAAAAATAAAAATATATAAAACTAAAAAAAAAATTAAAATAAAATGATATCAAACAAAATAAAATAAAATAAATAAAAAATAGAATAAAATAAAATATATTAAATTGAACTAAAATAAAATATTATAAAATAAAAAACATATAATAAAATAAAATAAATTAAATTTAAATTAATTTAACTAAATAAAATAATATAAGTTAAAATGAAATAAAATAAACTAATACAAAATAAAATAAAATATAATAAAAAAAACCAAAAAAAATATAATAAAATAAAATAAAAATTAAATTTAAAAAAAAGAAAGAAAAAAAAATTAATTAATTAATATAAATAAATTAAAATATGCAAAGTAAAATAAACGAAAAATAAAATATATCAACAAAAGAAAAATAAAAAAATTAAATAAAATAGAAAATATAAAATAAAATAAAATAAATTAAAATGAAATAAAATAAGTACTATAAAATTAAATAAAATTTAATGAAATAAAATAAAACAAAAAATATATATAATAGAATAAATAAAAATGAAATAAAAAATAAAAAAATAAAATAAATTAAAAAATTCAAATAAATAAAGCAAATTAAAGTAAAATAAAAAAGAATAAATAAAAAAATAAAAAAAAATAAAAATTTAAAAAATGAAATAATAAAACAAAATAAAAAAATGATATAAATTGAAATAAAATATATCAAATAAGGTAAAATAAAATAAAATATATCAAATAAGGTAAAGTATATCAAATAAGAAAATAAAATCAAATAAAATACAACAAGATAAAATTAAGGATATTAAAATAAAACAAACTAAATCAAATATGTAAAACAAAATAAAAAACAAAATAAAATAATATAAAAATAAAGTTTAATTAGATTAAATTAAATTAAATTAAATAGATTTAAATAAAACATAAACTAAAATATAATAAAATAAAAAAGTAAAATAAAATAAAATAAAATAAATAAAAAAAGTAAAATAAAATAAAATAAAATAAAATAAAAATAAAATTTAATTAGATTAAATTAAATTAACTTAAATACACATTTAATAAAACAAACTAAACTAAATTAAAATAAAGTTAAAAAATTTAAAAATTTAATTAAATAAATTAAATTAAATTAAATTTAATTAACTTAAATAAACAATATAAAATAAAATAACACAAAATAAAATAAAATAAAATAAAAAATAAACAAAATAAAGTGAAATCAAATAAAAGAAAATAAAATAAAACAAAATAAAATAAACTAAAATAAAATAAAATAAAATTAAAATAAAAATGAATTATATTAAATTAAATTAAATAAAATACATTTAAATAAAACAAACTAAAATAAATTAAAAAAAAAATTTAATTAAATAAATAAAATTAAATTAAATTTAATTTAATTAATTTAAATTTAAAAAAATATAAAATAACATAACACAAAATAAAATAACATAATATAAAATAAAATAAAATTAATTTAAATAATATAATATAAAATAAAAAACAACTTAAAGTAAAAAATAAAAATAATAAAAATAAAAGAAAACAGTAAAGTAAAATAAAACGAAATAAAATAAAATAAAAATAATTAAATTTAATTATATTAAGTCAATTAAAATACAACAAAATAAAATAAGATAAGATAAAATGAAATAAAATAACATAAAATTAAATTAAATTAAATAACTTAAAATAATAAAAAGAATAAATAAGTTATACAAAATAAGTAAGATACAATATATTTATTTTGAATAAACTAAGTAAAATATTTAATTTAATTTTATTTTATTTTTAATTAAATAATATAAAAGTATTCGTATTTGGAAAATATTTCTGTGTTTCAAAATCAGTTATATAAAACCGTTCCTCAAACAAGCGCTGAATTCCCGTCATAAAATAAAAACGGCTAAAAACTTAAAAAGTAAACACATTTGCAAGCAAGCAATAGGGCGCGGTTGTTGGTCCGCTTGACTGCCGTTTGACACGTTTCACGCCAACTAACTGAAAATTAATTCAACGAGTAGCCACAATACCACATACTCACTAACCACCGCAATAGTGTGCGCTATGCATAGAGGGGGACAGGGTCTGACCTCATGTGTGCGAAATTATGTACTTTTTGTAAGTTTTTCGCCTACCGTTTGTGATTTACAAGCCTATTCATACTCATATGTGAATGTATGTAAATGCAATTGTAAGGCATTGCTTGTGTGTGTGTGCTTTTGAAATATGTACTTCCTTCGCACATCAACAGTTGACCGCATTTTGAGTGAGCGCTCGTAAAAAAAACTAATCAAACGCCACTCCATGCTATAACTTAATGAATTTTTGCTTATGACAGGTAAATGCTCATACTATGTATGTACTGCCTGCCTGTGTGCCATGATTTCACTTGATTTTGATTGCGCAGCCCAAGTGGGCGTTAATGAATGTGTAAACGTGAAAAGGTAGCTAAATGGATTTTATTTTTCCAATTTTTTTGTCTTAAGTGTATTGGTAATTGATGGAGCTGACACATTTAGCTTGTTAATAGCATCGATCAGTGATTTTATAAATGTTTTTTAAAAGTTGTGACACCAACGTGAGATATTTCAATAATGTTTTGATCGTAAAATTAATTATATACGCACATATATGTTTTAATTTACACAAGTTTGCAACACAAAACGGTATATATATTACAATTACATTAATTTTGCCTTCAAAAAAAAAAATAAATAAATAAATAAAAGAAATAAAAATAAAAATAAAAAAAATAAAAAATCTATAAAAAAGTCTATAAAAAAATTTGAACTTAAATTGAGAAACTATTTCTTTAAAATATGTTATTTTGAGTACAGCAACAACAACAACAACTACTACCTTTGCTTTTTTGTACCTATATATAAGTTGCGCCTCTGTAAAGAACCCAAAAATTACGTATCTATGATATGTTACTTTATCTAATTTATTAAAAGGAAAAAAAATTATTTAAATGCTCAAGTGAAATTTATCATTTTTTTTATTTGTTTAACATAACATAAGGAATAATATAGCAAATATTTATGCTACTTATATTTACTTGCATATCTTTGGCAAATATATTTCATTTTTGTATATTTTGCCATCAAAATGTCATGCTACCACTAACAACAAGTTTAAATTTTCAACGCTAACCAAACATACAATAATGATATGTACTACACCTGTAGTGAAAACTAGACTAGTACCTAAAAACTATAGTGCTGAACTAGATTTTAGAGGTTGAGATCATACTAATTCGATATTAGTTCGGAAACTTTCGCTAAAACAATAACAATATCACGAGTGGTATTTTAACATACATAAATGAACTAGTATTTTACTAGTACCAAGCAGTTGGACAGTACCAGACAATTGAAAATTAGGAGAAAATCGTTCTCTTAAAAAATAATAATTAAAAAATTGAAGATAAAATTGCTCCAAAAATTCAACTTATCAACCTTTAGTTGAAAACTAGTAATTTTCCTTGCCGGGTTTCAGTTTCAGAAAGGAAAAATACAAAATAAGCACGCGTACACACTAAATAAACAAACAGGCCTGAGAGCAAATATACAGTCTGCCATTGCCACCCATTAACTGTCAACTCAATTTTAAATGGCACTTGCCACATTGACAAGTGACAGCATCATTTTGCTGTCACACCGAACTGCGACGTACATACCCGTATATGTACATACTTACGCAAACAAGCAAATATGAATGACAAAAATTTCACGCAAAATGATAAATGAGCGAAGAATATGCTTGCAAATGTACGTACATATACACATATATATATATGTATGTTGTAAATATCTATGTAATTATGGTAGACAAACAAAATGGTTAAATGACTGAAGTGAAATATGAAATTTATGTAGCCATGCGTGACTTGTTATATAACATACAACTGGATTTTCTTACTAACCTATGTACACACATATATGAGTGTAGCTAAATTAGCACACACACAATTTGGCGCATGACAACAAGTTTTAATGTAATGCATTAATTACAAAGGAAATTTATAAAGTACCTCGGTAGTTTACATCAAAAAAAGTGAGAATTCAGTATATTTTACCTTATTTTATATTTCTATTTTAATTCTTTTTTTGTATATAAATTTTTTTTTTTGCTAAAATTTATTTTATTTATCTTTTTCCTGTTTTAGTTTTTTTTTTGGTTCTATTTGATTTAATTTTATTATTTTATTTTATTTTTATTTTTTTATTTAATTTAAATTTATTTTGTTTTATTTAATTTAATTTAACTTTTTCATTTATTTTATTTTCTTTAATTATTTTTTAAATTTTAATTAATTTTTTTATTAAATTTAATTTAGGTTTATTTCATAAGATTTTATTTTATTTTAATTTATGTTATATTTTGTTAGAGTATTTAATTAACTTTATTTCATTTCATTAATTTTTTATTTTTTTTTATTTTAATAAATTTTTTTTATTTAAATTTTTTTTTTTTATTTATTTTTATTTTTTTTTAATTAATTTTATTTAATTTAGATTTATTTATTTATTTATTAATTTTTTTATTATATTATTATATTTTTTATTTTATTTTATTTTATTTTTTTTGTTTATTTCATTTTATTTTTATTTTTTTATTTAATTTAAATTTATTTTGTTTTATTTAGTTTAATTTAACTTTTTCATTTATTTTATTTTCCTTAATTATTTGTTAAATTTTAATTACTTTTTTTATTAAATTTAATTTAGTTTTATTTTAATTTTTTAATCTGTTTTATTTTATTTTATTTCATAATATTTTATTTTATTTTAATTTATATTATGTTTTGTTAGAGTATTTAATTCACTTTATTTCATTTTATCTTAATTTTTTTATTTTATTTTATATTAATTAATTTTTTTTATTTAAATTATTATTTTTTAAATTAATTTTAATTTATATTAATTTATTTTATTTAATTTAACTTTATTCATTTATTTTATTTTATTTTATTTTTTTAATATTATATTATATTTAAATTTTTAATTTAGTTTTGTTTTATTTCTTTTATATTATTTTATTTTGCTTTATTTTATTTTATTTCATATTATAAAATTTTATTTCATTGTACTTGAATATTTAATTTACTTTATTTTGTTTTATCTTAATTTTTTATTTTATTTTTTTATTTTATTTTATTTTACTTTACATATATTATTTTATTTTTACTATAAAATTTTTATTTTATTTATATTTTTTTATTTTACTTTGCTTCAGTTTATTTTTATTTTTCACTTAATTTTATTTTATTTTTATTTTTTTTATTTTTTTTTGTTTTATTTTATTTTATTTTATGTTATATAAGTATTATGTTATTTTTTATTTTATTTTATTATAGTATTTAATTTACCTTATTTAATTTAATTTAATGTTGCTTTAATTTATCTTATTTCATTCTTATTTTCATTTTAACCCATTTAATTTTTTTTTATTAATTTTTTATTTTATTTAAATCTAGTTTCTTTAATTTAAAATTTTATATTTATTTTTTTTATTTTTATTTTTTTTTAATTTTATATTTTATATTAATTAATTTTAATTCATTTGTTCTTTTTATTTTATTTCATTTTATAATATTTAATGTTAGTTTATATTTTAATTACTTAATTTTTAATTTACTTAATTTTTTTATTTATTGCATTTTATTTTGTTCAATTTTTATTTATTTTAGATCTTATTGATTTAATTTTTTTTAAATTTATTTATTTTTATTCCTTTTTTATATTTTATTTATTTTAGTTAAATTTATCTGTTTATATTTTATTGTACAATTTTTTCCTTTCTATGAACATATGGCTGCACGTGGTGTGTACTATAATAATATTAGCAAGCCCAACAAGAGCAGCAAGAACAATAAACAATGGGTTCAACAGAAGCATCAACATTAACAATGAACGTAGAAATAATAACGGTTGAGTCAATGCGACAGTTGCAGGCTTCAACAGAAAACCAACCTGCTATTTATGTGCATACACAACGACACAATTCCGCCCTCTTTTAATTTATAACCCCTGCTCCATGCCCTACGTTTGTACATAATTGCATGGCAATTTCAGCATACAACCGCAATACAACCGCCCACCAGACCACAGTCAACGAACCCAGGTCAGTACTTGAGCTGACAGGTACAACTGTCATTGTTGACTACCGTTAATTCTGATTCCCTACACTACCTGTCATTATTGTTATTTTTATGAGACTTCGTATGCGTTGAGTGACATTTTAATGCCATTTTCATATTTTAGTTGTGTAGTGTCGCGCGCACAATACACATACACCACACCACACATAGGCTTTGTCGTTATGCATGTGCAAATGTGCTTTTGTATGAGGCTGAATAATTGCATATACATAAATATTGTATAATTGCACACTGTTTGCCTCGCAATTTATGGGTCACACAATGCTATTTTGCAATTGGTTGAAGGAGTGTGATTTGACAGCTGTCAAATTAATGAATGTTTAACAAAAGCGCAATGAGTATGTATATGTGTGTAATTAAGTTTTATGATATACTACATACCTATATACATATACATATTTGTTATTTCTAGGAAAATATGAATTTACATAAAAACAAATTCAAAAAAGATAAAATAAAATTAAATTAAATTAAACAAAATAAAATAACATAAAATTAAATTAAATTAAATAGAATAACATAAAATCATATAGAAATAAAATAAAATATAATAGAGTAATATACAATATAATATATAATAAATAAAATGAAATAAAGTAAAAAACTAAAATAAAATAAAATAAAATACTATAAAATAAAATTAAATTAAAAAATAAAATAAAATAAAATGATGCTAAAAAAAATAAAAGAAAATAAAATAAAATAATATAGAACAAAATCATAAAAAATAAAGTAAAATAAATTAAACTAAAATAAAATAAAAAAAAAATAAATTTTAAAAGAAGAAATTTAAAAAAATTGAATAAAATAAAATAAGTAAAGTATAAATAGAATAAAATAAAATACTTGTAAAATAAAATAGTATAAAATATATAAAATAAAACAAAATAAATTAATATAAAGTAAAATTAAAATAATAGAATAAAATCATATAAAAATAGAATAAAATAAAATAAAATAAAATAAAATAAAAGATAAAATATTATAAAATAAAATAAATTAAAAAAATAAAATAAAATAAAATACTATAAAATGAAAAAAAAAATAAAAAAAGTTATACAAAATAAAACAAAATTAAATAGAATAAAATCGTATAAAAATAAAATAAAACAAAATAGAGTAAAGATAAATAGAATATATAATAAACTAAAATAAAATGAAGTAAAAAATAAAATAAAATAAACTAAAAAAGTATAAATAGAATACAAAAAAAATACAACAATATAAAATGAACAAAAAAATTAAATTAAATTAAATAATATAAAAAAATATAAAATAAATAAATATAAAATAAAACAAATTAATTAAAATTATATTAAATAGAATAAAGTCATATAAAAATAAAGTAAATTAGAGGAAAATAAATTAAACTAAAATAAACTAAAATAAAATTAAAAAAAATAAAAAAAAATAAAAAATTTAAATAAAATGAAACAAAATAATATCAAATATAACAGAAAAAAAAAATAGAAAAGAAGATAAAAACTAAAAAATAAAAAATACAAATAAAACACAAAATCAAGTAAAAGAAATAAGTTTATTTAAAATAAAAATAATAAAATAATAAAAAATTATTAAATTTATAAATTAAGAGAATAACATTACATACCGGAAAATAAAATAAAAAAGTGAAATAAATTAAAATAAAATATAAAATAAAGTGAAAATTATATTTTTCCAGTCAGTTTTTGTTGTTGATTTTGTTTTTGTCAAGAAAAGAGGATTATATTTTAAAAACACCCCACCACTTACTCATTCGAAACGATTCATCGCAGAAATCACCCATCCGTTTTTAGTCTAACTTTTCACCACGGACTATATTGCAGATTTTTTCTTTCAAAATACCAGCTTAAAATATGTAAATTGGGCTTTAAAACACATTCGAACTTAGAGTTTGTTAAAGCTTTTTCCCAATCATTTTTTTGACAATCCCTCCCTTTTGCTACTATTAAAGTAGAATTACAACTTCGTAATTGAAAGCTCTCAAATAGTTAATTAAAAGGCTATGTGAACAGCATTCAAAAGTTCGATTTTGATTCAAATTATTAAAAAAAAAAAATATAAATAAACTGTTATTGACTACTCATAAATTAAATTTTTTACTAATATTAAATAAGAAATTGGCATTAAATAAACTATTTTGGTTTGAAAACAGCTATAAAATAATTAACTTATTGTTTCTATGAGAAAATAGCTTCGTTCACTTTCATTTCGCTTATTTTTCCTTCATGCTTAATATTGCATAACTTTCTTTTTCGTGTCTTTCAACTATATTTCAACTCGTTTTTCACTCACTTTGAATACTATTAATTTCCTTTTCATATGTCAAATTTGTTGATTTAACTGTAAATTGTATTGTGCCACAAGAGTGCCACAAAAAAAGGTGGCGCTTCAGTGCAAATACAGACATCTTTTAAATACTCCTACCTATCGTAGCCATATATCTGCTGTACACAGAGCTGTCTATCTCACTGTCGGTCTGTCTGTCTAACCGATTTACATTTATATATATACACGTGAGTGGTTGAGTGCATAGTCACTTTTGCATTACACTAAATTTCAACGTTAACTGTATGTGTTGCATTAAAAAATATATTGCATTTTACAAGCTTGTACTGCTTTTAAGTATTCATTTGTATTAAGACTGACCTTGTAGGAAATCTTAAATTAATAAAAATAAATATTTAAATTTTTTTGTTAATTTTGTATTCAATTTATATATGTACTCGTATTAATCGCGCTTTAAATATGCTTAGACCAATTTTTGATCGAGCTTCTCCTTTAATTTGTGACCTGAGGATGAATTTTTCCTTCGAAATATAGGGCTATACTATTACCGGCCAACATTGAAGGAAAGCTTTTCTTTGAAACCATTATCTTTCGGTCAGAGATATTCTCAAAGATTTTTTATAACTTTTTTATGTAGATATTTTTCCAGAGTAACCAACTAAAATCATTAATGGTTTTTGATTTCCCAGCAATGATGGCGTGTGGTCTGTTCCACCAGGTTCATTTCGTCATTTACATATCTCCAAGTCACTGAATAATATTATAAAGCCTCAACAACACAAAAGCTACTACGACTATGGCGAAGCAGGAAAATTGCCAAAAGATTCTTCACGCCGATAGCGGAGCAAAAGCGAGAAATGTATTACTCAAGGCGAAATGGGTGAGCAGATAGTGCAATTCTATACAACACTGTCAAGGCAAAGTGAGGGATGCAAATTTAAATTATAAGACAACACCACTGCTCTGATGACGAGGTAGCGGAAGGAGAAGGAAATGCAGAAGAAATTTGCACAATTGGATTTAGGTGTAGCCGCTGTGGGGGCAGGAAAGGGCGGTGAAGCTAACACCTTGCAAGGTGTTGCGCTGTCCATTGATTATATGCTTTAGATAAGCGCAGCATGGAAGTAAAAGACGTACAATAAAGTAGAGAGAGAGAGAGGGTGAAAAGAGAGGAAAAACTCAAATATACTAAGGTGAAAAATGAAAAGCAAGGCGAGTGGAAAATATAAAATATAAAAAATAAAAACAAAAACTAAAAGGAAATAAAACGTCGCTGGTGTGAGGAAGGAAGCATTGGTTGCACTTGCAAATGCAAAAACGAAATTTAAATTGCAAATATAAAATGTATCATGAAAGGAGGTAAAAATTGTGTGTAAGCCGTCTTGTATGGCAGCAGTACATATGCGTGCAACTACTAAAGAGGAACAGCAAAGTAAAATGGCAAAACAAACTCGCCTGGGAAACGAAACGTAACGATGTGGCAACCTTACAGCGTCGTTGCATACTCTCGCATGGTGTATTAATATATGTGGAAAATTCGCTTCAATGACTCAACTCATGTTCCGGTGTTACGTTTTTTTTGTTCTTATTTTATTGTGTTGTTGTTGTAGCTGTGTTCTCATTGTGTTCCTGTCGTGTGCAATGCAAAAGAAGTGATGAAGACTCAGACCACATAACACACGTGGCTACAGTGAATGTAAGCACTGGAATACATATATATAAATATATACAAATATAAATATATATATATATATACGGTATGCACATATATACATTTATTCCCAGCTCACTAAATTTTTCTTAAATTGAGTTGCATTTGTCTCTAAATAGCTTTCTCAAACCTTTTAAGCCAGTTCTCAATAGTATCTCAATAGCATCTCAATATTTCTTGGTTTTCAAATGGAAAATTTGTTTTCTTTTTGCGATTTTGAATTTTTATTTTTTGATGATTCTCAAACACTTCTCAAACCTTTTTCAACTTGAACAGAAGTGCGAAGGAATATTGAAACTCAATGTATTGCTGGTTGTGTAACTCTCCACCCTCATTCTGTCGCATTTCTTTCTTCAGGTTCGTCCTCATCTACATTCTCATACCTTTTACCTAACCTTCTACTCTCTCCTTGTTTTGCTCTTACAAATTGCACTTTTGTTAATACCACCAAATTGCAACGTTGTTGCTACTACATTGCATTGTTGTTGTTCATATTGTTCGTATTTACTTGACGTTGTTACCAATCCTATTGTTGCCACCATTGTTATACATTTTGAAGTGTTGCAAATGAAAAGGAAGTTGCATTGCAATTTGTTGCCTTTGCTGTTACATTATTTGTATTATTTGTTGTCTTTTATGTTGCTTTTTGTGCTCTTTTATTCCACGTTGATTGTAGCAGAGCTTTTTCTGGCCGGTGGAGTGTATGTAAGGTAAGGTATGATAATCTTGTTAAAAAAAAAATTAAAATAAAATATAAACAAATAAATAAATAATAATAAAATTAAGGAATTATTATTCGGAAACATTTTAGTCCTTCAACCAAATTGTTTCCGAGAAGTTTCTTGAGGGTCAAAACGATAATTTTAGCTTAGATCTATTGGGTTTAAAGCTTTACGAAAGGAGAACTGGAATGGAGTACAGAAAGAGTTTCCCGTTGGACGGAAAAGGATAGTCGCACAGCAGATCTACAGGGCATAAACTACAGATTGGAAGAGAGATGGAAGAGAGCTTCGAAAGGATTGGTCTAAACTTTTACCCAAAATCCTTCGTTTTACGTTTTGTTGAAATATTTAAATATCTTAAACTGTTTTTGAGAAATTTCTTGAATGTTGGGTTAAAGCGATCGCTTCAGAACATATTTATAGGACACAAAAGCTCTACGAAAATATTTTCCTATGAAAATTTTCTACATATCACTTAATCGCTTTTAAACAACATATGTTAACAAACTCAAAATTATATGAATTTTTGGAAAAAAAAATTGTTTCTATTTTCTAAGGACCTCCTGGAAGCGTAGTCACGAGTTTCCTACATTTAGACCCGACACTAGTCCTCTAGATTTCGGTAACTCTCGTGAGCTGAGGGAGACAGTTGCACAACACACTACCCACACCCTATTGCAGCATGGATAAAACGCCGTCTATTACAAATACTTCGTTGTAGAGGCATTTATCGACATTGAGGGAGTTGCCTGACAAAATTGGAGTTAAATCTTGCCTAAACTTCGTCTTCATTTGTTCGAAAGAGTGAAATACTTGGAGACGATCTAAGGTAAAACATTGTCTTGGAAGGGACATATCGAAGAGAGAAAAAGAGAGAAAAAAGAAAGCATCGTTAGCTCTATACTGCTGCAAGGCTGTAATAGGTAGAAGCTGAAAACTTTCTCCTAAGGTAACTGCAACTGCACCTCTTAACTAATTGCATCTATTTATCGTTTTGTGGAGCTCTCGTATGGTTCAAGTCACTTGAAGGAGTTACTTTAGTTAACCAGCTGGAACTCGTTGAAAGCCTACCTCTGATCAGCATCTGTGGTGCACTGCGAATTACTTCAACCTTGCCGCTTAAAGCCAGATGTCATGTAGATTTCTTCCTGGCTTCAAGGGTTATTACAAAAGTATCTCCGAGCTGCCGCTGATTGGCTCCCTGTTGAGAACAAACCCTTCAAAGGCGTCACAGGAGGAAAGGAGCATTTAACTTCTCTACGGATGAGTTGAGGCTTGATGGAAATGTCAACACGAGAGTTTTCCATCGGCGAGGGGTTTAGGATTCCAAATCATAGCAGTGTTTTTCAGACTGAGATACTGCAATAAAGAAACCAGCTGAACACACTACTTCGTAGGGTAGTTTGTGGGAGAATTTTCGACTAACCGCGGTAGGGTTTGTGATTTTTTCAGTTCCCCACTGTCGTACTTGTCTGGTGGAAGAGATTGAACAACCTATGCACTTTCCTATGAAATTTCTTGCATTTACGAGGCTGAAACTGAAAATACTTTGATCGCATATGTACGTTTACGAACTCGAAGGAGTTAACAGACATTGGCATTATTCGAATTTTTATATATTTTTTTTTTTTTGATTTTTCTGTGCTCAAACATATGTTAGATTTACTTGCTGGCCTCACATAGAACTGATGTGTCTCAAATATGAATACTTTCGATATTATATGATCGATTTCGCTCGATCTTGGCTCTACCTTGCACGTTGCCGCTACTTTTGCTGCTTCAGCTGCCTCACATATGTACATATCCGTTACCCGTATAAATGTGTAGGTGTTGTGTTACGATAATTCCATATACATACATACATATACTTGTATGTATGAATGCATGCAAGTGGCATTGGAAGTTGAATTTGGTTTGAAGTGACTTCAAATGTGGTTTTCAACGCATAAATAGCGGAAGTAGGACGTTAAAAGCAACACATTTATTCCGGCAAACTTCAAAGTACACACAAAATATATATATATATATATAAGTATATGTGTATTCTCTTCTGCTGACACAAGTGGCAAGCTGGAATACCACTAGTGCCAATACATATATTTGCATATACAGTAAAAAAATATGTACTTACACAAATACATACTTATATATATGTGTATATGCATGGACTTTTTGCACACATTTATCTGCATACAAATTTTTTTTGCAAATGAGTGTGGCGTGTCAAAATGAGCCATAAAAGCTGGTAATTAGAGGAAATTTTATTTAAAGACAAGTTGAGGCAACTACACCAGTCATTATACTTATATAATGAAAAAAAACTTTACATGATATTATCATAAGTGGAATGTGAAATAATAATGAAAAACCGCAATCAGTGACATTCCTATGTACATACATACATATGTTCGATGAGGTAAGTGCAAAAAAAAAATAAAATAAAATAAAATAATAAAAAATATGGATTTTACGTAGAGGGTTACCATCGATTTGAAACATAATCGGCCACGAAGACCGTGGAGAGTCGATTAGGCGCCGTTCGTAGCAACTAGGACTGACGTGTGGAAGGACTTAATACATTTTACGTCGGGATCTTAAATTGAAAGCACAGAAAATATAGCTTGTGCAAGAACTGAGGCCGCTCTACTTTCCCAAGCGAAATCGCTTCCTCTATGGGTTCTTGAAAAATTCCAAGAAGATCCGACATTTTCGAGTCAAATTTTGTTCAGCGATGAGTCCCATTTCTGGCTCAATGGTTACGTAAAGAAGCAAAATTGCCACATTTGCGACGAAGAGCAACCTGAAGGGATTCAAAAGCTGCTATTCATTCAAAAACAACGGTTTGATGTGGTTTGTGGGTCGATGGAATCATCTGTCCATATTTCTTCAAAAATAATGCCGGTGAGAACGTAACCGTCAATTATCGTACCATGATAACCGACTGTTTGATGCCTAAAATTGAAGCTCGTGATCTCCGCGACATTTGGTTTCAACAAGACGGCACCACCGCCGCTTCCCACACATCGCATCAATCAATGGATTTATTGAGAGAACTCTTCGGTGAGCAGATAATTTCAAGTTTTGCGATCGTGTGATATCACACCGTTAGACTTTTTCCTGAGGGGATGTGTTAAGTCTAAAGTCTATGCGGACAATCCCGCCTCGATTCAGGCCTTGAAGCAAAACATCACGAGTGTGATTCGCCAGTTACCAGTCGAAATGTTCGAACGAGTCACTGAAAATTAGACTCAAAGGGTGGACCATGTAAGACGTAGCCGCGGACAACATTTGAAAGAGATAATATTTAAAAAAATAAATGCCAAAGAATGTTCTTTCGAATGATAATAAATATTCCAAATTAAGTTTGAACTTTCTTTGTTTTTGTCTTGAAAAAAGTAGGGAACCTCCAAATGGATCACTCTTTATATAATTTTTTATAATACTTAAACATTTTATTTTATGGAAAGGGTTGAGTTAGCTGAGTTATTCGAATAAAGAAGGGAAGGTAAACGTTTGATATTTTATGCTCTTAGATTTCTGAAATTAAATTTTATTAAAATTTTGCTTAATTTATTTACAAGTATACTTTCATAAGGGACCCTGGTACCAGTTATAAATTCTTGTCTAAACATGGCTAATTTTCCGTCAAAAAAAGTGAACATATTTATTTTAATAAATGAATATATTTCTCGGTTAATTATAGTTCATTTAGTGTTTTTAATGTTTTTTTTTTTTGAGCTAAAACGCTTTCAAAAAAGTGTCTTCAGATAGACAGCTGGCAACTCTCTTTAGGACCCTTTTATTTGGCACATATATTACGCTAATTAATTTTTATAAAATATTGTATGAAGCTTTTAGGTGAATTCAAAAGGGTGTTTAATTCAACTTCGTTTTTTTTTCAAACTTTTTTTGTGGTAACAAATGACATTTTCAAACAGGCGGTAGCTCTGTAATTTCCAATATTTTTTTTTGGTGGACGCTTTTATTGCAATATTGCATTTTTATTTTACTTTTTCATTTATTTTATTAGTGGATGTAATTTCATATACTAAAAATTTTTTTTTTAAATAAAAAACCTAATCGTATTTATTACTAATAAATAGGTGGCAAGCCTCTTTTCACATTTGAAGCTTACTAAACTTGATTCTCACAAGGTAAATTTATATAAAAATTAACATTTATTTAAAAAATTTATTTATAAATTTTAAAAAGATGGCAATATTAATGTTGGAATAACTAATTACTTTTTCATTTAAAGTTTATAAATGGGTGGATACTCTTTTTTTAACATTTTTTGTGATTTCCGCAAATGTGTCGAAAATTTCATGTTTCTTTTATATTTTTTTAATTAATTATAAATTTTAAATAATTGGCAACCCCTTTCGAAAAATTTTTTTTTAAAAGCTTTTACAATACTCTTTTTTCACATCTATTTTAGAACGTCTAATTTAGTAATATTAAACTACTTGTAATTAAAAATTATAAAAATATGGCAACTCTATTTTAAGATAATGTTTACTTTAAGTCTTATAATATTTTCATTGTTACTTTATACTTCTTTTACCTTACAAAGTTTGTGAATAAAAAATTTAAGCAGATGGCAACACTTCTTGTATTGTTTTTTTTTTGTAAGCCACCATAATTCCTCAGTTTGATAACAATATTATACTTGGTGGGGACATAAATACTTTTACAACATTAAACACACGCATTTCAATAGAAGAATTGAGCATACCACATAATTCCCATATGATTTATAAAATATAACCTGTAAAGCATTAGTCTGTATCGGGAATTCTAAATTGTGTGAGTTTTCAACATGGAATGGTCAGATAATGAAAACCCTATCGCTGTTATAGCGCTTTTTAAGTGTGAAATGAAAAAGGTGATACTTTCAAAACACTCCGTCCACTCGGCATTAGTCGCATGTTCGTCTACCGGTGCATAAAACTGTTTGAGGAGACTGGGGATGTTAAAGACCGTTCGAACGCCGCAAGTCATCAAAACTGTCAAATCAAGAATTCTGCGAAATCCGCTCCGAAAACAGAAAATCATGGCCATGAGTCGAATTATTAAAAAAGACTTGAGACTTGAGGCTTTCAAACGCCGTACCGGACATTTGTTGACTGCAGATTTGGAAAAAAATAGGGTGGTAAAATGCACACGTCTTTTGGTGAAGCAAGCTGATAACTTGCACAGAAAAATCTTGTATACCGATGAAAAAATTTTTACCGTGCAGGAAAAATTTAATAAACAAAATGATAGGGTGTATGCACGGTCGTCTAAGGAAGCATCTGAGCTGATTCCACGGGTCGAAAAAGGTCATCATACCAGCTTCAGTCATTGTTTGGTAGGGTGTCTCTTATGATGGGGTAACTGACTTGCGAACAAGGGGTCAAAACATCGGCCAAAGTTTACCAAGAAACCGTTTTGGAAGCTGTTGTAAGACCACTTAACCATTCCATGTTCCAAAACCAATCATGGACTTTTTAGCAAGACTCTGCGCCGGCCCGGCTAAAACGACCCAAATCTGGCTCCAAAACAATTTACCAGCATTCATTTCCTCTGAAGAGTGGCCCTCTGGCAGTCCTGATTTGAATCTGCTGGATTACAGAGGACTTGGTTTGTCACAAAAGATACCCCAACATTGATTCTCTTAAGATAGCTTTGATTCGCGCTGTGGCCAATTTTCCAATGGAGGAGGTGCGTGCGGCTATTGATGATTGGCCAGTCCGACTTAAGGCGTGCGTGAAGGCCAAAGGCGGGCATTTCGAACGAATACTGCTTTTTTGTATACAATATATATCAATAAATAAAAAAATAAAAAATAATAATTGGTCCAAAAACATTCATTATTTTTTATTTTATAGCATAAAATGTGTGTAACAGTATTTATGTCCCTACTAAGTAATATTTTAATATCTTCGAAAGTTTTTTGATGTTATACAGCAATCTTTACCTACGTCTCTTTACCTTTATACCAACCAATTGCTTTTCGAGTGAATTTTTTTTATAAACACCTACAGTCGCGGCGCTACTAATAGTGTGAGCTTTCGTTCATATCAATTTCTTTTCGATCGCTAAAACCAAAATATATTCTAAATTGGTAAATAAATCCTGTATTAATGAGTAATTTCTTTTCAGCGCCATCTAGTGAGTAAATTGTTTGCTAGGAATATTTCACTTAGGATCCAAAAATCATAAACTCCTTAATGCTTCTCTCTCTCTCTCTCCCTCTCTATCTCGCTATCTCTGTTTATCTCTTTCCTCCTTCCTCTTACAAGCTATCTCCCTCCCTCTTCCTATCACTATTTAGTTTTCGACACATTCACGGAGCTCCCACTGTGTTGGCGCTTACTTTTACGTAGTTATCATAATTATGTAATTATGTCCGATGAGCTAGTGCTGCCATATCATTCATTTATTGATGCAAAAAAGCAAAAAATCTAATCTCACTGCTCGAAGCGCAACAACTCGCATCTTTTGCGCCGGGAACCGCACAGTGCAAAACTATTGTTGTTGTTGTTGTTGTTTTTGTTATTATTGTTATGGTTGTTGCTGTCTTAACACCGCACTCACTGAATGTCAGCCATAATGGCGCTGCAATAAAACAAATGAGTGCTAATGCCTGACAGTGTGCAATCAACAACAACAACAACAATAGGACAAACAAACGTATTGCAATCAAAGCACGAAATGTGACATACATACATACACACATACATACATACAAACATACCTAAATTGTCATATGTACTCGTACATAGAAGCGTTTATTTTAATGGGTTCAAAAGTGGGTACCTAAGTATGTGCAAACAACATTTTTTCAGCGCGGGCGCCTGTGTAAGCTCGCGTGTGTGTGTGTGTGTTGGTGTGCGCATGAATGAGCTGAGTTTATAAATCGCGTGACAATGCAAACAACAATTCCGTGGCTGGTTGCTGTCAGTTGAGGCATTAAAATCTTGCGCGCTTCACACGAATGCACAAACAAACGTACATACTCGTGCATCGCTGTATAAAGTTGCAAAACAACAACAACAACAACAATAATAATAAAAATTGTAATAAAACAGCAACAACAATAACGGCCAGCAGTAGCAATAGGCTGTAGCGTTGCGACAATTTCCAGGCAGCTGCTAGCAAAGTTGTTGGTTTGTATGTGTGTATAAGTATTGTTGACGGCAATGCAAGCAATGAACGCTACAGTCGACAGACAGGTCGAGTGACACATGCACTACCAGCCGTCGACATGACATTAAAATATGGCTAGCTGTCATGGTGGCAACTTGTTGGCGGTTCCGAGTGCAATTAGGCCGACACATATACACACACACACACACCAAACTCACATATACAGCGAGAAGAAGACAATGTGTAAATGAGTAGGATTAAAATGGGAATACACGTAATGTTGCATATAATAATGTCAAAAGGAAAAAATATGTCAAATGAGTGTCTTAATATGAAGATAAACGGGGATGAGAGTAATTAGCTGAGTAACTGTAAAAAAAATTATCATTAAGAGCAAACTTGTAAAGCTGCAATGGTTAGTTTTTGCTACTCTCGCTCTCTTGGTTGTTATCTCGCAAAATTATTGTGGGTGGAAACTTCAATGGAGCAACAATATAGAGTTGGACGCCACTTCCCTAGACACCGTCATAGTTGTAGTGATTAGCTCTACCTATCACTCTTGTCTCAGAATCCATATACTCCGGCATCTTCGGCTTAAGGATTCAATGCAGTATTATAGCCGCACAGTATTATAGTTAACACCATTGGTCCGGCTGAGAGCTAACTTCGATCGTGAAGTAGGCGAATTGCTAATGTTTTTTAGCCTACTCGTGTAGATGGAGGAACCCGCCACAATCAGCTCCAGTGAAAAAGAAAGTAATACCTGGAATGGGAGACTCCACTTTTGATGAGAGAGAACCTTTGAAATTTATTGTCAGAACATAATTTAGCAGCATGCATCTGGAGTGTTACTACTCTTAAATGGGTAGATGCTTTTGTCCAGTCGGTTGATATTTTTATAAGAGCTAAAGCTCAAGGACGGAAGCGAGTAGATTCCTGTGAGCGCAGATTTGATGTTAGATTTGTTGCGGGGAAGAGACTCATTATGATCGTTTGATGAGCGTCTAGTCACAAATTGCCTTGAAGCGAACTTCTACGACATATCGCTTGCGATTTCCGTCCAGACTGAAGAGAAGAACGATATGACCAAAGATGCTTTCTATAAGCACCTTGAAGGCACCTATGAGAGCTGACTGCACCAGAATGCCAATTACTTAATTACTTTACTGGCATATACAGCCCTTGCGGGTTCAAAGGCAAGAAAGCGCATTAACCATTTCATCTTTACTACCTGATCTTTCCGATCTGCCCAACGGAGTGGAGGTCTTTCTTTGTCTCTGCTTTAACTGGTGGCTACTATATTGAATGCATTCAAAGCTGGAGTGTACTCATACAACCGGATAACATGACGCAGTCAGAGTAGTATAGCGTGACCACAAAAGTATTCTCAAAATCATCAGATAAAAAGCCGAGTTTCAAGTATAAGGATCCGACAGTCTCGAGAGCTACTAGACTTTAATCGCCTCTTTCGAAGTCGTTGTCTATCTCTTATATCTAATCGATCCAGCGACTGCGGTATTCACCATTGCCAAAGCTCAAGAAACCAACAAAAAAAAACCCTTTTTCTCGAAAACTTCTAAAGTCGACTCATTTGAAATTGTCGTCTTTAAGACTTCTGCACCACAAAGTAGGACAGAAATAATGAGCGACTTGTAGAGTTTGGTTTTGGTTCGCCGAGAGAGGAGGAGTTTCTGGAGAAAGTAAAATTAACGGATGGCTGCTGTGGCCAATGAAATCAAAATGAACGGCGCACGCCAGCAGTTGTACACTCTTATAGAAGATTTATTGATCGGATGTCAATTTGCTACTTGGAATTTTAATGCCCGGGTCAGTGTTTTTGGTACAATGTTCGGAAAATTCAGCCTTGATGAAGAGGCCTTTTTATTGTCAAGGGTTCGAAAGACTCGAAACCAGATCGAACATGTTGTTATCCAGACTTCTAGTGGTGTTCGTTTTCTCCTCTACACCATCGACTCTGATCACTATATGGTTCCAGCAAAGATACGCACCGCCTCTGTGCAGCGAAGCACGTATGTCAACAAACACAAGGAGAATTCAAAGTCAAAAAGCTGCAGACTAGCAACGGGTTTCCACCCGACATGCTATCCTGCTCTAGGAAAACATGCTTAAACAGCTCGTACTGCGAGACGTTACTACGTACAGCCGCCAGTGAAACTACTGGTCTTCAGCAAGATCGAAAAAAGCTGGTAGGATGAACAGTGTGGAACTGCACTGGAGTGAAAAGGAAAATGAAAAGAAATCGCAACGTTGCAATTGTAGCAAAGCGCTCAATATGGTAAAGATATCGAGAAAAAGAGAGGCAAGTAGAAATGTGTGGGTATGAGGAGCTTGGGAAATTGACCGATAAGGATAATCTTCAAAATTCTTGGACTTGACTTACAGAAGGTTTCAATATTGAAGTATAGTCATGTCGGACCCACTTAGAGACTGAAGTTCAGTACATACTGAGTTTATGGAGTGGGGATTTTCTGTGGTGAAAACCGCTGTCGGTGACGATGAACGATAATATAGACGTTCCACCAGCCAAAATTAACGAAGTTCGTATACCGATAGAATAATATAGCGGCGGAAGCCGATGGCTGAACACGCGACTCGTGAAGATTCGCGAAAGGAGGATCAACACGCCTTATTTATTTTCCACCTTGCCGTTATATCTGACTATGGTATCAAGAAGAAAATAATTCTTAGTTTATTATTTAATTTTATTTTCACTCCACATCTCATAAAATGCACAACAAATGAGTTTTCACACAAAACTATTTTACTATAAGCAACAAAAGATTCACTTTTTAATTTCCGCAACCGCATTTGTTGTTTCTCTCATTTTATACACAGTGTGTGTGTGTGTGTGCGTTAACAGAGCGCACCCAACATTTTCACGCTTTGCCACTACCGACAGACAGCAGCAACATGCATACATATGTATATACGCTTATGTTGCACAGCTGCATGCAACTATATACATATTTATATATATATATATTATTGTATCATTGTTGTTAGTGACGCGGCGACTGCCCGTGTGAGCCAACTAGTCCGACAGTCAACCAGGCGCAAGTCAAGTCAAGCCAAGCCGAGCAGTAAAAAAGACTTCAGCGACAAGTGCAAAAATGTGACTTCCGACACCAACGATATTGCGGCAAACGGCAGGCAACAAAGACAAGCAGAATGGCAGCAACAAAAGAAACATAACAATAAAAGAATAAAAGTAAAATAAAAAAAAATAACAAAAATAAACGCTGGCAACAATAAGAGCAGCAACGAATGACAATAGCACAGTGGCATGACAGTGACAGCTTGCCGTCACAGAGTTGCAATCGTAAAATAGTACAAATGTTGGCACCAATGACGATGCGGACTACAAGCTAGCGGGGGTGTATGCGGGGGCTTATGTGTGTGTGTGTATGTATATGTGTGTGTGGAACAGAGTGTAGTTGCTGTGCCAAGCAAGCAGGACGCCAGCAGCTCGGTTTAGCGTGAACGACGCGGACATGGACATGACAGGCGACAGCAAAAGTATTTTGCAATGCGCATTTAAAACTCTGATTGTCAGGGTCTTGCACTATTTTTCAAAACGTTTTGTTGTCAGCATGTTTTTTGTGTGCAACGTGGTGAAGATAGCGAGAAAGAAAGGGAGAAGTGCGGATTGTTGTTCCTTTTATTTGTTTATTTTAATTTAATTTTATTTTATTTGGCAATTTTAAGTGCGACACAAAATACTTTTTCTTTTTCGGGTTAAGAATTTCTTTTTTACTTTCTTACTTTGTAGTCTTCTAAAATCAAACGAATATTTCGATGTAAATATTTTAGCGCGCAATTTTGTTGTTTTTTTTTTTGGCAACACACTTGACACACGCTGCTATCAACACCACAAAAGATGTCACGAATTTGCACTAGCTCACTATTCAAAAAGGCATACACTTCACTGCACTCCCCACGTCAACTGACTGCAGTACACTTTACTTCAGTTCACCTCACCTCAGCACAGCTCACCTTATCTGTGCGCTCAATTCATGGCTCTCTTCACTCACTCACCACTTTCCAGTTACACTCCGCCATGTTTGTGTCACTTCTGGTTTGCTTTTCCATTTTTTTTTTTTTAGTTTAGTTTTCTGACATTTGCGCTGATTGTCCTTGTTGACGTTGATATTTTGCTGTTGTTTATGTTTATCATTCATTGTTCTTGTTGTTGTTGTTTGTTTTTGTTGTTGGCTGCACTACTATGTAGGTATTTACAATGTTGCGGTATTTGTAAAGTTTTTTGTTATTCTTGCGCGCGCTCTTTTTTCATTTGTCTTTCACTTTTAGTATACCGTTAGTTTTGTTATGCGTCAAATGTTATGTCAGTCTTTTATTGCTTAACATTTGACATGACAGCCACACGCAGCACTGTGTTTGTTTTGGAGTGAATGACTAGACACCTGACTGACTGACGGACTGACTGACGGACAGACAGTCTGTTTAAATAACAGACAGAAAATTAAATATTCAGGACACGAAGCCAACGCAAATAATACATCATACTCGTAAAAGTATATAGCAGCAAACCTGCCCTCGGTCATATTAAATGCTATATACCCTACTCAACTAAGAGATAATCGAATTTTGAAACAAAAGATATCCGCAGTACAAAAAATTGTATGCTTTTAGCTACTAAATGTCAGAACTGGAACAAAAATTGCATAGATGAACTGTCACTTTGTATTTCACTGAAATTAAAGTCTTCTCTTAAGTGTGTTAAGTGTGTTCAAACAGGCCAATTAGCTAAGTCAATTAAATTATGCACTGCTTCACTGGGTCAAGCGTTCACACACGTACCATTAAGTCGATACAATTAAGCTTACACAGCTGCTACCCTTAGAACAAAAAGGCTGGGCAGCTTTTATCGTTAGAATAAAAAACTAAAATTCATTGCCGACTTTGTTGTTCACACACACGTTCAATTAAGTGGATATGAGTGGCTGAATTATACCAAATTACGTCACTGAGTTAGTGTTCGCAAAGCTTAAGTTAAGTTGATGCAATTAGTGCTTGAAAGCTAATTAAACTTAAAATTGCGTCACTGAGTCTGGTGTTCACACACGTTCAATTAAGTAGATACAATTAGCATTTAGCTACTCATACCGTTAAAGTGGAATCCTAAATTTTTCTCAAATCGTTTTGTTGTTCATACACATTCAATTAAGCTGACACAATAAGCTTTTGGCAGCTGATACCGTTAGAGTGGAACTTAAATTTTGTCACAAAATTTGCTGCTTATACTCATTGAATTAAGGTTACATTATTAGCTGTTGACAGCTAATTAAATTTTGAACTTCGTCACTGATTTCCGTGTTCACACACATTCAATAAAATTGATATAATTAGCGTGCGGCAGCTGATACAGTTAGAATGAAATCATACATTTCGTCACTCAATTTGTTGTTCACACACATTGAATTTAGTTGACACAATTAGCGTTTGACAACTGATACTGTTAGAATGAAACCTCAAATTTCATCGCACATATTATTGTTCATACTCATTCAATTAAGGTAACATTATAAGCGGTTGATAGCTGATTAAACTTTAAAGTTCGTCACTGATTTTTGTGTTCACACACGTTCAATTAAGTTGAAAAAAATTAGCGTTTGGCGGCTGACACCATAAGAATTGAATTTTAAATTTCGTCACTAATTTTCGGGGTTCACATACGTTCAAACTAATGCAATTACAACAAAATTTTCATTTAAAATTAAAAAAAAAATCAAATTTACAAACCTTAATTTTTTAGGTTCTTTTAATTTTTATTTAATTTAAATGACAGACCATTTTTCTGGCATTTTGATTTTATGGCATTTTTTGTTACTGATCAGACCATGTGATCCTCTTATTAAATATGCTTTACATGGTGGGATGATGAATTTCATGCAAATTTTCCATCAATTAGTTCTAGAATCAATTATTATAAATACAATTGTGCAATAATTAAGTGCTAAATTGCTGAAAACTCCTGAATCACTTGTAGTTAATTGTGAACAGGATTGAAGCCACAAAGTAATAATATTTTGAAATCAATTGTGGTATACGAGTATCTAATTGCATAGTAGTTATGGTACCAAATGTTGAAATGTTCCCAATTATTTAATTAGATACTAGTGTGAACAGGGTTTCATGAACAATTTTCTACTATTTGGTTATAAATAAAACTGATTGCTGAAAATTTCCACATTAGTTAGTTGGGTATCTGTGTGAACAGCGTTCAATGAGCAATTGTCTATCAGTGGGTTATGGATAAGAAAGATTGCTGAAAATTTCTCAAATAGTTAATGGAGTGCTTGTTTAAATAGAGTTTCATGAGCACTTCTATGACAATTTACTATCAATTAGTTATCGGATAAAACTAATCTTTTGTTTTCAGTTAGGTACCCAACTACTGAAAAGTTTACAATTTTCTGTTAATTAATTTTATATATTAATTATAGAGTTATAGAATTAATTATAATAAATCTAATTTGTTTACACTTAAGAAACTAATTGTTGGAAATTTGTATAATCTATTAGTTAATTGAATGCAGGATCGGACAAAAATATCCATTTATTTAAAAAATATATCTAATTTAGCTATAATTTGTGGTTTAATTGTTAAAAAGCTCTAAATTGATGCTTGTGTGAACAGTGTTGCATGTGTTGTCTTACGAAAATTGTAGGTCAATCAGTTAGAGAAAAATTTTAATTATTTGCAATTATGCATTTGTTGAAAATTTTTCAATTAGTTAATTAGGTGCCCGTGTGAGCAGGGTTGCAACGGAATTTTCTTCTTTTTTTTAATCAATTAGATACATAGTAGAGTTACACAATTAATAAGAAAAAAAACTAATTTTGTTTCAATTATGTGTTAAATTGTTCAAATAGTCCTCAATTAGCTAATTGGGTACCAGTGTGAACAGCATTTTACTAATATTTAGTGGAGTGATCTTTTAAAATTTCATATTTTTACCATCAGTTGCATGATAGGTTCGGCTGCTTTCCTTAATTTCCAATTACAGCTAACTGACAGCTTCAGAAACTAAGCGAATAATGTAATATCTTCAACTGTCATTTAGCAAAATATCTACAATCAACAGAGGTACAACAGTCTACATATATATATATATATATCTGCCTTATAGACCAATACCCTTCTGAGTACACACTTATGTATATAAATCTCACGTCGTTCGGTGAGACACCCGGCAATCAACTAACTTTGCACCAAGCAGCCCACAAAGTTACTTTGCTCATATACACAACTCAACATGCATCCATGACCCGTTGAAAATTACAGTATTTTATGACAGCATACAACATGTCATAACACAAGCTTGGATTTTTGTATGCCATGGGAATGAGTGTAGGGTATTTACCTATTACACACTCACATGCACACTTCCACACACACATACACGGTCAGACACATATGTAGATTACTGTGATTCATGTTTTCACCATTGTCATTTTGTTGTGTTATTCTGTTGTTGTTGTTGTTGCTGCTGTTGGTATGAAATTGGAATTGCTTTCATTTTAAAATGACAATCAGTGTCAAGTTGATTTTGACGTGGTAAGTCACATTTCGCACTTTTGATATGAACCTCTTGACAATTTGTGAAAATCAGAGGAAATTGTGTAAAGGTGTGTATGTGTGAATGGCAGTTTTACGAATTTTGAGGGCGATTTGTGAAATATGTATATTTATTTGAATATATGACTGACTTTTATATATATATAGATGTGCTTATGAGTGCATAATAATGTTCGTATGTAACATAGATATAATTTTTTTTTATAAAACAAAGAAGAAAAAATTTTTTGAAACCTATGAGATCAGGTCAGTCGTGATATCTGCTTATTAATTTATGACAAATTTCCATTTCACTGACCTCATTAGCGCCATGAAAGAAGCTAATTAGGAATCTGTCAAATTCGTATGAGAGGATAAACAAAAAGGTCGTTAAAGAGCGAACATTAGGTAAATTCTAAGCATTTTTAAATATATATATGAAACTAGCAATACCCTGATGTGTATCGCCACACCAAAACAAAACAAATGAAACAGTGAAAAGTTCCATTTTTTATTTGTTTTTTTTTTTATACTAAAATTTCAATTTTTTATGTTTCCTTGTGCGTGCTTTCACTTCAAGTAATTAGCCTGGTTTTTGAAGGTTTGCCATCTGTACTTCGGCATCTTCAGAACCGTAATTGCAGTGCTGCCACGTGGTCGCAAATTAATTTCTTTAAACATGTGGCAAGAATAGTCTAAAATTTGTTTCACTTCGAAATTTTATGAACCATCTGCGTTAAAGTTTTAAATAGGTGGCAACTCTATTCGAAAACATTCTGAAATATCACTATATTGATACCCATTTTGTTTATTTAATTTGTGTTTTGTAAAAATTTACAAAGAGGTGGCAACTCTCTTCTAAAAAATTTCCATCGAAATGTTTTTATTCTGATGTTCATGAATTTTTGCCATGAAGTTCATTGACTTTGGACACGGTGCGGCAGTCTTGGTGAAACCACGCTTTCTTTTTCTACAAATGCGGCCGTTTTTCGGCGATTTCTTTCTTTAAACGATCGAATAACACTAGGGAATTGTCGCTGTTGATGGTCCTTCCTTTTTCAAAGTAGTCAATTAAAATAATTCCATGCGCATCACAAAATACAGACGCTATGACCTTGCCAGCCGACTGTAGCGTTATGTCACGCTTTGGAGTGGGTTCATCGTATCATCCATTGTCACATATCGATGCGAAAACTACAGTTAAAATCGCTTTAACATTTCCAAACATTCCTCCGAATCATCAAGTGGTCGCTGTTTTTGGTCAAAAGTGAGCTCGCGCGGCATCCACTTTGCACAGAGCTTCCTCATACCCAAATATTCGTAAATGATATAATGTACACGTTCTGTTGATATCATTAGAGTGCCCGCTTTTCATTCAATTTCAATTTAATTTAATTCAAAATCATTTTGTTGATTTTTTGATGATTTCGTCGGTAACAATCCTCTTTTGGGCGGCTACTGTGTTCACGGTCATCGGTACTCACTTTACTATTATTGATTTTCCTGGGGTAGTGTCCGGAAACTCGTCATCAACCCTGGTTTTGCACCAACTGAATTTTTCTCTTCAAAAAACAATATTTCATCAACAGACGATTTTTATCCATTTTTTTCACAATAACAAAAGTTGCTTTACTCAAAATGCTAGAATTGGCCAATCAATGATGCGACCGCTGTCAAATTCATACACGCGTCTTTTGATCGTTAGGGCTAACTAAAAATCATATGGATTTAATTCTAGTGGAGCTGCCAGGAACTTTTCAATTGACCTGTTTTAAGAGCAGAGCTGTCACACCCCTTTCTGAAATAACAAACTTCGCACAAACTATTTACATAATAACTAAAATATGCTATGTATGTGCTCAAGTTATAAAGTAACAAATCCACCTCTCATCCATTTTATGTTTTAGTTTGTATAGTAGGTGCTACGTTCCTATTCCAGAATTCGCGAAAATGTCTTATCACTTGTTTTAATTTTTTTTTTCAAAACTAATAATTATTTTTCAATTAATTTAGTTGAACTGGTAGTCTATATGTTCATCTGCTTCATATATATAAGTACATTCTTTAATATCTTACCCAATAATTCTCACACAAGCATGTATCTGACCATTTTATCATTTATTTACAAAACTCACCTGAAAAGAAAGAAATGAAGAAAAATTATGAATTAAAATATTTAAAAAATAATAAAATAAATAAAAATAATTAAAATATTATAAAATTTTTATGCATATTTCATACATATATAATAAATCAAGAGCAAGTCAAGCCATTTTATGAATTTCACACAATTATTATCTGTTTGATTCATGCAAATTAACTATTTCTAAAGATGCTGTACACGAAAAAGTTCATATTTTAAGTTGAATAGAGATATTCCAACCTGTTTATAGCAAATCCAGCGTTATTTATATTTTGTAAACTTGTTTTTAAGAAAATTATGTACTACAATATGAACGCAGTCATAAAATTAATGGTGCTGAAAGCATCAGTCTAAAGTATAAATTATTGAATTTTCAAATCATAATTTTTCTCATTAAACAAAATAAATAATGAAATACAATTAGTTTTATATTCATATACTTCAAAATGATTAACAACAATAGTATTTTTAATACAATAAGATTAAAATTAAAATTGTACAGGGCGTATGAGTAACTATTTGAAGCGAAAAATATAATAAAAAATAAAATAATATATTTTTGCTTCATCTCAGATTCACGTATGAATAAATTTTTTAATTGCCATGATTAATTACCATGAAATCATAAAGGTAATTGTGGCCGATCTTGAATCCGATTACTTACTTTCCACTTAGGTTTCACATCTGTCAACAATAATTAGTGGGCATCAGCGTGTGTTTCTGACAATAACATTGTTTTTTCTACTTCCAAAATGTTCGGTTTTGTGTTAAATAAAAAGAATTTGCGGCAAGTTTTGATTTTCTAATTTATTTTCTACCGATTAGTGCATCTTAAGCTCATGGAATGTTTGTGGAAGTTTGTGGTGAATCTGCGCCGACCGATGATTCAAGCAGAGAGTGGTTTCGACTCTTCAATAGTGGTGAAGGTCAACCCAAAAATTTTGAAGATGAGAAATCGGAGGTTTTACTAGATCAAGATCCATGTTAAACGCAAACTGCACTCGCTATCGACTAATGCATTTGAGCAATGTATTTCAGGAAAAATACACCTTAAGTGCGAAAAATATGACAATGCACGATTCCAATTGGTTGTAATGGTCGAAAACTACCTGGAAACGCTGAAAAGAAAGGTCTCAAACCACCCGCCGTATTCTCAAAACATTGCTCCTTCCGACTATTGGCTTTTGCAACGGATTCAAAACGATTTGAGTGGTCACCGGCTCGGGTCTTCTGAAAAAGTCGGAGAATGATTGGATCTAGGACAGACATTAACTATTTTTTAGAGACGGTATTCGAAAATTATCAGAGAGATAGGAAAAATAAGTTATTTAAAACGGATAATGCTTTGAATTATGTATTTTTTACTTCTTTCAATAAAAAACATTTTTTGAACACAAAAAAAAACAAATTTGTATACCAAATTAATATATTTTAATTTCTATAAATTTAATTATTATTTATACGTTCAGGTCATAAGTAGATAGGTATAGTAAACCGGCGCCAGAAAGATTTTGAGATCATCATATTAAAAATTGTTTCAGAACTCGATTTATGACCATTCTAGAATAAATAAAAAAATTTAAGACACAAGAAATTTTTATCTTAGCACCATGTACGCTGGATATATTTTAGTAGATAATACTGAGCACTACCTTTCATGAACATATCAAATTTATTCCAAAATACAATATCGACTTCAATGATTCAATATTTATTTTAATATACGTGGGTAGCACCAAATTATAACTTAAATTTTTGTTCACGGTTTTTTTCACCCAAAACTTCAACCCCGAAATCTGTTGTGTGGGAGGTATATTATATAGCCGTCAGATTTCGATGACTAATACAAGTGATTAATACATTTCCAAATACACCCGAATACTATGTTTCCTTGGAATATCTCAAAAACTGAGAGATTAGCTTTTGTTCACACAGAAGTACGAACAGACGGACAAACAGACTCTTTTCTCAGAAGACGTGGTCTACACTACTGCCGTTTTCTTTTTTAACTATACTTTCTTAATGAAAATCCCAGAGAGGAAAATGGGAAATGAAACAGTTTTATATCAAAGATCCGTAGTCATCTTCACCGAAAGATCAAAACTCGATGGCGAAGTGAGTTTACGACATGAGCAACTTACCGACCACTGCAGTGGATTTCAAGCAGAACTAACCGCAGTATAAAGGTGCTGAAAAAAATCTTTAAAAAACTCTTGAATGTAAGCGAAACGTCCGTGGTTTGGATCACTGGTCATAGACACATCGCAGGAAGAGCAGATGGAAGAATTGAACAACTTACAAAGCGGCCAGTCAAATCTGACCATTGATCGAAGAAAAGAAAACAAAGTAAAACTTTACTCCCTATAAACTGGATATCAATAAGTATGTATTACGTGGGGATTCATAGTAGAAGGATGATCTGCTTCTCCAATAACTACTGCCGTAGCTGCAGGGACATAGATGAGGAGCAATCGGTGGATATTTATCTCTGCCAAGCTCTCAGTGAGGCCCGTGAACGTTTTTTCTGTAATTTCTACTTTGAATGCCTGACAGAACTTCTAACTGTAGGCGTCAATAAAATCGAGGAGTTCATAAAAACACCAATTGATGTGAATATCTGAAAATATGAGAGCAATCTCCTTCACACACCTAAGTGCGCTTGACAGGATTATTAATTTTTCGATTTCCAAAATAAATGTAAATCCAATGCAATTCAAATAATTTTTTTCATGTAATTCCTTTTTCATAACAAAGTTTGAACCCAGGTATTATATGTGAAACACTACATCGTTCGAATGACCGCCTCCTGAATTTTTGCAAACTTCAATCCGTTTGAGATAACTTTCGACCACTTCTTGGGATATAGTTGGCGGTATCTCAGCCATAACTTGACGAATGTTGGTTTTCAAACGCTCAAGAGCTCAAAGTTTATCCACATAAACACGGCGTTTCGCGTAGCCCCACAAAATAAGTCCAACGGTGTCAAATCGCACGTTCTCGTTGGCCAATCGACATCGCAATGCTATGTGGCATGTGGCACCATCTTGTTGGAACCACATATTGTTCAATTCGAATTATTCAATTGCGAGCCAAAAAAGTCGGTCATCATGCGACCATAACGCTCCGAATTGACAGTGACAGTCTCGTCGTTATCGTTTTCAAAGTATGGTCTAATCACTTCCCCAGACCAAAGAGCGCACCAGACAGTAGGTTTTTTTGTGTGTAATGGCCTCTCTGTTATTGCTTGAGGATGGTCGGAGCCCCGAATGTGACAATGGATAACCAATTATATTTTCACCTTCTTACATACATCGAACCAAAATTAGTATACTATTTCAAATTCACGAAATGTATACATAATTAAAATTTAGTAAAAAGTTGCTCTACAGCTAGGGAGCTTCGTCTTTTTTATACACAGTGAATGTTTTCTTCCATCGATTTTAATATTTTCATTGAGTTTTGACTAATCATTTACTGAAAGTCATATTAAACAGCATTTTCCAGCGTTGATAGTCGTTAATCATATTTAATAATATTCATTGAATGAAAGCGATTATCCAGGGGCAGGTTATAAAATATTCATTTGTATTTATAAAAAATATTAATAAAACATTAAAATAATGAAAAATTAGTATTTTTTGATTCATTTGTTTTCCTCACTATGAAAGTGTAGCTCAAAAAATATTAAAAATTGTACACAGAACCTGTAATAATAATTTATTATGGTGACTAGAAGTAATAAAATTATTAAAATAGTAATATTGCATATTCAGATAAATATTTGCAAGTTTTCTTTATAGTTATGACAAATCATGGACTATTAAATTGATTTCCACTATATTTCAACTGCTCACAGAATGTTTAAGTGTTATTTCTACCACAGACACACCGTAACTGCATGTCGTAAACACCCTATAACAGGTCAATTGAAAAGTCCTCGGACTACCAAGTAAAACACATTTTTTTGGCAAAATTAATTTTTTTGAAGGGTGATATACTGGTTAGAGCGACGTTCCACTTTTTCGATATAATTTCTGTAGTGCAATTTGTCCTTTGCATCAAAATAGGCCTCAGTTTCGGCGATCACTTCATTATTCTACGAAAATTTCTTCTCAGCGAGCATTCTTCTGAGATCTGCGAACATTAAATAGTCGCTGGAGGCCAGATCTGCAGAATGCGGTGCAATTAGAAGTCCAATTCATGGATTTTGCCATCGATTTCACTGAGTTGTGACACGATGCATTCATTGCCTTGGTAAAACAGCACTTTCCTTTTCTTCAAATGCGGCCGTTTTTCGAAGATTTCGACCTTCAAATAGTTCACCAACGCTGTTGATGACAGTCTACTCGGATGACTGTCAATTGGAGTTCGGAGTAAAATGAGGGAGCCTTGATTCATCCATTGTCACATATCGACGCAAAAACTTGGGTTTATTGCGCTTTAACATCTCCAAACACTGCTCCGAATCATCAACTCGATCAAAAGCGAGCTCACGTGGCATCCACTTTGCACAGAGTTTTCCCATAACCAAATATGCGTGAATGATATGATTTATATGTTCAGTTGATATCTTTAGAGCGCCTGCTATTTGACTAAATTTAAAGTTACGATCATTCGAAATCATTTTGAGGATTTTTAATGTTTTTTTCGGTAAAAACCTCTTTTGAGCGTCCACTGCGTTCACCGTCTTCGGTGCTCATTTCCCTACGCCTAAATTTCGCATACCAATCCCTGATGGTTTATTTTGCTGGAGCAGTGTCCGGAAACTTTTCATCATACCAAGTTTTTGCTTCAGCTGTAGTTTTTCCTTTCAAAAAGCAATATTTTATCAACACGCGAAATTTCTTTGTATCCATTTTTTTCACAATAACAAAAGTTTCATCACTCAAAATGCTTTAATTCACAAACTAATGAGGCGGCAGTATCAAATTTAAATACGCGTCTTTGGTCATATAGATTTAATTCTAGTGGCGGAATCTACGTGTCAGACCTGGGACTTTCCTAGTGAGCTGTTAAATGCCCAAACAAATAATAAATAAATATCAATTAATACTAGATTTCCAGATACCCGGGTATCGAGCACAGCAATCAGCTCGATGCTCGTTCGATACTCGCTCATTGCTCATCTGCTTAGCAGAACAAAAAGCAAATTTTATTTTATTTGTCAAAAAATTTTGTAGCGTTTCAGTTATTTTCACACTTCACATAAATTAATTTAAAATTAATAAAAAGAAGTTTTGAAAGAAAAAGTCAAAGTGTTTGACAAAATACTCGAAATGCTTGAGCTGGGCTCGGAAAATTTTCGAGTAATGAGCAATGAGCAGGTGTGCGGGTGCTCGTTGCTCAAATGCTTGCACTGCTCGAAAATGGTTGAGTAAAATCTGGTGTTCTACGTAAAACCACTTGCTCCTTTGTAACGTAGCTAATTTACTGAATTTTTGTTTGCTTTCCCAAAAATTATGAAATAACCTTTTGACATTTTTTCAGACAAATATTAACACTCAAGCGAAGATGTGTGTGTGTAGTAAATAAATGGCCGTCAAAATTAGTAGCACAAAATTTATGGCGACACAATTAGCTTTTGCAAAAACCACAAAAATTATAAATATTAAATATAAAACAAATTTTAAAGCAAAAACTAATAATAATGAATATATATTAATGTGTCACAAATACATTTCGATATATATAAACCAACGCCAACCAACGAAAATCACAAATCAAAGAAGAAAGTACGCCTTTACAAATACAAAATATACCTAAATATATGTATGTATATCTATATTTATATGCATATATATTTATTGGCATAATTTTGTGTGCGCGCCGCTCTCCTGACTCGTCAGCTATATTTTATAATAAAAACGTATACTTAAGTGTGCTATAAAATGCTTTAAAGCAGCCATAAATTTAACGATCAATTTCATTAATAAGCGAGCAATAAATTAAAAACGCACCAACGGGCACACAAACGAGCAGAATGAAAAATAAAAAATAAAAATAAAATAAAAATAAAGGAAAAATGAAAGAAATTATTAAATGAATTCAAAACATAATAATAATAAATTGTACAAGTCAGCGCGATCGTCAATAAGCTCGGCGCAAAAATTGCAAATGCGATCGAGCGAAGCCAACGCGCAATTTGTTGGTGTGTGCCTATACGCAAATATATGTATATACATTTATATTTCTTAATTTATTTTCCATTTAAAAAAAATTTTTTTTGACACTGCGAGGGCAAATTCAATTCATTTAGAAAGCATTTGTTTTAATAACATTTTTTGCCAACAAAACGAAAAAAAAAATTTAAAAAAGTAAATAAGAAAATAAAAAATAAATAAAAATTCATAGCTGTAGAAATAAAACCACTTAGCACTAATCATAATAATAAATAAAATAATGGAAAAAAAATAAATTGAATTGTGGCGAAAAATTAATGGGTGAAATTCAATGAATTCATTTTGCATGCACGTGCGGCATAACAACGCCATAATAATGCTATTTTGTGCAACAACAACATTGTTCAAATGGTTGAGCGCCTCTACTAAGTAACATAAAAACAACTAAAAACAATAAAAACTACGGCAAATCTGTCAAAGCGTTGAATAAATAAGACGCTAAAAGGGGCGCGCTTGATATACAAAATGCCAACAAATGATGGGCGAGCAATATGTTTGGGCGCTTACAGTCATATACAATATATATTTATATATATTTACATGTATAAGTATATATGCATCAATAAAACATAGGCGTGTAGTGACTACATATCGACAGCATCGATCGCAAATGGTAATCACGTATTGGCAAACACATACCAACAACAAAAATGGCAACAACAAAAATGGCAACAACAACAATGCCAACAAATTAAATGCAACCCACGAAAAGTTGTAAGCACAGACTGGCGCGCTGTTGGCTTTGATCGAAAGTGACGATGCAGCAAATCGAAGTGGCATAAAAAGCGGTGAAGCGAGCAGCTGCAAGTGTTGAAAATTTATACGAAACAGGCACACACAGGCAGATATAAGCACAGACAAAAAAAAATTAAATTAAAAAAAAAAGAAAAAAAAAGAAAAGAAAAATCAGCAAAAAATCTGTTCAGATTCAAGTTGTACCTGCAAGCACATATTAAATCTGTAAGTTTGTATGTCCATAAATCTGCTTATAAAGTTGTAATGAAAAATTGTATTCCCAAACAACAAAAACGTACACTCCTCAACAATAATCGCTAACAAATTAGCCCATAAATTACATGTGGGTAATAAGCGTTTTGCGCGCTTTTATGAATGTATATATACTCGCATATAAGTACATATATATATATGTGATTTTGATTTGTGTATTCCATTCAATTCAAACGATTCGTAATGAGTCGCTGAAATTTTGTGAAAAATGACACGAATAAATTAATTGACTAAAAGAAATATAAACAATTAAATAAAGCAAAATAAATTGAAAATTTTAAATGAAATAAAATAAAATAAATCAAAATAAGAAACAACACAAAATGTAATTAAATTTTAGCATTTAACTAAAAGAAGAATAAAAAATTATTATAATTTATTATAAATTAAAAAAAAATAATAAAGAATAAGAACAGATCAGAATAAAATAAAATATAAGAAAATAAAATAGAGTAAAATAAATAAAATGAAATAAAAGAAACAAATAATAATTTAGAAAAATAGAGTAACATTAAATAAGCTTAAATTAAATGAAAGAAAACGAAAATATTTATAAAATAATAAATTAAATGAAAAAATTTAAAATTAAATTAATTACAACGCAATTTAGTAATATAAAATAAGCAACCTAAAATAAAAATAAATAAAATAAATAAAAGTAAAGTGAAACAAAATAATAAATAATAATATAAAAGAATTAAATCCGATAAAAAAAATTTACAAAAATAAAAAATAAAATTTAATATAAAAATAATTAAATAAAAAATAAAAAAATATAAAAAAGAATAATATAAAATAATATTAATTAGTTGAAATAAATAAATTTTAATAAATAAACTAAAAAATTATACTAAAAGAAGTAAAATAGTCAAAATTATTATAAATTTGTTTTAATAAAATAATTTAAAATTAAATAAAATTATTTAAAATAAACAAACAAAAAAGAAATAAAATAATGTAAAATAAAAATAAGTAAAATAAAATAAAATCAATAAAATAGAAAAATTAAATAATATAAATTATTATAGTTGATAACATAATAAAATTAAGTATAATAAAGAAAGTAAAAAAAAAAATAAGGAACATAAGTTTAAGGGCGTATTCTAGTCTTGAGGGGTGAATTTTAGGTAATCTTTGAAGCTCCATGAAAAGAAAGCAAGCAATATTTTTACTATCCATCTGTTTATAAGTTATTTATTGACTTGAGAAAAATACAAAAAAATTTAATTCCACGAATTAACATCAGATGAAGTGGGGGGTCGTGAAAAATTGTTACATGAGTATACCCACGATTTCAGCCCTTCTAGCAAACTGAAAAAGAATATTATTAATCTAGAGGAATGTCGCAATGTCTGGAACTACGGAAAAGTATAAAAAACTTGTTTCACAAAATGGCGACTGTTTGACAAAAAAAAATCCGGATGAGCGTAGTTCCAGACATAGAGAAGTCTATAGAGATGACTCTAAAAAAATTTCAATTAAATCGGTCCAGTGAGAAATCCTGGATATCGTTTTGAAAAGATAGTTTCGAGAAAAACACGTTTAAAGTACCGTGTAAAGCTCGAGCCGATATGGATTCCGCGTCAGCAAAATACCCGTATCATCGAAAATAATTTGAATTTTGGAAAATCCTCATACAGACATATTTTTAAATAGTTAAACTTTAAAAATATGCCAAATAAATCGTATTTTCCAAAATTTGAAGACTAGAATACCCCCTTAAAAAAATTCAATTATATTAAGTAAATAAAATGAATTAAAAATAAATGTAAAAAAAAAAACAAAAAATAAAAAAATATTAAATAAATTAAAATAAAATGAAACTAAGTTAAATTAAATTGAATTAAATAAATTAAAAACAAAAAGTAAATAGAAAATGGTATGAATTAAATTTAATTAAAATAAAATGAATTAAAATTAGAATTAAGTGAAATAAAATAAAGCAAACAAAATAATTAAATCGGACAAAATAAAATAATTAAAACAAAATAAAATTAATTGAAATAAAAATTTAAATTAAATAAAATTAAATTAAATAAGTGAGATGAAAAAAGATTAGATGAAATCAAATAATTAATCAAATCAATAAAAAAAATGTAGAATTAAAACATAAAAAAAAATATTAAATTTAAATTAACTTAAAATAAAATAAAAAATTATAAAATGAAACTAAATTAAATTATGTTTCATTAAATTAAATTAAGTTAACTTATTTTAATGAAGATAAGAGCCTATTTCATAAAGCCTTGGTTATAGAACTATACAACTATTAACATCCATAAGAGCTCTGCTCTACCTTACTTGCATGTAGTGAGGAAAATTTGATAAAAATTAAAATTTAATAAACTGTTGAAATGGCGCACAAAAGGAATAATAAACTATACGATGCAGGCAATGGAAAGGCGAAATAATTGGATTAAACACATTAAAGTGAGCGCTAACATGCGCTGCTACAGTCATATATATTTACATACATACATACATATATACACATGTATTTTTAATTGTGGGGAGGAACATATTTTTTATATACATTTAAATATAACATACATATGAATATTAATATTTACTCCGATTTTATTGGAGACGCACAAAAATTTATTTTATTTTGCTGAATTGCAATGAATCGTTCATAGAAGTTTAATAAAATTATTAATAGAAATTTTTTTTTTATATTTTCAAAATTTATGTTTTAGACTTTGAAAACTAAAATCGTTGTTTTTGATCATTTTTTAATTGAAATAACATTATTACTTCAGTATTAAAATTTTTCAGCCCGAAATATAAAAGAAAAATAAAATAAAAGGAAATTCCTTAGATCGAAGTATGAATGAATAAAGAAGCCGCCAATAAAGTATATAAGCGATTTTTAATTAATATAAATTTTTATTTAATATTATTAAAAAATTTAATTAATATTATTAAAAAATATACATATAACATAACTAAAAATATTTTTTTTATATCCTTTATTTTTCTTACATTTTTTTGTATAACTTTTTTAGTTTATGTTTCGACATTCATAAATAAATAAATATAAACTATATTTTTTGGTGTTTTTTTCACGCGACTGGAGAATAATTTATGACAACGTTTACCATTGCTTTTGTTTCGCCATTTTTCGGCGAGTGTTTCTTCGCAATGTCAGGTATGTTTAATGTTTTATGTTTATTTATATATGTCATTTCATGTATTTCTCTTCAGTTTCGTTTCCTTCGGCCAAAATTTGTAGTTCCGTGTTAATGTCTTTAAATGGTTGCGTGTTGGTTATAAAAGAAAAAAATATATGCATTTTGACTAATGTTCAGACGTGTTGCCTATTTGTTTTCGCGCTGTCGCTACCAGGAATAAACAACAAGTTGTTTTATTTGGTTGAAGTGGTAGAGAAATTATGCAGATATGTTGATATTGGCCAAACGAACTTAGTGTAATTATATTTGTGATTTATAGTTTAGTGCCAAATTGAATGTCAAGACATTAATTTATTCATTTTTACTATATTTATTTGAATTTATTTTTAAGTTCCGCAGAAATAGGCATATAAATTTGGCATAAATATTCCAAAGTAAAATATTTCGCATGCTACCATTAATTTTCTTAAGCTTAAGAAGGCAAATGATTTTTTTTAATCTTCCAAATACTTTTGAATACCCCACGTGTAGCTTCTATAAATTGTTCTTTCTCAAATATTTTTGTTTTTCACAAAAAATAATTCGAAAAGCCTCTTTTATCTACTTATTTCATGGCGGACATATAATATTTTGGTTGGCTGAGGATTTTTTAAATTTATTTTTATACCACTACAAATGCGTTAAAATCGCACCTCTTGTCAATTTATGGCATGCCGTAAATAATACAGGAATTCGCTTAAAAGCTTTTGACTTATCTCACAACCTATAAGCAGAGGTGTTGGTGCTTCTCCAAATTACGGCCATGCAGGCGATAGATTCTGTTGCTTGCTTAAAAAGACTTACTTACTTATAAAGACTTAAACGAGTACTATTTATTTATGTTGCTGAATAGTATTTTATTTTGTTTTCTTTTATTTTATTTTATTTTAAATTTTTTTTTAAATTTTTTTTTTATTAAAATTTTTTTTGTGGAAATTTATTGTTTTCCCTATTTTTCGTTTTTTAATTTTGCTTTAGCAATTTATTATAACTTAATTAAATTTTATTTCATTGAATCTTTTATTATTATTATTCTAAATTTTTATTTTATTTTAATATATCTCATATATTTTTAAATCATTTCATTTTATATTTTTCATTTTATAATTTTGGTGTATTTTATTCCATTACATTTCATTTTATTTTGTTTAACTAAATTTTTCTCTCTCATTTTTTTATTCATTTTCTTGTTCTTCCTTTTCTTCTTCTTTAGTATTATTTTTTAAAATTATTTTAATATATTTTATTGAATTTTGTTTTACTCTTTTGCTTTAATTTATATTATTTTACTCTGCTTAATTTTTCTTTAAATAATTTTTTTTATTTTATTTTTTCAATTTTATTTTTTTTAAATTATGTTAATTCATTTTATTGTAATTTTTTTATTATATTTATTTTAATTTTATTTGATTTTAAAAAATTTTACTTATTTTTTTTTTTGAATATCATTTTATATTACAGTTTATATTATATTAATTTTTTATATTTTTCACTCTTATCTTATTTGAATTTATTTAAAACAAGCTAGTTTTCTATTTAATTTTTAACTTTTTATTTGTGGTCATTTTATTGTTTTTTTTAATTTTTTTTTTTAAATTAATTTTAATTGAATTAATTTTTAAATTAATTTTATTTTTATTAATTAAATTTATTATAATTTTGTATTTATTTATTTACTTATTTGATTTTTTTAGTTTTATTTTGATTTTATATCATTTAATATCCTTTAATTTTATTTTATTTATTTATTTTTATTTTAAATTATTTTATTTTATTTTGTTTTAATTTTTTCATTTTACTAGATTTTTTTCTTTTTTTTCCTTTTTAAATCTGTTTATTTTAATTTTTAGTTTAAATTATTAAATTTTATTTTTTATTTTAAATTATTTTATTATATACATATTTTTTAAATTATTTTAATTTCTTTTTTTTTTCTTGTTTCTTATATATTTTTATTTTTTTATTTTTTTATTATTTTTGTTATTTTTTTATTTCATTTTACTTTATTATTTTGTCTTCTTTATTTTATTTTATTTTGTTGTCTTTTTAATTATTATTTTTTATTTTTTTTTATTTAATTTAATTTTTTTTTTAATTTAATTAATTTTTTTTACTTTATTTTATATTATTTATGTTATTTTATTTTATTTTAATTTATTTAATATTATTTTATGTTATTTTTATTTTAAATTTTATTTTTATTTTTTTTTATCTTATATTTTATTTTATTTTATTTTTTTATATTTTGCATTTTATTTTATTTTATTTTGTTAGTTTTATTTTATGCTGTTTTATTTTATTTTGATATTTTATAATTTAATTTTTATTTTATTTGAAGAATTTTTTTTCTTTTAATAGTTTTATTTTATTTATTCGTTTTATTAATTTTTATCTTCAATTTAGTGTTATTTATTCGGCTTTTTCACTTATTCGAGTATATATTACATATGTACGTAGTACTCATAAATTCCCCGTTTTTTCGTAAATTAATTTATATCTAACAGCCTTAGGTTAATCACTATTTGCGTATGAATAGAATTAAGTTATCATTGTCATTCCACTACAAATCTTTCACTTTGCTTCAACTCAAAGCAGCTGATGATCGAATGTCATAAAAATGGCCTTAGAGCATTGCTGTTGTCATGAGAATAACAAAAAACGAATAAAATAAATACTAAGTTAAACTAAAATAAAAAAGTTATGCAATTAACCTTAATTATTTAATATGCAAAGCACTCTGTCATTTTAGAGCGAAGCAAAACGAATAAAAAACGTATTAATTTTAAATACCCTACGTAACCGCATACATATACACGTATGCATATGTATGGACATCTGTTTTCGTACGTATGAGCTGGCGTGTTTTTTAAATGATTTATGATGTCTGTGAATAATTAATTTTAATAAAAATCAAATAAACTCGACTTGACAGCTGTCAGTGTCATCATTTGTTTGTACATTGCAATACAAAATCATGCACACGAACATGTTGCGCAGAAGAGATGAACTCAAGTCGTTGAGGGAGCTAACTTTGTACACACAACTCACTCTACATATGTTTGTATGAATGTAAATTGCATACTACATACATATATGACAGGAAAGTAGCTAAAACAAATGCCATGTTCGTAAGAGATAATCATCAACGAGTGTTTGCTCGTTGAAAATTGGCTGTCAAAAATAGTAAGAAAAATTGGCAAAATGCAAATACCAGCTGACCACAATAAGCTAAAATAAAATCAAATCAAATAAGATACAATAAAATTGTCTGAAATACAAATAAAGTAATTTAACTAATCGCCAAAAAAAGTCGAAATAAATTAAAATATAAAAAAAAACAAAAAAAAAAGTAAAATAAAATAAAATAATTACCATAAAATGTTATAAATTTAAATAAACTTAAATTAAATAATTGAATATTATAATGAAATAAAAATAAATAAAAATAAAATAAAATAAAGTAAAACACAAAATAAAATAAAAATTAAAAAAATAAAGGAATAACAAAATAAAATTAAAAAATAAAATAAAATAACTTATAATAACAAAGAAAAAGCAAAATGAAATAAAATAAAATAATCTAAAAAAAAAATTAACTAAAATAAATGAAATAAAGTAAAATCAAATAAAACCAAATACAATAAAGTTACCTGAAATACCAATAAAGACATTTAACTAAAAGCAAAATAATGTGGAAATAATGTAAAATTAAAAAAAAACTAAAACCTGAAATAAAATAAAATTATTATTATATTATGTGATGAATTTAAATTATATAAAATTAAATAAATGAATTTAATAGGATTATATGATATTAATAAGATAAAATAAAATAAATATAATAAAATAAAATAAATAAATAAAATAAACTTAATTAAAATAAAATTTAATAAAACAAAATAAAATAAATAAAAAATAAAATAATATAAAAAACATGAAAAATAAAAAATTAAATAAAATAATATAAAATAAAATAAAATAATATAAAATGAAATAAAACAAAATTAAGAAATATAACGCAAATTAAATAAAATGAAATAAAATAACATAAAAAATTAAAAAAAATCAATGAAATTAAATAAAGTAAAATAAAATAAAATAAAATTCAAAAAAATGATATAAAATAAATATATTTAAAATAAATCAAATAAAATAAATAAATTATAAAAAAATAAATTAAAATAAAATAAAATAAAAAAAATTAAAATTAAAATAAATAAAAAAATAAAATAAAATGAAATACAACGAAATGAAATAAAATAAAATAAAATATATAAAATAAAATAAAATAAAATAAAACAAAATTATATGAAATAAAGAAAAAGAAATAAAAATATAAAAATAACATAAACCAATTTAAAATAAAATAAAATAAAATATAATACAAATAAAATAAAATAAAAGAATTTAAATGTAACAAAAATAAAACAAAACAAATAAAATAACAAACAAAAAATAAGATAAAAAATAAAATAATATAAATTACAATAAAAAATAAATAAAAAATGAATAAAAAAATTATAAAAAAATTAAAATAAAATAAAACAAAATAAAATAAATAACATAAAAAAAATAACGAAATAAAATTAATAAAATAAAATAAAGTAAAATGAAACAAAATTATTGAAAGTGAAATAAAATATAATAAACTAAAATAAAATAATATAAAGCAAAATAAAATAAAATCAAATAAAATAATAAAAAGTAGAATAAAACAAATTTATATAAAAAATAATAAAATAATAATAAATACAATACAAAAAAAATGAAATAAAAGAATATCAAACAAAAAAATACTAAAAAGTAAATAAAATAACAGAAAAATAAAACAGACAAAAAAAAAGAAAAAATTTAATATAAATAATATAAATATAATAAAATAAAATAAAGCAAAATAAAATAAAATAAAAAATACAATAAAATAAAATAAATAAATAAAATAACATAAAACAAGAAAAAACTAATAAAATAAAATAAAATAAAATTAAATAAAATTAAATTTAATAAAATGAAATAAAAAGAAATAAATTAAAATAAAATAAAATAAAATAAAATAAAATAAAATTAAGTTAAATTAAAAAAAAATTAATATATATTAAATGATAGTTAGTTGAGTTTCTAAACAAAATTTTGGGTCATAATTCTTATAATATTCCTGTTATTTATTTTTTTTTATTAACATAAATTTATGCGCATTATACAATCACCGCTGAAGCAATAACTGTTTCTAAATTATGTAATATTTTGATTTTAAAGACGCTTTCTTATTGGATTCGCATTTCCGTTGCTCGTGGGATTTGTATAAATATTAAATGTATGTACACATATTTATGTAAATATGCACAAAATATAAGCTCCACATAGAATTATGGCAAAACTCATAATTTATGTATGACCTGCATATCTCGGTACACGATATAAATACTACAAGTACGTACATATATCTGTTAAATTTAATTCTTTTTTGTTTTTGGTTTTTTGTTTTTTTTTTGTGTTCCCATCTTCTTTGGTTCTTGCAAATATTTACAATTGTACACGCGCACATACACATACAAACAATGGAATTGCTTTTCACTCGTTGTTCACGGTGTTGCTGTTATTACTTTATGATTTACAACTTTCAGCATCGTAAATAACGCGTTTGTTTGTTGTTTAGCCGATAGCACTGTATGTATGTATGCATATATGTATGTTACATGCGAGTACTCTGTTCGGTTGTGGCGCTGCCACGTTTTTACATTTCTTTAATTTTCTTTTGTTTTGTCGAATTTGTTGTTGTTGTTGTTGTTGTTGTTAGTGGTAGTTACTTGAACTTCTCCGCTTTTGGTAGATATTAACATTCTTTCTTTGGTAACGTTTCGTTGGCACCGGCAAAAGATTATAAATTTTAATATTTCACTTTAACAATGCCAACAAAGAGTTATAGCCCTGAACTTTTGCGTGTGGTAGTAGGTACTTATGGGTACCCACCGACAAAGCGTTTTCAAAAACTATGCAATTTGTTTCTTTTCTATTCTTCGATAGCTAGAAGATTTTGCTGATTGTTGTTTATGAGCACATCGTCGTGGAAGATTTACATAAAAGCAAGGCATAAACAATAAAAGTGACTAAATGTGAGTAGGGCAAAATCGCTACTGGAATATTTTTTATGATATGTAAAGTAGGCGATAAGGTGTAATAAATCAAAGTCGAATTTTCTGAAAACAAGAGACTAGTTAATGATACTCAAAATTAATCATTAATATATAAATAAATAAAAAGGTTAAAAAAATAACAATAAAATTAAATTTAGATTTATTAAAAGAAAAGGAAAAAAATTAAATTTATTAAGAGAAGTAAATGAACTTAGAAAAGAATTCATTATATAATATGAAAATCTAAGCAAAATGAAATAAAACAAGCTAATGTACAATAAATATCAAATAAATTACAAAAGAAAAACATAGCATAAAAAAAATAAAAGAAAAAATTAAATTAAATTAAATTAAATACAAAAAAAAACCAAAAATAATTAAATTTATTTATATTAATGAAATTCATACAAAATGAAACAAAATAAAGAAATATGAAACTAAGTGAAACACTACAAAATAAAGTAAAAGAATTTAAGACAATATTAAAAAAAAAAACGAAATAAAAAAATATAGAATAAAATAAAATTAAATAAAAATTAAAATTAAAATTAAAAATAAAAAAATTTAAAATTTCTAAATTTAATTAAATTAAATAAAATAAAATATTTAAATATAAATAAAATAAAATTAGTTCACAATTAATTAAGTTAAATACAATACAATTAAAATTACCTCGAAAAAAATAAATAAATAACTATATAAAATAAAATACAAAATTAAATGAAATTAAATAAATGTTTAAAATAAAATAAAATAAAATAAATTTATATTAATAAGTATCATACACATAAAGAAAAATAAAACTAAGTGAATTACTACAACATAAAATTGAAGAAATTAAGACAAAATAAAAAAAAAACATAAAATAAAAAAAATAATATAGAACAAAAAAAAATATTAATAAATAAATAAAAATAAAATAAAAAAATAAAATAAAAAATAAATAAACTATAAAGTATCTGAAACTAATTACATATAAATAAAATAAATATTTAAATATGATAATCGAAAATTAAAACGCTATTAGTTAAATTAAATTAAATACAAATAAAATTAAATAGAAAAAATACATAAATAAAGATATAAATAATAAAATAAATAAATAAAATAATAATAAATATATATATATATATATATATATATATATATATATATATATATATATATATATATATATATATATATATATATATAAATACAAAATTAAAAGATTTAAAAAATTTTTTTTAAATATAATAAAATAACCTATAAAGAATAAATAAAAAATGTGACAATATAAAATCCATTAAAATGCAATAAAATAAAACAAACAAAAAAGGAAATTTTATAGAGTGAAGAGAAATAATTGAAAAAAAAAATATTAAACAAATTATCAAAGAATTATAAAAAAATATATATATAATAAAATAAAGTGAAATAAAATAAACTAAACTTATAAAATGAATAGTTTATAAAAAAAATATGTGTAATCAATAAAACTAAAAATGTAATAACTAAAAATGAATTAAAATATAATAAAATAAAACAAAAAATTTCACAATCTAAATTACATTAAAATGAAAAAAAAAGATAAAACAAAACAGAGAAATGTATTAAATTTTGTGAAATAAGAAGAAAAAAGGTAACAAATAATTAAAATGAAATGAACTAAAATGCAAATATAATATAAATATAATTATATAAACAATATTAATTAAAATAAAATATAAAAAAAATTAAATTAAAAAAATTAAAATTGAATGAAATAGCTAAAATAAAATATCTTTTAACAAAGCAAATTAAAATTTTTAATTAATATTATAATGAATACAATAAAATGCAAAACAAATAAATATAAAAAAAATATTTAATAATAGAAAAAAGTAGGTAAAATAAAAATTATAAAATAATTTAAATAAATTTTAATTAACTAAAGTCAAGTAACTGAAGTAAAATAAAATTAAATATTTAAATACAGTAAAATGATCACAATAAAATAAAAAATATACAATACTAGCTGACCCGGCCACACGTTGTTGTGGCTTTTTGTATTATCTCCAATTTTTTATTCTAATGCAACACCATTGCAGGTTCATTAAAGTTCTAATTACGCAACATCGAAATCAAAAATTTTAGTGTAAATATGAAAGCTTCAAAATAAATCTAATGCAGCCTTCGGTCACAGTAAAATTACATGACGCAGCGAAAAAATACGCACTAACTAGCCTATGCTTTCATCGAAATTATCCTATTTTTTTTCATTTTGTCGGTGATCCCTTTCCTGTAAAGAAATGTTTCAAGCAAATTGGGCTTTTTTCCTGATCCATGATCCATTTCCGGGACATAGACTTACTCCATTCAGACATATTATCTAAAATTTGAACCAAATAGAAGCATTAATCAACTTTTTCTCAATTAAATCGGTTAACAGTCTGGAAATCATCATTCACGTAAATGGAACTATAAATAAGATTTCGAATAGGTCGGTTCATGGTATCTTCCACGAAGAGAAAAGTAGTGTTCCTGCTAATCTAAGCAAAAAGCTACCAACATTTTAAGCAAATCGAAGCATAAATACGATTTTTTCGAAGCGGTCAGTGTCAGGTCCAACCCCGCGGATATGTGACTGTTGCAAAAAATAGATTAAAATCCTTGATGCGGATCATATATTATGCTAAAATTTCAGCTCAATCGCTGCAGAGCTTTTTGAGTTTTTAAAGCGTACACAAACAATAATTAAAAAAAAGGAGAAAATAAATTAAATTAAAAATTTATGTAAAATTGATAAAATTAAAACAAAATAAATTTAAATAAAAATAATATAAAGTAAAATGGAATAAATACGGTAAAATAAATTAAATATTGTTTAAAATTTTAAAACAAATTAAGATTAAACTAAAAAAAATTATATGCAATAAAAAAAAATTATTAATAATAAAACAAAGCTAAAAATATTAATATAAAAAAAAATTTAAAAATTAAAATTAAAAGATAAAATTAAATTAAAATAAAATAAAATAAGATAGAATAAAATAAACCAAAAATAAACACAAACATAAAAAAACAATAATAAAATAGGAACGTCCGAAAAATAAATAAAAATAACTTTCATCAAAAAATAAAATATTTTTTTTTAAATTAAAATAAAAACAAAAAATTGTGAAAATTGACATAAAAAAAATTTGGGAAAAAAATAAAAAAAATTTCGCAAAATCAAATCAAACCGCATAATTATGAGCAGGATAATATGGATTTGCAACCTGAAACCCGAAGAGAAACAGGTATATACACTGTTTATGCATATATTTTTTCTTACTATTTCACCACAGAGATTCGGAAGGAAATTCCAGACTGTATGCAATTAAAAGCTCGACATGAACGGCGATAATTAACGTAAAGACGTAAAATAGTAACTGAATTTGGAATTTTCGTGCCAATAAATTGCGTGTACACGTACGCGTCGCACGCATATGCATACATAACTACATACGAGTATATGCAGTGGGGTGTGTTAAAGAAAATTACACATTTGTGTAAATCTATAAAACTGATGAAAACAAATTTTGTGCGAAAAACATACAAAAAGTTGCTGCCATTTACAGTGAAATGTCATTTTTGACACTTACAAGTGCTTATCGGTAGACATACATACAGATATAAACACGTATATATGTATGTACAAACAAACGTGCAACTAATGTGCATAACTTGTAAGAAAAGGAAAACACACACACACACACGCATATACATATTTGGAAAGTTGCATTTTGTCGTACACAACGCAATAGTGCTGATAATGCCACAGCAACAAATGACGCGTTTAACAGCAACATGCAACTGGCTTACACATATTGTATTTAAAGTTGCTTTTTAGTATACAAGTAAGAATGTGTGTGTGTGTTTGTGTCCGCATTTACGAGCTCGTGTCGGTACTTTATAACAAATGTGACTGCTGTCAATACATCATTGACTTTAGTCTAACTCGTTATTGAGGACTTGACGATGATATCTATGGCAATGTCTGCGGCTATGGCTGTGTATGGCAAGAGCAGCGACACGTAAAATCTTCAACTCAAAAGTTTGATAAACTTAACGAAATAGCAACAACAACAACAACAATAATAATAAAAGCATTAACAAAAGTACACATATACAGATATACTACAGTGTGTATACCTACACACACACACACTTAAACGCCAAGAAACAGTGAAAACATTATAAATAGCAATAGCAACAAATGGTGACAGCAACAGCAACATAAGCGTTGCCTGTTGACAGCAAACAGTGACATGAAAGACGACAATGACAACAACTGTGTGTTGCTATTATTGAGTACCCACCGATGATAATGATAATGATGTTGATGTTATTGATGTTGATGAAGCTCAGCCAAGGGCTTTTGTTGCACATTATTGTTATTGCTATTGTTTAATGTGCATTGTTATTGTTGCAGTTGTTGTTATTGTTGTTAGCTATTGATGTTCACTAAATGCTGACGATGACGTTGACAATGACAAAAATAACAGCAACAGCAACAAAAACAAAGCACAAGAAGACCAAGAACAACAACATTAACAACAGCGTCAATAGCAAAAACAATAATAATAACAACAACAACAACACCGAAAACAACACCGAAAACAACACCGAAAACAACAATAAGAGCTACAACAACAACAACAGCAGCAACAACAACAACAACAACAACAACAACAACAACAACAACAACAACAACAACAACAACAATAACATCTTCAACAACGACAACAACAACAACAACAACAACAACAACAACAACAACAACAACAACAATAACAAAAACAAAGCAATGGCAACATAATAGTAGAGTATAACGCTTTCATGAGCGTTGAGTAAGCGTTCAGTAAGCGCGGCAACACATACGTGCGTACATATGTACTTACAAATACTTGTCGATATTCGATATACACGATATTTTATACGACGAGTACTTTCAAATATATATATATATATATATACATTTGTTATGTATATACATATGTATTCATATAGCCTAGCATATTGATGTCACAAAATATACGCGTACAGCAAGTAATTTACTGACTTTGACAGCTGTCAGACTGATATGCGCCTTTTCATCTGCTTCCGCCGCGCGCTACATCTCCGCTGCCAATCGTTTATGACTTTTAGATTTTACACTGCGTTTCATTTATTTGTGCGCTGTCAAAGTGTTTGTTTGTATTTGGCATTGTTTTCTAGCTCGGGGTTTTCCTTTTTTGCTTTTCATTTTTATTTCATTTAAATTTCTTTTTTAAAATTTTTTTTCCTAATTTCAAACTTAATTTAGTTATTGACAACACGACAGCTGACATGCACTCTTGTCACATGCAGGTTATATAAGTACATAGAATGTGTGAATAACACATTTAAACAAAGGAAAATATATCATATGTGTTTGAGTATATTTTGTTTTCTCTGATCACCCCCTTACCCTATCTAACACATATGTATATACTTACATATACTCGAATTTATCTACTTAAATAAATTTTATCAAACAATAATCCACACATATTTCATTTACTGATTTATGTCAGTCAATGGCTGCCCTTGTCACTGCACGCTCAACACCATCTCGGCACCTTTGAGGTGTGTCACAATAATGTGACAGCTCAACTGTATTTAAATATTGCGCTATGCATTTCATGAGCTCTTAGTGTGTGTGTGTGTGTGTTTGTTGTACATAAATATACGACATGATTACTGGTATTAGAAATGATGAATGGGTTTGGAAGATTATTATTTGATTTTTAATGGGAAAAGGGTTAATTTATTTGCATATACTCGTACATACATATAGCTCATATTAAAAATATTTTAATACGTTTATTCCACGTAAAATGGCATCAGAATACTTTGTAATTAATTAATGAATTTTATCGAAAAACAGAAGAAAAAAAGAATTTCGTGTGCTGATGAAGCATTCTCTTTTGCATGAATAACCATCACCGAAACCAAGGAAAGGCGTGATAAGTACTATGGGGACACTGCACCATCAATTTCAATGCTTAAGGAATAATTTCGTTAAGGTCGTACCAGTACAAATGACGCCGAATGTTCAGGTCGCGCAATGCAGGTCGTCACACCAAAAATCGTCGATAAAATCCATGGACGATCGCAGAATAAAAGTGCGTGAGGTGGCTGATGCTCTAGGCATTTCAACTGTGCAGATTCATAACATTTTCCATGAATATTTGAACATGAAAAAGCTAGCCGCACGATGGGTGCCGCTATTGCACACACACGACGATAAGCGCAGTCGTGCGACACTTCAAGGGAATGCTTGGCACGGTTGAACCGCAAACCAAACGAATTTTAGCGCCGTTTCGTTACCATACACGAAATATTGATCCACCACATCACCCCATCGACCAAAGAAGAATGCCGGTGACGCTGGTCGAATGAAGACGTCATCACAGAAGCAAATCCATTTTTGAGGGCATTGAGAGAACCTAGTATTTGAAAAGAAAAAAATTAGGAAAGCGCTGGACTAAATGTATTTAGCTAAAAGAGAATATATTGAGAAATAAAACGCTTATTTGTCAAAAAATATATACTTTATTCAAAAAGTCACTGATTTATGAAACCACCCACGTATTTGGATACATTATTGATTTGGTTGAGACCGCACAACAATTTCTTCTGGTATGAACATTTATTTCTGAAGCTATGCACATTTATTGATACAAAATAATCTGAGAAACTAAGCTAAAGCGACGCTCAGAGAATGTTAACTTATGAATGCCAGACATCACACTACTTGCGCATAGATATCTCGACCGACAAACCTAACGAACACCACTTTTTAGTAAATTCACCCAAATGTCGTGGGAGTGATGAGCTTGATTTTCTTTTAATTTGAACACTTTGGCTAAAGTTTTACTTTACCACACAAGCCGTGGACAAATCCAATTGTTTTGCAAAATGTGGTATGAACACTTGAAACAGTGGGTAAGTGGTAAAAGACGAGACATGAATTTTGGGGTACCATGAACTAGCGATGTGACATCGTAGACATAGTGTAGGAGCCGAAACCTTTTAAACAGGTATAATTAAATGATTTAATAAGGTTTCTTGAACTACTTAAAGAGTCTGTTGAGGAGCTATTGTGTAGATCTAAATATAGCTAAAAACTTTGAGTGTACATCTCCATCAAAATGCATTCCATCCACAATCAACTAAGCCAGTTTTAAGAGAACTTTCATTTTCTCTATAGCAAATATCAATGGAAGCGGTTTCAGCAGGACCTAAAATCTATTTAAAAAAAGTACCAAGACTGATGGGATCAGCATATAATAACTGAATTCTGTTTTAGGGTAGAACAAGATTGTCTTGTTACACGTAATTCACGAAAATTGCAAAAAAAAGGTGTTTAAATACATAAGAATTTAATGATGTAAATACAAATTTTTTCTGTTTAATTAAAATTATAGAAATCTACAAGCAGAAAATCAAAATTTTTACAATTAATCTATATGATTGATATGGAGTCCCACATTAAAAAATATTACAGTTTCTCGGTCCCAAAACCACTGTTGACGTCAAAATAATAAGCGCATGCGAACCTAATACAACCAAAAATAAACAATAGTAAAACACTTTTATTTCAAATTCACTCTTTTTATTCGACATAGTTCCCTTCGCTGATTATAGCGACCCTCCAACTTATCGATACCATTTTTGTAGTACGCTTTGTCCTTTGCTTCAAAATAGGCCTCAGTTTCGGCTACCACCTTTTCATTCGACAAAAATCCCAACGAGTATTCTTTTCAGATTTGAGAACAGAAAATGGTCGCTGGGAGCCAGATCTTCGTCGGTAACAACCGTTTTTGGGCGTCCACCGTGCTTATTTCACCACGTCTAAGCTTAGCATGCCGATCATTGATGGTTGATTTTGCTGGAGCAGTATCCAGAAACTCGTCATCAAGCCAAATTTTTGATTCAACTAAGAAGTATATTTTTCCCTCCAAAATGCAATATTTTATTAAAACGCGAAATTCCTTTTTATCCATTTTTTTCACAGCTACAATGATCCGACAACTGTCAAATTTTTCCACAGGTCTTTTAAAGGTTGGTGTTAACTAAAAATCATTAATTAATTAATTCTTGTAGCGCCATCTACGTGTCAGGCCGGGGACTTTCCAATTGAGCTATTATTATAGTTTGTAATGTTGAAGAAACGTATAAAGAGAAGAAGTTCAATGTGATGGGAAGCACTATTTCGTTAACAGCTGCGAAGACACGCGTTGAATACAGCAAGGTCGGCAATAGGAACGCGCGGTAGAAATGTGAAACCAAAAAAGGTATAACAATGAAGATAAAGGTGGTAAGAGCGTGAAGCTAATATTATATAAACGAAAAAAAATGTTTATGCTTTTATACATTTATTTTTATAAATTTTTAATGTACTTTTTTTTTTTAATTTCCTACTTTTTTATTCAGCGACTGTGCCCAGCTAACTTGCCATAAAATCGCTTGTAATTGAAGTGATTGAGATTGATTGTCATGTAAGCTTAGGCGCATAACAATTACTTGTCGTTTATGAATAAATATATCCACTCACACAAAGGAACAACAAAAGCTACAATTTATGCACATACATATCTTTACGATACATCTGTTGTATTGTTTGATAAAAAATAATGAAAAAAATTGAAAAGAAATATTTTTGCTTTGACTTTTTTATTACCCTCAAGTTATAACACTGTTATTAATGCCGGCATTGTAAATGAGTTTGATTGTTTGGTTGACAGTCGAAATGTGCTGCTACCCATTTTTGTGTTTAGTTATTGTGAAAGCGTGTTTAAATGGCTTTTAATAAATTTCTGTTCATTTTTTTAAGTATTTATTTATAGTTTTATTGTTATGCATGCATTCATTGTGCATTCGTTTTTGGTTTTTATTTCATTTTTTTATGTTCATTTGTTATAGCTTTCAAGCTGATTTGACTACAGCTTTATTGCATTGTGTAAATTTTTTCATTGTTTAAGCTTAAACAAATGAATTTTCAACAAACAAACAAACAAACAAAAATATCGACAATATGGCGCCAACAACACTTATTATTCGTGCATAGGCATGAAAAATGTTATTTTTTTCGGGTTTAGTATTTTTTATTGTTAAACTTTAGGTAAATATTTCACTATTTCTCATATAATTTAAGATAAAGTAAATGAACTCATAAGTCTATAAGGCTTAAACAGTGATAAACGGTCTCCAGTGAGTTTTTGTGAGCAAAATTCATATTTTCTCTGAAACTTCTTCCACTCATCTCAATGAGTTGAATCCAAAATTCAAATGGCAACTATATACGAATTTCCTAGTTGGCATTCAGAGAGAGAAAATTTACAATAAATCGTCATTGACGCACACAGCTCTATGAAATAAGAGAGGCTAATTAATGAGCGAGGAAACAATGCTCTTTTTCAATGTTTGCTGTCAAAATCTGACAAGCAATCAGCTGACCAACTGATGTAAACAGGAACATTTTTTCCCAAAATTAATATAAAAAAAGTGAGTATTGAAACGAAAATGGCAAACAATAGAGAAAAATTAGGTTATCTAAGGATCACACAAATTTTTTGTATATTTTCAGAGTATTTGAAAAATAATAATTAAATTACTTAGATGTTTTCCAATTAAAAATTGGTTTGAAGAAAAAATTGCTTCCTTTTTTACACTTCATTTTATAAATAACAACACTTCATTTTAATTTAAGGTGTTAGGCGACTCTAGAGGGCTACAAAATAGGCCTTTTTTGAGATTTTTTCAGGAAAGCTATTAAATAAACCTGATTCTTGACGAAAAGCATTTATTATACATATAATTAGCTGCTTATAACTATTTTTTAAGAAATATTAATTTGAAAATAACGGCTATAAAACGTTCTCCCTAGGATGTCTCCCTTTTTTTTGGAAACCTCGGCCGGACACACAGCTTCTGTATTTTTTTTTTAATTTTAATAATTTGTTGAACGGTTTTCGCCTGTAAATAGCAATAGCTACAGAAGTACGTAGGATTTTTTCAATATATGCATTTTTGAAAAAATCGGGGGTGTCTTAAGGAAAAAATAACAATTTGGACTAAAAAAAATGTCGAAATTTGTTAATAAAAATAAAACTATGCAAGATAAAAAAAAATTTGCCTATTTCTGTAGATATTGTATTTCCGAAGATGTTGTCAAAATTTCATGTGAATCGGTTGCAAATTATTTGAGTTATGTTTGTTGAAAAAAGCAGCTTTGAGATAAACGCGTTTAAAGTTTTGAGTATGCCTTACTGATTGAAACAGACGCTTCAACTAGAGAACGAAAATGGGGCATTTAGAAATTTTTATCTTTCATAATCTTTCGGGATAACATTTTTGAGACCATAATGTATCCATTTTCTGAAAATTCTAGAGTGGTCTAACCCCTTAATTGTGTGTAAACAAATTTTTAACAGGAATAATGAAAAAAGTGCTACTGTACTACTGTACTACTTGTTACTTCTATTCCTCATTCTCTCTATGAATCTATCTCTTTATATCTGTCTCTCTTTGTCTCTGGCTCCCTCTTATCATAGGTTTTATGTTTTGACAGTTCTATAAACTAGACTCAAAAAGTTCTTTAGTAATCATAACTTGTAGTATTTCTAATTTTTTATTTTCTAATTCCAATAAATAAATTATAAAAAAAATTAGTTATTAATATTACAAGAAATATGCTTGAATTTAAAGTATTGAATTTTATTTTTAACGAAGAACTGCACGTTGAAATTAATTATTAAGGTATATATTAGCATATGGTTCATGCCTCAAATTAGAATAAAATTATTATTATTATTCTTTATCATTGCGAAAATGGAAATTTAATAAATGTCGAATATAGTCTTTCCGTAATAAATAAATTACGGAAGCTTCTATTTGAAAATCATTTTGATTTATAAACAAATATGTATGAAATATAAAGCGTTCTTCATTTAGTCAACCTCACAAATCTAATCTAAAGCTATGAATAACAGCTATAAATAAAACCCTCTCCTAGTCACGTACGTAGTCATATAGGCATGAATAACAGATGTCTGTCAAATGATTAAATTCTGACCTCTCAATCAATCAAATTGCATTTGAATTATTTATAAATTATAATTAAAGTTAAATTGACAAGTTGATTTTAGCATGTGTTTTTATTTAAATATGATTTCCATTTCAATTCTATTCCAAGTATTATAGAAAATATAGCAAATTATCAAAATGAGTAACACATTTTGGAACCTATGGAAATGGGTTGCAATCTAACTATAAATAAGCCTAGATACTAAGGCTGCTAATATATCATCTAACAATGATCGTACTCTCATATATAGCATGAAAGATTGAAACAAATTTGCGAAAAAAATTATTTCTGGAGAAATGGGTTAATTAAATTGATGTGCGAATAAGATGATCTTCACTAAATGTAATTAACCAGTTTGACCAAAATTTTGGAATTTTTTTGTAGAGAGCTTTGCTATTTCTAGGTGAAGAAACAATCTACAATTCCCTCAACTGAATTCAGGTTCATCAATGCAACAGTATATTGAAAAGTACGTCCAGCCTATCTGTAATATAGCTATGATCTGCAGATATCGTAGTCGAACATTTCATTATCAGTTGGGGTCGTGAATGCGCTGACCTACTACTCACTAAATGTACAAATATATTGAACACCTTTTATGTTATAAAGAATGACCAAGTAGAGGTCCTTTTTTCAATAGCCCTTTTTTTACAGATCATGCGTGAGTAGTGCCAAGCTGTCATATCATTTTTGTTCAGTATTGTTTGGCATTTCATCATGGAAAGACTTACGCTTGAACAACGTTCAACTTATGGTCAACATAATCGGCCTATCGAGCATTCTATTCGCAACACCATCACCCATCTTGAGACCCAGCATTCCACGTCCAGCACGCAGTGAAGATAATATAGCGGCCGTAGCTTTGGTTTCAACAAGACGACGCCACATCCCACACATCACATCAATCGATGGATTCATTGAGATAACATTTCGGTGAGCAGATAATTTTACGTTTTGGGCCGGTCGATTGGAAACCAAGATCGTGTGATATCACACCGTTGGACTTTTTACTGTAGGGAGATGTAAAGTTTAAAGTCTATGCAGACAAGCCCGGTTCAATTCAGGCCTCCTTGGAGCAAAGCATCACGCGTGTCACTCGCTAGTTACCAGTCGAAATGCTCGAACGAGTCATCGAAAATCGGACTCAACGGATGGACTATCTGAGACGTAGGCACGGCCAACATTTCAAGGAATAAATGCCAAAGAATGTTCTTTCGAATGATAACAAACATTCCTAATTAAAATTGAATTTTCTGTATTTTTTATTTAAAAAATAGGGTCCTCGAAATGGATCACCCGTTATAATGATAAACTTTTTTTTGATGATTTGAAAGGGAAAGAGTAAAAAAAATTATTCAAAATCCATTTAAAATGGCAAAACGTAAAAAATGCGTTCATTTAGAAAAATACCTAAACCACATAAAAATTAAAATAAATTGTATAAAATATTGAAATTACTCTCAAATTTATTCATAAATCGCTTAATAATGAACAAAACCAATCAAACCAAAAATAAACTTACCGCATTCGGTGCGGCCAGATAATCTGGCCGCAAATATTGATTGCTGGACTGCAGCAATTTATTATAATTTGTTAAATCCACTTTGAGGCTTTCGTTCTACAAATGCACCGCGAAACGAAGAAACTAGTTAAATGTGCGCTGATGCTGTTCGTCTGGCAACTCTACCACACATACAGAGAGAAGAAGCACCAATTACTACGGCGAGAGAACAAACGCACGACGCCGACAATGTAAACGAGCGCGAGAGAGCGAGAACTTGCGCACGCGTGCAACAAGTATTTATATGTAAATATGTATGTGCGTGAAATGTTTGCGCGGTTATTATGGATTATTGTTGGTTGTTGTTGTTTTTTGCTATCTTGTTTTCTTGCTTGTTGATATTTCTACAAGTTGTTGTTGTTGTTGTTGCGACAACTTACTATTTTCACCACAAGTTCTTGTTGCTGTTGTTTTTGCTACAATTTGTTACTGCTGCAGTTTGTTAGGATGTTAACTCTGTTTCTTTGTCAAATTTACGTACATACATATGTACATATATTTGTTCATGCATATACATATGTAAATGTGTTAAGCGACAACAGTTGCTGCTGCTGCTGCGACGCTTATGTGTTAATCGTGTGTTGTTAGCGCATGCGCATGCGTTGTACACACGCTTGGCTTTGTTGCACGCTATGCGTTTTGTGTGCTGTAAATTTATTATAACTGTTTTTTTTTTTGTGGCAAGTTGATTAATGTGTTTTAATTACCAATTGCAATGCGATTATTTCACCTTTTTGCTGTTGTTCAAACATAAATATGTATGTATATTTGGGTGTTTTTTACGCAAGACTGCGCTACAAAATTGCTTTTCTTTCCTCTGATACTCTTGTTGTAGTTTTTTGCGTGTTTATTTGATATTATTTATTTGATAAATTTTTTTTGTTTGTAATAAATATGGCCTACAATTAACGAATTTATTACTGTTTGCAGAGAACTTCACTTTTTGCTGTAAAATATGGAAATTATATTTATTAAATTTGTGTGTAGGTGTGTGTGTGTGTGTGTGTGGTTTCATGATTGCTTACATACATACATATATAAATAATTGCGAATATTTCTTTATTTATGCATGTATGTATGTATACGGGCGCACTAGGAGTGGGCGGTTGCGCTTGTTGTTCGCATTATTAATTTATATGAGTTTCCATTTATTGTATTTTACACACAAGTTGCACAATATTTTTTCAACACGTTCTCTCATATACATATATTTTTTATTGTTGTTTTTCCTTTGTTTTTTTTTTTCATTTATAGCTGCTGCTGCATTAATTAGTTTTTATTTGCTGTAGTTTTTATTTATTTATTAATTGCTGCCACATTTGTCTACATATAACTGTATATACATACATATGTATATTTCAACGCTACCAAACGACGGCATTGGCTGACGGACGCTGACTGACGCACAGCTGCTTCACTATTATTTGCACTAATTGAGCAATAAATTATAAATTGTTGTTGTAGCAGCAACTAGTGCACTTTTTGTTATGTATTTAGTTGCTGTTTTTTTGGTTTTTTGGTTTTTTCTGTAGTTTTTGCTGTCGTTATTTTTACAACAAGACAAGAGTTATTAAAATTAAATTACTTAAAATCACGTTATTTAGTGGCAACACCTGGCAAATGTCTTAACATATGTTAGCACATACATACATACATACACAAAAAGAGACAAGATAAAATGTATAATACTCGGTGCCGACAAATGCTTAATACATTACAAAAGCACCCCTGCGTACGAAATTTCGCTTGAATATCTCAAAAACTGGCAGAGACAACTTTGCATTCGAAGCGGCAGGCAAGAGAAGAAGCTGATGATCTTGGCTGGATTAACTGCATTCGTCATTCTAATCATAACGGTTTAACCTTTGATGACGGGATATATCTCATGCTGGCACTTACATACTTTACACTAAATCTAATATATCATTTTAGGCTCATTACAGGTATAATTAATTGCAATAAAGTTCTGCTCAAGTGAATCTAAACGGAACTCAAATGAATCTGGTCAGAACGTCCCTTTGTTCAGTTAACATTTTACTTTGCTCTCTCTCTCTCTCTCGATCACTCTCTCTCATTCACTTTCTTTCTCTCTTTCACTCTCTTTCTATCTCTCGCTCTTTCTCCTTCACCCTTTTTCTATCTCTCGCTCTTTCTCCTTCACTCCCTCTCTCTGCGATTGCCTAAGGAACATTAATTTCTACTGGATCTTTCATTTATAGATCAGAAAACAAATCTTATCTGCTCTCAAAACTCTGAAAAAGCCTGGAGGTATTTTTCACAACTCTTCGAAGTTGTATTTTAGTTAAGACCAATCTTACGCTATGATGCTTTGGCAGAGAGGATCGCTGCTAATCATACAACATATCGCTAACCACCGAACTTTGCATAACAGCAGCGCTACGCCAACGGCTGCACTTGAAAGTTTACTCAACCTACAAACCAAACGACATAGCGATGAAAAGACAGGCATTGCAGGGAAATTCGCTGTGGGATTGTTGGCGTTAGATGCTATAACATTCGATCCTGCGAGCGAACTGCCCTGAGAGATTTACATATGTCTCTCAAAAACCTTTGACACGGTCGATTACGTCGTTCTGCTATCGAACATTGAGGGAACCTCATTATAGCCAGGGCTAAGGAGGTGTACAGACACCGGTAGAATTTCGAGGTCAAAATTCCAAACTTGGAAACATTAAGTAAGGATTTCTGCAGGATGATTTCCTGCTCCCACTATTGCTTAATTTTTTACATTTGAGAATTCCTTCACCACCAGAGGGGGTGACTGGCCAGTTTAATGATTTGATGTGTGCGACCTATTGAACTTCAGGACCACTTAACAGAAACCCTGGAGGACCCATTAACAGGCCATAAACACCTTTATAAAATCTCTTCACGTGAGTGACGTGCACGGAGTCCAAAACGGCCTCACGAGACCCAAGTAATCGGGCACAATTTTAGTCTGGATACTGACTTTCTCAACGAATATCCGGCATGCAGTGGTTCCCACACGCCATTAACAAACTCTTTGCATGACTCGTTAGATGAACTCGACGAAACAGACTGACTTTGCCTAGTCCGGAGGGAGAGTTGAATAAGCCGCTACACCAACAACAACAACAACTTTTAGTACTTGCGCTCTTAGAAGAGCAGTAAACGATAGTCCGCAACTTAAGGGCATCATAGGCGAGCAGAATTGGCATGTACGGGAAGCAGATATGATTAAAACGTCAGAATACCTGCTCTGTTCCCATACGGCCTTATCTAGAACATGACTTGGGCTTGCTATGCAGAGGACTCAAGGGGTGCTTAAAACTGGATATCAAAGCGCTCTTAAACTCTTAATTTGTGCTTACATTTAACCTTATAAAAATACCAACAGCGTAGCGGCCAGATAGTGTAACCTAATCTTTATTTGAAATAAATCCAAAGCAGAGTGGATGTTATAAGAAGTTGCTAGCAGGGGCTAGTACGGGAGAATCTATGTTATTTTTTAGATATACTTATACATATGTAAGCATTTCGCTGTTAATAATCTTAAAGATTTGTAATGCAGTCGCCGTGTAATATTTTATTTTTTGTTATAGTGGCTGAGAGTAGGAAAGTAACGAGCGGAAAGAAACGAGGAGTTGTTACGCTCGCTGTATGAGCATGTGTACTCGTATGTGTTGGTGGCTGCGCGGCGCGAACGAAGCGTGAGTTGGTTGAGCCCACATGCACGGCATACATATGGGATAGATATAGATAGAGAGTGATAGCATACATACGATATTAGACAGGATTATATGCATAAATAACTAAAACGCTAAAAAACCATCCTTTAGGAGTAATAACAAACTCTGCTTTTCGTTATTCATAAGCATGTGTGAGCAAGTTCCAAACGCAGCAAGTCCACGGCTCGTCTCTACATGCTTTCATTCATTTTTTTTTTGTACCATATTTTGAAATGCACATTATTGTTTAATAGTTTGGACACGCTTGCTTGGCGTCAACAACATTTGTATGTACAAACATATGGGAGTATGTATGTATGTATGTATGTATATATTCACAAGCAACGTGCTCTTAGTCGCAGCTATAGCTGCCATTACCGTTGCCAGCACACTGAACATATGCATATAGATATGTATGTACTATATATGCATGTGTGTAGTTTGGTGTGAGCTTCAAACTAATAAATCATAATTTGCTTCCACTAGCTTGAGTGCCGGTTGTTTATTATAATTTTAATTCGGTTTTTTTTTCTTCTTTTTTTCCGCCACTATTTGTATGGCAATAATTTTTGTTAAACACTCAAAGAGGTTTTTTTATGAGCTTTTTTGCATTTAATATGTGTATTTAACTGTATATATGTATGTTTGCTCTTATGTTTTTTTTTAGTTTTTTTTAATTTTATTATGAAATATGGCATATAATTTATTACGAACACGTACATATAACGGATGTGGTAAGATATGCGGGTCATACCAGCAAACATATGCACACACTGGTACCTACACCCACAAACAAAAAATTATATATGAAATGCCTGTGTGTTAAGCGTTAGAGTGACCATATACAATGTATATGTATATATATATATATTGTATAAAAATGTATATATGTGTGTGTACGCAGATGCATGTATGCGTGAAAAGGAAGTGGGCGCGCGCAAATTCTAAAAATTACCAAATCATACCCCGTTAATCGCACAGCGGATACGACAAAACGCTTTTGCGGTAAGAAATCATGCGATAATACGTACATACATACAGTACATACAAACATACATATGCATATGTATGTGCATATTGAACGTATTTATAAACGTTTATACACTTGTAAACTTAAATATGCTTGGGAGTGGATTCACTTTATGAACGACTTCGCCAACAGTGCATATGCATTTATTCACATACATATATGTTAGCGATATATATGTATGTATGTATGTATATTGCATAAATATTATTTTTATAATTATTTTTTCTTCCATTTCCATACGCAAGTGGGTGTTTTGCTTAATTTGGAAAAATGAAAAAAAAAAAAGAATTACCGGCGCGTTGCGGCAGCTTTACACCACATTTCCACATGCCACACTGACTGCCTGTTTTTACAGCACAAATGCGGGAAATAATTGGTTATTTTTTTCGAATTAAATCAAATTTTTATTGTCACTACAGTAAATTATGGCACTGGAGAGTGTTAAATTTGCTGTTATTAAATTTGTATCAACTAATGGTGCTCATTATATATGTAATATCGTACAATTCCACAATATTTGTATATGTTTTTTTTTTATTCAAAATATAATATGCTGAACGTATACATGTAATAATACTGTTATTGAGGCAATTAGACAGGCAAATAATTACTTTTTGTTGAATTATTTGTGTTAAAATAAATTTTAAATTAAATTTTCGAGTGTTTATTACGATTGCTGTGCATGCTTTTATGGTTATGTAGTAAATTGTGAAAATTTATATTTTTATTTTTATTGTTTTGCTATGCATAACTGCATATTTTAGCGTTATTATGCAAATATTAAAATGCTTTGCTATATAATAGTGCATATTTGAGCGCTTTTATGAAGCTTTTATTGCACAAAACATATATTTTTTTATTTGTATATTTTTCATTTGTTGTTTAAAATTTTTAATTATTTTATTATTATTTTTTTCCAACGGTTTTTACCTTTTTACTGCAACTTCTATTGATTTTTTTAATCTTTTTATTTTTCTTTTATTTTTTATAATGGTTTATATAAATTTGTTATTTTTATATAATTTTTTATTTTAGTTTTTTTCTTTAATTTTTTTTTGGTTTTCACCGTTTTTTTTTTCTTGCTTGCTTAAATTTGAATTGCACAGCAATTTTTATTGCATTCACCATACAATTTGCAATTTCTATGCACAGTCAGTTATTACATTTTATTGCCGCCAATAATTGCTTTGCGTCAATTTACACTGTACATAGGTAAATGACTGTTGTTGCTGACAGCAGTTTCTGTCGCCAATTGCGCTTATTATTAGTTTTTTCATTTAATTTTTATGTTTTATCTCTTTTTTTGCTGTAATTATTACTTAGGTGGCAACATCCGGTAGTTAACAGCTGATAATTTCAATAAATATGCAATAATTTGATTTAATATATCACTTCCGTCAGTCAATTATGCGGCATTTTTATGCGTATATACCTACATATGTACATACATATTTGTTATTATAAATAGTCAGCGCGCAACACCTATGCTGCAAAAATGCCACCGTTAAGTCACTACTTAAGGCAAGAAATTAATTTGTTTCCGTGTAGAAAAATGTCGTTAGCATTTCATAAATGGTAGCACAATTAACATTTAATGCATTTGTAATAAATCTTTAAATCTTTGTATTTTTTTTTAAATATTGTATAATAATGCAACCGGCCACACCACTCCACTGCATACCACACCGCATTCAGCTGAAATATGTGCAGCAGTTGAGCAAAATCACCTTTTCGCCGCTTAAACGCTTACTTCATGCCACTACACACTTTACATTAAATAATATTTTTGTGTTGTTGTTGTTGTTTTTATTGTTATTACAATTTTCGACATTTTTTTGTTTTTTCGAATCTACTAATAATCGTCACGATTTGATTTGTTATAGCGGCGGCCCGCGCGCGCCACTTCGTACGTGAAATAACAAAATTCGACTGAAAATCTATAAACATTCGCCACAATGCTCTGTGTTGGTGGTAGTAGTAGTGGTAGTGGTGGCAGCGGCATTGTATACGCTACACACAAAGCCATAGTTTTATGGTTTGGCGACAGCGACGGCAACGGCAACGGTGGATTCTCCCATAGTCATCGTCGCATGCCACACAACAGCAACGACGACGACGACAAAAACATCTTCGGCCGCATTTGAGTTTTGTATAGCAAACGACAAAAATAATTGAGCACCCCACACACAACAAAAACAAATTTATGATACAATATCTCAAGCACAACGCAACAATAACTACAAAAAAAAAAGAAGAAAAAAAAATTTAAAACAAAATACCTGCTACTAAATTAGTGTTGCCATTTGCCTTTGACCACTTTATGCCGCCAACTGCACTCATATATTTTTCTCATTGTTGCTTGTTGTATTTTTGTTGTCGCTTTCAACAAGTGCGCCGCTACTTACTTTAATATTTAGCTCTCCACTGTCTCTCTCTCTCTCTCACATTTCACTCACCCAACAACACTAATTGACTTCGCTGCTGCTCTTTGCTGCTCTAGAAAACTCAATCGGTTTTGTATTTTAGCTTTGTAAGTTTCTTTAAAGCTCACTGTTGCTCCACAGTGGTTGTACATGCGCAGTATGTGGTGCGCTCATTACATCAAATAGCTCCACATTTGTTTTGTATTGTACTCTCGTAGAACAAGTTATTGTGTTACTGTGTTTCTTGTTGGCTTTGTGTGTCTCAGCATTGAGAAAACTGCTGCCACCGTGGGAGGCTAAAGAGCAGCATTATTTATGGGCGCAAAAAGTGTAGTGAAATTGTTCCCGAAAAGTAGTAAAAATAGGCGTATTTATGTTTGAGTGCGTAAAATGGTAGCAGTTGTTAAATATAATGACATTTAAATTTCATCTTTAGAGAAAAATAGTATATTTTTTTCTGTTAAGATCGCTACGCAGCTCTAACTAAAACGATCTCGAACAAAAATCAAATATTTCGTGGATGGAAAAATGTAGTAGGCACGGAAATTTAATAGATTTATTTTCATTAAAGGATAACTATTTTGATATTTTGATAGAAAGAAGATATGCAAACGTAAATAAATAAAAGGCGAAACACATTTTTGGTATAAAAATAGTAGAAATTTATGAAAAATACGAAACCTTTTTCACAACTTGCTTCTTTCAATAGTTTAGAAATAAAGTATTCTGTCTGTGAGACTATGCATTTCGTTTAGAAACCTAAAGAGTTTTCCAATAAGGATGATATGATTTCTGATTGTCGTTTGGCCATTTTTAATATATCATGACCTGTAATTTTTTTTTATTGTATTCAGTAATGTTTACAATTTCATCATGGCAAGATATACGCAAGAACAACGTTTAAAAATTATTCAATATTATTATCAAAATAATCGTTCCGCAATTGCAACTTTTGTGCGCTTTTGCCATTTTATGGTCGTAATAACCGCCCACCTGGACTCGCTATTCATCGAATTGTTGAAAATTTTGACCGTACATTTTCTTTACATAATGTTAAAGTGCCAATAAGACAAAGAAGCGGTCGAAGTAATGAAAATATTGCTGCCGTTCAGGCAAGTGTTGCTGAAGACCGCAATTTGTCGATTCCAAGACGTTCGTCAGAATTGGGACTAATTGGCGGATTTTGATTTGCATCCATATAAAATTGTTCTCACTCAAAAACGGAAGCCATTGGACCACTATTAACGTCGTGAATTTGTTGATTTTGCCTTGGAACAACTTGAAAACGATAATGATTTTTTAAGAAAATCATCTTCTCCGATGAGGCTCACTGAGTGGTGCGATAAATAAACAAAACTTTCGATTCTGGTGTGAAGAATTGTTCATGAACAACCAATACATTCACCTAAATTGACAGTTTGGTGTGGTTTTTCGTCTGGTGGAATTATCGGTCCGTACTTCTTTCGAAGTGAAGCTGGTAGCACCGTTACTGTCAATGTTGAGCGGTACAGATCGATGATAACCAACCTTTTACTTGTATGTCCACAATTAGAAGAAGTTAAGCTTAACAACATCTGGCTGCGGCTGAGTAATTGCCAGAAAGGTTTGAAAGATTCGATTATTTCAAGAAATTGTGACATTGAATGACCTCCAAGAAGTTGTGATTCAACAGCATTAGACTACTTCTTGTGGGATTATTTAAAGTCATTGGTCTTTAGCAATAAACCAGGCTCTCTTCAAGCTTTAGAAGTCAATATTGAACGTGATATTCATGACATACGACTTGATTTAGTGGAAGAAGTGCTCAAAAATGGGTTTCATGGGGCCATTTGAATGATGTTTTATTCAGAATTTAGTTGTATCGATTGTACTTCACATTAAATAAAGAGCATTTGAATTTCGTTAATTATTAGTGTGTTTTTTTTTTAAAGAAATCATATCACTCTTATTGGAAAACCCTATATAATATGTGCCTCTGAAATCTCCTTAGTCACATGAGAACAAGAACTTGATACCTTCTCAATTTCTTGACCTTTTTAGCAAATTTTTTTTAAACGAGTACTTAAAAGGGAAGAAAAATTAATTAAATCTATTTTTTCGGATACAAAAAATTCTTAGTTATCATCTTTTACAACGGTTTGAACCCTGACTTAACCCAGTTATTTATTGCTCCAAGTGCCTCATTGACTACGATCTGAGGGTTACAAAGAACGCATATCGCTTACAATAACCAAAATATCATCTGCGTAGGCTGCCTTAAAAAGTGATAGTAAAAGGTGATCCATTTCGAGGTTCCCTACTATTTTAAAGAAAAAAAAAACACAGAAAATTCAAATTTAATGGGAAATGTTTATTATCATTCGAAAGAACATTCTTTGGCATTTATTTTTTGAAGATTTTCTCTTTCAAATGTTGGCCACGGCTACGTCTCAGATGGTCCATCCGTTGAATCCAATTAACGATGACTCGTTCGAGCATTTCGACTGGAAACTGGCGAATGAAACGCGTGATATTTTGCACCTAGGCCTGAATCGAAGCGAGATTGTCCGCATAGACTTATATTTTACATATCCCCACAGGAAAAAATCTAACGGTGTGATATCACACGATCTTGGTGGCCAATTGACCTGCCCAAAACATGAAATTATCTGCTCACCAAAGTATTAACTCAATAAATCCATTGACTGATGCGATATGTGGGAAGTGGCGCCGTTTTGTTGAAACCAAATTTCGCGGAGATCTCGAGCTTCAATTTCGGGAATCAAATAGCCGATTATCATGGCACGATAACGGTCGCCATTGACGGTCATGTTCCGACCGGCTTCATTTTTGAAGAAATATGGGCCGATGATTCCACCGGCCCACAAACACACCAAACCGTTATTTTTTCTGGATGAAATGACAGCTTTTGAAACCCGTTAGGTTGATATTGTCCCAAATGCGGCAATTTCGCTTGTTTACATACCGATTAAACCAGAAATGGGACTCTCGCTGAACAAAATTTGGCTCAAAAACGTCCGATTTTCTTGGAACTTTTCAAGAGCCCATAGAGCGAAGCGATGTCGCTTGGGGAGGTCGAGCGAATCTACTCTCTACGGTCTTCGTGTACACTCTCAGCTACGGTCGCTATATTTTCTTCACTGCGTGCTGGATGTGGTCTATTCCATCGAAAATTATGAAATAATGAATACTGTGTCTCAAGATGGGTGATGGTGTTGCGAATAGTACGCTCGGTATGCGGATTATGTTGACCATAAGTTGAGCGAAGTGCGCGAAACACATTCTTTGCAGGACGTGAATTTTCGTAAAAAATTTTAATGATTTGTAAACGTTGTTCAGGCGTAAATCTTTCCATGATGAAATGCCAAACAATACTAAACAAAAAGAACATAACGACACGACTTACGCGTGATCTTTCAAAAAAAGGCTATTGAAGAAAGTACATATGCTTGGATCACCCTTTAATATAAGAAATTGTACACCTCAAGGACGCAACTGCTATAAATGTGTGTGTCAATTTTGTGAAATGAAGTTTGCTGATTCCAGTAACATATACATGTACCTATTTTTGATGGGCCATTTCAGTAGCGATGGAACTAGCGATGTTTTGACTAGTTCAAAAATAATGAAAATCAATTCTATAAAAGTTTTATATTTGCAGTGACACACACAATATGAAACACAATGTCACCTACATAGGTTAATTTTTATAGCTGCATAATATTCCTGGGATATAGGCTACAGTATGGTATACACGAAGGACCAATATGCGGGCTGAAATAACTATGAACCATAGAGCACATATATAGACCGTGGAGAGGACCTTAAAGTTCTTAAAAACTCCACTGCTCACATGAGTAAGATTATTTTTTATTTGTTCTCTTTCAAGAATTTGAGAACTCATTCCCATATAATCGATGCTAGTGATTTTTGACATACTTTGGACATGTCTCGATGATTAATAGTAGGTAATCGACGACATAAAGAATTTGAACGACTGGGGCATTATTGACAATATCGACTGATTTTTGTATTGAAAAAATCAATAAAATATAATAACCAATGAAAGGTTTGAAACATTAATAAAAAAAATATTTTCAAATTATTTTTAATAATGTATTTTTTTATTAACTACCGCGCGAAGTCTCTTTTAACTTCACGCTGAAAGTATAGGCTGATTCGCGGCTCTATTCGCAACTCATTTCAAATATTTCACTATAGATATCGAAAATAATTATTTTATTAGGTTGGTTTTTTTTGGATTTTCATGAAAGAGTACGGGAATAATTTTAAATTTTTTGATTTCATAAAAAATTTGCAATGCCTATCAATATCAAGCGATTAATTCATTATCCGAAAAAGGGTAGAAAAATTATTAAAACTAAAACAATGTACTTTTTTTTTTATAACTCCCGTGTGATTAATTTACTAATTAAAAAGAAAAATTCTTTCAAATATCAAGCGAGCTTATAATAGTTTTATTGGTGTATTTCCAATACTATATATGGAAATTTAATGATTATCCCATCGTTAGCTGCGAAAATTATAATTTTATTACTGAATAAAAAGTTAAATATCAGCAATTAATAATTAAACGCTATTGAAAATGTTTAGATCTTAAAATAATGAATAAATAAAAGTTCTTCGATAAATGTAGTGCAGATTACGGTCTTCGGTTGGATTTGATAAAAAAATGAAAAAAGTTTTGAAATTTAGTCTTTTTATCTCAAAGAATTTAGTATTTCCGGTTGAAATTTTTTTGAAATCAAGGAACAAAAAACGGCGGCAAAGTATCGAGATATGTAAGTCAGGCAAATTATCAAATTATCTTTAAAAAATAAATGGCAAATATGTGTTATCTCTTTCAAATGGTAGTTAGAGCTTTTTTTGCATATATGGCAACACTAAGTCGCAGTAATTTAACGCAGTAGGAAATTAGTACGAAAAGTGTTTCACTAAATTAATGTCGCTGCGCTAAGCATAACCCTTCAACGAAGCTACTCTCCTGAATGTGTAGTATTTGACCTCCTGAAGTGCGCGTGCTGCCAGAACATAAACTATGACACTGCAAACGGCGCTCTGACATTACTTACTTTCCATACAACTCCACAAATGTTGTCACGAAGAAAAGCGAGCACATCCGCTTCACGCTCTCTCGCTACTGCTACGCAATGCTATGCGCTTTTGTGCTCACTCATAACACTCATACATTTGTTTAGCCAAGCATTGCTGATCCCACTCACTTTGTCGGCCATAATTATTTACACACCACCACAATGCCTCATTGCAAAGCCAGCCATGCAACAATGAGTGAATAAGTATAAGTGTTTAAATATGTGTTAGTGAATGAATGAGTATAGGTGCGAGAGAAGGAAGAAAGTGCATTCTAAATGCTCAATGCTTTAATTTTATTTGTTTGTATGTGCAACAACACTTCAGCCGGCTCTCTCGGTGCACCAGGGAGTATAAGCAACATTTCTTCATATGTGTATATGTATGTATGAGTGTGTGTATTTTTGCATTAGTTAAGTTATGAGCGACAATATGCCGAACGGAAATGCGACGTAATGTGAAATGCATAGCTTACACATACCTACAAGCATAAGTATTGTTGTAGGTAAACATAAAACAGCTGTTTTCCAGGCTGAGCGCAATAAAACATTCCTTAGCTAGGATGTGTGTACGCATTAGTGTGAGAGTGTGTATGTGTATGTCCGTGAATGAGAGACACATTATAAATAGCATTTCCTTGGGTAGCTTGATTAAAAAAATGCGCCATTTTTAAGGCAGCGTCGCAGTCGCAGAGAGAGAGAGCGACAATGAAATATATGTTTGCTTAACTCAAGTGTTGTGAGCAACTGAGGAGAGCAACGCAGAAGCGAAGTAACCGACGAGACGAAATTTATGGACTTAAGAAGGCACATGCGTTTTAGTTTCGCAGACATTTTTCTACTTGTTTTACTACTTTTTAACTGGTGGGAGTATTAATGTTGACAGGATATGAAAGGATGCTTGTTGGCGAGCGCGATAAAATATCATCGAGGTGTGTGGTTTGTGCAAGGAGTTAGTTATGTGTGCGACTAAGGAAAACGGACAAGAAACTCATACGTGGGTGACTTCAGTGTGATGGCGATATTTTAAGAAAATAATTTACCAAATTTATTTAGGTAAAATATATGTATTTTTTTCATTGAGCTGCTGCGATAGATATAATATAAAAGTAGAAAAAAATTATTTTTGACGAGGTAATAATTAGCCAAAATTTTTTAATTTTCTATTAGATTATGTTCAGACACATAAATCTAGAAACAATTAAGCTCTTAATCATGTTCAAATACATTCAATCAAGTTTATACTGTTCTTACAGTCAAATCTGTCGAAATAGTGAACTAATTTTTGCAAGGCCTGTTCACAGTATCCAGGTTGGTCACTATATCAAGGTTGACATTTTTTTATTCAAAAACTCAACAGATCATTGGAATACATTTATACTTAGGAAAATACAAAATTTATATACGAATGTAGAAGTGAAAGAATTCACGAATAAGTATTTGCTACTTGCCTTCGGCAATTGACTTTTGGACAGCGTTTTCGCGTAGTCTTTTCAATACTATCATGTCAGCGTAGTCAGTAGTATTGGCTTCAGTCCATGTGATAGCTTTATCAAAGCATTTAATAGCTTCTGTCGTTTTAATCGGATTTCCGATCTATACCGATATATATCTAAATTAATTGGTTCCTCACTACCGATTGTACTCCGCATTGGTGAAACCATTCTCTGAAAATGTTTACAGTCCATCCATGCACCCTTAGAGTTCCGGTAGAATGCTAGGATGTTATACGCCTTAAAAGAGCGTGGTTTTTTGACACGGCCAATTACTAACTTTGTTGTAAAGGGTGTTTTTTATAGAGGTATAGAACTTTAAGTTGGCATTACTTTTCAAGATGGCGACCGATTTAACAGCTGTCAAGTGATTTATTCTCAGTTTGGTTTGGCAATTCATCATGAATAGACTCACGCCTGAACAACGCTTGCAAATAGTGCAATTTTATTTCGAAAATAATGGTTCTGTGCGGAAAACGTATCGCGCACTACGTCCATTTTATCGTCGACAAAATCGTCCATCAGAGCAGTTAATTCGATTAACCATGGAACGTTTTCGCACCACGTTTACTCTTATTGATAACTCGCATCCCCAGAGATGCCGTACGGTGCGTACAGAAGAAGCTATTGCTGCTATAGAGCGTAGCATTGAGGAAGACCCGAATGAGTCCATCCGCCATCGAGCACAGGAATTGGATCTGTGTCCATCCACTTTATGGAAGATTTTGCGGAAGGATCTTGATTTGCGTGCTTACAAAATCCAACTCGTGCAAGAATTGAAGCCAAACGCTTATCAAGTAAGGCGAAGATTCGTCGAATGGGCCCAAAACGAGATTACCGTTGTTCCCGATTTTCATAAGCGAACTTTGTTTAGCGATGAAGCGCACTTCTGGTTGAATGGCTACGTCGACAAACAAAACTGCCGCATTTGGAGTGAAGGTAATCCTCAAGTGTATGTTGAAACACCGTTACATCCAGAAAAACTGACTGTTTGGTGCGCTTTATGGGCTGGTGGAATCGTTGGTCAGTACTTTTTCAAAAATGATTGTGGCCAGAACGTTACAGTCAATGGTGATCGGTATAGAGCCACGATTACTAACTTTTTCATTCCTGAATTGAATAACCATGATGTCCAGGAGATGTGGTTCAACAAGACGGCGCAACATGTCACACAGCTCGTGCCACAATAAATTTATTGAAAGACACGTTCGGTGACCGCCTAATTTCACATTTTGGACCTGTGAATTGGCCTCCAAGATCTTGTGATTCAGCACCGCTAGACTACTTTCTGTGGGGCTATGTAAAGTCATTGGTCTATGCGGATAAGCCACAAACGCTTGACCATTTGGAAGCAACATTCGCCGTCTTATTGCCGATATACGGCCACAAATGATGGAAGAAGTCATCGAAAATTGGACGTCCAGATTGGACTACATCCGCGCCAGCCGTGGCGGTCATATGCCAGAAATCATATTTAAAATGTAATGCCACAAGATTATCTTTCGGATAAATAAAATTCATGTCAATCGGGTAATCCATCGTTGTTTTTTTGCAACTTAAAGTTCTATACCTCTATAAAAACAGCCTTTATAACGCGTGATCCATTTCGTGGCTCCCTACTTTTTTAAAGAAAAAAAACCCGAAAATTCAAATTTAATCTAGAATTTTTATTATCATTCGAAAGAACATTCTTTGACATTTATTTACTGAAGATTATCTCTTTCAACTTTTACCCCGGCTACGTCTCAGATGGCCCATCCGTTGAGTTCTCGACACTAAACAAACCCCTGACCTTCGTGACTCCGCATTAATTAAATATTAATTAATCAAATAATTCATTATATGTTAGTCTAGATAAAAATTACCAACGTAGCAAATTTGAACAAATCGAACTTGACAAAAATATATCAAGCAAAGAATTCAACAAAATCGAACCCTAGAAATATTTGTCCCAATAAGATCGGTATCTCGCATACTTTCTGCAAAAAATTTAATTTAAAGTATATTGAACCATAAGATCAATTGTTTCGAATCGATTCTAAACGCACTTTCCAGAAAAAGTAACGGTGTTCTCTGTTGACTTAGACAAAAATCTATCTGTGTACTACGATTATCCAGCAATACATAAGATTTTTTAGGATAGATCACCATCAGGTCTACTTTAAGACAAATACTTACCAGGAGCACTCTCCGCGCTCCCATGAAGCTAACCTAAAATTTTTAGCAAAATCGGCTAAATGATTTCGGAGTCTATATAAGTTACATGCATACATGTACAGCCTCTGTTCTATATACAGGGTTATCCATTTTTAGGTTTCCAAAATAAACATAAATAAAGTGCATTTAAAATAATTTTTGTTTCAAGAAATTCCTTTTTCACTATAATGCTTGGCATTTATTCGCGTAGCCCCACAAGAAAAATCCTACGGTGTCAATTCGCACAATGGTGGCCAATTGACATCGCCAAGACGAGAGATTACACTACCGGGGAATTTTTCTCGCATTGTGTGGAATGTAGCACCATCTTGATGGCACCACATATTCTTCAAGTTGTGTTCTTCAATTTCAGGTCGGTTATCATACGAGCCAGACAGTAAGTTTTTTTTTTTTTTTTTTGAAGTAATGGCCTCCCATTAATTAGTTATTTGAGGATTCTAGGAGCCAAAAGCGACAATTTCGCTGATTTACATAACAACCGAGTAAGAAATGTGGCTAGTCGCTGAAGAAAATTTTGTTGAAAAAATCGCGGTCCACTGTTTGCTAATCGATGTAACTACGGCGTTGTGGATGGCCAGCTGGCCTTAGTTGTTATGTGTACTGGAATTTATATGGTTGTAGGTATAAGCCTGCGTGCAAAATACCCCATAATATGTTTTAAGAAAGCCCTTTTCTTGAGAACGTCAAGAAGTATACACATTCGGGTCATCGGCACCACATTAACTTACAGCAGCGATATTTGAGGTGGAGTGAGCCAAACGATGATGCATAGGCCTTACAATATCTGTAACTGATCCAGTCCTTTAAAATTTCTATAAAATATTACCAATTGCTTGAGTAGTTGGACGATTATGTGCACCATAATCTTCTCTTAAAGCACGAAACGTGGCCATGTCTGAATCATCATTTTTGTAGTCGGTTTCAACAGTTTTAATGCAGTGTGCCGTTGTTAAGCGACCCTTTTTCATAAATACTTGACTTTCAACTAAAACAAAACATGTTTCATTTGACAGTTTAGTTTGACAGATGTCAAAATACAACACTGCACTTTCGAAACCGCAAAATGGATATACAATATGACGTTACCGTTAGCGTCTAATGGTCTTCCTAATATGCACACAGCATCGGAATTTTTTTTTGTTTAAATTTGAAAAGTAATCGGCATTTTGAAGACCTGACCAAAATTGGCTCACATACAAATGCGTGGTAATAAAAATTACAATAAAATCCAAAATTGAACAGCTAATTTAACGCGACACTCGTAAGCCAAAACTAAACAAATGAGCAACAATAATGTCAACAAGAAATATGTATTTAAATATTTGCTACAGAGAAACTTAAAAGCCACTCAACAGGTCGATTCGATGTGTTTCGCTTGCATAATTTTACGGTAATGACCATATTTTTGTTAAATTTTTACGATTACTGTCATTTTATTAATGAAATAACCGTATTTTATGCGGCTTTTGCGCTGAATACCGTTTTGTTTTTTGATTTGACAATTTGACAATACAATGAAATTTAATTTTTGCGCTGAACATATTCATGCATATGTTTGTACATACATATATATATTTAAAATATTTAAATTTTAGTATTAATTTTTTGTCATTCGCAAGCATTTCAATTTCGTTTACACATTTTATATTTTTATTTATTTTTATTACCGAATTTTTTTCGATTTTCAGTCAGAACAGCAGATCGAATGCGATTAGTAAACGCTCAAGCTAAATTTTAATGTACATATGTATGTGGGTTTGCATTCGTGTAGTTGTACAGGTGAAATAACGTAAAAAACTTGAAATTTAATCAATGTGTTCATAATAATAAAATAAAATAAAATGATAGAAGAACAAGAGGCATGAAAATTATCATGGCACATCACAAAAATTAATGTTTTGTTAATTGAGTGTCGCCGTGGGACTTTGGTATGTCAAATGCATAAAATAAACAAATAAATTTTGCATTTAACGATTTCCACAGCCTGTGTGGAGTTGAATTAATTGCTAAGCGAAATATACATATACAAATACGTACATATGTATATATGTACACAATTTTGTATAAATAAAAATATAACGAATGTTCAACGCGTACTTTGAATTTAATTAAGTGTTTATGAATACTTTTTCAGGTTAGTTGAAATCAGCGCTAATGGTTTTCAAGTAGGCGCATGAGTTTTTCATTAGGGGAGTTCGCTATGGCTAGGAAATGCATGCTATGCAAATATTTCCTATGAAATTTTGCTAGAGATAGAGAACGCCACATTTCATGCCTGTGGCATATTCAATTCAAACAGCTGATTTGGTTGTCAAATGGAAGCTGATTGTTTTACTATTGAAAAATGCCGCGCACATCTGAAAAACAAAAGTTAATAAATTACTTAGTGTAGCAAGCATTTTGCGATATTATTTATGAAGACGGTATTGAATTTACTTTATTAATAGTTAAAAGATTTAATGAACAATTGTAACTTTTCAGACGATGATGGCTTTTGGAGAGTAATGGATAAATTAGAGAAAGAAGTCCTTGTTGTTTTATTTCATTGTCGGTGAGATTTTCAAAATGTTTCTAAATCTGTTGAATGGAGGTGTACCGGCATTCAACAACTGGAAGAAGGGCGTTTTAGGCAGATGCTTCGTGTGACTAGAGATCAGTTTTCTTTCTATTATCGCTGATTAAAAACAATGCAGAGTTCAACAATTCACAGTCGATCTTCAACTAGCTATAGTTCTTTACCGTTTGGGTTCATCCGTTGGAGTTGGTGATGGTGTAACTTTGTACAAAGTTACAAATAGAATATTTCGTGCATTTTTAAAACTTAATTCTAAATATATAGCCTGGCCTGATGCTACCGAATTAGTTTCAAAAACATTTCATGCGATGCCTAATTGTTTTGGATATATTGATGGTACTGAACTGAAACTTGCTGAAGCACCAGTGATAAATCATACAATTTATTTTTCAAAAAGTCAAATCTATTCTACCAAAGCGCAAGTCGGTTGCGACTACAAACTAAAAGTCCGGTATGTTGTCGTAGGACACTTCGGAAGTATTCATGACATAATGGCTGACAGGTGATTCCGCCTATCCATTGTTGAACGCATTAATCAAATTCCTCCGGTCGAAAGCAATGGGAAACCAGAAATCAGCTACGAAAATAGCCAAAGGGGCAATGAACCAGAATCGAAGCGCAGAACTTTGTATACATTAATGTTCGGAGATTGAAAAATGTAAGCGAATTATATACCTGCATATGTACATACATAACATAACATATCACCTACATATTTGAATCATACCAAATAATTTAAATCAAAACAGTGAAATTTTATTAATAACTATTTTTTATTCTCATATTCTCCTTCATTTCCAGTTCCATTTTTTTTGAGTTCGTAGTCCCTTTCTCACCATTTCAGTTCCAGTTCCATTTTTTTTCTTCAATGTCAGACTTTTTCCTATCAATGTCAGTATCGCTGTTAAGTTTTTCCTGTTGAAAAGATTGTTTTTTCTTTCTTGTAGCGCCGCCATCTAGTTCAAAGAAGTCTTCGGTGTCTTAGAATTCATTGGTGTTGATCTGCTAGTGGGAGGTGTAGCGCTTGGGGCATCACTTTCGCCCACAACGGACACAAATTCTTCATCAGCAGTTGCTGGCGATGGCTCTGAATATACAGCGACGCAGTCATCCGTACTGGTGACGATTGACACCATATGCGCCGCTCGGCTACCAAAAATTTCCTCAGCCGCATATTTTGGCCAATTTTGCTAAAAAGATAATTTAACACTCATTAATGAGCGAAATTTTTTTATTTTTTATTAAAATGTATTACTTACCATCAATGGAGATGCTATTTTCTTCCAGTAAACCTGCTCCGGTTGACCCCAACCAGTCAGTTGCCTTTCGAAACTGCGACCGCAAATGGCGCACCTCCTACCGGACCAAATCCCATGATACATCTAAGTTTGTCTTCGTTAGTAGCTTCTTGTAAAATATTTATTTAACAAAATTCAAAGTTAGCTTAAATTAAAAAAAAAATTAAAAGAATTACCTCAAAATTATCTTCCTCTTGCAGGAACTCCAGAATTTGCTGCACCTCCCTATCTGTCCACTTTTTAATCGGCTGCATCCTCTTCTTCTTTGCTGGCATCTCAATAATGTTTTCCGTGTTTGCTATTTTGCTGGAAAATTAAAAAATTTTGTAATTTAATTTAAATTTAGCAAAATATATTAAAACATACCTTTCCCCGCCAAATTTTCACAAATGAATAATGAAATAAAATGAAAAATGCCAAAAGCTGCTGACACAGGGTTGCTTTTTTCTTATTCCAATCTGTGGGAAATAAATATACATAGGTTTTGATATAGGATATTTTTCCTATCGTAGTATATTTTTAATACAACTACATGTAATAAAATAGACTGTTGCAAAATTTTTAGCAATCTGCGCCATTTACTTAATGTTTGACAGCCATTGAAAGCAGATGACCTCATGAATTTTAACAAAAATGCAAAAAAAGGGTACTTCGTGTGCTAATTAGGCATTCTTTTTTGCGAAAAAAACCCATCACCGAAGCCAATTAAAGACTCTGAGGACTCTGTACCATCAATTTCAATGGTTAAAAAGTGGTTTAATGAGTTCCGTTGTGGTAGTACCAGTACGGTGAAGAGGTCATAAAAAAACAAATTTCTAGTTTGAGGGCCTTGAAAAAACTTATTTATTGCTTGGAAGAAATACAAAAATTAAAAAAAGAACGCTGGAGTAAAGGTACAGAGGTAAATGTATAGAGACTTTGTTGAGAAAAAAGCGCTTATGTGACGAAAAAAATAAATGTTATTCAAAAAGTAACTGACTTATCAAACCACCCTCGCACCACGTGCCACCTCTACCTTAAACCTTTAATAAAAAATGTAGTATGGCTTTATTGCATGGGGTATGACAAAAGTGGCTCATATTGGAAGGCCACAAAAAATCTTCTCTGAACTCCTCACGATTGCCCAATAATGTCTGCTTATTTATTTCTGATTCGGTGATTTTTGCTGCATGTCACCCGCTTACCCAACTAGGTATATATCATCAGACATTTTGGCATTTAATATATTGTTGTAACTGACATACAAGAAATCAGGGCCGAGTATTCGGTCCTGTGTTGGGCCTGACGTGATGCTGAGACTTGACGCCGTCTGTGGTCTGGTATAAGAGCACTCTGAGCTCTGATAATGCACCGAACGTAGCTAATAATTATTAATACTTATGTTCAAGGCATCCTCGGTGAACTAATTGAATGTGTCTCATGACGTTCTCAATGGCAATTAGTGAGGTTTTTCTGGGTTTAAGTCCAAATTATTTTGGTACTAGTTATAGCTGCTTCTAACTTGGACAGAAAGATCGTTATGCTTATGGGCTGTCGTGGCTTCCCTTTCCCTTGTTAATTAATACGAGCTGTTGTCTCTACCATATTTCTGACAATAAACTGCAAGCATTAAACTTGCCCAGTCGTACTTTGGGATGATTGGGGGATAATACTTTTAGTACTTCAACAGGTTTTCCGTCGGATCCATGCCATTTGCAATTGTATTTGCAATATGCTTGTTGCTAGCAGCTCTTAAGTTGTAACCGGCGGTGTATTTGCAGGAGCTCCTTCGGCATCTATTTTATTGGTTATTATATTCTGCGTCATCTAATTTTCCCATGACGACTTTGTATGCTAATGTCCAGGGTTTCTTATTTAAATTGTTGCGCAGCTCTTTCCACTTTTCTGTTTTTACTGTTATCAATGACTAGGTTAAGGTCTCTTCTCGCAGCGTGGCATTCTGTGCTTGTCTCACGCTTCTTTTAACAAGGAGGATCGCATGTTTGGAACCGCTATGTCCATTAAGCCTCTAAAAGTTGCCGCTCCTAGATACTTCAACCTACACTTTCAAAGTGCTCAGTTTCCCACTATTACCGATCTCTACAACACTTGCAGACGTTGCTTAATGGTACGCCCGACCTCTCTGCGTGTCTACGTAATGGAAGATGTCGTGTAAGAAGCCCATCATTGTAGATATTTCGTTTCTTTTTAGCGAGATAAGCTCTCTTGACCTTCTTTTATTCCATATCTGCCACATTACACTAACTAACGACCTAAAGTGAGCTTACAAGTGGAGAGCAGCATAGCCAGATACTTCTGTAATGACGAAAGTGTAAAGTAATTGCTCGTCCTTCCAAGCTCGTCTGCTATCACATTACCTGGTATGTTACTTTGTCCTGGTACTCATGCTAGGCTCAGAGGGAACTGCTTAGACATCACGTTTAGTGACTCGGCAGTACTCTATCTACCGTTTTCAAATTTTATTGCGACATATTTCAGGACTCTTAGTGCTGCCTATCCCAAGAAGATATATGTACATTTCAGCACGAGTAGAGGAGCTTGCATTCCCACAATGTCTCATGGGAATAGATTCGAAAGGACTTTCATTATCTTGAATCATCATTACATCATTTTTCTCTGCGTCTGATCTACTCTGCTTAGCATTAAATAAAGTCTTTGATCTTCCGCCATCCTGCCTCCGTATCCCTCAGCGATTGGTTGATTGACAAGACCCATAGAACATCATAATGTACAGCCCTATCTTCGTTGGCATACCTCACTACCGAAGTATTGTGGCAGAAAACTGCCAGTTCTTGTCCATTAGAGGGAAGTAAGCAAGATTCTAGCATAACTTAACACCAATGGCAACGCCTTTGTTACATACAATATTTACATACATATGGTACATAAATATGTTTGTACATTATGGAGCGTAGGCTATGACATTTCAGCTGACAGTTCTCATACCTCAAGCACTTTGGTGTTGTTAATTTAAAAATAAAAAAAGAATGGCATGCAGCTGCTCTGAGGCTATAACAACTGTAAGTGTCACAGGCATGTTGGCTGCGTTGGTGGCAGCGCTAAAGTTACTGACAACACTTTTCATATGATACTTTATGTACATATTCAAAAAACTCAACTGCAGAAATATAGAAATGCATTTGCGCAAAGAAATCTACATGAAATATTTAACAGCAACAAATCTTGCAACTGTAGTAGCAGTAACGACAACTGCAACATCGTGCGAGAGCTACAGGCATAAATAAATGAACACATATACACACACATACATTCATGCATGCATACATTTTGCCGCTGGTTGGCAAGAACAGCTGTCGTACAATAAAATTTCGCGCGCCAACTCATAAATGCAAAAATTTCATATACGAGCTGACATCGACCACCTCCCTCTCTCCCCTTGCACCTTGCACTTACAGTTCCGCTGCCGCTCACTGTATGTGTTGTTCATGGCTTTCAGCTTTTTTTCTCTGACACTCTTTACATGCATATTGCATGCAATGCCTAGCGCAGCGTATGACTGACTTCACTTTAACAGCGCTCAGCGACAGTTGCTGTTGTCACATGCGCGAACGCATCTGAAATTTATATGCAAATGAAAAATTATAAATTATGATAAACGTCAACAGTTGTCCCGGCTTTGCCATGTTGGCAAGTATGAATTGACAGCGGCAACAACAACAACAAAACAATACAAACGAACAACAACTGTAATAACAATAATATGCTGTTGTAAAAAGAATGTTGCATGCAACAAAGCACATGTGAACGCACTCGATAAAACCACAACTTATAAGCAGGGGCGCATTAGACTTTCCATTTGTTTGGCGGCAGAAATTATGCGAGCACCATATTATAGTAATAATAAATAATATGCAGAATGCAATAGCAAAAGCAAAATAATAACAAACAAAACAAAACCACAAGTGCATACAACGCACCCTTACAACGCACCCTTACAAAGCTATTCGTATTCGCCGATTAATGCAATTAATTGCAGGAAACATTACGTTGACGTGGATTGAAACAATTCTTGTGACTAAAAATGTGAGGAAATAAAATAATATAATATAAAATAAACTAAAACAAAATAAAAAAATTAAAAAAGTTAAATAAAAAAAATAATGTAAATAAATAAAAATATAAAATGCGAAAAAAATTAATAATCATAAATAAAATAAAAATAAAAAAATAAAAATAAAGTAAAAAAAAAAAAAATAGTATAAAATAAAACTAAATAAAATAAATAAAACAAAATAAAATAAAACGAAATAAAATAAAATAAAGCGAAACAAAATTAAAAACAAAATAAAAAATAAATAAAAATAAAACAATAAAATAAAGTAGAAATAAATATATTAAAAAATTTAATGGGGAAAAAATTAAAATAAAATAAAATAGAAAAATAAATAAATTAATTAAATTAAAATAAAATAAAATAAGAAACTAAATGAAATAACCTAAAAAAATAAAAAAATAAAAAATATAAAAAAATAAAAATTAAAATAAAATAATATCAACAAAAATTAAAATAAAATAAAATAATAATAATATAAAATAAAAATAAATGAAAAAATTTAAATAAAATAAATAAAATAAAATGAAGTAAAATAAAATAAAATAAGTCAAAAAAAAAATAATAAATAAAATAAAAATAAATAAATAAAATAAAATGAAACAAAATAAAGTAGAAAAAAAATAAAAAAATAATAAAAAAATAATAATAAAATAATATAAAAAAAAATAAAAAATATAAAGAATAAAAAAAAAATAAAACAAAAAAAAAATTAATTAAAAAAAAATTAAGAATAAAAAAATGAAATAAGAAAGGATAAAAAAATAAAGAATAAAAAAATAAAATAAAAAAAATTAAATGAAATATATAATAATAAAGAAATAATATAATAAAAAATAAAAAAAAATAAAATAAAAACAAAATAATATAAAATAAAAAAAAAATAAAAATTAAAAAAAAAGTAAAAAAAAAATAAATAAAAATAAATAAATTAAAATAAAATAAATATAAAGTAATATAAAAAAAATTAATAAAAATAAAAAATAAATAAAATAATATTACAAAAAAATAAAATAAATTAAAATAAAATAAAATAAAATGAAAAAAATAAAATAAAATATTCCGCGAAGAGTTTCCAGTCTCCCATTGGTCGATTCCCCAGGCGGCGTATCGGGGAACGCTCGGTAAATATTCCGGGATGGTGGAGAATAAAATAACACTCGCGGACCAAAACTGGAAATAAAATCCGATCACGTCTGTCTCAGAGTGAGCGGCGATTCGATCAACGTCTGTACTTGTACATAATCTACATATTAACAACAACTCTGGTGGTAGTAGTACAAACCTTTTGCAGCCGGGAAATGCTTCACTAGCACCAAATGCAGTGACCAGCCTGACTGTTTACCAATGGACGTAAAAAATGGACATTATAAATTAAAAAAATATTTACTTACTTACAAACCACCAGTTTGGAAGCCCATAGAACCCTATTCAGAAAATGCTTACGTGAGAAGTTTATCGAAAAATATCCACAAATAGATGTTTCGGAGCAGAAATTGTCGGACCAAATACGTGCAATACACAGGCATGATTATATCACAGAAACTAGAAGGGAACGGGAAAAACAGGAGTTGGAGCGTGAACTAAATTCGAATTCTCGGATGCAGCGGCAAGTCCTGAAGATTTACCGGAATCTGGCGAAATTGGTGATTCAATAGATACAGAAAATGCATATTGCAAATTTCACCAAAATTACGTACAATACAGAGGGATGTCTGTGGCAAAACAAATTTCCCGCACTTACCCAAATTCCATACCTCGGCAAAGCTTGGCAAGTTAGTGTCTCATTTCAACGAGGTAATTCTGCCAGAAACGATCAACCAAGAGATTCATCTAGAGGAGTACGCAATGCAATATACGCACTTCAAGACAATATACGCGCAAGAAAATCTCCGCGCAAGACAATCTCCGGAGAGGAAGAAATACCAGAGTTCTTAACGTTAGGTACGACGTACATGATACCGAAAAGTGATAATCCAGTTGAGAAATTAATGTTCAGGCCAATAACTTGTCTCCCAGTTTTCTATAAAATACTAACGTCATGTATATCCAACATCCTTTATGAACACATTGAAGCAAACAACTTGATTGCAGAAGAATAAAAAGGGTACGTAAGATCGTCGGATGGATGTAAGGAGCAGTTAATTATAGACCAAGTAGTACTTGGACATCAATTTGATGAAAGATTTCGATTCAGTGTCCCAGTGTCTCTTCTACGTAGATGATATGAAGCTTTATGCCAGCAAGCCAAACTCTCTTGAAAAGCTTTTGAAATGTGTCGCAACTTTTTCCAATGACATTAAAATGCCTTTTGGTTTTGAAAAATGCCGCAAAATAACTATCCTGAAAGGAAAGGTGATTCCCCGAAACACTGCCATTGAACCTGTAGGCCTCGATATAAAAGAAATGGAACCAGATGAGACATACAAGTATCTTGGAGTTATGCAGAGCAATTGAGTAGAAACTATGCATATGCAGAATAGCTGGTAGTAGAGCTTAGGAGATTTCTTTATACTATATGCAAAACTCAATAAAATGGAAGAAACCAGATACTTGGCATAAATTCGTTTGCTATACCCGTGATATCGTAAAGTTTTGGAGTTATAAAATGGTCAGCAACCGAACCGGAAAATATGCAGCGTATTACACGTACAGTCATGTCCAAATATAAACCTCATTATCCTAAAGCTTCCGTCTTTCGATTGATGTTGGCCAGGAAGGAAGGCGGAAGGGGCCAGATTGACATCGGAGCGTTGCGTGATGAATAAAAATAAAAATATTACAAGCATTGATATGCTCAAATTGTTATGAGAAATTTTTCTAAATATAACTACCTTAAAACCATAAGAATTCGGTACGGAATATCTGTAACCAAAGTCATTTTTAAAATATACTTCTCCCAGTCCCTTCATGATTTTATTCATTCATACAAATTTCACATTTTTTCCCAATTAAATCTCATAAAATTTTTACTAACAAAATGCTACTGCAAATTGCAGAACAAAATATTTGCCTACCTTCCTTGGGGATATAATATTTTCACTTGAAATCGAGTTCATAGCATTTCATTAACTGGAATTTCATACACAAATCCATGTTAACCACATTAAATGACCACAAAAATTTGCTTTGAATCTTTTTCTACGAAATGTTATGGAATGGGTAGCTAGTATGTGTGCGTGAGTAGATAAAAACGAATTGTAAAATCAACAATATCCACCCCACCTCCCAAGCTATAAATATTTAGCAGGTCCTTTTTGTGAGCAAAACCAACAGGGACAAGGTGAAAAGTACCAGCAAACAACGGTATGTGGCCAAAGTCGACGCCTCAACGGAAAACCACATTTGCCCTTTTTCATTTGGGTAGCCTGAAATGAACATGTGAAATTTGTTGTTTGCATGTGTAAGTGTTTCTTTATAGGAAAATATTAAAATATACTCAGACATACGTGCATGGAAGTTAGTTGCTAGTTGACCGTAAAATGAGCTTCCAAATGAACTCTGTGACGCCGCATTAATAATATTAGAGAGTTTGGTAAGCAGCTGCCCCACGGTTAAATATCAAAGTAAAAGAAAAAGGTATTAGTTTACTACTAGAATTTTGGAGCGAAAATGCACCAGTTAGGAGTGCTACAATTTTGTACTAGTTACAAAACCTTTTTTTTTTTGATTTCTTATTTCGATTTCATGATTTTTTATTTGAAAAATTTTCAGCATAAAATATTATTATACTCGACTTTCTTAATACTAAATACTTGAAATTTATTTTTATAAAATTTCTTTAAAAATTATTTTGACAGATGACAAAATACAGCCCTGCGCTTTCGAAACCCTATATAGATAATAGCATAGAAAGTCATGATGGGTGTTCTTCAAGTGCGTTTAGAGATACAAGCAAATACAAATTTTTACAAAAAAGTTAACGTTTTTGTCCATATAGAATATGTAGAGACTAGTATTTATTTGATTAAAATTTGAAAGTTTCCTAAAAAAAAACTGGTCTCAAAAGGAGGAGTGTGCATTTCAGGGTAAGCTAATAATAATTTCCTCAAGAAAATACCAATTTTTGAAAAAAGGAAACTAGTAAAATTTTTGTCTATTCTGAACCTATATGAGACTAGACTAGATTATTTATCGGCTTCAAAGTGGACAGTTTTTAAAACTAACTAGTCTTTAAAAATAAAAGAATAGTTTGCATTTTAAAGTAAACTATTAATATTTTTATCCATTTTGGACTAGTATAAGCCTAGATCTAATTAATAGCCAGCAATTTTGCTCTAAAAAATTGCGATTTTGCCATTTAAACGAAAATAATAATTTTATTTTAAGACCAAACTAGCCATATTTTTGTCTGATTTGAACTAGTATCAGACTAGTTCTAATTAATAGGTTCAAATTTTAATCACAAAATAAAAAACGCAATTTTGTCCTTTAAACAAAATTAATAATTTTATTTTAAGACCAAACTAGGCAGAGCTTTTGCCCGATTTCAACCAGTATCAGACTACATCTAATTAATACGTTGCAATTTTAATCTCAAAATCAAGTAAAAACAGATTTTTCTTTAAAACGAAAGAGAGAGTGTGATTTCAAAATAAAACTAGTCAAAATTTCATTAATTTTGATAAAGTATGAGACCAGTCTATTTTCATTTCTTCATAGTTTACAGTTTTCGTCTAAAAAAAGCGAATTTAGGCACATTTTTGGCCGATTTGAACTAGTATCAGACTAGATCTAATTAATAGGAATAAAGAGGATTTTACTTTAAGGCGAAACGAAGAATCTGATTTCTAAATAAAAATAGGCACATTTTCATCAATTTTGAATGAGCATGAGACTAGTCTGTTTTCATCTAACTAGTTTGGGACTAACTAAAACTTATGAATAATATTAAACAAAACAAAAATCTCAATTAATATGCAAACTAGAATTTTTTTCACAATTTTTAACTAGTATTAGACTAGAACCAAATAATAGCTCACAATTTTCATTTCGATATAGAAAAAGAACAAATTTACTATTTGAATAGATTGAAGAAACTAATTTTATACGTAATTAAAGTAGTAACATTTTCGGCCATTTTAAGTTAGTTTGAGACTAGTCAGCTAAAAAAAAGAGGTTATGTAAAATGAAAAAATAGAAGAAATAGACTAAATTTGAATGTAAACTAGTAACGTTTTTGTGCATTTTGAATTAGTATTTGACTAGTATATATCTAACTAAAAGCAGAAAACACTCTAAAAGAATAATGTAAATTTAAAAGTAAACCAGGAGCATTTCTTTCCTTTTCAAACTAGTATGAGACTAGTATATTTATAACTAAACGAAAGCTAACAATTTTCATATCAAACAGAGAAGATAGCGAGCGCATTTACTTTTCTTTTAAATAATAATTTAGCAAAAAATTATAGCTGGAGGTGTTTCAGGATAAAGTAGTTAGTTAGCAGTTAGATAACTAAATAACTAATTCTGGTTAAAAATTTTAACTAGGAACTTTCAGATTCATTTCGAACTAGTTTGAGCCCAGCAAATATTTGATTAATATCTTGCCAATTTGGTCTCATTTAAAGTCACATCGAAAAGTAACAGTTATTTGTACGAAATTTTTTTTTGGTGACTAGTTGCATGACTGATTAGTTTGGTATTAGTATTATACTAGTTAAATTGACTGTTAGGTGGTTATGGCGTAAATATGTATGTGCAAAAAAATGCTGGAGCTCCATAGCAATTTTTATATTTACGTTGTAACATTTTCAGACCGCTCTACATTTTTATCTACTCCACTTACTTTTGAATATGAATTTGCAGTAAATTTTCTGAGTCTCCTTTGAGAATAAATATTTTTCTTCATTGTTATGAATATTCTAGGCACATGCAAACAAACAAACACATATATGTGTGTGTGTGTGTGTATGTGCGTGCATGTATTTTCAAAATTTTCTACATAGTCCAGTATCATTTGCGGTTGTTGTTGTTGTTGTTGTTATTGTACTTTTTTTTGTTACTGTTAAAATTTTAATATGCTTTTCGAAATTGTTCGCAAGCCACTTCATTTTGTGGTGCTCTCACAGCTCTGGTTGAGAAGGCACGAGTGTCCTTTTTGCTACAAATTTCCAAAAATTTATTTGTATGTATGTGTATGTTTCTGTGTGTGTGAGTTGTGAGGTGAGGTGAGTTGGCGTGTGCATTGACATATGTTTCACATGTGTTTTATTTCGAAATTAATTGCTGTTATTATTATTATGTATGAGTATGTATGAGTATGTATGTTATACGTGTATGAAGGACGCTCTAAATTTATCGAACTGACTTGATGTATACATATATATGTATATATGTACATATATATACATAAGTATGTGAGAGTAATATGTCGGCATGCAAGGCCACATAATTGAATAGTTTTGTTTACACTATCGTCAACATGCCTAACAATAACGACAACAACTCTCAGTGGTGACTTGTTGTTACGTTGGACAGTGCGTATGAATGTTGCATTTTGTTGTTGCTTTTATATTACATCTACATACATATGTTCATTTTCTGGTTGTGCTGTGGTTTTTAATTTAGTTATGTGGCATACACGTATGCATTGTATGTATGTATGTACATACATACATGTGTCCATTTGTCTATTGTTTAATTGATTTGCTACTTTTACATAAATAAACTGTTATTTTAGTTTTGATAATTTAAATGTTGCTTCACCAATCAATTGTGGTTGCACTTAATTAATGTTTGTGCTAGTATTGAGGTTAGGTTTAATGTTAATTTTTTTTTTTTTTTGATTTGATAGTATTCCTAATTGTGAGAAATGAAACTGATACAGTCGCTAAGTATTGAGTTATTAAAACACATATTTTAATTGAAGCGTAGTTTGATGTTGAAAAGGCCAATAATCTCAAAATTTTTTATACATGGCCTTGCTAGCATAAAATATTCACACACACATATTTATGTATTTTATATACCCACGAGAAAGAAAATTTGAATAAAATATTTAATGTATAATTTTTTAATCAACAATTTTTATAGTATAGGGTTGCCGCTTTTCAAAAATTTTCACTATTTAAAAATTAAATAAAAATAATGGAAATGAGAAGAATATCTAAATACAATATTTTTGAGACTTATGTTTCTACTTAATATACAAAATGTCTGCAATAAAATATTTAAATTCAATTTTCAAAATTCAAAATATTCCTTTTGAGGTTCCATGTATTAATTTTATAACTTTTTGCTGACACCTGTGAATGTAGAAATAAATCACAGTAATTTTTAATACTTCGATTCACGAGCAATTTTGATAACATTCGCCTTTTTTGGATTTTTTCAAGTGAAAACTTGCTGCTTTAAAAAATGTGTTTTTGAAAATTTAAAAAAAGTTTTTTTCTTAAAAAAAAAGGAAAAAATACATCCTTCAAAGTATTGTCTATCGGAAGCTCCAACTTTTTCCCATCTCTCTGATAATTTTCTAATACCAACTCTAAAAACTGAGTTCCTTTTCTTCTCGATCGGGTGCTTGAGCCATTCTGCGATTGTCTCAAAAACTCCGAATCAGTGACCTTTCAAATCGTTTTGCATACGTCGAAAAAGCCAACAGTCCGAAGAAGCAACTACTGGAGTATACGGCTGTTGGAATAAGACCTCGCATTTAAGCATTTCCAGATAGTTGTTGACCGTTACAGCTATGTACATGGAGTCCAATGTTTTCATGTTGCAAAATCAACTTGACATGCCTTTCAGTCATTTCTGGCCATTTTATGTGCAATCCACTGCTCGAATGCATTAGTTGTAGTCGATAGCGTGTGCAGTTTGCATTTGGCACGTATCTTGAACGGATCCTTCATATCTTCATCTCCAAACTTATTGTGTTGGCAAGGAGGTTCTTTACCTTGGACGCTATAATCACCACTTTCGAAGCATCAACACAGTCTCTGCATGCCATATCTGTCAGCGCAGTTTCACGATGAACTTTCAAAAGCATTCGATGAGCTGTAGCTGCATTTTTCTTCCAAATGAAATATAAAACCGAAATCTGCCGCAAATGCTGTTTATTAAACATAAATCCGGTAATTTCTTCATGTAACTGTAGGTAACTGAAGCAACCATTGACTCTCTTTTTAAACATTATTGGAATCGTTGCATTTGTGAACATGTTTTCCTCGATATAATATGTAAGTTTGGTCGCTGTCATGTCCATAACAAGGTAGAGCAATCGAGTTATATCGTGGTTTTGTTTTTATTTGTAATCTGGGATGAGTCCTCACAAATGGCTTAACGGCAACGTAACAAAACGGTGAGTTTGTCAACTTCTTTTGCCGAGTAAAAGTAATGGAAAATGAGTTAAGCCTCTGCTTTTTTAATTGTTTTAATTTTTGAAGTAATATCGAAGCAAGTAATGAATGCCTTGAGGCATCCGCTTGAGAGTTAAATCCTTTTTGGGAATTTTCTCGACGTTAAAGTCAATAAAAATTAATCAAAATTACACAATTCTCACATGAATTTTTTTTAATATTGTCAATTTAAGCTATAATATCTTCGTTTAATTTCATTTTCTTCTTTTTAATTATTTTACAAAATAATAAGGAGTTAGTGGTAGTCCGAGGCACATAATAATTCTCAATAATTTGTTTTCCAGTAAATAATTTTATTTTGAATAAGTAATAATATGGCATCAATGCAACGACTTGATCGTACGTAAATTTGAAAAGATTAAGAGTCTTAAAACTTATAGTTGCTTGTGTAGACCAGTTTCCACGCCTTCTGATGATCATCGTAAGTCCTTCGAATTTCATTTAAAATCAAGCCTGTATAAACTTCATTAAAATCTATATATTAAGAGTTACAGTTGTTACCACTTCAGAAAATTTAGTTCTGAGAAAAACGTGTTTAAAGGTTTACTTCTGGAGCACCCAAGAGCCCTCAGTTACTTGTCGAATAATTCAAACAATATTTCATTAGATTTATTGCAAATTTTCAGAGAATATTTGGTGCTCTGTAACCGCTGAAGTAATTTTCGGTTTTCAGGCATTATACTTATACATTAAGAAAATTCAAGGGAAAACACTTTTTTTTCAATTTTGACTACCGCTAACCCCTTTAGAGATGTAAAATAAAATACGAATATTCTACTTAAGTAAATAAGTTAAGCAGAAAGGTTGCTGCGTACATATTCTTACCTTCTATACTTTCGAGGAGTATTTTTTAAGGGCTGTCCAAATTACTTTAAATTTAATGTTTCTTGTATTTTTGTATCCACATCTTCAACTTTTATATAACATCGATTTTAATTGCAAAACCTTCTCGTCTATTTCGAAACGTATAATTAGGGTACCTGTAAAAGCTACTCCTTATGGCAATTTATTCCTTATATTCATACATAATGTTACATATATGAAGGATTATCCATTTAGCGGTTTCAAAAGTGAAGGAGAGTATTTTGACATCTGTCAAGCTTAACTGTCAAAGCAAACACGTTTTGTTTCAGTTAAAAGTCAGGCACTTATGAAAATGGATCGCTAAACAATCGACTTACATATATTGTAAGTCCTATGCATCATCGTTTGGCTATTTCCACCTCAAATATGTATATTTATCTACGTTCTGAAGAGCTGGTACTATCTAACGGCACATTATGACGTGCTTTACACTTAGACTTAAACCTACGTCCATATAAAGTCCAGCTCACACAACAACTGAAGCCAGCTGACCATTCACAACGCCGTAGAGGGTGCTTGAACAGCAAGCAGTGGATCGCGATTTTTCCAACAAAATTGTTTTCACCGACGAGGCACATTTTTCCCTCGGTGGAAAAGTATATAAGGAAAATTGTTGCATTTGGGGATCCAAGAATCCTCAAATAAGGGAAGAAAACTGTGTAAAAGTAAGCAAAAAATGCACAAGACAATTTTTTGGCCCGGGGTGTGATTGGACTTTGCTTCTGTAAAAATAATAACGGCGAGCCTGTCACCGTCAACTCGGAGCGTTATGGTCGAGTGATGACCGACTCTTGTTTTCACCTGCAATTGAAGAACGTGACTTGGACAATATTTGGTTCCAACAAGATGGTGTCACATACCACACAACACGAGAGAATATGGCTTTATTGCGAGGGAAATTTCCCATCATGGCGATGTGAGTTCGTCACCGAGATCAAGCGATTTGACACCGTTGGACTTTGTTTGTTTGGATGCGCGAAAATCTTGCTTATGCAGTTAAACTTTTAGCGCTTGAGCACTTGAAAACAAACATTCCTTAAGGTAAGCCTGAGATACCGTCCAATATGTGTCAAAAAGTGGTCGAAAATAATCTCAAATGGATGGAAGTTTGCAAAAATTCACCAGGCTTATTTTGAACAGCAGCTCCCTTTTATTACTTAGAGATTTCCCACAAGTTTGTTGCTAATATTTTTTTCCCAATAATGATTAAGTTTTAGTAAAATACAAGACCAGATCTCAGCATTTTCTTTAGCTAACTCTCAAAATACACCACTTTACAGCCAATTTGTGACCCAAAAAATAAATCATTACAACCAATTAGTGAACACCCAACCAAACGTTCAGCTAGTACAAATACAAATTTGAATTAACATTTTACATTTATTTCACGTACTTTCAGCTTACAATCAAAATCCGAATTAATATTTTACGACTGTAGTCCGCTCTAAAGCCGAATTAAAAATATAAAAAAAGCCATCATTAATAAATTTCAAATGTAAATGATAATTTATGTAATGGCCTTTGTCACCGCCTCGCTACAACTTGTTAACTCGTAAATTTCGAATGCATTTATAGTCATTTGTGTGCGGCTGAGAAGGCGAATTAATTAAAAAATTAACTTGAAATTTTTTAAATTGTTAATTTCAATTTGAACGCTTTTGATTATTAGCCGCTTTGAAAACACAAAAAAAAACTTTACCATAAAATTAACAATAAATATACACCTGCATACTTATTATATATGGAATATTAATGTCCATTTATATTTTTAACAATATTTTATGTTTCTTTATAATTTTCATAACCATATTTCAAAAGAGAAAAAATTAGCGGCTTTTGTTTACGAATTCAAAAAAAATATATACATTATTGATGAGCATAAAATTTTATTGCTTAAGTTGCACCATTGATTGGATGCTATTTTTTAAAATGTTTTATTATTTTGAATTTTTTTGGTCTTCATAAGGTATCTTTTTGTGTGAAAGACTGATTTCACTGCTAAGAAATTTGGGTATATATATAGATATTTATACCAGGGTTGCTTCATATATATCGCTACTTGGCAACCCTAGTATTGCAATCGGGCAGCTGACAACTTTACCGTACAGTTTGATATTTTTGATGTTATACTTACTCAAAATGTATTGATATACGCGCGTTATGTGAATTGCTTACAGGGACTTAAAATATTCATCTCGTCCAAACACTGGAATTAAATCGAGAATTTTTTTGCGCGATTATTTTCTATGACTTTGGACGTGGATTAACTCAGCAACAGTGCATCGATGAATTTAATTAAATGTTTGGCGATGAAGCTCCATCAAGGACCAGTGTTTGTCGATGATATGGTATATCACTCCAAGGCAGTTGTTGTTCCAGGAAATATGGAGTGCTGGATGCGTAAACTAATATTGCAAGATCGTCATATGATCTATAGTGAGATTAATACAGCTATAGATATCTATAGTAAGTGGAACCAGCGTACATTCAATATAGCATGAACATTTCGAACTAGTTACAGTCGACTATGTATGAGTGTCTCAGGATGAGCCGAAACAAAAAAGAGGTGTTCGCGCACGAAGCCCTTCCAAGCAAACGGTTTTCTTTTTAGAAAAACTGGACATGTCACTACCATACCATTAGAACAACGCATAACAGTAAATTCTGAGTGGTACAAAACCATTTGCTTGTCAGTTGTCTTTCAAACAACCGCCGAAGACCGATCACTTTTCATTACGATAATGCGAACTCTAACACACCGATTTGATGAATCGTCCATCGTATTGTTATGAGTTGGTACTGAATAAATTATTTTATTCTCGTACGTAAAAATAAACTGAGAGGTCAACGTTTTTCGACACCTGAAGAGCGTTTAGATATTCTTCAATCAGAGTGACAAAAGTGCTTTAACAATTACTTCAAACGCATTCAAAGGTATATAAATTTTAATGGAGAATGTCCATGATTAATATTGGTTTTTGTTCTCTAATCCAAAGATATATAAGACAACCCTCGTATTAATATAACATATGAATATAAAAAGTAAGAGATTTTGATTGTAACAAAAAATACGAAGCAAACTTGCACAATCATCCCACCCTTTGGCCTAAGAGGAAAGAAAAGGAGAGTTATCAGCCTTGTAGAGCAACGGCGAGCCAGCAACCCATTCCTGAAAATGGGGAATTATATCTTAATTTAGATTTTTAGGATTTGATTATTTTTTATAAGGCCTCCGATGTCGAAGCATATCCGGTAAATAAATACGTAAATTAAAAAAATAAGAAAAAAGAGCTGCGTTCGGCTATGCCGAAGTTTTTATACCTTTCATGAACATATCAAATTTATTGTTAAAAGCAAAATTTGATTTTGACATTTTTCAGTGTCAACAAATATTTGAATTAACAGCAATTTCATTTCAAATTTGACACCATTAGATGCTTTTTCGGCGGATTTTTGACCCAAAACCTCATATCTGAACGAATGGGTTTATTTCGATAATTTTTAGTACAAATGTTTAGTGCATTATATGTATACAGAATATAGAATTTTATGTTCTGAGATTCTTTATTAAAGTATTTATGACCCAAACTCACATATCTGAAGATATCGATTATATGGGTCGACCATTTCGGCCGGTCGAAATGGTCAATAAATTACAAAAATACAACCTCATAAGAAGTTTCATTGAAATATCTCAAAAAACTGTGATGTGTTTGGTTCAAATAGACGGATGGACAGACGACATGGCTAAATCAACTCAAGTCATCATTCCGATACGATCGGTATAAATTTTGTGGGTCAATCTCTTCTTTTTCTGGTACTTACATAATTCGGACCAAAGCTAATATAGCGTTTCATGTACATGAAAGGTATAAAAAAAATATGAATATGTAATTGATAACAATATTTTTTAATTAGATGAATAAATTATTAAATTTAATTAAATTATTATTTTTTATTTTACATTTTTACATTTTTTCTATTTCTTCCGCTTTTTTTTTAATATTTTTTTTTAATTTAATTTAATTTTCTTAAATTTATATTATTCCAATTTTATTTAATTATATTTTTTTTCACAATATCTTTTGTTTGTAATTTTGTATATAATTTTAAATTAAAAAGCGTTTTTTTTTTGAATTTTGTTTATTTTAATTTAATTAATTTAATAATATTTTATTTTAATGTTTTTTTTTAATTTTTTTAAGTTATGTAATATAATTGTATTTTTATATTGCCTCATTAATTGTTTTTTTATCTCATTTAATTTCGTTTATATTATACTTTATTTAAATAACATATTTTTTTATTTTAGTCACATTTATTTTAATATTTATGTTTTTTTTTTAAATTTAATTTAATAATTTTTAATTAGCTTTAAATATTTTTAATTTATTTTGATTATATTTATTTAGCTTACATGAAAGGTTTAAAAAAAGAATTTTTAATTTTTATTTAATTAATTCTTTTTCATGTAATTTTTTATTATTTATTATCTAGTAAATATGTAATTTTATTTTATTTTAGTAAGATTAATTTTTATAGTTTTTTTTATTATTATTTTAATAATATTTTAATATATATTTCTATTAATTTCTATTTTGATTATATTTATTTCTTTTAACTGATTTTTGTTGTATGATTTTATTTGGTTTTATTTCAATTTAATTAATTTTATTAAATTAATTTTTTTTCTTTACCTCACTTATTATATTTTTTCAATTTTGAAATATTTAAATTAATTTAATTTTATTTTATATCATTTTACTTTATTTTATTCAGTTTATGCTATTTAATTTTATATTATTATATTTAATTTTGTTTATATCATTGTTTATTTTATTTTATTTTATTTTTTAAATTTAATTTAAAATAATTTAATTGAACATTTAATTTTTTGTTTAAAATCTTTTACTTTTTTTTGATTGGTTCGATTTTTTTCATTTTTTATTTAATTTTTTTTTTTATTAATATTTATTCTTTCGTTGTTGTTTTTTATATTATTTGTTTCTTTTTTTCTGTGCTCCTTGGAAGCGATTTTTTAGGTGCTAGTAAGATTGGGCTATTGTATTCTGATATGGAGTGTTCTATTATGTCGTCTTCGATTAGCTTATTTACCTGCTTGCTTATTTCTCCTTTTTGTGTCTGAGGCAATCTATAGTTTTTTATGTAAACAGGAGTATCATCCTTCATGTGTAATTTTTGTTTGTAAAAATTATTAGAGGAAATTGGTTCTGTTTCTAGTGCAAATATGTCTATGAATTCTGTGCATAATGCTGTTAGGTGAGGATTGACAAATTTTGGAAAGTTTTTGGTTAATCTTTTTAATTTTTCTGTATTATTGCTATTGTTATTGTGTGTGGTTGTTTCAATTAGTTTATAGTCATCTAGATTTTCAGTATTAATTTTGTAATTTTTAATAGTTGTGTTTTTATGTGTTGTGTTGATAATTCTAACGAAAGTTTGATCTTTATTTGTAATTGTGGTATGAAGATGTTTTTACTATCGGTGCTTACTTTAACTTGTCTAATGACTTCAGACCTAGCAGGGATTGTAATTGTATTGACAGACAGACAATTTGTTAGATGCATTGTTATTGTTTGGGGAAAATCATATGGTCTTAGGATTAATTTATCCTCTGTTTTGCCATAATCTAAAATACAATTGTACTTCTTTATAAAGTCTAGTCCTATTATTCCGTCGCATGGGCTTGGAAAGTCGTCTTCTACGACATGGAATTTATGGTAAATTAGAAGGTCATCACCTTTTAAATCTGCTTTAACTGTGCTTTAGTTTTATTTTATTTCAAAATATTTATGTTAATATATTTATTATTTTATTTTAATTTTATTTTATTTATCTTTTTTATTTCATTTGATTATCTTACTTTGTTATATTATTTAATTTTATATTAATTTAAGATGTTTTATATATTTTATAATATTTAAAATTATTTTCTATAGTTTTATTTAGTTTAATATTTTAAATTTTAGTTTGTTTAATTTAATTTAATTTTATATTTTACAGTATTTAATTTAATTAATTAATTTAATTAATTTAATTTATTATTTTGCTTTTTTCATTTAAATTTGCTTTATTTCATTTATTTAATTTAATATTATTTAGCTTGACATAATTTTGCTTCGTTCCAATTATATAATTATTTTAAATCTTACTATTATATTATTTCCTTTTAAATTTTTTATTTTATTTTATAGTAGAAAATAACCCTTTATATATGCAATTTGTTGATTCCTCTTTTGTATATTTGTAGCTCAGAATTATAAATTCAATTTAACATAAATTTTTATTTAGTAGGTGCGTTACGTATTTATATATATGTATACAAATATGTTAAAATACACTAATTAGTGATCCATGTTGTTGAAGTGGCAAATTATGAAAACTTGCGTCGTCCCTCTCCGCTCGATCCCCTTAATGGCGTAAACTCTTGTTGAACTGCTGGTTATCATTCACTTTGCTTTGCTTTGTTATTTTATTTTTTTAAATAAAATTTTTTACTTTTTCATTCACCATTTGTTAGTGACGTCATTTATTGATTAATTATTATTATTTGTTTTTGATATTCATTAGTTTTTGATTGAAATTTATGAGCACGTCTGTTTTCGATAACTTGCCATCTATTATATACCACATTTGAGTGAACGTCGCATTGTCTCTTGGCGTATGGCCAACAACAAAATAAACGCTCTGTTGTGTTACTGTCACAATTTAGCTGTCGACATATTTTAAAGGCGAAAATGCTTACTCAATTAAATCTTGCTTTGCTATTTTGAATAAAAATAATATTTATGTATTTTTTATCGGTTGCGTAAAGATGTCGCATTTATCAATGTTCTCTGTTATTATTGTATTTCTCTTCTCTTGTGCGCTTGTATTTATTCTAATTTTTTTATTCTACGTAATATTTATGGGCACTAATTATTCAATATGCTTGTTTGCTGACTTAAAAGATGCTCATTATTATTAAATTGTATACTACATGAAGGTGTTTTAAAAGCTTAACATTCCGAGATGTGGTTTAGTTTTCATAATTTGCATTTGGAGTTTCCTGTACATGTGACTAGTTAGAGTTTAGAGAGACAAAAGGAAATTAATTTTATTTTTTATTAGTTTTGTTTTAATTTTTTAGTTAGTTTATTTATCTACTTGTGTATTAATTACACTGGTTAGCTAAGAGTTAGAATGTTGTTTCCTATAGGGGCATTCATAGAATTTTTGGTACAGAGAAAACATTTTAACATCATTATAAGATAATCGTCGTGAAATAAAATCATTTTTTTTTGGTGTAATTTTTTTTTAAATCTTTCTTGGGAAAGGAAGAAAGAAAGTCCTTAAAGGAGTTGTCGTCACTATCAGAGATTTCGAATCTCGACATATGGATTTGCTGATGTCATGCAATTATTTCTCCAAAGTTCGTTTGATAATTGCTGAATTATCGAAATATTAAAGAACAGTCTTTAAAGCCTGTCGCGGTAGTCAAGTACTCCTTTCCTGATGTGCCTAGGTGGAGATTCAGCTTCTATTTAGTAGGTGTCTGTTGAGATGATCCCTACGGTAGTTTCCCAACAGATATTGCTTACACAGCACAACATTATGCTCCTTAACTGGGAGAAGAGATGTTTCACTGATTAAGTGCTGCTCCGGCGCCATCAGGTTTCCTGTCACGATCCGAAGAGCAGGCTGTCGTGTGACTCCAAGTAACTCCGCATTGAGTTCTAACCGGTACTCTTTCGTCCAGCTGGTGAACAGTGCAGTGAATAAGTAGGAAAGGTCAGCAAGTTAGTAGTTTACTTTCGAAAAAAAAGCTATCAATATCCTGGCCAGACGCTAATATCGAACAGTCATCGGCATATGAGATCTAGGACACTGGTGGTGGAGGAGCCTCGAAATATAAAAATTAAATAGCATCGGGCAGGGGACAAAACCCTGCGGAACCTCCGGTTTCATTTTCCGTAGCTTTGACATTTGACCTCGTAATTCAACCGATAATTGCCGACCACTTAGGTAATTCATGGTCCACATCTTCAACTTAGGCGGTAATGAGGACCGAGTCGAAAACTTTCGACAGGTCCTGTTCTACTAGGGCAGTTTGCGCTCAGGACCGATTTTGGTTGAAGCAATGAACTATTTGAGAGACAGGAGCAGCAAGGTCTCAATTGTCTTCGCTACTGGGGAAAGCAGAGATATCGGCTGATAGGACTCTCCTTTATTCGTAAGTTTCCCCGGCTTTAGTAGCGGCACTACTCTACCCAGTTTCCACATGTCGGGTATACATAGATTGGTCAAAGACAAATAGAAACCTGGGTGAAGTAATCTGCTCCGGTTGGGCCCGAATGTTTTAGCATCAGCATACTTATTCCATTGGGGCCGATGTATTTGGATGTTTCGCCTTCCTGATAACCCTTAAACCTCTTCCCTGGAGAAATCAAGCGTCGCGCTGATGTTTGACAGTTTTCGTAGACGGCCGGCTAAAATAGATCGCGCACCTCTTCGGGTCCGACGAGGCGTGATCTCCGAATGAAATTTGTACCCAATAATCACGTCTCGTCGGATTAGACAGTGATTTGACTGAGGTCCAGAGCTTGACTATCTCAGAGGAGAGACTGCAGGACCTTAAGTGCTTCATAACAAGTGATGGTTATGTGTTTGTTACATCGAAACCAATGGAATAGCCAGCCTGAGCTGGGATTGCGATAAAATCGCCAAGTTAATTCAGATCTAATATTTTTTCACAATTTTTTTCGATTATCATGGAATGGCATATTAGGTTTTTTTATGAAAAAAAGTACAATTAATAAGGAGTAGTTCGTTGAAGTATAATTACAAAAAAAAGCCGGAATTTCAAAAATCACTCATAACTTTTATATCACGATAGAATACTTTTCCGTGCTTTTTTGAACCAAAACAACACCATAACCATGATTCACCTACCACATTCACCAGATATGAACACCTGTGACTGTTTCCTGTTTCCAAGATTGAAAAAACCCATATACAGGCAACGTTTCGCAACTATTAAAGAAATAAAAATCGATTCGCTGAAAGCCCGTACACAAATAAATATCTGAAGTGCTTCGAGGACTTCGAGGACGAAATAAATAAACTTGTTTTTTGATGAAAATGGAAAGTCCTAGAAAAGTTTTGTACGGTTCATGGGGCATAAACTGAAAAAAAAAATCACTGGAAATGCCATGGGCCAAAAACTGAAAATAATCACTGGAAAAGCTATTTAAAGTGCATTTTCCATCGTCTACGTCAAGAGGGCTTGCAGCTCTAGAAAAAGCTACGCGAGCAATACAGAACTTCACTAATAAAAAATCACAAGGTTTAGATGGAATTTTCCCGGTCATGCTATAGAGAACTTGAGGCAAAGTTAGAAAGTTTCAGAATTAGGACATACGGGCACAGGATTGTTGGTTTATCCCTACGAAAATGAACATACTACATTTTCCAGAGTCTGACCCGAGTTTTTGAGAAAATTCTTACAGATATGTCTAAAATAAATCTTTCAAACCATAGTCATATCGTCTAAGCCGCAACATTTGTCATACACATGGCGGCAGAGCTACAGTAGAGCGTAGGCGTTCATAGAAGGGAAATAAATTTATATTTAGATAGCCAAGCGGGCAAACCCTTCTGTAGTGGCAATAATTGTGCTATCTACAACATTATCTGAAAAAAGGGAAACTTGCATTTACTCCCTACCTAGGAACATGGGCACCGTGCGAAATAATAAAGATGACGTCCTTTCTGGACAAGATGCAACTATGAACTTACTAATATCGTTCAGTGAAGTAAGGCGCGGAGAAGACGCGATCTCAAATAACTAGCCAAATGTTGCCAAATTGCAAAAATTATCTGCAAAACATATGAAGCGAAACTTATTAATTTATTACTAGTGCTCAGAACAGATTTCTGGTTGCTAGTAGAAGTCTTTAAACCTCGCTTTGTCTGTTACGATCGAGTGGGTTCTGGTGAAAAACGCGGTTCCTAAAGGCGACCATATAATGAAATACTTTTTTATATGTCGGATCGAGTAAGATAACTGAAAACAAATACAAGGAAGGTTCAAAGTCGAGAAGCTGCAATCACAAAAGAAAGCCGAAAGGTTTTCTATTCGACTTACACCCATGATATCTGAGAGCACTTATCAGCAACTCGGTATAAGGGAACTGTGGAACCACATTTCAAGCTCCCTACGTGCAGGAAGATTTCAAATCCGTACTCATATAGGGAGATAATATGGTGACAGATATTCTGAACATATTTTATGTATATAGGGAACATTTATCCTGGTTTCTGAATGACGCTGAAAGTGAAACACCCGCTGATAGTGAGCCCGAAATCCCAATCAATGATGGTGGTATAGAAGTTACATCACTCGACTATGATGAATTTCGAATATGGACACCGCTATTCAAATATGGCGACGAATAATTGACAAGGTGTATGCGTCAGCGTTTTGCGTTTGTGAAATGTGCTCTGCCCAATAAATAAAGCGGGAGATACCGCGGTTTGGGCGAATTATCGAGGTATAATCGTCCTCAATATCGGGTAAAAGATTAAAGCCCACCGTCATATATATAACTGACTGGAACATAACGAAGTGGCTTGTGTAAAGAGGATCGACTCACATGAGTCTGTTCGCCGAAGTCAAAGTAACCTTCAATAGCACGAAAAGAAACTGTCACTATGCCGCTATTTCTATGTCTGAAACCAAAACCTCCATAGGGATCGGAAATTACCTCTCCGAGCCGTACGATACCAAAATATTTTTCAGACTCCGTGAATTCTCATCGTGTGTCTTCTTAAATTTATTGCTGAGGAAAATAATATAAGCTGTGGAGCAGAATACAAGTAGAAAGACGAGACAAGGAGAAAGTACAACTGCTGGCGTACGCGGATGATATTGATAACATTGAACTCCACAGACGCGCCCTGAATTCTGCTTTCTCCACAGACTTGATAAGGAAGCGAAGTATATTGGCATGACAGTGAACGAGAACAAGACAAATATCCGATGAGTCGACGTTAGAAGTTTTCGAGAGAAAGGTTTTTCGTAAAATTTATGGTTCTTTGTGCATTGGCAACAGCGGATAGCGCAGTCGAAGGAACGATGGGCTGTAGGAGATATACGACGACATTGATATACATCAGTATATCAAGAGACAGCGGTTACACTGGTTAGATTATGTTGCCGCGCCAATCAGTAGATTTATTGAGAGAACACTTCGGTGAGCAGATAATTTTACGTTTTGGGCCAGTCGATGGGCCACCACGATCGTGTGATGTCACATCATTAGACTTTTTAATGTGGGGATATATAAAGTCTAAAGTCTATGCCGACAATCCCGATTCGATTCAGGCCTTAGAGCAAAAAATTACGCGTTACCAGTCGAAATGCTCGAAGAGTCATCGAAAATTGGACTCAACGGATGTCTGAGACGTAGCCGCGCTGTGTCTTTTTCTTTAAAAAAGTAGGGAACCTCGTAGTGGATCACCCGTTACATATGTATATTCCCATAAGGTGTAAGTGTGTATATGCGTTTGCTTTTTATACAATATATATGTCCAATACTCGGGATGAATACCTTTGAGGCATGTTAATCAAAAAATACCGTCAACAACTGACGCTGACATGCGCTAGTTGAGAGAGAGAGAGCTGTAAAGGATACTAGCCGCAAATATGTGTAAACATACAAACGTAGATTAAATACGAACCAAATGTGTGCGGTAAGGGGAAAAATGCGCAGAAAAAATGTGCGGAAAACGTCAAGTAAACAGCCGCAGGCATAATCACATGTGCCAAAAAATTTTGCTACGCCTTTTTCACAGCACTGCCGCCTCTTACGCTACGCCAAAGCAAGCGACAAAGCCGAGGATATGCAGGGGGTGGGGGGGGCAAATACATATACGCGCAAATGCATGCACATTGACACATACTTAAACAACGCGTTGTCAACCAGCCTGCGGGCTTACACTTGCAATCACTCACACACATATATTTATGTGTATGCAGACATACGCGTTGCGGTGACGTACTGTGCCCAAAAGGCAAAAATGTAGCTGGAACATCAAAAAGTATTTGACCAGAAAAAATTCGTTTAAAATTCCACAAAATACGATTTTATTCACATACTATGCCTTTTATGCTTTTTCTCACTTTGTTGTTGTTTTTGCTTTTCTTTCACTTTTTGTTACTCTCTTGCGCGCTTTCGGTAAGCAGTGGTGGTACATTAATTTATTCGTATGTATGTATGTATGTGTGTTATTGGTGGCTTCAAAGCCGTTTGTATGCAATTTTATGCAAGTTGTTGTTTGTTGTTGTTGTTGTTGTTGTCGCTTTCAGCGCTTATCTGCTGAAGTCGCCACATTTGAAGCACTTGCAGTCGGTCGGCTCACGCAGCCGTATATCCATGGTTGCCATTTCTGGTGTGGATAGACGAGTGCCATCCGGATCGTAGCAATGCGTCAAAGTGATTATTTTCTCCTTGAGAAAGCTTTCACGGCAACAGTAGCACTCCTGCAATGACAAAATAATGTGGAAAGGATGCTGGAGTATGATGAGCAGAGCAAATTTGATAAATTAATTTATAAATGCGACGTGACACAGTACAGCACAATGCATGCGCTCAGTGCTTTTCATACACATAAAAGTGTAATATTCTTCTTCATGCACGCCCCCCTCCCGACACCCACACACCCACTCTCACACCCACTCACCTTAAGAAAGCCCGTTGGCGTTATGACAGACGGCTGCACTTGGCTGTTGCAAAGTCCCTCACATTTGTTCACTATCACATCGGCATTACAGGTGCGTTGCATACGCCCAAGCTCATCGAATTCCTCCTTGATCAGATGAATTTCCGATTTTAATGTTTCACAATTTTCATCACCTGTACCTTGTGCGTAACGCAGCGCTGACACATGTCCTTCCAGACAACTCAGCGTAAAAAGCAACAGAGCGTGTAGCCATGGCATGTGTGCACGCGTTGTTGTTGACGTGTAATATCTCCAAGTCATATTCGCTACTTCAATCACTTTGGTGCACGAAATTGCCGTTATATGAGCAGTATACGCGTGGTATACGTTGCCTAGCACACTACTCAGCCTTTGGTCACACGGTCAACTCGTATTTATATGCCTTTGGCGCTTTGTACGTCGATTTATTTTAATATGTGTAACGGTTTTACTCGTCTTTGTTCCTTTTCTTTGTTGTTTTCTGTATATTATATACCATTATCCTGGCATGTCAACGGCATATTTATCGTATTATTATGTTCGCATTGATTGAATGTTGATGTCGTCCCCACTGCTACTACTGGGAACTCCTTGTTGTTTCTGTGCACATTTTCATTGATGATTTGTTGTTGTTCACTTAATGGGTTTGCTGAGAGGCTGAAGTGAGCAGCCTTGGCGGTGGGCTTAAGTGTAGGTCAGTAAACGGTTTATAGCTTTTATGTGCGAGGAAATCTGTTACACACAATTTTAATATGCCAATAAGGCGTCACTGATGTGGGTGAGTTTATAACGGCAACAAAGAACCTTGGGACACAACGTATAATGTGCCATTTTTAAGTAGTCAACTCTTAGTAGCTTATTGAACTACTTAGCCCGAAGGGACCATTAAAAAATTAATAATTTAAAGAAAGTTGATCCCCAAAGATTTTTCTAATCTGGATATAAATGTGTGAAGTACATTGAAGTCCGGTTTCAATGTGGGTCACTTAAAACTACTGCAAAAGAAGCTCTAAACATCGCTTTGCTATCCTTTCTATTGTTTCGGTAGCATATTAGATTGCAGCGCTATCGACTCTTCGCTTAGGAGTACAGAAACATTTGAGCTATCAACTATACAGACACTCAAGAATCCTATAGAGAGCTATAGTTTGGGTACCTGTCACAACTTTGTGATATTGATTCCTGGCACGGCACTGCGCTTGAAATATATACAAATGGTTCAAAGCTTCATATAGAGGCTTGAAGGTGTTTTCTAGCATAACTATTCGAGGAAACTCTTATTGGAACTGCCAGAACACTGCCGTGTGTACCAGACTGAAATCTCCGTGAAAAATTTAATCAGAAGCGAACACTCTGAGGGCTGATGTCTGAAGGCAGTAAAAGCACCAAGCTTTAGTCGAACTTCTCAGGAGATTATTTAACAGAACAGAGCTCTTTTGGCCTTTGGTCATAAATATATATATTAACGGGAACTTCGATCCAGATCAAATTTTTGGTTATGAACACATTAGTATGATCCAGCCACAGACAAATTTCTCTTATGGAATTAATCTTCAGACAGGCGGCGTTAAGGTGCGTGCAAAACTTGTCCTGTTTCAATTTGACGCAAGCCTAGGCGAAATACAACCGCTAGAGGTTGTGTTGCTTACACATTCTAAAAAAAAGTGGAGATTTCATAGATGATTGGGTTACTGAAGGGTCATTGTCTTACAGAAAAAACATGAATTAATGCATTTCTGGGAAGATGCTCTAGAAGATGCAGAAGTGACGAGGACTAGGGGATGATATTTCGTCTGCTAAGCGATTGCCTCGCTTTAAGCCGAAGTACACCTCCGTATATTCTTCTGCTACGCGAAGCTAAAGTAAAAGATCTCGTTAGAAATGGATGAAATCTTCCTATATGACTAAAATCTTAGAATATCTCTACCTTTATATCAAATATTTCGAATTGAAAGAGGTGCATCAGCCGCCTCCTCGGTCTGTTTCTTGCCTTCAACTGTTACCTTTTAATGTAGCTTCCAGAATGCTTTAGTAATGCCGATCATTCATAATCCTACCACATTTTCACTTCTTTTTAATTATTACGGTTTCTCCGTAGCTCTCCACAGTACTGATATACTCTCGAGATTCCGAGTGACAAGACTATTGATCAACTCAAAAGAAAGCTTAACGTTCTTTTAGATATATTTTTCACAGTTTCTTCTACTTCTCGACAAATGACAGTCGAGATTTTGTACTTCCGAGTTCCTGGAAAGATGGTAAGGTACCTCATTTTCTTTTTATTCTATTTTAACACTTAGTCCCACTCATTTACCAGTTATGAACTGTTTTACATCCTTTTCGCAAGTGAACCGATATTGGTGAAATACTTTCCGCTTACGATGTTCGAAGAGTTATTTGTCAAAGCTGCAGACTTCTTACGCAACCATGCTTGTGCCTCGGTGCACATCTTGTGTGATTTCCTTTAATCCCCATCGCGTATTTATCATCATTCACCTAGACTAGGCACACGTACAACCCTCAACGGCAAATTTGGTTCAAATTATTCTATTCTATTATTCTTCTTCTTTACTTGAGTAGACATTGCTTACGTGATTATAGCCGCATCAACAATAGCGCGCCATTCGCTCCTTTTAGTCGCTGTTTGGCGCTAATTGGAAAAGCCAAGTGCAGCAAGATCTCTCGCCACCTGATCTTTCCAACGGAGTGAAGATCTTCCTCTTCCTCTTTTTTCAAAGGCTGATACTCCATCGCAAACTTTAACAGCTGGTGAAATTTCATTCAAAAACGACATGATCTAGCCAGGGTAGTCGCTGTTTATTGATTTCATGACAGGAGATATTTATCTTGGCTTGAAGACCGACACTCTTCGCCTCCTTATCCATTGCGAAGAAAGTTATCTAGAGAAATTTACTCATCCGGATGTCTCTCGTCTAAAATCTCTAGCGAAACGGTTTTGCATTTTGGATAGCTGGACGAGGGCGATTAAGAGTATGTGTCTTTGGATGTGTTTCTCTAAGATCTATGTAGTTACGTTCTTGCGGAGGCGTTCAAGTTCTGGATACATTCCCTGTGGGCCACTTCGCTCTGGCATCGATAATATTTGTAGCCCATATAGTAATAGATTTCAGCTTCTCCGTCAGTTTTGTGGCAGGTATGACACCTAGTCTCTCCAAAACCTTGATCTATCGAAAGGACTGCTCATCTAAGTCATTTGCTTCCGCTCCTACACAGGCCCTCTCAGCTTGCGTATGTTTCGAGTTTGGTTCTGGGTACCATGTGCTTCTTTGCTAACTTTTATGCTTACTCTTCTTATGACCTGCGTGGGTTTTGTGACACCCAACCGGCAGTTTTGCTTTTCCCTCTGAGAAGTTGTTTTTTCCCATCATAAGGGTTTGCTTTCCTTCTCTGAGCCTAGCTGTGGTCTCGTAGATCTGGAAGGGCCAAACAAAGGGTTGTGAAAAATTTGGCCATGTAGGCTCTTTCGGCTCCGTCAACTCGGTTCTCGAAGAAATATTGGATTTATATCGCCGTGTTTTGTGGATCAATTTATATCCGTGTACGGATACCAACCTGGATTTTTATTGTTCGTTTTTCATCTATATTATAAGGCGGTCGCGATAACCGAGTGGTTAGCAGTGCGTACTGCCATTCGGAAGGTCTGGGTTTGAGTCCAGGCTCGAGCAACATCCAAAATTATAGAAAATAACTTCTTCTAATTGCGTTCGCCCCTCGGCAGGGAATGTCAAGCCCTCCTAGTATTTTTCTGACATGAAATAAAAGATCCTCATAAAAACCCATCGGCCGTTCGGAGGCGGCTTAGAATAAACTGTAGGTCACTCCATTTCTTGATAAAAACATCAAGACGCAAGACCACAAATTGAAGGAGGAGCTCGGCCAAAAATCGCTTTAGCAGGTATAAAGCGCCAAATATATATATACTTATATATATATGGTGCATCCGTTCATTTGTTGGTTAAAACATCAAGACGCAAAACCACCTATTGGAGGAGGAGCTCGGCCAAAACTCGCTGGTTACAAAGCGCTAAATATATATATACTATTAGGCAGTTACTGATATTAGACCTCTCGGTGGCCGAAAATATATGAAGGGGAGATGAAGCATCCACCGCGCTAGAGTTCCTTGTGTAGTAAGTCGCCGTTACTAGCAGAGGTGGGCCGGTATTCGAAAGACTCAGTTCGAATACAGTCGGACGCCCCTGACTTCAAAATATCCAATGGGTAGTAGTGTGTTGTTAGAATAACTAGGTCACCTCTGGAAAAATTCGACACCTTATCATCCAAAAGTTTTTGTATGCGAGAAGCTACTTGCCGCCATATGGTACTTAATATGTTTCGTTTTACCATACCCTGCATTACGCGCGAACCCTACTTAAGGTACAATAAGAAATTTAAAAAAAAATATTAACAAAAGTTTTTTTACTTTTAACTTGCTTTTCTGACCACCCTATAAAAAAACCCATGCTACCGTTTGCAAACCCAGCAGTCTAGTGCTCACGAGAACTGTTGTCTATACTTTAATTATGGTAGGTTGTGATTATATGTTAGTAGTATGTCCTCTCATGCACTTAGCAATTATTGGCTATTACACATACACACTCACTCATGTATTAATTTGCTTGGTAGCGCGCACCTGTATCTATTTCTAAGTGCACTGTGGTTTAGACTATACTCGTACACTACAATTTGTACACACACACACATTCATTTCATATTAAATACACCAATTATATGCAATTTTAACGAGGCAACATTTGTATAATATCATATTTGCATTTAAAGTGTTAAAAGTCATTTATATGTATGTTAAATACCTTACTTTATAACTATCAATGTACTCAGCCCCCCTAAACATACACTTAAGCACGCTTATGCCTACGTACATAGTTGTAAATAATATATAATGAATGATTGTGCCTTACAACCTCTTATTAAATATGGGCGTATGCACTTTCAGTAGCAATAATTCCATGGAGTTTGCATAATAATTGGTAATCAGCCTACAGCGATTACCTTTTGACCTTTCCGAAATAAATATATCTAGGTAATTTTCAGTATTTTCTACGGTGATGAGGAATTTGTAAAGGGTGTTTTTATAGAGGTATAGAACTTTAAGTTGGTATTAGTTTTCAAGATGGCGACCGATTTAACAGCTGTCAAGTGATTTATTCTCAGTTTGGTTTGGCAATTCATCATGAATAGACTCACGCCTGAACTGAATTACCATAATGTCCAGGAGATGTGGTTTCAACAAGACGGCGCAACATGTCACACAGCTCGTGCCACAATAGATTTATTGAAAGACACGTTTGGTGACCACCTAATTTCACGTTTTGGACCTGTGAATTGGCCTCCAAGATCTTGTGATTTAACTCCGCTAGACTACTTTCTGTGGGGCTATGTAAGGTCATTGGTCTATGCGGATAAGCCACAAACGCTTGACCATTTGGAAGACAACATTCGCCGTGTTATTGCCGATATACGGTCACAAATGTTGGAAAAAGTCATCGAAAATTGGACGTTCAGATTGGACTACATCCGCGCCAGCCGTGGCGGTCATATGCCAGAAATCATATTTAAAATGTAATGCCACAAGATTATCTTTCGGATAAATAAAATTCATGTCAATCGAACAATCCATCGTTGTTTTATTGCAACTTAAAGTTCTATACCTCTATAAAAGAACACCATTTACAAACTTGCACCGTACTTTTTTTTTAATTTTCGCTAATATTTTCTCTTAATTAGCTTAACTAGCACTACTAGATATTCATTTTCACCCGTTTCACTCAGCATTGATCACAAAGACTAGAACAAAGGAAAAAATATTTTAAGCTTGAAGTCTCTAGTCTGTGGATATATAAAGGGTGATCCAAGTAGATGCACCTTTTTCAATAGCCAGACAGACCACTCGTGCGTCGTGTCAAGCTGTCATGTTATTTTGGGTCAGTATTGTTTGGCATTTTATCATGGAAAGACTTACGCCCGAACAACGTTCACAAATCATTCAACTCCGAAAATTTACGTTCTGTAAAGAATGTACTACGCGCGCTTCACTCAACTTATGGTCAACATAATTGGCCTACTGAACGTACTATCTGCAACACCATCACCCAGCATGAGACGCAGCATTTATTATTGGATAATATTTGACCGAATAGACCACGTCCAGCACGCAGTAAAGAAAATATAACGTCCGTAGCTAATAGTGTACATGATTCGGCGCCGTTCGCAGCAACTCGGACTGACGTATGGAACGACTTGGCGCATTTTTCGTCAAGATTTTAAATTGGAAGCGTACAAAATACAGCTTTTGCAAGAACTGAATCCGCTCGACCTTCTCAAGCGACATTGATTCCATCTATGGGCTCTTGAAAAGTTCCAAGAAAATCCGATGTTTTCGAGCCATATTTTGTTCAGCGATGCAGCCCATTTCTGGCTCAATGGGTATATACACAAGCAAAATTTCTGCATTTGGGATGAAGAGCAACCTGAACAGATTCAATAGCTGTCATTTCATTAAGAAAAAACGACGGTTTGGTGTGGTTTGTCGACCGGTTTAATCATCGGTCCATATTTCTTCAAATATAATGCCAGTGAGAACGTTACCGTCAATTGAAGCTCGTGATCTCCGCGACATTTGGTTTCAACAAGACGGCTCCAATCGTTTTTCACCATTTCGCGCAGCACTGATCGAAGACGAAGCATCTAGTCCGTGGATATATAGAAAAAACAAGTAGTAGATCGCAATCGATTAAATGAATTTGATGAAAAAATAATATTTTTTTGAATAGTTGAAAAGTTTGAGAGCTTCAATTTGTCTTTGTACGTCGTTATAGTTTTCAAGGAAGTAAATTCGCTTCACACCTCCGGACTTCAGTTCTTGTGTGAGCTGGACCTCTATGGATGTAGGTGTAAGGAGACCAAGTGAAAAGAACGTCATGATGTGCTGTAAGAAAGTACAGCTCTTGAGAGGGTCGAGAAATAGTCACATTAGGGCCTTCGTCTATACTTTCACTTACAACAGCGTTATTTGAGGCGGAACGATTCTCTTCAAATTTCCATAAAATTTTACCAATTGCTTGAGTAGTTGGACGATTATGGGCACCATGATCTCCTCTTACAGCATGAAACATGGTCACTTTTGAATCATCATTTTTGTGGTAAGTTTCAACAATTTTAACACGTTGTGCGGTTAAGCGATCCATTTTCACAAAACATGACTTAAGTGATAAGTTTGACAGATGCCAAAACTTTTGAAAAGACTAAATGGATAAATCGATCTAATAAATATCATGGAAAAAAATTTTTTTTTGGTTTAGCTGTTTAGTAGGAGTTCAGGCCGTTGGCTTGCGCCGCTTTGTTTTTTTTAAGCGGGCAATCGCTATCCGAACTTCATTATAGTCGGCTGATGGAACGTCTATACGATCGTTATCGATTGGGGTTTCACGTTCGCCATCTCTAGATTTTTCACTTTCACTGACATTCAGCGGGCTGGAAAAAAGCTCCCTCCGTACATTAAGTATGCTCTAGACAACTGTCACCAGATTACCTCATTGATCCCTACGTGAATATGCTCCGGTCTTGAAACCTTATGTAAGTTGTCGTTTCTTTTCATATAATTTTCGAGCATTATCCTTGTCAGCTGGCAGCTTCTCATGATCTTCATACTCACACTTGGCCTCTTTGATTTTTCGTCTGCAAATCGTTTCGCTTCCCTATTCACCTCTCGGTATCTATTCCAAACCCGCACGTGTTGTAGTCGATCGCAGAGTTTCGAGGTAGGCAGTCCGTTTTCTCTCCACTGCAGTTTGACATTGCTCAACACACCAGCTCTTTTGCTGACACTGTTGGAATCCAATTGTTTCTGCAGCAGCGGTGAGTAGGGAGCTTGAGATGCCACTCAAAGTTCCCTATATCGAGATGTTGATGAGTGCTCTCAGAGAGAGGGAAGCAAGGCGAGTAGAAAATTGTACGGCTGTCTATTATGATTGCAGCTCTTCTACGTCGAACCTTCCTTGTATTTGTCGACGGACGTTCTTTGCTGCTCAAAGGCGGATGCCTCTCTCATCGCTGCGTCAAGATAGTGATCCGAGACGATGTTAGATTCTCTGAACGTACGCATATCTAAAACCCTGGATTCATGTCTTCCGTTAACAACCTATTATTAGTTTGCGTGTTTTTCGAGACGGCGAAAGCCATGTAGCTTGATAAATTTTCGTGTGCTGAAATTATATTTCGGGCTTGGCGAAATCGATCACCCTCAGTCCGTTTGAGCATGTTTCGTCATGACGGTGGAATTTCCGGATTTTTGCGCACAAAATACCTCCTTGCCCACGCTGGTATTAAAATCGCCTCATAGATGCGTTCTAGGCGCTCATAGAAAGCACCTTTGGTCACATCGTCCTCCTCTTCCGTAGGGGAGTGGACGCTAATCAGTGATTTGTTGAGGAACTTCGCTTTGATGCGGTTTGTGACATGTAAATGCCAGAATTCGGCAACGGAATCTCTCTCCCACCAAAAATCCAACACCAAATTTGCACTCCTTTATCTGACCGCTGCAGTAGATTTTACAAGGACTCACCTTCTACGTCCTTGTCCCGCCCGTTACATTTCTTAGACGGAAGTGATGTCAGCTTTTAATCTTACGAGGACAACAACCACCTAGACAGCGGAACTTTTACAATTAAGGGATGCGTAAAACGTTTGCAGGGTTCGTGATTAAAACGAATTCTAAAAACAATCTTAGATTTATGAAAAAAATTTCAAGTTTTTGGTAAAAGGTAGAAAATTTAAATTTAAGGACAATATTTTCTATATATACAACCTCCCATATCTGTAGCTTTCCTTTATTTCAGGTGCATCAATAATAATAATAAAAATAATAAAATAAAAAATAATTAAAAAAATATTAAAATAAAAAATAAAATATTTTTCGTCAATCAACAATGAGAAATTCACCATTTTTCAATTTCTTTATTTTATTAGCTCAGAAATGAATAACTCAATTTATGTTTTCGCAAAATGCATCGCAACAAAAAAGTAATACAAAAATTTTTGAAAAACTGAAAGGCAGACTCGAACGTGAAAGAATTTTGAATAATCAAAAAGTGCATAGGTATATATATACATATGAATGATATATAGGTATATAAATATGTTCATATATTGTAAAAAAAATTAAAAAAAATTTTACCAAACAAATATTAAATACTTCGAATTCAAAAGGGGGAAAGAGAGGATGCTGAATTTGAAAAAAAAAAAAAAATTATAATAATAAGCAATCAAAATGGAAATAAAGAACGTAAGAACTGCAACCCCACACTGTCACTGTGCAAAACTGCCTGCGCGTGTGTATGAGTGTGCGTAGCGGCACAAAAAAGGCCGAAAGCCAAAGAGCTGTCAGAAATGTTAACATAACTGCGAAATGAACGAGGAGCAAATGGCCCTGACAGCACTGCGATTTTTTTTGTTTTTTGTTGCTTTTATTCGCAATATTATTCCGGCTTTTCATTTATTTCTGTTTTTTCTGCTCTTCTTGTTGTTGTTGTCTGATTTTCACTCTTGCCATTTAACGTTTGTTGCCGCTACAATTTGCGTTTTTTTAAATTTGCTTTGTTATTGTTGTTGTTGCTGCTGCTTTGTTTTTGTAACCTTATTTGCGCTTGTTAAACTGCTGTGTGCTGCCAACATTGAGCTGACAACTTGGCCACAGGATTGCCGCCATAAAGCAATGGAAAGAGGGTCGTCGGTGAGCAGCTGCAACGCGTTTGGGGAGCGCAATGAAAACAAAGAAAACCAGCGGCGAAAAATGCAAAAAAAAAAAGCAAATTGAGAATGAACTAACTTCAAACCGAACGAACTTCATTCATTCATGCCACACACGCTTTTTATTGAATGGATTGGGCGGCTTGACCGGCTTAAAAGTCAGCAGTACTTGCTGTACATGCACACATACGCACATTTACTGTTAACATATACGGTGGCTTTGTACTGTTGTTCCGGTCATACGCAAACATATGTTTTGCACCACCACAATGCCACAATGAAACTACGAAAAGTCGACGGGTTGGGATTATTGTCGGTGTGTTTGGAAAAAAGCTTTTAGCGCAGTTCATTTAAGTTCTTGCATTTTTTTTTTGAATTTTTAGGAATTATTTTGCCTTTGTTTTGTTTGCTGCCCATATGTAAATATGCATGTATGTATGTATGTATGCATTAAGCCGTGAGCTTGTGTCTGCGTATTAATTCAATCAGATAAATCCGCCAAAGGGCACGAATTATAATTTCCTTTTTCGCGAAATTAACTGTCGGCTAACTGAATGGTTGCTGGAATAAATTTTCGACTTTTCAAATTGTTGTAGGAGTGAGTGCCACTGCACACCAGTTGGTTGAATGGAATGAGTTATTTGCTCTTTATTAGCTGCTATGCCACGGGCGATGGTTGTGTAAGCAGCATACATACGTGTGCCCTTCTATAACATCGGATCTGTTTTACATACATATAATGAATTTTCTAAACCCTTTATACGTTACGAGCCTAAGTAAAAAAAGGTGTAGGAGCTTAGGTTGCACTGGCTGGCTGTTATGCGACATACAAACCTATCTTTTGTGGTGCCAGATGATGCTTCAATCTAATTTGAGGTAAAATAGCACTTAAATTTCGACCAGACCAACATCCAAAATTATAGAAAAAGATTTTGATAGCGGTCGCTCCTCGGCAGGAAATGACCCTCCGAGTGTATTTCCGATAACAAAAGATCCTCAAAAAAATTTACCAGCCTTTTTGAGGAGGCTTAAAATCTACTGTAGGTTCCTTCGTTTGTCATAAAAACATTAAGAAGTACACCACAAATCAGATTGGGAACTTGGGGGATTATAAATCGTCATTTATTTATATGTAGTCATCAAGCGCATTTTCAATAACACTTTGATATCTCACTTCGAGACCTCTTCTTATCCACTGAACTACGAAACCTCTAGATTAGCTTAGGCCATATAGAAACAGAGGAGACTATCCAACGTATTACTCATGCCTGCCTTCAAATATTTCCGGCATTGTTACTGTTTCACGTAAGTGAAGCTAGTAGGCTGTTGCCACTTTTGTAGAAACAGTTGATTTTTTCGATGATATTTAATGTGATTCTTAGTTAGACCGAGTATTTTTCACACCGCGAGATTTCAACATAGAAAATACTATTTCCACAGCTTGAGGATGTGCCTGGGGTCCACTGCTCCATCTGTCACTTTTTTCTTTTCCTCCCGATCATTATGTTGACTTTGATGCTTATATCATTGCTCTCAAAAATCGCTTACTGCTAGTTCTATTTAAGACTACTACTGATATTGCAAGATCTTCATGTGACCAGCATACATTCAATATTGCATGAACATTTCATTAAAAAAAAAAATCACGTTGGATCCAACACAATTTATCAAAAATGGTTCGTGTGGATTGGGCGAGAGACGTCTATGACGTCGTGAGAGGGCATGAATCGTGGATTTAATAGGTCAGATGGCTCCACTATAATTAAATCCATATCAATTTTTAGTTAGCCCTAACCTTCAAAACGCGCGTGTATAAATTTGACAGCTGTCGGATCATTAATTTGTGAATTATAGCACCTTGAGTGAAACAATTTTTGTTATTGTGCAAAAATGGATAAGAAAGAATTTCGAGTGTTGATAAAATATTGCTTTTGGAGGGAAAGTTGAAGGAAAAACTTGGCTTGATGACGAGTTTCCGGACACTGCGCCAGAAAAATCAACCATCAAAGATTGATATGCTAAGTTTGGACGTGGTGAAATGAGCACCGAAGCCGATTAACACAGTGGACGCCCAAAAGGGGTTGTTACCGACGAAAACATAAAAACAAAATCAACAAAATTATTTTGAATGTCCGTAAATTGAAATGGAATGAAATAGAAACCACTGTAAAGATTTCAACTGAACATGTACATCATATTATTCCCGAATATTTGCGTATGAGAAAGCTCTGTACAAAGTGGGCGCCACACGAGCTCACCTTTGACCAGAAACAACGACAGTGACACAGAGCAGTGTTTGGAGATGTTCAAGCGTAATAAACCCGAATTTTCGCGTCGATATGTACCAATGGGTGAAGCATGGCTTCATAATTTCACTCGGAAGTCCAATCAATAGTCAACCAAGTGGGGTGCACACGATGCACCCGCTCTAAAGCGTGGAAAAACGCAACAGTCGACTGGCAAGGTCATGGCGTCTGTAGTTTGGGATGCGCATGGAATAATTTTCACTACCTTGAAAAAGGAATTGGACCGTTTGAAGGACGAAATTGTCGAAAAGCGACCACGTTTTAAGAAAAAGAAAGTGCTGTTTCACCAAGACAATACACCGTGTCAGAAGTCAGCGAAATCGATGGCAAAAATCCATGAATTTGGCTTCGAATTGCTTCCGTATCCATTGTATTCTCCAGATCTGGCTCCCAGCGACTATTTCCTATTCTCGTATCTCAAAAGAATGCTCGCTGGGAAGAAATTTTCGTCGACTGAAGAGGTGATCGCCGAAACTGAGGCCTATTTCGCACTTCAGCAAAAGGAGAACGTATCCAAAAGTTGGAGGGTCGATATAAACAGTGTATCACCTTTGAAGGGAACTATGTTGAACAAAAAAAAACATTAATTTTTCCAAAAAAAAAAATTTGTTTTCCTATGGTAGGCCAGAGACTTTTCAATTAACCTGTTACGCGTACGAGGCAGAAAGTAAACAGCAGTCGACTTTATGAGTGTTTCAAAAGATGAGCCGAATCCATCCATCGACTGATACAATTGCATCTTTTAGCATTAAGAATATTAATTTGATGAGTCATCCGCCGCATGGTACTGACATGGCACCGAATGACTTAATTTTACTCCCGTCCGTAAAAAATAACTTGAGGGATCAACGTATTTCGACACCTGAAGAGGCCATCAGAGTGGCAAAAGTGTTTCGACAATTGGATCAAACACATGCAAAAGTGTATACATCTTAATTGAGAAAGTTTGAAAAACAATAAAGTTATTTTCGATTATTAGTATTTGTTTTTGTTCTCTAATCCCGAAATATATAAGGCAACCCTCGTAGCTGTGAAGTCGACTGTGAAGATATAATAAAAATTACTTTAAATTATTGTATCAAGAGATGAATCATGAAATCATTTAAAAAAGCAAGAGAAGAAAGAAAGGGAGGACTTATTACTTTGAATGCGTTTGTCCTTATCTATTTTGTTAATACGAGTAATTAACATTTTTCACTTAATACAATATACCCATTTTACTTACGAGTATACTTGGTGAAGTTAAAAGAGGCGATAGATTACATGCCATTTGAATTATAAAAAATTTCGTAACGTGTGGGGATAATTATAACAAAAGCAAATAAAAATATAATTTTTTTTGAAATAAATAAATTAAATTAAGTAAGTGGTGATCTCCGAAACAGCTGTCACTTCTACCATTTTTTCTTTGTTGCATAACAAAATATTCAATGAAAAAATAATGTTTCCAAAAAAAAACAGGCCTTTGAATACAGCTCATTACTTATAACCAAAAATAAATTAAATAAAATTAAACTAAATTAAATAAAAGCTGAAATTTTATTTAAATATAAAAATTACAAAAAAAAAATCAATTCAAGGAAAATAAAATTAAGCAAAACAAGATACAACAAATGAAAATAAGATAAAATGAAATAAATAAAAATAAAATGAATAAAAATAAAAATAAAATCTCAAAAAAAAAAATTATAAAAAAAATTAATAGCAGCTAGAACCGTATTATAAGTCCATTGAGTGTGTAGTTATATAATAGGCCAATTCAAAAGTCCCCGGACTACCATGGTAAAACACATTTTTTGGCAAAATTCGTTTTTTTCTATTCAATATAGTTCCCTTCAAGGGTGATACACTGATTATAGTGACCCTCCAACTTTTTGATACCATTTTTGTAGTCCTTTGCTTCAAAATAGGCCTCAGTTTCGGCGATCATTTCTTCTTCGCAGCGAGCATTCTTTTGAGCTATTTATATATGTATATGGATTAAATTCTAGTAGCGCCATCTATGTGCCATACCGGGGACTTTCCACTTGATCTGTTGATCAATATGGTTGGTTCGTTAACTGACTTGTTAAATGAGGAAACTGTATATTTGTTACTAGTTACTATGGTATCTATGCAGCGTACACTTCACACGTTCGTCCGTTCATTCACTCACTACAGTACTGCTTGACTGCTCGAACAACAGCAAACATTAATCAAGTGATTTATGAGCAGGAAAAACGGTATAATTATTATTATTAATATTGAATTTCAACTTGAACTTAATATTTATTACACTTTTTGGCTTTTGTTTCTCCTTTTTGTCTTTTGTTTTGTCTTTTCTTATTTTTGCTGCCATTTAATCAGCGGTTATTTGTGAAATTCGCAACAAAAAATAATAATTAATGAAATGTTTCTTGAACTGGCCTTCTTGCCACCATTAAGTATACAATTAACATATCATACATATATACCTAAATATAAATATATATATATTTACATAAATAAATAGAACTTGCAAGAAATACAAATTATTTAACAACAAAACCAACGTCAAGTCATTTTTCATCGCAGGCAATGTCATTGCTTAATATGTGTTTATGTATTCCTGCGGCATAAACGTGGTTAATCTGTCATTTTGATTGAAGTAAATTACTATGAGCTCGCCATGGCAACCCCCTTGTAAATACTATGCGCGTGTGTGAATGTGCGTGAAATTGTGTGTGTGGTTGGAAAAATTAATTGTTACTAAAGCAAAAGTGACAGCTTGCAATTAGTTATGGAAGCGGCACTTTAGATACTTAGAAACACTGAAAAAATATCACTAAAACATGCCATATACGTATGTAGGTTCATATATGTGTATCTGTACATATATATAAATTAATTATACTTATTATACTTCGTCCAATTTATATGTATTTATCGGTTTGTGATAATCTGAACATTTAATTTTGCTTATTTTAGCTATTTTTTTAAATTTATTTTTTATTAATATGGAAGTAAAAAAAATATATTAACAAAAATTAACAAATATTTGGACGCTGCTATATTTGATACTTATACTTAAAGTAAGGGTAATTTTATTAATTCTCTTGATTTTTTTTATAAATTTGTAATACAATTTATTTTTTAGTTTTCAATTTGTTTAGTTTCTTGCATGGGCATAATATTCAAGGTGGAATGGTTTGCTGTCAAGGATGCCCCTCTGCGAACAGTTTCTGAGCTACCTGCCACCCGTAGAGCACCGTTTTTCTTCCTTCTCATTCCTTGCCCGATCATCTCCCTATGTGGTAAAGGAAATATCTAATAAGGAACAACAAATATGTTGCCCTGGATCTCAACTAGAATAAACATAAATATCAACAATCGGCCCAATGTTCATCAGAATTTGCTTCCACGGAACTTAAATGTACTGAGCGATCAAATCATTTTCAATCGTTTCGATCTACGGAACCCATAAGTGTTAATGCGAAACCCCAGAGAGAAATCTAAAGTATCCAAATGGTTCACATAAATCCACATCTCCGACCTTTGTAGCCCATCAGGAACAATGTAAAAGAAGAAGGATTTACAAGAACCTTTCACGGCATCTTATGCAACTCACACGCACGTCTGAAACAGCTGAACCAAACGACTCACATCAATAGGCGAATTGTCTTTCCATTTGTGTAACGTAGTTGCTAAATATGGATAAAATATTCTCAATGAGAGATGAATCTGACCCCTTGTGTATTCTATTAAAACATGAAAACCCTTTAAACAAACCTAAGCGATATTATTTAACCACTTTCCAACCAAAGTGGGCATACCAATCGACCGGTGGACCAATGGACCAGTGTACCGCGAATTTTCCAACAAAATTTTCTTCAGCGACGAGGTACATTTCTCACTCGTTGGATACATAAATAAACTGTCTGGTACGCTCTTTGAACCGGAGGTGTGGTTGGATCTTACTTCTTTGAATATGATAACGGCGTGACTATCATGACTATCATTGTTAATTCGGATCGTTATGGTCGTATAATAACCGTCGTATAATCACCTGGAATTGAAGAGCACGACTTTGGCAAAATGAGGTTCCAACACGATGGTGCCACATGCCACACTACACGAGCGTATATCGTTTTACTGTGAAAGATATTTCCCGGTCGTATATCTTTCGTCTTTGCGATGTCAATCGGCCGACGTGATCGTCCGATTTGACATCGTTGGACTTATTTTGTGGGAATATGCAAAAGAAAGTCTTTATGCGGTTGAACCTTCAACTCTTGTGCACTTGGAATCCAACATTCGCCAAAATAGGTGGGATACCGCCAAGTATGTGCCAAAACCTGGTCGAGAATTACTTCAAACGGATCGTAGTTTGCAAAATTCACGAGGAGGCCATTTAAATGATGTCTTCTTTTTCTTTGGCTTAGGCACTGCCTAAGAAATTATAGCTGCATTCACAATAGCGCGTTACTTTTGCTATCTCATGATTTGCTATCTCTTGATTTGCTGAATGGTATGTCAATGTTGTCGTCTAGCTCGTACAGCACATTGTTCCATCGTCTGCGGTATTCGCTGTTGACAACGCGCAAAGTATCATAAACCTTCCGCACAACTTCTCTCGAAAACTCCTAAATCCGACTCATCGGATGTCGACATCGTCCAGGTTTCTGCACCATATGTCAGGACGGGAATGATGAGTGACTTGTAGAGTTTGGTTTTGGTTCGTCAAGAGAGGGCTTTACTTTTCAATTGCCTATTCAGTCCAAAGTAGCACCTGTTAGATTGAGTGATTCTGTGTTCGAATTCAAGATTCACATTGTTGGTGTTGTTGATGCTGGTTCCCAGATAGATGAAATTATCTACGACTTCGAGGTTATGACTGTCCACAGTGACGTGGGAGCGAAGTCGCGAATGCGATGACTGTTAATTTGATGACAGAAGATAAGAAGATATTTCTTCTTGCCCTCGTTCACTATCAGGCTCATTCGCTTCGCTTCCTTGTTTAACCTGGAGAAAGCAGAACTTCAACTTTTTGAATGATGTCGTAGTGTTTCACATATAATGCCAAGGCTCAAACTTTGTAATGAGAAAGGAATTTCAGTAAAAAGAAAATTTAAATGCATTTACGTTTATTTTGGAAACCGCAAACTCTTTGTCTTAATTTTTAAAAATCAAATTCCTCCTCAGCAACATTTATGTGAATTATTCGAATTTAATCTGGTGAGAAAGCCGCAAATGATCTCTAGTCTGCATCTCGGAAAGAAGATAAGCAAAAACCTCTTTACGAAGCATAAGTACAATTTTTCGCATACATCGAGTGCAGGTCCATGGGCGGACCCGTAAATGAGAGTAATGAGTTAAATTCGCACAAACTTTCAAGAAAATTGGTCCAGTAGAGTCGGAGTCTGGTCGAAACAATTAAACCTTTCCTCAGAAGGTTTGCGGTTTATTAAAGGAAAATTCATTTTAATTTAGAAATAATTTTAAACAGAATTTATTATGGCTTTTTTTTGTTATTCATGGATGCTTGTACCGAAAATATGTATATTGTGTGTATGTACGTATTCACATTGTTTTTCTAATTCATGCTCACTGTGCAAATACGAAATATACATGCATGTATATATGTAATTAACTCACTGTCGGCATTCGTTGTAGTCGCTGTCGGCATTGCGGCTGCTAAAGTTGGTGTAATAAACTCATTTGAGGCGCGCAATTAGCGCGCTCATAAAATGCTTTGCAATATCTGTTGGTGCTGTCATCTATTGCTGCTGCTGCTGATGTTGTTGTTGTTGTTACCATTTCCGCTATTATTGCTATTACAATTGTTGTTAGTCGTGAATTGAAAATCCCCCTGCGGCTGTTAGTGCTACCGTTAAAAGCCACATTATGCCACACGCCTTTCTCTATGTATCTCTCTCTCGCTCTCTCCCTTTCCACATTGCTATCAGCACTTCTGTTGACTATCCCAATAATGTTTCAGATTTTATAATACCATAAATGTTGAAATTAATGCATGCAAGCGATTTTGATATTATAATTTGGTGTTTGGAATTTGCCAGCCACGCCAAAATAATAAATGCAGCGGCCAGAGCAGCAACAAAAACAACAAGCGAAATAGAAACAACAACAAAACTAGTGAAAAACAATAAGAAGTTAAAAGCAATAATGAAAGTAGCTACAACAAAAACAACTACAATTGTAACAATAACAACAACAACAACAACAACAACAACAACAACAGCAACAGCAACAACTAACGCAGCAACAGAGACAACAACAACAAGAACAACAACAAGAGCAACAACAAAAATTACAATAGTAACCAATAGAACAACAACAACACCAGTACCAAAAATAAAGCAACAAACAGCACTTTTAGCTGTAAACACAAGCTATAGCCCCGCTTCCGTGCCCCACCGCTTTGTGCTCAACGGCGCTCAGCGGCGGCTGCTGCTGTTATTCGCGATAATTAGCACGAAATTGTTTATTAGCAATTTGTGAAAATATTTTGTATTTGAAATTAACTGATTTTTAATGACCGCAAAATGAAGAAAACAACAACAACAACAACAACAACACTCACGCTGGCAACGACATTGCGGTGAAAGGCAGCAGCAAATGCAAGCAAACATAAATAAATACATGTAGACGAGTATGGATGTTTAGTTGCTGTTGTTGCTGTTGTTGGTTTTTTGTATCATTTCTATTTGACACTGCGATACCCCCCTTCCCCCCTCGCCTGCCCTACAACCAAATCAGATTGCATGTCATGAATGTGGCGGCTGTGCACTAAATTTTGTTGCATGCCACTAGTGTTGTTGCTGCTGCTGCTGCTGCTTTGTCGGCGGCATCGATTTCAGCTCAGCCTGTACTGTGCTGCCTCAGTGATTTTACCATAAAATTTTGTACTTTGTGGCTAATTGAATGAAACGCAGACAGTAGTTACATACATACAAACATAAATACATACATAAATACATACAAGTGAACAAGCAGTCACAGTCACAGCATTCATTGAGCGCAGTGCTTAGCGGCAACAGTTTGATTTTCGGGCAAACAACATTTATGGACAGTCCGTCCGTCCGTCAGTCAGTTAGTTGTTAGGCGCTGTAACTATTTATGCAACATGTAATTGTTGTTATTTTTGTTGTTGTTGTTGTTGCATGCCACTCGGCATAGTACGCTGTTCGTTTGTGGTTAATGAAGTGGTTTCGTGAGGGTCTCTACGAGCATTATACGTGCAAGACGAGTAGATTAAGCGCTGCATTTTCATCAAAGTACATGCATTCGTGTTTATTGGCATGTGTGTGTGTGTGTGTGTGTGTGAAATAAACCCATGCAACAGTTGTATAATTAATAATGTTGCATTGTAGGTTTTTCGTTTTGATTGCTCTGCTCATAATGGGGAATTGGATAATATTGATTAACCAATTTTCGAATTATGGTAATAATGCGCGTGAAAGGCTATGCGGAGTAATCGTATCAGTGTGCACAGTTTACAACTATGTAAATTTTAATGGTGCCGCATTAACGCGGTAAGGTCGAATAACGAACCTTTTTATAGCGTTATGAATGAAGCGAAAAGCTGAACTGGTTTGGCCATGGCTGTCTGTCCGTCTGTGGTTCGAGCGCAAACTTAAACAGCAGCTTTTGGGATTACCAAGTGAAATTTGTTATGAAAAAGTGACGTCTATTAGGCATCAGCTCGATCAAAAACTAGTTCAACAAAAGCGCTGAAGCCCACCACAAGCAGGTCAACTAATATTCAAGTGATGTATTAAACGGCATTAACAGCTAGCCGCTTAGACAGTTAGGCTCAGAACCTTAAACGCCATCATTCCCAGCTGCAGCTATGACTACATCCCTTAGCTGGCGCCAGAAGGTTCCTTTTCCACCATAAATCCTTCGTGGGAAGACTGAGGAGCTTTTTGAGGAATTAATGGGTCGCAACTTGACATAATAGTCTCGCAGAAAGTCTTCTTCCGTGAGCAATCCATCGGCACAGCGGTTAAGCTTACATACAAATGCAGCGTTTCCAGAGCGGAGGAAATTGCTATAAAAAACGTTGGACTCACGGCTTCGGAAAGTGGTTTATGTGAAAGAAATCAATATTTACTTAGATAATCAAGAGGTCATCACTGTTCGCTGATGTTGAGTTGCAATCTGCTTCTGCAACGCTGTGCCTGTAATGAGATCGCATTACTATGTGCGTAGTTCCAAAATTTTTTTGGTCAAAGATGGACCGCGGAAGATCAGAGGGACACATCGACCTTCCACAGTCAACTCTCTTTTACACTCTGGGATTTCTAATAACGCATTGCCAGATTGGAAGCCACGCAGTAAGGATAGAGATTTTGCAGGATACTTACCCTCGAAGTTTCCAGGCTCCTCCTCCTGAAATCAGCTCCACACATTTTCCTGAACTGCTAAAAATGTTTTGTCCAATAATGGGAAAATCTTCGTAGGAGCTCAACTCACACTCCAACCTGAGTTCGTCACATTATCGTAAGAACCATATACCCCTCATATTGACGGATTATGGGAGGTAGCGATTAAGAGCTTTAAACACACATTTTACAAAAGTCGCCGTTAATCAAAACTATAGCTTCGAGAACTTACCCCTTTGCTAGTAATAATCAAGACAGTCCTTAACCCCAGGCCAGTCTCCTCTTTATTTCAATTACCACAGGATTTACTACCTATCACACTCGGTAATTTTCTCAAACTCAAAGTTCTTCGCCACCAAATCAGTACTCAGGGGAAGAATGGGTACTTTCAAGAACTACACAGAAGATACAAATGAAGGTATCACGAACGAGGTATGTAAGATTATGTGTGCCCATCATTCCTCGTCATGGTACCAGAGGACAGGTGGGAGTGCGCAAAAACACTTCGTCACTGCATTAACTACCTGGAGATTTCGTATGAAAGAAAGTGCGATTCCAGGTCCAGTTGCCTTGAACCTGAAGTATTGTATAAAGATAAATCTGACGAAAGTAATGTAGACTCAAGCAGGGTACTGCTACTGTGATTGTACTTACAACGAAGTTTGTTTCAAAATCAAAGGCTACAACTTTTTTTTTCTGTCAGAGATGGTAGGCATTACAGAGTTCAGTTTTAACAGCAAAGCTCTTGAGATTTCTAGAGTATAGTTCGATAATAGTTTACAACAAGCTTTCCAACATAAAGACGGGCAAAGTAAAGTCAGCGATTAGTCTGACTTCGTTTTTCTTTTGCACTAAGCCAAAATAGCATGAGATGTTGAGAGGTTTTATCTGCAGAAACGTGGTTTCTGATGCGTAGGGCTCAGAACGTTTAGTTGAGATGACATATATACTGCAACGCTCCAATTATTCACTTAAAGAGGACTTGATGGATGATCACTACTTTAAAGGCAGAGATGTAACCATTAATCTTAAATCTACTTCCTTCACATTTCTTCCGATCTTAAAATAAATTGTATTACATCCTGTTTTCAAAGTGCAATAGAGCCATTTTTTTTTTGCTGTGACCCTGGATATAGTAGCTCATATTTCAAACGTGAAATGTTTTGGAAGTTCTTTTCACCAGTTTCTTGTTTCATTAGTTAGAAAACTAGAATTATATAGGAATTTGCTATAATTTCATTCCCTTGTGATGACGACTTACACGATTTTCCAATTTTTATCTGCTCCAAAGATTTTCTACTTTCTTTGTATAAAAGTAAGACCTAGTTTCAGCACATACGAAGGTTGCCCTTTGTATTTTGAGATTAGAGAACAAAAAAATATTAATCATCGAAAATAGCTTTATTGTTTAACATAATCTTTTCCCCTTAGATCTATATACTTTTACATGGGTTTGAATCAATTGTCGAAGCACTTGGGTTCTGAACGCATCAACTGCCTATTCAGGTGTCGAAAAACTTATTTTATTCTTTACGTACGGGAATGAAAAGACGTAATTCGGTGTCAAGTAATAATTGCTCAAAAATGCAATTCTTTCAGTCGTGTGCGAGCTCACATTGTCGTGGTGAAGAGTCTTCCGTCTTCGGCGGTTGATTTTGATGACCAATTAAAAAAAGGTTGGTTTCAGAACTTACTGTTCTGAATTGTTCTAGTGGTATGGTTGCGAGATGTCTAGTTTTTACAAAAAAAAAGGCAGGCATTTGCTTAACAGTGCTTCGTGCGCGAAAAAACTTCGTTGGATTCGGCTCATTTCGAAACACCCATACTTTCAGATCATACACGTAAATTCACGATCCATTACCTGTCATGACGTCATAGACATCTTTTGCTATCGTATTTCTCTCGACCATTCGATTTGAGCGATTGACAAATTGTGTGGGATCCAACATGAAGAAATTTTTTCACAATTAAATGCATCTTGCAATATTGAATATATGCTGATTCCATTAATGTAAATAGGTTTCTCAATCTCATATTAGGTCACAAAACGGTCTGGCAATATCAATTTGTGTGCAGTATCTTCAGTTTCCGGAACAAAAACTGTTTTTTTACGACCCTTCCGAAACTCCTCTTCGAGTGATCTACGACTTCGATTGAATGTGCCATATTATCGTTAAATACCAATTCCTGATGGAGCTTCATCGTTAAAAATAGAATTAAGTTGATTGATGTACTGTTACTGAGTTAATTCACGACGAAAGCTGTAAAAAATATTTTGGCCGAAAATGTTCGCGGTTTAATTACATATTTCGGCAGAGATGATATTTTAAGTTACTGTAAACGTCGCACATAGCGCTCCAATGTAAAAACGTTTTGAGTATGTAAAAATGTCAAACTATATGATGAAGTTGTCAATTGCCAGATTGCAACACTAGGATAGCCGGATCCCGAAATATAAGGGGCAACCTCCGTACATACATAGTGGTATATGTAGATCGTTGTGACTTTATTCTGAACTTCGTTCCCATTAGATTTTGAGGATTGAATAAAAAAGTGCATAGGATGGGAGTATTTGAAAAAATGAATATCTTGAAATGTCCACACCATCAACAAATAGTCTCTTCAAAATCTCCTTCAAGAAAGATACATTCAGCCCGAAAAGTACCAGAAAAAGCCGATTGGTGTCACATCAGGTGAATACGGTTGTTGTTCGATTGTATTTCTTGAATTTCCGGCCAGAAATACCATCACAGTGAGAGCCTTATTCTGTTATAAAACCTGTCAGCATTCATTCCCTAAATCTAGCGTCTACTGCCGAAGTTGCTCTTTTAAAAACGTCGACTAATGCTCCAAACTCGAGAATTGTGAACCAGAAGGAAAGTAGAAACCCGATTTTTTGATTGAGCTGATTCAATATACTTACAACCTTTGCAATAAATTAATGTATGTACAACAGCAAGATAGAGAGAGCCGGGATGCAGTGAAAATATTTAATAATTTTAAAGTTTTTTCTTACAAAAAAAAAAAAAAAAAAAAAAAAAATTAATTTCCAAAAAAAAATTAACATTTTGGTACCTCATGCCAAATTTCTGTCATTTCTCCCGTCCCATTTTCAATTAAACGCATGCTGTTACACTGATTCCCAAACAAAACGAAACAATGAGGCATAGTTTTGCCGCCAACGGCCTTTGATGAACTCGTTGCCACAAGTAGGTATATATGTATGTATGTACGTGTGTAGCTGTTTTTGGGTTAACATATGATTGTAGTTGTTGTTGTTGTTTTTTCTTCACTTTTATGCCCACTGTTGCTTTCAACATTTTGCCTTCACTGCCGCTAAGCACCTTTGATCTTTTTACCACGAAAGCCGCAATATTGACAGTTTGAAAGGCAAATAAAATATGCTTTTCGATTGATACGCAAGCAGAATTGGTGCAGAGCAAAAAAAAAAGCAAAGCAAAAACCAAAGCAATCGAACTTTATTGCTGCCACTGACATTGTTTGATTGTTCAATTTGTTTTTGTTTTTGCTGATTGCCGATTTGTTGCTTTTTTTTTTTTTTTTGCTTTTGTGCGTTTGTTTCCATTCAATTTCGTTATTGCCCCAACATTTCACATCCATAAATCTTTTTTAGTTGTCTTAGCGAATGAGTGAGCATTTCTTAGTTTATTTCATTCATACTCACCTCTTCATACGAAACACCCTTTAGTTTCCTTTTTTAAATTATACAAATACATACATATGTACATATATGCGCACATTTGTTCAGTTTAATTGTAATCAGCAAAATAAAACAAAAATTGTTATATTACTCTCGTTGTTTCAAAGGCCTTAGGACAATACGTATAGTGAAGTGATCCGAGATTGGTATAGGGATCATTATTTCAGGAATTGTTGGTACTAAATATGATACCAAGATGCTGAAAAGTTTAGAATAAATTGAAAAACACTAATCAGCATTTGTGGATTGACCACCAGAAAGAGTTATATCAGTTCATATGTTTCTTAAAAAAAGTGAAGTTATGTTCCAAACTTTCTTGATCTTAGTTTTTAAGCACGTGATTATGCCACAATATTGAAACTATATTGAATTGAATATTATTGAATTCCTCAAAAACGGCGCGCCTTATTAAAAAAAAGCTAAAATCAATGTTTTGAACAAAAATCAAACTTATTTCTACCATTTCCCTTTCTAGTCTATTTAGAAACATTCATAAAACAAAAACAATTAAAAAATGTGGTTTTTAAAATAGCATAGAAAGAGAAATAGAAGGAAAAGTAAAAAAAAACGTTTTTGATGAAGCTTGACGAATCAGTTCTATGGGAACTATAAAATTTAGTCTTCCGATTTCCATAATTTTCAATACCAATATTTTCTTCGTGTTCTTAGACGCTTTATTGCAGTATTTATGACCCCAATATATGGTAGCTATATGATTTTGTCGACCGATTCGGCCAGTTCCGACAAATGATCAATACGTTACGATCATGTATCCGTATACTAAGCTTTGTTGAAATATCTCAAAAACTGAGAGACTGGTTTGCGTTCAAACTAACGGATAGACAGACACCCACGGTTGAATCAACTCACCTCGTATTTCTGATAGGATTGGTATAATTGGTATGGACATGGGTATATCTGTCTCCTTCTGGTACTTACATACATATAAAGGGTGTTTTTTATAGAGGTATAGAACTTTAGGTTGCAATAAAACAACGATGGGTTATTCGATTGACATGAATTTTATTTATCCGAAAGATAATCTTGCGGCATTACATTTTAAATATGATTTCTGGCATATGACCGCCACGGCTGGCGCAGATGTAGTCCAATCTGGACGTCCAATTTTCGATGACTTTTTTCAAGGGTTTGTGGCTTATCCGCATAGACCAATGACTTTACATAGCCCCACAGAAAGTAGTCTAGCGGAGTTAAATCACAAGATCTTGGAGGCCAATTCACAGGTCCAAAACGTTAAATTAGGCGGTCACCAAACGTGTTTCAATAAATCTATTGTGGCACGAGCTGTGTGACATGTTGCGCCGTCTTGTTGAAACCACATCTCCTGGACATCATTGTTATTCAATTCAGGAATGAAAAAGTTAGTAATCATGGCTCTATACCGATCTCCATTGACTGTAACGTTCTGGCCACCATCGTTTTTGAAAAAGTACGGACCAATGATTCCACCAGCCCATAAAGCGCACCAAACAGTCAGTTTTTCTGGATGTAACGGTGTTTCAACATACACTTGAGGATTACCTTCACTCCAAATGCGGCAGTTTTCTTTGTTAGCGTAGCCATTCAACCAGAAGTGCGCTTCATCGCTAAACAAAATTCGCTTATGAAAATCGGGAACAACGGTAATCTCGTTTTGGGCCCATTCGACGAATCTACGCCTTACTTGATGATCGTTTGGCTTAAAGTCTTGCACGAGTTGGATTTTGTAAGCACGCAAACCAAGATCCTTCCGCAAAATATTCCATAAAGTTGATGGACACAGATCCAATTCCTGTGCTCGATGGCGGATGGACTCATTCGGGTCTTCCTCAATGCTACGCTATACAGCAGCAATAGCTTCTTCTGTACTCACCGGTGGTGCGAAAACGTTCCATGGTTAATCGAATTAACTGCTCTGATGGACGATTTTGTCGACGATAAAATGGACGTAGTGCGCGATACGTTTTCCACACAGAACTATTATTTTCGAAATAAAATTGCACTATTTGCAAGCGTTGTTCAGGCGTGAGTCTATTCATGATGAATTGCCAAACCAAACTGAGAATAAATCACTTGACAGTTGTTAAATCGGTCGCCATCTTGAAAAGTAATGCCAACTTAAAGTTCTATACCTCTATAGAAACCACGCTTTACATTTCAAACCAAAGTTAATATGCAATTCCATGTTCATGAAAAGTACATAAAGAAAAAAAATGTTGCTTTAAACTACTTATTTTGTAAAAATTTAAAGGATGACGTCGTTTTATTAACGGTAACCTTAAAATCGACGGTTGCAATAGCCTTGTGGTTATACTTGCATACTACTATTCGGTAGGCTAGGGTTTGGGTAAAGTCGAACCTTTTCTTGCATCTAAAATTATAGTAAATTCATTTTTCTAATTTCGATCACCCTCGGCAAAGAATGTCAAGGTCCCGAGTGTATTTCTGACATGAAGTAAAAGCTCCTTATAAAATTCGATCGGCCGTCCGTGGGATGCTTAGAATAAACTGTAGGTCCCGCTATTTGCTGAAATAACATCAAGTCGTACTCCACAAATTGGAAGAGGGGTTCGGCCGAAAATCGCTTCAGCTGTTACAAAGCGTCAATTATTTATATATATATATATATTTCTAACCTTAAAATCGTGTATTCCATTAGAACATCAAATTCCCCCTTTCGCTCAATTTTACAAGTTACTGGCTAATGCATAAAAAAATAAACTTTCTCGTTTGGAGGTTAAGTAGGCTTACAGGAGTCTGCTACGACTTATTTTATAGCGGTAGTCTCAAACTCAACCTCATCTTCGGTCTCCTGTCTTTCAAATTTGCCTAAATTTGCGACAAGTGAACCTTTTCCTACTTTAGAGCTTACAACAGTTTGCAGGATTTTTTAACTAAAATTAATCGTTCCTTGCACAGTATATTTGTCTCGCTATGCCGCTGTAGTAAATAATATCTTCTTCTTCTTTTTTCGTGATTATAGCCATATGAACAACAGCGCTCCATTCATTCATTCATTTCTCTGGTGTTCGCAACTGGCCACACCAGTAATGCCAAGTCCGTCAAACGGAGCAGATGTCTTCCTCTTTCTTTGCTTCTTTGCGGCGGGTACTGCGTTCAAAACTTTCAAAGCTGTACTGAACGTGGGACGACGTGACCTAGCCAGTATCTCTTAATTCGCTTAATTATACAGTAACCTTGTGCATCTCATTCCTTTATATGCGATATTCATCGTTTCCAATACGCAATACAAATAACTATAATTTTTACACACAACCATTCTCTCCAAAACTACTGACACCAACTCCGCGGTTGTCATCATCGTTCACGCTACTACATACATCAAGATTTGCAGGGCTTGGTCTTTATTCGCGGGAGAGGACTTTACTGTTCTTTACTTTATTTGGTCCAAAGTATCACATGCCGGCAACAGTGATTCTGATTCAGACATGGCTGCCTAGAGCAAGCTCCTTTTCGTGCTATCAAAAGTTTCTTTAAAATTATCGAAGAGGTGATGTGTATCAATACTTTGGCCACCGCTACGTTTCATGATCATAGTGAATATCTGATCCATAGGGGATGTAACAGTCAGAAACTCCCTTGTCAAGTCAAGACAAGCATAATCCAATTTGAGAATATTTATACCACAATAATTAGCGGAGTTTCGGTTAAAGCAAATTTAAATTCATAAAAGAGGATGAGAGAGAGGAAACTACTAAGCCAATTTTGTTCAAGTTTTCAGGATGACTACATTGAGCCCGGTAAGGGTTCCTGTGAAGTTCTTTTTTCGGGAAGTGGACTGATCTCTCCCAAAAATAACATATATTGTTCAATTTACGTGAAATTTGCAACACAGTTCTTTTTCTTCCGGGAAGTGGACTTGGGACTGCTCTACCCAAAAAAGAAAGTGTTTCGCGCACTTCATTCAACTTATAGTCAACATAATCGGCCTACTGAGCGTGCTATTCGCAACACCATCACCCCTCTTGAGACCCAGCATTTATTATTGGATAATATTCGACCGAATGGACCACGTCCAGCACGCAGTGAAGAAAATATAGCGGCCGTAGCTGAGAGTGGAGAATCGATTCGGCGCATTTTACGTCAAGATCTTAAATTGAAAACGTAGAAAATACAGCTTGTGCAAGAACTGAAGCCGCTCGACCTTCCCAAGCGACATCGCTTCGCTCTATGGGCTCTTGAAAAGTTCCAAGAAGATCCGACGTTTTCAAGCCAAATTTTGTTCAGGAATGAGGCCCATTTCTGCAAATAAGCAAAATTCCATTTCATCCAGAAAAAGCAACGGTTCGTTGTGGTTTTTGGGCCGGTGGAATCAACAGTCCACACTTCTTCAAAAATGATGCCGGTAAGAACCATCAATGGCCGTCAATGATAACTGACTATTTGATGCCTGTAAGCACCGTGATCTCTGCGACATTTAGTTTCAACAAGACGGCGCCACTTCCCACGCACTGCATCAATCAATGGATTTATTGTCAGAAAACTTCGGTGAGCAGATAATTTCACGTTTTGGGCTGGTCGATTGGCCACCTAAATCGTGTGATGTCACACCGTTGGAATTTTTTACTGTGAGGATATGTAAAGTCTGAAGTCTATGCGGACAATTCCGCTTCGATTGAGTCCTTGGAGCAGAACAGCACGTGTGTCATTCGCCAGTTACCAGTTGAAATACTCGAACGAGTCATCAGAAATGGGACTCAACGGATGGACCATCTGAGACGTAGCCGCGGTCACAATTGAAAGAGATAATCTTCAAAAAATAAATACCAAAGAATGTTCTTTCGAGTGATAATAAACATTCTTTATTAAATTTCAATTATCTGTTTTTTTTTCTTTTAAAAAGTAGGGAACCTCGAAATGGATCACCCGATATTTTCTCGTTGTACCACGGTGCTTCTGGAAGCTTTCGTAGCATTTTTGATCGAAGTCGCTGTAGTATATGGAAAATTTTGAGGTTAGTACTTTTGTGCTCCTTGGAATGTCTGCAGTAAACAAGACTTGAGGGATACCAACTAGAATTAAATACTCCTCTGAGATTAATCCCTTTACTTTAGCTGTAAAACTCCTGTTATTAAGGTATGATATGAAGATCTGATGGAATTTTTTTGGCAATGTCATTTCACAAAGTCAATTCACTTGAAATTAATCCTTTTCGAAAAATTATGCCAGATATTGATCTGATTGAGACAAATGTTTTTATAGTTTGATTTTGTAAAATTTTTCTGCGAAAGGTATCACAAGTATTAAGACCTTTTCAATGCTCCTAAATGTCTTGTTGAAATGATTTCTTTCGATTTTTCTATCTATGAAAAGCGAAAGCGACCTTTATGAACAACTGGGCACCATTTTTAACTCTTTTTAGCACAATTATTACTACCTTAACGGTAATAGACGAGCTATTATTTTTTTTCATTACGAACCCTGAGAATTTCATAGAATTTGTTATTATAAAAACAAGGATCGGCAAAGAAATAACTCAAACTTCATTATATTATAATTTAAATTGCGAACATTTTTTAATTTGATCACGTCGGCGACGACCATGTCGATGGGTATGTACCTCAGCAACGCCCAGCTATCATTAAAAGTTTATATTCAGTTAACCGAAATCATATGGCAACACCAAAGTAATAATAACCACTTGCCAGCACGTTGATTATAGTGGAAGCGTAATAATAACGACAGCAGTGGCAGCAAAAGCAACAAGCCAACCGTCATTACCGTCAGACCGTCAAAAGACAGATAAGCCAGCGCAGCCAGAGACCGACGACCACTGTGGTTGTTAAAGAATTGCACTTATCCTATCGTGACATACGATCGCTTGATGGGATATACATGCATGCAGGCATGCATGTGTGTGTATTTGTATATACTTCTTTGCCATATAACGCCGAAGGTGGATGTGCAACGCCCAAGGTGACCAAACAAAGCTGTGCGCTTATTTGCCATGTGTCTCGTAAGCGCGGACATAAACACTAATTCAAGCAGCGCGCTCCGGCTATGTGCGGGCATCTCAGGCAGCGGACGATTTCATTTGACTTTGATGCCCGTTACTCATCGTCAGCAACAGCAGCAGTGTTAGCGACGTTAGTGGTGGTCGTGGTGGCGTTGGTGTTGGTGTTGGCCGCAGGAGCCAAGGTAGCGTTGGTTGATAAACGGGCAAAACAACTACGTCGTCGCCATCGCCCATCAGCCTGGTGGCATTCGTGGCAGCAGCTATCAACCGCCATCATCATGTGGAACATCATCATTTTGCGCGGTGTGTTTTTAACATTAACACCCGCCAACCACTCAGTTAACAGCCGCCAGAATGTCAGTTAAATGTCCGACTATGCCAAACATAAGTACACTTCAACTACTAAGAACTTGTGCAACAGACATACATAAGCATACATGTGTGTGTATGTGTATGGATGAAAAGTTTTGCGGTCGTAACCACCTTCTCACGTAGTACTCATTGGGTGCCGCCGCAAATTCGCGATTTCGTGCTGAGTGGGCTGAACGAGCCCCACCGTCACCTCACCGATCCATCGAGCCGCCAGGCCGCCGCATTTGACGGAGATGTGTTTGCTGATGATGTTGGCTGCCAAGCCGCGAACGTCTTTACGTACGTTTGCAAGTCGCATTTACCTTGTTGGAGGCATTCCATGTGCTCTGCTATCTTATCCGCAAACATAATCAACTTAATAACAGTTCACGGCCTGCACATAAACACTAAACGTGCGCCAATCTTCGAGGCATAAAATGCGCACAGCCACTTAAACATATATGGCTGGTAACTGAGTAAGTATGTACATAGCCGCAGAGAGTTTGCCTTTCCAACTTCACCTGAGTATACTTATACTCATATATGTATGTATGTGTGTATGTATGAGTAAGTATGCCACGATGCTTTAACATCAACCATGTACTTGCCGCAAGTTGTTGTTGTTGTTGTTGGTGTGTGCATAAACGATTTTTAAGTTGCAATAATTGTTAGTTTAATGGGTGCTGAAGTGGATTTGCTAATTAGAGGGCGAAATTCGTACGAAGCCCCAATTGTAATTACAGTTGCCATTCTCGGAAGTGTACAAATTTCAATCTAAACATGGCATGGTGCAGGCATTCGAAAGTAAGTGAATTGTTGTTATTGCTATATTTGGTATTTGATATACATAGAGACCGGCAGGGTTTTAGCTGATTCTATATGTAACACAAGAGCAGCAGTTCTATGTTAAATTTAATTGCATGCGTTAACAGCATACTTATCAGATTTTTAGCATAATTAGAGGTTATTAATGTATATAGTCTGCAATTACTATAAACACGAAATATTCTTATACAAAATTGAAATCTTTAGTTCGAGCAGTCAATTGACGGTATGATTACTTGACTGATGGTTAAAGTTACACTTAGAGAGAGAGAGAGAGAGAGAGAGAGAGAGAAAGATAGTGAGGGAGAGATAGAGAGCCGGATATCGATGTCGATTCCCCGGCAGAATCTAAGATTGTCGAATTGTCGATTTACGTAATCGGCGGAGAATCGATTCTGATTACTTAGACAATCAACTATAAATAGAGCCAATACCAGGTTATAGATGATTTTTAATCGTCGAATATTCGATTATAAGCGTTAAATTAGAATCGATATTTGACAGTTTTTCAAAATGTTTCATCTCTAGTTGCGATGTGATTTGTATAGTATGTCAAAATTTATCACTGAACAATCGGTATATTACTTGCGTAACTAAAATAGTGAATCAGCCAAAGGAAGGGTACTGTTGGTATAAAATAAATTCTTCGATGTTAAGTTTCAGTTCTTTACCTTCGAGAATTCTTTCACAAATTAAGACATTAAAAATCTGGGAATTATTTCTCTCGGAATTTGCTAACTAACTGATCTGAATGTTTAAGGTGGTAGTAAAGGGTGATCCATTTCGATGTTGCCTACTTTTTTAAAGAAAAAACACGGAACATTCCCCCTTTATTGTCATTCGAAAGAACATTCTTTGGCATTTATTTTCTGAATATTATCTCTTTCACATGTTGGCCGCGGCTACGTCTCAGATGGTCCATCCGTTGAGGCCAATTTTCGAAATTATCTGCTCACCGAAACGTTCTTTCAATAAATTCATTGACTGATGCGATGTGTGGGAAGCGGCACCGTATTGTTGAAACCGAATGTCGCGGAGAGCATAAGCTTCAATTTCAGGCATCGAATCGTGGGTTATCATGGTGCGATAACGGTTGCCATTGACGATTACGTTCTCACCGGCATAATTTTTGACCACACTTTACACCAAATTGTTTTTTCTGGAAAAAAAGGGGCAGCTCTTGAATCTCTTCAGGTTGCTCTTCGTCACAAATGCAGCAATTCGACTTGTTTACATACCCACTAAGCCAGAAATGGTTCTCATCATTGAACAAAATTTGGCTCGAAAACGTCCGATCTTCTTGAAACTTTTCACGAGCCTATAGAGTGAAGCGATGTCGCTTGGGAAGGTCGAGCGGCTTCAATTCTTGCACAAGCTGTATTTTGACGCTTTCAATTTAAGATCTCGACGTAAAATGTGCAAAATCGTTGCTGTGAATGGCGCCGAATCGACTCTCCACGGTTTTCGTGTACACTCTCAGCTCGACCACTGTACTTTCTTCGCTGCGTGCTGGACGTGGTCTATTCGGTCGAACATTATCCAATAATGAATGCTTAGTCCCAAGATGGGTGATAGTTGTTGACCATAAGTTGTAAACGTTGTTCAGGCGCAAGTCTTTCCATGATGAAATGCCAAACAATACTGAACAAAAATGACTTGACAGCTTGACACGTCTCACGCGTGATCTGTCAGAAAAAGGCTATTGAAGAAAGTACCTTTACTTGGATCACCCTTGACATATAGTATATATGTTGGGACCTACAGCAGTTTACTCTAAACCGCCTTCGAACGGACGATGGATTTTTATGAGGAGCTTTTATTTCATGCCAGTAATATACTCGGCTTGACATTCCACGCCGAGGGGCTACAACAATTAGAAAAATGTGTTTTCTATAATTTTGAATGGTGCTCGAACCCGGATTCGAACCCATGACTTTTTTTTAGAATTGTAGTACGCAATGCTAACCATTCGGCTATTGCGGCCGCCAAGCCGTATAGATTTCGTATCAACAAATCGTTTGAAGGAAAACCACGTGATACATCTTCGTATGAATGGAATGGGATTCTGATACACGAAAGCAAACCTAATATACTTTTCATTTTGTTTAGAATAGGTTTGGATCGTTATTTTAAGTCACAATAGATAATGAACTGCCAAAATTAATTTGAGAAAATCATTTAAACAAAAAGATGCAAATAACTCCTTTTTAGTTTTATATTTCAATTCAAGAGATGGCAAAAGTTATAAGTAAAACCAACATATAAAGTACATATTTACTTCAGCAAGAAGCGGTTCAGCAATACGAATGCTTCAATAAGGAGCTACTGACTTGGAATCGGGCAACTTTTCTTCACAAAGCTCCACACCCATCGGTTTTTTTTCTCGAAATCTTTTTGGATGACCGACATTTATACCTTTCATTAACATAAAATGGTATATTAGATTTATACCGATCGGTTGAGAACGAAGAGCTGAGTTAATTTAGCCATGCAAGTCTCTCCGTAGACTCTCAGTTGTTGATATGTTTCAACAGAGTTTGGCACATAGATATCTTTTTATATTTATACGCTCATATTAAAGAATCGAAAACTGATCAATACCAATAAATAAATAAAAGTTAATAAACTAATTTTTCATGTTTCGAAAGCATCACTACTTATCAAAAGTCTAATAAACTGTCAAAACCCCGCGCATAGCAGAAAAAAAATCGCTTAGGAAAAAATATGGGGTGGTCATTTACAGATGCAATTTATGTTAGTCAATACAATTAACCAAAACTTCAGAGTGACTATTGATAGAGTTGCCGTCACCGAATGGGGTGATGAAAGTGATTCATGCAGTTTTGGTGGAGGTGGAATGCGCTTGCATTGCTCAATGCCGCACATATATTTGTATGTAATAAAATGCGTAGCTCAAATAGCAGCTGCGACAAAACCACCATTATGGATAGGCAATGGCCACCAAGTGAACAGATATTCTCACAAAAAAAATGCCAATAAATAAAAAGCAACAACACTCACTCCTATCTGCATACGCGTATATCCATATGTCTATAGCACAACCAACCGCAATAACGTAAAAGCGTTCGAATGAGGCATTCAAACAATCAAACAAACCAACGAACGAACGAATGAATGAAATCTGCAATTTTAGTAGTTAATTTAATTTATTGCAACATTTTTATGGGTGACTTTATTGCATAATAAAACATAATTTACAGTGCCATCGAGAGACGATGATACCAACAGTAATAATAACAACAACAGCAGCAACAACAACAGCAAAACGCAATAGCCTGTCAACCAAACTGTAGCAGCAAACCTACAACCCATTCTGCCAATAGCGTTGGTTGCAGCTGCTAGCTGCTAGCCGCCTGCCCGGCTCCGTTTGTCACTTTTGCCTAGTTATTGTTGTTGTTATTGTTGTTGTTGTTGTATTAATGTACGTAGTTTTCATTGCTACTTATTTGTTTAAGCGATTAAATGCGTTGGCTGCTGCTACTGCTTTAACGCGATAGGCCTGCCTGCCTGCCTGCCTCCTTTACCTTCCTTGGGGCCACCCTTCGAGATTGCGGGTTTGGTTTTGCTACGCAATAATTCACATAAAAAAATATAATAAATGGCCAGTTAAATTTATACCTTTTTGCAAACACACACATACACACACCAACACACATACACATGCACGTATGCCTGCATGCGAATAAGCAGATATTTATTGTTATATATGCGAGTATAGATTTTGTATACTTATATGTATGGATGTATGTACATGCATATGATTTTATTTATAGCTGTCTACTTAAATAGTACAACTGCAATATGTAAAATAGTGCGCAAATAGATTTATTTGCCCACATTAAGATGTGAGTAAGTTATGGCCTCCGCTGTAGGTAAATTTGCAAAACTATATACATATGTATGTATATTACTCAGTGCGGCGGCTTGGACGTCTTTATATAGGGTTTTCCAATAAGAGAGATATGATTTCTTTAATAAAAAAAACGCACACTAATTGTTAAGGAAATTCAAATGGTTTTTATTTAATACGATGTACAATCGATACAATTAAATTCTGAACATAATATCATTCAAATCGCCTCCACGACTTCTTCTGCAGAAACGAATTCGGTAAACCAAATTTTTGAGCACTTTTTCACTAAATCAAATCGTATAACATGAATATCACGTTCAATATTGACTTTTAAAGCTTGAGGAGAGTCTGGTTTATTGCTACGGACCAGTGACTTCAAATAACCCCACAACAAGTAGTCTAATGGTGTTAAATCACAACTTCGTGGAGGCCAATCAATGCCACAATTTCTAGAAATAATCGAATCTCCAAACCTTTCTCGCACTAATTCGGTTGTTGCAAGTGCTGTGGGACAAGTAGCTCCGTCTTTTTAGAACCAGATGTTGTTAAGATCAAACTCTTCCAAATGTGGCCATGAAAAGTTGGTTATCATCGATCTATACCGCTCTCTATTGACAGTAATTACCTGTGCTACCAGCTTCATTTCGAAATAAGTACGGACCGATGATTCCACCAGACCAAAAACCACACCAAACTGTCAATTTAGGTGCGTGTAATGGTTGTTCATGAATAATTTGTGGATTTTCTTCGCACCAGAATCGACAGGTTTGTTTATTCACCGCACCACTCAGATGAAAGTGAGCCTCATCGGAGAAGATGATTAAAAAAAAAACGTTATGGTTTTCAAGTTTTTCCAAGGCAAAATCAATGTAAAAAATGACAGATCGTGACATATTAAGAATGGCCAAAACAGCACTTAGAAATCAGATCATCCCTATTGGAAAACCTTTTACATATAATGTATACTTATATATGAATGTGTGTGTGTGCTAATACAATTATAGCGCTTTTTCATTAGCATACAAATCTATGCTTTGATATGTTTATTGGTTTTGGCGCTTTTAATTATCCTGCCGTTTGTGTTGAGGCTTTAATGTCTTCCGCTGCTAGAAAAAAAAATCGTTCTTTTTAGTTCTAAAATATCACCCCAAAGCTTGTACTAGAATGAAATGAATTCATAAAACTTATAAAATTGAACAAACTCGAGGGCTCCGGCCACTGCTGTATTTCCTTCGGTCAATCCCCTACAACACCACGCTTCATTTTCTGCATATAACCTCACGCCACCCTCTAAACCTGCAACCGATTTCCTAATGTTTCTACTGACAGCTCCTCTAGTACATAATAAAATATTGCACGGCGACCGTGATAGCGAAAACTTGTTCCTAGCACTACTACTGCCTTACTTCTGACAGAAATGTACCTGGAATTGGCAAATGCAAATTGGCAAAAGCACCAAATATTTCTTTTACAATTAGAATTTATTGAATTCCTTCAAGCCAAGGAATAAGCCAAACAGTAAAACACTTTTTAAAGACAATTTTTAGAATTCGCTGCGGTCGTCGGCTTGAAATCTCTTTTAAAGTATGATTGAAGTAGAGATACTTTTTTCAATAGCCTTTTTTTTTCACAGATCACGCGTGAGTCGTGTCAAGGTGTCATGTTATTTTTGTTCAGTATTGTATGGCATTTTATGGAAAAGACATGGAAAGACTTACGCCTGAACAACGTTTACAAATCATTCAACTTTATTACGAAAATTCACGCTGTGTAAAGAATGTGTTTCGCGCGCTTCGCTCAATTCATGGTCAACATAATCGGCCTACTGAGCGTACTATTCGCAACACCATCACCCATCTTGAGACCCAGCATTCATTATTGGATAATATTCGACCGAACATATCACGTCCAGCACGCAGTGATGAAAATATAGCGGCCGTAGCTGAGAGTGCGCAAGAAGACCGTGGAAAGTCGATTCGGCGCCGTTCGCAGCAACTCGGACTGATGGATGGAATGACTTGGCGCATTTTACGTCAATATCTTAAATTGAAAGCGTATAAAATACAGCTTGTGCAAGAACTGAAGCCGCTTGACCTTCCCAAGCGGCATCGTTTCGCTCTATGGGCAGAGGTGACCATGGTTATTGTAACACGTCCTACTGATGCACTTGTTGCAGGAGCACATTATCATCAACTGCCAATAGACGTCTTTATTCGAACAGAAGCAGCATATTATGCTATAAGAATGAAGGAGTTGGGTAGTTGGGAGAAAAAAAAAATATGGGCAAAGTGATACCTCGAACCAGCTCATAATAACTTTAATTAAATCACACTATATCCTTCCAAGGTTGGAATTCCATAGTTACTTTCATATGATGTGGGATACCTTTAGTAGGAGAGGAGAATGGCATCTCAACCTATACCGACGGGTCCAAAAAATTGACTGCAGAATAGGAACGAGGGTAAACTCCAAGGATCTTCACATCTCTCTCTCTCTTTATCCGTCTACCAAACTTATCTTTCAAGCTAGATATAGAGAAACACTCTATTAAGTAACTACGGGAGGATACAGTAAGAAAATACACAGGCAGCCAGGCGAAATTACTGGACTTATCGTCGCCGAAGATTAAAGGATTTCAACTCCACTTATCCATAATCGGGTTTTCGGTCATTGGAACATTTAGGGCAACAAAAAAGCAGACAAGTTGGCCAAGTAAGTCGCCTCCCTAAACGAATTCGAGGCAGAGCTTATTTTGTTCAGCGATGAGGCCGATTTCTGGCTCAATGGTATGTAGCCAAGCAAAATTTCCGCATTTGTGACGAAGAGCAATCTGAAGAGATTCAAGAGCTGCCATTTCAACCAGAAAAAACAGCGGTTTGGTGTGGTTTGTGGGCCGGTGGAATCATTGGTCCATATTTCTTCAAAAATGATGCTAGTGATTTATTGCGAGAACACTTCGGTGAACAGATAATTTCACGTTTTGGGCCGATCGATTGGCCACCAAGAACGTATGATATCACACCGTTAGAATTTTTCCTGTGGGGATATGTAAAATCTAATGTCTATGCGGATAAATCCCGCTTTGATTCAGGCCTTGGAGCAAAATATCACGTGTGTCATTCGCCAGTTACCAAAGTTATCCAAACAGCAGCTAACTAATTCAAACACAATTTCATTAACGGTTACTTATTTTTGTGATTCAGACAATTTTAATAAATTAAAAACTAAAGCGTTCATATATGTATGTATGTGAAAATACTATTTAACACAAATTGCCAGTAAAAAATAATAAATTAAGTAAGAAAATACATAAATAAATTCGGAATAAGCGATGAAAACAACAAATAAATTTTAGTACGCATTATATACCTTTCAAACTATTGAATGTTCAAAGATATATGTATGTATGTATGTGTGGTTAAATATATGACTACTTGTATGGGCATGTCGAAATCAGCAGAAAGGCATCAATCATTTGTCAAATAAGACGTTGTGATTGATATGCGGCCTAATGGTAGCTAATTTTTAAGTTTTCAAACACAACACACACACACACACACAGCGGCCAGGAGACGTATGAGCAAACAGAAAAAAGAGTGTAGTGAGTGTAGAAAAATACGATAAATATAAATGTATTTATTTATTATATTTATGAAGGCAGTAAACGCAACGGAAAATAGAGACGAAATTAATATATATAAAAAAATCATCATTCATTCGTCTGCTTGTATGTTCGTATGTATGTTTGTATGGGCATATGTTAGTTTGCGCTTGTATATTTTTTCAAACTGCGCTAAGTGGCGGCTTAGCACAGCTTAAAATGTCAGTATGCCGCCCGAGACAAGTACGTGCATACATATAAGTACATATGTATGTTATTTATAAATGGGCAAAACTAATGTCTATTAAGCGGCAAAATATTACATAAAAACCATCAGAGGAAAACAACAAAATGTGAAGAGTGCCAATAACAGTAGTATTTATTATACTTTAACACAACAACAAAGCAACATATCTGTATAATTTTTTACAACATGTGATTAGCAAACAAAATGACTGATGGACAGTGTGTCAAGAGGCCGGAGTGTTTGATTTCGCCATTTATTAGCAACCGTTTGACAAGCCGTATAGTACATATGATTGACGGATGTCCGAGTAATCGTATAGACAAGCATATTTATAAATTCCTACATACGAACACCCATATCATACATACATATATCTACACATACACTGCAGTACCAGGCAGTGGTGAAAATCGAACTAATATGTAAAGTTTCTAGTTCAATACCAGTGTTTTATCGGATCGGTTGACTAAATCATATCATCGATCAACAAAGTATCTAAGATGATTAAATTCGGTATTCTATACATATATAATAAACTAAAAATTTTACTGAATATCATCGAAATCGGAATACTAACGGGTGAACAATTTCCAAGTTCCCTACATTTTTAAAAGAAAAGAAAGAAAAAACAGAAAATTCAAATTTAATAGAGAACGTTTATTATCATTCGAAAGAACATTCTTTGGCATTTTTTTTTAAAGATTATCTCTTTCAAATGTTGGCCGCGGCGACGTCTGCGATGGTCCATCTGTTGAGTCCAATTTTCGATGACTCGTTCGAGCATTTCGACTGGTAACTGGCGAATGACTCGCGTGATATTTTGCTCCAGGGCCTGAATCGAAGCGGGATTGTACGCATAGACTTTAGATTTTGCATATCCCCACAGGAAAAAGTCTAACGGTGTTATATCACACGATGTTGGTGGCCAATGGACTTGTCGAAAACGTGAAATTATCTGCTCACCAAAGCGTTCTATCAATAAATCCATTGATTGATGGGATGTGTGGGAAGTGGCGCTGTCTTGTTGAAACCAAATAACGCGGAGATCACGAGCTTCAATTTCAGGCATCAAATAGTAGGTTATGGCACGATAACGGTCGCCATTGACGGTTACGTTCTCACCGGCATAATTTTTGAAGAAATATGGACCGATGATCCCACCGGTCCACAAAACACACAAAATCCATTGTTTTTCTGGATGAAAAGGCAGTTGTTGAATCTCTTCAGGTTGCTCTTCGTCCCAAATGCGCCAATTTTGCTTGCTTACATAATTATTGAACCAGAAATGGCCCTAATCGCTTAACAAAATTTGGTTCGAAAACATCGGATCTTCTTAGAACTTTTTAAGAGTCTATAGACCGAAGCTATGTCGCTTCGGAATGTCGAGCGGCTTCAGTTCTTGCACAAGTTGTATTTTGCTCGTTTTCAATTTAAGATCTCGACGTAAAATGCGCCAAGTCATTCCATCCATCAGTCCGAGTTGCTGCGAACGGCGCCGAATCGACTCTCCACGGTCTTCGTGTACACACTCAGCTACAGCCGCTATATTTTCTTCACTGCGTGCTAGACGTGGTATATTCGGTCAAATATTATCCAGTAATGAATGCTAGGTCTCAAGGTGAGTGATGGTGTTGCGAATAGTACGCTCAGTACGCTCAGTAGGTCGATTATGTTGACCATAAGTTGCGCAAAGCCCGCGAAACACATTCTTTACAGAATGTAAATTTTCGTAATAAAGTTGAATGATTTGTAAATGTTGTTCAGGCGTAAGTCTTTCAATGATGAAATGCCAAACAATACTGAACAAAAATAACACGACTGCTTGACATGACTCATGCGTTATCTGTCAAAAAAGACTATTAAAAAAACCTCTACTTGGATCACCCTTAGTTATAGAACTGATATTTTTCTCTACAATGTGTTTGACCCATGGAACTGTTCGTGCTTCCGCAGATGCATGAGCCGCTGCAGTGATTAACAGAACACTTTATGGAAGCACGTTGTGTGATAGTTGAAGCTTGGAGTGGTGAATCAATACTTTTATAATACGGTTTAAGTAAAAAGATATGCATTGGGTATTTAATTCGGTCAGCTTACCAAGAGATTGCGTAATTTGGTTATTATTCAATGGTTCCAATATTCCGAAGATGTGTTGGAAAGCTACTGCCATTGTGCTTCGTTTCCAGTATATATTATTATTTTTTCACTCAAATATGTCGAAATTTGTTCCTGCAAAAGTGTTTCTGCGTTAGTTTCTTCTTCGTTATAATAATATAAAGAAAACATCTGCGAAAGGAAACTTATGGTGAAAATCCTCTAGCTGAGTGAACGTGTGGTAAGTGGTTTGCAAGATTTGAAAGTGGTGATTTTGGCTACGGTGACGAGAAACGTCTCAACGTCAGAAAGTGGTGTTGTATAATGAGCTTCTACAACTGGGTAAAACCATTGCTGGGGAACTCTACCGGCAAAAATTCATTAAAATAAATCAAGCGATAGACGAAAAATGCGTCGAATTTACGACCAGACACTAGGCACCTCCCCTGCCTTACAGCCCAGACGACGCACCCTCTGACTATTGGCTTTTCTACTCGATGTCGAACGCCCTCACTGGAATACGATTCACATCAACACCGGGTAGCAAAAAGTCGATTGATTCATTATTGACTGCCAAGCAATTCTTTTTGGGTGGTATAAAAAAAAATTCCAGAAAGATGGGATTTCGTTCAAGCTTTTTTACCGGTTTGTGTGCTGTAATTTCAATGAAAAAGACATTATAAAACGATGCTTTCGAGGATGAAAAATCTTTTGAATCTTATAATGGCCAAATAGCTATGCAGTATGGGTTTGTAGTTATAGTCGTCGGGATATAAGTAATTTTTACTCTTGTGTTCACGTCGCGTACCTTAGAAACGTGAGCAATTCATGTGTAATATGAGGTAACCAACCCGTGTGGAGAGTTGAATTAAGGCTAAAATAGAGGAGCTACTCCGACTCATTCGGTTTAAGAGTTTAGTGGCAACGAGCTGGCGTCTCACTAAGTATTAAGCGCTCAACGTGATTGTGAACTGGTAGCCGCGAAGTAAAAAAACTAGTTTGATGCGACACGCAAAATATACTAAGGACTCGATTTCAGCTCATGTACATAGAATATCCGATCTCTTAATTATAGAGGTACCGCGGTCCAGCTGGTTGATGTCCTCATAAAAAATAATTCTGACATCAACGCCATCAAGTACAATGAAGAAAAAGAATAGATCTTATTGACATTTATTATAGCGATCAAATAAAGGAGAGAGAGATTCAATCTCTGAGTCTCCAGTGAATTAACGTCCACCCACAAAGCGAAGTTTTGCAACAAATCCCTGGTTTTCGCTCACTCCTCGATGAAAGAGAAGGGCAATGTAACTAAAGACTCAATTAGCGCTCGTCCTGCCGCGATATCGAAATCGTGCTTATAGTTTTCAGCACCAGAATAGGCAAAGAATGTGTCTTCAGCGCGTCAGCCGGATAGCTTAGCCTCTATGATCCCAAATAGGTTGAGGCTGACCGACTTCGGCGGCGCCAAAAATTATGTTGTCTGTAGTACTCTCCACTTTTAGGTATAAGACTAATTCATAAAGCTGTCTCCGCAAAGAAAAACTCGCAACCAAATCGATCTAGTTGTGATAGTTGGTAGAAATGTCTTCAGCGTTTTAGATGCTCTTACTTTTGGAGGACCTTATATCGACTCGAATCATTATCTTGTAGCCGCAGAAGAGCGCACTCACCTCTGTTCATTGAAGAATGCTCGTCAGCGAATACTTGAAAGATTCGACGTTGAGAAGCTGCAAACCCAGCAAACTACCAAGCAATTTTTTGCTTGATTTTAATGAGAGCCCAGTATAACAGAACCTTGGGACAACAAAACAAATAAAGTGAGTTGAAAAGCTGGCCGTGGTATAATTCAAAAATTCTATGGAATGCGGCAGGAGCCGATGGCTTATCGGCTTATCTATTCGGATATGGGGGTAGGGGCATGAACAAGTACATGCATCAAACTCCTTGTCGGATGACAAAGCAGGATCGACTATTGAAATTTATTTGTGTTCAAGCCCAATCCACAAGGAAGGGGACTCAAAAATCTACGCCAATCAATATCGCTTAAAAGGAGCTACCGACCGTCAAATTTTAAGGCCCACCTTCAAGAAACTGATAGAATCTTTTCATCGTAGCTTAAGAGCTTGTAAATCCACCACTTACCAGAAACTCACTTTGCGCCAAGTCAATTCAATTTAATTCGTAGATTTTAAAGCTGCCTTTAATAACGATTGGAGGGATCTGGTAGCAAGGGAACTGGCTTCACTTGGTATTTCTAATTCGCACCAAACCGCGAAAAGAAGACACTTCTGGCGCGCTAATGATTATTATTTATTTAACGATTAACGAGAACACTGCAGATCTTATCCACAGAAATTTAAATCTCAGAACATCGAAAACAAATAACTTTTATGAAGATTAAATGATTCATAATTTTGTTGAAGTGTTTTGACGCCGCAGTCATTAACTGTATTTGGGTTTGGAAATGCTGCAGTGATTAATACCGTTTTCGTCTGCTACAGTAGTAGCTGCGCAAGCGCAGTAAGCGCCAACCCGCAAATCGCATAATCGCGCATTTGAATTTTTCATGCAATTCCTTTTCAAGCATTCATAATCAAGTTTTCAGCCACTTTAATTAATAATGCAATATTTTATCGCCGCTTGACAGTCTAATTTGTGTTTCTTTTTTTATTATTAAAGTCTTACAACAACTATGAGATATTTGAAAAGTGAATGTGGGTTTTTACTCGCCCATATAGATACATATGAGTATATGAATATATTAGCATGGGTATAAATATGTAATATATACACGATTGTACATATGTACTTTAATATATATCATAACTTTTACTTGAACATTATTTATGAAGATTTATACTCTCATTATTATATTTTTTATTCTGCTCTGCCTCATTTCGCTTTGAAATTTATTTGTTCAAATTAAATTTGCATTAATTTGTTAGCTGATTTTTATATTCATAAGTATTCATATGTACCTGTTACGGTCAAGCTAACTCAATCCAGCTAGGCGCTCGTCTTCATACCTTCATATCTACTTGTACAATCAAGCTTGTTGTTGCATATTTTATTGATATTTTAGTCTATTAGCCATTCATTGGTGTGCTGTCAGCCATGTGCCGATTTAAAAACTCATAAATTCACTTAATTCCGTGTGGGTTTCATTAATTCTCTTATCCAAAATGCAAATAATTAATGCACTCACTAAACTAAATATAAAAGCAATAAAATATATTTTTTTACTGCTGTGCGGTTAAAAATGAAATGAAATCATTATTATTGAATGTTGATTAAATATTCACGATTCACAATAAAATTTAATAGAAATCATAAAATCATATTATAAATTGGTGGCTTAAATTGTACATTTTTAAAAAAATAAGGTTTTTTAGAAAGTTCACTTTTTTTTGGGTATTATAATTATTTTCGTGCAAACAATTAACCTCACAATATCATATAAAGGGTTATCCAATTAATGGCTGCAAAATTGCAAGGCTGTATTTTGACATCTGTCAAACTTAACTGTCAAATCAAGCTTGTTTTGTTTTAGTTAAAAGCCAGGAAATTATGAAAACGGATCGCTTGACAACCGCATAACGCGTTAAAATTGTTGAAAAATACTCAGGGCTATTCTACATTTCGATTACGTTCCCGCTCTCCGTTCCGCCACAATCGAAATTAGGTATTCTGAGTTACGATCGAATCGAAAGAAGAAGAGGAAGAGAGAATATATTTTCGAAGTCAGCTGGTTGCATGTGAATGTGCGAAATTGAAACAAAACAAAGCAAACAAATGCAAAGAGTTTTTGTGCAATTCAAATAAATTTAAATAAAATCGTGTTTTTAATGGTTAATGAGATCAATAGCCTATACGATATTTCATGAGGATTGCGAGACAAGAGTTATCAATTTCAGATGAGTGATGAATTTTATGAAGTTGAGTTTTTAATTGGTAATCTTTTATATAACAAACTTCAAACTTAATAAAGATGCTTTCAAGTATGTCCTGGATAGTTTTTCGCAAGAAACTCAATCAAGTACTTTAGTACTTTGACATGATTATCTCCACCTAATCGAATAGTAGCAGATTTGCGATTGTTTACGGAAGGCAGTTACCAACATAGTGTTCGGCAGATTATAACATAGTAATGTGTCACTCAACAGTGTCAATGCCATTATACAACTTTCTCGAAATCATGGAGTCGTTTACTGGCGGATCAATTGTATTTCGGCAACGTTATTTCAAAACTCTCTAATTTTTCATGTTGTTTTTATGTTGTATCAAAAAGCATCATTAAACAAATTAAACTAAAAAAAGACATCGTTATGACTTTTCCAATTATCAAAATCATGTTTTATTAACATTTTTGTTAAAATCATGTTACTTAAGTACACAAAAATATACAATCAAACTGTTCTCCGCCAACTAAATTACAACGTACAAAAACGTAGCTACGATCGAAATGCAGAATACATAAAATTGGATAGAATCGAAAGTTTCGAAGATTGATCGAAACGAAACGTAGCGCAGAATACCAAATCCGCCGAACGGAGAAAATTTCGATTCGAGTCGAAATGCAGAATAGCGCTGACTATTAAAAAAACACGATTTCAACGTGATTACGTTTCGTGCTTTAAGAGAAGATTATTGTGTATATAATCGTCCAACTACACAAGCAATTGGTAAAATTTTAAATAAATTTGAAGAGACTGTATCAGTCTGTACATCACCGGTTTGCTCGTTCCACCTCAAATATCGCTGCAATAAGTGAACGTGAAGCTCGACGTTGTCATGAGCTAGGACTTTCTCACGGCACATTATGGCATATTTTGCACTTGGACTTCTACCTAAATCCATAAAAAAGTAATTACATCGCTTGGGTGCTTGAACAACAGAGGGCCAAGATTTTACCTACAAAATTTTCTTCAGCGACGAGGCACACTTCTCGCACCCAAAAAAAAACTTACTATCTGGTGCGCACTTTGTTCCGGAGGTGCGATTGGACCTTACTTTGGAAACGATAAAGGCGAGACTGTCATTGTCGGAGTATTTTGGTCATTTGATAACTGACTTTTTTTTGGCTTGCAATTGAAGAACACGACTTGGAAAATATGTGGTTTCAACATCATGGCGATGTCAATTGGCCAACGAGATTCTGCGATTTGACACCGTTGGACTTTTTTTGTGGGCCTACACTAAAGATCGTGTTTATGTGGATAAACCGTTAACTCTTGAGCAATTGATAACCAAAATTCGTCAAGAGATACATATATAACTAAAATTGGTCGAAAACTTCCTCAAGGGATCGAAGCTTGCAAAAATTTAAAAGACGGTCATTTGAATGATGTAGTGTTTCACATACAATGCGAAGGCTCAAACTTTATAATAAAAAATAATAATTTCACGAAAAAAATTGTTTTAAATGCATTTTATTTACGTTAATTTTGGCAACCTGCAAAAAGGATAACCCTGAACAACTACGCTACTAACGTAGCACAAAACAGGAAAGAAGGGATATCTTCGGCCACGACGAAGTTTTTATATCCTTCATGAACAGAGTCTATTGATTGCAAATTGCAAAATTTGATTTCAAAGAGTTTCAGGCTTGAATTTACATCTGTAGAATACCAAATTTCAACTTTCTATATGTTTTTTGACTGAGTTTCAAGCAAAACCTTATATCTGAATAAATCGGTGTATGGGAGCTGTTAAAGCCTTTCGATTTCGATAATTTTCATTGCCAATTTAAAGTTCTTATATATATGGCTAGAATACCAAATTTCACGTTCTTATCATGTTATTTGACGGATTTACTGCTCATGAATAAAATGAACGTTAAATTCCTACGCTCACAATATGCCCCATAACATGCAATTATTGAATTCTGAAGAAAACAAGGCAAGGTCACTCAAATGATTAAGCAAGATCTAGAACAAACACCTTAGTTCGAAGACCTAAATACGTAAACACAAACTTTTCTCAGAGTGGAATTTGTTCCCCACTGCTCAGGAACTTATGGTTAAATCACTTTTAACTGGATCAGATTTGGGTAGTGAAAGAGTCATTGACTACGCAGATGGTTTCGCCATAGCATATATAGCCAAATCCCCAAAAACGCTACGTGACTATATGTAGGGGACACCTCAAAAGGTATCGTCTGACTCTGCTAAGCCTCGGTACGAATGCCGAATTTATAGTAGTTAGCTGAGAGAAGAGAATTAAAACAATGGAGCACTCAGCTATTGGGAAAATATTAGAAGGATACCTTCAGAACATGAATCCCCAGCAGTGTAGAATGAAATAATAATTACCTCACTCCTGATGACGTTGTCGAAATATACACGTATGGTTAGACTTGGCAGCGATATACTCGCATTCTTAGAAAACTCTTCTATTGTACCCTCTTCTAGGCTGCCGGACCGGAAAAATGTGCAATCATGGAGGCACAAAGCATTTCAAAGTCATCTTTAAATACAATGATATTTTTATTTTCAACGACATCCAGGCAGAAAATAATTCAGTAGGCTGAATTGTCGTCGACTTTACTAGTAATGGCCTAACAGAGCAGACTGTATCTCACATGAATCATTTTTCAGTGGGAAAACAACCAAGTAGATTCTTCTCTATGAAAAACACGATGAAATACCCATTGTCATATGAAAGTTTCTTTTCAAGGAATTCACTATATAAGAGATGCCTGCATTCAAGTAAAAATAATATACCATTTGCTGCAGATCTAGGCAAACCAGTCCGAAGTGGAACAGAATCTCTGAAAAAGAGGAGTTAAATGGAGTTGAGACAGACCACTAAGTAGGTAGGACGATATTCAGAAATATGAGGAGCTCCTTATATGCCCATTGTGATGTCACAAAAGTAATATTATCCTAAACTCTAGACCACTTTTAATCTGTAAAACGCTCAGTGTTTGTCACAAATTTATTAATTCGTCTGATGTCAATGTCTGTTAACTCCCCCAGGTTAGTGAATATATGTGATTCGAGAATACAAATACTCCATCACTACTTTGCAATTCACCATAAGTGAGCCCAAAGCCGTAATAGCTGATTGGCTATCTGAGTAAATTTTAGCTTATCTCTCTTCAAAGTATTCTGTCCACCGCATCCTTAATATCAGCTATTTCAGCCTCAGAAACGCTGCAATGATCTACAATTCCCGACAGAAGACTCTCGCACCGACAGGTTCAATGACTCACGCTCCTCCAGCTCTCCCGCGAGGGGATTGTGATGGAGAAAGAGCTACTCTGCACTAGTTCGCAGATATAGAAATCCAAGCATCTGGAGATGTATTTGAGCACCTCAAAAACCGCGTAGTACCCCACACTTGATTCAACCAATTACACAGACTATCTGGGTCTTATGGCGATTTTTGCTATAGACCTACCTGCAGTATTCGCAGGCACAATACTATATTCACGCAGGCGTTGAGCATCAAGGTTGGAGTACTTCGTAGTGCATCACAGATGCTGATGAGGGAAGTACCTCCTGCGGATTAGGGGTTCAAGAACTTACCCGCGGTAAGGGATGCCTGTCGAATCTTTTTACCCGGATTTTTATACGGCCAAAGACTGTCACTCACACGGTTACAACAAAAAGAACAGGGAAATTCGTTGAATAGTTTCCAGCTGCTTAATATAAGTTAGTCTTTCTAGAGATTTCCACCGTAGGTTTAACTATTGCTGTGTTAGGAAGTTGCCCCTGACCACGAGCGCTACCTCATCTGCGCAAACTATTGCCGTGCAGCCATCACATTCCACCTTCTTAAGCAAGTTATTGACAAGCAAGCTCCATCGAAGAGTGAACAGGACACTGCCATGCGGAGTGCCCTTGTTAACCTTGCGATCTGCGTAAATATGCTGCGCCCTTGAAATACAATCTCGCGGGATCGTACTGATTGATCTCAACTCCTTAAAACACACACACTTGCGAACTTCTTCCTGTCATGGGAATTTAAAGCACCTAGACTCTCCTCCACGCCCTGGGCTATATTCCAATCTCATGCAGTTCGCGAAGATAGGAGTTGCGTTGATACTATAAAAAGTTAGTTGAGCTTTTCAGCGTTGTCATCTCCCGTTGGAAGTAAAAAGCTTATAAATGAACATTTTACTTAATCTAGATATAAAAAGTTTAAATCTGTAAAAGTTGTTAATTTTTTCAATCTATATATATATACTTATATGTATATAAAAGAATTAGCAAATGTTTGCTGAAGACATTGTTAACCAAAATTAGCAATCAATTGAAGTGAATTCAGAATTCGCTTAAAAACCAATTATGTTCGTATTGATTGTAGATATATGTTTCAAAATTGGTACGGTCATAAACTACATTGATTTGAATTTGAAAAGTATTCGCTGAAGAAAAAAATTTCACATAAATTTGCATGTGACTAATTTTTAAAATATGCACGCATGCCAAACCAGACCACACAAAATCATTAAGTGATAAAGTTTATAGTTCCTTGGACGCTTTCGAAAACTGGTTGGCTGATTTGGTATATTTTTGTGTGTATTTTCTGCTTTAAATGCATAATGTATTTCTCAAATTAATTTCCATGGCAATAAAGTTTTAGCAATGCTATTATCTTACTATCTACCAACTGTGAAGCTGGTTGAAAAAATTAGTTTATTTGAAGTAATAAATTATTTAACATAGACCAGTTGTTGCCATAAACATTTGGACGATATCTTGCCACGAAATGACAGATGACAGAGCCGTCGCCATGGCTTACTTTTTGTCAAACTGACCTGTTTTTTGTCTTTGTTCTAGTGGTAACCTAAGGTTAGGTTAGGTTAAGTTGAAGAGGTTGATGGACACCAAGTGATTAAAGCCATCAAACATGCACATTTTGTTATCGCTTAGGTTGCTATCAGGCTCCACCCGTTAGTCAAACCAATGTGTATAGTTCGCAAAACGGAGTAATTGACGAATCTTCCACAACTCTAAAGGTTGCCGAGCCCCTAGAGAATAACCAACTCATTCAAATTTCGGTACCATCGCAAAGGAAGTGCTTTAAATTTGCAGGCTCCTCTTACTTTCTACAACTCCTCAGGAATCAACATTTAAGAAGATTCATCATTGCTAATTGCGGCCGCGATAGCCGAGTGGTTAGCATTGCGTACTGACATTCGGAAGGCCTGGGTTCGAGCCCAGGTTCGAGCAACATCCAAAATGATAAAAAAAAATTTCTAATTGCGGTCGCCCCTCGGCAGGGAATGTCAAGCCCTCCGAGTGTATTTCTGGCATGAAATAAAGCTCCTCATAAAAATCCATCAGCCGTTCTAAGGCGGCTTAGAATAAACTGTAGGTCCCTCCATTTGTTGGTAAAAATATCAAGGCATCATTGCTGATATATCCTCTGTTTACGCCCAGAGGTAGCATCTGAGACGAATAACACTTTCATAGTGAGCTTACAAGTGGAGAGCTGCATGCCTAGGCACTTCCATGATGCTAAAAGTAGAACTTAAGTACATTTCCTTGCAAGCTCGTCCGTTATCTCGTTACCTAGTACTGTGTCCTCCATAGGAGGTTCTCTGGGAACAGCCTAACAATAATATTGTGCGATTTGCACGCAATCCTCTACCATTTCTGATGTTATTGTTACATATTCCAGGGATTTTTGTAATGCCTGGTTATCCCAGAATACTCAGATACAATCCACTGAGAGTACTATTTGATTTGAGACAATTAACAACCTCATGTATGACCGCCAGTTCTTCTTGAAATACACTAAAGTGACCCAGTTGTCGAAAGGATTTGCTGATCCCAAATTCCTTTGAATAGATTCCACTACCGCCTCTGTTATCTAGTTTTGATCCATCCGTATAAAGATAAATGAAGTCTACTTGTACTGGAACGACCCTGTCTTCTTGGTTTCTATCCGTAATAAATACCTTGAATATGTTCGTGAAGTAAGTAAAGGTAATGCAGTAGTCCGTTCCTACAACTTGAAGGAAATTTTTTAATGTATTTTTATGTATGCAGGTGTGGTGCGCAATGCTCCTCTTTTAATATACATATGAGTGCTGCCCTCTGCATTCTATGGAATTTAGAGGTGGTTCTCGAGTGTTGGCAACCGGAGCACTAAAATGTAGAAAAACTGAAGGACAAACCACCGCTGTAGATACTTTTTGTAGCTGTTTCTGCGAGTTCTGAGTGAATCTTAGTTTTTTCTTTTCAAAATGAGTAACAAGTATTTTGCAGGATCAGTAATATGCTGCCTAGTGCCTGGGAGCACTGGAGTTAGTGGCTTTGGATTCTCATATTTTCTGGTGTATATAACAAGAGAATAAGACACATTGAATATCAAATTTAGAAGGAGTTTTCTCGACATTAAGTCTAAGTAAGCTCCCTATCAAGCGTTATCTGTTTAGGTTAGTCAAAAACTGTATGAACTGGTATTTAACTAGTATGAGGCTGGTACATAATCAGACAATCGACATTATGTAGCACATTGAAGTGGAAAAGTTGCAGTTCCTAACAAAAGAATTATAGAAGAAGAACTGGTATAAAACTGTAAACTAGTTAAAAACTTATAATTTTTGAAGGTAGTTTAGAAATATATTTTGTCGAGAGTGAGCTCGTCTGATGTACAGTTCGTTTTGTTGTTTGATATTTGCTTTCGAAGCTTATTTCAAAGTAATTCTTACATAGTATGAGTTTGAGAAAAATACGAATCCATTAATTTTGATGTTGCTTTATTAATAATAATTATCTATCTAAGTTTCAAAACAAGGAATCTTTTTTATCAAACAAAAAACAAATATCAGTCCATAATCATCGTCTGCAATTCATTTTCAGATCAGCCGCCTAATGACCATGACCATGATCGTGACCGCCATGATGGAAAGCTACACCATGTTCTTGCTTAATGGAGAAACCACTAGAGTGGCTATGTCCGTGGCCATGCTCATGTCCATGTCCATGACCATGTCCTTCATCATGTCCACTATCGTGGGACTCAACCTCAGCATGTCCACCATGATAGCTAGTGTGGCCATGGTCGGCGACGTGATGATGTGTGGGTTCACGATGTACCGTTGCATGGAAACCGCTATGTTTGTCAGCTGTATAGTGGACAGTTCGCTTATGACCATCCGCATCGAGCAACTCGTAGTGTCCGGATACTTTATGACCATCTCGGTGCTCGCTGTGCTCCTTCACATCGCCTGTTTTCTTGTCCTTAACGCCATAGGTGAAATGGTATTCAGCATGCGAGTCATGACCATCATCATGTCCATGTCCATGTCCATGATGATCATGATGATCGTCATGTGAGACCAAATGTACAGAGGCGTGACTTGAAGCACTGTGATCTTCGTGACCGTGGCCATGGTCCCCATGGTGGCCATATGGTGAGGCGCTGACCACAGCCAGCGCCAGGCAACATGAGAGCGCAACGATAATCTATAAAAACAGAAAGATAAATTAGTTTTGTGGTAAAAATTTGTTATTTTATTTTTATAATATATGGACTAAGCTCACCTTAAAGGCCATTGTTCCAAACTAATTTACAAGCTGTGATAGATCAAAGCGAACTGTGTTCAATTCAATTTTTAGCGCAGTTTTTATACCAAATTTGAATGCCAAACATTTTCATTCGTTTTTCTTTCGTTTCATAGACTTTCCGCATAGACCCACAACATATGCAACTCAGACCGCCGACTGTGTAATTATTTGGTAATTGCAAACAAGACCACGCCTGCCGGGCTATAAGCTGAAGCAACACTTAGTTAGGCTAATTAGTACGCCAAAAATTGTTTAGTAAAAGTGTTTCAATACAAATTTTTACATTCAATAATTAGTTTATGAAGTACACTAAAAATGGGAAATTCGACGGCTTAGGTAGAATGCTACATTACTAGTTTTTCATACCGTCGTTGAAAAAGTCATAATCAGACCATTATGCAAGACGTCGTGTTGCACCTGGGACAATACTTTTTTATGGGGTTCTCGTATAGCGCTGGCTTTAAGAATATGAAAATAATACATTGTCCCGCCTGTGACTAATGGTAGGCTTCTGACAACTGCAGTAGTGGTGGATGGTTGACACAAAGTACTCAAGTTCGCTTGTATATCTCTACAGATGACTCTAAACTGAATGGCAGTGTGGAGGGCTGTACTTTACTGCGCCAGACCGGAGAATAAAATGTCGTTCACGTTATCAAACCAATGCAGTGTTTTCCAAGCCGAAATATTTGCAACTACAGGATACTGACCCACACAAAAGGACAACTCACATTATGTAAAGAGTCCATCAAAAGACTGGCGGAGAATAGGAAAGTACAACTTTACTAAGTGCCATAGATAAAGGCATCGAAGGCAAGCAGATATCCGGTGAGTCGTTCAAAGTTGGAGTCTTTTTAGAACAAGGCGTAGACATGAACTTGCTAATTCCTCTTAAAGGAATAAACTTGAACAAGAAACACACTTGGGTATTTAAGGTAAGTACAAGTGGAATAGAGAATAGCGAAAATGTTGTGCTAAATATATGGCACGAAGTTTACTAAGTCCTTACTTGCTTCAGATGGTCAGACTGCTGGAGGACTGTTAGCAGGTCACTGCCAGTTGGCGTCACTTGCTTTTAAATTGGGGTTGGTAGATGATGATAATAAATACAGGAAATACAGAGCAGAAGAGGAGACTTATTATTTGAGTATATATTGAGAGTGTCTGATGCTCAGCAGACAGAGGCTGGTCATACTTAGAGGGGATAAGCTGATGGATCCTCAATTGGAAAGTGACAAAGAACCAGAATGTCTAATTCAAGACACTAAGAGAACAGTAATGATCTTCAACCAGGAGACAGAGTGGGTAGTACAATTGTACAGTGCTTTAGTCGAATGTAGCTTGGAATTATCCAAACTCTGCCTTAAGATCATTTTTGAAACCTTTCAGAAATATTAAGAATTACAATTTAATGGCACGAAGTCAAGTGTCATCACTCTTTGCTATAAATATTTATTCTGAAGCGGTAAGGCTACACATAGTAGCCCAAAGGATCTCACATCCATAAGTAATTTGCTCTTAAATCTCTGAACTATAAAGGATTTTTGACCTTTATAACTTTTATGTACATGTAATAACCTTGGACTTAAATAACGTATGCACGCACCAGAATAAGAAGAGATAGACCCAAAATGTATACCGATTGCAACATATCTGAATGGCAATCTGAGTTGATTTAGTCTTGTCCATTTGTACGTCTCAGAAAGTTTTTGAGAAATTTCAACGGAATTTAGTTTGAGGATGTATTTTTGTACTGTATTGATCATTAGCCGGAGCCGTCAGGATCGGTAGTCGGTAGTCTTAAAACATATATTGAAGTAAATAGTTTTAATGTATATTAACATTCGAAAGAACATTCTTTGGCATTATTTTTTTTGAAGACTATATCTTTCAAGTGTTGGCCGCGGCTACCTCTCAGATGGTCCATCCGTTGAGTCCAATTTTCGATGACTCCTTCGAGCATTTCGACTGGAAACTGGCGAATGACACGCGTGATGTTTTGCACCAAGGACTGAATCGAAGCTGGGTTGTCCGCATATATTTTAGGCTTTACATATCCCCACATGAAAAAGTCTAACTGTGTGATATCACACGACCAAGGTAGTCAATCGACCGACCCAAAACATGAAATTCTTTGCTCACCGATGTTATATCAGTAAATCCATTGATTTGTGTGTGGGAAGTGGCGCCGTCTTGTTCAAAGCAAATATCGCGGAGATCACGAGCGTCGATTTCAGGCATCAAATAGTCGGTTATCATGGCGCGATAACGGTCGCCATTAACGGTTACGTTCTCGCCGACATCATTTTTGAAGAAAAATGGACAGACGATTTCAACGGCGCACAAACCACACCAAATCGTGGATTTTTCTGGATGAAATGGCAGCTCTTGAATCTTTTCAGGTTGCTCTTCGTCCCAAATGCAGCAATTTTGCTTGTTTACATATCCATTGAGCCAGAAATTGGCCTCATCGCTGAACAAAATGGAACGAAGCGATGTCGCTTGGGAAGGTCGACCGGCTTCTGTTCTTGCATAAACTGTACTTTGTACGTTTTCAATTTAAGATCTCGACGTAGAATGCTGCGAACGTCGCCGAATCGACTCTCTGCGGTCTTCGTGTACACTCTCAACTACGGCCGCTATATTGTCTACACTGCGTGCTGGACGTTGTCTATTCGGTTGAATATTATCCAATAATGAATGCTGGGCCTCAAGATGGGTGGTGGTGTTGCGAATAGTATGCACAGTAGGCCGATTATGTTACACAACGTGAATTTTATTGATAAAGTTCAATCATTTGTAAACGGTGTTCAGGCGTGAGTCTTTCCATGATGAAATGCCAAACAATACTGGGCAAAAATTACATGACAGCTTGACTCGACTCACGTGTGATTTGTCAAAAAAAAAAAAAAAAAAAGCCTATTGAAAAAAGTTCCTCTACTTAGATCACCTTTTAGTGTAGCTCCCATATAACCTATTTATTCAGATATGTGATTTTAGATCAGGAACATTTCAATAAAGCAGTTAAAAACATAAAATTCAAAACAATAGAAATGGGGGGGACTATATCATTATAGCACAAGCGATTTATTCAGATAAGTGGGTAAAAAATTCGCCGAGAAATCATCTAATGGTGTCAAATTTCGCATGCTACTCATGTAAATTCAAATAAGTATTGACAATTGAAAATCGTCAATATCGAGTTTTGTATTTTGCATTGAATGCGATATGTTCATGAAAGGTATAAAGACCTCGGCAAGGTCAAAGAAATCACTTTTTTCTTTCTCAATATTTGTTTTGGTGTAGCGCAATACGCCAGAGTACTGCTAGTGTATAATAAAATATCATTGAGTAAAGGAAATATAGTAATATAACAAATAATAAAATAAAATTAATAATATGAAATAAAAAGGTAAATAATATGAACAAAAAAAAGAAAAGAAAAAAAAATTAGAATAATAAAAAAAAAAAAAAAAATAAAAAAATTAAAATATTAAAATAAAATTAAATGAATGAAAATAATATAAACCAAAATAAAATAAAAGAAAATTAAAATAAAATCTTAGAAATATTAAAATAAATTAAAAATAAAATTGAAATAGAAAATCAAAATGAAGAAAAAACAGTTGAAAAGTATAACAAAATACATAAATTCAAGAAGATCAATCACAAAGAGGGGCTAAGATTTAAAATCAGCAGACTACTGACTGAAATTTAGCATTGTTGTAGCTAACATTTTTTTTATTTATTCAGTTTCTTCAATATTTTTTCTTCTTCATGCTTTCATTTAGCCTTGAGTTCTCTCAATTTTACACTTTATTTTGATTTCACATTTTGTTGTTAATTTTTTTTTTTTTTACGACCATTGTGGTTGTTACAAATATTTTTACTAAAAATGTAGAGCAGATCGCACTCTACTATAAGTACAAAACAAATTGTTCTATTTTGTTTTCTTTCGGATCATCATAATCACATATAACATTTGGCTGATATAATCTCATACATGAATATGTACACACTCGCCATTTATATACCGTGTGCGCTAGGCAGTGCTCTTGTTGCCTTCATTATTCGTAACCTGCCTTTGTTAGTTGTTGTTGTTGCATACGTAATCTGAGCTACACAACAAATGAGCATGCTCCCTTATTTTTCGTACTCCGTTTTACTTCAATTTCGTGTACGGACAACTACTTATCCTCGTACATGCATATGAACAAACGTATCTATATACCTGGTTATCGCTTGTTTTGTAACTTCATTTCACTTCTATTTTAAAATTTTCATTCATTTTGTCTATTTCACTGTAATTCACAGATGCTTTTTCGTCATTTTATCAATATAAATACGAACATATTACATGCAAATGGTGGAAGTGTGTGTCTTCTGTTTGTGAACATTGGCACATTGAACATTGAATCGCTAGTTAGCAGTTAATTAGCAGATCTGCTCAGTGGCTGTTGGTCACACTCTCCAGTCAATATCTCCCACCCAGTAAAATAATTTGCTGGCGGGCGCGAGGTAACGTCGCTCTTGGTCTTCTGATGCTGTGACAGCGGGTCACAACGCACAGTCGCTGCGCGGCATGCATAGTACGCTCATTCCATCTCCCGGTGTGTTGCGTACAGCGGTCGCGCCGAGATCGGGCGATGTTCCTCTGCGACGTCATTTCCAAAATTTCATAGTTAAGTAACTTGTGGTAGCTTAGCTTCGGATTTGTGTAAATTTGCTGTTCAGAACACTTCCAATATGGCGGCATTGCCGAGCAATTTGCCCATATTTTTTGTTCGCATCCACCGGATGGTTGAATTTTTGAAACCACGCATACTGTTTGTTAGCTTAACTGTTAGCCATGCTCGTATAATCTTTCTGATGGTACTTTCCCCAATAGGAAGGAATCTTCAGACCTTTTGTTAACCACATAAGTTATATGGTTTTATTTAGCTCTTTTGCGAAGTTATGCTAAGGACTTTAGAGATCTTTATACTAGAAAAAAATTTTTCTACTCTCTTGTTAGTTCAAAGCTGAAATATGGCTCTATAATTTAGAATCCAATTTGCTCAACACATTCCAGTAGAATTGAAAGTAATTTTAACCGTCTTGCCCTACAAATCACTCCACCTTGCTAACCTATTGAAAGTGTACAGTGCTCGATGAAGTCTTATACTATTGAAGTCTCTTAGCCATAGAGGCACTTTGCAATCTGTAATTTTTGAACTTCTTCAACAGATTAATTTCAATGTCCCGTGAAAAATACGCTCTAACTATCCTTTCAATGTCAAGACAGTTCAAACAAATTATTATAGGGTGATTAATTTCGATGTTCCCTACTTAAAAAAAGAAGAGAACAGAACAGCCTAACGGTGCGATATCACACGATCTTGGTGGACAATCGAACGGCTCAAAACATGAAATTATCTGTTCACTAAAGTGTTCTCTCAATAAATCCATTGAAATATCGCGGAGATCACGAGCTTCAATTTCAGGCATCAAATGTCGGTTATCATGGCACAATAATGATCGCCATTGACAGTTACGTTCTCACCGGCATAATTTTTGAAGAAAAATGGACCAATAATTCCACCGGCTAACAAACCATACCAAACCATTGTTTTTTCTGGATAAAATGGCAGCTCTTGAATCTCTTCAGGTTGCTCTTCGTCTTAAATGTGGTAATTTTGCTTGTTTACATACCCATTGGGCCAGAAATGGGGCCTCATCGCTGAACAAAATTTGTTTCGAACTTTTCTTGATTTCTCTTGGAACTTTTCAAGATTCAACTTTTTGCGGCAATCAATTTATTTGGCGTAATCACAAGTTGTCGTAAAGCATTTCATACTAGTTTAAACTATTTCTTGTTGGTTTGACTGTGTATTCGGCACGATAAAACTTTCGTACGTTCGATGTTGTAAGAATGGTCTGGTTTATAACAATTATAAGGAGGTTCTCACAACCATTGTATATTTTTAATATTTTTATTTATGACATATTATAACTGCATGATATCTTGTGGATTTCCCAATTACGTATGCAGCAGAGCCTTGACTTTAACTACTTTTAGGTCGTACATGTCTGCCATGGCTCAATACAATCAGCGAATGCCTTAAGCGATGTTTTATATAATAAAACCGAATCTAATCCTTCAAGAGATTGAATGCCGCGATATAGGATTGGTTTTGGCTAGATATACGACGAGTAGATATCATTGACTTCGGAATTATTTTCTCAGATCAATTTGAGGAAGTCCTACACTTACTGGGTTTGAACAACCCGAACTGCAAGTTTCTAAAAGGATATACTGCAGATTTCTTCATCTCGCTGTAGCTTTATGTTTCTTTTTGCTCTAAATTAGTTTACATTTCCCACCAGCCATACCTAAATAATTTTTTTACTACTTTCTTCAACTCGTCTGTTATGCTTCGAGTGCGTTCAATGAAGACTGTCCACGAATTTCGGATTTACGATGAGTTCGGTGAGCAAAAACAAAGTAAAGTGAATGTTAATTTAACGTTGGGTTCAAGAACTGTGCCGATAAAGAAATGAAAGCATCGTATTTCCATTTTTGAAGCCATCAACCCCATGTAATCACTTAATCACTCGAGATCTTATAACTACAGCTTATTTGATTTTCTAGAATTTTTCAGTATTAAACAAAATAAATTTTGATTTTCTAATTTGCTTTATTTAAACATATAAGGAAAAATTTTACTAAGGATTAATAATATACATTTGGTCTTCATTTGTTCTTCATTTCACTGCTTTGCTAAATCACTAAATTACACTTAAACGTAAGAGGACTCGTTCATTATACATAATAATTTCTTCTGATCGACGCAAACAATATTGCGTCTAAATGCTATAGCCCACCCCGGAGGGGGTACACTAATGGTGACCACCATAATGACCACCATCGTCTCCACCTTCGTGTCCCTTCTCTTCGTGATGTTCATGTTTTTCATGATGGAAGGGTATACCATGTTCCTGTTTGATGGAGAACCCACTGGTATGACTATGGCCATGTCCATGACCATGTTCGTCATGACCATGTTCTTCATGGCCATGTTCATGCTCTACATGTGCATAACCGCCATAGTAGCTGGTATGACCATGATCCTCAACATGATGATGTGTGGGTACACGGTTCACGATCGCATGGAAGCCGCTATGCTTGTCAGCTATATAATGTACAATACGCTTATGACCATCCGCATCAAGCAACTCATAATGTCCGGTTACTTTATGGCCATCACGTTTTTCGCTGTGCTCCTTATAATCACCAGTCTTCTTATCCTTAACGCCATAGGTGAAATGATATTCGGCATGCGAATCATGGCCGTCACCATGATCATCATGACCATGCTCATCGTGGCCATCATCATGTGAGACCAAATGCACCGAGGCGTGACTAGAGCCACCGCTATGTTCCTCATGCTCATGGCCGCCGCCGCCACCGCCGCCACCGCCGCCGCCGCCACCCTCTTCGTGATGTTTATATGGTGCGGCGCTGACTATGACTAGCGCCGAGCAGAGCGCGAATGCTGCGATAAACTGTGTAGGGGGCGAGATGAATTGCAAGGATATTCAAAAATTCCTGACGCGCCGTATAACATGAAACTTACCTTAAAAGCCATTGTACCGCTGCTAATTTATGAGTTGTTTGCTCCTGAAACCGTCTGTGTGTTGTAGATTTGCTTAGGTGTTTTCGATCGATAGACTTGATTGAACTGTGTTACTGTCAGCATTGGCTGGCGCTTTTATACCATAAAATTAATATCTTTTCACCTAATTTATATTTCCAATTTCCAAATGAATTTTTCTACAGCACTTTCCAATGGTCACACACACCTATGTGCATATGTATATATTAATATACATGTGTGTTTTTGTTGCTTATCAATAATAATCACATCAAACCAATATTGGCTCAGCTATACTCACCAGCCAGTCAATATATGCCACTAACCGGGTGTTACCTCGCGCATTCACTTCTTCAAATGTGAGACTTATTAGCAAATTAAAGCACGGTTAATTACCAGCAGCGTTGGCCAAGTTATTGTGCAATTTTCACCGTTCATAGAGAATGCCTTTCAAATCGCTTGCTGCTCGATTTGCCCTAAACTGTGCCACCGAAGACTCTTTAAGAGTTCACTGGGTTTATGTTATGCTCTACTTTACGCTCACTAACTGTGTATTTACCGCTTTAGGCATGGCCAATTTACGCTGCGGTAAGCTTGCTCAATCACTAAATATTAGAAAATTTAAATACGGCGCTGCATGAAGGTAGTCCAAAGCTCAAAATATTTCAATTACTTTCTCTTTCTTAAAATGCATTCTTCAAAAAATGCAATCAAATTATCCAAAAATCACATTACAGCACGTGAAATTGCTATGATAAGTGCCTGATGGCGTTTGCGTGCTTACATGCATTTTTGCGATTACAATTGAAACCCAAAAAGAGTAGTAGACGAAAGGGACCAGCTACCTGCTTAGTAACAAAAATTTGGTCGGCAAATGAGTCATCGGAATAATGAAGCATTTTGTTTTGGAAAATGTAAACCAACAAATAAAAGCAAACATAGATTTTGATATATTCATAAGATTGACCTTCACTACCTTCTAAGAATTGCAATTGACTGGATAAGCACAGAAAAAAGTAGGTCCTTCTAAAATGTACTAAAGCGGCCATTTAAAGAAGCGGTGTCGGATTCGCGCCCACTACTCATCAAAAGAGAAGGACGTTATGACGAAAGATGTCTTTTATGAGCGCTTGAAGCGCACTTACAAGCTCTGAAATTGGCACGATGTAAAAATTGTGTTTGTATACTTTAATGTCCAGGCGTTATCTAGGTATCCTTGGTACAAAAGTCGGAAAATTCAGTCTCCTTGTGCATATCAAATTGGTTTAAAGTAACTCTACCGGTGCCCAGAAATGATTGTCTATAGTGCTAGATTCTAGTTGAAGAAAATTCATAAAGCTACTTTGCAGTTTCCGAATCGAGAAACTCTCAACGAGATCGATCATGTTTTGATAGACGGACGACATGTCTCGAGTGTTCGAAATGTGCGCACGCTCCGAAGATCTAACACCCGGTTTCTTCTCGATTTGAAAAAGTTATCACAGAGATCATTTAACATCAACTCCGTACAAGGTAACTGTGAGATCAAGCTTCCTACAAACAGCCGCCAAACGAAACTGACTTTCGAAAGGGTCGAAAGGTTGGCTGGTACGATGAGTACTGCTATACATCACAGTGAAAAAAAAAAACAGAAATCGAAAGACGCGGAAGTTCGGTTTGCCTGAGTAATATTCAAATATGGTTTCAAGATCGAAAAATACTCATGTAGTAAGCGATCTAGTGACCATTATTCACAATATAAGAAACTTTTCTTACAAAAAATAAACTCGAAACTATTGACAAACTCGTGTGTCGACATCGGCAATGAGGGGAGAGTATTCAAGAGTATATATATTACGACGGAAACCCCAAATACGAAGGACAGACAAAAGAAGTGGCAGTATGCTGGAAATTCCCCTTAGAAAGGGTAGACGAAAAGAGCGGTAGCAACTACTGCAGGTGACGAGTTAGCGCATGAACGGAATGTTTGGACCGTAGTTAAGGGTAAACGGAACGGAAGGAAACGCAATAGCGTTAACATTGCAGTGAGCTGTGTGTTTTAGAAACAGATAAGCTGTGTGAAGCAGAAAATAATTGTGTGTTATAAAGAATTGTAAAATAAGCCAAATTTTTAGGAGTTATAATGGGATATTAGGAGAAGGTTAATGTGTAAATTTCCGCCGTTCCAGAGATGTGATCATTTTAGTGAACATTGGTCGCTACCCAGAGGAAGAGATTTCTCTCTCTCTTTCAACACCACCAGTGAAAAAATTGAAAATGAAAATAAATTTCAAAATAAAAATAAAATAAAATTAATAAAAAAAAAAGTTTGGAAAAAAAATTTAAATCAATTTTTTTGTTTCCTTTTCCAAAAAAATTCGAAAATTCAAAATTTCAGTTAGATTTTCTTGATTTTTTTTATAGGTGTAGCAAAGCACGTTGGCGTCCGCTAGTAACCATATATTTACGAGTATTAAGGTACATGATTCAAAAAGCTTTGGTTCATCGGCTATTATAAAATTTTTGTATATTTTATAACACAGTACAAAGAGTACAGAGTTGGCTACCTTGCGGAACAATTATGTTCGAAAAGGTATTTTAACACAATAGTTTTTTTTGTTCCATTACAAAGATAGGAAGTTATCCATTGTAGAAGTCAGGGTTGAAATCAAAGAAGTTATAGTTGTTTAATATAATAATAAATAAAATTTACTAGGTCAAAGCATTCCACTAAATTCGATACATATAACATCGGCATTCTTGTGTTCTCTAAATTTATTTGAAACATGAGTAACAAAAACAAGCAAACTAGAAAGAGTAGATTTCTCTAGGTAACAGGAAATTAAGAGAAATATAGGAAAAATTTATTGTGTAATTATTGGTAAAAGTTTAGGCTTAACAGATATCTTTGCGTTTCCCCTATAATTTTCAATCGAAGATCTACAGGGTTACCCACTTTGTGGTTTCCGGAATAAACGTAAATGGAATGTATTAAAAAAAAAAAATTCATGAATTTACGTTTTTATTATAATGCTTGGCATATGCGAAACACTACATCAATGATATGAGCGCCTCGTGAATTTTTGAAAACTTCGATCCGTTTGAGGAACCGTTTAACCACTACAAATTGACTAATGTTGGTTTTCAAGTGCTCAAGTGTTAAATGTTTATGACGCGGCCGGGAAATTCCTCTCTCAACAAAGCCATATTCGCTCGTTTTGTGTGGCATGTGACATCATTTTGTTGAATCCACATTTTTTCCAAGTCGGGTTCTTCAATTGCAGGCCAAACAAAGTCGGTTCTCGACGATCTGAATGGACAGTAACAGTCACACGGTTTTCAAAAACGTAAGGTCCAATCACACCTCCGGGCCAAAGAGCGCACCAGAAGGTAAGTTTCTTTGGTTTAATGGCCTCTCTTCAATTATTGGACGATTTTCGGAACCCTGAATGCGATAATTTTGCTTATATACATATCCAATCGACGTAACTCTGGCATTGCGTATGGTCAGCTGGCTTTAGAAAGTCCCAGCTCATCGGATGTGGACACCGTCCAGGCTTCTGCACCATATGTGAGGACGGGAATGATGAGCGACTTGTAGAGTTTGGTTTTGGTTCGTCGAGAGAGGACTTTACTTTTCAATTGCCTACTCAGTCCAAAGTAGCACCTGTTGGCAAGAGTGGTTCTGCGTTGGATTTCAATGCTGACATTTTTGGTGTTGTTAATGCTGGTTCCCAGATAGACGAAATTATCTACGACTTCGAAGTTGTGACTGTCAACAGTGACGTGGGAGCTCAGTCGCGAGTGCGATGACTGTTTATTTGCTGACAGGAGATATTTAGTCTTGCCCTCGTTCACTAACAGACCCATTCGCTTGGCTTCTTTGTCTAATCTGGAGAACGCAGAACTTACGGTGCGGTTGTTATGACCAATTGTATGCATATCATCGGCATACGCCAACAATCGCACACTCTTGTAGAGTATTGTGCCTGGTCTATTTAGCTCTGCAGTTCGTATTATTTTCTTTCATTTACAGCAACGATATTTGAGGTGGAATGAGCAAAACGATGATTCATAGGCCTTACAATTACTGTGACCGATCTAGTCTTTTCAAATTTCTTTAAAATTGTATTTTATTATTTCAGTTAGTAAAAGTTTTCAGCAGAATATTGAAGAACGTATCTAGGTGGATTGATAGAGCAATTTGCTTTGTTTCATGTAAGAAGTACACCCCGGTGAGTTTGAAAGTACCTGCCGAGGGGCGAACGCAATTAGAATAGCTAGCCAAATTTTTTTTTATTTAAATTAATTTTTTATTATTTTGAATGTTGGTCTGACCGCTATTTGAACCCGTTACTTTCTGCTTCCGCTTAGTAGTTCGTAATGCTAATCACTATTGTTATATAAATATATCAAGATAATAAGTGAAAGGACATACGAATGCATATTGCAACGATAAAAGTTATACATATTGATAATCGTAATTGCATTTACTGACAATTTTGTTGCATATAACTCGTATATATGTATGTACATGTATAATTGCTAAAATTGTCAATACTCCAACGTATCTAGTGGCAGACTGCTAATTGAGCTTGTGGCAACGTTGTTGTAATATTACGACCGCAAATGATGTCAGCCTTGTTACCAATGTATGCATGTATGCATGTGTGTATACATGAGGACTAGAATTGCCATTTATACTACTTTTGATTATTTCTGTTTCCGCCTTCAACACGAGCACTCCACTGTTTTAACTTTAACTCCTTCCATCTACAATCTCTCTAGTCACTGAGGAGGAAAACAGCAAAAACCTTTTTCAGCTTGAGTAATTTAACGCGTTCAGAATGTGCCGCGAAATGTCGCAAAAGAAACCGCTCGATTATTTAGTGCCTCCAACCAACTAAATAAAAAGTATGCGCGCACACTATGCCATAGCGACAACAACAATAAAAAATGTCGCCGTGTCACGTTATGCCGCATTGTAATTTTTTGCGTGCCTCAGTCGCATTGCTGGCGGTTGTCGGAGCTGTTGACTTTGGTGATTATTGTGAGTGTGGTTGTTGCTTTATGTTGGCAGCAATCAAATATTTGTTTTTTACGTCATATTTTCACAACAACAACAACAGCAACAAAAACAACAGTAGCAGCAGCAGTGGCAGTCAATATAAACTTCTCGCCCCTTCAACAGCTCATGCTCATTTTATGGCAAGGACGCAAGTTTGACGGTCAACAAGTCGGTACGTTCATCAATTTCAAAATGTATTTATACTCATGTTTGTGTGTAGTTATGTAGGTATGTTGCTTTGTGTGTTGGTAATGCATATTTGTGCTGCAAATTGCGAATTGCTGACTTTTGCGCCGGGAGCGAATAGTTTTTGCCGTTGTTCTGCTATATAAGTATGTATATATATACATATATACGCTTTAAATGTGGGTTTAAATGCGCCACAAGCTTAAATACGAATGTATGCGCTGAAAATATTCAACTGGTCAGAAAAGCAACTAGTTTATAATTAGTCTTTTATTTCACTAGTCCGAAAAAAATCAGTTTGGTACCAACTACAAATTATTAATTAACATTTTAAAAATTTCTCTTAAATTTTTTTTATTTAATTTGCATTAAGGAGATAATTAGTCTAAACTAGTATATTTCTGAAGAAATTGACACTGGTTCCTTTTGGACTAGTATGAACCTCGTATATGTTTGATCGAAATGTTACCGTTGCCCTTATAAAAACGATAAAAATATTTTTTTTTATGGAAATTAAGTATTAAGGTTTGCTTAGCACACTAGTTTCGTTGTAGTTTTGAACTAGTTGATTTGAGCGCAGTGTGAATACTTACTTACTAAATGGATGTATATGTTTGTTTGTAAGTTCAGTTGTCGCCCGCTTTGGCTTGTTTGGTTTATTGCTCCGGGTATCATTAACATTCCATTGTTGGCCAAACTAATTGGACGGAAATATTTCGGTTGGCTCGTTGATGGAGCAGTTCTCGACATGCCAACATACATGCATACGTGTGTACAACACCATCATGTCCTGCAGGATAATAGTTATTAAATTTTTTGAAATGTTTTTCATACATTCTTTGCAACTTTTCCATACCCTCATATTGCAATGATTTTGTGCGGGAATTTCAAAACAGACAGAAAATGCAGTAAATCGCTAGTTGAAGGATATTTGTTGAATTCTCTCATTTTTGCTCAATTTGATTTAAGTTATTAATTGCGTGCTCTTTTTTTACACTAATTTTTAAATGTATGGAAGATAAAATGAATTTTTAGCAAATGAGTCAAATTGGGATTTGCGTTCAGTAGTTATATTTTAATTTAATTTCAAGACTCTCTCAAACACTTTTGCCAGAGCAAGGGATGTACCTTAATTTGGAGGCACTTTAGTTTATCACCACTTCTAAAATTTTCTTATACGCATCATATGATAGCAGAAACTCTTCGGTAAACTAATTACAGAGAGAAGTCTGAAATCGAAATCGACGATGTAGGAAGTTATAACATACTCCTAGTTCTCATTGGGCTTCCTAAGGGATTGTATTTCTCATAAAAGTGCCCCGATTTTGAGGCCCCGAAATGAAGTATGCAAGAACAATACTTGACCACAGTGATTGCGTTTTTATAATTTTCTGAACGGAGGCCTTACTTCATGCTAGGAAAACTAGCTAAGCTTGCCTTCATTCGGTGGTTTGTAAAGCCTCCGAATTCTTCTTTTCTCGAATATCTTAACGTTGTTGTAAAAATCGTCCAGCTCATTAGTCCTTCCGTTGTGAAAGCCTAAGCTCATCTATCGGATGGTGTTATCTACTGAAACATCATGCAGACAACTCGTCAGAATGTTTGATGGACGAGAAAAGATTTATTTTAAACTTTCTACTGTGTCAAAATAATTGGATGAAAAAAAAAATATTGGTAATGAAATAAAAGAAATCAAATTTGTCCACCAATTCAAAGCTTCGATCCTAACTTCTTATTTTGTTGAAATTTTAGAGAGTTGAACTCAAGTACGGCAATATTAAGCCATTTTCGTCGTAGCGAAGCTATCCTTAACTCACTGAAGCAAATACGAATATATTTACCATTATTAACCATTATCTGTAGTTCAACACAATATGAAACCCTATTTTATCTTTCTTAGTAGCAAGAACAATCACTTTATCACTTTCTTGCCTAGAAATTAAATAGATTAGCTAGTAAAAGATGAGCTTTTCGCTATCCTGCACTTCAGAAATTCAGATGTGGTAATAAAGTTCAAATCTTTGAGAACACGAAAGGAGACATAAATACTGTTACACATATTTTATGCTATAAAATAAAAAATAATTAGTGTTTTTGGACCATTTTTTTTACATATTTATTGATATATATTGTATACAAAATAGCAGTATTCATTCGAAATGCCCGCCTTTGGCCTTCACGCACACCTTAAGTCGGACTGGCCAATCATCAATAGCCGCACGCACCTCCTCCATTGGGAAATTGGCCACAGCACGAATCAAAGCTGTCTTAAGTGAATCAATGTTGGGGTATCTTTTGTGGCAAACCATGTCCTCTAAAACTGTCCACAATTTGTAATCAAGTAAACAGATTATTGGGGAAAAAACACTGAACATTATTTGGGTCCCGGGTGACGGATCTAGGTTAGATTACGTAAAATTGGCTGATCCCAAGAGTATCTCATGCATACACATAGGACACGTGCGTTTTGATGTCACAAAAAGTAAAAATATTCTGAAAGTGCTTATATTATTCCATCTCTTCTTTCAGGCAGCTGCTACCGCTATCCGGTAAAATCTCAAGCCTTATAGCGTGAGCTCCCATAGGACAATATCCAATCAGAATGCACACTATGTGCGAGAAGTTTGACCTTAAGTTGGAAAGGAGCTTTTCTGACCTCGAGACGAAAGTCCAGCACGTGCTGAGTTGGATCAAGGCCTACCTTCCCAGAAGTACCCATACAATTTTAGTTCTGATATAAATCGACCCATAAACGATGATGAGAGGCTTCTTTTGTCATTAATTTGGAGCAAATCATGAATGAGTCCAAGGCCATAATAGCCGAAGGGCTATCTGAGGTAGGCTGTCTTATTGAAACTACTCTCCGAAGCAATATGTCCACCGCTTTCTCGTTGAAAGCAACCTTCGGCTGAAAAACAATGTAATTGTCTGTAAAAATTCGTTAAAAAATTATAGATGGATAATTCCCCGCCGACCTTTTCATTAAGTTTCACCCAATAAGTGAAGAATTTAAGTGTTGATTTTATGCAGTAGACTTATCCATCACTAGTCATCTCGTGGGGGAATTTGGTAAAGGAAAAGCCGATTTGACAGACTTAGTTAGTTAGTTATTTGGGTTGATTGATCAGCGATGGTACCCATGAAGAGATATTGCTCTCACCTTTCCAAATGTTCAAATCATTTAGAACGTTTTATGAAGCGCTCGATAATATTGACTCTTGCTGAAGCATATTTTTCAAACAAGTTGAAGTAAAAATTACCGATGAAACGATGTTGGGCCGCACTGAAGGCAACTGAAGACAAGGCAAAGTCAGAAGTAGTATTCAAGCGACTCCTTCTCGTCTATGTTTCTGTAGCTGCGACAAGAATTCATTTATCATGAGTCCCCATGAAACAGTGTCCGATAATTAAGCCGGTTGTTATACTCATGGAGGCCATGTTTAGATGGAGACTTACTACCCTTATCTTCGATCAATAACCAGATCTGATAGGTTACTTTGAATGCGGTTTCACCCTACGAGGTGCTTTTGGCTCTACTATTCAACATCGATGAAGAGGCTCGGATTTTCGATTCAAGACTGCAATATTTTCCCATTGATTTATGTGTTGTCAAAATAGAAGATAGAAGTGCCGTAGTCCTCCTTTTCTTCCAAGAATTGTAAAGAGCTTATCACTTGGGCGTGTCCTGTTCTGCAGCTTCTTGTTTGATATGAATTTAGCCTTATGGTATACAGGCCGTCGACTTGCAGGCGTAAAGTGCGGTCGCAGCTTTCGTACACCTTTCCATCGCATTTCGGTTTCAGATGTGTTTATTATATAAGATTAAACCTAGGCATTTGATCTCAGAAGAAAGGGTGATCTCGATGCTTTTGAAGCGCAAGTGGCTTGTATTTCCTGAAGAAAAGTGTAATTTCGTTCTTTGAAGAAATTGCAACCAGACCGAACTGCACCAGTTACTTACTATGTACAGGGCATTTTGGAGTAAATCGTTTAGAACTCGGAAATATTTTTCAGATACTGTGAGGGCGATGTCGTCAGCGTATGGCAGCATCACAACACAATCTGTGGTTCTTTGCTTCCGAAGCAATGAGTGAGTATATCGGGTAAGACGCTATTAAAGGCATCTCAATACCATGGAAAGCGCCTAATTTGTACTTTTTGAGAGCAAGACATTTCTCAATCCTTGTCGCATTAACGTGAAGAGCAGTGTCGACAGATTTTCCTTTAGAGTAGGCATACTGCTTACCTAATAGGCTGTTCGGAGGTATACCTTGCGGTACATATGCATCGAGCTTTCCCTTTAAAATTTTCAATAAATAACTGGTGCCTCTGGTCTGTTGCTCTTTTTATTTAATCGGTAAACATACCCTCTATATATATATATATATATTTGACGCTTTGTAACCACAGTAGGATTTTCGGTCTCCTATTATTTGTGGTTTTTGCGTCTTGATGTTAGAGTCATCCAAAGTTTATTGCAAGCCGCCTCCGTAGGACCGTTGGGTTTTTATGAGGAGCTTTTATTTCATATTAGAAATACATTCGAAAGGCTTGACATTTCCTGCCGAAGGGCGATCGCAATTTCGAAAATTACTTTTCTATAACTTTGGATGTTGGTCGGACCTGGACTTCAACCCTTGCCTTCCGAATTGTAGTATTGCGGCCGCGGTCATCTAATCGCGGTAATATGAAGGGTTGGAATGATCTTATTATCCATTCCATCATTTTTGATATTTTATAAATGAAATTGTATAATTGGTGGTAGGCTCCGGTGAATTACTTAGGGAAGCGTGACATTCTTCAGAGCAAAATCAAGTAACATTTCTTAGATTTATATCGGAACCAAATCAACTCAGTAACATTTTTTCGTAGATTAAACAAAACACAGAAAGCGCCAACCAATCCTCACTTAAAAATAATTCCTCAAATTAACACATTGCCGGCGGATAATCATTCCTCCATGTATCATTCCAAGAAGCTCCAAAGCTGAAAGTGCTCAAAGATAATATCAGCGTTATTTCATCATATCTTCGCACATACATTTTTAACTAAAGACAGGAGCGCATTAGACACTGTCACAAACACTGCGGTAATAAATAATAGACAAAAAAGTAGCCACCACATTGAACACATGCGATAGAAATAAATGTCAGCTCAATGTACGACTGTGACAAATGAAATCAGTTTCATGCGCTTGTGACACTGGCGCTCACTGGTCATTTATAGTGAACTAGTAGGAATTTGAAATTGAACGAGCACATACGTACACATCCCTACCACGTACCAAGATTATCAGCCCATATATGTGCTTTCTCAAACAGAATCTGATAATGGGAACACCAACAATGTGTCTTACCACTTGCAGCTGACAAAAAATGTCAAGCACTTTCTCGGAGGAGATTTGCCTACCAACATCTACGGCGCCCATGACTTCAGTCAACAATTAAATATGCAACATGACTTTAGCTCCGACTTCGTCTCTTCTTTGAATTCTTTAGTAAGTTGTTATTGCTTAAGCTACTGCATACTGTGTTGTGGCTGTGTGTACGCACGCGTGACAAAGTCACGTTTTAATTTTAGTTGGAACTTGTTGCCATATCAAGGTGGCAACAATACATGGAAAAATTACAGTGGCTAAACTCTAAACAAGAATTTCATGTCTCTTTTACCTTCATTATTAGATAGAAGAGTTTAATGTTTGTTATGTTGAGGTAATATATATGTGTTTCAGTTGCAGATTGGGAGGCTAAGACGTCCACTAACAGTAAAAAAAAAAACAGGCGAAGAATGTCCTCGTTTTAGAATCGCAAATATGTTAAGGAAAATAATTTAAGAAGCCAGAAAATGAACGGAAGCACAGAAATAAAAAAATACCTATCAAGTTTACAACCGTAGAGAATAATACCATTTCATGATTGAGAGAAGATAGAGTCAACTCCAAGTCCGATATCCAGCAATAAATATATGGCCACCGACCACACACTTCATTAACTCAACAGAGAAATTTGACCTCTGTGCTGCACTGCTAAAGAAACTATATCAGCACTTGAAATTCGAACGCAGAGAGATGTTTAGAAAACATTTCTCTCTTGCTTGTGTTGCAACAAGCTATCGAAAGTTAAAGAGGGGAGCGAAACGCTTTTGCATAAGTTCGAAGTTAGAGAGCTTCGAAAGCTATTCAAAACATATTAAGATTATGGCGAATACATTTAATCAGTTGGCCTAATTGAGGATTCAATTAAATGACCAGGACCCTCATTTTGACGAAGCAGCCATAAGCCTGAGTGATAAAAATAGAGATCTTATAGTCAGCATATCACGCATGGTCTCATTGCATGATAGATTAAGCACATTGTCAGCCAAGGGCTTGTAGAGTTTAATATTTGTTCTCGGAGAGTATACTCATATTGCCCACTCGGTCGAAAGTAACAGCTGCGGATAGGCAAGATCTATTCTAAGTTGATTTTGAGGTTTGGTATTATCATTGTTAATAAAATAAAAGAGCTGGTCCAACACTTCTGTAACTAAAAGTGTTGATATTTCGTTTTGTCCTCTTTCACTACTAGATCCAGATGATGATGATTTGCTTCTTCATCCAGTCTGAAGAAAGTAGAACTAACAGCGCGATTGTTAAGATCGTTGATGTGCTCTCATAGAAGTTTGTACTCTCTCCTTCCTGTCCTGTCCGCTATGTAAAAAGTTTTATCTAAACTATCAATAAACCGCACGAAATAAAACCACTTTGTCTATTACCTAGTTTGCTTCTACCCGGCTCATAAGAGTTCCTACCATTTCCTTACACAGTGGTGATATTTTGCGGGTGTACCAAATTCAGGATTAGACAATCGGTGAAAAGATGGTGTATATCGATCATTTTCTCTCGGGAGGACCTTGTGTAAAATTGGAATTTGATGTATATCTGGTCAGTGGTGGATCAGCCAGGTTTGAAACCATACCGTTCGTTCAATTCGGGTTGACTTTAATGCACAGAAAGCGAGGTACAACCTTTTATATTGAGTGACAGCTCTTGCATGGATTAAAATCCGCGTCGTTCCGGTATTAAGACCCGCGGCAACTGTTACATTTTAATTGGTTCTTACGACAGATATGCCTTATCTAATTCTCGAACCCCTAATTCCTAGGGTTTATTAAATTTTCTAATTGCGGTCGCCTCTCCGCAGGGATCGTGAAGTCCACCGCGTGTTTTTCTGCCATGAAATAAAAGCTTCTCATAAAACCCCATCGGTTGTTCGAAGGTGGCTTAGAATAAACTCTCGATTCACCATTTTCTTTAAACATCAACACACACACCATAAATTGGAGGAGGATCTTGCTCGAAAATCGTTTCAACGGTTACAATGCGTCAATTATGTCGCAACGTTATGAGGTAGGCGGTATATTTCTTATCGTGAAAGTGCTTCGTTTGACTTTGTCGTAAACCAATTGGTGGTAGTACGTATGTATAAAGCTCTTTCAGAGAGAAGTAGTGCAAGTCGAGGAGAAAACCTGTTGGTGGCTGTTATGATATGAGCTTTATGGCCTCGAACTTCCTTTGCTAGTTTGTTGACGAACGCTCTTGATCGATCTGGTTTGGAGTCTTTCGATTCGAAGACAACCAAGTAGCTTGATGAGCAATTTTTTGGACCCAGAAGTCAATCCGTCTGAAACGATTTTGTTATGTTTCATCATAAAGACTGAATTTTCCAGCTGTTTTGCCGAAGATACCTCACCCTAGTGTTTAAATCGCCAATTATTCATAGAAGTTTCCAGCATTACCTCTAGTAGCCATATACACAAGCTCTTCATATTCACGAATTTCGGCCTCTCGCTTTTTCTGTTTGGAAACGCGTCTCGCATCGGTCTATCCCTCTCGATATTTCTCTCACACTACGCGTTATGCGTTCGAAAAAATGTGAGGTATGCAGTCGATTTCTTCTGCTGATCGAAGTTCCTCATCGTGCTAGATCTGCTTCTGAAATTATCAAAACCCAATTGTATCTCTAGCGGTGGAACGCAAGACGCATGAAAGTTCTCTTATACAGAGTTGTTGGTTATTGCTCTCAGGAGCAGAAGTTCAAGTCAAGTAGAAATCCGTTCGTCTGTTGTGATTGTGGCTTTTCTACGTCGAACCTTCTCCGTCTTAGCGGAAGAACTCCTCGTTCTGGATGCTCATGAAAGACATCTGTGGCCACATGCCTTTCTGTTTCCTTGCAGCGTGTGCACAAATCAGCGATATGCTGAAGAACTTAGCTTTGATGCGGGTTATGATTAAACATTCAACTACAGAAATGAATGCCAATACACGGCAACGGAGTCTCTCTAACACCGCAAACCCTATATCATATTTGATTATTATTATTTTTATATAGCCACTGTAGTGGATTTCATAAGAACTCGCCTTCTTCCGTTCTTGTACCGTCCAACGCAAGGCTTGGACGGCGGCGATGTTAGTTAGTTTAGTCTTACGAGGACATCAAGCAGCTGGGTAGTGCCACCTTCTCAATTAAGGGACCGTATATTCCAGGTGCGTGCCCATAAATCGTTATCCCTTAAACGTTTGTATGGATCGTCAAGAGAAGAAGGGCCTATCATGAGTACAAACCCTATGCACAACTACGGTAGGTTCGTCTTCTCACCTTAGTTCGCCTCCAAACGCATGTTTGTCGAATAACAAGAGGATATTTGCTATAACACCTGACGTCGTGAGCTGCTTTCAGTAAAAGCATCGTGCATGGCCAAAGCTTTCACCACTTGCTTGGACTTTTATATAAAGGGTGTGTTTATAGAGGTATAGAACTTTAAGTTGCAATAAAACAACAACGATGGATTATTCGGATGGATGGTCAAGCGTTTGTGGCTTATCCGCATAGACAAATGACTTTACAGAGCCCCACAGAAAGTAGTCTAGCGGTGTTAAATTACAAGATCTTGGAGGCCAATTCACAGGTCCAAAACGTAAATTAGGCGGTCACCAAAAGTGTCTTTCAATAAATCTATTGTGGCACGAGCTGTGTGACATGTTGCGCCGTCTTTTTGAAACCACATCTCCTGGACATCATGGTTATTCAATTCAGGAATGAAAAAGTTAGTAATCATGGCTCTATACCGATCACCATTGACTGTAACGTTCTGGCCACCATCGTTTTTGAAAAAGTACGGACCAATGATTCCACCAGCCCATAAAGCGCACCAACAGTCAGTTTTTCTGGATGTAACGGTGTTTCAACATACACTTGAGGATTACCTTCACTCCAAATGCGGCAGTTTTATTTGTTGACGTAGCCATTCAACCAGAAGTGCGCTTCATCGTTAAACAAAATTCGCTTACGAAAATTGGGAACAACGGTAATCTCGTTTTGGGCCCATTCGACGAATCTACGCCTTACTTGATGATCGTGAGTCTATTCATGATGAATTGCCAAACCAAACTGAGAATAAATCACTTGACAGCTGTTAAATCCGTCGCCATCTTGAAAAGTAATGCCAACTTAAAGTTCTATACCTCTATAAAAAACACCCTTATATATATATATATATGGTCCCATCATCCATCATCAATACATAAATTTAGAATAATTAAATCACAAGACTGATATAAATTTTAATTTTTTATTACACAGATATTCGGAAAATAAATCTTTTTTTAATTGAATCTTGAATCTTGAGAAAGAAATATCCATATCCAGCTGACGAAGATTAATAAAATGAATTTTAAATCTGCAGATTCTGTGATTTTAATCTTTAAATCCTTTTTGAATGTGTGCGACCACATAATTGAATCCAAACTGACAAGTACGCATTATTTATAGAGTAGATACCCTCTAAGTCAGCCACTGTACACACTCTATACACACATGCATATGTAAGGCTGCATAAATTTGGCGAAACTTTAAAAAATTCGCTTTGATCTTTAAACTTTAAACGAGACAGAACAAAAAACAAAACAAAAAAGAAGAAAAATCACAAAATTAAAAAAAAATCGCCCATCAATTTTGACTGACAAGCAATCTGATTGCGAAAAGAATTCTCGGGAACTGTCACTTGACAATCAAAAGTCCAACTCAAAGTCAAAGTTAAGTACTTGCAAACCACACACAAAATTGCGCGAATATGTACATACATACATACGTATGTACATACAACAGACATTGATGTGCGCTGATAGATACTCGCAGTATTGCCTACTGTTATTGTTGTTGTTGTTGTTGTTGTTGATGAAAGTGCGCGTATGTGTTACGATTTATCATATGCCGATTGCTGACAAGCCAATTGAAGTCCTTTTTGCGAAACAAACAAATGCATATATAATGTGCACACTACATCCATACATACATATGTATTTGTATGCAATGTATATGCATGTGTGCGTGTGTGTGTGTTGCGTGTGCATGCGAATTTGTGAGATAATCCGTAAAGGAATTTAAACAAGCTGCAATTTTTGTGAACTTGCACAGACTGTGGCATTGCTGTCAGCGCCGAATGGCAAACGACAACGACGATCGCTGACGACGACACACACCGACGACAACGACGACAGCACGAATTGACAGACGCTTGTCAAGCGCATATCATCATCATCATTATTCAAGCGTCAAACTGTCAGAAGAGTTGCGATTGCCGAGTGCTTATGCGTGCGTATACGAGTATGTGTGTATGTGTGTAAGTATGGTATGCATGTGTTTGTGCGTATATGTGACGCACATCCTTTTCCGCCAGGCTTCGTCAGGCAAATGCCGAGGTGGAGATACAAATATGCTTGCTGCGCAGAGCAGAGCAACTTTGCGGCTTCATACATACACATGCACATGCATGTACAAGTATGTATGTGCGTATGCTTGCGTTTGCCTTATAATCAGCAACAATAACAGCGTGTAAAATCTTAACGTAGCAATATTAACGATTTACGTAACGTACAACAACAACAACAACTACTACTTTCATTGCAAATTGCACGTATTTTGTTAGCAAGGACACAGACTAACAACAACAACAACAACAACCGCAGTGGTAACGACAACAGCAAATCAAATGAAAGCCGCCAGTCATAGTCATACCGGCAAGCGCGCAACCAAGCTTGTTCAGCCACTCAGCCACTCAGCCAGCCGGCAGCGTTTGCCTGGCGGCAACTGAACGTTTGCTGCATAATGAGACAATGTTGTTGCTGCTGTGATGGATGAATCGTCTCATTCGACATACTCATCCCCTGAGCCATCCCATCCCCCAACGTAACAACATATGCCCGCTGCCAGTGGCTGGCTGTCTTTTGGTCTGCAACCTTTTGATGGCCCTTGACAGGGCTCCATCAGTGTGATGAGTACGGCGACAATGTCATTCTCGGCCTCAATCGCCTCAACCAAAGCAGCGCGACAGTGCAGCAGCGCCGTTTGTAATATGCAATGCAAAATCCATCAAGAAACCGCACAAAATTTACATACAATACGCAATGCAACAGTGCAACGCATACTTAGGTATGTTATTGTTGCACAAATCCAACACAACGCAAACAGAAGATTCAGCTATCAACTCAATGCGACCGACAGACAATACGTCCGAGCTGTGTGTAAATCCAAGCAATGAGCTTTCCGTTCGACGGACTGTCCCGCAGTTACAAAATGATTGGATAAACAAGTGAGCTGCAGTAAATCCAACAAGCCGGAATGCATGACCGATTGCATGTATGTATGTAACTGTGTACTCAATCTGTGATTGGTTTGCCTGACAGCCTGACTGGCTGACGGTTTGGTTGGTTGGCTGCCTGGCTGGCTGACTCTTTGAATGACTGTTTGATTGTGGGTCGGCAACTGCTGGTGGCTACTTGGTGTACGCATAAAATGCGAGAACTGTAATTGATTGCATGACATTTTGAACGTTTGCCTGCCGGCGGCTTGCCTTCCTGTTTTGCCAGCTTAAAAAGTCATATATCAACCCGACGGCGGCCTGTTAGCCTGTTAGCTTGCTAGCTTGCTAGCCTGGCGGGCTTTTCGAAGTTCTCCTCCACACATGCGCACACACACGCACATACATATAACGTTTTTATTTATTTTTTTGTTGTGTACTGCCAATCCTGTCGACCGGCAGGCAACAGCAGGCTGCATTGTTTGACACGAAGATTGACAACATGTCGTTGTTGGTTGAAACGTTGATTGACATGAGTAATCAAGCGGCCAAAATGTCAACATACTCATGTATATACATACATACATATACAGATGTAGTTAGAGTTTGCATGTTTATGCACCAAAAAGCCCAAAAGAACGGCAGGGTGTATACGTTGGTAAAACAATGAACATGTAAAATAATGAGATAAAAGGAGACTACAAAATGAACAAGTGGAAAAAATCACCGAAAAATTTAGTGATCTTATCTGAAATCGATTGTTCAAAAATCAAATCGGAAGCCGTAAATAATGATGCAAAAATAAAAGTAAAAATTCAAGTAAAGTCATGGTGAAGAAAATGTTCAATATAACGAAAATTGGCAGAGCTTAACCCTCTACTACTGTAAGCATACCTTAGTTACAGAGAAAAATTTATATATGACAAAGTTTTTTTTGGGTGTAATGATTTCTCTTTAATTATTTGAGGATTCTCACAGCCCCAAAGCGACAATTTTATTTATTTATGTTACGTATCCACCGAGTGAGAAATGTGTTTGTTCACTGAAAAATATTTTGTTTGAAAAATCGCGGTTCACTGCTTGTTGTTCAATCACCCAATCGGAATTGTGAATGGTCAGCTGGCTTCAGTTGTTGTGTGAGCTGGACTTGAGATGGATATAAGAAAGTCCCAGCTCTTGAGAACGTCGAAAAATAGACATATTCACCTACAGCAGTAATATTTGAGGTGGAACGGAAAAAACGTTGATGCACAGGTCTTACAATATCTATAATCGATCCACTCTCTTCTTCAAATTCTTTTAAAATTTTACCAATGCTTGAATAGTTGAACGATTATGTACCAATAATTCCCTATTAAAAGAACGTCTGAATCACTACTTTTCTAGCCGGTTTCAAAGTAGAGGTACTTTTTTCAGTAGCCTTTTTTTGACAGATCACACTTGAGTCGTGTCAAGCTGTCATATTATTTCTGTTCAATATTGTTAGGCATTTCACAATGAAAAGTTTTACTCCTGAAAAACGTTTACAAATCATTCAAATGTATTACGAAAATTCACGCTTCGCTCAACTTATGGTCAACATAATCGACCTACTGAGTATACTATTCGCAACACCATCGCCCATCTTGAGGCCCAGCATTCATTATTGGATAATATTCGATCGATTAGAACACGTCCAGCACGCGGTGAACAAAATTTAGCGGCCGTAGCTGAGAGTGAACACGAAGACCGTAGATAGTCGGTTCGGCGACATATGGAATGATTTGGCGCATTTTACGTCGAGATCTTAAATTGAAAGCGTACAAAATACAGCTGGTGTAAGAACTGAAGCCGCTCGACCTTCCCAAGTGACATCGCTTCGCTCTATGGGCTCTTGAAGAAGTTCTAAGAAGATCCGACATTTTCGAGCCAAATTTTGTTCAGCGATGAGATGAGCGATGAGGACCATTTCTGGCTCAATGGGTATGTAAATAAGACAAATTTCTATATTTGGGACAAAGAGCAATCTGAACAGATTCAAGAGCTGCCATTTCATCGACAAACAACAATGGTTTAGTGTGGTATGTGGGCCGGTCGAACAATCGGTCGATATTTCTTCCAAAATGATCACGGTGAGAACGTAACCGTCAATGGCGACCGTTATTGCGCCATGATAACCAACTACTTGATGCCTGAAATTGAAGCTCGTGCCCTCAGCGATATTTGGTTTCAACAAGTCAATGGATTTATTGAGATCACACTTCGGTGAGCAGATAATTTTACGTTTTGGGCCGGTCAATTGGCCACCATGATCGTGTGATATCCATCGTTAGACTTTTTCCTGTGGAGATATGTCAAGTCTAAATTCTATGCGGACAATTCCGCTTCGACTCAGCCCTGGGAGTAAAACATCACGCATGTCATTCGCCAGTTACCAGTCTAAATGCTCGAGTGAGTCACAGAAAATGGGACTCAACGGATGGACCATCTGAGACGTGGTCGCGGCCAATATTTGAAAAAGATAATCTTTAAAAAATAAATGCCAAAGTATGTTCTTTCGAATGATAATGAAGATTCCTCAATCAATTTGAATTTTCTGTGTTTTTTTCTTTAAAAAAGTAGGGAACCGCGAAATAGATCACCCGTATTTGTTAAGGTCATCTGACTTCCGTTTTAATTACACTTATCAAAAAATTGCTCGATGTTGTTCTTGGTAATATTTGAGGGCTTATTAATGTCCATTTGCAGCGCTGCTATGTTAGAGTATTCAACTATATAGTTAAGCAAATAGGCCTCGAAGAAAATTTAAAGAGCTCCTCTGGCGTCTCTATTATGTCAATATAATTTGGGGGCTTTTTCATCTCCTTGAAATGGAAAGTTTTCTCTTGAATAAAGTAAGAGGTATCTTTTTTTTCTTTCCCAATAGGTGGTTTTTACTTTTTAGTACGTCTTCCGGTTGAGCAACTAGGTTTGACATATATGTCTTCGCAACTAATTTCATCGATATCGGCACTCCTAGATAAATGATTCTATACGAATATAAATCTTCTTTCTAAAGGAGCAATCTTAAATTTTTTCTCAATAAAATGTTGAAGACTATCTGAATCAACATCAATATACCAATGAATGGAATCATAGCCCCTGCGCTAAGCAAAACATGACCCATTACACTTCAGGGTAGAGTTTTTATTTTCTTCATAGTTACTGGAAGTGTGACCAAAATGGTAAGACGTGGTTTCATAGCACAAAAATATGTTCAGCAACTCTAATAGCAATACTCTAATAGTTCCAAATTTTTATTTGCCCAGTCGATAGATGATATTTTTTCACACCACAATTTGTATTCTACTTCACCGCGGACTGTGACATCTTATCTTCGAAATATGGTGCTAACTTGTTCACCTCGTAGGATTTACTTAGTTCAGCAAATCCTCGATGAAGCACTTGAAGGCTTGGCAGTACAATTTCATTTCCTAGAAATATTTCTGTAAAATTCAGTACTAAAGCTTCGATGCATGAAAGAACTATTGCGATTCTGATGTGAGCTTCACTTGATGAAGTTTGCGGATTCACACAGTTTTTTTTTGTGGGGAAACAATTCTTGGAGCTGGAAGTTCATTGACGAAAATCTCTTCGGCAGACAGCGAAGCAGATCAAAAATTTCCCTGAAAAAATTAATCTGCAACTTCCCGAATTTCTTGAAGTGAGTATATTATTTCTTTTGTGCGAGTAATAACACACACAAAATCTAACGGCTTTTCCTAAAGAAACATAGAAAAGGGAGGAGTCAAACTGAGCAGTTTTTCTAAAACGAGAATGCTAACTTTGATATATCTTTTCTTAATCGCAGCAAGAAGAGTTGTTGCTGTTTATATAAACCAGATAGATTCTTCATACTGCCGTTATATTTTCGATATTTTGAATAACGATGCGATTGATGTTTGGCTTTGCTGTTTTTTTCATTGTCAACTTCAAATGGATACGTGCCTAATGTAAGTATCAAAGCTGGAAGAAACACTAAAACATATATCAATCGTATCCAAATGACGAGCTGAGTGATTTAGCCATGCCCGTCTGTCCGTCCATTTGAACGCAGACTAGTCTGTCAGTTTTTTAAATATTTCAACTAAACTTGGTAGGCAGATGCGCTGGTACAATTATTAGTACATTTACCGGAACCGGTCAGATGGGGCTAATATATAGTATATTTACGACAGCATCTAAGAGCGTGGCTTTTGGCACACTATACATAACAAGTTAATCGGAAAGTCCCTAGACAGACACATAGATGACGCTACTAGAAAAAATATGGATATAAAAGAATTTTGCGTGTTGATAATATATTGCTTTTTGAAGGGAAAAAATACACTCTCTCAGGAAAATTAGTCATCAAGGATTGGTGTGTTAAGTTTAGGCGTAGTAAAATGAACACCGAAGACGATGGACGCAGTGGATGCCCGAAAGAAATTGTTACCGACGAAAACATAAAAAAAAATCAACAAAATGATCTTGAATGCCGTAAATTGAAATTGAATAAAATAGATGGCACTCTGGAGATATCAACTGAACGTTTACATCATAATATTCACGAATATTTGGGTACGAGAAAGCTCTGTGTAATATGGGTGCCGTGCGGGCTCCCTTTTGACCAAAAACAATAACGAGTTGATGACTCAGAGCAGTGTTTGGAGATGTCAAGCGTAGTAAAACCGAGTTTTTTGGTCAATATGTGAAAATGAATGAAACATTACTCCATAATTTATCTCCGAAGTCCAATCGACAGTCATCCTATTGATCTGCACAAGATAATCCCTCTCCAAAGCATGGAAAAACGAAGCAGTTGGTTGGCAGGATTATGATGTCCATATTTTGGGATGCGCATGGAATGATTTTCATTGACTACCTTGAAAAAGGAAGGACCATCAACAGCGACTATTACATAGCGTTATTGAACCGTTTGAAGGACGAAATCGCCGAAAAGGGCGGCATTTGAGAAAAAAGAAAATAATGCTTCACCAAGACAATGCACCGTGTCAAAAGTCAGTGAAATCGATGGCAAAAATCCATAAATTGGGCATCGACTTTATTCCGCATCAACCATGTTCTCCAGATCTGGTACCCAGCAATTATTTCCTGTTCTCAGATCTCAAAAGAATGCTCGTTGGGAAGAAATTTTCGTCGAATGAAGAGGTGATCGCCTATTTTAAAGCAAAGCACACATCATACTACAAAAATTGTGTCGAAAAGTTGGAGGGTCGCTATAATCAGTGTATCACCCTTGAAGGGAACTATGTTGAATAAAAAAATTAATTTTACCAAAAATGTATTTTACTATTCATCATGAATAGACTCACGATCATCAAGTAAGGCGTAGATTCGTCGAATGGGCCCAAAACGAGATTACCGTTGTTCCCGATTTTCATAAGCGAATTTTGTTTAGCGATGAAGCGCACTTCTGGTTGAATGGCTACGTCAACAAACAAAACTGCCGTATTTGGAGTGAAGGTAATCCTCAAATGTATGTTGAAACACCGTTATATCCAGGAAAACTGACTGTTGGTGCGCTTTATGGGCTGGTGGAATCATTGGTCCGTACTTTTTCAAAAACGATGGTGGCCAGAACGTTACAGTCAATGGTGATCGGTATAGAGCCATCATTACTAACTTTTTCATTCCTGAATTGAATAACCATGATGTCCAGGAGATGTGGTTTCAACAAGACGGCGCAACATGTCACACAACTCGTGCCACAATAGATTTATTGGAAGACACGTTTGGTGACCGCCTAATTTCACGTTTTGGACCTGTGAATTGGCCTCCAAGGTCTTGTGATTTAACACCGCTAGACTACTTTCTGTGGGGCTATGTAAAGTCATTGGTCTATGCGGATAACTCATAAACGCTTGACCATTTGGAAGACAACATTCGCCGTGCTATTGCCGATATACGGCCACAAATGTTAGAAAAGGTCATCGAAAATTGGACGTCCAGATTGGACTACATAAATAAAATTCAGGTCAATCGAATAATCCATCGTTGTTTTATTGCAACTTAAAATTCTATACCTCTATAAAAAACACCCTTTATTTAACTATGATAGGCCGGGGATTTTTCAATTAATATGATATTTTTTGATTTGCATATTGGTGCTGAAAATCATCAAAATAGTAGGAATATGTCATATGGCCCCATGGAACCGATTCATTTAGATATAAAATTTTGGGTGGAAAATCCTTCAAAAAAGCACGTAAATGCAAATAAATATTGATTTGCATTTGCAATACATTTTATATGATCATGAAAGGTATAAATATTTCTTTCTTTCTTTTTGTTTAATTAATGTCATGAAAATAATATGAACCATTTTGAAATACAAAAGAAAACTATCAAATGTTTTCAAATAATAAGTATGTACCATGAAATCGAAAATTGAAAATGAAAGCAGGATATTTTCTATAGAAAATAGTTTAGAAAAATGTAGTCATCGATTCCCTAAAAGCTTTCAGGAAAAGTACTTGAAGAATGGTCAATTTGTCGTTTTATTGAATATAATCAGTCTATTTAATGGTTTAAGTGCTCCAACTTGCATCCCGTAAACTGCTGTTTAATCTCATTTACAACCTTTCACACCATTAATTTCGATTTTTTAAAGGTAGACATGCTTTCTTGTTATGGAAGTAATCGCATTTCTTTAACAAAAATGTCCACCTCTACTAGCTTACTAATCAATCACTCACATTTGAGCTATATTTTCCACATGATTTCAAAATATTTAGTATGTTTTGTAAGCTATTCCATGCAAAGCGTGTTACACTTTCTAAATGCAATTAACCGATTATTGATATGAACAGAAATTCCGAAAATGAAATACCAACGACTGTGGACTCAGGTATGCATGATTGATTGGTTGCCATTAAAATAGCAGTTTGACCATTACAAACTACAGTCAAGTGAGCCATGTAAGTAAACGGAATGTGTTCGCGTACTTGGGTGTGTGTGTGTGTGTGTGTGAGCGTATAAGCATTCGGCGCGCTAATGTCTTTTCACCCAAAGCGGCGTAAACAATTAATCATTTGCGATTTTGTTGACTTTTCACCAAAAATGTATATAAAAATTTAACGCGTCAATCACTGTGGCGAGCGGCAGCAGTTAGACCATGATGAGGTTGCTTGGTGATGGCGATGGTGATGGTGAGCTCAAAGCATGAGTGCAAACAAGCGTATGCCTTCCATCATTTAACTGTTTTTTGTTATTGCTAAATACACATTTATTTGCGTTGATGGCGACGCGTCGGTTGTTTGCTTGTGACTAACTGACTGACCAAAAAAGTTGCGAGCAATGACTGACTCATCATCAAAAAAGAAACAATAACAAATAAACATAAGCGATCAACCAACTTTGGCAATATCCAGCTGAGCTCAGCTGAGCAAATGTCTGTTAAAACCCCCAAATCAAGCACAACATGCAACCAGCCAACCATCCATCAGTCCATCCATCCTTCAACCCATCCTTCATACTGTGCACTCGAAATTCGCAGCACACACGTGGGTATTGGTTGCGCAACCGAAGAACGGAGTCTTCTGCGTGTAATGCAGATATTTGCTTGCTTGTGAGCGTATAGAAAAAACAGAAGGCTTTAATTCAAGAGCGCAAAAGTCACACTGATGGCCATCGATCAAAACTGTCAGCACTGTCAATCATTTTGTTATTTATAGCCTTAAGTTGAACGAAGACGTCACATTGTTCAAATTGTTTCGACAGCGACGCGGTTGGAGTCGCCACCGCAACCGCCACCAAATCGAGTCGAACAAAAGCTACCGCAAACACATAATGAGTTACGAAACGGGTGGGGTGGGGGGACAGAAGTGATAATCAGGTGGTCAGTAAGGAAGCGATGGCGCGTTGCTCATTTAGTCAGTTAAGCGGTTTTTTTTTGGAGTACAGTAGACGCAAGCAGGGTGTCAGTAGCGGCAGCAGTTCTACCAACTTTGAAAATCAATGTCGGTTTTTTTGCGTCTATGGCGCTTCACAGCAAGTTGTCTTAATGGGTATCTACTTAAAAATGTCTAACCATATAAAATATAGGCAATGGAACCGACAATTGTTCGTTTGTTTAACCAGAGAAAAAAATAGTTTTTTACCGCCAAGTCGTAAACGCCACACACAGGGAGTGAGTCAATGCAGTTACTAACACTCTTTCCGTGAATGACCGAATACAAGCTCCTCCTGTAGCAGACTAAGCCTTGCTATACCTGAATTATACTGACATTATTAAGATCTAGGTAATGTAATAGAATCAACTCCTACATATCCAGACTCGACCTTGACTTACATACTTTATGTATGCCCTGCATGCGATGAGTCCTGGTACGACACTAACAACCCCTTTGCATGAACTCTAAAGCTCGCTCCTCTAACAGACCTGTACCTCTGGTTCGCGTACGTCAACAAAGCTTGTTTCCTGCTGACCTGGGCAACACGACGTGTTCATTCTCGTTACGACAAAAACAACAACAACATAATAAAAGAGGGAAAAACGAAATATCACTTGTGATCGCGAATCGTTCAACATTCCTAATGCATAAAAGCATACATTTCCAGAATTTTCGATGTCCGACTCGTTGTTTACTCCCCTTATTTAAATCGCTTAAATGCAGTTGCGGTCTGCTAATCCACTAAGTTCAGTGGTAAGATCTCAAGGATATCATTTGAGACTTCGTTTGGTAGGGTTTTGAGTGAACTACTTGTGCCAGTCAGTGTAGATCTGTATGTATTTTTATGAGGTTAACGTTTGTTGACTTGTTTATCGCAGGTCACCATAAAATATCATTGGTCTTATCAGTCTTATGCAAAGTCAGTTCCAGATATTGAGGATAAAGCCTGATATTTCTTCTTAATTATTTTCTAAGCCATTTTTCAAAGTAGTCACTCATTCGGAACAATGCGCATAAATTTCGTTTTGTTCCTTAAGCTTAGGTCAACTCTATTCAGAATTTGGGGGTTTATAGCCTCAAGGAATTAGATTTGCCGATTTTACCAATTTGAGCTGGGGTGTTGTCACAATTGAGTAGGCTCACTGTGCTTCCCCGCATATCCCAGATATGCATTTGCGCACAGTTCCCTCGATTTTATAATTTTTTTGATTTCTCCTAACCAAACACCACTAGAGTTGGGAGCATGGTGAAAGATATGACACCTCAATCGGCTGAATAGCGGACATACAGAAGAGTTGTGCTCCAGCGTTTAACGATATTTTGTTCATACTCTGCAAGCAACCATCTTACATAGCTGTGGAGATGATATTTCAAGGGTAAATATCTGTTCATACACCCACAAGAATACAAGGATCTCGTTTGCTTATTGCAAGTAACAGTTTGGCCTGTCTACAATCCACGCTGCATCACAGTAATTTAGTCGCACGACCTATGTTGAATGTGCTCCAGAACCTTAGATGTTAAATGGTCTACTGCTTGAAGGCGCTAATATCTCTGAGGCAGAGGGTAGCCTTGCTAATGGGGCCAACTTCTCTGAATTTTCATAGTCTTTTATAACCGACCTTTCATTACCTACTACGAGTACACGCGGGTGACAAGCAATTTTTCCAACAAACTTTTCTTCTGTCTGCGAAGAGCCACATTCCTCACGCGGTGGATACGTAAATAAGCAAAATTGTCATATTTGGGACTCAGAGAATCCTCAAATAAGTAAAGAAAACTTAGTAAAATTAAAAAAAAAACTTACTGTCTGGTTCGCTCTTTGGTCCGGTTGTGTGATTGGACTTTACTTATTTGAAAACGATAACGGGGAGACTGTCGTTATCAATTCGGAGCGTTATGGTCGTAAGATAATCGACTTTTTTTGCCCCGCCATTGAAGAACACGACTTGGCAATATGTGGTTCCAATAAGATGGTACCACATACCACACAACACGGACGAATATGGCTTTATTGCGAGAGAAATTTCCTGGCTGTGTAATCTCTCGTCTTGGCGATGTCAATTGATCCCCGAGAACGAGCGATTTGACACAGTTGGACTTTCTTTTGATGAGCTACTCGAAAGACCGGGTTTATGCGGATAAACCTTTGACTCCTGAACACTTGAAAATGGACATTTCTTAAGTTATGGCTGAGATATGGCCCAATGAGTGCCAAAAAGTGGTCGAAAAATACCTGAAACGGATATAAGTTTATAAAAATTTAGAAGGCGGCACTTTCAGCAATGAACACAATCTATGCTTGGAAGACATAGCTTTAGTCATTGGGTTTGAAGCTATCTTGGTTATTGGGGCGATAATAGAAGGATTCTGCTTCTGGAACTGCTTCGCTTTTAGACCAGTACAGACATAACATCTTCTTTTTTGCCTTTCATCGATTTTTCCTTGCTTAAAAAATAAGGAGGTCGTTTGCACCAGGCAGAAGGTTTGTTTTCTCGGTTGCGTTGTATGAACCATGCCCTTCACAGCTTGGTGAATTTGTTTTGAGAAAGGATTTAGTGATCTGCGAATGCAAACTAATGGTTGCCTCAAAAATAAAAATATTTAAAATTTTATTATTATCCTCTTTAAAAATCTGCAATCACCAGAAAAAACGAACTTTGGTCACTCCCCGCTTAAACCAATTGAATGCGTATGTATGTGTGTGTGAGCGCTGTTGGCGAAGACATTGCAATTACTTACCGCTTGGCAATATATTTATTTGAACATTTTGGGCGCAGTGGCAGTTATGAACAATCCACTCAATCTTCAAACTGGTCAATCAGTTCAATCAACAATTATTTACTGACATTTTCTTTTCGGCACAAGCAAACAAACAAACAAACAAAAAATACTTGGACTTGTTTGTTTGCTTTTTATGTACATACTTATGCGTGTATGAATGCCATATTTTTTGTGAGGTCATTAAGGCGAATCCATCAAAATTGTGAAAATAATGTTATGGTGGTTCGTTGGTTGATTGCGACGACATAACATAAAGGCAACGCAACGTATTGGGGCGGCGTCTGCGAAAGCGTTCCAATTGACGCGTCCCATTTGTTGGACGTCGCCAGTGGTCTCCTCGATTGTTTTTGGCGCAACAAGCTGTCAAAATGTGGCTCCAAACATTCACCGCCTGAAGGCAGCTATCATACCAGCCTGCGTGAGTACATGAAAGAAATGGCATTGAGTAAATAGTACATATATACATATATTTAACTGTATGTAGATACTACCGACATGCTTATGTACGAGCACATATGTATGTATGCCCGCTGTGCACTTTTCATCGCAACACGTCTGCTTTTGACATTTGATTGATAGCTTCTTGTGTTGATGTTTTCGTCGCCTTTTTCAATGCCAAACTACTTTATATATGCATATAATTACATATATACATGAATACATATGTACATATATATATATATATAGCTATATCAATGTTGTGATCGCTTTTGTAAAGCGTGTGAAAGCGTGTCGTAATTTTGCTTGCGGTTTTGATACGGCCAATTGGAAAATCAATTTTACACCATTTTCTGGCTTGACGACTATCCATAGAAGTGCATACTTATATATACATATACATATATTGGAAATTAGTGAAATTAGTGCACTGGATGTGGTGTTGAAAAATATTCAGTCTTTAAAGTAAACGCGAATATTATGGAGAAGATATCGAGAGTTAGGCAGCAAAGTGAGAGGAATTTTCAGACAGAAAAAGAGAGAGAACGAAAGTGCCTGTTGATCCCGACGGTAGCATCCCAGCAGATATTGCTTACACAGCAAAATAATATTATGCTTAACAGGGAGTATAGATGTTTCACTGTGTAAGTGGTGCTCCGGCGCCATCAGAAGGTTTCCCGTCACAGTCCGAAGGGCGATGTTCGGACTGCGTCTCGCTAGTCCCCGGCGTCCAAATCGGTGCAGCATAGTTTACGACCGGCCCGCCAATGGCCTTGTACGTTGTCAGCAGCATTTCTTTGTATTTTTCCCATGTGCTATCGGCTAGCGAATTGAGGATTTTGTTGCTTTGCTTTGAACTTTGGTGGCAATTGCAGTCGTATGCGGAGTGAAGGAGTGCAGGCTGTCAAATGTGATTCCCAGTAACTTTGGGTTGTTTTTGGTCGCAATTTTTACGTCATCGACTTTCACATTGAATTCTAGCCGGTACTCCTTCGTGTAGCTAGTGAAAATGGTGGCAGAGGATTTCGCGGGTTGTATATGTAGATGTAGTGCAGTGAAGAAGTTGGAAAGGTCGGCGATATAGCAGTTTACTTTCGAACAAAGGCTATCAATATCCTGGCCAGATGCCAAAATCGAACATTCATCGGCGTATGAGATCAATGAAATGCCCTCTGGTGGTGGAGGAAGCCTCGAAATGTATATATTGAACGGAATTGGGGAGAGGATACTCCCAGTTTAATTTTCCGTAGCTTTGAGGTTTGACCTCGAAAGGTTTAGGTCATCAGGTATAGATGTGCAGGATAATCTCCATCAATAAAGATTGAACAGACGTTCAATTATACGACTGAATAGAATTCCAAATGGACATTTTATTGGAATTTAAATACACTCTGCCCAATCCACACAAATGGGGTACTTATACTCTGCTCGGATTGTAGTGGGATAGCGCTTAGAAGATTTAATCGAGAGTACTTTGCGGTCTCGAAATATGCGCTGCACCACCACTCAGATAATTCATGTATTTAACCAAAATCCAACCGCCGTGCGAACTACCTGGTAACACTGGGTCTGTTAAAACCTTTGACATGGTCCAACGCGCTGTGCTGTCATCGGATATTGAGAAATCTTCATTACCGTCGCGGTTGAAGAGGTGGTGCATGAATTACAAGTGCAGTAGATAGTCATCAGTAGAATTTCTAGATCAAAACTCAGTAAAATTAAACAAGTGGTTCAGCAGGGTTATGCCCTCTCCCTGTTACATTTTAATTTTTATTTTTCGAAGCTCCCTCCATCACCACAGCGCATTACCCTGATCCTATATGCTGATGACTCTCTAATCCCATCCCCTTAGCGATCTATATTCCCGTCCAGCCATTAATAATCTTTGTTCGATAGTAAACTATTACCGCGCCGACCTTGTCCACTTCTTCACAATACGATAATTACAACAACCATCAAAGCACTTGGCTACCCCTCACAATACAAAGTTACAAAAAGTCACAATCGACAGTCTGCACTACTTCACTCCGTATAAGTAGTAGTCCGCATCAGAATTCTCAAGTCGCTAGCTGGCAGCACCCGGGAAAAGGATATAGAAACTTTGCACGCAACATACAAAGCGGTCGGCCGGTCAAAAATTACGCCACACCTATTTAGATAAAGAAAACTAGCGAAACACTGATGAAGAAGCTTCAAGCCCGTCAAAAGACCGAGTTAAGGGCCTTCCCATGTCACCTATACACCATCTACCTAAAGATGTGTCTCGGTTCCAGTTAAGGAGCATAATATTTTGCTTTGCAGACAATATTTGCAGATCTGCTTGAAACAAAAACATCCCCCCAGATACATACGGTAAAGCAGTACTTGAATATACCGACTCTATTCAATAATTTGTTGCAGAACCATCGGACGGGATGTGCTACCGACAAGACTTAAAAGTCGTTCACAGTGAGTGCGTCGCCACCTTTATTGACTCACTTCCCGTGAATGCCATAACCTGAAGATGGAGAGCTGGATCTGCTTCGAAAGACTCAAGTAATACTGGCAGAAGTCTCTAGTAGGTACCTCCCTCCCAACATAGAGTGTCTCAATGATCTCATATAGAGCTCCTTCAAATTGGCTTTTGGCTCAAATATTGATAATATTTTGGAAAATTTAAACTGCTATCCCTTCAATATGGCTCACTTCGTCACTGCATAACATCCACATTTAAAACCAGAGGCATGTACAGCTACTATCCCCACTTGCTGAGCGAACGAATGTCACTTTGACTTGAATGTCAATATCGACGATGTTAAATTTCCGACTATTGACAGCACAAAATTCAAAGAACTGACAATCGACAACCTGAAACCCTTCACTAGTCACACGACAGCGCTTGTTACCAAAGTAGTCAGTTGAGGAGCGTAAAGTTATGCTGTACAATCTCAGTATTTGCTGAAACGCTACCACAATGATGATGTGATGAGATGTTCAACTTTACATATACCATTCAGCTAAATGTTACAGTACCACTGTATTTAACTTACCTTTCACAGAAAGTCAGTCAAAATCTTCAACAACTTTCTTCCAGTGAATGGCAGTGAGCACGAGTTGCCCAAAGTAATACTGTAGTAGACTCAACTTCTATTTATCCAGACTTGACCGCGATATACCTCACGTAACTTCTGTATCCAATAAGTCCGCGAACACGACACTAACCACCTTTGAATATCCATCAAAATCTACTCTTATCTATTGCATTTTATCACTACTTCTGACCTGGTATAGTTCCTCTGAGGATATCTAATGGCTACTTGGCTATCATGTGATGTAATAATGAATTTTTTCCTGTTCGGGGAAGATGCTGCAGGGAAGTGGAATTGAGGCAAGTAGATTTCGGATACAAATTATCAAAACTGGAAGTTCAAGTTGGAGTAGTCCATCTCCTATGTAATTTGTATGAAATGTGGCATTACGACATGCAGATAAAACGAACATGGTACTTTCCATTAAAATGGACGAAGTTACGGCATGGAATCGTCCGCAATTGAACGAAATGGATTAAAATTAAAGGACAACACCAAGTATTTCGGAGTGATTGTGTATGCTCAGCTGCTGTGAAAATTAAATGCAGAAAAGAAGGTGAAAAAGACGCGTAGCGTATTCTATGTATGTAAAGAGATGCCAGGCGGTGCATAGAATTTATTTTCTCATAAAGAAAGCACTAGAAAAGAAACAGTGGTTTGCTCCCCTCAGCTCCTTGAAATACTGTCAATACAAATCGGTCTGCAAAATCACATATCCCCACGTTTGTATGGAAACAACTGTTTCACATAGCAGCGCTTAGCCTGCCCAATGAGATCACAATATTTACGTATGAACGTATAAAACACGACGTAATGAACCGCTGAATTGAACCACAGATCTCAAATCTCTAGGTATAAGACATTTTTTTAACTTTTCCAAGCATGCTGATATTTTGGACATTTTCTCAACTTTCAATTGATGAGCCAGGTAGAAGTGAAGATCCTTGCTGGGCGGTAGTGATATTTGCTTGCAACCATAAGGTGCTGTCGTTGTACCTAACCAGAATCGAGACCGACATATGGCGTAGTATAGAATGAGTCCTAGACACTTCATTGCGTGCAAAGTAAAATCTATTTTTCATTTTGCCTTTCTATATGTTTTTATACCCGCTTCTAGGTAGGGTTGAGCGAGGCGTTACAACAACAACAGTAGCAACAACGACAACGACATTTGATGAGTCGGCTCTAGTAATTTTCGAGAAATAGACTTTGAGATTCCCTATATTTTAAAGGGAAAAAACACAGAAAATCCTAATTTAATGGGGAATAATTAATATCATTCGAAAGAACATTTTTTGGCATTTATTTTTTGAAGATTATCTCTCTCAAATGTTAGCTGCGGCTACGTCTCAGATGATCCATCCGTTGAGTCCAATTTTCCATGGCTCGTTCAAGAATTTCGACTGGTAACATGTGACATGTGTGATGTTTTGTTCCAAGGCCTGAATTGAAGCGGGATTGTCCGAATAGACTTTAGACTTTACATATCCCTACAGGAAAAGTCTAATGGTGTGATATCACACGATCTTGGTGGCCAGTTTGACATCCGAAAACGTGAAATTATCTGCTCACCGAAGTGTTCTCTCAATAAATCCATCGATTGATGAGATGTGTGGGAAGTGGCGCCGTCTTGTTTAAACCAAATGCCGCGGAAATCACGAGCTTCAATTTCAGACATCAAATAGACGGTTATCATGGCGCGATAATGTTCGCCATCGACGGTTACGTTTTCACCGACATAATTTTTGAAGAAATATGGACCGATGCTTCCACCGGCCCACAAACCACATCAAAAGCGTTGCTTTTTCTAGATGAATGGCAGCTCTTGAAACTCTTCAGTTTTCTCTTCGTCCCAAATGCGGCAATTTTGTATTGAGCCAGAAATAGGCCTCGTCGCTGAACAAAATTTGGCTCGAAAACGTCAGATCTTCTTGGAACTTTTCAAAAGCCCATATAGCGAAGCGATGTCGCTTGGGAATTTCGAGCGGTTTCAATTCTTGCACGAGCTGTAGTTTGTACGCTTTCAATTTAAGATCTAGACGTAAAATGCGCCAAGTCTTTCCATACATCAGTCCAAGTTGCTACGAACGGCGCCCAATCGATTCTCCACGGTCTTCGTGTACACTCTCAGCTACGGCCGCTATGTATTCTTCACTGTGTGCTGGACGTGATCTATTCGGTTGAACATTATCCAATAATGAATGCTGAGCCTCAATATGGGTAATGGTGTTGCGAATAGTACGCTCAGGAGGCCGATTATGTTGAGACCATAAGTTAAGCGAAGCACGCGAAACACATTCTTTAGAGAACGTGAATTTTCGTAATAAAGTTGACTTGTAAACGTTGTTCAGGCGTGAGTCTTTCCATGATGAAATGCCAAACAATACTGAACAAAAATAACGTGACAGCTTGACACTACTCACTTGTGATCTGTCAAAAAAAAAAAAAAAGGCTATTGAAAGAAGTGCCACTACTTGGATCACCCTTTAGTTCAGCAAACGGTGACAAGCTAGGTCATGTCATCCATAACCACTGGTGAAAGCAGAGGAAGAGGAGAGCATCCACTCCGCTGGAAGGATCAGGTGGAAAAAGACGTGACTTCACTTGATGTCAGCAATAGACGTCGAAACGGTGAAGAGAAGAAACAAAAAAAATAAGCAGAAAAATTATATAACTCTTTCCTCAGATATTATGTGTAAATGTTTATATATATACACATGTAAATATTTAATTATCTTATATATATTATTTTTCCATGACAGCACCTTTTCCACCTTCCGGCTTGAAAAGTCATATTTTACTGATTTATTACATATTTACTTAATTATAATGAACACATACGCGTAAGTACGAGTACATGGCAGTTTCCCTTTATTTTTGAACACATTAAAATTAATAACTGACAGTCAAACAAACGCGAGGCAATTTCTAAGCGCCTAAACCAACGTGCGAGTACACGCAGACAGCTGAATTGGCCGACAGACAAGCGGCTGGTGAATGGAGAATAAGTAATTGGCACTATATGTGTGTGTGACCTGGCTAAGTAACTGACTTAATGCATTCAAACTTCCGACACGCTCATGCTGCCTCACCACTCTTCCGCTACTCCGCTTAATGACATATTATTACAGTTTAATTAAAATTGATTATGAAATTGCGTTAAAAAACAGGAGATAAAAATACTAATTTTTTTTTTCTATGTGACATGACTCACCTACTCACGCGTACATAAATACTGACTGTCCATAAAAATTACCAACTACAAAATGTTAACAAAAAGCATGCGAGAAAAAATATAATATATAAATATGTATGTATGTATGTAGGTATGTGTGCATGTTGACCTGACTGACACAACAAAATGTGTGCTTCTGACATATTGAATGAGAAGGGGCTTTAGATATATACTTGCAGGAGACAGCCAAGCCGCGCAAATGTCCGACCGATTGTCAGTAGTAATGAGTTTTTCATTTTTTTCTTCTACCATTACTGTCAGGCCGCATGACAATCCAATTTAAGTGCGATTATTATAACTCATTTCTCATTATAAGACGATGTCCGCTGATCGTCTGGCCGTTGACTGCTGACGCTTGGCCCTGTTGGTCTCTCTGGCAGTTGGAGTGTAGCGAAATTTGTGAAGTTTTTCCAACTCCAAACATACTTTGAGCAAGGGGCAATTGCTATTGGACGCGACGACCTGTTGATGACAACCGCAACAACGTCATCTTTATCTTGCGCTGCTAAGGTGCAACAGAGAAATGCGAGGAAATCAAGCAGATATGTTTGTACGTATATAACTACGCTGACGCTTAGTCACCCCAAATCGAGTGGAATTCAACAGCTCCAATTCGTTGCGCTACTCAAATGTGGAACATTTGCTGTGCTCAAGTTTAATTCTTGCCATATTTTTCACCAAACCAAACCTCTTTTCTACAAAAAAAAAAAAAAAAAAAATTAAAATTAAAATTTAAATAAAGACAGGAAAGCATTCATTTATCTTACTCTTATTTGTACATACATACATATATATATATACATGTATGCATAGCCATGCACTCGCCTGCCACTACTTTGTGTCAAATTAAATTAAAAACTGACAAACTTCTTTGTCGGTTAAAATTAAAAAAATAAATAAAAGAAATTTTAAAAGCACAAAAGAAAGTCATGCAGACTGTGCAGTGAGTGTCAAAATGTGAGACGCGCTGTTTGAAAAGCAACAAAACTGCCTCAGGTGTTTTTTATTTTTTTCATTTTTCATTTTTCATTTTTCGTTTTTCCTTTTTTGTTTTTATTTTGAACTTTTTTTTTGAATTTTAAATTTTTGTTTTTTGAAGGCGCGCGCTTCATCGTCGTAATGAAGTTGTTTCTTAATTTGCTGTGTGAAAGGCGATTATGATTGGGCTTGGCCGAGCATTTGATTAGCATGACGAATGCAAAAATACATTTCTCTGCGCAGCGACTGAATATGTATATATGTACATATATAATTTTGACAGTTACTGATTATTCACATAATTGAATTCGACTCATTTATTTACAGTTAATAAGCATGAATGCACTTCGAATCAGAGGGAAGTATGTAGACATCGAAAGGAGTAGAGTTGGAGTTGTCACGAAAGACACTGTTACGCTCAGGTTAGCGCGGTTGGGCTTGTCTGTACCTCGGCATACTATTTGAATACTCAACTGTGCCTGCAGTTAGATAAATTAACTGTTTAGAGCTTGTTATCGACAGAAAGTCATATTTGAAAGCAAAATTTAAGGTAATGCAGAGAAAGGTGTTCCGTTCCTTCCGAGTCGTGCTGATAGTTTGATGGACAATACATATCAGAGAATTTTATGCAATTTATGCTGAGGCCTTGTGTCCCCTAACTGTGTTAACGCAACGCTCGCCGCGTAGAAATACAGTGTCTTTTTCTTAATTAGCGTAGGAACCACTTACGCCATTGTAGGCGAAGTCCCATCCGTCGGATTTCTTGACTTTTTTTGAGCCTCAATTTTCACAAGAGCCTCAACTAGCTGGACAACGGCACGTCCTCCGTTTGTGGGCTGAGTTTTTCGATTGTTTTGGCTTGGACTCGTGAAGCGTGCGCGTTCTAGGCGCTCGGAGAAAGCATCTTTGAACATATCATAATTTTAGTAGGCTAAGATGTGGACAGCAACTAGTGATTTGTTGAAAAATTTCGTAGTGATGCGCATTGGAGCAAGACGTTCAAGCAATGGTAGGACTCGGCGACGAAGCCTCTTTCCACCGCCACCAAATTTGCTCTCAACTATATGTAGTCGATTTCATAAGAACTCACATATTTTCGTCTTTATTTCGTCCATAGTACTTCTTGCAGTAGTCTCATCCCGGAAATTTCGTTTTATTTTTCCGTTTGAGCGGTTTTTTTTTTTTTTGTCTTTTTGGTGGGGATCGCAAAATCCACGAATAAAAAACATAAGGGTTCAACTTCAGACTCCAAACTGATGTTCGTGAACTACTTACTTGGTCCAAACTCAGCTGTTCGAGCGTTTTGTTAAATAAAATTTCTTGCCACTCTCAGTGTTATGATCAGTTTATCAAGAACTTTCCTCACTTGTATGGACTTTCATTTGAAATAAATCTGTTCACAGTCTGACTGCAGGCAGCATGAGGCGACCCAAAGCTATGATGTTTGCTCATTTTTAATGAGTTTCTCTCCCTGAAATTTCTCTAGAAAAGCCAAGACTATCAGTGAACATGAACGGACCTCAGATTATGGTCGAGGTATGTGGGACTACCAAATATTATCGATTCCATTGTTGAGTATACCGATTACTGCACTTCTGAAATGACTCCTAGAAGTCACTTATATATTATATTATCTTTTCTAAAGAGGGCCTACTGTATGAGCCGAATTTACTTTAAGCTAATATCGAATCTGGGAAGAAAGGTCAAACAAACAACCGTCAGCGTAAAGCAAATCACCAACAGTCAACTCCTCGACAAGTATCCTCTCAGTCAACTTCACATACCTGGAAATACACAAGTTCAACACTTTTCTCAACTCATTAAGGTTTTCTGGTTGAAACACAAGGATAAGGCCGCATCAAAGTCACTGAATAGGCTCTCTCTATTAGGAAACTTAAGAAATCACAAGATGGCTCGAATGTTGACCAGTAGTAAAAAAATCGGCATAGCTCTAGTATGTCCCATATAATGGCATTCCATTACTGGTTTTGCTAGATTGTGATTGACGTAATTGGGTTCATACGTCTTCACTGACTACATACTTTTGAGTTTCTATTGCAATTTGATAACATCTACTGAAGAGTGGAATTTTCGTTTCATTAATTTTATAACTCGAAGCGTGAAAGCTAATCTTTTTAAAAACCTTTTCGCTATAACCCTAGCCTTCTACATAAATCCCCAACACAAAATAAATAAGAAATTATTACTTCCACCGTAATAACCATTTATAATTATCTACCTTTGTTTTTTTTACAATCACAAAGAGAATCTAATTGAAACGAACTATTTGAGACTGTCTCAGACAATGGCCGCATCAAAACTCATATCCCTTGAAGGCATATTACTGTCAAATATTGTTAGATTTATTTTATGTTTCCTTAAATCAACATCAGAAAATCATTGAGATAAAAAATGAAAATGATAAGCAATTTGCACTCAAGTGTGTTGAAGTGTCAGAAGCAGAAGATTCAAAAGAATATTTGCACAAAAGCAATGACTGTGAAGTAAGAATTATGGAAAAAACAGCAGCTGGCTGATGTGCCAACGACGTTAAAGCCGAAACAAAATATGAAGGCAACCACAAATACATTAACCCTCAATCAACCACAATAATAGGTACCGAACTTCAATCCATATTAGATTACAATTTTCGATTTTCTGTATATGTTCTAAATTATATTTTCTTACTGTTTACATTGTATTTTTTGTAGAATATAAATACTTACATATATTTATGAAAAAAAAAAAAATATAAGCACAATAAAACTAAATTAATTTAAGTAAAACAAAAATTATTAAATAAAATAAAATAAAATAAATTAAGAATTGATTAATACGGCCTGTAATTGTTTGTGGTTATACGTAAATGAGCTTTATTCAAAGGCAACAACAAAGCTAACAAAATAGGCTTCTGAATAAAATAAATTATGGGGTTAGGTGGGTTTGAAAATTTAAAAAAATCGATTTTTTTGTTTTTACCTTATTAAATTCTAAAATATGTTTAAAATATTCTCCAAAAATTTCAAATCGATCGAAGTGAATTTCTAAGAGATAGACCCTTTGGAAGTTCCGCCCATCAGGTCAGGTGTGTGTGAAACTTTAAACGCGTTTATCTCAAAACTCTATTTTTTAAGTCGGTGGATACGATTTTTCGAAAAGTTATAAAGCGATTTTGTTCAAATTTGGTACACATCTTTGCGATGATATTACCTAGTCATTGATGGAAGGATTTTATTTTATTTTTATTACAACTAATTTTTTCGAGCCAATGCATGGCGAAAATTTGATCAAGAAATGTGTTTTTTGTTCAAATACTGTCAAAACTTCAAATTTGAATATATTTCTTTTTCCTTCGTTCAATAACGAGATTTATCCATATACTAACGAAATATACTTGGCTTTTTTTTATTTCAGATTAATCAATAATGAGTTATGCTGTCAAAGGCGAGAGCATTTTCTTTTGAGACCTCAAGGGAGATGAGGTACTTTCGGCTGAGTTTTCTGAAATTTTGAATACAAATTTCACAAAATACTGCTTAAATATGTATCTTTGATTCGGTAAATTTTTTGAATAAAAAATATGATTGTATATATGTAAGAAAACATAGTGAAAATTCCATTTTTTAACTTCTGAAACCCACTCAACCCCTTAAGTTAAACTAAATAAAAACAAAACAACATAAAATAAATAAAATTAAAAAGCAAATAAGAAGTAAAATAAGTTTAAAATAAAAATAAATCAATAAAGTAAAAGAAACTAAAAAAGAAAAAAAAAAAAGAAAATATGAAATAAAATAAAATAAAATTATTTAAAATATATTAGTATAAGGTAAAATAAACTGAAATAAGCCAAATTATAAAAAAAATAAAAAAGTAAAATTAAAATAACAAAAAAATAAATTATAGGATAGAAAAATAAAATAAAATAATATGGAATGAAATAAAATAATAAAAAATAATTAAAAAAATAAACAGTATAAATAATTTAAATTAAATGAAGCAAAACCAAAATAACTAAAAATAAAATTAAGAGGAAAAAAATAAATAAAATAAGATAAAAAATAACAAACTAATAAAGTAAAAACTAAAATTTTAAATTTAAAAATAAAATTACGAAAACAAAACTAAGCAAATAAAATCAAAATTTTGCGATAAAATATAAAGCACATAAAAAAGAAATAATATAAAATTATATAAAATATAAAATGGGATTATAAAAAATTAAATATAATAAAGAACATTAAAAAACTGCTATAAAAATTAATGGTGTAATTTAAAAAATAAAACAAAAGTAATTAGAAAAAAATAAAAATAAAATAAATGGAATCAATCAGCTTATAAATAAATAACATTAAATAGTTTGAAATAAAATAAATTAAAATACAATAAGACAACATAAAATAAAAAAAACTATTATAAACTAAAATCAAGTATAAAGAAGAAAATTAAAAAGATGGAAAAAAATTAAAATTTAATTAAATTAAAATTAATTAAAAGAAGAAATTATATTAAGGACAAATAAATAATTCAAAAACTAAATTAAAACAAAGCGAAACAAAAGTAAATATGTAATAAAATCGAACAAATAAAAATAAAATATAATAATTTTAAAAACACATTCTAATGTATAGGGTTATCCATTTTTCGGTTTCCAAAATAAACGTAAGTGAAATGCACTTAAATTTTTTTTAATAAAATTCCTTTTCTATGACCAAGTTTTAGCGTTGACATTATAAGTGAAACAATCAATAAGCTACATCAATCAAATGACCGCTTCGTGAGATTTTGCAAACTTCAATCCGTTTGAGGTTATTTTCGACCAATTTTTGGCTCGTATTATTGGGCGGTCGGTTTTCAAGTGCTCAAGAGTTAAAGGTTTATCCTCAAAAACTCCTTCTTTCGCATAGCCTCCACAAAAAAAGTTCGGTGTAAAATCGCTTGATCTCGGTGGCCAATTGACAGCACCAAGACGAGAGATTACGCGGCCGGGAAATTTCTCTCGCTATAAAGCCGTATTTTTTCGTTTTGTGTGGCATGGGGTACTATCTTGCTGGAATCATATATTGTTCAAGTCGTGTTCTTCAATATCGTTTTCAAAAATGTGAGGTCCAATTACACTTCCAAACCTCTCGTAAATTATTTGATGATTCTCGGAGCTCCAAATGTGACAATTGTGCTTATTTACGTATCCACCGAGTGAGAAATGTGACTCGTCGCAGTTGAAAATTTTGTTGGAAAAATCACGGCCCACTGCTTGTTGTTCAATAACCCAGTCGACGTAACTACAGCGTTGTGAATGGTCAGCTGGCTTCAGTTGTTGTGTAAGATGGACTCTATATAGATGTAGGTGTAAATCTAAGTGCAAAATACACTATAATATGCCGTAAGTAAGTTTTAGCTCTTGAGAACGTCGAGAATTAAACACATTCGGGCCTTTGAGACACTTTCACTCACAGCAGCGGTATTTGAGGTGGCAAAACGATTATGAACAGTCCTTACAATATCTGAAATCGATCTAGTCTCTTCAAATATCTTTAAAAATTTACCAATTGCTTAAGTAGTTGGACGATTATGTTCATCAGTATCTCCTCTTAAAGCACAGCGTACCACGCTTGAATAAGTACTTAATATAAAAATAATGTTAAATAAAATTAAATAGAATAGACTGAAAGAAAGTAAATGAACTAAAATGTATAAAATTAAAACTAAATTAAAATGAAATTATATTAAATAAATATTAACACTCTAATCCTTACGGAAATTGAAATGGTATTAATTTAATGTGAAGTACAATCGAAATAATTAAGTTCTGAATATGACACCGTTCAAATGACCTAAGATTGAAGAGAGTTTGGCTTATTGCTAAAGACCAACGGCTTCAAATAACCCCACAAGAAGTAGTCTAATGGTGTTAAATTACAATTTCTTGTAGGTCATTCAATGTCACAATTTCTTAAAATAATCGAATCTCCAAATCTTTCTCGCAACAATTCGGTTATTGCACGCAAAAAGTTGGTTATCATCGATCTATACCGCTCTCCATTGACAGTAACGCTGCTACCAGCTTCATTTTGAAAGAAGTACGGACCGATGATACCACCAGACCAAAAACCACATAAAATGTTAATTTAGGTGAATGTAATGGTTGTTCATGAATAATTTGTGGGTTTTCTTCGCACCAGAGTCGACAGTTTTGTTTATTTACCGCACCACTCAGATGAAAGTGAGAAGAAGTTGTTACAAGGTAAAATCAGAAACGTTGTTCTTGTGTATATCTTGTCATGATGAAATTGTAAACATTACTGAATACAATGAAAAAGAAAAAAGAAAATCACAAATCATGACATAATAATTGGAAAACCCTTTACTAAGTCTGACTATATATATATGTAATAAAATAAAATAAATACAAGAAATAAGTGTTATCTTCGGCAATTAAGCCTTTTTTAAGCCTTTTTACATTTCATGAATCTGTAGAATTTAAAGCAAAATGCTAAATCGATGTAGATGATTTTCTGTGTCGACATTTATTTCAAATTACATGTGTAGAATGGCCAATTTCACACTATTAGTTGCTTTTTATGAGAGATTTTAAGTCAAAACTTTGAATCTGAACGAATCGATTCTATGGGGACTATATGATATGTTTCACTGATTCGGCCAGTTCCGACAAATGATCAATACGTCACAAAAATACACCCAGATACTAAATTTCGTTCATATATCTCAAAAACTGAGGGACTAGTATGCGTTCAAAAAGACGGACGGATAGACGGAGAGACTTACATGGCTAAATCAACTCAGCTCGTCATTCTGATATGATCGGTAGAAATTTTGGTGGGTCTACCTCTTCACACTCTGGTACTTACATAATTCAGATCAAAGTTAATACACCATTTCATGTACATGAAAAGTATTATAAAAGAAATAAATTAAATAAAATGAAGTAAAATAAAAATAAAGCAAAGCAAAGTACGAAAAATCTGATATTTGTGAGGAAGATTTAATTATTAAAATACATAGATACAATGGAATGTCCACAATAATGATGTACTATCCTTTAAGTTAAACTTCCGATGGAAGTCCATTGATACCACATTCTTTACATTTTAAAATATGCAATTACTACAACACCATAGCAAAAAGTAAATCATCAACTAATGTTTATAAGTGGGCTGAAATTAAGCTTCAAAGAGGTATGCAAATGTAACTGAACAAACCGATTCATAAATATCTTTCATATGCCAATTGGAATTGATGGGTAGGCAAAGGAAATTAAGCAAATGAAATAATCCGAAGCAGTAGCAACAACATTAACAACAACACCACCAAATCGTTATATGACGGCGAGTACATATGAAGGACTATAAGCTATCATTTGAGTAACCAAAGAGGTGCATATTCGGCTTACTACAATACATACAAACATGGATGGAACGGTCAGTTCAGTTAGTTACTTAACTCTGTCATTAGGAAATGGCAGAATGGTAAGTAGCTTCTGTTGTGGCTGCCGGTTAGGTGCCGCCAGTTGAGTGTATAATAATGACAGTAACACATCGCTCGTGTTGGAACACATGCCACAAAAATGAGGTGAATGTCTATATATATGTACATCAAGAGACCATTAGGGTTAGCTATATAAGTTATGGCTAAGAGCCTTGTGGTAGCTGACACTTTGAAACCTCTTAGGGTATCTTTAAAATACACTACAACAAGTCAATAAGTAGAAGACCAAAATCTCTCTCGACTCACTAGTTAACAAAGAAGTGTTTAAAAAAGTGCTACCCTAAACTTACGAGCTACGTACATTAGCATGCATTAGTAATGTGGAATGGAAACTACGTTGCATTTTGTGAAATTTGATCCTCTATATCCTGGCAGTAAAATGATATTTCTGCTAGTGAGCACAAGCCACATTTGTTGAGTAACTTTACAGGAATTTTGAATAATTCGGCTACAGGTCACTTGATTGACTCACCACAGAGCCTTGCACATACACACACCCAATCACTTTCGAAACTGTGATTTTGCCTGCCTGACCACATGTCAATGAAATATAAGCCAACCAAACCAAAACAAGTCAACTGTGCTAGCCAAATGCTGAGACGTGTCAAATTAGCTGGCTTCATTGATGGAGCAGTGAGGGCGGGTGAAACTAAATCGTGTTCGAAATTTACTTTTTTTTACTTTATATGAGAAGTGTTGACAGGCACATGCCAACTGGTGCCACTGGCAGGGTTTAATTTCATGCTAAATTTAACGAAAATTGTCAAGAAATATAAAAAAAAAATCAACTGTTGAAAAATAAAATGGTTTTAGAGAAGAGTAGTAATTAATCTATAAAATGCTGTTGAATAATTGGTGCTTAGTAACCGCTGAGGCAATTTTTGGTCGAGCCCCTTCTCCAATTTATGTTCCTACCACCAAATGGAGGGACCTACAGTTAATTCTAAGCCGCCTCCGAATGGTTGATGGCTTTTTATGAGGAGTCTTTTTTGCAGTTCATGTCAGAAACACATCCGAGGAGCGACCGCATTTTGTATTATTTTGGATGTTGATCGAACCAGGCTACGAACTCTGGCCTTTCGTATTTTTTTCTTAATTCAAAATATTATCATTCGAAAATTTCCTCTCCAAACTATATTTACATATATGAGTATTTCTATGAGTATTCTTTATTCTAGTTGGACTTTTAAACAGCTAGAACCTTTGAATATTTGAATTTCGAATCAAAATTAAGACAGTAAAAAATTAAGTCAGCCTACTTGACGAAACCCTCTTTGAAATTGACCGCGACTTATCTGAGACAACACTGAAAGGGTGTGGATGATCCCTCCGGCAGAGTAGCTTTCAGCATCCACCCGAACAAATAAAAATGGCTGATGGAGTGGGTGCCGGAGTCTGTTGCGCCGAGTTAGACCTTAATAAGACCTTCCCGATAAGGAAAGGCGCTGAGCTCACAAACACACAATGGAATTACATTAAAAGATTAAAATATGCATTGAAAGCCTGACGGCAATTAAAGCATTAATATCACATCTTATTACGACAGAAAGTATCCTTAGGATCAGGAGATCAGTGAATAGTATGGACCAAACTGGCGGAGAACGAAATATTTTATAAGATTGTCAAAAAAATTCTCCGCTGTAGAGACTCAGTCGTACGGTAAATTCGAAACACGCTGAGCTAGGTTAAGTTGAAATCGTTTCCGGGCATCAGCTCACTTAGGTCACCAAACGGTCCCATTATGATACCACTAAGGATCCTTTTGACCACCACTCGCTAGTCAAATCAATTTGTGGAGTTTGAAGAACTGAACACACGACGTATCTTTGCAAACGCTATTTTTTCTTTCTTTAAGTATCTAATCCTCTTAACGTTTCAGATTTATCCTCTTCTCTACCAACTTTTACAGAAATCATATGATTTCTACGCGCCTTTTATTGGTGGATGCTCTGTAAGAACACTCATATTTGTAGATACCTCCTTTCTTTTTAAGGACTTGTGACTTTATTTTATCCCATGCTGACCACACCAGCCTGGTTACATTACAACTATTGGGACTTTTTCACCTTCAGTTAGCATATTTGATGAATAACTCTCTTTTACTCAGCTTACAAGTTGAGAGCAGCGTGTCCAAACTCTTCCATGAAGACCAAAGTGGAAGTTGAGTGCACTTTCTTACAAGCTCGTTCGCCATCTCGTTGCCCAAAAGTGTCCGGGCACCAGTACTAAATTGAGAGAAAACTGCATGTTAAGAGATCTGCGGCAATTCTATACTCTTTCCGTTTATTCTGTTGAAGATTTTAGAGCTAATAATGCGGCCAAAAACATATGGATACGATTTCCTGAAAGTAATTTTGAGCTTAGAGAATTGATTGTGCTGAAAAATACTAAAGTGAAAATGCCTTTGCTAATATCAAACTACCTTGAGTAAACTCCGTCACCGACGCTGTTACCTGGTTTTGACCTGTGTTCATATAAATTAATCGAGCCTGCGCCGGCTGGTATTATCCAATCCTATTGGTTTCTATTCGGGACATCTGTCTTGAAATTTGTCGTGAAGCCCGCGAAGATAGTCCGTCCTTTCTGTTAGACGGAAGCTACTGAAGATATTAATATGAGCGAGATTTTTAAGTTACTGTTCAGACATCATTTTGTAGTCTTCCAACGAAGTATCAGCAATGGAAATGATGGACAGAGCAAGCAGACCGATCTGCTCAATAGCAAGACATTGTTGTCTTATCTAGAGCTCGTCATATATTGTACATCTAGCGGCTTCTTTGTCCAAAATACTAAAATAAGTCTCAAAGCTGGGCATTAAGGTGATCTTACTATTTAATTCACAAAAAATGTTTACGTCGTCCTTATATGTTATTTTTATATCTATTAGATTTTTGTATCCTTTTCTATGGGCTGGACTATAACCCCACGCTTGATAAAACCAACTGATAACTACTCAGCTAGTCTCCCCTTTTCGTCCTTTTTATTTTTTATAGTTTTTTTTAGTAAAACCCTCGCTGCATTTACATATTTGAATAAACAGTTAGGCAGCAGCAATTTTCTACTCACTGACGCATAAAATCAACGCAAATCCTGCCGAGCATTTATCTAAATATCACTGCCAATCAATTTAACCGTTGACTGCTGTACCCGTAAGAATATACACTGAGAATATTTAATATGAAAAAATTTGTAAAAAAAGATTCCGTATCTCTTGGAACAAACTTCTCGTTTCAGGCTCTTAAGTAAATTATTATAACTAATTGTCGAAAATTATTAAGACCTTTAACTCTCTGTAATTAAAATAAATAATGTCAAATAAATTGTCAGCCTGATAAGAACCCATCGTCAGAACAGCGTTCGTTCTTCCCAGACGTTGTGAGGTTATTAAAGAAGGTTTCTATTTTCGCCCGATTTCTTTGAGTTACTTTTCTGAGTCAGATACCCGTACTGCCATTTGAATAACCAGGTTTCGAGTCATGGTCTGACCAACTCCAAAATTATATAAAATTATTTTTTCTAAGTTCGGTCGTCTCCACTGTATCTGTATTTCTGAAATAAAAGCTCCTCATAAAAATCCATCTGCTGTTCGGGGTGACGTCGTGTAAACTTTAGGTCCTTCCCTTTGTTGGAAAAACATTAAATACGCACGCCATAGAGGGGTTGCCTTCACCTAGCATTATACCATAACCTCATCTGTTGCAAGGGCCTTCTTCTCCTATGTGGAATGGGTAGAAAAAGCAGATTTTCAGCTGAGTTGTCTCTCAGGTTGGATTAAATACAGTTATTAGTTATCGCTATGTTTTTGGACTAGGGAGAATTGTGACTCTAGAGAGTTTGACCAACGGGTTGAAGTCCCCTTTGGATGGAACTTTAGACACTTAAGCCCGTACATACGGTGGGTTTTCCGTTTGATCACTATCCATTTGGAACACATGCACTCGGAGTGAAATTCCCTTTTTCAATTCCTACTGTCAGACCTACCTGAAGAATAACGTTATGGAATCTTCTTAGACACTTTTGACTACCCTGCTTTTGCATCTTTGTGACCCTTTTGAAATATTGGGTACAAATATCTTTCCTCTTCTCCGGACAGATGCCGAGATGCCCGGATTTACGTAGCTTTAGACTCTCATAATCTAATTCATAAGATTTGTCATCTTGGCGAATTTGTGTTTGCCTAAGCATTTAGTCGAATAGAAGTTTTTTCCAGATCATCTCTTCAGGTGTAATCTGGCACTGGGTGTGCCTCTTTTAGACAACCGAACCCAATCTGTTACCCTGCGTCTCATGCTTTCCGTAACCTCCGTCTTCTTATGTTTTCCACAAATACTTCTGACTTCCATTTCAAGAAGTCATGTTCGTGGCTAATCGTGATGTTCTGCTCTGTTTTTAAAATATTTCTTAATTTGGTTTTTCTAAATTTGCAGAAACCTTTGAACTTCTTAGGCGGTGGTTTGCAGAAACTAAATAGCTCGGTATCATAGCTCAAAGTGATCAGATTTACGAGTATTTTGAGCCCTGTCTGTTCCATTTAATTTTTCTTATGATATGATCTTGGCTGCGTCAAGAGAGTGGTCCGAGTTAATGTTAAATTCTTCCATATTCCTAGATTAGAAGTCAGGCAAGTTCTATGAAGAGTCCTTCATATGTACGTTTCCGGCGCTTATAGAATATATTTTCGATTTTTTGTACTTTTCGAGACTCACGTACATCACATGTCCGAAAACATATATCCTTTCAAATGATTGTATAAAAAACTATTTTTTACAGTGTAAAAACTAACAATTCGATATGCAACAAACATACGTGTTTCCCCGAAAAAATATTATAAAACAAACAATTTGAATCTACTAAAAAACTAGTTTACATTTCATTAAAAACTCAAGAGGGTAAAGCTCGTCACATTTCTGAATCCTAGCTGACAGGCAACGGCTTAACGCTGTCAACAAGGATTTCAATAATGCCTGTCACATGCATATGAGTACTCATATTCTTAGTGCTAAATCTACTATGCTGTACATATGTGCATACAAACATACATATATATACGTGATGCTTACTGCCATTGGTAATGCCAATTATTACTGGAACTACCCCGCCGTTAAATCAACATTGATACCATACGTTGGGAAAGGCTGTGTATGCTCTTCCACACAAGTATCTATGTGTATAGATGAATGATTGCATAAAATATGCCTGTATTGATGCGCAAATAACGAATTGTAAATTGAAAATAAAATTGAAATAATTGCTAATGCCTTAAATAAGCAACGCCAACTGACAAAACAGAGCAAAAATAACAATTCCAATGACAGCCAAACCAGATCAGAATGATGAACAGGGTAGTTAAGACAGACAGACAAAGGGATCAGTGCAACAATAGTAGGCTGGATCGAAAGCAGGCTGGCAGGAAGCAGACACTAAGACTGATTGACAAGTATCAGCAGCAGCAGCAGCAGTAGCAACGAACTGTCTGCCTGTCTGTCATATAGTCGAGCTGCTGATGGAATGAACTGACTGGCTGTCAGAAATTCACTACCAGAAACTCGAATCAGCTGGTCAGAATGCAAACACATTGCTTATAGGCAATACACACATTAGTGTGGTCCTTATTTGAGTTAAATAGTTTTTATTATTATTATTATTATTTTTTTTTTTTTTTTTTTTTTTGATTGAGGAGAATCACATTTTTGGAGGACTCTTGGCATAATAAAACTATTTAAATAATATTTAAGGACCACTATCAACATCAGGATGTAGAAATATCTAACGAGAATAAAAACCGAAAGTGAAACCGCTGTTGATACAGCTGGAAAATGAAGCTGCAAACTACATACATACATATATCAATCAAATTACTTTTAGTTATGTATTTCACTGATCCATCTACGAAAAAATTTCTATGTAGATCACAAATCAGTAGAATTTTAAAAATAAATTTAACGGGAGTTCGAGGTTGCCGTTTATATATCGGGACTAGAAATCAAAAGCAAATACTAATAATCGCAAATCGCTTTAATTATTTTCAAAATATTCCCCATTAAGATCTATATATTTTTGAATGTGTTTGAAGCAATTTTCGAAGCATTTTTGTCACTCGAATTAAGGTATTTCCAAAACGTATGCCCTCAGTTTACTTTTTACGTACGGGAATGAAAAGAAGTCATTCGGTGCCCAGTCAGAACTAAAGGGTGATTCAAGTAGATGTACTTTTTTTAATAGCCTTTTTTAACAGATCACGAGATCACGTGAGTCGTGTCAAGCTGTCTTGGTATTTTTGTTGGGCGCCGTTCGCAGCATCTCGGACTGTCGTATGGAACGACTTGGCGCATTTAACGTGGAGATCTTAAATTGAAAGCGTACAAAATACAGCATGTGCAAGAACTGAAGCCGCTCGACCTAACCAAGTGACATCGCTTCGCTCTATGGACTCTTGAAAATTTCCAAGAAGATCCGACGTTTTAGGGCCAAATTTTGTTCAGCGATGAGGCTCATTTCTGGCTCAATGGGTATGTAAACAAACAAAATTTGGAACGGAGAGCAACCTACAGAGATGCAAGAGCTGCGATTTCATCCCGAAAAAACATCGGTTTGGTGTGGTTTGTGGGCTGATGGAATCATCGGTCCATATTTCTTCAAAAATGATGACGGTGAGAACGTAACTGTCCTTCGTGGTCTCCGCTGCATTTAGTTTCAACAATACGGCGCCACTTCCCACACATCGCATCAATCAATGAATCTATTGAGAGAACACTTTGGTGCGCAGATAATTTCATGTTTTGGGCCAGTCAATTGGCCACCAAGATCGTATGATATCACACTGTTAGACTTTTTCTTTGGGGATATGTAAAGTCTAAAGTCTATGCGGACAATCCTGCTTCTATTCAGGACTTTCAACAAAGCATTACGTGTGTCATTTGCCAGTTACCAGTCGAAATGAAAATTGAACTCCACGGATGAACCATTTGAGACGTAGCCGCGGCCAACATTTGAAACAGATAATCTTGAATAAATAAATGCCAAAAAATGTTTTTTCGAATGATAATAAACGTTCCCCATTAAATTTGAATTTTCTGGGCTTTTTTTTTTTTTTTTTTTTTGAAAAATAGGAAACCTCGAGATGCTTCGACCGCCGTGCATTGCAAATACTTTTACTGAAAACCAGCAAAATTGGACGACGTAACAGTGGTTATCCCAAATTATATTTTTCATGGAAAATATAGAAACTTGGCTATAGTCGAAGGCAGCACTTTTTTCTTGTTATGGTAAATAGTAGTTATTTCTAAAAAATTTCAAATATATTTCTTAACAGTAGCGCAAGATTTATGCAAATACTTTTATGAATCAGAAAGTGGTTCAATTTTTTTTTTTTTTTTGCAAAATAAGGACCTCCGTAATGCACATTCATTAACTCAATTCACACATGCATATGGGCAAGTGTTTATAGAAGCCCTCGCATACACAAAAACGCACACACACACACACGTCCACTAACTTTCCTCCTTATTTGTAACGAAACACGAGTAGCTGTGCGGTAGCAACAATTGCTAGGATTAACGCTTTGCCGCCACTTAACAACGAAATACCAACGAAGAACACGGAAAAAAGGGGCAGCAACTCAAAGCAAAGTATTCACACCAATCATTAAAAAAAATGGTGAAAGAAAAAAAAACTGTGTAAAGTAAGTGAGTTCCTCTTTCAAGTGTAAAATTACCGTTTGATGGACAAGTTTGATTGAAATCACACCAACCCCTACATAAGGACATAAACACACTCTCACACACGTGTGTGTGCTGGACAACAAAAGCCGGCTAATGCAAAAATGAAATAAGATCAACTCAGTTCAGCACAGCTCAGCTTTGAAAAGTGGAAAAAGGTAAAGGTAAAGGTAAAGTGAAACGCATTGATGTGGAATGCATGTCATTGAGGCGAGCCAAGTTGAGCGGATTATAGTGGAATAATTTTAAATTGTTGCTGCCATGGATTTTCTATATGCTGCCGCTAGCTGATATTTATCGCATGCAATTTTGTAATTTGATGAAAACAAACGAATTTAGATAAGCCGCAGAGTGGAAATACAAATACAATGGGAATTTGTTAAGGCGGTCGGTCGGGTAGGGATGTGCAAGGATATACTCATTATCTTCTGCGAGCTGCTCTAATAACTGATTGACGTGTTGTGTTATGGCATATGTTTGTCTGTGCGTTTTTCTTTTTTTGCCAGAGTATCAACAATGGCAGTGCTGTCGTGACTGACGTACCATATATATATATAAACATACGTTATTTTATCATCCTGCTGATCTTACTGCTTGTTAATAATCGCCTGAATGTGCTTGTCGGCAACACAATTGTTTCATTGTTTTCTATAAATTAACATTACCCTGCAATGCCAGTATGTACGAGTATACAAATGCTACTTTACTTACACATTCCTATAGTGTAATCCAGAAAGTGGAAAGGTTGAGCTGAGAATTTGCGGCTGCGCCGTGGTAAACTGACACCTTTTCATCTCAACAGTCGAGACAGCCAGACAACCAGACAGCCAGACAATCTTAAGTAATTTTCAAGCTCGTAAACATTCGCCCATAAATTTGGTGTATCAGTGTTTGCAATCTTGAGAATCTTCTCAACAAACTTTAACATTGCAAGGCCAGCGGCCAGGTATATTTTATGTACCTTTAATTATGGCATAGTGCAAAGGTCACCTTTTGAATTCAGTTTTCCATTTTGAGCGCTACAATCATTATTTTTTTTCTCCTTTTTTTCACTATTCATCAATTCGCCGATCTTTTAGAATTACTATTCATAATAATTTCTGCTCCTGTTTCACGCAAGTCCTTTGTTTGGGTATTTACTTTTTGTTCCTTTCCTGTTTGTGCAAATGTACTTTTGTGGTTTCTTTTGTTTCATATTTAATTTATTGTTTCAAAGGAAAACCTTGGGATTTGTTTGCTTTATTTGTTCTCTTGCTGTTAATGTGATTTTAAGTACTAAGGTATTAAGCATACTTTAGGGTTGACTCATATTTCGAGGTTTGAAATTTTTTGTTAAAATTTTTTAAGTGAAAATCTTCGTTGAGCCTTTCATTGGAGGATTGTGTAGGTTTAAATCAACGGATTTTGGCTAAGTTTTGAGTTGTTAATATTAGACTTTACTTTTCCTTTCTTTAATGATCTTCAAAATGAATACTGCCCGTTAGTAGAAGAAGAAGGAATCGGGCACTGATACACGTTTTTTGTGGCCGTCAAAACTGTTTACTAGTCTGATAAAATTCTCAAAAAGATGTACAATTAAAAAGATTTCTACGATAAAATCAACATCTATATCATTGCATATGGCGAGTGATTCATTTCGAGGCCTCCTATTTTTTAAAGAAAAAACACAGAAAATTCAAATTTAATGGCGAATGTTTATTATCATTCGAAAGAACATTATTTGGCATTTATTTTTTGAAGATTATCTCTTTCAAATTTTGGCCGCGGCTACACCTCAGATGGTCCATCCGTCCAATTTTCGATGACTCATTCGAGCATTTCGACTGGTAACTGTAGATATTTTTCCCCAAGGCTTGATGCGAAGTGGGATCGTCCGCACAAAGGAAAAAGTCTAATAGTGTGATATCACATGATATTGGTGGCCAATCGACCGACCCAAAGCGTGAAATTATCTGCTGCTCACCGAAGTGTTCTCTCAATAAGCGTTTCACGAAGATCCAACGGAGTTTAATATCCAATTTTTTCGCGTTGCGTTTTCGCGTCGACAGTTCGCAACGTAATGAGCTCAAGCCAGTCTTCTTGAAACAGGAACCGTCTGGCTACACTACAGTGTTGCTGATATGACGAAAAAGAAATTTCTCTGGACTTAAGAGCCTCTGTGCACTTTTTTTTTTGATATACCTTATAATCACCTGTAATAAGGAGCATTGTAATACGATTATACTTTCATACTCAATACTACGAATTTTCGTATTCCTTTAGAAATGAATTTAAATTGTCTTCTCCTCGAAAGTGGAAAGTTATAGGGTCGATGCAAACTAGATAACCGAGTGGCAGGTGGTGTCTTTCAGCAAAATGCGATACTAGAATCACCTTCCGGCTACCAAATCACCACAGTCGTCTAGTTCTGACAATGAGGGTGCTTACAGCATGAAATATTTTTATATATACGAATATCCAAGGGGCTGTAAAATAATTTAAGTCTCTTATAGTATATAGTATATAGTAAATATAGTGAAATAATGTCAAGAACGAACACATGCAATGTGTTTCATTGTTTCATGGATATTTCAGGCAACTATTAAACAGATGAACTAGCCAGATTATGCAGCATTTTACAATTAGAAGCAGATAAAGAGGGAACATTTATGACACTGGATACTTGTAGATATTTATTTGATAAACATATAACATGTTATATATATGTATATGTGTTATATATAGCTAAGGCACGGTAAAAAAAAATCCCTGACTTGTTCAACAAACAGAAAAAACGTGTCATGAATGGAATATCGGACAAACATGCCGAATATTGAAATTTAAAAGAAATGTCATAAAAACTCTAGTAGGAGCGCCAACGGTTCATTATCTTATTGTCAGACACGCCAGCAGACTGGGAATTCCATACCGTTGGACTGCAGAAGCTGCCAAGAAGTAGAAGAAGAAGAGACTGTTGAACATATTCTGTACTGATGCAAGACTGTATACTTATATAGGAAATGAATCGCTACTATCGTTCGCGGTTTTCTTGATGATGCCGCAGATTTTAAACATATAGAACTGTTCAAATTAAACAGTTTTACTTACACCACAGTTTCGTTCAGAGAGGGCATGATACTGTGAGGAGATTCTATACCCAGTGGTTTCACAATGGACCAACAAAGGGCATAGGTACGGTGAAACACATCTACTGTATCTGTCTACCAAAATATGTATATATTTCAAAATTTTATTCACCACTGGAAATATTAATGGTGGCGGCTGCATGCAATTCCAATGACTTTGAACCGATATATTGTCTTCATAACGATTAATTCTAATAACTCGAAGACTTTTTGAATAAAATATATTGTTTTAAATAAATAAGCGTTTTATTTCTCAACATAGTCTTCTTTTAGTTTCAAACATTTAGTCCAGCAGTTTTCCAATTTTTGTATTTCTTCCAAATAATCGGGTTTTTAAGAGCTTCAAAATAGTCGTTCGTTTTTATGATGACCTCTTCATTCGACTCGAAACTCTTACCGCCTAGCCATTTGCTCAGATTTGGAAACAAAAAATAGTTGCAGAGGGCTAAATCTGGAGAATATGCTGGATAGGCTAGCAGTTCGTAGCCCAATTTATGAATTTTTACCATTGTGACTATACAAGTGTGCACCGCTGAATTGTCCAGATAGTACCACACTTTTTTCGCCAAATGCTGTGGTATCTGCTTCTGATCAATATCAAATCTGTCGAAACGCCGGTGACAGTTTTACCCTTTTCAAGGCTGATCGTGAAAAGAATGAAGATGAATGACAATTCGTGCATCTGAAAAAACTGTGACCACGATCTTGTTGGCCGGCAGGCTCACCTTGGCCTACTTTGATGTACGTTCACCTGGAGAAAGCCACTGTCTTGATTATTATTTAGTAGCTGGTGTGGTGTGGTTGATCCATGTGTTGTTTGGATTGCGGTTTAACATCGCTAAACACTCATTTGAATTGATTGCACGGTTGCGCTTATGATCGTGTCTGAGCAATCGGTAAACTCATTGCACGGATAGCTTTTTCATTTTCAAATATTCATGCAAAACGTGATGTACCTACTCAGTTGAGATGCCCACAGCCTTAGACGCCGAAGGAATTTTTATTCTCCGATCGTCCAACATCATTCCATTTATGTTAACGACAATATCTGACGTGACGAGTTCTTTTGGGCGACTTGAACTTTCGGGCCTTTTATATTGGTATGACCACATTTCATAAACAATGAAATTGATGGTGCAGAGTTCCGCAACGTACTCATGAAGTCTTTACTTGGTTTCGGTGATGGTTTTTACGCAAAAATTAATGCTTAATCACCACACAAAGTCCCCTGCTTTGCATTTTTTTGTTAAAATTGCTTGCTCAAAACTTTCTGTTAATCGATAACTGTTAACGGGACCAGCGTTTATAGTAACTGCGAGAAAAATTCAAAAAAATACTTCTTATATTAATTTTTTTTTTTTGAAGAAGAAGAAGAAGCTTTGTCGCAAACTCTGTTCAGAAAAGTCTCCTAAAATGACATTTTTTATTAAAATTTCGTTGATTCCTTATCGAATTTTAAATAGATATTTTGACCTAGTTAATCCTATGACTACATATATAGTTTGGAATGGGTCGCTGAAATTTAATTGTAAGTTGGGCTGTGGTCTTAGGAATTCATATACTCATACTGAGAATTTTTTTAATTTTGAAAATAATATGCATGGGTAGAAAATTCCGTTAAAATTTAATTATAAAACAAAACAAATAAAAATGTATTTACATATGTATGTATAAACCATTTTAATGGCAAAATATTTATAAATAAATCGATCAAAAGTGCTAAGCATAGATAATGCTTTGAAAATGAATTGAATATTTTTCAACTAAGCCATTATGCCACCAGCCATGATATATATAATAATCACATGCATAGAACGATCACCGGCCGCGAGGTAATTAGGGTCTCAATACACAAGACAATGTACGTGCCGTTATCAATCTTCTGCGAAAAAATATGAAAAAATTGTCATTAAGACGTAAAAACGGTAGCTGGCAGATGTAGTCAAATATATACACCGCCATACATACCAACATCAAACGCTATAGAATGTATCAAAACAATATTAACAAAAGCACACAAAGCGGTAGCTGACTGAATGATGGCAATACTGATCGATGATGTTTTGTGGAGTGTACTGAACTGCTGATAGATGAATTGTTGCTATCTAAATGGGTTTCGGGGCACGTGAAATTCGGTATAATTAAGTTGAAAAAAATTTTCATTTTCATAATAAAGCTGTCAAAATGATAGAAAACAGTAAGTGGTGATCAATGATAAAATAATTTTTTTTTTGATTTGAAAATGTAAGAGAAAAATTAAAAAAATTAAAAACAAACAAAAATACATATTTCACAATTTTTCCTTTATGATTTTTCTTACAGTTGATCTTTGATGTTAGCGACACGCATTCAAATAACACAGCTACCGTAACAAATTTTCGAAGTATTTGAATAATTGAACCCACGCTGTAAATGAGACATGATTGTAAAACAAAAAACATACATACACGCATATACATACACACACGGTTTGAAAAAATGCAGGGCGCCTTAAAATTTGACTGATCATAAGATCGATGAGGAAAGTAACTGTCATGAGCAATCAATTTCATTTTCTTAGCAATTACTCTGAGACAAGAACTGTTCCCTCTTGCAGTTGTATGTACCTATACACTGACGGTCACAAGTGAGAGCATGGAAATTTTTATATATATTTAGAATTTATTAATTAATTTTAGTCACAGAAAATTAAAAAGTTAAATTAAATTTTATAAAAAACTAACCAATTTATAATCAAAAAATTTATTTATTTTTATAAAAATTGAAAGCGAAAAATAAATTTGGGTTTCCCTCTCAATCAAAAAATTATTTTCTGAAAATTCTTAATATGTAATTTTTTTTTGTAAAATATTTTAAAAGTAAATTTGAAAAGTTTAGACTTTTTTCCAGTTTTTAAACAACAAAATTAAATTTGGATTTCCCTCTCAATCAAAAAATTATTTTCTTAAAAATTTCATAATATGTAATTTTTTTTATTAAACTTTTTCAAAAATAAATTTGAAAAGTTAAAACTTTTTTGCATTAAAAAAAATTTGGGTTTCCTAAATCAAAAATAAATTTTCAAAATATTAATAATATGTAATTATTTAAGTAAAGTAAATTTGAAACGTTTAGACTTTTTTGCATTTTTATACAACATAACCTTTCTGGTAGAAAATTTTTTTAATCGATTTCTACAGATCAAATAAAAAGAAGATTTTTACTATTACAGTTTTTTGAAAATTCAAAAGAACTAGTGTAAAATAATTTTAAGAAATCAAATGAGTTTGAGAAAAGATTTTTTTAGTATACCCCTTTCAAAATCCAAATTGAAAAGTATACAAAATTACGCACACTTATATTTTACAAAGTGGATTGAAAATCTTTCTATAATTCATTTAAATTTTTTTTAAATTTAATAAAAGGAAGAGAAGTATGTGCGTTGTAACAATTTTACATACTTTTTAAAAAGTAATTAAAAAAGTATCAACAATTTTTTTTTAATTATTTATTTTCAAAAACTTTCTAGAAGTGCAGTTGGCGAACTTTTAAATTTTTTTGTTGTTGTTATTTTGTTATCCTTTATAAAAATCATATGAAAAAAAACTCTTTTTACTTTCGCAGGTTTTTGAAAGTTGAAAAGTACAAGTAGAAAATACTTTCTGGGAAACAAATGAGTCAGAGAAAAATGGTTTATTATTATTTCTTTTTAAAATTTTTTTTCAAAATTTAATGAAAACGTAGAAAAATTTACTCATTTTTACATCCTACAAAGGGAATTGAAAAATTTCTAGATGACATTCAAAAAAAAATTTAGAAAGCTAAATATAAGGTATAAAAGAATGTGGAAATGCTACTTTTTTACGTACATTTTCAAAAAGTAATTAAAAAATGTATCAACATTATCTTAAATTATTATTTTCGAAACTTTCTCGAAGTTCAGATGGTGAACAGTTTTAATATTTTTAGAATTATTTATTCTCCTCGATGAGAAGTGGGGATACTTTATATTTTTGAAATATTTTTAAAAAATCTTCTTAAAATATCAATTAAGAAAGTAGAAAATTAATTACTTTGGTCACACAGAAAATCAAAATATTAAATAAACATTTCTAAAATACTGACGTATTTTTCTTTATAAAATTTATATTTAAAGAATTTTATTAAATAAAAACGAAAAATGAATATCGGTTTCCCTTTTAAACGAAAAACAGTTTTTATAAAATTTGTAATATTTAATTCAACTTTTAAAAAAAATTTTTTTAAAAGGTAAATCGAAAAAGTTTTGAATATTTTTGCAATTTGAAATTTTTTCCTTAACCTCTTAATAGTATCCTTAATAACTTTCTAAAAATCATATGAAGAAGAAACTCCTTTATTTTTACAGTTTTTTGAAAGTTGAAAAGTAAAAGTAGAAAATACTTTCTGGGAAACAAATGAGTACCAGAAGAAATGTTTATTATTATTTCTTTTTAAAAACTTATTAAAAGTCCAAATGAAGAAGCAGACAAATTTACTCATTTTTACATATTGAAAAGTGAATTGAAAGCTTTTCAAGAAATTATTTCTAGAACTTATTTAAAAAGTCTAATAAAAGGTAGAAAAATATGTGCGTTAAAACATTTTTACATACTTATTAAAAAGTTATTTAAAAAAGTATCAAACTTTTTTTAGACTTATTATTTTTAAAACTTTCAGATGATGTTTAATGAATTTTTTTTAAAAAGGGCGAAAAAACAGTTTCTGTTTTCCTCTTGATAAAGAAAGTTGTTATAATATTTATAATGTGTAATTAAAAATTAAACTTTTTTAATTAATTTAAAAAAAAATGAATGAGAAAAATTTTTTTTTTTGATTTAAAATTTTCAGTTTAACTAATTTTATCTAGAAGCTCAGATGGCGATATTTTTTTATTTTTTTTTAAATTATTTATTCTCCTCGATAAAGAAGTGGGGACATTTTATACATTTTTTGCATAATTTTTCAAAAAATTTCTCAAAATGCCAAATGAGACAGTAGATAAAATTTATTATTATATCTTCATTACAAGAAAATAGCTGAAAAGAACGATTTTTGTATTATTTTTAATTTTATATTTTTTCCAAAAGTTTTCTGAACTTTTATGTTTAAAAAATAAAATTTATTTTGCGCTTTTTATTATTTTTCATTCGATAATCTCTTTATAAATGCAAGATAGTGTAAACCCCTGAACAACTTTATTTATTTATTTATTTTTTCAAAAACTTTCTAAAAAATCCAATAAAAAGTAGATATAATTTATAACTACATGAATTATTTTATCCTTTTTGCATAAAGTGACTTTGTAGATAGATATTTTTACAATTTCTACAAGAACTCTTTGAACTTTTTTTGTAAAGTATGCCAAAAACTTCCGAAAAATTCAATTTAAACATTTAAAAGTGATTAAAATAAATGATTAAATTTAATAATAAAACGAAATAAAATAATATGATTAAAATAAAAAAAAATATATTTTTTTTTTAATTTTAAAAATTCTTTAGGAAATATATATTTTATTAAGTGTAAAATATTAATTTACAAAAACTTTCCACAAAGTCACTTAAAAATTTCGTTCCTTTGATTATTATACATTTTTATGAAATCTTAAACGAAGAGTTACACTATTTTCGATTTCATATGAAGACAAAATAGAATTTTTTAAATTTATCAAATAATAATCATACGATATTTATGATCGCCAGTGTAGGTGCACAGTGTTCCGGCATATTCACATGCACATAGGTATGCATGCAGATAAGTTATTTAGAATGAAAATATTTCATAAGATGATAGAGCACTTTAATGAATACTTATAAAGTTGTTTCAATAACTTTTTTTTTTTCAAGAAAATAATTATTAAGCCCTATTATTTGCCGCCGCTGGCAACAGCTGCCACCGCTGTCATAGCCACACTTAATGCTATTATGCCTCGCATAGCAAACGCAGTTGGGTATTAATAATTTTGAATGATTGGCTGACCAATGGTCACATATACCCTAAGAAAAACCACAATATAACATTTTAAAGTATTGTTAAAAAGTGCTGATACACCGTAAAGTCTTTTATCACATTTTTCTTTACTTTTTTCCCTCTAAATTTCCAATTATTTTTCTTTTGTTATTAAAGAGATCATAATTTATAATGTGTTTGCCTTATCATTTGACTACTATTCAAGCATAAGTTTGCTTGTCTGTGTATCAAATATGATTTTTCAATTTTGAAAAAAAAAAAAAACTATTGCACGCCACAACAGCCGTTAAAGCAAGTGAGGCAAGTAAAGTGTGTATTGTGGTTTGCCCTCGTATTTTGAATTTGCTAGCGCTGCTGGTATTGCTACTGTTGCCTTTTATTCACTTGCTAACAATATTAATGTGTTGCTGCCGTTTTATGTCAAAGTAATTGTTGTGGCGGCAAAGTTCAAATACTTCGAAACCATTGGTATCTCATTTCATATTGTCCACAAAAATATACACATTAATGCACTTTATAATTAATTATAAAAGTGAAAAAATGCTGTATAACATGCGATTATTGCTTGATACTTTTGCATATATATATAAATACAAAAATACACGGTAAACCTAGGATACTAGAAATTATTTTAAACACCGTTTGAATGTCTAGCTGGAATTTGAAAATTTGTATTTTTTTATTTATTATTTTTATGTATTATTGGAAATTGTCTGCAAAACTGAATAGCACTTATACCATGTTTAAGCGCTAAGTTTGATTGCCAATTCCAAAATTTGATTTCGATAATTTTCAGTATGAATATTTATGACGGATTTTGACACAAAACCTCATATCTGAACAAACCGGTTATACGGGAGCTATATGATATGGTCAACCGCATATAAAGTTTTGTTCAAACATCTCAAAGCCTTAGAGACTTGTTTACCTTTAAACAGACGGATGGACACACAGCCGTACGGATATAGCTAAATCAACTCAGCTCACCGTTCTAATCGTGGAAGTATACATTTTGGTAGATCTATCTCTTCTTCTTCTGGTTCTTACATACTTCGGATTAAAGTTAATACATATTTCTACAACCTTGTCCCTTTTTTTTTGCAAAGTTCGGAACTGTATTTGTTTTGGAGTATCTTTGGCGTCTTTAAGCGATTTGGTTTTGTTATCTTCAATAGTCGCAAAATAATGTTATTTAGTTATTCTCCATCTCCATCTTGAGAACAGAAATATACTCCGGGGAGCCGAATTTGGTGAATAGGCTTGATTGAGGCATGATAAGGCAGCGGGTTTCTTATGTAAAAAACACAAAAAGCAATGAAGAGTCGTGAAAAGTTTTTTATCAATTTGGAAAGTTTTTTTCCATATTGTTTCAAGAAAAGGGCGCAGAACTCAAAATTGTAATCCTTAATAACTGTACGACCTTGTGTTGCGACCTCTTGAGGCACTTCGAACTATATCAAAGCTAGCTCCACATTGGTGTTAAAGCTGGTTTCACGGCAGTAAAAATTATTTGAAACTTCAAAGTTATGATTTTCAATAAATGAACGGCCTTCAGAGATCGAATTCTTACTGGTTTTCTGGTTTCATTCAGTGTCATCATTAGATTTGATAGAGGGTTGATTAGATTGATTTTCAATATGCTAGATAGGATTTTATATTTGACATTGGGGATCGTTATCCTATGATAATCGGCGCAGACTGTGAGGTCAACATTTTTATGCATTACGCAGAGCACAATTTTGTTCCAATTGTCAGGTATGCGCTCAACTAACCATATTCTCCAAAGAAGCTGATACATGCCCCATGTTAGTTCTTCCCCGCCTATTAGACATAGCTCATGCGGTAATCGTTGGTTTGGTCTGCAGATATTGCACTTTTAATGCCATCCAACTATCTAGAAAAGTTTTCACTCTCTTCGTAAACTCAGTGTGCTCAGAACATCCGTAACCAGATTACCATCTTGGTTTATATGGGAAAAGTCTTGTCCTGAAACTAGAGCAGTAAGTTACAGTAAATTTTCATAGAAATTTCCAGCATTACCCCTTTTCGAACGAATTATCCAACTCCTTGTACGCACACATTTTGGCCTCTTTCTCTTTATATCTGTATGTGCTTCGGTCTACTCTCTGGAATAGCTCATCGTAACAGCTCTTCTTTCCGTATTGTAGAAAATTAATCCTTTCTCTACCAACGGTATTTAGGGAGCTTAAAACGTGGGATGACGTTTCCTTGCAACGAGTTACTGATGAGTGCTCTCAGAAAGAAAAAATCCAGTGTATTGTGATTGTAGATTCTCGACTTTTAACCTTTCCTGTAGCGTTCCAAGCTGTACGGACGCGAGTACGTATCTTAACTGTGCAAAATGTTAGATACTTGGAGCCAGGATGTATTTGGGGTGTGATTTTGGATTTTCTGAAAGAAAGCTGATCTCAGGCAAGTCTTCAGGCTTCCGGAGTACTGCAGATATAGCTAGCAATGCAGGAAACTGCATAAGAAACATCAAAATATACATCGATAGGCCAGTCGCAATTAGGGCAATAATCTCATATCATGTTACGTCGAAAAATGTCCTTAGGAGCAGGAGGCAAGGTGGATGCAGAAAATCAGTTCTATATATATTTTGTTCCAGGTTACAAAGGCATTTTGGGGAAACAAAATAGTTGATGGGGTTGCGAAAAGCTCAATCCATCTACTACTGAACCAGTATAGGAGATACGAAAGTCGCCACAAATGCTACACAATGAAATTTCTGAGAGGTCTAGAAAACGGGTGATGGAGAAATCGAGTTGAAAGACACACCCCTAACTTTTTACCCTTACACAGTTTCGAAAGACTGAAGGCATCATTTGGACTAATAACATCGTATTGGCATTACTCACGAGCAGAAGGGGTATTACAAACAATGACACATGTAGGAAGTGCTTGAAAGAAGACAAGAGTGAGACGATGGAACACCTTCTATGGTTCGGTCCGGCTTTATCGAGGACTCCTCTCAGACATCTAAGAGCTTCACAACTCGAAGGACGAGAGGAGGCATCAAGATCTTATATCAAAACTTTCTTAAAAAAATACAAATAATACGTTGAAAGATACGAAAAAAATCCAAGGAGGCCCGGAGCATACATATATCTAAAACACTGGAGATATGCAATACAACTATTACAAAATGGTGACTTTGGTTGAGCGATCCACTTTGGTTCGCACCAAAAGGATGAGTTTAGTTGTTGGTTTTTTCATTCTTATACGGTGGGTTTCGGCTCTATGTAGAATTACAGGGGCTTCGCCCTCTCACTTTAGCCCACCTTCAAGCAAACCGTCTACTCAGAGGTTACTTAGTCTAAGATCGGTAGTCTTGAGCAGCTAGCATATGTAAAAGGATCATTCCTGATCACTCTCAGGTTAAGGGTAGTCAAAAACAGCCTTCAAATGGCACTCTATTTTTCTGTTAATATAATTAAATTTAAGAAAAGAAATCTTTAAGGGTAAATTTATCAATATTTGCATATGCGAGTTATTTATCTCTGTTATCTTTGCATTTTATTCGTTTTTTTACAAAAGGTCTAAAATATTACGCTGATCAACCTCAACTTATATGAATTAATTTAAAAAATTCGCTAAAATGAATTTAAAGTAAAATTTGAACAGTAAAATTTCAACGGTGAATATGTAACGGGTGATCCAAGTAGATGTACTTTTTTCAATTGCCTTTTTTTGATAGATCACGTTTGAGTCGTGTCAAGCTGCTATTTTTGTTCAGTATTGTTTGGCATTTCATCAAGACTTACGCCTGAATAATGTTTACAAATTTACAATTTATTTACATTCAATTTTATTACGAAAATTCACGTTCTGTAAAGAATGTGTTTCGCGCGCTTCGGTCAACTTATGGTCAACATAATAACAACATAAACTGAAGCCGCTCGACTTTCCCAAGCGACGTTTTCGAGCCAAATTTTGTTCAGCGGTGAGGCCAATTTCTGGCAAATTGGTATGTAAACAGGAAAAATTGCCGCATTTGGGACGAAGAGCTCCTGGAGAGATTCAAGAACTGCCATTTCATCCAGAAAAAACAACGGTTTGGTGTGGTTTGTGGGTTGGTGGAATCATCGGTCCATATTTCTTCAAAAATGATGCCGATGAGAACATAACCGTCAATGGCGACCGTTATCGTGCCATGATAACCAACTATTCGATACCTGAAATTGAAGCTCGTGATCTCCGCGACATTTGGTTTCAACAAGACGGCGCCGCTTCCCACACATCGTATCAATCAATGGATTTATTGAGAAAACACATCGGTGAGCAGATAATTTCATGTTTTGGGTCGGTCAATTGCCCACCTAGATCGTGTGATATTACACCGTTAGACTTTTTCCTGTGGGGATATGTAAAATCTAAATTATATGCAGACAATCCTGCTTCGATTCAAGCCTTGGAGCGAAACATCACGCGTGTCATTCGCCAGTTACCATTCGAAATGCTCGAACGAGTCATCGAAAATTGGACACAACGGAATGACAAAGAATGTTTTTTCGAACCATAATAAACATTTCCAATTAAATTTGAATATACTGTGTATTTTTCTTTGGAAAAGTAGGGAACCTCCAAATGGATCACACGTTATGAATGTGCGTTTCTTACGGATATTCTCTGTAACCACGAAAGTACCAATACTACACTGACTAAAAATTCAAGACTGGTTAAAAATCAGAAAAACTCACATACAAATTCGTAGCAGAAGAGAAAAAGTTTCCTGAATATTCCTCTTTTTGCGCAGACGAAATAACCAAAATTCAAAAATAACAACAACAACCATCAATGAAAAGCAACTATTATAACAGTAGCAAACAACTGTCAACTGCAAGCAATTTGACGAAGATGTACTACTACATATTAACGCAATTGCCTCGGTCTGCTTCGGAGTACACAAAAAGCAAAGCCAAATCCAAACCAAACCAAAGCCAAAGCAACTGTCAAACTTATTACAATGGAACAGACCAACAGCAGTAGGGGCAGTAGAGGCAGTAGAAACAGTAGAGGCAGTAGAGGCAGTAGAGGCACTGACAGACACAGAGACACAGAGGCAAACTGCACGGCTGAGCGACAGAACTGACAGCGCTCAATTGGAATAACGATGGATGGACAGCACAGCACAACACAGTAAAGCAATGGCCGACCGACACACAAATCGGCAAGGCACACAAATCTTACTTGCCATTGCCATTCTTCTTCTTTTGCTGCCGCTGCTGCTCCTACTGCTGCTACTACTGCTGCTGCTGCCATCGCATCACACAGTTGACAAGTAAATGTCACTTGGTGAATGACAAGTTTGCCTCTTGTCCTACACATAAACTCTGCTGCTCGTAAATGCAAACAGACGCACTTTTATATGAATACATACATGCATATGAAGATATATATATATATATGTATGTGAATCCAGCTGTGTGTGTATGTGTGTGCGTTGCTTCTTTGCTCCATTGCATTCATTTATGTAATGCTGTTGACATTTTGTTGTCATCGTTAGGGACATGTCACCGTTGACAATGCTCCAGCAGATTGTTATCCTTCAATATACTAAACAACACACACACACACACATATATACACGCAAACAGAATATGCATATGATTTTGTACTTAAGGCTTGTATATGTGTGTGTTTGTATGTTTTGCGTCTTTCATGTGATTTTTACGTTGCAGCTTTGCGTTTGCGGTAATCCACTTAAACGACCAATGTTAATCCGTTCGACCTATGGAAATCGATCAATGTCAATGGCAATGTTGCATTCTGATTACTACGGTTTGCATGTTTTTTCATCAATTTTCAATTGGAAAGGGAGCGAATATGATACTGTAAAAGAAAAAGGCAACTTGCTATTCACATATATAGCGTCGAAATGTATGTACGTATGTGCATATGTAGCATTAATCCACAAAAAAGGCGATGGATTGTAGTGATATGATGATACAAGCTGGTATTTAGGAGGTGCTGGTTTTGTGTTGGTAACTATTGAAATTAATTTTTTGTTGTTTTGTGTAGCTCAGACGTCTCTGATTTCTTTGTGAATATTTGTGCGTGAATATTTTGTATGCAGAAGATTACAGAATGCAAATATTTGTAGTTGAGCAAGTAAAGCTGAAAGCTGTATTGTTTTTAAACTGTTCATTACCTAACCAGGCTTCAAGTTTCAACAAAATTCTTTAAGAGCTGCTTTGGAAAATCTTAACAACTCACTGTTGCCTTGCTTGAAGTACTGCAACTGTTTTGAGTAGAGTTTTGAAAGTATAAAGCATACTTAGATAGCTCTGATTACTGTAGTACCTGCTTTTTTGAGGTCTTTACCCAGACTTCTCCCCACTCATCTCGGTGTCCTGTGCAAAATTGGAATGTTTTGGCTTTCGTTTAAGTCTCTGAGTTTTAAATTGAATTTGGTTTTCACACTTTAAGATTTCCACAATAATTACCAACACAACAAGAAAAAATTTTCGCTGAATTCTGTAGTTTTAAGATGAAAACATTTTAGGGAAATATACGATAAAGAAAATGTAAGTCCAGGAATCAGAATTTCTATAACTTCCACTTACAGTAAGCTGGCCAAATGAGATTTTCCGACATGCCAATTCTATCTCTATGCATTTTTAATTTTTAGTTTTAAGTGATATAACAATATCTGGAGGGAAGGTTGTCTTCGCCCATGGCGAATTCATGAAATTATCAAATTTATTGTAAACTGCAAAATTCGATTTAAATAATTTTCAGTCTCAATATTAACTTGAATTATAGTATCTACAATATCGAATTTCACGCTCCTAGATGCGTTTTAGGCGGTTATTGGATCCAAAGCCTCATATCTCCCCTACTATATACATATTATTCCGATTTAAATGATTTTCATTCTTTTTCCTCTCCTTTGGCGTACGAACAGCTTACGCGATTATAGCCGCATCAACAATAGCGCGCCACTCGCTCCTTCTCTTTGCTCTTTGACGCCAGTTGGAAATGCCAAGAAATACCAGGTCGCCCTTCACCTGATCCGGAGTGGAGGTCTTCCTCTTACTCTGCTTCCTACAGCAGTTACTCAATTAAATACTTTCAAAGCTGAATCGCTTCATCCATTCGAACGACATGACCTAGGCAGCAATGAGCAATTTGTAGAGTTTGGTTTTGGTTCGTCGGGAGAGGAGTTTACTTTTCAGTTGCATACTCAATTTAAAGCAGCACCTGTCAGCAAGGGTGATTCTGCCTTGGATTTCAAGGCTGACATTGTTGGTGTTGTTAATGCTGGTTCCTAGGTAGATGAAATTATCTACGACTTCGAAGTTATGACTATCAACAGTGACGTAGGAGCCAAGTCCCGATTGAGATAACCGTTTATTTGATGACAGGATATATTTCGTCTTATCTTGAAAAAATCACTCGATAAAGAGTCACCTTATATGAAACCTCGATGCGATATTTAGGAGGCTTATCCTGCGGTAATTGTCGCAGGCCGTGAGATCTACATTTTTTTTTGCGTTGGGCAGAGCACACATAGGTTCCATTCGTCAGGCTTACTTTGGTCCAACCATATTCTGGAAAGAAGCTGATGCATGCTCCTTGTCAGTTCTTCGCCGCCGTATTTGAATAGTTCTGCCGGTAAGCCATCGGCTCCCTGTTTCAGGTTCGCCATCTTCGAGGTTTTCACTTTCACTGTCATGGAGTAGGTTGGAGAAGTGTTCCCTCCATACAGTAATTATCCTCTGGACATCTGTCATCAGGTTACCTTTTTGGTCCCTACACGAGTTTACTTAGATACTTGTTTGACAGATTCATGATCCAAAATTTGAAATCGAAAAAAAAGGGTCGTAAATGTGCTATAGTTGTCTGGTCTTTCCGGTTCCAATAAATGATCGTTTAAACGTATGCGGGCATCTAGGACTGAGGGACTAATTTGCGTTGAAGTAGATAGACGGAGAGACGCACATGGTTAAATCTACTCAGCTCGTCAATCTGATACGATCGATATACATTTACATGAAAGGCATAAAAACGAAATAATTGGCACCATAAACACACAGGAAATGCTCAGTATCTGATTCTGATTCTGAATCGAATGTCGGCGTTGTGCCACGCCTCCTTCAAAATATGATCAGATATTTTTTCTAAAAAAAAAATTATATCAAATATATAGTTTGATCATTGTAAATGTATTATTTTTGAAAACATTGCAATTTAAATGCTTTCCGAAACACCCGTTATATTGGGGATGGTAGTAATTATATTCATCAGAGACGTCTACACGAAATTTTAATACCGTAGGTCTTTTTATTATTATTTATGACCGCTTTTTGCTTCAAACGTTCCCATTGTGCAACTACAAAGGCAAGGGTAGGAAACTACATTACAAATCCTTAAAATCTAGCCTGCTCTGGAATGCTCTTTTGAGCTGAGTTCTCGTTCATAGAAACATTTTCGATAACGAAAAAGCTGACGAGTTGGCTAAGTTGGGAGCTCCCTAGGAATGATTGGGAGAGAGCTTCACATACAATTTAAACAAACTCATATCCAACTAACTGTATGATAACGAAGTAGGCCAGGCTCAAGTATGCCAAGACAAGAACTAATAACTTAATAAATAAATTCAGGAAACATATATTTAGACTTATAGCCATAATAACGGGGCATTTAAATATTTGAAATGGGTCTGCTCTATAGCAATAATAGCCGCCGCTGCAAACTGTTAGAGATTAAAAATGCCCAGCTCTATCTAACAAACTCGAAATAGAACATTTGGAATCCATAAAGACAAAACTAGCCCAGAACTAGCTGAGATTGATCCATTTCGCTGAACTCGAAATATGGTTATCTGTAATATCGTATTTCAACCCAACATATCTATGTTTCCACTTGCCTGTCACTAAATGAATAGACTTGAAGCCATTCCGATCATAGTGCTATAAGTAGAAAATAAATGCGCAGTGTTTTAGACATGAGTACTTTCCGAGTTCCTTACATTAACTTGGACCATCATGTTGTTGCAACAAAGATACACACACATCTCTGAGCTGCGAGGAAGTTCGTAGACAATCACAAGGAAGGTCAGACGTTGAAAAGCTGTAGCTAAGCAATATACTAAGCGACTTGCACTCATGCTCCCTGAGAGTATCCCTCAACAACCTTGTATAGAGAAATTGTGGGATGACATTTCAAGTTCCATACGTATAGCCTCCAACGTCGGCCAATGTCGAAAGAGGAGCTGGTACAATGAGGAGGAATGCTTTACTGCTGTAAGGCGAGAAAAGACTGCTAATCTCTCAATGCTGCTGTCAACAGCAAAGCATAATTTATTGGAAAATTACCGAGTGGAAGGCGACAAATAATTAAAGACAGAAAAAGAGATTCGTGAGTGTGAAGCTTGAAATTTTGGCAAAGAGAAAGAGTGGTAATGCTCAAAAATTCAACGAAAAAATGCTCCAACTAACAGAAGGTGTCAAGACCACAGCGTATTCATGTGGCACCCTAAGAGATGATCTGGCGTCCGATGGTCATATTACACTAGTTTATGGAGTGAATACTCCACCAGCTTGGTTAACTAAAATGAAAATCAGACAACCGGATATGTCGAACCCGAAATTGTAAATCAATGACAATGGTTCAAAAAACGTTCCGTCATTTGACTAATATGAAGTTTCAGTAGCTATTTCCCGCTTAAAAAATAACAAAAAGGCGGAAGACCTACCGGTTCAAGCACGGTGGCGAAAAGCTTACAAGGTGCATGCAACAGTTTCTCTTCAGGATATGGTCGGATGTGTGCATATAAGACACTTGAAATTTGAATATGCTTTGCGTAAACCACCTAGTCAGCCCGTGCAAACTTGGTATTCCTTCAAAACTATATGGGTGCGTGAGCTGATGCTGAGGAATAGCAAAATTGGACCTTTCCGAACTGCTCGCTACCAAACGAAATTTCAGACAAGGTGACTCCTTATCGGGTGACTTCTTTTATTTAATGTCGGAGAATTTAATCTCTTTCTGTAGAGAAATTAATCTGTAGAGCTGCTAATCGTAGGTAGGTGGATATCATTGGCCGCAACAACCGCACTGTTAGTTACTACAGACTGGCTAAAGCGGCAAGGCGAATGGGTCTGGTAATGAAAGACGACAAGAAAAGATATCTCCTGCCGTGAAGACACTTTTTAGGGTCTAGTTTGTCAAAAGTTTTAATTATTTATTTTTATCCTTTTTATTTTTATTTTTGTACAAAATATCCGTTGCAATAAGATATATGTATATAGAAGATATTTCTTTTTAACTGTAATTTTTTCAGCTTCGCCTTAATACGCATTTTGCATGTACGCCGTTGACAGCTGCGAAGGCCACTAAATTGAGAGTACGAGCAGGTATGTACGTTTATTTTGAAATGTGTGTGTTTTTTATGCCTTAAATGTGTACATTTACTGATCGATTTATGTGACCCATCAATATAACCGCATGATTACAATCAATTTGCGCTTTTAAGAAATATTTTTGCCTTTTTTTTTCATATTTATGTATCTAAATAAGACGGCCTGAACTGGTTGTGAGTCGCTGGGGGTAGCTTAAAGGTGTTTTTAAAGGCAACTTAATTGAAGTATGAAAATGTAACTAGCGCATTTGTGGCGCACTAATACGCCAATGGCATACTAAAATCGTCTGCGCGCCATTACTTTTATGGTTTAACGCGTTTGGCATTACTCTTCCTCTGCGTCTTCTTCTTCTCCTTCTTCTTCTGTTCCTACTTCTTCTCCTTCGATACTGTCATAGTGGTCAGCACTTTTTATGGGTCATAATTTTACGTTGTAACAGCAGCAAAAATAAAAAATAAAGTGTGGAGAAAAAGAAGCTCGTTCATAGCAAAGTGTAATAAATAAAGAAAAGAAAAGAAAGTGTTTATGAAAATAGTTACATAAACAGCAAAGCGATCAGCAGAGCAACCATTGAATTATTATAGTGTATTAATCACGCGAAAATTATGTTTTGCATACTGATGAGCTAGTGGGGGGGGACTGAATTTCAAATGGTATGGCAATAACTCTCTTTCGCAAATGGCACAAACAAAAGCAAATTGATTTTGATTCGAAAAAAATGTATGTATGTACGTATGTATTTATGTGCATATCAAAGTATGCATATCAGAATATGCAAAACCATGAAAGAGCAGCTGCTATCTGCCAAGCCATGCCACAAACTCCAACGATGCAGATGCTATTGCAAGCAAATGTAATCGAATAAGAAATAAGGCAGCACTAAGTTCGGGTGGTGGAAAGAGAACCGATCTAGCAAATAGGAATGCTATGATCGGTTGAAGAACAGATTTTTTCACAATGTGCACCAGTTAGATTTTCATTCATCAACAAAATCTCGAAATCTCAAAAACTTCTAAATCTCGAAAGATCTCCAAACCTATAAATTTTAAAAGTTTCTCACTCACTTAAACTTCCAAACTTTGACATTTCCAAGTCTAACTAAATTTCCTGGCCTCAAAATTTCAAATTTCTTCAAATTTTAAAATCCAAAAACTTAAAATCTCCAAATCCCCAAATCTCCCAAATATACAAATCTCCAAAGCTCTAAGCGCCAAAAAACTTAAAAACAACAAATCTCCAAATTTCCAATTCTCGAAGTCTGAGACCTTCCAAAATTAAAAAATTGCCAAAGCTCTAAATCTCAAAAAATATTTAAAAGTAAATTTTAAAAATTTCTGACTCTGGCATATTTGCAATTCTGAAAATTTCGATATCACAAAAAGAACTAAGCCTCAAAATCCCAATAATTTCCCCAAGTCTCAAAAATCACCAAAACTCGGAAAATATTGAAACCCCTACATTTCAAAAATCATAAAACACCAAATCTCAAAAATCTCCAAATCTCTTCATTTGAAAAATCATAAAAACATCAAATCTCAGGAATCTCCAATTCCGAAACCTCTAACCTTAAAACTTCGGTTTAGCAAAATCTTCAAAATCTAAAATCCAAAAATTCGCCAATCCATTTGACCCGCTTCTTTGACGAAAAATGTCGGTAACCGATTTTCTGCTACCCTCTACTGGAGCTTGCGCTGTTAATGGGGATGGTTATGTATATCTAAAATCCAAGCTATCCCTCTATTGAAAGCAGTGCCACAAAGCCATAGAGTTGAACTGCAGAGCAGAAGACTTTACTAGGCCAAGCAGATACTTCCGGTTAAAGAACACGTTGGTCCTGACACTAGAAAAATTTGAACGAAATGGCAACGGAGACAGTCGAATGGCTTATATTCTCTGAAAGAAAAAGATATTTCAAAAATGATTCAGATTTTTAGGAGACATCATCTTATAGGGCTTATGTACAAAGGCTATTAACTGATTTCAGACGGTGCAGTAGGAGCTGCAGAAATAACCACGAGGAAGAGACGATTTTCCACATATTATGCGACTTTCCTGTTCCAAGTAGAATTAGACTTCAGCATATTGATATTGGATTTATAGGCTATTCATTGCGGTGTGATAGAAGCTCACTAAGATCCGTACTTAACTAGAAGTATTCCAATGCCTCGAGTGTTGCTTCCAAAACTAAGGTATTTTCGTGCATCCGGACAGCATGACTCAACCAGTGTATTCTCTGTATCTTAATGTCTACGTAAATTTTTTCATCATCTGCGGACTTATATAATGTTTTTATCGTCCACGCTTCTGGATCATGTTTGTAGGAAAATAATGAGCAGCGAACTTTTGAGCTTGATCTTTGTTTGCTTGACAAACAAAGGGACTTTATTCGATTGCATACTCAGCCCAAAGTTAAACCCGTCAAAGGAAGTCGTACGAAAAAAAGTCTCGTTATCTGATGCTTCCTTTGGAACTGCTTAGAAATGTCCTTCCCATTTCTGACAGCGCATCTAATTTTGTCCAGAATCAGTTTACACAGTCGTATAAGTTTTACAGGGATATCACGTTGAAACATAGGGCGTAGCCCCTTTTTGTACTGTCGAAGAAAAAGAAATATGAAAGGGATAATCCATTTATTTTCTAACGGGTTTTTTCCACAACTTAGCTTGTTGTGCTTATTTGGTCAATGGTAAACCTAACTAAACGCGCACTCCTAACTATCGATCATATCGCTGAGGATGTCTTTTGGTCTTTCACAGAATACGCTATTATCCACCGAACATATCTTTCAAAGAAGCGTCACTCTGAATACGCCCCTTTCAAATTAGTGCTCGCTGCTTCGTCATATATCAGCTCCTTCTCCGGAGTAACATAATAGACTTTGCCATTAAAGGATTGGTGGAGAGACGATCTGTCTACCGCCATAAGCTCTGTCCTGGGGTAGACTTCCACTGTCTGTCTTTCGCAATCTCATTACAAAACTTTGATATATACGCATGAATTTTTTACCTTAAAGGTCCAACGCCATTTTCTTTGCCCCTGTAGGAATATTCATTATCGTGGTATTCATCTACTGTTCAAGAAATAATTTTAGTTAGCACGGCGGAGAATAGTTGTTTTAGTCATCTTGACGGACGCGCTGTTTTTTCACCTGGGGACCACTCTTTGGGTAGACCATAGAATCTCAGATGTTTAATTTGTTGGAGTGGTCATCTTCGAGCTGACTGCAGCATTACGAGATAGATACTTTCTGATATACATTACATTGTGCTAAGCTAGACTTTGGAATGATTCCGACGACGCAGGGGGTTTTCAGAAATTTTGACAGAAATGAGGCTGATCTCTTTGCAAATCCTCTTGATGCCTAGTACACGATCAAGTTTGGCATCAATTGAATACCTAGCTCTAAGCACCTATTTATTCTTAGCTCTACATCTATCTAATATCGTACCGGATTGCTTTTTAATCCAGCTCTTGGTCGGAGAACTTCAAAACTCCTGGGAAAGACTCAGTCGCAGAATTTTGGGCGAACTTTGTCTCGAAGACTGTATATTTTGTCGTACTTTGGTCGGTTCAAAAAATTTGTTGAGATTTGAGGCACTTCCTCCACCAGCGGGTTGTCTTTGCTGCAGAACACACAAAAAATAAGCATTGGTGGAACAAACACAAAATCCTCATCCCACCAAAATGTATTTACTTAAACCTGCAAGAATTTGTTTGCATATATTTACATAACATGCATACGAGTATGGGCAATCCGATTTGCAAATAACACTTGCAAGAAATTTAATTTCATTGCAGTGAACAACGTCCCCCGCCGCACTCTTGTTTTTTTTTTACTTACACAATCATGATGCCCCACAGAGCTTCCCTCAACGCGCATATCGATTGATTGATGTACTGCCTGTACACTTTGCCTGACTGTACACTTATAAATGCTATCAGCCCAAGCAATCAGTCTGGCAGGCAGGTCCGACACTACGCCCGCCCATTTGGCAGCGCGTTATTACCATTTATTGGCATATATATGTGCGTATGTATGTATAACTTTTTTTGTTTTGAATATTTTGTGTTCGTCCTGGCCGTTAAGGCTGGGAAATCACAACTCATCAGTGAGGCGTTCTCGCGCTCGTTTCTGATGGAGCATGACGTGCCAGGCATGCGAGACACGCCATGCCAGCGTCAAGGCTTTTGCTGTCGCCAATATGCGCCACACACAAATCGAGGTACTGCATACTATGTATATATGTTATATAAGTACATATGTATATACTCATGTCTGCTTGGCAGGGTGCAAAGATCATGTAAATTTTATGAATTTTTTTAGCGTTTTATTACTACTCTGAGAAAATGGAAAGCTTTTTTGACGTGATGGACATTAAGCTTTTAAAACTGAAAGACAAGCATAATTTTTTTCCTTCAATTACTCCTATTCATAGATTCAGAGTATAAATTTCGCTTTAATTACTCACAGTGGAAGAGTCCCAAAAGACCGTTGCCATGAGTTTCCCAGCTGACTGTGAGACCTTAAACTTTTTGGGCGGCGCTGTGCCATTTTTATGCCAGATGAACCCAAGTTTCATCTCCAGTAACAATTCGACTCAATACACCATCTTTCTCTTCATAACAGAGGTCCAAAAATGGAGATGAATACTCTATGTACTGCTGTTTTATTTATTTTTTCACGTTTCACACCCAATTATGTTGCTGTGCTGACGATTGTCCAAAAGCTAATTGTCTAATAACGATGAAGCCTCGGATTTATACTAATTATTAGTCACTGTATACGTTACGATCCTAACGAAGCTAATCACCCGTCTACAACCCCCTTATTCTGCGAACAAATATATATCCTCTCCGTAGTGTGATCGATTAGATGATGGCTTGTGGTAGGACATGAAGAGCACAAATGTACAGAGAGTGCTAAAATCTGTATTCTTTGTAGTCCTAGAAGGAAGTCGAAGACCCAGATAATTTCGTCTATTTTGTAACACCAACAATGTCATTCTTGAAATGCAACGCTGAATCCCTTCTGTCAACAGGAGAATTTCTCTCTTAACAAGCCAAAACCAAACTCTACAACCAATTCTGATGTATGCTGCCGAAGCTTAGACGATATCGCATTCAATGAGTCGGCTTTAAGAGTTTTCGAGAGGAAAGTATTATGGAAAATCTAAGGTTCTTTGCGCGTTGGCAAAGGCGGTAACCCCAGACGATTGAAAGGTGAGCTGTACGAGCGATGGCAACATTGACCGATTTCGCAGCTAAGGTAGCTAGGTCATGTCGTTCGAATGGATGAAGTCTTTGAAAGTATTCAATGGAGTACCCGCTGGAGGAAGCAGAGGATTAGTAAGACATACACTGCACTGGAAGGATCAGTTGTAGAGCGCCTGGTTTCACCTGATATTTCCAACTGCAAAGAGAAGGAGCGAGTGGCGCGCTATTGTTGATGCGTCTATAATCGCGTAAGAGGTGTATATGCCAAAGCAGAAGAAGGAGAAGAGGAAGCTCTCAGTTTCTAACTCCTTTTCTTCATAAGCCCAGATAGAAATGGAGAATGTGTTCTTTCGTCTCGTCCATGTCTGCCTTTCTATATTTTTTGCATGCACTGGCCATCCACGAATGTAACGTGCATACATTTGATTAGCACTTTGTTGTGCGTCTTGATGTTTCTCCAACATAGTTTGTCCTTAACCGCATCCTAACGGTTGATAGGTTTATAGATTTTTATGAGGAGCTTTTTATTTCATGCCAAAAATACACTCGAAGGAGTTGACATTCCCTAATGAAGGGCGACTGTATTGAAAATTTTTTTTTTGTATACTGGCTTCACCAGAACTCGAACCCATGATACTTCACATGGTCAGACGGAGCGGACGTCTTCAATCATAAAAAAAAGCTCTACATCGATATATATCATCGAAACAGGCAGTCGGGCATTTTTCTTAAGGTAAGTTTCATATTTCTACAACATGATTTTGTCAATTGGCAATTCCAAACCATACACCGTATATTCCAATAATTGATGCATGATTCAAAAGTTGGGCAACTTTTCAGGGGATGAGTCTGCTCAATAGCACATACAAAATCTTATTACCATCAAAGCACTGATTGGACCTTAGTTGTGTGGCTTTATATATATACACATGACAGAAAAAGTCTATGTTCATCGAAGTATATTTTGTTTGCACTATGAAAAGTCGAAAACAATAATCATTCATAAACTTTTTTTACATTATTTTATTTAGTTCAATAAAAAGTAACTGCTACGCGAACTTTGGTACCAATAATTCATATAAATTTAAAATGAGATCACATATAAACAAAAAGATCACTCAAACCAAACAGAAAAAGTCTGCGTTCACTTGAAGTATAATGAAACAAAAGGCTAAAATTTAAAAAAATATATATTAATTCAATAATTTGTTAGATATCTACGTCTTTTAATGACTTCTAGAAGGCGCTTTCCCTGCTGGTTATAGAACGCTGCCTTATCTTTCTTTCTAGTACATTCTATAAGTGTTCTATAGAGTTGTTTAGGAATATTGTACAGCAATCAAAACTTAACAATTTCTGCTGTGTGCTTCGGTTCGTTATCCTGTTGGAAATTAAATTGCTCACCGAGTCCCAGTGTTACTGCACTTTCTTTTAAATTTGTTTTCAATATATTAAGATAATCAGGCTTGTTCATGATCGACTCAATAAACTGAAATTTTCCTACACGCGAACTCATAGCACCTCCAACCACCGTGCTTTACCGTAGGTACAAGATTTTGCTTTTCCAGCGTTGTTCCATTTTTCCTCTAAATAATCTTACGGCCTTTTATCCCAAAAATGCAAAACTTACTCTCATCTGAAAAAATAACTTTATTCCAAAACTATGGAGGTTTGTTTAAGTGCTCCTTCGCAAAGGCCATCCGCTTGAGACGATTTACTCTTGATATGAAGGGCTTTCTTCCTGCGACTCTGCCATGAAATCCGATTCTTTTCATAATGTTTCGCACCGTATCCGGACACAATTTCTTTTGGTATTTTAAATCAATGTATATTGAAAGTTGGATCTTAGACGTGGGTTAGACTTCACAAGAATGGTTAGGTTGCGCTCTTTTTTTTCCGTCAGTTATCTTGGACGATCAGAACGTGGCTTAGACTAATAAGGTTTCGTTTGTTTGAAGTTGTTTATTACTCTCTGGACAGAGGTGTACTGTCTGCCAACAGTTTTTGCGATTTCCCGATAATTTATACCTTTCTGCCACAAACCAGCAATGATTTCCCTTTCGCCAATTTCAATTCCTTTTCGCTTTTGGTCCATAGTCAAAAAAAAAAGAGTTTCTCCTATATTTATATACGCTTTAGCTTCTTTCTAATCGCGATTACTATCGTGTATAATTTAAAACTAAATTCAACACAAACAATTTGTCTTTCAATGCAACAAACAATCGCCTTTTAAAGCACACTTTTTCTGCTCATCTTACTTAAGTAGCGGTACTACAATCCCGTTAACTCAGAATGACGCAGCTCATTTCTACAAAATTTTGCTCAAACATTTTTCAAATAATTGTCTTCAAAAGAGTGTAAAAAAAAATAGTGATTGTTTTAAAATGCATAACTATTTTAGTTGAATACTTTAATACGGTGAATAAACGCAGACTTTTTCTGCCATGTATATATATTCGGCGCTTTGTAGCCACTGTAAGGATTTTTGGCCGGGCTCCTCCTCCAACTTTTGGTTTTGTATCCTGATTTTATTACCAACAAATGGAGGGACCTACAGTTCTCTAAGCCGCCTCCGAACGGCCGATGGATTTTTATGAGGAGCCTTTTTATTTCATGTCAGAAATACACTCGGGGGCTTGAAATTCCCTGACGACGGACTGGAGGACCGCAATTAGAAAAACCTAGACCCTCCGAATGGCAGTATGCAATGCTAACCACTCGGCTATCGCAGCCGCTTATAACTGGTAAAAATATACTAGAGAAACAGGATCAATATAAACTACTTTAATGCCTCCTTCTGCAGCTGGAGAAGTTTTAACTATATTTTAGTTAGGTTTAAGCGATGAGCATTACTAGATATGCCAAGCCATTGATATACTATAGCTCGAAATTTCAAGAACACTTCACAAAAAACAGGTGAGAGGAAGCTGGTTTCACTTGCTGCCTCTAAACAACAAAAAGAAGATTGAATGTCGTGCTATTGTCAACTCATACATACATAATCGTTGCTCGCGATGATTAAGTCAAAAAATGCTACTTGTGTTTAAATTTACACCTTTAACATTCGAGGAAATAGTAAAATTGGTTGGTTTTTTGCTTAACAATCAATCTCTGAGTCGTGGTATTTATTTTGTTTTCATTTGTAGACTCTACTATGTATGCCGTTTGTAGTAGTTCTAATGACTTTAACGCCTAATATTGGTAATTAATATGTTAGTGTCAAGTTTTGGAACAACTTTATTAACAATTTTTACACGCCAACGAATTTTGTTCGTTTGTACAAAAATTTAGCACTGAATTGCTACACTAACATCAAACTAATAACGAGATGGACAAACAAAGGCTACAACTTTCCACTGTGAATTTATTTACTTAGAATCTGACTGTTTGGCTACCAAATTATTTCATGCATGGCCTTTTGAAGTCAATGTAAAAGAGTAATGAGATAAATTGTCATGCACATAAATATTGGTGTAAGTAATTCACGCATTATTCCATAGAATGCTACTTTTTTCAACAACACTAGACTAGCTCTTTGACGCACCAGCAACGAAAAAAAAATTTATACGAAATTAACATTCTAAAATTAAAAAAAAAATCAAATAAAAAAATTTAAAATAGAATAAATTACTAGAAAATAGAAAAAAAAATAGAAAAAATAAATTAAAATATATTCTTACAAATTTATTCAGTTTGTTTATATGTTCCAAAAGTGGTTTTTATTGAAAAAAAAAATACATTATTCAAAGTATTGTCCATCGGAAGTGAATACTTTTTACCATATCTCTAGTGATACTATCTCTAAAAATAAATCCTCTCTGTCCTCGATCCAATCATCAAGCTATTCTTCGATTACTTCAAAAGATCAGAACTAGTGACCAACTAAATCGTTTTGCATCCGTCGAAACAGCCAGCAGTGGGAAGAAGCAAGATCTGCAGAGTACTGCGCATGAGGTAAGACCACCCATTTCAGCGTTCCCAGGTAGTGTTTGACCATTAAAGCCATGAATAGCCCAGCGTTGTCATATTACAAAATCACCTTGACATGCCTTTCTGTCATTTCCGGCCGTTTTTCGTGCAATGCACGACTCAAACGCATTAGTTTCAGTCAGCGTTTGGCACGTATCTTGCCCCGGTAAAACCTGCAATATCTCATCTGGGTTGACCAGAACGCTCTTGGTCTTCCACCCTAAAATCATCACTTATGAAGCGGAGAAATCACTCTCTGCATGACTTATCGGTCAGCGCAGATTCACCATAAATTTCCAGAAGTATTCGATGGCTTTTAGTTGCACTTTTTTCCAATTAAAATAGAAAACCAAAACTTGCCGCAAGCGCTGTTTATTTAACAAAAAACGGGCATTTTCAAAGAGGCAAAAAAAAACAGTGTTGTTGTCGGTGATAGACGCTAATGTACATTAATTATTGTTGACAGCTGTCAAACCTTTGTAATAAAATTCAAATAGTTTGAGATATCGAAAATTAAATTCGAAACAAGAAAAAGTGTTGATATGCCGAAATATTTATATCATTCATGAACGTATTAAATTTAAATTTACGTTAGTAGAATACCGAATTTTAGTTTCAAAAAAAAATTTTTTAAGGAGTTTTTACCAATAACTTCATACCCGAACGCATCTGTTGTATGAGGGCGATTTCTCTGATTTTCAGCACCAATATTTACTTTATTGAATTGCTTTAGAATACCTATGTTATGTTCTTAGATGATTTATTAAAGTATTTATGATATATAATCACATATCTGAACAAATTGGTTACCAGTTTAGCTGCCGCATTTTATGATCTCATATATTTGTTGGCTCAAAGTCGATTTTGATCACTTTTTCAACATTTTCACAAGGCTATATCTCGGTTAACCGTAAAGAATATTGTTTTGGTGTATTCAGCAAAGTTGTAGATATTGAATGACAGAAAAAATGCAAAACCAACTTACACGGAGAAAGTGCATTTAGTGCATCAAAATCGCAAAAATGGTCATTTCTTTACTAAAGGGTGTTTTTTTATAGAGGTATAGAACTTTAAGTTGCAATAAAACAACGATAGATTATTCGATTGACATGAATTTTATTTATCCGAAAAATAATCTTGTGGCATTACATTCTAAATATTATTTCTGGCATATGACCGCCACGGCTGGCGCGGATGTAGTCCAATCTGGACGTCCAATTTTCGATGACTTTTTCCAACATTTGTGGCCGTATATCGGCAATAACACGGCGAATGTTGTCTTCCAAATGGTCAAGCATTTGTGGCTTATCCGCATAGACCAATGACTTTACATAGCCTCACAGAAAGTAGTCTAGCTGTGTTAAATCACAAGATCTTGGAAGACAATTCACAGGTCCAAAACATGTAATTAGGCGGTCGCCAAACGTGTCTTTCAATAAATCTATTGTGGCACGAGCTGTGTGACATGTTGCGCCGTCTTGTTGAAACCACATCGCCTGGACATCATGGTTATTCAATTCACGAATGAAAAAGTTAGTAAACGTTCTGGCCACCATCGTCTTTGAAAAAGTACGGACCAATGATTCCACCAGCCCATAAAACGCACCAAACAGTCAGTTTTTCTGGATGTAACGGTGTTTCAACATACACTTGAGGATTACCTTCACTCCAAATGCGGCAGTTTTGTTTGTTGACGTAGCCATTCAACCAGAAGTGCGTTTCATCGCTAAACAAAATTCGCTTATGAAAATCGGGAACAACGGTAATCTCGTTTTGGGCCCATTCGACGAATCTACGCCTTACTTGATGATCGTTTGGCTTCAATTCTTGCACGAGTTGGATTTTGTAAGCACACAAACCAAGATCCTTCCGCAAAATCTTCCATAAAGTGGATGGACACAGATCCAATTCCTGTGCTCGATGGCGGATGGACTCATTCGGGTCTTCCTCAATGCCACGCCCCTTTATTTTCAAATATTATTGGTTATTAAAACGAGCGGCTTCAGTTCATGAACAAACTGTATTTTGTATGCTTTCAATTTAAGATCTCGACGTAAAATGCATCAAGTCGTTCAATACGTCAGTCGGAGTTGCTGCGAACGGCGCCGAATCGACGGTCTTCGTGTACACTCTCAGCTATAGCCCTATATTTTATTCACTGTGTGCTGGACTTGGTTTATTCGGTCAAATATTATCCAATAATGAATGCTGGGTCTCAAGATGGATGATTGTGTTGCGAAAAGTACACTCATTAGCCCGATTATGTTGACCATAAGTTGAGCGAATCGCCCGAAACGCATTCTTTACAGAACGTGAATTTTCGTAATAAAGTTGAGTGATTTGTAAACATTGTTCAGGCGTAAGACGTAAGTGTTTCCATGGTGAAATGCCAAACAATACTGAAAAAATTAACATGACAGTTTGACACGACTCACGCGTGATCTGCCAAAAAAAGGCTATTGAAAAAAGTACCCCTACTTGGATCACACTTTATGAAAAAAGTGATTTTTTTTTTAATTTTTTGAGTTGATGCCTGTGGTTCTGCTAATCCCAATCTCTACGTGAGTGGTTGTAAATCATCGTCATCATCATTTTCATTTTCATAAGTGGTTTATTTTCAGAGCTAAGATTTGAATCAAAATTCCAATTCCGCTCATATTAAGAAACTCTGCCGATAGGAAACAAATATTTGGACTAGGGCACGACAAATTGTGGGTGAAACTCACAAAATTAAAAAATTATATGTATATGACAATATAAATCAAGTTATTGTCAAAAAGAAAAAAAAAAAACTTAAACATAGTAACTTCAACATTACCTAAAAATAGTTGTTAATTATAACTCATTCTTCAAACTATTTTATTTGTGGCTAGTTGTATTTACGAGTACTCCTATGTAAAAGAGAGTACTCGACTCTCAACTGATGCCGATTTCTGCTATATCTTTAGAGCTCTTTTTTGTTTAAGTTGTGCATTACAAATTAAAATGAAAAAAGATGCTCATTCTAACCTTTTTTAAGTCCTTAGAGAATTAGGAGCAACTCCGCATCATTTCTACTAAGATCTCTAAGAGCAGAGGGAGAATTGCGGACTTGAAACATCCTCGGTCTTATTTTCATTTTATATTTTTAAATATATTATGTTTCTCGATTAAACACTCCAATGTATGTATGCGCACTGCATTAAATTTCGAGAAATCCGCAGACGCACGTGTTATGCCGAGCCGAAATTTTTAAAACTCCCAAAGAATCACAATAATGAAACGCATGCGCTATACATAAGTACAAACGTACAAAGTATTACGCTGTCAAATGGTTGCAAACACATGTATACATACATATAATAATCGGTAATAAAACTCCAAATATAAAATTACATGAAAATCTTACAAAAAAAACATAAACAACAAAGTAAAACAATATTAAATATGGTACAACAACAAAGTGTAGGCCGCAAAGGGTATATGCAAGTATTTATTTGTAAGTTTATGTTATAATGTCGAAATTTATTTTACAGTCTTTATCGTAATTACACACAAATTTGTAAGGTAATAAATTCGGCGCTTCCTTCTACGAAGTCATAAAAAATATGAATTCATAAAACTGACGGAGACGGCGAGAGATAAATTAAGAGTCAAAGTAGTGTATATGCGTTGCGTGTCGAATACATTTTACTATATATGTAATATATATATTTATAAATTTATGTTTATTTATATAAGGGTGGGTTGTATTTGATTGTTAGTTCCTGCAAATCCGTAATCTATACACAATTCTAAAAAAAAAAAATTTGGTATTAAATTGGTTCGAGCTGGGGACATCCCAAGTTCGAATCCAATTCAAACATGGATGTCTGGAAAGAAATCTGATTAGTAAAAGTTGTGGCTTCCGAAATAGCTATAACTTCAGATAGTTGTTGCAATTTTTTAACTTTTCTCAAAAACCAAATATGGTGTGCTCAGCTCAAAAAATTAATTTATAAAATAAAGAAAATTTGGATTTCATTATTTTGTTGTTGGTGTTTATTTTCATTATCTGATTGTATGTATAATTAAAATTTACTTCTTAAAGAAATTATCTGGCTATAAAATATATGTAATTTCAGAAGAATCAACCCGCCACAAGACAACATTCAGTTGACCAAGAGTAACAATTTCTTTTACAGGTCATTCTCTACCAATACACAGGTTTGACCTTGGAACTTCTAATAATTAGTACAAAAGGTGTTTTTACAGGAAGTCGAAACCGTTTAAATGCGAATGACAGATCTGTTGGGATCAACGCTATCCTCGCTAAATGAACTATCTGGGGGACCGTGATATTGGTCGCTACAATTAAATTGCCTTACAATTCCTTGATAAGCCGCGGCTAACCATTTACTCGGGGTCTCAAATTTCTCAAAATCATGATTGGAAGTCCGATTTTTCACATCAATTCGTGGATTTGTAGTTTCTTATTTAACTGTGCAGTTTTTGAATAATCCTGTTGACAGAATTATTCGTCGATGACGCTATTGCTCTAAAAAAAACAACCAACGAAACCCCGATTGATGTCAGTTCATAGACTGGGTCTGGGTATACTGAATATATATGTTATTTCACGATCTCCATGCTCTCTTTATGTGCTCTATAGCTATTACTGTATTCATCCCACATAACCAATAAAGCTGTTGGCCCTAATTTGCCATTCTCCATAGATATTGTTCCTCAAGCTTTACGGATAGTATAATGAGTAGTTTCTCCATTATTACTATTCATACTATCGATATATTGGGCTATCAGTCCAAAAGCAGCAGATTTGGGATTAATTTGGCAACAGATCTGGGACTAATTTGGTTTGGTTGTGCCTGTAACACTGTTTTCTGTGCGAACTGAAACTTTGGACACTTATTTTGAATTTTTTTCTCATATTTTTTTTAGGACTTCAACGCAGATGTACTTAGAGTGAGAGTAAGGAAAAAAATCGATATCGAAAGTTTTCTTCGATCGAGTGTGACTTATTCCAAAATCGCGCCCGATCGAAATAGTACTGGTTTTGGTTTGCCTTGATCGCTCAAACGATCAAGCCACTGCAAAGATGGATCCCGATGTGCCACCGAAAATTGCAAGTCAGTTTTTCGCCAGATCGATCGCTATCGATAACTGTTGGGATCGTGATCGAAGCAGTCACGGATCGTGAGTAAGTTTCAGAATAAACTCGTTGTCATCCGATCACGATCGAAAGATTAGACGCGAGCAAGTTTTTGTTACTCATCCTACTACGTACATATAGGTTATGTCTTGATTATGTTATTTAATTCTGTATTGAAATGTTTTCATAGTTTTAATAGTGCCTTTAGTATGGACTATTACCGATGCTACTTCCGTTATGGCTGGCAGGCCATCTAAATTCTCCCCAAACCTCTTTCTTTTGTATTTATTATTGGCGGATGAGGGCTTGTGGTATAGACGTGTCCGTACGAAACACAGAACTCAAAGAAAGCTCTCTTAGTGGGTTCAGGCAGGTTTTGGGCCACTTTTTATCCATTTTTGCGGTAAAATGCACTTTAAGAAGAGTTTTAAGTGTACGTCCAGGGTCAATATTAAGAGATGCCGCTCGCGGTTCGGAAATTGTAGTATTAGTCGACTTCATCCCTTGAATTCCTGACATAAAAGAAGCAACCACGAATCTTAAATTAGATTAGGTTAAGTTGTATAGGCTGGCTGTTATGCCTTACATAGGCATGTTGGTCATTGGTAGCGCGAGATTGAGGTTCAATTCAATTCAAGGTAAAGTAATCGTCGCGGTAGACATCAAGACTTTTGCGAAGATTAATAAAATATCCAGTTTTGTAACTATTTCTAGTCCTCCGAACAACGAAGCTCCTAAACGTCTAGATGTCTAAGATGAGCAGATAAGACCCGAAAGATTCAGAGTTTCTACACTTTTTACATAAGTCATATGTGGAGTCCAGCAGATATGCAGCTGCTTCTCTGCACCCACCTTATCCACTGTCTACCCACTTCTGAGGACATGTTCTGATGTGAGATTATTACTATGATTTCCGCTTGGCGACATAAATATTTATGGGTTTTATGTGATTTCCTGCGGTGCTAGCTATCTCAGCAGCTTTTCCTACCGCAAAAATCTTTGGAAAATACGGCAATAATGGCGAAGCTTGATGTTGGAAGAGTGCGCTAGCACGTTCTTGCTGAAAACCAATTAAATGGTTTGAACTGAGTGGTAGCAGTCCACATTTATGTCAATATTTGGAGTCATACACAGTGTGGGAGAAGAGGGTACTCAATCTTATCTATGGCGCTTGCGAGGTAATAAGCCAGCTACGTTCGAAACTTTACGAGAGTGTTTGCGGATCCTTTAGGGAAGAAACAATGAAGACTTTGCTCCTAATTATTGAGTATAGAAAAATATCATTTATTTATTTTTACAAAATTCAAAAGATAAAAATTTATTTTTAGACATTGTTTATTCTAAAATTTCATCTAGAATCCTACTTGGCTTTGGATGCATGGTAAAATTCAGCGGCATTCCCGAAATTATTTTTTATTTAGAAAATTCACCTTTCCAAATAGAAGATAGAAAACCTCTTTGATTTTTTTTTTTTGGAAATAGAAACCACCCTAATGGACAACAAATATGCTTTAATAAGTCTGCATGTCTCTGCTGCACGTGTGTAGTTGATATGCCGGTGCAGCGTTGGCGTTGAGTGCATGTAATAGCAGCCCCGACATGGATCATAATGTGCAGCGAGTGACAACAATTTTTAATAGTTTAACAATTCACCGTAAGCACACATATGCTTACATATATTTTAATACATACATATGCTCGCTGCCAATATGCCATTCCAAGTGGAGGGCGTTCGAACGGTCACACTTCATTGGAAGTGGCAACAATTGTGTTGGCTGCAACCACTCACGCGTGAATGTGACACGTCTCCGCCTTCAAAAATTTAAACATTAGAAAAATATGCATTTGTGTTGAGAGGCACACAGCTTACTTCATTTAAATACACACATACGAGTACATACATACAGCGTATCGCATTCATCTTGATTTTCTGGTATTCCATGAAACTACTACTGCTCCCAGTTGCTGGTCTCCGGTGCTCTGGTCTGCATGCTTCTACGTACGTACGTGCGCTATTAAAACACGTGGCATATTTCATTTCCCTTATCTTTATTTTCATTATTACTTATGACAATGACAATGGCGCATTATTTTTAATAGTTAACTTTTTTTTTTTTTTTTTTTTTTTTTTTTTGAATTTTCTAAATACTGCTTGTTGGCCATTTTATGATTGTTACATGTGCATACGTATTATGTTTTATTACTTACTTCCTCATAAATATTTATGTACATTTATTTAAAGATTTTTGATTTCTTTTCTTCTGGTAATAACTTGTAATTTTGTGGAAATGTTTGGAATTATTAATTGCCGGAGCATAATTTGTATGGCATTTAGTGGGAAATAAGATACGTGTGGCGAGATTGTAAATGATTGAGCAGCGTATTGGAGATTTTACTATTTATATGCAGATAATACACACCGGTCACTGTAGCCGTGTAGGAATAAGTGCTTCCTATAATGCGGATGGTCATAGGTTCGAGTCCGGGACATACCAAATTCAAAATTATAGAATATTACCAAAAATGCATGGAATATCAGCCCTTCGAATGAAAATCTGAATCTAAAAAGCTCCTATCAGTCGTTTGGAGACAGTTTGGAATTGAGTTTCTTCTGCTTCTAACAATAGTTTCAAATTCCCATATTATGCCGTTTCATCAGCTGCCAAATCGACATCCACCTGTCGAATGTAATGCGATGAAAGCATAAGTTGATGAATTGTTAAGAACTGGTTAGGTGGGCCAATCGAAAACTAATTTCGCGGACAGAGCAAGCATAAGACAACATATATTTCGGGATTTGAAAACAAAAACAAATATTAATCATCGAAAATCGCTTTTTTTCAAAATATTGTCTAGAGTTCCATACACATTTGTATGCGTTTGAACCAATTGTCGAAGCACTTTTGCCACTCTGATTGAGGTATCTCCAAACCATGCGTTCTGAACGCATCAACCGCCACTTCAGGTGTCGAAAAACGGTGACCTCTGAGTTTATTTTATACGTACGGAAATAAAAATCGAGTCACTCGGTGACAAATCAGGACTGTACGGTGAATAATTCATCAAATCAATGTTTTGAGTGCTTAAAATGCAGTTCAGTCGATATGACAGAGCTCGCATTATCGTGGGAAAGAGTGATCCGAATTCCGTGGCAACCATTTGCTTGTAAGAGCTTCAGCTGAGAACAAATTTCGTTGAATTTGGCTCATTTTGAAACTCCCATACAGTCGATTGCTGTTTACTTTCGCGCTCATACGCGTGAATGCACAATTCATATACTGTTACGATTTCATAGACGTGTTTCGAAGTAACGCTGCAGTATTTTTTAATATTTCTCTCGACCAAGCTACACGAAACTTTTAGGAGCAATTGGAAAAATATATTTCAATTAAACCAATATGCAATACTGAAAGTATGCTGGCCCTACAAATGCCTGTAGCTGTTTTGATCACCAGATAGGTCACATGACGATCTCTCAATATCCGTTTCCGCAAATCATCAATAGTTTCCGAATCAACTGTTTATGAACGACCTTCACGTAATTCGCCTTGGAGCGACCTATGACCTTGATTGAATTCATCATACCATCGATAAACATTAGCCCTTGATGGAGCTTCATAGCTAAAAATTGAATTAATTTCGTCGAAGCACTCTTTCTAAGTTAATCCACGTCGAAAGTTGTACAAAATAATCGCCAAAAAATGTTCGCGACTTATGTCCCGTTTTTGTCCGAAATGAATATTCTAAGTTACTAAAAACAACACAAATAGCCCTCATGTGTCAAAAAGTTCTGAGTATGTATAACAAAAAAAGTGTCAAACTTTACGATAAAGTTATAAGTTACCAGATTGCAGCACTAGGGTTGCGAAATCCCGAGATATATAATGTAACCCTCGTAAAACAAAAAATAGCGCAATCGTCAACCCCTGCAAAATAGGAAGATCTGTCGTAGAATTCACTATTTTATTTTAACGATTTTCGAATCGTTAAAAAAGCTTAGCGAAAATTTTAACGATATTCGCTATTGCTTGATCAGCTGTTCCTTTCATCTAACTTATCAAGTAAAAGAAGCCATCGACAAACGATTTTTTTAGTATTTTACTTACGTTAAAATAAAAAATAAGACTTAAAATAACATATGAGGCGATAATGTACTCTTCATCAGTAGAAGGAAGTTTGCTTCGTGAACTTGAAAGCAACTGAGTATCGAAATTTGTATTGTTTAATCCCAGATATAGTTGAAAGCAGCATTTCTCAACTTAGTGGTCAAATCAAAGGCAGGAGAATAACGAGGAAATGTGTAACTTTCAAGCGTTTTCCAATCTTTCACTAAATTTAAATGCTAAAAGGTTCTTAGTGCCTTGCGATTCTTCGCAAATGGATGCTTTCAAAGGCCCGTTAAAGAGTAATGGGAATGTCTATGACCCAGCTATGATAAGTTGTTGTAACCATCGCATAACATACACAATCAATCGTTCGATGTTTTTCGCCTAGGTTCGATTGGTTCTCATGAATCAAATGAAGCGGCAAGCTGCAAAGGAAATTTTCGCTTCATCGTGATCACGGTTTGCCAAAGGACTACTGAGCCTAGCAGTGTTGCCACCTTTCTTCCGTTTTATTAAATGGAAATAATACCTGTCTTGTGTCGTTAAAAATGAGTTAGCGAATCACTTAATCGTTAGCGTAAGTGAAGAAATTCGTTAGTTAACACTTGGAAAAATCGTATCGATAAAAGCTGCTGAATTTTTCTGTTGGTTGTTGGTCGGAAGGCCAAATGTATTTTAGCATGTGTAGCTGGCGGCATGCTAGTGAACATGAGAAGTGATGGAAGGAATGAAGAAAACCTCAAATAGTTAAAAATAAGCAGAAAAGAGAGGTCAGCCGCGGGTAATAAATAATAATTTGGATTCAATTCATTCATGAAACTAATGTGTTTCTGAAATCTCATATTTGATTCGCAGGAGTTTTTTTCCTCTAGATCATCATAACTTAAGGATTTTTTTATGTTGTATTTTCAACTTGTTTCGGCCCAAAATCACTACAGGGGTTACAAAGCAAAATTTATTTATATAAATATATATGCATATAGATATTGTGGAAAATATTATTCCGAATAAGGACACAAGGTTCAACGACATTAAAAAAGTTCTTGGTTTTCTTCAATGCTTAGAAAGCTTTTGACAAACATATAAATCATTAAACCTCCAACATCGTGTATTGAGGCAACATTTCTTCCAGTTCTAAAAGAAGTCTTTTGCAATTATTATTATTCCCTCAACTACACCCTTTGCAGATGGGTACAATCGATGATGGAAACACGAACAAGCTACGTCAACAGTGGTATTCCTCCCTAAGTGTTTTATTCCCGCTTCTAAAGTTAAGTATTTTACGAGATATTACTTTAACTCAAAAGAAGAAGACTGAGAGTAGTAGCATAAGCAAACGACTATTGGAATAACTGTGACATTAACAGAGTTTTTGAAAAATTGAATAGTTTTGAGGTGCTCCTACCACGAAATACTTTCGATTAACCTCTTGTGTGTGCTATATTTTTGCTTAACATCTTCTAGAGGATGAAATGCTCATATAATATTTAATGTACGCTGATCTAATTTACGAGATGTGTTCAAAGGAAAAGGTGAATATTGAATTTTTTTGAAAAGCATTTATTTATTCATCAATATCTATTTTGTCCCCTTCAAAGTAATCCCCCTCGGATATAATACACTTGTGCCAACGCTTTTCCCAATCCTCGAAGCACTTCTGAAAAGCGCTTTTCGGTGTGTCCATAGTTCTCTCTTCGATTCTGACTTGATCTCATAAATTGTGGCTAAACGGTTTTCTTGCATTGGTTTCTTTAGTTTTTGGAACTTTGGAAATAGGAAAAAGTCACAAATAAGCATTGATGTGTGAGCTGATACAGAATCCACGATTTGTTATTCCACAATTCCGATCGTTTGAGCCGTATTTCTTCACGCAAACGTTGCATAACTTCCTTGTAGTATTCTTTATTAACTGTGCGAATTTTTGGCAGGAACTCATGATGCACCACACCATTTTAATCAAAGCAAACAGTGAACAAAATCTTCACCTTTGCCTTTGAACATACCTCGTATGCTCAATGATAATTCTAACCAAAATTAAGCGAGTAAGTAAAAATTTGACAAGTCCAGATTGTGTCCGAAAAGAGTCGCAAAGGAATATACTAGCTTGTAAATCAGCACAGCTCCCATAGAGCAGTGGAATAGCGTACTCTTGTGAAATAATACTCGCTTTTCCCAGCGACAATAAATGATTTCAGGATCTTCTGTTGCTTTATATTGAGAAAATTTTAATTTTAATCGAAAAGGTATTCCAAGTACACTACATCTATATTTCATGATCCTTTGCTAAAAATTAATATAAATTAATCCTAGCTAAAGAACAAATTTTAAAAGGAAGGTAGACAAATTTCCACCAACAAGGCATTTAGTAAACATATGTACATACATATTATACCTAAATATGTACATGTATATATGTCTGGAAATGCATTAAGTCAACTAAATGTCTTGCTTAAGTCGATACTTAAGCCATAATGACAATATTTGTATTGTCATTGTTGCCATAGTTCGCTGGTGATGCGCACGCTTTTGTTGTACAATGCGCTAATTGTGGGCTGACTTAAGCGGATAATTGCTAAATCCGCTTAACCAGTGCAACACACTACAATCAGATACAGCCACAAACGAGTACATAAGCACAAGCAAATGACAATAGAGGAAGGTATAAATGCGAATATATATATATATATGTATGTATGTATGTATGAATACATACATATGTGCACTAATATTGAGCATGCATTGTGTTAAGTATTTACTTGCGAAAACAAAGTAGAGAATTTTAAATACCTTAGAAGCGTACGCGGACGTACATACGGGAGGGTTTTGGGGGATTGAGAACCCCAGTGAGAAAATGAGAATCAAATAGTCTGTTTTGTACTGCATTGAAATCTTTTCATAAGAAAAAATGTTTTTTTCTAATTATTTGATACAAAACACTACGTTTTAGCAGTGTGCCTTGGTATACAGATTATTCATATTCAGGATAATTTTTAAAGCTGTGGTCGTGATTTGTATTTACTGTAAAATTCCAATTGAACAACCAATAATGGCTAGGATCCAGTTTAGTCTGCGGCTACCCACTAACATTTTTATGCCAGTTATATTATACAACCTGGTATCACCCTCTCATATTTGTATGATCCTTACCTTTTCTGGACTTTTCATTGATAGCGACTCTGCTTTGAGCTCTACCAATTCCCGTTCTGCTACTTCCAGCAGACTCTGGCGGACAACTTCTTTAATTGCTTATACGGCTAACGCCCGATAAGGATTTGGGTTCAAACCACTTTTTCTCTCAAGGATCTTAAGAGGTGTACTGCAACGAGTATCAATAGCTGTTTTTACGAAACCTACAGTGCCAAGAGTTAAGCATTTGTCACATTCCCCATCTCTTGAAGCTGTGGCCAGAGAACTGTCTTGAAAGGCTTTGCTGGTTCCATATCTTCCAAAAAACCAAAAACAACTTGTTGGATGAAAGCCATTCGAACCCCTTTAGCGTCCGGTGACTTTTTAGCCAAAATCTTTGGTTTTGCAGCAAACACTTCGACATTGATAACTGTAATTTTCTGGAATTTTCTTATCTCATTTGACACACTACACTCATCGTGCTTCGGAAATAACTTTAAGTAATCAATTCAAATTGCTTAAGCAGAGCTATACTGTGGAGCGTCGAGACCCCAACAAGACCTGTTCTGTCCATCTTTTCAGTATTGGTAAGGACCGCGCTGAGCTTTTCGATACTGCACACAATTTCAGACAGGGTGATTTTTTATGGGGTAATTTCTTCAAGTTGTTGCTGGAGAAAATAATACGAGCTCCAGAGTTAAAGGGCAAGACGAAATATTTCTTGTCTTCAAACAAACAGTCATCGCATCCGCGACTTGGATCCCACGTGCTGTTGACAGTTATAACTTCGAAGACGTAGATAATTTCAATTGCCTGGGGACCAACATTAGCAACACCAACAATATCAGCCTTCAATCGAATGCAGAATCACTCTTTCCAATAGGCGCTATTTTGAACTGAGTAGGCAATGGAAAAGTAACTAAAGTTCTCTTTCGTCGAACCAAAACCAAACTGTACAAATCGATCATCATTCGCGTCCTAAAATATAGTGCAGAAAGGTAGACGACTTTAAGAATTTTCGATACAAAAATTTTGCGGAAGATTTATCGTCCTTTGCGATTTGGCACTGGCGAATGTTGCATACGGTGAAACGAAGAGCTATACGAGTCATACGGCGACCTTAACATAGTTCAGCGAATAAAATATAGCGGCTACGCTGGCTAGATCATGTCGTCCGGTGGAACTCTGTTGCGCTTTCCCCGACACCATTGATGATCATTCTCGAATTAGCATTTGCAACCCATGGCTGTATTAGTTCACTACGTTTCTACAAGGTCGATTTTTGTAGCATCACGACGTTTAGGCGAATTTCGTTTGTCTTTTTCCAAAAATAATGCTACATTTCGATGAAACATCTTGTAAAGCTCTGTTCGAAACATGTACTCCATTTTTGCCAGATATGTTCCCGGAAACATGAATGAGTGGAGTTCAAATTTGAAGGTAATGAATCGCAGATACAGAAATCCCGAAACCAGCTTGAAGCCTTAGACGTTTGCCAAAAGGACACCAAATTCTTCGAATCATGGCACAGCCACACTGCGGCGCTTAAAATCTTATTTGAGGTCTACACTGAAAGGAGATCCTTAAAATATATCTAAATTTGGTTGTAGACCTTGAAGAATATGAAAAGAGGTGAATTGTATTAAACAAATTTTATTCGTGAATGGAATTTCAATCCAGAACCCCAAGCTCCCTCCTGGTGAAGTGAGTTCTGCGCACGGCTCTGCAAGCGTAAGCTCATGAGCATTAGTGACAAATACTCGTATTCTTTTCTCTTTTTTCCACTAAATCTTTAAAAATATTATTTTTCCTTCTTTTCTTCTTCACCTTTTAAGCTTGGCAAATCGTCATCATTAGCGCGTTCTAAGTACGTGCAAATGTTCAAATACAAACGAGCCGCCGCCGCTGCCGCCACACATGCCGCAAATGCATTAGTGCAACATTTAGTGTCGGCAAAAATGTTTATTTAATGATTTTCACAAGTAGTTAAGTATTTACTTAGACTTGTAAATAGCGCATATTTAGTATTTGTCGCAACAAAAAAAAAACGCTCTCACATACACTCGCCTGTGTGTGTGAGTATGAATGTTTGTTACTTGCAAATGCAATTATATTAAGTACACATTCACCTCATTTATGCATAAAAGTATTTTCCACTCAAATAAATATAAATAAATGGCAAGTTATGGTTAACCTCGGTGTTGGAAATTTATTTTTAAGGTAGACTTAAAATTTTTGTGAAGAATTTTCGCATTGGTATGGTATTGCTTGTGAGGTTAATGTGAACTTTTTTAGTCAACTTTGCAATGAAAATGATTTTCAAATATTCAATAATACCTAATTATTTAATTTTTTAATGAAACTTGGCTCATTTTTACAGTTTTTACTATTTATTAACTAACTTCACAGAAATATAAGCGCATCAATGAAAAGTGATTTGTTAGTGATTAGTCGAAATCGATCATTTTTAACGAAGTTCTACCAAAGAAAATTAAATTAATAATAAAATATTTTATATATTTGCTTTGAAGTTCTAGATTCTAGATTCTTTGAAGCTCTTTGGACATTTTTTTTCCAATGTGTATATTTTAACTAATTTCGAGGCCCGCGGAACGTTATCATTCTTCGCTGAGAGTCGTCTTATCTCAACTTTTGCCTCATAGTAAACATGATAATTCGTTAATTAGACTGCAGAGGTTGGTGTGGTAATATACGCTGACGATATTGCCCTAACAGCGACACTAAAGCTCTCCCAACTCTTAAGTGATTTACTACAACACGCCCTGCATATAAAACGAAACTCGTGCAAGGAAACTTTACTGGATGTCAACTCAGACAAAACCGAGATCGTCCATTTTACAAATAGCTATAAACCAATCTCTTTTAAACCATGCAAACTCAAGGACATGAACTCTATCTACCAAAGTAAAATACCTTGGGATAATCTTAGATAACAAACCCAGCTGGAGCTAAAATATGACAGAAAGGTTGAGGAATGCTGTTACTGCACTCTACGCTTGTATAGCGGCCATTGGTAAGAGAATGGGTCTAAAACCATTTATTGCTCATTGGATTTATACAGCAGTACTTAGACCCATCCTATCCCAACACTGGAAATAAACACTTTCAGGAGAAAACGTGACAGAGTTCAGAGGACGACAGCTATCCTGTTTTCGAGAACTTTACTCTCGAATATTTTAAAAGCTCTGTGCGCCTATGCAGTCGACCTAATTGCATTGTGCATGAAACTTCAAGTATCTCGGAGTAATTCGCAAAAAGCATTGACGTCGTACAATTTGAAATTATTTAAAACTTTAAATTCCTGATGGACGAAGTAAAACGTTGATTTTTCCTTAATTTCTAATATTTTGTTTAATTTTCAACAATTTTTTTAATTTGAGTATTTACAAGTGAGTTTTATACTCTGCTTGCACACCTGCTATCTGAGAGCACTCATCAGCAACTCGATATAAGCGAGCTGTGGAACGAAATAGCAAATTCCTTGCTTACAGCTGCTTCGAAAATAATTGGTTTTCAACAATGCCAGAAAAACAGCTGGTACGATGAGGAATGCCGAACTGCAGTGGAGAGAAAGCAGACTGCCTACCTCGCAACTTTGCGATCGACTAAAACACGTGCAGGGTGGGATAGATACTGAGATTGAAGAGGGAAGCAAAACGCATTTGCATACAAAAAAGAAAGAGTCCGAAATCTATGGGTATGAAGAGCTTGAGAAGCTGGCCGACAAGGGTAATGTTCGAAAATTCTATAAGATGCGGCGACATAAAGAAGGTTTCAAGTCCGGAGCATACTCCTGTAAGGACCAAGGAGATAATCTGGTGACAGATGTCCAGAGTATACTTAGTGTATGGAGAAAACACTTCTCCAACCTGCTCAATGGCATTGAAAGTGAAATCCCCAGAGATGGCGAACCCGAAACTCCTATCGACGACGATGGTAAAGACGATGAAGGAGTTCGAATAGCGATTGCCTGCTTAAAAAATAACAAAACGGCGGGAGCTGATGGCTTACCGGCAGAACTATTCAAATACGGCGGCAAAGAACTGGCACGCAGCACAGATCAACTTCTTTGCAGAATATGGTTGGACGAAAGCTCGCCTGACGAATGGAACCTAAGTGTGTTCTGCCCAATCCAAAATGGCAGGCCCCACGGTCTGCGCCAATTACCGTAGGATAAGCCTCCTTAAAATCGCGTATAAGGTCCTATCTAGCATATTGTGTGAAAGATTAAAGCCCAACGTCAACAAACTTATCAGCCCTTGTCAGTGTGGCTTCAGACCTGGCAAATTCACCATTGACCATATATACGCCATGCCCCAAATCTTGAAGAAGACTCGAAGGGAAGGAATCGATATACACCACATTTTCATCGACTTTAAAGCTGCCTTCGGCAGCACGATAAGAAAATGCCTCTACATACAAAACTCATACGACTACATAAACTGACACTGGATAATACGAGACGCGCAGTCAGTACCAAACGAGGTTTCATACAGGGGACTCTCAATTGTGCGATTTCTTCAATTTGATACTGAAGAAAATAATACGAGCTGCAGAGCTAAATAGGCCAGGTACAATCTTATAATTGTTGGCGTATGCCGATGGTTTTGAAATAATTGGTCGCAACAACCACACCGTAAAATCTGCATTCTCTAGGTTAGATAAAGAAGCGAAGCGAATAGATCTGGTAGTGAATGAGGGCAAGACGAATATCTCCTGTCATCAAATAAACAGTCATCGCATTCGCAGCTTGGATCCCACGTCACTGTTAACAGTCATAACTTCGAAGTCTAGATAATTTCATCCAGATAGGAACCAGCATTAACAACACCAACAAAGTCAGCCTTGAAATCCAGCGCAAAATCATTCTTGTCAACAGGTGCTACTTTGGACTGAGTAGTAGGCAATTGTAACGTAAAGCCCTCTCTTGACGAACCAAAACCAAACTCTACAAATCGCTCATCATTCCCGTCCTGACATATGGTGCAGAGGCCTGGACGATATCGAGATCTGATGACTCGGCTTTAGGAGTTTTCGAGAGAAAAGTTTTTCGGAAGATTTGTTGTTCTTTTGCAACGATGGAACGATGAGCTGTACGAAATATACGTCGAAATTAACATATTTCAGCGAATCAAGAAACAGCGGCTACGCTGACCAGCTCATGTCGTTCAAATCGATGAAAGCGCTCCAGCTTTGAAAGTATTTGATGGAGTACCCGCGGGCGGAAGCAGAGGAAGAGGAAGACCTCAACTCCATTGGAAGGATCAGGTGGAGAGCGACCTGGTATAACTTGGTATTTCCAACTGGCGCAAAACAGCAAAGTATTTTTGCATCTGAAAATGTGCGAAATGCTATAGTTCGTGCTCATAATTTTTCAAGTAAGGTCTATCAAATTATTGTGCAAAATTTGGAATTCTACTTAAATTCTACAGGCATTTCAAACAATAAATTGTTTCTATCTTTCTATTAACTCGTGGTCATTGCTGATTTTAAGAAAATATAACAATTGGCAAAGGGTGAATTCAAGACCTACAAGTCCCATATGTATTGAACTTAATACCATATTTCCTAGTATCATGTATCTTTTCCGTTCAGATGTTGGGTTTTTAATACCCAGATTTGCCAGATTTTTAACCCTTCACTTCTAATATGAGTTCAGATTATTTTTCCATTGTTTGAATGAAGAAGAATAAGTGGATTGAGTCTGCCTCATTTTATTTAACTGAAATTTTCTGCAAACTTTAGCTTTAACCGTACTTAAATCCATCTTATATGCTTAAAACAATATACATACATACAAATGAATAGCAAGTATAATATACAACACCGAAGGACACAAACTAAGTACAACACAAAGATTAGTTTAGCTCTTAATATCAAACGATACACTTAAAAATAAATCCATAATCCATAACTAAATGCCTGACGGTACTTTCCACGGTTACTAAGTAGTTTTCACACATTTTAGGAAGAAAAATTGCTCTATATCACCGCCTACCTGCAACGCCCCGCCAGGTCTGAGCCATGGATAATATGCATTTAAAAACGCTAAGCTGATGATTCTAAGCAGTGTGCGTGTGTTTTCTGGGTGTGACTGTAGTTGTATTTAACAGAGGGATATATGCATCCTTAAACTAAGTAAATGAATATGTATGTTTGTCTGCATTTGAGTGCATTGCGAATCCTTGTTGCTACCATTTGTGACCAAAGCATTTTTTTTAAACTCACCAGGCAACCAGAAATTTTTGATTTATAACCAAGACAACACCACAATTGTTTGTGCCTTTGCGAGTCGAGTTGAGCGGAATGAGCATGAAACCCTGACGAATTTTTGTTGGCGTCAAACAGCTGTTTTGTAGTAAGGCCACATACATACATATATCACAAAATACCAGAAAATTTAGACACACACGCAGTTATATACATACATATGTAGATAAACTGTGTACGGCCTAACGGTGCTGATCTATGGCTTTGGTGTTAATCTATGGACCGATGGAAGGGGATGTGCTTGCTGTTGATTCATATATTTCCATATGGGTTTTGTAGCCTGCTCTTTTCGCTGTGGCAAATCTTCATGGTCAATTTAGCAATAAACAGTTGCCATAAATTACAAATTATGAGCTCACACATTCATATCTTTTCAAAAATCATGACTACATACATACGTACATACATTTGTGTAGATAAGTCACGCTTAATATGCGTAAAAGTAGTGAAATTGATTTGAGCTAAATGTGCTACACTGCCAAAGTATGCGCCCTCCCTAATGCGAATTATTTATGACCTATTTACGGAGGGAATATCCTCGTATGATGCTACTTTAAATGGTATCTGCAACGAATTTTGATGCAATAAATGTTGTGAGGCTTTGAAAAACTCACTTGTGTTTTTTTTTCAAAACATTTATCGATGTTTTTTGAGTTTTTGATTACTTTATTGACGTTTAAGGTCAGAACCCACCGAAATTTATACCGATCGTATGAGAATAACGAGCTGAGTTGATTTAGCCACGTCCGTCTGTCTGTCTGTCTCTTTGAACCAAACCACTTCCTCCCACAGATTTTGAGATATTTTAACTTAACTTGGTAGGCAGATGCATGTATACGTTTAAATAACAGATTTTACAGATTTTAAATTTTGGGTTATAAGACCATCAAAAAAGTATCTAAGAACTTGAATTTTCGTAATTAATAATTAATTGCATTTTAGTTCCGAAAACTATCGAAATCACATATATAGCCCCATACACCCGATTTTTTCATCAATTATTTTGGAGCCTTAGTTTGTTTCATATGCTATATTTTAATCCACTAGATATTTAGAAAGCTTGTATGTAAAGGGTTACTCTTACAGTCGTTTCGAAAAAGCAGGGTTGTATCTTGACATCTGTCAAACCTAATTGTCAAACCAACATGTTTTGTTCTAGTGAAGAATCTGGCATTTATGAAAATGGATCGCCTAACATCCCCTCAATGCTTTAAAATTGTTGAAACATAATACAAAAATGGGAATTCAAAAGGTGTCCACGTTTCGTGCTTTAAGAGAAGATTATGGTGCACATAATTGTCCAACTACTCAAGCAATCGAGTTTCACTTCAAATATCGCTGCTGTAAGTGAAAGTGTGCCCAAAGACCCGAATGAGTATATTTATTAAGGTTCTCAAAAATTGGAGCTTTCATTCGGCACAATATGGCGCAATTTCCAAGTTACACCTAAATCCATCTCAAATCCAGCTCACACAACATCTGAAGCCACCTGACCATTTACAACGCCATAGTTACGTTGATTGGGTGCTTGAACAACAAACTGTGGACCGCGATTTTTGCAACAAAAGCGACGAAGCACATTTCTCACTCGGTGCATACGTATATAAGCAAAATTGTCGCTTTTGGAGCTCCGAAATACCTCAAATAATTGAAGAGAGGTCATTATACCCAGAAAAACTTACTGCCTAGTGCCCGCTTTGCTCCGGAGATGTGATTGGACTTTACCTCTCAAGTGGCCACCGATATCGTGGGATTTGACACCTTTGGATTTTTTTTGTAGGACTACGCGAAATACTTTGTTTTGCGGATGAACCTTTAACTCTTGAGCATTTGAAAACGAACATTCGTCTAGTTATGTCTGATATACCCCTAATATTTGCCAAAATGTGAACGAAAACGGATCGAAGTTCGCAAGAATTCACGATGCAGTCACTTGTATGATGTAGTGTTTAACATATAATTTTATGGAAAAAAAATTTCAAATGCATTTTTATTATCTTATTATTGTGTTAAAACTTGATTATTAAAAAAAATTTCTATTATAAGTTCTACACAAGCATTGGACTTGAAGAGTAAACTAGTGAATGTCTTACGGATGCCTTATGATGATCAGACGAGGCGAACGAAAGTATATGGGAGAGATATAAGTGGATAAAGACAGAATGATGGAGATTTACATTACTACATCTAATACACAAGTTTTAAGTAGAATACTTCTTATTTACGGTCGAAAAAGTTCTCAAGAGTTTGGAGAAAACTATACTGTTTTTTGGCTTATTTTAGCAGGATATTTCTATGCCTATTTTACGTCAAACGACATAACTCAGTAAAGTTTTTTCCAGATACCTTAAGAAGATCACAACCAGGTATGTGTTCACAATTTAAGTGGAAACACCTCGACAAATCTTCATGAAATTTTACGTTTTTTACTTGAATAAATAAATAAAAAAAATTTGGTATTGCTTTTACGGTCTGCAACAATAGAGAAATATATAAATAATTTTTTTAAACCGCTAAAGCCTCTGTTTCTTTGAACGGCTTGATGAAAACCCTTACAATAATTTTATTTCTTTATAATTTGTTATAGTCAGATCTTTATGCTATTAGTCAAAATATATCGCAACAGCTGGCACACAATCAGTAAATACCTTGGGTAAAACGTACAATATGTTTAAAAGCTTCTCGCAACTTCCTATGTATATGCTTGCTATTTTATTCTTTTAATATATTGATTATGTCATATATTTGTAATTTAAATTTAATTATCTTGAAAAGAAATTTTTTTTTTAAATAATTTCTTCCAAAAAGTGGACCTAAGGGTTTCCAGCCAAAATTTACCCAAATATTATGCAAGGATTAAGAAAAGGACATGCCTCAGACACAAATCAAATACAGTGAGATCATTTACCAAATATTATGCAAGGATTAAGAAAAGGACATGCCTCAGACACAAATCAAATACAGTGAGATCATTTGAAAAGATAGAATATCAATTTAAATTCGTCGTCCACACCGATGATACCAATTATTTTGCTGCGCAATTTAAATCCACCAAAATTATGCATTAGCTACTAATTACATGTGGAAATATTGGAACTCAGTGTAATCGAGGCTTCTATACTGACCCGTTATTTTCGAGAAGAGTCTGTATTTATTCATCCGTTTGCGCGTCAAAAAACCTTTGCAATTCAAGAGAGTATAGTTTTCCATCGAAATCTGCTCCATAAAAACCATAAAAAAAGATGAAGAACAAGCTCTTTAGGTAGCCGATGTTGACTTGAGAGAAAACTGGTTTTTTCCATGATTGGATGCGTTGTGCTTCAGCCTTAGTGCTACTTTATAACTTGAGAATTGCTTTTCCCAATTTACCAAAAATTATACACCATATTGAGATTACCAAGTTGCAGTTGGTTTATAATTTACACATTTTCTGAACATGTGTTTGTCACCAAACTCTTCCTAAACGGTTTAGTCGATTTAGATGAAAAGTCGTGGATACCTAAAGTTGTTCGAAAATGTACTATGAACATTTGCGACAGTGGGTCAGTGACGGCTGACAAAAATTCGAGTTCTGGTTTAAAAAATATATTTTTTTAATTGCGGTCGCCCTTAGGCAGGGAATGTCAGGACCCCCGAGTATATTTGTTGTAACCGTGTACCATAAACCTATAGTGAAGTGTCAAAACGTTTTACCCAAGTAGAATTAAACAAGTTGATAAGTGATCTTGAACAATCTAAATAATGTGCATAGGAGCTTTCGTGTACATCTAGAGATGATTAACATCACGTTAAGGCAACAAACGTGATACACCATATTTCCATAATTTTTGTTTGAATGTGGGATAGTCTTTCCAAGCTTGAACGCTGGACAGGTCAAATCCTGTACGTGAGATGTTGGAAGTTTACAAGAGATAAAATTGTAGTGTCTCCTTTGCACATCAAACTAGATGCAATGAAACAGTTTGTAAAGGAGTTAGATTTAAATGGACAATGTTTTCTCTTGTATAATGAGAAAATTTCCTAGTCTAATCATAGAAAAGATAAAAACGGGTATTTTCGATGGGGCACAGATAAAAATATTGATAACAAATACTGGTGGAACTCGTTTGCTGAAGTTGCTAAAGAATTTCTGGAAAATCACAATTCAGGTAACTTCTCTAAAATTGTTAACCAGAAACTTAGAAGGTAATATGTACATCATGTGCACTATCTTCACAGTCACGAAGAACACAGAAGCGGTTTCACCAGGACCTATATGATGGCTGACTTCTGCTGAAGGATGCAACGTGTTTGTCCTGGTACACGTCACTCAAGCAAATCGGTTACAGAGAGTTATTATGTACATAACAATTCAAAAAATTTTATTTTTTCTTACAAAATCTCTTTTTTCTGTTCAGTTAAAAATCCAGAAAACTACAGGTAAAAAAAAAACCATTGCTAATAATGTAATTTTATGGGGTTCCTCATTAAAGAATTATTATAGCCTCGCGGCTTCAAAACTACTGTTGACCAGTACTATACATTAATACACGTGTATCGAAATATAGAGAACTAAAAATCTTAATGATGGAATTGTTTTTGAGAGGATTGAAATCTGTTTGATAGTTTAAAAAATCAGGGGTTGAATCATCTGTTCCACGAACGTACAACTCGTATGTGGGTATTACGACATCCGTGAACAGATGGCTGATCATACACTTGCTACGAACTGTCTTATGACCACAATCGTATACATACGAAAGCTATGTTATCATCTCATTTACTTCATACTTCGAACTTCACAGATCAGAAGAACTGAACCAAGATCTTTTGAAATAAAATAAATACTTGAAATGTTAATATAAACAAAGTTACAGGATTTATTATAAACATTTTTTTTTTAGTAAAGGGTGTTTTTTATAGAGGTATAGAACTTTAAGTTGCAATAAAACAACGATGGATTACTCGATTGGCATGAATTTTATTCATCCGAAAGATAATCTTCTGGCATTACATTTTAAATATGATTTCTGGCATATGACCGCCACGGCTGGCGCGGAAGTAGTCCAATCTGGACGTCCAATTTTCGATGACTTTTTCCAACATTTGTGGTCGTATATCGGCAATAACACGACGAATGTTGTCTTCCAAATGGTCAAGCGTTTGTGGCTTATCCGCATAGACCAATGACTTTACATAGCCCCCCAGAAAGTAGTCTAGCGGTGTTAAATCACTAGATCTTGGAGGCCAATTCACAGGTCCAAAACGTGAAATTAGGCGGTCACCAAACGTGTCTTTCAACAAATCTATTGTGGCACGAGCTGTGTGACATGTTGCGCCGTCTTGTTGAAACCACATCTCTTGGACATCATGGTTATTCAATTCGGGAATGAAAAAGTTAGTAATCATGGCTCTATACCGATCACCATTGACTGTAACGTTCTGGCCACCATCGTTTTTGAAAAAGTACGGACCAGCCCATAAAGCGCACCAAACAGTCAGTTTTTCTGGATGTAACGGTGTTTCAACATACACTTGAGGATTACCTTCACTCGAAATGCGGCAGTTTTGTTTGTTGACGTAGCCATTCAACCAGAAGTGCGCTTCATCGATAAAATGGGCGTAGTGCGCGATACGTTTTCCGCACAGAACCATTATTTTCGAAATAAAATTGCACTATTTGCAAGCGTCTTTCAGGCGTGAGTCTATTCTTGATGAATTGCCAAACCAAACTGAGAATAAATCACTTGATAGCTGTTAAATCGGTCGCCATCTTGAAAAGTAATGCCAACTTAAAGTTGTACCTCTATAAAAAAACACCCTTTCACATCGAAATGCATCGGGGCTTCGCAAGTATATGTATATATAATTTAAATTTTTTTTATAAAACTACTTAAGTCGCACATGCAAAGCAAAGTATTAGGAAGCAAAACATACAATGTTACCATAATTTTATGCTTTTTCATTTTGAACTTAAATTTATGAACATCAAAAAAATTCCCAGAATTTCTCTGCATAATATATGTATGTATATTAAAATCAATTTTGTATTTTTGTAAAAAGCAAACAAAAAATTGGACACGGAAATAAGCGAACATTATTATTTAAGTACCACCCAAAAATCCATAAAGTTTATTACTATACGATAAAATGAAATAAATAAGTAAAAATGTATAAATAATTGTCTGAGAAGCAAATAAATTAAAAATTAAAATTTTTTAATGACAGCGGTAATTGGCTTAACAACTCAGTAAAAAAAAGAAGCAAACGTGAAAAGGCATACCTGTATGAACGCATGTATGAAAAGTATGTACATATGTATGTGTTTAGTAGATTTATTTGCATTTAATAAACATTATTTGTGTTTGATATTTTTTTTGTTTGTAATTATATATAATTTTGTGATTATACTATGTTATGTATGCGCGGCAATGTTTGGACGCCATAAATGTCAACGAAGAAACACCCATGCATGGCGCCACTCGTCGCATGGCACGGCACTCACTACCACATATTGTGCATATATGTTGGTGGCAACGCCAAATGAACGAATGACGTTTACATAGTGACGGTTTGCTGACAGCGCTAACAGCGATAACAACAACAACAACAACAACAACGAAAACCAAACCAACATGTCAGTTGCCTTGGTGGCAGCTCTTCACTTAACTCTTTTACCTCAAATGATTAGTAACGCATACATTTGAGTTTCTTGAAAAGACGTGCGTCTTCTTGCCTTCACTGCATTCGTAATTAGATGAAATTGTCAAATGCCAAAAATTGCGCCAACCTCCCAAAATCAAAACCAAACAAAGGCAGACGGTGTTGTGTGCAAGCAACTGACATACGTCGAATTTCTAAATTACATACAAACATATTTAAACGTAAATATATGAATGCAAAGCTATACTCGTACATACGAGCATGTACTTGTCAATGTCTGTCTGGGCTGTCGTACGTGAGTTAGTTGTCGCTGCAGTCATTCGTAGAAGTCTATGGGTTGGTTATGAAAGTAATCCACACCTTCTTGTGAATATTCGGCGGAAAGGATATAATTGGAGGAAAACATACATGATTTTATGCGTATAAAAGTTATATGTTTGTTGAACCTCTCAACTCGGGTGGTTAAAATTTTGAATGAATTTGCTTGACAAAGAAATTCCCGGGAAGTTGCATCTTCTAGACAACATTTCCAAGGCAATTCAAGTTAATTCACTCATATGAATGCTTATACACATATTACGACATACATAAATATATACATATACAGTGGCGGACAAAAGTCTACATACACCCCCTGTTTGCGTAGAATTGAAAGTCAAAAAGGTTTATTGGAAAATTCAACGATACAGTTTAATTCAATTATTTTCCCTTATCATAAAAACCAAAAAATAATAATTTTTTAACATAAAATAGTAAAACTATGATAAAAAAAGCGTAAATCCAACATAGCCAAAAGTCTACATACAGTACATACATAGCTTATCTCAGCGCAAAAACTTTGGTTAATATCATCGAGGCTACTAAATTTGTCAATTCGGAGGGAGTAATACTGAACAAAGCTTCAAAACGACGTTCTTTGAGTAATGCTGAGCTGAAAATCTGTTTTTTTCTAATTTTTCGCTCAAAAATCTCCCAGAAATGTTCAAAAACATTCAAATTTGGCCTTGAGTTGGTGTATGTAGTTCCCTTGGAGCATGATAAAGCAACCAATCCTTAACAAAATGAGCCCTGTGCTTTTGATCGTTATACTGTTGATAGATCCAGCCTGCGCCAAGCCGCAAACTATCCACCGAAGGCTTCAGATTAGCTCCAACTATGACTTATATTTCCAGCGATCCATATTACCCTCAATAAAAACAAGCTTTCAAACTGCAGGTGCCACAACCGCTCCTCAAAACATTATGTTGCCGCCACCACCACGCTTCACTGTTGGTACTATATTTTTGGCGTTAAGTGCAGTATTTTCTTTTCTCCAAACTTTTGCTTTTCCATCGCTGGCGAATATTTTGAACTTCGCTTTGTCTGTAAACAAGACTTTTTGCCAAAAATCCATTCTCTTGTCTAAATGTGCTTTAGCGAACTCTAAGCGTAGTATACGAATGTTTTTCAGAAATAAAAGGCTTTTTACATGGCGTTCTACTGTGGAAACCGTTATCGTTTAGAGATCTTCGAATTGTTCTTGGATGGACGCACTTTCTTGCTGAGTTTGCAATGTTTTCGGCTAATGTTGGAGCAGTAACTTTAGATCATCATTCACTTCCTTCAGAATAAAGCTGATGTCTCTTCGAGTTACTTTCTGCGGGCGGTCAACAAGCGGCTTATTTTCTGTGGATCCATTTTTTTTTAGTTTTTTTTTTTACCATGGTGTATCCTGTTGGTCGACTTTAGTTGAAAATTTTATGAAATTTCACCATATGATTTCTTCTCTTTCCTGTGCTGAATAACCAAGTTTCTGATGTCAATGGATATTTCTTTTCACGGAGCCATGGTTGGTGCTAATGTGTTTAAACCACAACAAAATTGAATACTAGCAAATTAGAAAACATAATCAAAAAAAAAGTAAAAAAAATGTGACTTAACCGCCATAACAAGACAGCATATCGACATAACTGCTAGTAAGCCCGTGGTGTATGCAGACATTTGTCAAGGATATTTTTGCGTTTTTTCACCATAATTGTTTTATTTTATTTTAGAGAATGGATTTGCTTTAATACGTGTGATTAGAAAAGGATTTAAAATAAAACTTTATACCTACAATTTCCAGCAAAGTGATAGGTGTTTCTACACAACGAATACAGGCGGTGTTTGTAGACTTTTGTCCGCCACTGTATATACATACATATTCAAATTTAAGTAGTTGAATAAGTTTAGCCTTGTATTATGTATGCACTTCTTGTATATTCTTTTACTTTCCTACAACTTTTCGAGCATATCATTACGATTATTATCCAAATGGCGCCTATTAGTCCTACCAAATTATGCTCAACAAAGACGCCACCTTCAAGAAACACACCTTTATATATACACAAATTTATATATAATTATATAGCATTGTCAGTTTTCATAAACACAATGTTATTAGTGGAAAAGTACTTGCATTTCCTAATTATTATTCCACTGACGATTTCATTAGAAACTTTTTACATGTCTATAAAATTGTAATTATATTTTATATTTCACTTGTCTGCTTATGCATACATAATTTCATAAAGCAGTTGAATAATATTCATGCTTGTAAAACATAATTTATTAAGATTATGGTGAGGGTTTCGTGGAAGATAGGAAATCCTTCAGTAAAAATAATATATGTACTTTTTCTGAACTTTTCTTTTTATTCGCTTAAATTATTAAAGACAGTGTCAAGGTGTGGTTCACTCATAAATTAAACTCTCTTTAGTAGTAGTCTAGAGATCGTAAATATCAGGCAATTTCAATATTTTTTAAGGTGATAATAAACAACAATATTTAAAATTTTGAAGTATGCTTTACAACTTACGTATATAGCATACAAAAACATTAAGCTAATAAAAAAATTATAATTTCAAATATTTTAAAATTAGTCCTGAAGTTGATCTCCTCAAAAAATTCGATGTTGGTGGCGCAGGAAATTTTGACACTTGTACTTATCAGAAACACAAAAACCAAGAAGATTTTTTATCTCTACAAGTGTAGCTATATCCTGTATCAAGATTATAAAAACATTTTTTGTTTTTTGAAAAAAATGTGAATTTTTGAATTTCGATAACACCGATACATGCTTATTCTTTGTCAGTTTTTGAGCTAAAATTTCAGATCATTCGCATAAACACTTTTTTATCTACGCCGTGTACAAGAAAGCTGTCCTGAGAAAAACGAATTTAAAGTTTGAGTCTATGAGGGCGAGTGGTCGACTGATAACTGGTCAAAGGCATGTAGAACCGAAAATACTATAGATATTATTATAAAATTTTTACAGTATCTTCTCAAAAGACTATACTTTCGAAATATTAAAAAAATCGATTTTTTGAAAATTCTCGTAGCTTTCTTAAGGGGGACCAGGATTTAAGTAAATACTGTAATTCCTAGTAATACTGTGATATAATTCTAATAATGAAATATCTTTTCCCCCTATATTTTCTTCTCATTCGATTAAAATTTTTAAAAAGTTCTTTTTGAAAAAGGATCTAGATTTTGATCACACGAGCTTTTGAACAAAAAATCATGTTTTTTTTTTTTTGTGCAGAACTGTAAACTTCTACATTCATTATACAAAGTCTGTTAAAAAATAACGCGACTCTAATTTTTGCCCAAAATATTTATTTACTCAACCACTTTATTGTTCTTACCTTTAAACTAGCCTCCGATATAGATTATGCACTTTTGAAACCGCTTATTCCAAGTTCCGAAACATTGCTCTAACTGAATTTTTAGCTAGCCTGTAAATCTTTCCACGATGGGTATTTAATATCATCTTACGGAGCCAGGTCCGTCGTATATGGAGATGGAAACGTCGTTACAGTATTGTTTTTGGCCTAAAATTTACGAAAAAGCAAAAAAATTGAGGAGGTGCATAAGTTATGAGCTGTTTTTCCATAAATCCCTGGTCTTTTTCGAATTGTTTTACGCAAACGTCGCTACACTCAGTAGGTAGTACTCCACATTGACCGTTTCACCTTTTGGTCTTCGTTTCAGTAATTCTACATCGACGCTGACTTGATTTTATGACTCTTGAGCAATTTAACAAATTTGGAACAAATTCTTCCACGCTTTTCATAACCCAAACTTTGAAAAAAAAAAAAACATTTCATCATTAATAAGCCAAAATCAGCGACTTCTTAAATTATGATTCGGCAATCGTTTATAATCATTTATTTCACTTTTTCCAAGTTTTCATCCGTTGTTGATGTTCTGAGTAGTCCGGGACTGTCGTCATTTTCAACGTTGTCGGAGCCTTCTTGGAAATGCTCATACCAATCTTAAACTCTCATTTTGCTCATAGCGAACTCACCATAGGCCTCTGATAATATTTCATGTACTTTGTCACACTTTATTCCATTTCTTACTAAAAATTTTATATAAATTCTTTGGCAGACAAAGCCAACAATGAAATTAGCTGAAAGGTGTATCAGATTTCAAGTGCTTGTGTAAAAACATAATAAGAAAATACATACAATAACTTCATATTGGTACTGAAAATCATCCAAATCGAGCGACTATATTATATAGCCCCCATACTACCGATTTGTTCAGATATTAGGTTTTGACTAAAGAACCGCCAAAACATCATTTAATTATATGAAATTTTTGATTCTAGATGCGAATATTCCCATAAATATTGACACCGAAAATCATTGACATCGGACGACCATATCGTATAGCCTCCATAAAGCCGATTCGTTTAGATATGACATTTTGAGCTAAAAATCCGGTAAGAATGCTTTTAATGGTGTGAAATTTCGTATGCTAACAAACTCCAGTAAATTAAAATAAATATTGACATCATCAAAATAGAATTTTTCATTGTGCAATAAATTTGATATGTTCATGAAAGGTATAAAGACTTCGGCATGACCAAAGAGAGCCTTTCTTTTTAGTACTTGTATTGTTTTGCTTTTCACTTAAATATTTCAATATTAAACTTTTTTATATTTTGACAGCTAGCACCAGTGTTGTTAAGTAAGTGCAAACAATAGCCAGTTGAGAATAAGCCAGCTGAGCGTTCTTTTGCAGGTGAGGTGCAAAAGAAAACGCCTTCCTGTTATGACAACCTTTAGCCTTAGCAAATGCTTGGATACCAGATGGCTTTGAATTAACCAACTTTTCTGTAGTTTCTGGAATGAGTTCCCGTATTTCCTCTTGAAGAACCATTACCAAGTCTTCTTTGCTCGATATCCTTTTTTGTTGTTGTTTTCATTTTTTGGTTGATTTAGAATCATACATTTTCAATGACATTTATATTTGGTGACAGTGCTGGAGGTGTTATCAAATGTGAGCAGTTTCATATTTCTCACGATTGAACCGTTGCAGACTTATGCTTTTGGTCATTATATTAATCTCCTTGCAAGATTCCCATGTATCCCCAACATTATGGCTATTCTTTTTAGAATATCGAAGTCTGTTACATAATTTTTCAATCTACAAATTCCAAATTTCCCACACATGCTGTTGATATACAGCCCCAAATCATTGTACCACTAACACCTTCCTTTAGAATGGCTATTGAATACTCCTTGTTGAGCGCTGTATTTATTTTATGAATAAAACATCTAAGACGTTTGCACTTTAGAGGCACTAATATGGAGTTTTTCATAAACTTTTTTAAAGGTTTTGCCGTTTGTATCATGGTGTATAACTACTTGGTGTTCTATTGTCGTTCGTGGTCCCATTTTCGAACAATTTTGTAATTTGTTAAAGACTGGTCCTAATGTAGGGATAATAACTCAAAGAGGTTGGCATAAAGGCACGTAATAACCTTTAAAACTTTTTTGTCACATTAAAATTTGTGTCAATGTACTAGGACCACGAAACAATAATATGTTAATGGAAAAATATGTAGCCATCAGGTTTTATTGTGACATCAAAACATTTAAAAAAAAAATTAAAAAAAATACAAAAATTAATTTTTTTTAAATTTTTTTGCTTAACTTACAAGAAAAGTTAAGAATTTTCGTGAACATTTGTTCACTTCCTGGTCTCCAATATAAATCTTCTTGCATCCCTGGACTTCATTTACCTTAATAATGCCTTTACATAAAGCAAGTGTCCAGCTGGAACATCTTACCTGGCTCGTTACTCACAGCACCAAATATTCGAAAAACAAATCGAAATGAGAGTCTAACATACATATGTATTTTTAATAACATATTGCACTCTAGAGCTTTATATGACATCATAAGTTCATTCATTTATTCTTTATCGGTTTTGGATTTATCAGGAGAAAGCAAATTCCAGTTTTTCAATCTAGATCTTAAAAGCTCATAAGCTGTTTTTTCGACAGATTCCAATCACGTACTAAATCGCTTAAATTACTGTGTCAAAAAGTGCGATGTTTTTGAAGTTGACGGTTCATAACTTGGGTCCCTATCTTCAGATACCGTATCGTGCTCACTTAAGACAAATTCTTCACTTGAATCCGGCCTCTGTGATTAATTTGGAGATTTTCGACATAGGCAGATGGGCACTATGTAGGATAAGTCTTTTGGCCGAAGACAAGTTTGGATAGTATTTATATGGCATGTTTGGACTCGGCTGTAATACCTTTTGTTTGAGTCAAACAAAAATAACCATCCAAGGCCTATTTTGTTAGAAATTTTTTTTTGAATTGAATATTTTATTATACAACAAAGAAAAATTTGTAGAAGTGACAGCTGTTTCGGAGATCACCACATCTCCTCATCTCACTTCTTTTACCAGGAAGCGAACCTGTGAATTGGCTTCCAAGATCTTGTGATTTAACACCGCTAGACTACTTTCTGTGGGGCTATGTAAAGTCATTGGTCTTTGCGGATAAGCCACAAACGCTTGACCATTTGGAAGACAACATTCGCCGTGTTATTGCCGATATACGGCCACAAATGTTGGAATAAGTCATCGAAAATTGGACGGCCAGATTGGACTACATCCGCGCCAGCCGTGGCGGTCATATGCCAGAAATCATATTTAAAATGTAATGCCACAAGATTATCTTTCGGATAAATAAAATTCATGTCAATCGAATAATCCATCGTTGTTTTATTGCAACTTAAAGTTCTATACCTCTATAAAAAAACACCCATTACTTGTATAGGCCGCATTAAACAATTCAAAAATGACAATCATTTACGTGATATTTTGGTTCCGTCCAAATCACTGGTTGAACAAAAGGCAAATCTCTAGGCTTTTGTTTGGACCAACCTAATAAAAGTACTTATGTAGTTCTATCGATAAACTTCGAAATAAACAATCGATCATTATTTGGAAACATATATATATGTATGTGCATCGGTATATGTATTATAGGACATAAATTTACTCGGCAGCTAAAATTACGGTAAATTTCATACAAAATCATAGTGATTTAGCATAATACCAAGAACTTGGCTGCAAAACAAACATCCAGAAATCCTTAGAGCAAGCTATAATTACTGATCAAGTCAATTTAAAATAAAACACGAATTTCATTGAGTGGAAAAAGGTAGCCGATTTTATTTTGTGAACTATATGTTAAGCATTTGAGGCAGGCAAAATCAATCGCAAACGAAATTACTTGATAGTTATAGTCTTTCAGTTTATAACCACTGGCTATGAGCGGAAGCTATAAAATTTTGATTGTTAATAGCCAGACATTTAAGGGCTGGTAAATGCGCACATTTTCGTTGACTGACATAACTATATTAAGAATTTTTAATACCGTTAGACGTTTTAAGTGTTTTTATTTACGCCCAAAAAAAAAAAAAAAAGAAAAAGAAAAAAAAGCGCAAAGTAATGTATTCAACTTGAATAAATAATGAGCGTGCAATAATTTGCAGGGCGAATTACTTACGCATGTACACATAAAAAAATAAAAAAAATGTTACCCGTAGGAAGAGAAAGAGATTTGGAGCTAACGATATACGAGGTGTGTTCAAAAGAAAATTTTAATTTTGAATTTTTTCGAAAAGTACTTATTTATTAACCAACATCTATTTAGTCCCCTTCAAATTAATTCCTGTGCCAACGCTTTTTCCAATCCTTGAAGTACCTCTGAAATGCGCATTTCGGTATGGCCATTAGCTCTTTTTTTTCGATTCTGACTTGATCTCATCAATTGTGGCAAAACGCTTTCCTTTCATTGGTTTCTTTAGTTTTTGGAATAGAAAAAAGTCGAAGGGAGCCAAATGTGGTGAATACGGTGGTTGAGGCTTGATCACGAATAAGCATTGTTAAGTGAGCTGGTGCATTATCGCGATACAGAATCCACGATTTGTTTTTCCACAATTCCGATCAGTTGAGCCGTATTGCTTCAGGGATGATTGGGCCTTGGTTTCGACATCATAATCATATACCCACGTTTCGTCACCAGTTATGACATGTTTGAGCAAACGCGGATCGTTGTAGACATCATCCAACAACCCCTGAGTGATAGTAATGCTACATTGCTTTTGTTCAAAATTTAGCAATTTCGGAACAAACTTCGCTGCCACACGTTTCATGCACAAAACATTCGAGAAAATTGAATGACATGAGCCGATTGATATGCCAAAATCCTCTGCAACTTCCCTTATAGTGATTCGACGATTTTCAAGATCAAATTTTTCACTGTTTCGCTATTTTCTTCGCTTGTTGACGTGGTCACATCTCCGGGACGCTCATCGTCATCAACATCTTCTCGGCGATAAACGAATGTACACAGCCCGCGAAAAATCAAAATTCACCTATGCTTCGAACATACCTCTTACATAACTGGCGTTTTATAACCGCTTAGACGATTTTCAGCGGCGAATGATATTCTATTTTTATAATTAAATTAAACAAACATAATATAAAAATATATAAGTATGCATGTAGATCACAAACTAATAATGAGGTGAAGAATTTGTTTAATTTCTTTATACTGAAAAATCTAAATCATTAATTTCTGGCTTTCTTGCTGGGTATGTAAGGCAATGTGCTTTTGTGTTTTTTATTGACTATCAAAATAATTAATCAAAATTAAATAAAGGTTGCTACATATATATCTTGATCATCTGTTATCTTCAGAGTGTTTTTTTTATATCTAATCTGGAAATCATCAACAACAGTTATATAGCACATGAAATGGTAGCGCCTGCGTTTGAAGTTTTTTTTATTTCTCTATTTTTTTATTATCCGCTCTAAGTGCTCGGACTGGTTATGAATGAATTGCCTAAAGTAAAAGCATAAGCATAAACATTAATCAGACGCGTCATAAAAAAAACCAGAATTGATTAATATAGTGCAAATATATTTATTGTATATACTTATACATATAAATTTTTTTAGAGAGCTACAGTGAAACGAGCAGCAGTTTTTAACACTGTTTTAAAAAATTAGAATTGTTTTTTAAATATAATTTTTTAATACAAGCGACAAGCACAATCATTCAAAATCCATCACTGATTCGCTTCTTCGCTTGAAATTCTCTTGTTGCTCAGTGAAATCGAAAATCATTTCGAGCTGAATAAAATATTCTGGTACTGAGCCTTTACTGAATGGTTTTGTTGGTAAATTTTTTATTTTATTGTTGATATTTTTCAGTTCCTTCCAGTTTCATGCTCCATCTTCAGTTAATTGTAGCTCCCCTTAATATTCGTTGTGACCGCTTATTTATGCGTTCTTTTTCACACATAAAAACGTTTGGTTAATGATCTGCTGATCAAAACAAATTATACACTTTCAACGCAGCTAAAAAAAAAAAAAAACACGAACAGGTAGCAATGCCAAGGCGCCAAAACTACAAAAGGCGAATCGATAAAGAAACATTTATCAAAAACTTTTCTACTTCACACACACACAAATGGGTATAATTAATGTGTGTAGGAAATACCCTGCAAGAAAAAATACTAGATGTTAACTGTAATGGTTCTCGTTTGAATTTTTGCATCAACTAGTAGGCTGATAATTTTTACGCCGCGATTTTAATATCAACTGTTTGACTACGCATCGGTTTCATACCAGTTAAATAACAGTTCATGTACACCAGTTAAAATACTAGTTCGTTCATACCAGTTTAAAACTTTCTAGTGCACGACAGTTGATAACTAGTTCATAATATTTTAGTCCAAAAGTAGCTTACATGAGAACAGCTCACACTAAGACAATCTAATACTAAGCTATTCTATATTTTGCTGCAATATTCTTACTCTTTAGCCATTAATTCCTAATTAAAAGTGTCCTGTTATTATGCCACTTGTAATATTAATGAAAAACCATTCAAGGGAAAGTATTTTTCTTCACCTCTTACCGTCTAGCGCTGACCAGATCTGGCTTGCCGCGGTACACATGGTTTCATTACACTTTTTGCGATGAGCCTTTTCAGTGAAGTCCAACCTTAGCATAAGCTTTGCTGTGGATAGCGGTATACTCGAAACTTGAGAAGACCCTGTAGGGAAAAATTTCGGTTGTTAACTGGAATGCAACTAGTTTGCATTTTTGCACAAAGTAGTTAATTTTCTATCTATTCCCTTTATAAGTGACTTTTTTTTAACACGCGATGTTTAACGAACTGTCACATATAAGTATGTGTTAAATTTCTAATTCACCAAAAATAAAAATAAAAATTAAAATTAATTCGTTTGCAGTGAGATCCGAACCGTGAACCCTCCTCTGTTATAGCCTCTGAACACTCGGCTATCGAAATGGTGTTCGTTAAAACGATGTACTTCTCAGAGTTTATTAGGAAATTTTTTATTTATCTATTATTAGGAAATTAAATTCAGCCATGTCGTCATAAAAAAGAAAAACACACGAATGGCGTGATGCTGAATATTATTATTATTCCAATTACTCGCGAGCTGCTATAGAAATACCGAACTGGTATGATTTCACCCTATTTCATACTAGTATTTTACTAAATCTTTTGCATACTAGTCTACGTTTTCACTTTGGGGTGTTCACATTAGTTAATATATTTTCTTCTCTCGCAAGATCGTGTGCCGTGCTGTAGCCTGACATATATCTACTTCCGGATATCCTGAAGACAGTCGTGCTGTTTTCTCGAGGATATATTTAGAGTTTTTCTATTTTTATTACCTGTTTACTTTTCTTTTCTTTTTATGTTACATTTCTGAATTGTAAACATCTGATGGCTGATTGGTTGTCAGAAGATATTGTAATAGATTGGCTAATGATCATAGATTTATTAAGCTATTCGGCGGAGTCCATGATTGCAGTGAGTTCTGTTTGGAAGACGTGGCAGCGGTCTGATAGTCTCGTAATCAAGTTGAGTTCGAGGGACCGAATTCAGCATACAACCCTGTCATTAAGTCCTTACACGTCTGTAAAATTCGCTTTTGGATTTTGATGTATAACCTTTAAAATTTTCAATACGCTTCTCTCAGTAATTCTTGCGGAAGAAAAGGTTATCAAAATTAAACGAATAGGTTTTGTGACTCACGTATTTCGAAAATTGTATGAAAGGAAGTAACCGAGCGTGCCCGGCACTTCGATCTCTCCAAAGTTGAACTGTCTTTAATAAAACTTTGTTAAAATTGGCTTGCATTTTCCGTGGGCATATAGTGTGATAAGGTTTTGAAGCGTTTCGAGTGCTTTTGATGATGTCGATTGAAAAGCTTACGTTATAAAGTTAGCTACTGACCGCTGAACTCTGTTTAGTTTGATTTTAAAACTAAATTTATCTACCGTCAGCCAACAAATGGTAACGCACTAGAAAGGGAAAAGTAAGAGTATATCCAGTAGATCATATATGCTCTCAGGCATAAGTAGAAAAGATATTGCTTTCTTTGTTATTTTTGTTGTAGCTTGGCTGTTTTGACCCTATTTTAGTGCAGTGCATTTTGAGTGGTGAGAGAGTTTTCGAGTGATTACCCGTCGATCACTATGAATTCGTCCAAAAAATATCAGTTCATGACCCAGAGTTTCCTAAGACTAATTCAGTGTATTGCTTAAAAATACTGTTATAATTTTAGTCCACGATAAACTGGTATATCTTTTTCTTTAAAATACTAATTTAGAATTCTAATATTTTCACTCTAGTTAAACTTTTCCCTACAGGGTACATATATACTCGTACATATGCATGTATGCATCAAGGTGTTTGTAGCAAAAGAAGGCACTTTTCAGTTTCTGTCGGCAAATTAATATCTATTAAATTACAGCAGCTTCCTACTAATCAATTTCAGAGCGTCACGCCTGTTGTGCCACAGAGCAACCAATGTTTTTCGTGCTTCATCAACAAGCGGCGATGATGATATAGGAAATATATATATATGTACATATGTGGCTGTCCTCTAACTGTGTCAGGTTTGAATAATTAGAGCCTTTTGTTTTGTACGCTGCTGTCTGCATTTGATTTTATGGACTTTTTGAGTTTCTTAACTACTTTCGGAGGCATTCTCAACGAAGAAATAAATAATAAAAAATTTATAAACCAATTTTTTGGCTTTTTTCTAATTGCCGGATTTTTTTCATTTATGAAGATTAATGATGCGCCAATGTAGCTCTATATTTAGCAAATATACTTTTTACAGAAAACAGTTAAGTTGTTGAGCGAAAAAAAAGTGTTTTTCATAGTTTTTGTTAACACAAAATCTGTTTCCCTCTCTCCTCTAGTGCTTCCTCCGCACTCAAATCAATCCTCAACTTTCACGCCTTATTTTCTAAGTTTCGTTTCACGTTTTATATCCTTCTCTTGCGCAGACGCTTGCTTTTTACATATATTTTATTATTTTTAATTTTTTTTTATTATAAATTAGTCTCTTGGCGCCGAAATTCATTAATGATTTGTGGCACGTTTTTGGTTTTGCCGGCGTTTTTTTTAGTTTTTATAGCGCATTCTCCCATTCAGTATTAGGCATTAACAGGATAGTGTCTACACACATACATGTATAGTGGTATTGTATATTAAGAGAGGAAATAATTTTTATAATTGCTTGAAAATTACATGTTGCAATGTGACCATAAAATATAATTGGTTCTTATGAAACTCAGTGCATATGTTGCATATAAAGTGAGAAAGGCGGTGAATATTGTTTTATAGTTGAGCAGAAATTTTGAAATTCAAGTCTCTCAAGTATTGAAAGAATGAAATTTTTCATGCTGTCGGTACTATAAAAGGATCAGGTTAAAATGCGCTCAAAGGCAGAGGATCAGTCAATCTTTCATTCATTTTTTTCCCCCAAAAATATTGGAGTTCATATGAGCTTCTGAACAGCAATAACCGCAATTTATTGTGATGCATTCGCATCTCATGGAATATATTTAAATTTAATTATCATTATTTCATTTTTGAAAATATTTATAAAATCGTAATTTGGAGCAGCGTTCTCATTTTCGATTTCTTGATCGTGGATCCGAAATCAAATGCATCTAGGCCTACTGTTCACCTTACTCCTAGCCTGAGTACTCCTCAGACAGTGTCCGGTTATTACGTAGATTTGGATGCAATGAGGGTGCAGGCGGAGTAGAGATTTTGCTCTCTCATTTTCGTTCAACAGCCAGATCTACTGAGTCATATTATCACCATTTGGACCATCCTACTATCAAGAGTGTCAGGTTATTAAACCCATGGTACTAAATTTTGGTATGGAGTAGATACTTTTTTCCCCTTCTCTTCTATTAATGGCCAGATTATTTCATGTGGCTTTTTCTGCTATTAACCGATCTTAGTAGATAATTTGCCTGGGAAAGATGTGTGCTAACGCCATGTTCCGAATTTACTGCTACTGAGACTGTTCCTCTTTTAATCAGCTCGTCGGTCGCATAGTTTCCTGAAACTAGTTTTATGGAGCCAAACCCTATATATTTTCATAGAGGTAAAACTTTTTTGAACAGCCTCTTACGGCCCGCTCGTGGGACCAAAACATTACCTCAAACAATAAAACAGACAACGCAACAACAATAATGAATAAAACATTGACGACGAACGCTACGGAATCAGATAGAAATAATAACAATGACGACAAACCGTTATGAGTCTCGGAGTCCGATGACGAAAACCTTCTCGCCTTCAGCCAATAGATCAACGAAAGAGCTTTTGAAGGTACCAACCACAATACACCAGAAGCTAAATAAGTAAATACAGCGGATACCAACCGAACTACCCAATAAAGAGGTACACAACCAAGCTACAGTACACTGGCAGCATCGAGTAAAGCGTAGAAGAAAAAGCTTAAACAATTTGTTAACCAAGTGTGTATAAGCCGGTACTAGTTAAATGCTGACAGCAAATCGTTGAAGATATCGAAAAATAGCAATCGGGGCTAATCAAAGACAATGCGATCAGATCCCAAAAGAGAAACTGGTCGAGGAAACAACAGAAACTCGGTTGGAAAAGCCTAAAGAGAACGGGACAACCATAGCAGCAAAGGACGCCAGTGACGTGGCCAGGGACAATCTGCCAGTAGCAAGTAGTGGACGCCACCTTTTCAGCCATTATCAAAGAAAAATGGGTTAAGATCGACGTGGAACGTATGTATCTCGACAACCCGGCGGGTCCTCATTCGAAATATGAATTTTCGGGATCACTTAGGAAATATTAGGTTGAATATCAAGGCGCTGACCGAGCCTTGTTTTTCTAGCGTTTCAACTCGCTTGAACTTTAGCAAACACATCCAACGAAAGAAGGTTAGTAAGAGTTGCAAAGGAATTGAAGGCAACGCTCCTATAATTTCTATTGAGACTTTCGGACGCACTTTTTACAGTTTGCGTTTCGAAATAACTTGAGCGAGCACCAGTCACCAAATTGTGAAGTCGTAAAAATATGTGGTTTATAAGTACACGGTAGGCGGTATACACTAGTATATAGTACGAGGACTTGTTCTTTGTATGATTTACATCCAGACCGCAAACTATGCAACTTGTTGTTTACTGTGTGTAGCACAATTTGGAGCAGACCACTTGGAAGTGTTTTCCAGCCGTTGAGAAGGCGGTGCCAAAGTCCTTTTCGGTGTTTGGCACCAATTGGAGATACAAAGTAAAGCCAGGTTTTTCTCCATCTGATGGTTATAACGGAGTGGAGGTCTTCATCTCTCTCTGAATCTATGGGCAAGTACTGCATAGAAAACTTTTAAAGCTGGAGTGTTCTCATCATTCACATTCTGTAAAGAATGTGTTTCGCGCGCTTCGCTCAACTTATTGTCACTCGGCCTACTGAGCGTACTATTCGTAACATCCATCTTAAGATCCAGCATTCATTATTGCATAATATTCGGGCGAATAGACCACGTCCAGCATGCAGTGGAGAAAATATAGTGCCCGTAGCTGAGAGTGTACATGAAGACCGTGGGCAGTCGATTCGGCGCCGTTCGCAGCAAACTCGGACTGACGTATGGAACGGCTTGGCGCATTTCACGTCGAGATCTTAAACCTTCCCAAATATCGTTCAGCGATGAGGCCCATTTCTGGCTCAAAGGGTATGTAAACAAGCAAAATTGTTGCATTTGGAACGAACAGTAACCTGAAGAGATTCAAGAGCTACCATTTCATCCAGAAACAAAGAACGGTTTGATGTAGTTTGTGGGCCGGTGGTATCATCGCTCCATATTTCTTAAAAAATGATGCCGGTGAGAACGTAACCGTCAATGGTAACCATTATCGCGCGATGATAACCAACTATTTGATGCCTGAAATTGAGGCTCGTGATATCCGCGGCAATTGGTTTCAAAAAGACGGCGCCACTTGCCTCATTTCGCATCAATTAATGAATTTAGTGAGAGAACATTTCGGTGAGCAGATAATTTTACATTTTGGGCCGGTCGATTGGCCACCAAGATAATGTAAATCACACCGTTAGAATTTTTCCCGTGGATATTTGTAAAGTCTTTAGTTTATGCGGACAATCCCACTTCAATTCAGGCCTTGGAGGAAAACATCACGCGTGTCATTCGCCAGTTACCAGTCGGAATGCTCGAACGAGTCATCGAAAATTGGACTCAACGTATGGACCATCTGGGTCACAGCTGCGGCCAGCATTTGAAAGAGATAATATTAAAAAAATAGACGCCAAATAGTGTTCTTTCGAATGATAGTAAACATTTCCCATTAAATTTGAATTTTCTGTATTTTTTTCACCCGACATCACAACCTGTTTTTTCTTAGTTTTCGAAATAACGTGTTAAGAGTAAAACACTCTAGAAGGAGCGAGAAAGCTCCACACTAAGGGTTTTTTTTCTCAACTGGTTATGGATATGTCTTGGAATTTGGATTTCGAAAGGAATTTCACGAGTTTTTCTTAATGCGCGCCAAGAACATTTTCCTTCAAGCAGAACGCACAGTATGCGCTATTAAAGAGCATTAAGATCAGTGTCAGTCAGTTAGTCAATACATATTTTTTGTTTGTAGACTTATATAGAGCTATTTTAATGAAGTTTTTAAGTGTGAAGTGTCTATTTGCACTAGTTCCATGTAAATTACAAATAAGCTCGTATTCAACCTAACAGTTATATATTACATTTGTATAAATATATATATATTATATACATATATATATATATATATATATATATATATTTTTATACAAATTAGAGAGTCTAAAGAGTGTACATATTTCCCATACTTCCTTAGTTTCACTTCTGAGTGGTTCCACTTATATGTGTTACATATGTTACCATATATTTGTTGTATTTTACTTGTACTTACTTGTACATATTTACTATTCACTTATATGTTATTGTTTATTTGGGACATTGTTGTTTTTACCTTAACCGCCGGTGATCCTCATCAAAATCATCCATTTATTTATTTATTTATTTTCCTTCGGTGTGTGGTCTTTCGTTAAACTAATTGAGAAAATAACAAATTTAGACATTTTCCGGCGGCTGTGTAAACAATGTGTTAATTACGCAGCACATCTACATACATACGTGCATGTTACAAAAATACATGCACATATATATACATATATATATGTTTAGTAATCCCTAAGTGGAACCCAATGTTAACACCATTAAAATGAACCTAGTTTTTTCACAAGCAAATACAAAATTCCAGCCTGGTATCGAAGCTAAGAGATGGACTAAACTAAAGCTAAGCACAAAGTACCTGGGTATAATTTTAACAACAACAAGATGTTGTAAAGGCTAAATATGAAGGTACACGAGAAGAAGGTAACTGCGGCCATATATGCAATTAAAACAATATGTGGTTGCTTTGAGGTCTATCGTGCTCTGATCTGGTGGAAAATTGCGGTAAAAACAGCATATGTATATGGAACAGCTGGAAATTGTCTTTAATCGCTCGATACTCAATATCACCGGAGCACTTAAATCAACTTCCTCTGCATCACTGTGATTTTGAATATACCGACGGCGATCTTAGCACTCGACTCCAAATTAACTAAGAAGCAGAAAATTCATTCAGGGTAGTATACCATTTTTCCTAAGGTTGTGAATACACTACATTGTCACCCGCATTTCAAAAGTCGTCTACAGCTACACTAGAGACAGACAAAAGGAACAAAGGACTGAAGTTTGCATACAAAATCCTGCGAGGCAGTTGCGGCTACAGTCTACTGTGCTCAACCAGAGGTAAGAAGCTCATTCAAATGAGTCAATCAATTATTTCCTAAGTCTAGCCGGAAACGGGAGCAATCCTTATGCAAGATATGGCATCAATCCATGTAGAGCTTGGAATCACGCAAAAATATAGTAAGCTTCAATGGCACCAATACAAGATATTCGACTTAAGCTCTGAAGCCTAATTGATACGTCTACCAGAAGTACGGCTTTGAACGGACGCAGATATTGAATCAAGCGGCTCGCCATAGAAATGTATTCCAGCTCCAATGATATAAATATAAAAAAATAGCATGAGAATTTCCTATTTCAATGACGACTTCTGCAAACGTTGTAGATAGCACGATGGAGGACATGCACTTTGAATGCTAATTCACTCAGTTAGGAAGGTGAGGCGACACAGCAGATTGAGGTCGTCACACAAACCAAGACTGACATCAGCACCATCAAGCGGAAATGATAAATAGAAGATAAATCCTTATGAATTTTATTACAGTAGTCATATGGAGGAGCGCAAGTTTGGTGATGGGAGAGACCGAGTGTTATCGTCCACACTGGTGGACTAACTTCTCGCCATAATCCGCATCAAAGCAAGGAGAAGGACGACACAGCCACAGAGCTTACATATGAGTAATTAGCTACTTTAACTAAAGGATGGACATCCGAAATATGATTGCTTATTATCTGATTCTGACGCAAAAAATACATCAGCTACTTTTTTCTTACCAGACAAAAAGAATCGAAACTAGATGTTACGATGGACGAGCAATATGTCTCTCGTGTTCTAGAAATACGTACTCTCTGGGTTCCTAATATCGACTCGGACCATTACCTTGTCTCAGTTAAGATACACAGCCGCATCTGTGAAGTTAAAAATGCCAGCCAAGAAACTCAAGGAAGGATCGACGTCGAAAGCCGCTATCCCAACGGTCAGCAAAGCAGTTTTCTACTTAAATTGTACTCCTGTTGGAATTTCAAGCTACATATATTCAACCGACAACGAATTCATTGGCTTGTGACCAAGTTCGTAAAAGAGCTAATACAACGAATTGAGACAACATTGAAGACAGAAAAATAGAGAGGCTAGTATGCGTCAAAATGAATTAAATGAATTAAAGATAATGTCATGACCGGAGATTCTTTCTTCAGGAACAAACTTCTTTGAAAAGTAAGAACAAAAGAAAGCATGCTCGGCGATTGGAATATGGATATGCTCTCTCCAAACCATAAAAAGTTGGCAGCCCACACCCTCCGCCAATTATGGTGAGATAAGCCTCCTAAATAACGCATATAAGGTTCTATCTTTCGTTCTGTGTGAAGAACTTAAACCCACCATCAACTAACTGAACGGGCCTTATCAATGTGTGCTAAATTCACTATTGACCAGCGCTAAATTCTGAAAAATACATGAAGGAAACCACACCACATCTTCATCGATTTTAAAGCTCCCTCGACAGCACAGAAAGACTCCGCCTCTATGACGCTAAGCAGTACCAAAAGCTCTACAGAAATTGAGAAGCGCCTCTTCGAGCCTTCCGGAACCCAACGGTGCTTCAGACAACAGAAAAATCGCTTTACCAGTACCGTCCATACTCCAACTCTTCTATATTCTTTTCTGAGTGTATGACAATGCAAATTGTCTATACGATGAGCACTCTCGCCTCTCCAAGTATGCAGATGCTATTTCAAATGCTGTATCCGTAAACTTTTGTTTTTATTTAGAATACTCGTAAAAGCTCGAGCTTAATCACGAATGCTTTCTTGTAACGAGTATCCACCAGAACTGCCAGTACTACTTGTTCAAATACATACTTGAGCTGCTCAAAATTTTGAGTTCCAATGTACGCCACTTCTTTTAATTGGAATTTAAAATTTTTATAAAACCTTTTGGAAATTCAAATAATTTACAACAGACATTCAATATGATACTCGTGCTTACATACATTCAAGTACTTGTAGCTGGTTTTTCACAGAATTTATCCACCTTCTTCTTATTATACATAACAATCGGAAGCTATAAATATTGTTGTTTGACTCTAAAGATTCACTATCAGCGCACAACTATTAACCAGAAGCACATAAAATCTGTCACAACATTTGAGTAGCCAAATAACAATTTTAGGTTATAAAAATTCCAATTCCAGAAAACCAGCGAACAAACGAAAAACGAAAAACCACGATTTCAAAGGAAATTTGGAACTAAATGAAAACAAAAACGTCATTACAAAGAGTTGTAGCGAATAATAATTGTGAGTTTTTAAAAAAAAAATTGTATAATTCTGAAAAAAGTGGAAACAACGTAATTTCATTGAGAGCAGCTCAACGAATTGTTAATCGCGAGCACGTAAAATACGAATTAAATATGCATACGAGCTGGTTTTTATTTATTTGTTGCGTTTTTTGTTGTTGAAAAAGTAAGAAAACAAAATAATGTTTTAAAATTTGTTAAAAAATATTTATGTGTTTGAGGTTATGTTGGCTGAAAAAAAAAACATTTCTCTTAAGTTCCACAATTTCTTCGAAATTATCCTAATAAAACTGGCTTTGTTTGTGAAGAAAGGTAGCAAGCAGCAGCAGTGCTGCCTGTAATCAGTTGATAGAATCGAAAGCATGCACCAACAAATTGAGGGTGCAATAAATTCAATGAGGGTGTCAAGCAGGATTACACTAAGCACATACGCAACATAAAAAAAAAAAAATTTAGAAAAATAAAACCGAAAACAAAAAAAATTCTACAAGGTGTTACCAACAAAAAAAAAAACAAACAAAAAAACAATTGGCGGACAAAGTGTACACAACACAAGCGCCTACATAAAGCGCACAAACACGATATATACATTGAAATTATTGAAATCTACTTGCACGGCCGAGCTCAGAGCTCAACTAATGCCTACTGGCATTGTTCACAAAAGAAATTAAATGCCGTTTACAGCTGCTGCTTATAGAAATAGTTTTTTTCTCTCTCTATTTTTCGATCGAATTCTAACGATTGCGACACTTTCAATTACTCAATACTCAACTCAACGGCAGCTCCACATGCTGGCGAGCAAAGGTTGTTGAGTATTATTGTTTATCGCTCAGCAAGGATCTTCAATTCAGCCTGGCTTATCAATGGTAAGTTGAGTAAAGGTCCTAAAGATCAGCATGCAACATGTCGGAGGCAACAAATAGTTTACAGTTGACATTTGTGTGTAGTTGTGCATCATATATTATACTTATTTGGTTTTATCTATAGTTTTTATTTTCTATTATATTGCACATACTTTGTCTGTGCCTTATTTATTAGTTGCCGCCTTCTTGTTGTATTCCCTATTTTATGGTTTTCCTTGCATGTCTGGATTTTCAATTGTGTCATTGGTTTTTTCTTCAAACATGCCTTGGTTTACGCTTTAATCACTTAAATCTCTTAATAATAAAATGTGTATAAATTTGAGAAAAAACGTCAATAAAAGGTGTGAAACTGTTTAAATTATGTCCCAAAAATAATTCTTTTCTTGTGGTTATGTGTGGCATATTAAATAGCTGAGGTTCTACAACAAACAATTGCTTCACTTTTTATTACCCTGCTCTACTGCAAGTTGTTGGTTATACGTTTTGGTAGTAAAAATCAGTCCGAAAAGTAATTGCTATATTCCGTTGGCTCTAAAGGAAGTCATCAATTAGAGTTCAATAAGTTTCAGATAAAAATCATTGATTATTTGGTAAGGTTTTCTAACAAATGTATGAGTGTGGTAACAAAGTTGTTAAAAATTTTAGGAAAATTTGAAATTTGAAATATGTGGAATAAGCTTTTCAGCTGCTTTTACATGAGATTTTCTCTCAATAACCTTAAATATACCGCCTCCTTCCACCAAAAATTCGCGCAAAGTTCGATCACGAACAATATAACGAAAGCTCTAACATGGACTCCCCAAAAACTGTAATGACTCTCTTCAACTTTTTCCCCCAGGGCAAATTTCAAAAGAGTTATAACTCAACCTTGAAGGAATTTAAGTGCAGGCTCGGCTAGGTTACACTAGCTGGGTGATAACCCGTACATAGACGTTGTAGTAGCGGATGAGGGTAAAATCTGATTTAACGTTTAGTCGAAGGACTAAGGCGGCCGCAAAAGCGGAATGATTAGCATTGCGTAACACAATTCGAGTCCAGGTTCGAGCAACATCCAAAATTATAGAAAATTAATTTTTCTAGTTGTTGTCACCCGTCGGCAGGGAATGTCAAGCCCTCCTATTGTATTTCTAACATGAAATAAAAGCTCTTCATTAAAAACCATCGATCGTCCGAATCGACCATTTTGTTGGTAAAAGCATCAAAAATAGCTTCAGCGGTTATGAAGCGCCGGACTTAGGAGCGTCTATCTAGTTTTGAGACTCTTGGCTTGACAGCAGTTCGAGTAAGTTTTGAGTGCAGCTACTGGAGTAATTTCTAATGCCTCCGCTATACAGATGGCAGCAACCTTCCACACCAAAACACACATAAGTTCCTGCAATAGGTTCCTTGTAACCCTTCTCGCCTTTATTCTCTTCTCTTTACAATACCTCGAGATGCTTGGTGTTGTCCTTTAGGGTTAATTCCATTCCATTTCTAACAGCTATGCTCACAATAATACGACTATATCACGTCTGAAATTGTACTCTAAACAGAATATCGAACAAATGTAGCACGACTTGGTGCTCTGGTTGCCCGAACATAATAACAATTTTAATCACTATGAACTCCGGACATAAAGAAGGTAAGCCTCTGTCCAAAGAAAAGCTTAGACTGACGTTTACTTAGAAAGCCAATAGCAGATGGTTAAACTTAACCACGTGGAACGTTGGAAATAGGATCTCGGCAATGTCAAATACTAAAACATAAAAAAAAAAAATCAAATTCTGTTCATTCACCTGTTTTACATCAGCATAACAACTTGGCGGTTATTGCTGTTTCCAAAGACAAATTCAGCAAAATGGAAGAGAAACCCTCAAGAAGAGCTCTTTCAGCTTTCTTTCAACGGGCTTAGAAAACAGGATTTAGAACAGGGGGAAATGGGTGGTAGATGAGTAGTTTCTGGTGGGCATACATAGAGGAGGTTAATGTCGTAGAGGTACTCATTGCATACGTTGGGTATTTCGGAGTCGATTCTAGATAATTAATAGTAGAGTATACCGCAGTGAGACGACTCGTGCTCATCGTCTACTATATTGGTTATATGCGCTAATGGCTCTTCTAACTTTTGGTTGTAAACAGTAGTCAACTTAACGTAATCGACATTGAAAATGGAGCCGAGCTGGTACTCTATCTCGCAGCTATAGAAAAGGGTCTCCAAGAATTTCTATATTGATTACTGCAGATGTTGTGCAGTTAAGAGGTGGAAATATCGGAGAGATAGTAGTTTTCTTTTGAACAAAAATCCTAGTCAGATGACAATATAGAGTTGTCATCGGCTTACGAGTTTAAGGAAACACCATCTGTTGGCAGAACAAAATTGGAAGTACAAAATATAAACATTAACGGGGAGTTTATTTCTCCAAAGCTTAGAGTTGTGACGTCAAAATTATGTGGATGACTGTGTCGAAAGTTTTCGACAAGTCCAAGTATCGAAGGCATAAAGTCACTGCCCTCTCACTCATAGTGTGGTACTAAGCGGTCATTATCTAATTGTCGTAAGGCCAGCAAGAACCGTGACATCGAAGCTGCTTAAAAGAGGACGATTCTCACACTTATAATCTGATGAAGGCAATTGCGCACGGCACATTAATTCCAATTCCATCAAAGCTAGATAACTACAGCTTCCTTAGTATATCTTCAGCGATGTTTAGGGATTAAGCTTTTGAAGAAAATTGTAGGAAAATATATTTTTTATTGATATTAGGGTGACACTTTGGGGTTGATAGCTAAGATTTCTGGTGGGTAAGTACCACAATGAAGTTTATGAGATCAATTGTCGCCGATAACAAACAAATTTAATTCGGCGATTTAAAGGGTTGCCGGGAATGTGTTTTTAAGAAATTGCCTTTTAAAGATTATTCAACCAGCGGATGAAGGGCGGATTTTTCTCATACGATTCTATCTATTCCTCCAAAAATCTTTCTTCTTTTTTTTTGCGAGAATCCATTAAAAGTAGACTAGATTTATCCCTATGATAAGATCTTAGTAAAATTTTATGTTTTCTACTATTTCAAATAAATACATGCATAAATGCAATTTGAAACTCATTTCATAACGAAAATCTCCTTCGGCTTGTCAGCTGCCATTTGGGCGAGTATGTTAAAATTCTTTGGTAGACCAAATAAATAGGAACAGCTTAACACGCATGAGTAGCTGCTATTTGTCTAGCAAAAAAAAAAAAAAAAAAAAAAAAAAAAAACCGAGAATCTCAAACAAAACAATCGAACACAGATAAAAGCTATGAAGAATGCATTTGTGCGGTCTTTTATGAGACTTTAAGCGCACGAAGATGGGCACTTTTTGATTGGCAAAGAATATTGTAAACACTTTTTGTCAGTTGTTTGGGTAAGTCTAGTCTGCTCTACGTAAAAGGTGTTATCAGTGGCAGTTGGAAGCGCAAAACAGTTAGACACAAATATACATACATACTTCACACTCTTGTCTTGTCTAAATCCTGTTACAGCTAAGCTAAATTTGACACATACCGTGCGGAGGCTACATTAGCAAATAAAAATTTGTATTCCAACACTCGAGTGTTGTTTGGTGTGGCATTCAACATTTTGACATGTCGTTGACAAGCTGTTGTCAAATTGCACAAACCCATAGTTGTTTGTATAGTGAAACATGCTTTGTCGGCTCTTTGCGTCCTTTGTATGTAGATATTTCGTATATATTTTTTTAAGTATTTCTTTTTTTGTCTACAAATTGTTTCATTTATTTGTTCATGCTACCTTTCCGTAGTTCTTTTCATATGAAAATTGCTTTAAGCGGATTTTGTAAGATTTGAGTGTGGCATTCTGAAAATCTATACGATATGCCTGCCATTCTGATTATTTTAACACTTCAATGCATCTTTTCGAAAGTTTTCTTAAGGCGGTGACAAATATTTTTCCGTTATTTCTACAGTTTTTTTTTTCACTAAATTGTATATTTGCATTGAAGTGTGTTTATGTTCTGTTGAACAAAAAAATATTTCCCCACCCAGTTTTCTGAAACAAAAAGGTATTTCTTCCGCTTCAGTGTGCATTTAACGTATTCCTTATTAAATATTATTTTAGGATAATTGGCGTTTTATTTGTTTAGCACTTGCATAAATATTTATTTTTCAATACAGTTCTCATACAAAAAAAAAAAATGTTTTTTTTTTTTTAATATAAAACTATTTACCGTAGTTGAAGATATCTTCGTAGTTACTTGGAAGCATATGGCGTTGAAACAATGTTTGTAGAGGGTGATCCGTTATAAGTTCCCTACTTTTTTACAGAAAAAAACACAGAAAATTCAAATTTAATGGGGAATGTTTATTATCATTCGAAAGAACATTTTTTGGCATTTATATTTTCAAGATTATCTCTTTCAACAATCAAATAGTCGGTTGTCATGGCGCGATAACGGTTGCCATTTTCTCACCGGCATTATTTTTGAAAAAATATGGACCGATGATTCTACCGGCCCACAAACCACACAAAACCGTTGTTTTTCTGGATGAAATGGCAGCTCTTGAATCTCTTCAGGTTGCTTTTTGTCACAAATGCGTCACTTTTGCCTGTTTACATATCCATTGAGGCAGAAGTAGGCCTCATCGGTGAACAAAATTTGGCTTGAACACGTCGGATTTTCTTGGAACTTTTCAAGAGCCCATAGAGGGAAGCGATGTCGGTTGGGCAGTTCTGGCACAAACTGTATTTTGTACGCTTTCATTTTAGGATCTCGACGTAAAATGCGTCAAGTTGTTGCTGCGAACGTCGCCGAATTGACTCTCCAAGGTCTTCGTGTACACTCTCAGCTACGGCCGCTATATTTTTTTCACCAATAGTGTATGCATGGTCTCAAGATGGGTGATGGTGTTGCGAATAGTTCGCTCAGTAGGCCGATAATGTTGACTATAACTTCAACGAAGCGCGCGGAACACATTCTTTACAGAACGTGAATTTTCGTAAAAAAGTTGAGTGATTTGTAAACGTTGTTCAGGAGTAAGTCTTTCCATGATGAAATGCCAAACAATGATGAATAAAAATAACATGACAGTTTGACACGACTCACACGTGATCTGTCAAAATGGCTATTGAAAAAAACTACCTCTACTTGGATCATCCTTTATATACACTTGTTTCCATATACATATGTATATTTAAGTAGAATGTCAATTGTATTTTTGAAAATAAATAAAATTGCTCAAAGAATTTAAAATTTCAAAAAAAGGATTAAATAAATTTTTTTACCGAATTCAGATATCGAGAACAATGCAAAGAAAATCGATTTTTGAGCTCAATTAATTTTTATGTTATTCGGAATGAAGATATTTGACTAATAAGAAAAATTTCTATTTCAGCGCTAAATGTAAGTAATTTTCGGCCCGATCTCTTGACATATGAGTGGGAAAGAAACAGAATTCTCAAGCAAATGAAAGACCACGGAAGATTTATAAATTCTACAAGAGATGACATATGCGATGGGAACAAAAATATTATGGCCGCCGGGCCAGACTAACGACAGGCGTGAATGTTATAAACCGGCAATTTCTGCAAAATCTAAATACCTCGTTTTCTCCATCGCATAACCAATGGGTTCAGAAAGTAATATGAGATGAAAGAGTAATGCTCAGCAATATTTCTCGATATAGCTCAAGCATTCGTTAAGGTATGGCATAAAGGACTCATACACAATATTAAAATGATTTTGCCGATAAACTTACATCAAATCTTCATATCATGTCTTACTAATAGGCTGTTTACAGTTAAGCTAAAGGAATTTATCTCAAAAGAGCATACCATTACCGCTAATGTTCTCCAAGGTAGAGTTTTGAAATCAACACTGTATATCTTATGTTCTTCCAACACTCCGATGAATGAAAAAATACTAACCTCTTATTCGCAGACGATATATACCGCTATTTTGTTGAAGTGCCCACATCAAAGCTTATAATACACCAGATAACCTCTTAAAACTCATTCGCTGCTGGCTGTGAAACTGGTACATAAACGTGAAGCAACAAAAGTGTAAGCATATCACATTCAATTCAGAGGCAGAAACATACCTCAAATATATGCTTGGATCACAAATCCATTTGTACAGTTCAGTCATAAAGCCAATATGGATGTATGGAATATATTTATGAGGCTCTGTTAGGCTTTCAATAAGCAAATTCAGTAAATTCATTTCTATGTAGTTGGCCTAGCAGTAGCGCTTTATGTTCTGTGTGTCGACCAAATTTTTAAATTTGTTTCGATTGTGGGCCACTCTACCGCTACAATGGCAACATCAATTTCATTTTCAAGTCATGAATCGTTTCTGGATGGTAAAAATTGCCAAATGGAGTGTTAAGTCGTAGCTGCGTGCTGGCCAGCCGTAGAGGCAATTATGGTTTTTTCAAATACAGTGTGCAAAAGATCGGTTGTAAATTGACTGTGTGGCACATAGCGTCGTCCTGTTGAAACCACACATTGTCCATATCATTCACCTCAACTTTGGATTACTAATAATCCCTGAGCATCATGGCACGGTTAGCATCAACAGAGGCGGTTACGGCAGCTCCTTTCTCGTTTTCGCAGAAAAATAGACCAACGATGCCGCCGGTCAACATGCTGCACCAAACCGTCACTCTATGAGGACGAAGTGGCTTCTTCGAAAAAGATGTTTTTCGGTAAAAATTTTAATGTTTTGCAATCGCTTCAGCGATTTTCGATTATAAAACCTTCATACCGAGGTCTTAAGCGAAGACTTGAGCAATGTCAATGTGAAATTTTTAAAGAACTGTGTCGATTTGGTGCATTGAAGGCTGTTCGAGCACACTTTAAGCTGCAGTAGTAATATATTCTACCGTAAGCACTGGTTCACCGGCTCGTTAGTGAACTTATAAGGCGAATTATTTCGCCCGAATTTCGTGTGTGATTTTCTTGAAATTGCAATTGAATATTTACCATTTTCAAAGTATATTTTCAATATTTCGCAATTTTTGTACTACTATTCGGCACATAAGGAATTTCCTTTTCAAGGGGATAAAATAGAAATTCTTGAATAAATCCAATTTATTATTTTATTTTTTTAATATTATATTACGTTAGATATTTTTTTGAAAAGTTCAACTTCACTTAATAATGAAATCAAATATTCACACATGAATGACTTATTTCGGCTAGAAATAATTTTCTTTTCATATCTTATGTATGCTTAGTCACTGGTAAGAGCCTAAACATAGTTGAAATGAAGACACCGAAGAGAAGTTAGATACTTGACCCTGTTTAATGCAGATCTTTTGACGAAAATACCAGTTATAAGGAAAAGCAAACTGACGATTTGACTGACTGATTTTGAGCCACGATAATGCACCATCACACGAAGATGTCATTGTGAACGAATTCCTGGACAAAATTGCAGAAAATATCATCTCACAATCAGCGTATTAATTTTTTCGCTTTCCAAAACTCAAATTACGACTTCGTGGCACCCACTTTCAGGCGATGAAAGACATAAAAGTGAATTTGTGCTGATAACTGTGCTCGATTGACAACATTGAGCACTGTTAGTAAACTAAGCTATAGATCGCGCTCAAACAAAAGTCGGTATAGAGAAAAGTCAACAAGGGTTTTTCTAGATAATTTTTTGATAGCTATTTAAATTTTTCAAAACCTCTCGATGTAGCGCTGAAGTCGAGTTATTTTTAAAGAGTCATTATTATGCACCAATGCATGACAGGCATCGAGATAAATGATCTCGCTATATGGCGCTGCTGTTAAATTACTAATAAATATTGTATTTTCTCGAATTTTCTATGAAGCAAAACGAAAAGGTGTAGAAAAGAAGTTCTATGTATAACACTTTAATTTATTTTTTTTTACCTTGTCCGTAGCAAAAATGTCATCGAATAAATAATTTTAAATTTTAATTTATGTTAATAGACATTAACATATTTATCGAGGCATTAATATGTGTTTCAATTTTAATCTTCAAGATACATGTGCACAACTGCAATCTCATCTACAAGTAGATAAATTTTTCAACAATTAGCTGCGGCACTAAAAGTAGCAACACGTCATGCCACATTGAGAATTTATTTCACACACAGAGTGAAATGTAGCAAGGAAAGAAAGGTGGAACGAAAGCATTTGATGGTTAATTTAAAAATTCGTAATGCCTGTGAATCAGTGTGCTATGAGTATGTACTAAAAGTATATATCTATGTATATTAGAATGCATTTATAATGTTGTATCTTCTCTCTGGTGACACTTACATAATGTTCGTAGACAAAGCCATATGAATACAATTACTTACATGGTTAATCCACCAATGGGTTAAAATAGCAGCACTTGCACTGTTAAGTATTCGAAAAACGCAGTGCCACACCACAGAGATGCACCAAATTTGACACGCAAATAAACAATAAATTTTATAAAGGCTTTTGCTACAAAGAGGGTGTTATTTATAAACACATGGATATAAGAGTACATCCATGTATAGGTAACATAAATATATGTAAATATGTTAACAAATATTATATGTAACATATATGACATATTTAAAATAAAATGAACAAGAAAACACATCAAATTTAAATTTACAAAATTTATTAAAAAATACTTTTGAAAATTTTAATTCCAAAATAAATGTAATTAACTTAAAAATTACATAACTGTATAATACAAGGATTGTTTGATAATTCAGTGCCTTTTTAAATAAAATATACTTCTTTTTCGACAAAAAATGGTGTTGCTTTTTCAGGTTACTGTCGAGTAGTTTCAGTTTAGTTTTTCGTGCTGATCAGACCATATTTTGTTTTTGGGAAAAGCGAAAAAATACAATAACAGTCTGAGCGCGGTAGATGTTATAGCTATTTCGGAAACCACCACGTTTCCTCAATTGACTTCTTTCCAGACGGACACCCATGTTTGAATTGAATTCCAACTTGGGATGTCCATAGCACGAACGGTTAAATTATTAGGATACATGTGTGCCGGGTGAACAAATAGTTGTTTTTCACATTTTCACCCTTTCTAAATATTTGCGATCAATTGCAAAGAATTTATGTATAGGGTGTTTTTTTATAGAGGTATAGAACTTTAAGTTGGCATTACTTTTCAAGATGGCAACCGATTTAACAGCTGTCCAGTGCTTTATTCTCAGTTTGGTTTGGCAATTCATCATGAATAGACTCACGCCTGAACAACGCTTGCAAATAGTGCAATTTTATTTCGAAAATAATGGTTCTGTGCGGAAAACGTATCGCGCACTACGTCCAATGATACGGACCACCACCCCATAAAGCGCACCAAACAGTCAGTTTTTCTGGATGTAACGGTGTTTCAACATACACTTGAGGATTACCTTCACTCCAAATGCGGCAGTTTTGTTTGTTGACGTAGCCATTCATCCAGAACTGCGCTTCATCGCTAAACATCGCCAAAATGGACGTATTGCGCTATACGTTTTCCGCACAGAATGATTATTTTCGAAATAAAGTTGCACTATTTGCAAGCGTTGTTCAGGCGTGAGTCTATTCATGATGAATTGCCAAACCAAACTGAGAATAAATCACTTTACAGCTGTTAAATCGGTCGCCATCTTGAAAAGTAATGCCAACTTAAAGTTCTATGCCTCTATAAAAAACACCCTTTATATTTTAAACTTGTCGCAATATAATTGTTTTTGTGAAAATCTACTAACAAATATTCTAAGGCAACGCCTTTTTATTGTTAGAGAAAATTTCGTTCGTTCAGCGGGCTCTTCCGTAATTCATAGATGCTTTTTCAGGACACTGTTCAATAACATTAATTATTTTTTTCCTTCCAAATAATAGGTTTCTTCAAAGTCCTCAAAGGAGGCGTTTATTTCTGTGATAACCTCTTCAATCTATCTGAATATGTTACCGTCCAAATATTTCTTCAAACTTGGAAACAAGAAATAGTCGTGCGAGGCATTCTCTGAAGCATATGCTGGATGGTGTAGCAGTTCGTAGCTCAATTTATGAATTTTTGCAATGGTGCGCACCCGTGCATTGTCCTCATGGAACAGTAATCTTTTCGTCAAATGCAATAGTTTCTGCTTTAAATCAAGAATCTGTTCCAAAGCTCCGAATAATATTCGCCGATGATCGTTTTATCCTTTTCAAGGTAATCTATGTAAATGACACCACAAGCATTTCAGAAACTGCTCCCATGCAAGTTTACCTAGAGAAACCCACTGTCTTAATTGTTCTTTGGTCTCCGGTGTGGTACGATGAATACATGTTTCGTCTACCGCAACGAAACAGCGCAAAAATTGTTTGGATTACGGTTGAGCATAGCCAAACAGATGTTGTTGTAGCGGTTTGTCAACCCCGTCTAGGATCAGGTAGGACTAGTCTTATTCATCGAGGTCATCTAACGGTAGGCCCAGGAAACGTGCTGTTTTGACGGGTTCGGACCAGAGGGAGAGGGGTATTAGATGAGTCGGCTTAAGTGGGCATGCAAAGAGGTGTTTAGTGTCGAGCGGGCATTCGTTGCAGACAGGACATGTGTTGGGTATGTCAGGGTCAAGTCTGGATAGGTAGGAGTTAAACCTGCTACAATATCCAGATCTTAATTTGCCCTGGGTTACGCGCCCTGGGTCAAGGCAGCTCGAGCTCTTGTTCTGCTATGGATGGTGATTGGACTCCGAGAATACCATTCGCGGGAAGAGAGTTCACAAAGGTGTTAATGGACTTTCGGTGAATGGTGTTTATGGCCTGTTTGTTCGCCGTCCTGACCAGCGGGTCTTGTCTGTATTGCTGTACGGCGTTCCGGTAGTCAAGTACTTCCTTATATGCAAAGGTGGTGATTCAGCTTCCAATAAGAGTCTGTTGAGATGATCCCGACGGTAGCATCACAACAGATATTTCTCACACAGCATAACATTATGCTCCTTAACATGGGGGCATAAATGCTTCACTGTGTAAGTGGTGCTCTGGCGCCATCAGGAGGTTTCCCATCACGGTCAGAAGGGCGATGTTTTGACATGTTTGAAGCTTCTTCAACTGCGTCTCGCTAACCTCTGGCGTCTAAATCGGTGGAGCATAGCTTACGACCGGCCGGTCAATTGCGTTGTACGTTGCCGACAACGTCTCTTTGTCTTTTGGCAGAATACTAAAAAATAGGAAAAGGCTCATGCTAAATGCTCATGACATATAAAACGACCAGGAAAACTAACTTTTCCACAGATCTTTCCGAGTGGGAATAAAATATTCGAAATTCTGTGGCCACCTCAATAACAAAGGCAGCTTTAAACTCGATGAGAATAACTCAAACTTTCAAGCAAATATGGTGGCTTTACTACCATCATCTTTGGCAACCGCTTGAATTGGGATATACAATAAGTTTCTGGTAGACAGATATTCGAAGGAGATAATTAATAGACTGTCGACGGGATATAGAGTGGTTCTATAGATGAGGAAGACATTGAAACATTAGGTGTATCATTTATTCACCTACGCCTCAGATATCATCATCCATGTTATGAACCAATTGAAATGTCACACTTTTCATGATACACCCAGCTCCAATATTGCGAAGGATGGAAGAAATTAAGACAATTCATCAAATCGAAAAAAAGAATGTGCAGGGGCGCACAGTGACCCTAGCTTATGGCTTAGATGTGGACCTTCGCGGTAAGGTAATTAGTCTCCCCTCTCGAGCTTATTAAAAATTATTAAAATAAAGTTCTTATGCAAAGTAATTGTTTTTCGGCGAAGCTTTATAATAATATAATAAAGGGTAATCCATTTTTTAAAGAAAACAAAAACGCGGAAAATTCAAATTTAATGGGGAATGTTTATCATCATTCGAAAGAACATCCTTTGGCATTCTTCCACCGGTCCATAAACCACACCAAACCGTAATCATTTCTGGATGAAATGGCAGCTCATAAATCTCTTCAGGTTGGTCTTCGTCCCAAATGTGGCAATTTTGCTTCTTTACATACCCATTGAGTCAGAAATGGGACTCATCGGCTCATTTGGCTCGAAAACGTCGGATCTTCTTGGAATTTTTCAAGAGCCCATAGGGCGAAGCGATGTCGCTTGGAAAGGTCGAGCGTCTTCAGATCTTTAAAAAGCTCTATTTGGTAGGAATCTTCAAGGTCTTCGTATACTCTCTCAGCTACGGCCGCTATATTTTATTTACTGCATGCTGGACGTGGTCTATTCGGTCGAATATTTTCCAATAAGGAATGCTGGGTTTAAACATGGATGCTGATGTTGCGAATAGTACGGTCAGTAGGCCGGTTATGTTGACCATACGTTGAGCGAAGCGCGCGAAACAAATTCTTTACAGAACGTTAGTCTTTCCGTGGAGAAATACCAAACAAAACTGAACAAAAATAACATCACAGCTTGACACGACTCACGCGTGACCTGTCAAAAAAAGCTATTGAAAAAAATACCTCTACATGGACCACCCTTTTTAACTGCGAGCCAGAGAAATTAAAGTCGAAAGAACGTAAAACTCTATGGCTCTGCGAATTGACCTTTTTCTCAATGGCTAGTTCGAGAAAGTTTCTCGATTTCCATTTACTGCATGACGCATTCATTCTATCCATTTAAACACGAAAACTATTATTAATTTTCTTTAGATTTTCCGAAACACTTAATTAATAGTGCAAACATTAATCTCCAACACAGGAGAACTGTCAGCTGTCGAAACGCCTACTGCCAAAGAAATATGCAGCCCAAAGAGATATATTAAAAATGTTGCAAAATTGCCGTACAAACCTACACACAAATACATACATATATTTCACATACATACATACATGTGCCATAATTTATGTGTCCTTCAATCATAGCCAAATGCAATAAACATAAAAGGCACATAAATTATGAATTTTCGACTGCCTTTTATAGCCCCTTAAAACTGCACAAACCCAACAAATTTCATTGAAATTTTTAACCAAAAAGAAAATAGTAAATTGCTTCATCGACGCTCATATATCAATGTATATATATGTGCAATAATGCGATAAAATATTGTCAGTCAATGACATGCTGTCAGCAATGTTGCCGCCCTCGGTGCTGGCGATGGACTTGCATATAGGAAGAGTACACACTTTGAAATGTCCTACATACTAAATGTATGTATGTACTTTTGTATGTGCATACCATGCAGAGTGCGTGTGAGTCCCGCTCGTCCGTTTTGTGTACGTGCCCATAACGGCAAATTTCGTCCAATAAATCGTTTTGTGCTTAAGTCCTTTTTGTTAAATTTCATTTTCGCCATTTCGGTGTTTTTTTCTCTTTGTTTGTTATTTACGAGCAATGTAAAATGCCAAAATGCCTGTCAATTTTGGTACGAACATATTGTTTATAGATATTTTTGTATTCGCATATCCTGCCGACGACCGACCGCTCATTTCATTCTCTCTTTCATCAGTGAGTTATTGTCCTTAATGAACGTAATGATTTTTGGGTGTTGTTTGCAATCTGTAATCTGCTGCAGTATTTTTTTCGTTTTTTTCATTCTTTTATTGCACTTCCTCCCTACCTTTGTTTATGTCTACTCGTATGTCCTCTGTTATTCTCTCTCGACATTACGCTTGATTTAAGCCTACGATTTTTATTGGAGATTCCGGATAAGATTGAAGGCAAAGTGCTTTGATAAATGGCAGGTGTCGTTTGTTTTCACAAATCTTTGGTATTTCAATTGCGTAGATGTTGTAATTTATTTTAGAGAACTCAATGGTCCATTACAATGCGCCATCAATAAAGAAGATATTTCGTTTTGGCAAACTCATAAAATTATGTCCGCCATACCTTGCAGTGAGTGGATAAATATATTTATACGAGTAATATTCTGAATATAATGGTGATACTACTAATGGAACTAACCATAAAAGTTCATTTGGAAAGATTTTTCGAACATCAAAACGACTGGTTTATTTTAAACTAATATTTTTTTTCGCGAATATGCTACTAAGGAAACCCTGCTGGTTGAGAGGTATCCATTGAGTACACATAAATAGAAATTTTAGTTTTGAAAAAACATTTTTCAATCTTTGATTACTTAGAGTATCAACTTAAACTTATTGATATAGGCTAACCCACCAGTGATATCATTGAACTATAAATGGGTCAAACTAAGGGTTAATCTTCGTAGGTACGATTATATTATTCATCAAACAAACTAGTTTTAAAACAATTATCACAATTTAAAGTGAAAACTTCAGTCTAAAACCAAAAATTTTAGCGAAAAATAATTATTTTATCCCTTCGTTAATGCCTTCTTTAAAGTGTAGTATTTTTTGATATCTGCCATTTGCTTGAAAGTGGCTCGTGCGCGAGCAAATTTTGTTAGGTTCACCTCAACTTGAAACACCCAGACAGTCGACTTTCGTGTTCACACGCATAAATCCACTATTCATTACCCCTCATGACGTCATAGACGTGTTTCGAAGTACCGCTATCGTATTGTTTAACATTTCTCTGGACCCGATTAGATGCACGAGCCTTTTTTACGCAATTGACAAATTGTATGGTATGCAACGTGAACCATCTTTTACGCTGAAATATTCACTCAATATTGAAAGCACACAATTGTTTCAGTAGTATTAACGACGTTGCTTTCCGAAACTTGTTTCGTAGATCCTTGTCATTGAAAATTCTGAAGCGATTCTCTTATAGTCCGCCCACCTCGTGCTATTATGTATCATGCGCTTTAAAATTCCCGATCGATTTCAACATTTCAACCTGTTGAATATTAATTTGTTCAATTGCGTTAGGTTTGGTTTAAAAGGCCGTCGGAATTTTTTTATCTCTAACCTTTCTTATATCACTTTTGCGAGATGTCAATTATTGATTTTATATATATATATAGGGTTATCCATTTTGTGGTCTCCAAAATAAACATAAAACAATGCATTTAAAATAATTATTTTTTCATGAAATTCCGTTTTAGTATAATGTTTGAACCTTGGCAATATATGTTTGAGGTAATTCTTGACAACTCTTTGGCACATATTGGGCGGTATCTCAGCCATAAATTGACGAACGTTGGTTTTGAAGGGCTCAAGAGTTAAAGGTTTATCTGCATAAACATGGTGTTTCGCGTAGCCTAACAAAAAAAGTCCAAAGGAGTCAAATCACACGATCTCGGTGGCCAATTGACACCGCCAAGGCGGGAATACGCGGCCGGGAAATTTCTTTCGCAATAAAACCTTGTCCATTCGTTGTATCCGCATGTTGTGGCATGTGTCACCATCTTGTTGAGACCCCAGCCGTTTTCTTCAAGTGCAGGCCAAATCGTTTATCATACGACAATAACGCTCCAAATTGACAGTGATAGTCTCGCCGATGTCGTTTTCAAGGAAGTAAGGTCCAATAACACCTCCGGGCCAAAGAGCGCACCAGACAGTAAGTATTTTGAGAGTGTAATGACATCCCTTAAAATATTTGAGCGTTCTCGAAGCCCCAAATATGAGAATTTTGCTTATTTACGTATCCACCGAGTGGGAAATTTACCTCGTCGCTGAAGAAAAAATTTGTTGGAAAAACCAGCGGTCCAATGCTTGTTCTTCAGGCACCCAATCGACGTAACAACGGCATTGCGAATGATCAGATGGCTTCAGTTGTTGTGTGATCTGGACATTGTATGGATTTAGGTGTAAGTTCAAATGCAAAATACGCTATAATACGCCGTTAGAAAGTCCCAGCTCTGGAGAACGTCGAGAAATAAACACATTCGGGTCTACAGTTATACTTTTACTTACAGCAGCGATATTTGAGTTGGAAGGATTAAAACGATGATGCACAGTCCTTACAATATCCGATACAGTCTCTTCAAACCACGAAACATGGTCATTTTGTAGTAAGTTTAAACAACTTGACTTTTAACTAAAACAAAATATATTTGATTTGACGGTAAAGGACAACTAACCACCGAATGGAAACCCTTTGCGAGTATATATATGTGAACAACTCTCACATCGTTTTCCCACTAAATGACGTCATTAATAAATCTTTAAAAAAGTATTTAAGAAAAAAAATCGTTTTTCCTTTAAGCATTCCATACTTCCCCCATTGTCTCTAACTATTTTCTTCATGCTCAAAAATATATTTCAATTTGTAAAGTAAATAATACCACAACGATATTTCGTCCTTGAAACATTTACACACGCCACGCAATCCTCGAAGGCCTTCGTCACCCAACTGTTAAGGCGCTTGCGGCAGCAGGGTAAACTAGTCACGTCAACGGTTATTTGTAGTTTTTTCTTGGTTTTTTTTTTTTTGAATTTTTTTTTGGTTTTTTTTTGGTTTTTTTTTTTTGATATGCATGTGCATATGTGTGTGTGCACATTAGCACTTAACAATAACAAACAGCAACTTTTCGACTAATGACAATCGTAGATCGAACTGTTTTTCGCATTAATTTTTTTCCGCATACCAAACGATAGTCGCCCCTTTTTCCACTCTCCCATTGTGCCTGCCAAATCATTAATCTTATTTACTTTGACTGCAGCAGTGCCGCAGCAAGTTAGCACACCCAGCAGTGAGGCGACAGCAGCCGCCAACCGTCTTGAATGCTTTGTTATGTGCACGTACATACAATTAAGTATGAATATCAGCGCGCACACACATACATCCATACAAACGAGTATGTGCTATGAACATAACATCATATCAACTGTAAGTCGTTGTATCCTTTCAAGCGTAAACACATGCGATTACTTGTGTGCGTTTCCTTTTTTCCTGCTGCGCCCAACCAGCCAGCCATCCTTTGACGCGCATCCCACAGTGAGGCAGGCGTCTCCTCGGGCTGTTTCGACTCCTGCTGTTGTCGTTGTTGTTGTTGTTGTTGTTGTTGTTGTTGCTATTGCCACCCAGCAATGATTAAGTGCTTTCCTGCCACAAAAAGAAAAGTGTTCAAATCCGTTCAAGGCGAGACTGCCACACAATCAATATGTAATGTTGGCCTTTCCATGTCAAAGTGTCAATGATATACAAGCACACACTTTGTAAATGTTGTAGTTGTTTTTGCTGTGTGTTTTTGTGTTTGTGTGCACGCATTTTAACAAATTTATGTTATTCTATAAGTGGTTGATGTTACATACTCCCAGACGCTAGCACAGTGCTGCTTGGCTGCTGAGTTCCGTGGAAGTGTACGCAGGCGGCTGCGCATGTGTCTGTGTCGTCTCTGGGTGCTGCAAGATGAAGTGGCGTGCCATCAATGACCCGATCCGTTTTGCTTAAAATAATCGCCTAAACGACATTTGTTGTCGGTGTCGGAAATCGGCAAGTTCCGACAATTCGATTGTTTTTATGTGTGGTAATATTTCTTTTGCGTCTATTATTTGAAAAAATATTGCCAAATGACGTGGAACATATTTTATTTGCTTTTTTCATCTTTTTTTTTGTGATTTTTGAAAGGAATCTTTGACTCATAATTCGTTATGGTGAAATAATAATGAATATCACTAAAATAGAAAAATCTAATGAAATATTAGATAATAAGTTTTTCTTCTTCTTCTTAATGGGCGCAGGCACCGCTTATAGCAGAGTTAACAAAAGCACCTCAGGCGTTTCTTCTCTTCGTTCTCTGGCGTTAATTGTAGATACCGAGTGAAGCCCGGTCGATCTCCATCTGATCCGTACAGTAAGCAGAGGTCTTGCTCTTCCCCTTATTCACTCTGTGCTCTGCGTCGAATACTTTCAAGTGTTGGAGTGTTCACATTCTTTCGGATTGATTCGAGAGGACTTTGCTTTCTATGGCCTGCTCAATCTAGCCACCTGTTGGACAGAGTGATTATACGTTGGATTTTAATGTTGAGTTGTTGTTGTTGATGCTGGTTCCAAGCTAGATGAGTTCATCTACGACTTCAGAATTATGACTCAACAGATATGTGACACCCACCCCTCGAATGCGCTACCTGTTTGTTTGATTACAGGAGATATTTTACACTATCAGATCCAATAGGCTCGTTCCTTAACAGATAAGAAACTAACGGCAAACCAGCTTTTATAGAAGACCTCACCGACCTTTCTGTAGTTCGTTTTACTTTCTTCAGTATTGTGTTGAAGAAGTCATCTTGCCTGGCAGAAAATCACCTATACTGAAACTTCATTTAGTAACGAGTGGCTCGGAGAAGTCCTTTATGATACTGACTGGGATACCAAATTTTCACAGATACCGTCAGGCATGCAAAATTTATATTGCTCGCTAAGGGTACATGGGCTTTGGATTTGTCGTGAGTCGTCTTCCAATGCCTTCATAACCAATTACGTCTTGTGCTTCACCGTGCGAAATGCCCTGCCAACCCCGATTGCACTAAACCTAATCACAGATCTTGCTTTCTTGGCATGCATTAGCACCAATTGACTTACTTTAGCTAGGAGTTCCCGCTTGCTCTGGTTTGTCCATCATTCTCTATAGGACATGCTTTCTTCATGTACGTCTTGCAGTTTAGCCGTGTGCCTATTATAACGTCTATTATGTCGTCAGCGAACCTGATATTTTGAGCCCCCTTTCGTAGCGGAAGTCTCAGAACTCCACCCCGTACTCTTATTGTACGTCAGGAGCCTATGGAATATCAATTCCACAGTTTTCTTATATCGAGCTGCGGATGATCCTTTCAGAAAGCATGAAAGAAACTTGATCCGAATCGATGTGAAGTAGGCAGAGAATACATATGCATCTAGAACACTGGAGTTCTGTCGTCTGTTTATCACAATATGTGCAACATGGTCTCGGGTTTTTCGACTCGGAGGCAGCATTGTAGCTGAAGAATTTCTTTATGCTGAAACCTAATACTAAAACCAATCGGACCTCGGAAATTCCACCAGCGGCAGTCCATTTAGAGACATTTGGTCTTGGTGACCGCATTTTCCAACTGGTGAGCAAAAGAAACCTTCTTGGCATACCCTGATATCGAAACACATTTTTAGCAACGGATACCAGTGCCCACGGATGTGTACAAGACGCTGACAGAGGTACCTTTGATCATAACATCTTTTTTCTTCGTGGAAGCGGACTGTGGGAAAACGTTCATCCACCGGTGTGAACGATAGTACTTGACTTCTGTTCCACCAAAAATACCATAAAATTGCGCTCATTACTTGGTTTTTGTAGTAAATTTCTCAAGGATATTTTCTCTTGCACTCTTACCCCGCCCATCTCGGTAATCTCAGCTTTGATATTTACGATGACATACCAGGTGCACCTTGTCACTTTATCTTATCTCCAGGAGCTTGGCTGGTGACTCCTATCCAAAAAATTTATTCTGTAAGTCAATATGGTCTGAATAGTGGTATAATATTGCTTGAATAGTTATTTTTAACAATAATAAATCAAAAAAGTTAAGATAGACAAAGTTCTTGTGAAATCAATCACCAATGAATTGGTTCGTTTTTAGTTGACTAGGCAGATTGTGCTCTCCTGCTTAACCAACCTAGGTCTTATCAAACATTTAATAAATTTCCTTATTTCCATTTATTCAGGCTTGTTTGTCGCCATAATGCTGGAGCTGTGAATATCGTTAAAGATATGACGCGTCAATCGGCTGAAGCACAGCACATGCAGTTGTAGCGCTTAAAATTTCGTCCACTTCTGCGCATGCTCCGCACTCAGCTGCTTCAACCGCCACTAGTTCTTGGGGATTATACCTTAGGGTAGATGTTCCGTCGTTACTTACAATGACACTAAGTACTATTTTGATTAGTGCTAGTATCAATATGATTATCTTTAATCTACGTCGGCGTAAAGTAGTTTAATGGTATGCCCAACGTTGGAAATGCTCCAAAACTTTAAGTACTCCTCTAGAGTCTATTGTTTTTGATAACATTTGTAGGGCAGAGAGCTCAGAGGACACGAAAGGTCAGAGACAGTAGCAATTGAATTGTTCGAGCCAGTTCCCTCTTAACATGTCACACGGATGTAGATTTTGATTGTTAAGCGATTGGCACATTCATTAATTCTCAAAAGCTTTGCTTGGAAGATAGAGCTATAGTCATTCAGTTCGAAGCTGTCCAATCATGAACACGAGAAGCACTAGGCAGATTTTTATTTCAATTTTGGTTCGAAGTATGTAAATACCAGAAGAAGAGGAGTTAGATGCATCAAAATGTATACCGATCGGATCAGAACGGCGAGCTGAGTTGATTTAGCCATTTCCGTATATTTGTATTCAGAGTTATTTCAACTAAACTTGGTAAGCTTATCGGAACCGGCCAGATTGGATTACTAATATATATAGGCACCATACAACTGATTTCTTCAAATGTAAGACTTTAGTAAAAAAATATTGACAACGAAAAGTATCAAAATCGGATAGCTATATCTTATAGCCCTCATACAATCGATTTGTCATATAAAAGGGTTTTGGTCGAAAATCCGTCAAAACAGAATCTCAGAACGTGAAATTTGAAATAATCGAAATCGGAACCCTGTATCATAAGCCCTCTCATAACCGATTCTCAGTTATGAGAATCAATATTTAAACCTAAAATGTAATTCATGAAAGGTATAGATTTTGGCATGGCCGAAGACAGCATTTCTCTCTTTATTTTCTTCGAATTTCTAACAAATATCTTCAACTTTCTGCAAAAAAAGGGGAAGCAAAAAAAAAAAATAAGCTACCTTTTACATACTTCATGGCTACTCTAGTGTGCAGTCAAAGTTTTGCTTAAAGAAAAATTGTGGAAAATCAATATTTTTCTTAAATTTTTGTAATTAATTCCATTGGAACATTCCTGGACACCATATATTTAATACTCGAAGAGAGTTTTAAAAAATTTTAATTTTTTTTTTTAAGTTTTCTTATTAAGGGTTCTCCAATAAGAGCTATATGATTTCTTTTAAAACAAAACTACACTTATCGTTACGGAAATTCGAATGTTTTTTAATTAATATGAAGTAGAATCGAAATAAGTTCTGAAAATAACATCATTCAAATGGCCTCCACGACTTCTTTTGCAGGACCGAATTCGATGAACCTTATTTTTGAGTACTTTTTCCACTAAATCAAGTCGCATGTCATGGATAGCACGTTCAACATTGACTTTTAAAACTTGAAGAGAGTCTAGTTTATTTCTAAAGGTCCATGACTTCAAATAATCCCACAAGAAGTAGTCTAATGGGGTTAAATCACAACTTCTTGGAGGCCATTCAATGTCGCAATTTCTTGAAATAATCCAACCTCCAAACCTTTCTCGCACTAATTCGGTTGTTGCACGTGCTGTGTGACACGTAGCCCCGTCTTGTTGGAACCAGTTGTTGTTGAGATCAACTTCTTCAAATTGTGGCCATAAAAAGTTGGTTATCATCGATCGATCAATTCACTCTTCATTGACAGTAACGGTGTGCTACCGATGATTCCAACAGATCAAAAAACTACACCAATCTGTCAATTAAGGTGAAAGTAATGGTTGTACATGAATAATTTGTGGGGTTACTTCGCACCAGAATCGACAGTTTTGTTTATTTGCCACACCACCCAGAAGAAAGTGAGCCTCATTGGAGAAGATGTTTTTCTTAAAAAAATCGTTATCGTTATTGTTCGAAGGCAAAATCAGCAATGTTGTTCTTGCGAATATATTGTCATGATGAAATTGAAAATTGTTACTGAATACAATGAAAAAACATGACAGATCATGACACATATAAAATTGCCAAAACGACACATATATATCAAATCATCCCTATTGGAAACCCCTTTATTTATCGGCGCTGCTTAAAATCTTAGCTGAACCATAAAATGCCTCGCGTTTCATTAAATATTTATGACCATATGCAAACTGACACATGATAAGTGACTCATGTGTCATTACACACAGGTTAATACAATGCTGATGTAGATTTCTCTAATTCTAATTGTCAGACCGCATGTCAGCTGAGATTTTCATAAATATCTGCTGCCTTTTGCCTACACATACGAGTCTACCACAAAGGTATTAACGCCGAAACTCGTACTCATATTTCATGTATATCAACAGTAAGTAAAAAATCAAATAAATATTATACACATTACAAATCGGCTTGTCTCCGTAAGTCATTCAGATAACATTAAATGGCAGAATAACAGTCATATGATAAACGTGTGAATGTATGTACGTAAGTACGATAAATAAAATTTATTAACACATCAGCACAACCCCATTGTAAATCATTTGCAATTGCAAAAAAAAAGAAGAGAAAAAAATCACATAAAAACAACAAGTCATAGATGCCATAAATCATTTAATGTAGCACCATTGCCGCCGCCACAACCAACACGCCGGCAACAACACTCCACACCCTACATAATCAGTCGTTTGAAGCAATCAACCCACCGAAGTTAACGCAACAAACAAACAAACCAACCCCCACCCTTGCCACATTTTGTATCGAATGTTATGCCAAGGGAAAGCGAAGCCCAGTCGGAATTTCCGCGGTACGTGCGCCTTACGTATGTTTGTATGTATGTACGAGTATGCTTGCTTTTGCGAGCGTATAACTGTTGCAAAGGGAAAGAAAGTGCGTGCGCAATCAATAACCGAAATTTATTGGTAAAGCCTAACAAACGAACGTAATGCTTGTCACAGCAATCTGTTGGATCCATGAAATAAATTCATTGCCACTAACAACAAAAAAAAAAAAAACATTATGCCATTTATTATGATTGTGACGTTTAGGCTCATTTATTGCTTTAGTGCATGCTCGAAATGCCTCACTGGGCATATATATACATATAAGTCTTTCTTTTACTTCCGAATGGGAAATCTTTAATAGGTCAGTTCTTGGCTCGCTAAGAGTACACCTCTTTCGATATTAAGCCCCATAAGCATTAGAACGATATGTTTTACATGTGTACCTGGTGTCGCCGACCTAACCTCGCGGTGCACCAAAAATACAGCGAATCGGTGTGTTACTCCGCTTAGAGTCCCACGATACAATCATTGAGCAAGCGTACCCGTGCAAGCATGCGCCGTACAAGCCAAACGCAATTTCACACAAGGCCAGCAAAGCATACGCACGTTCGCATATTGCTCGCACAATGCCTGCACTGTGGTACCAAATGATAGCTTTGCATGGAGTCCATTTCCAGCTCGGTTACGTTCGAGGCCAAGCTAAATCTCTCACTTCTATGAATGCGGCACCCGGTTGCCATGCAACTCCACACTGAGCCCACAAGAAAATTTTACCCGCATTTGCGCATCAACCACAGCCACCATGATACTCAGTGATTGGCCTTTCTGCATCAAACAGGTCGGAGTAAGTTACGTGAGCTCAGATTTAGTCTCTGCTCAGACTTTTGCAGCCTAAGCTACCGCCAGTTTGAGCTTTCATGCCATTCTGGAATGGTAACCAGGATATTAGTCGCCTATTAAGACAAGCCGTCTACTGCCGCGGGTGTGTGCCTATTCTCCAGACCCGCAGTGAGGCCCAATAACTATTATCTTAATATACTGCTTTCGCGTAACAATACTCCTACGTACTAAACCCTTAAACCGACTGCAGTTCAAGATTAGCTCTTCATGAACACTTTTCTGGTTTACTCCCTCCATTAATTCTTCTCTTTTCGCTCCTCTGTCCGTTCGCGGGCCATATTTTCACATTATTTCACACGATTTTACATTGTATCATGTGTCACAATTTCCCTTATCAAAGTCTCTATGTCTGTTATCTCTACTTTCGTACATGTACGTCAGGTAGCAATATGTCTCGTTCAGTTTTCTCTTCAACTAAGCTTACATATTTCGGATCAGCCTGTACGTCCACCTCCCTTTTTCCGCCATGTCGCAGCGCCTCTGAAACTCATACATACTTTTCAGTATTTCTTTGTCTCGCTCTACTGTTGTGAGCCGTCTTCCAATGCCTCTGGATTTTTCGTAAACTTTTTTGTGTTCCATTGCCATTATATCTGATGGCATGATGTCTGCTATGAACAATGATGTTTCGTACGACCCTGATAACCCTGATAACCCCGATTGCACTTAACCTAATCACCGATCTTGCTTTCTTCAAATATGTTTTATTCTGAAAATGCTGCTCCGCACATAGGCTCCCTATTTGCCTAAGTTGCATTCCTACAACAGTTCTGCAATAACCACCAAATGGCATCAATTTGGTCATAACTTCAAGTGTTCCCCCTAGAAACAAGTTCGAGTGGTCGTTAGTGAGTTAAAATGTTCTAGAAATTTATTCTCTATGTAATTTTACTAAGGGGTTTCTTAGAAACAACGAACATCTTCAAAATATCTAAAGAAATAATATAAATTGTCCTCAGAAATATGCAACATTTTTGGTTTACTTAATGAAGTTTTTTAGAATTATTTATATTTTTTCTAAAATGAAAAGATGAAAGATCCCTTTTGTTACTTCTAAGGTAGACCTTCCGTCAGTGTTAGAGCCTCTGTCAATGTTAAACACCAAAAAGGGACGATTAAAAAAATGTGTTTCCGTCGATTTGTAGACAAACCGGAAATAGTCGGCTGAAACTCGCTTCAGAAATTATTTGGAAATGTTTTCAAAGTCTTATAATACTCATACGTATACTTTGTTTTTCAGCCCAAATATTAGGCCTTTTTGTACCTCATTAACAAGTGCATGGTCGCTGGTACGCTGCCTTTACGTCTTCCTGCCTACTGCTCGCTTCTTCCAAACTGCTGGATTATTTCAAGCAAAGATGACTAGATACGAAACTCTTTATTTCGCGAGATCGCTCAAATATCCGGATTTTTCTAACATTTCCGAACAGTGCCACCGTGATACGAGTAGAAAAATAAATTTTTGAGATTTTGATGTAAATTTTGTGTATTTTGTTACGAACAAGGAGTACAACACTTAATAAAAAAAATAAAATAATAATAGTACTTGGCGTCTTTCATACATCAGTTTTTGAGTATTTCGCGATCTGACTGATAATATGAGTGAATTTAAGTAAGTTTCTTATCTAGCCATCTTTGATTCTAGCCGTTATGGAGCTCCTTACATAAATTAAAAAAAAAAAATCACCTTAACGACGGGCATTTACATCTTCAAGTGTGGTTTTCATAATCAAAATATACTTGAAATCCCGTATAGCCTCATTCGATCTTTGTCACGGTTATAAAACCGCTTGTTCGGCATCTTCTACGAAGTTTGGCTAACAGATTTCACAGTAGGAGTCCGCTTCATGGAGATACTTCTGTATTTTTGTAAGTATTTCTAAAAACAGCCACTTCTCCATGCTTCTTGCCTACCCATATCACTAAATGTCCATATTCTCTTCACCCTATTGCTCCGTTTTATATGCCGTCGGGTCATGCTGCTTCTTTGTTCTCGTTCAACTCTCAGTAACTTAGGTTGTTTGCTCGATTTAATATTGAGACGGCATAGCCCAGCAGTGAATACAGCTGCTTCTACTTAGTAGAATCTACTAATGTCATGCGAAAAGCGGCGTAAGCAGAGAGAAAGTATTGACGGTGACAGTTGTACTAAACATTCGAATGATTTGGATTGTTTCAAGAGGTTCTTGAGGAGTTATGAAACTTGCACATTGACATTATTCCTGCAACTTTTTAAAAGAGTTTACGCCACTCAATTCTGTCTCAATGAGATTTAAAATCACACGTCTTATGAAGCTGAAATTTATACATTACATATTAAGGATATGTTTCTTAAAGAGCACCGAAGGTGTAGTTTCTCAATGACTTCCGATGAGATTATAAGCAAACTACTTCCTTTTCCAACTAGCAGATACGTCCTTCAAAAGTCTTTTCGGGGCTGTGTTATAAAACATTTTCAATTGATTTGGCTTACAAGAGCTTAAATCTGATCATATTAGCCACTTGTGTCCCTTGTACTTGATTCTCCCATAATAGAAACTCCCTTAAACAAAAAAAATTAAAATTCAACAATTTTCTGTTAACATTTACCCATTTTGGAATAACAAAAAATTTTCTCTGACCCTACGGCTCTTACTTTATCCATAAATGTGACTTCAAAAGTATTTACTTCAGCTTAGAGCAATGTAATCGTATATGCGGTGGAAATGCGGCTCTTCCTCCTCGTCAACGCTGTAGCTTCTTCTGAAAGAGGTCCCTAAACCTTTTTGAATGCAGGCCTATAAGGATGCCGTAAGGATACCAATTGCCTTTGAAATATTCTCCTTTTTCAAAGAATGTAAGTCATTCCACCTTCTCTGGTTGCAACTTGTGTGCCAACTTGTGACAGATCAATTTCGGTTCCACTTCTATACGTCCTTTCTTTGAATTGATTCTTTCAGCAGAAGTTTTCATGTGGCTAGAAAGAGATAGACTAATTTATCCAAAGAATCTGCTTAATCGTATCTCGCCTAGCAAATCCGTCTTCCCTGCATTTCCTCTCTATGTCTATGTGAAAAGGAATCCAAGGGAGTGCTAATCTGTTCGGCTTAACTGGCTTTGAATATATCTGCTAGAGTCCGGCACGATTTAGGATATGGCGCGGTCGAGAACAGAGCTTTTCTTGCTATCTAACTGCCACTGAGTCTCTTTCTGAGTATACGTTTTCAATGTGTTTAACCACTTCCCTAATGGCATAGAGATTTCAGTCGGGAATACACTGCATTCAACTGGTAACTTTAAAGAGAGTTCCAATGAGGGGTTGTTCGAGAAAATATTTCCTGAAGCATTTTATCTGTTTGCCTATCTTTATTTATTATTATTTTTCATAAAATTAGAACCGATATCTAAGCAAGAAACGCAGCGTGATGATGTGATTCTTAGTAGAGAAGTATAACTCACTGGGATTCTTGAGTGTCCTGAGCGAAAAGTCGACAGTGATGCCATCTGAAGCGCTGTCAATTCTATAATCAGGATGATTTTAAGCGCACCACCAAGGTTGTTATTTGAATCTTAAGAATAATAAACATGGCAAAGTGTACTTACGTCATTTTCTCTTATAAGTGCTCTTATGATGTAATCGCTAAAACGTCCCTAAATGTGTGACTAGACAAAATTAATACCTCACTTAAGATATTTGTTCTATAATTTTCTTATTTTATTTTTTTATTTGCTGTCGCTACTCTCTCCAGAGAAGGGGCGGAAACCAACATCGTTGTTAACTCGGCAGGATAACAAATCTGTTAAAAAAGTGACAAACGACTTTGTTCGTAAGAACGACAAAAAGTAGTTTGTGTGTGTCAAAAGGTTGACAGGGGGTGACATGACATTCGACTGCTGCAGACACTTACATATATGCACACATACATATGTAGCTGAGTGTACGTGCCCTTCGATTTCGTGTTAAAACACAAGGTGCTGGTAGAAGTTTTACTTCCCCTGCCCTACATTCCCTTGCCTTTTAACATGTATAATCTACTTTCTCCAGCGTACTTCGACACATCTTTGGCAGTTGTGTGTGTGTGTGTTACAAGTTTAATCGAAGATTACTTGTATATACTCTTTTTTGCACACACATGTGTTGGTGTGCAGTCTCACTCTTAGTAGCATCACTCTGCCCCTATAGACGCTATGCCATTTTTTCCATTTTTCACGACAATATCCCACTGTTTCTGCTTGCTTTTCGCTCGTATTTTATTATTTTTTGTCGTTTTTTTTTTTTTTTTTTGCTTTAACCATTTGTTCTTTTGATATTTGTAGACTTTCTCTAAGTATCCGCATGTGGACAGGATGTCACCGTACATGTCGGGCTGCCATAAAATGTATCCTTTTCGTTTGTTTCCAAAAAATGTTCTGTTATTTCGCCTCCATCTTTACGTACTTTCTTATTTGTCTTTATTTTTATTATATATTTTTTCCATCTTTAGTTGCATTCATTTGTGCGTGCATTTTGTTGTACAAATGCCTAATGATGATTTCATGGTGGTCAAAAGGTAATAAATTTTTATTGGACCTTATTACTGCGACAGGCGGTTGCGTTGGAAAATTTATGGCCTCCCTGTGTGTTACTGCCTATTCCTTTCGAGTCGTCTGTCTGTTGTGTTACAATTACAAAACACAGCTCCTTGTGGGCACTCACTTGTGTGCACACTCTGATCTCGGCTGGTTCTCGGCTTACTTATGAATTCCCTGTTGAATTGCTATCTTAGTGTCATGCACCGTGTGACGACTGGCTTTTCAGAACTCCTGCTGTTTTAGCACCATTTCATGACAATTTTATTAACATCTTAAGTCCGTTTCATTGTTTGTAAAATTTGCTATCTTAGTGCATATGTGTGTGTGTATGTGTGTCTTCTGTATCCGTCTTTGGGTACAAAGAGTGTAGATTGCCTTTTTGGCCTTGACTTAACAGCTTCTTTATTTGTCGCACACTAATATACAAATAATAACACAAGTGAGGAAAAAGGAAAAAGGTGAAACAGAATGAACGAAAAAGATGCTGTGATTTGTTTGTATTTCAAATAGTGTTGTTGTTATTGTAACAGCTGAAATAATCTGTGAAAGAAAGATGATTTTCTGTAAATAATTAATTACAAATAACTTAAAGGGTATTTAAGGGGAATTTATTGGAAAGTACGGTTGGGTAAATATATGTACAATTTGATTTTTTTTATTATTTAAATCCCAAAAACATTATTCTGTTTTAGATTACACTGTGTAACAATTTAAAGCCCATTGTCTGTGTGTAGATGAATTTCAACACCGGCTGAAAACCTAGAACTTATTAATGAAACATCTAAAATCTCTAACTATTATTCAAAACTTCCTCAGGTCATATTTAACGGGTGATCCATTTCGAGATTCCCCACTTATTTAAAGAAAAGAAAAACAAAGGAAATTCAAATTTAATGAGGAATCTTCATTATCATTCGAAAGAACATTCTTTTGTATTTATTTTTCGAAAATTATCTCTTTCAAATGTTAGCCGCGGCTACGTCTCAGATGGTTCATCCGTTGAATTAAATTTCGACTGGTAACTGGCGAATGACACGCGTGATATTTTCATTCAAGGCAACAATCGAAGCGAGATTGTCCTCATAGACTTTAGATATTACATATTCCTACAGGAAAAAGTCTAAGGATGTGATATTAAACGAGCTTGGTGGCCAATCGATCGGCTCAAAACGTGAAATTATTTGCTCATCGAAGTGTTCTCTCAATAAATCCATTGTGGCGCCGTCTTACTGAAACCAAATGTAGCGGAGATTACGAGCTTCAATTTCAGGCATCAAGTAGTCGGTTATCATGAAGTGATAATGATGATGATTCCACCGGGTCACAAACCACACCAACCCGTTGGTTCTTGTGGATGAAATGGCATCTCTGGAATCTCTTCAGGAATGGGCCTCATCGCTGAACACGTCGGAACTCCTTGGAACTTTTCAAGAGCCCATAGAGCCAGAAATGAGAAACACCGCTGAACAAAATTTGACTCGAAAATGTCGGATTTTCTTGGAACTTTTCTTTTTGCACAAGCTGTATTTTGTACGCTTTCAATTTAAGATCTCGACGTAAAATGCACAAAGTCGTTCAATACGTCAGTCCGAGTTGCTACGAACGGTGCCGAATCGACTCCCCACGGTCTTCGTGTACACTCTCAGCTACAGCCGCTATATTTTCTTCACTGTGTGCTGGACGTGATCTATTCGGTCGAATATTATCCAATGACGGATTCTGGGTCTCAAGATAGGTGATGGTGCTGCGATTAGTACGCTCTGTAGGCCGATTATGTTGACACCATAAGTTGAGCGAAGCGCGCGGAACACATTCTTTACAGAACGTGAATTTATGTAATAAAGTTGAATGATTTGTAAACGTTGTTAAGGCGTAAGTCTTTCCATGATGAAATGCCAAACAATATTGAACAAAAATATAATGACAGCTTGACACGACTCACGCGTGATCTGACAAAATAAAGGCTATTGAAAAAGTATCTACTTGGATCACCCTTTACAATGAAAAAGAAAATCATTTGAATGTACATTCTTGCTTTTAATTAATATCCATCATATCGTGCATGTAGACATGGACTTGCTATTGAAATAATTTTTAATCGTGCCTCGAAGAGTTTCAATGTTATCGCCACATTGATTTTCATTGAAAGAAGTGCATGGAGTCGTTGCACTTGGAATAAAATCATGTTAGAATATTCCATGGATTCGAACCCTGACGATATCACCTTCCAAATTTGTATCATTTTAAATTAATATAACTTTTGTTTTTGTAAAAGTTGTAAATTTGGATGTTAGATAGTGAGGTCATGCGCTATTATCCTTCTTTTAATGTAGCCTGAAACATTTCCCTGATAAAGTGCGGGAATATGTACTCTTTTTTGCCTATCCTTCAGATGCTTATTGAGCTATGCCAAAAGATAATCCAACTTAGGCGGCCAATATTATAACAGATTTCCTTGTTATATTTTTAATCGGGGCGTAGAGTGGCATTATGTCAAGTAATCTTTCGAGTGTAGACGTTGGAGTAATTCTTAATGACCACATTGTTCGGGCTGCAGTATCCTTTTGAATGTCTTTCGATAGCGCTACTGACCCTTTCGCTCTTCTCACCATATTGAGCTCAATGCTGAATCTCGAAGGTTGCCATCTCGAGCCTTGGTTATTTTTGTAGAGAAATTCCGTTACTTCTTCGACCATACGACCCTATTTTTTCGTTTATTTATCCGCGGCGGCTGCAATAGCCGAGGGGTAAGCATTGTGTCCCACAATTCGGAGAGCCTGGATTTGGCTCCAAGTTCGAGCAGCATCCAAAATTATGGAAAATTAATTTTTCTAATTGCCGTCCAAGTGTATTCCTGACATGAAGTAAAGCTCCTCATAAAAATCCATCAGCCATTCGCAGGCGGCGTAGAACAAATTGTAGGTCCATCCATTTGTTGATAAAAATAACAAGATGCAAAACCAAATATTTTTCGAGGGACCTCGATAAAAATCGCTTCTGCGGTTACAAAGCGCCAAATATATATAAAGGATGATCAAAGCAGAGGTACTTTTTTCAATTGCCTTCTTTTTGACAGATCACACGTGAGTCGGGTCAAGCTGTCATGTTATTTTTATTCAGTATTTTTTAGCATTCCATCATGGAAAGACTTACGCCTTAACAACGTTTACAGGTAATTCAATATTATTATGAAAATTCAAGTTCTGTGAAGAATGTGTTTCGCGCGCTTCGCTCAACTTGTGGTCAACATAATCAGCCTACTGAGCGTACTATTCGCAACACCACAACCCATCTTGAAACCCAGCATATTGGATAATTTTCGGCCGAATAGACCACGTCCAGCACGAAGTGAAGAAAATATAGCGGTCGTAGCTGAAGTGTACATGAAGACCGTGAAGGGTCGATTCTAAGTCGAGATCCTAAATTGAAAGCGTACAAAATACAACTTGTACAAGAACTAAGCCGCTTTACATGGAAAGCGACATCGCTTGGCTTTATGGACTCGTGAAAAGCTCCAAGAGGATCCGACATTTTCGAACCAAATTTTGTTCAGCGATGGGGCCCATTTCTAGCTCAATGTGTGTGTAAACAAGCAAAAATTCCACATTTTGGACGAATGGCAACCTGAAGAAATTCAAGAGCTGCCATTTCATCTAGAAAAACAACGGTTTGGTGTGGTTTGTGGGCCGGTGGAATCATCGGTCTATATTTCTTCAAAAATAATGCCGGTGAGAACGTAACCGTCAATGGCGACCGTTATCGCGACATTATAACCAACTATTTGATGCCCGGAATTGAAGTTCGTGATCTCTGCGACATTTGGTTTTAAGAAACGGGCGGCACTTCCAACACATCCCATCAATCACTGGCTTTATTGAGAGAACACTTCGGTGAGCAGATAATATCACGTTTTGGGCCGGTCGATTGGTCACCAAAATCGTGTGATTGGCCATGGAGCAAAACATCATGCGTATCATTCGCCTTTTACAATCAACAGTTTTTGGGGCAAATCTCTTGATTTGGGAATTTTTCAAAATTTCTTTAAATACGCCTATTTGAATTAAAATTTTTGGAAAAAATTCTCATTCAAAAACGGCACATGAAATAAGATTTAGCTAATTTTCACCAAGAAAGAAACAAAATTTATTAGAAATTCATATTCTTCATTGCGCATAATATTTATGGACTCTCGAAGAATTTGTATATGTGGAAATGAAAAGGAAATATTTATGTGCGTGTGCACGAGTATATATGTATCTAATTAACAAAGAAATACAAATATATTGATTTCTATTGTATATACATACATACATGAAGCGGGCAATTACCCAATCCGAGAACGTTTCTCACTTTGTAGTGATCGAATCAAAGATCAACAACAACAAAAATAATTGAAAGCAGTAAAAATAACAGGAAATGGTTAAAATTCTGCGAAAAAATTTAAATGGTGTGCTGGAAATGGAAATGTGAATGCGTGTGAAAATCAAAATTGAAATGCAAATGAAAATGAAAAGTGAAAATTTGAGTGAACGTACTAATCAATCCGACACATAGAGCTGTCTGTCGCTCGCACATCCATCAATTGTTTGTGATGAGTTTCAACAAAAAAGGAAAAAAAATCTAGTAATTTCTGTGCACATTATTTTTCAGCTATTTGTGTAGAATAACAGTGTTTTTGGCGAACACATATATATATGTGGATATGTAAATACGTCGATATGTATGTATGTATGTACATAATCATTTACATATTAGTGCTCGTCTTTGTGAGTTTGCATCTTTTTGACGTTCGTTCTGTTCGCTGTTGATGGATCAACTGTGTGAAATGTATATTTCCAAATACAAAGCATAAATTGTTACCAAAATCCAAAAAACACAACAAAAAAAACACAAGGAAAACATTACAACAGTTTCCCTTTAACCAAAAATTTGTTAAATTCCACATATGTACTTTTGACTATACAAAAAATTGTCTGTCGGCTAAACTTCAAAGATCGACATGTGATCTGTAATGACAGCTTTGATCATTGTAAAACCTTTGAAATTCACCGCCTATGCGTAAAGCGTCCAAATCGACGCAGACAATTTATTCATTTTAACCCTCCCACCATGATTTACCATTAAGCACTTGTTATTTTCTGACTTTTAACACTCACACATTCATATGTTATGTACAACATACATATTTTTGGTTTAGAGGTGTTAGGCAACCAGCGAGGTAATGATAAGTTGTACCTATAGTTGATATTATAAATTAATAAATTTATTAACTCAAATTTTATTGTAGAGCAAGCGATGAAAATTGAAGACTAAGTGTAGTCGTTATAATAAGACCATTTGGATAATGTGAAATACGATTTTGAAAATTACTCGTTAATTCGAAGAATTCAGACGAAAAAGTGTATACATATATGTTTGAAAAGTTTCAAGTCTCATTTACTTATTAAAAAGAAACTGCAATTCATTTCTACATTTCATTTGTTTTTGTAAAAAACAGAACTATGTACAAATTTTTGGATAAAAAAGTACTAATAATTTGGTGTAAATTAAATTTCAACTATTTGGTGCTCTCAATGAAACTATTAATAGCAGTTTCAAATTTAATGGGGAACGTTTATTATCGTTCGAAAGAACATTCTTTGGCATTTATTTTTTAAAGATTATCTCTCTCAAATGTTCCTCGCGGCTACGTCTCAGATGGTCCATCCGTTGAGTCCGATTTTCGATAACTCGTTCAAGCATTTCGACTGGTAACTGGTGAATGGCACGCGTGATGTTTTGCTCCAAGGCCTGAATCGAAGCGGGATTGTCCGCATATACTTTAGACAATACAAATTCCCACAGGAAAAAGTCTAACGGTGTGATATCACACGATCTAAGTGGCCAATCGACCGGCCCAAAACCTGAAATTATATGCTTACCGCAGTGTTCTTTCAATAAATCCATTGATTGATTAGATGTGTGGGAAGTGGCGCCGTCTTGTTGGAACCAAATGTTGCGGAGATCACAAGCTTCAATTTCAGCATCATATAGTCGGCGCGGTAACGGTCACCATTGACGGCTACGTTCTCATCGGAATCATTTTTGAAGAAATATGGACGGCTGATTCCACCGGCCCACAAACCACATCAAACCGTTGTTTTTTCTGGATGAAATGGCAGCTCTTGAATCTCTTCAGGTTGCTCTTCGTCCCAAATGCGGCAATTTTGCTTGCTTACATACCCATTGAGCCAGAAATGGGCCTCATCGCTGAACAAAATTTGGCTCGAAAACGTCTAATCTTTTTGGAACTTTTCAGGAGCCCATAGAGCGAAGCGATGTCGCTTGGGAAGGTAAAGGGGCTTAGTTCTTGTACAAGCTGTATTTTGTATGCTATCAATTTAAGATCTCGACGTAAAATGCGCCAAGTCGTTCCATACGTCAATTCGAGTTGCTGCGAACGACGCCGAATCGAGTCTCCTCGGTTTTCGTGTATACTCTCAGCTACGGCCGCTATATTTTCTTCACTGCGTGCTGGACGTGACCTATTGGTTCGAATATTATCCAATAATGAATGCTGGATCTCAAGATGGGTGAGAAAGTAAAGGCTGTTCCCGTTTTTCTCTTCTAGTTTGCAGCTGCGGCAACTATTTTTTATAGAGCAGCACTATTCTTAGCGCCTGTTCTCTAAATGGAGAATGTCCAGTTATAGGAACTGTAAATCTGTATATACTTTTCTTGGAGCTGCTTGTTAGGTCCTTAGTTCCTGTTTTGTCACATTTGTGCCCTTTAGTTCTTGCATTGTCATATTTCTATCATACCTGCTTCGTTATTTTGTATTTGGTTATACAAGTAGAATTTGACCTATTTTGAGCTACTGTACTCGTTCCGAATGCTTATAAAGCTCTAGGCTTGGTCTTAACACTGTCTCAAATTCGTCTAGAGGACCTTCTGGCTTGACAGATATGTCTACTTTGTCTTTTCTATGACCTCAAATGCAGATTGTTGATAAGTGGAATTTACCTGCCAGTGAGCTCAAAGCCTTCCTGCAGTTGCTTACTACTCTGGAATTAAGCTTCGGTGATGACAAGGCCTGCAATGACGAGTGGCTGCCTGTTTATATAGTAGCTTTATATATCCTCTAGTAGTTGCTCAAAGGAGCTGCGCATGCCTTTTCTATGCCTAGTACTTCCGCTTGGATGATGCTTGCTGAGTTTGGTAGAGGGATATATGTATTGATAGATGTCATAATCTTTAAAGTGTACCTGCGTTCCTGGTCCGCAGTTCAGTTTGGTCCCATCGGTATAGATGTAGATGACAATTCCCACACCTACTAAGCCTCTCCTTCATTCAGTGAAACATGAATTAATAGCTCCGACAACACCTGCACAGTGTGCTCACTGCATACAATTTCCATTTAAATTTCTTTCAAGTGTTCTATAGGAATTTGTCAAAGGGACGTATAGTAATAATATATTTGTCTAGCAAATTAATCTCATCAATCTCAACTCAACCCCTAGGTAATTGGCTGTGAGGGACTGAGCAATTGTTGTACCGCTGATTGAGGAAAGACGAATTTTAGGTATTTTGGTTTTCTTGTGCATAGCATCACTTCCATTTTTCTAGGGTTAACATCCAGTCCATTGTTCGCAGTCCATAGGTGTAACCTTTGTAGAGCTCTTTCCATTATCTCACTGACGGATGAAGGAAACAGCTCTGATATAATCAAGTTGAAGTAGTACTCGTATATCTTTCAGCGGCACCACCCATAAAAAGGGGTAAATAACAATTTTTTGAGGAGTACATATTGTATCGCATGTATTTTGTATAAGAAAGTTGTTCAAAATTTCCGGCTTCAAAAAATTGAAAAAGTAAAAGAGGAAACAAAGTAAAGAGTTGGTGAGAAACGCTTAATCGTTTCTTATCCGTACCATTCAAGTTTCATTGCCTAGTGAAGTAAAGTTTTTTCGGACAACAAGAGACAAAGGCTATCGAAATGCTATATCAAATGTGTGGCAGATACTGCCAGATAGAAGAATAGAATAAGGCCGGTTGGCATGTGAGAGATTAGGCGTACCATTGAAATACTTTTGCAAAAGTTCTAGGAAAAGGTAAAAAGTGAAACCCTTGAATACTTACACTGTGGATGGCCTGCAAATTTGAGCCTGCGGGTTTTCTAAGGGTTACAGGCTGGTTGGGAAGGCTTCAGCAACCACCTCATTCTAGCCTAATCTATATAGATACTACAACCGTTGGGGGAGTCACAGTAGAATGAAATAGACTAAAAACTTTCATTTACTTTCAATCACAAACTCTAAAGTCCACCAAAAAAAAAAAAAAAAAATCCACATGAATACGATTGAATCTTTTGATATATTTCAGGGTTATCCATTTTCAGGTTCCCAATATGAAAATAAAATGTATTCAAAATAATTTTTTTTCCAGGAAACCCATTTTTTATTATAAAGTTTGAACCTTGGCCTTATATGTGAAACTCTAAATCATTCAAATGACCGCATCGTGAATTTTTGCAAACTTCGATCGATTTTCGACCACTTTTTGACACATATTGAGCGATATATTATTTGTGGAGTATATGGCACTGACTTTTTTAAACAACATATTGTCCAAGTCGTGTCCTTGAAATGCAGGGCAAAAAGTCGGTTATCATACTACCATAACGCTTCGAATTGACAGTGACAAGTGTCGCCGTAATCGTTTTCAAATCACCCTCTTTGTAGTAGGTTTCAACAATTTTAACGCGTTGTGAGAGTTTTAAGCGATCCTTTTTCATAAATGCCTGACTTTGAACTAATAAAAAATATTTTTGGTTTGACAGTTAATTTTGACAGATGTCAAAATATAGCCCTGTACTTTCAAAACCACTAAATGGATAACCCTTTATTACATAAATATACAGATTTATATGTACTTATACCATTGGAAGCACAACAATTGCCTTAAAATTTGAATTTGTCGTCCCCTTAATTTTCTTTTATCTTAACTTTATTTTAATAGAAATAATAATAGAATGTTAACATGCTATGCCGTAAACCACGCATTATTATTTTGTATTTACATTTGTAGCATCAAGGAGTAGCAACTTGAATTAAAGTGATTTAAGTGATTTCGTTTTAACGAAGCGCAAACAAATTGACACTGAAGAGTTGCGGCGGCGATGGCGTGCCGCAGCGTTGGTGACTGGTGGTTGATCTCTAAGTGTTGTGAAATAAATTATTCTGACTACGTAAAATACCTGTTGCGTATGAATGTATGCAAGTGCGTATGTGCGCCGCAATACTCAATTTCAGTTCCTTTAGTCCATTTGGCACACTTTATATTCGCCTATAATTATCGCTCGGCTTAAATGTACTTTGATTAATTTTCTTTAGTTCTTTGTGTATTGTATGTATGTATGTTATTACTTTTGGGATTTATGTGCGGCATTATGTTGATGTACGAGTATATAAATTCTACTTTTAACATTTTGTAGAAGCTTTACTGATGGGATTAAGATTGTTGCTGTGCTTTGTAATTAGAAGAAACTCTATGATATTTCAATAAGACCATCTAAAGCTTGTAGTAGGTCCAAGTTTGAAGATGAATAAAATAAAATAAAGTTAAATAAAATAAAAAAATAAAAATAAAAAAATACTATAATATAAAATTTGATTAATTAAAGTTACCAACAAGTAAAATTTATTATTAAATACAATCAAATAAAGTAAAATAAATATAAAAAAATTAATTAAAATAAAGAAATACAGAAAAATATAATATAAATAAATAAAATAAATTATGATAAAATAAAATAGAAAAATATAATAAAGTAATTTTATTAAAATAATATAAGATATTGTAAAATAAAATAAAATTAAATTGAATTAAAATAAAAATTATTATAAAAAAAATATATAAAAAATTTTCATAAAAGAAAATAAAACTAAATAAAGGTGAAAAAGAAAATAAAAATAAATGAATTAAGTTAAAAAATAAAATTTATATAAAATAAAATAAAGCTAAATAATGTATAAAAATGATAAATAAATAAATAAAATTAAATAAATATAAAAACAAAATAAAGTATATAAAACTAAAATTAAAATAAAATTAAATAAAATTATATTAAATATTATAAAATAACTCCTTTTTGTGGGGATGAGTAAAATACCTACCGTATAATCATCGCGTCTTCACGAGAATAGTATGTGCCACTTGCAGGGTCACTAAAAAAATCCACCTATAAAGAACCGTCGTCCACCCTGGAATCGCTTTCGCATTAGTTGAAGATGGCATTGCACATTTCCCGTTTTGAGATTTACATCTCAGAACCTGCAACCAGGTCCTGCTTTTTTTACGTTTTATTATCTCTAAATACGAAGTCTGTTAAATGTTTCCAGCTTGCCTCGCTCTGAGGCACTACAGGTATGTTGTCGTCGGCATCCATAAAGCCTATCAAGTTCTCCAGTGGCTCCCGTTCCGTTTGCCTTCGGTCGCTTTTAAAAAATGTGTGCTCGGCACTGTCTCCGATAGTGTTATTGCATATGCAGGACGGCTCTTCTGATTTAAAAATTTTGTATAATATTTTCGGAAGTATCTATGTACGGATAACAGCTGGATGACCATGTGGTTTATTTTGCCAAATTTTATCTATGCCCAGAGGAGTTTCACGTTCTTAATATGGGGCTTTTCCATCTAATGTAGGTCGTCTCTTGCTGTGTTTTCACATTTCTTGGTTCTTAGGGTGTCAAAGTTTCTTTCTGTCGAGTGCCAAAAGTTATACAGGAACACTTCCACTTATTACTAGAATGGCTTATTCTCTGCTAGAATTCAACAATACAGCAGCTTTTTCAACATCTACTTCCTCGCCTATTATTTCGTGAGTCGGGAACAGCGCATTTACAATTTGGTCCATTTTGGGGCCTTCTGTTCCTGCAGTGGTGGTCTACTACCTTTTTTCATATGACTATTTTGTAATCTAATGCCCAGGGATGCCCTATTTAAATTGTTGGGAAGATCTCCCCACTTTTAATATTTACTGCTATCGATGGCAAGTTAAGTTCTCTTTTCGCAGCGCGGAATATTTTCTTTTAATAGCCTCTCTTCTCCTCCCGTCTTACGTAGATGAAATATGAAGCCAAGCTCTTCGTAATTCCGCTAAGTTCTCAATTCACCATTTAGCAGCACGTTTTGATTTCACTTTTACAGATCTCGGCATCGTTTTATTGCTTGTTTGGCTCATCACAAGCGTTCTGGTTTCAACTCTTTATCTAAAGTTTTCAGATTTATTCTCGCTCAGGACACGTACATCAATTTCAGATATCAATACGCTGGACTTTGGTTTCGAAATGTTCCATTTACGCGAAGCGCGGTGTTTTTTTAGTAATGTTGAGCGGTTTTGTAAGTCTATTGGGAAGGATGTATATTATAAAATAAAACAAAATAATATAAAATAAAATACAAAAAAAAAATTTAAAAAAAAATAAATAAAAAATAAAAATAAAATAATTTAACTAAAATAAAATAAAATATAATATAATCAAATCAAAAAAAAAAAAAAATCAAAAAAAAAAATAAAAAAATAAAAAGAAAAAAAATAAAAGAAAATAAAATTAATTTAATTAAATTAAATTAAAAAAAAAAATAAAAAAAAAAAAAAATAAAAAAAAAATAAATAAATAAATATATATGAAATAAATAAAAAATTAAATTAAATTAAAATTAAAATTAAAATTGAAATAAAAATTAGTAAAATAAATGAGATCAAAAATACCAAAAATAAAAGTAACAAAAATAAATAGAAAAAAAAATAAAAGAAATGAGCTAAAAAAATTAAATAAAATTAGTGAATTGGAAATAAAATAAAATAATACAATACAATGTAAAAGAAAAGAAAATTGAAGCATAAAAAACTAAATTAATTTAAATAAAAATAACTTGTTTTTAATTTGTGTTAATTAAAGAAATTAAATTAAAATATAATAGGAAAATTTTAAGAACTGCAAAATTAATAAGGTAAAACAAAAGCAAATAAAAATAGTATAAAACAAGAATAAAATCAAATAAGTTATCAAATTATAAATAAATTAAACAACCAAAGAAATACAATAAAATAATGTTATACAAAATTCTTGGTGCTTTTAATTTTTTTTAGTGAAAAGTCTTAGTTTTCAAGGAATTTTGATTGCCATTTTACGTAATACTAAAACAAACATTTTCATTATTACAGAAGGATTTTTTCCCAAAATTAATGGCATTGCAATATTTTAATCATATCAAATGAAAATCTACAAAAAAAAAGCGCGGCTGTAATGATTTATGTTTTCTCTGTTGTTATAGCAGAAAATTATTTATGTCTAACATAAAGTAACAGTGCAAAAGCATGAAAATGTAATAAAATCATAAAAGAATTATTTATGATTTCAACAAAGCGCACCGCCACACAAGCTATGCTATTTATATGTATAAATGTATTCCATGGAAAAAACTCGACTGCAAACAGGAGGAAAATTAAAATATCGCAGCAATAAACATTGTTGCTCTATCGAATTTTACACCTCATAAAACATCTACGAAATTATGGAATAATTGATGAAACATAAAGATGCACAGAATATTGATGTTAAAAGAATTTATAATCAAAATAGATACTTCTCAGAATTTTCTACATCAAAAGCGGCAAATCCAAATGGAAGAAAACAAATTTTCATCATTTTCGAAAGACTTGATTAAATGCAGAGCTGCTGCTGCTGCTTCCAACAGCCATTGGTGGAAGAGTGAGTGGTCGACGATTTGTCTGGCTACCTCATTAGAGTGTTTAAAATATGGGCGGGCAATCCTGAAGCAAACAATTAATGATATATAAATATGTATACAGCATGTATGTAGTTGTGTATACACCATGGCAGAATATTTCCGTCAGAGCGCCTTCACAATTAAACACCAAACAAGCCGTCTGAAATTTAAACAAATCGGAAGTTTTCTATTTGTAATAAAAATGTGGAAAACGAAGCAGTCAAGAGCTGGAGAGGATACTGCTGCCTAAGAGATAAACATTAATTTATTGTACAATGAAATTTGGTTCAATAAATTTTTCTCAGAAATTGCTGCAATCCGATGAGAACAGATGATGATGAGTATCTAAATCTAGCTAAGAAGTGGGAGAGTAGAAAATAACGCCCGTAATAACGACGAAATATACATTACAATGTGTGCGTGTAAATTTTTTTTTTTTTTTTTGTATTTGGAAACCATAGCAGGTGTAAAATATTGATTGTTGTTGTCAGTTGGCTTTGAAAAATGATCGAATGAAGGCGAAATGCTTTGATCTGATAGCACAAACATATAAAATTCTAATTGATTGAGTAGTAAATCATTCGGCAAAAAATGTAAAGTGTGAATACATACATATGTATGTACATACACATTCGAATATATGTATATATATATACAAAGTTCATAAATAATTATGGTTTGTTACAACCTTGGTACCGGACATGCAGTTCCAGGCCCAGGGCTGTAGTCAATTTCTACTTTTGCGACTTCGCCGCACACCCTGGTAACACGAGCAAGAAGCGTTAGCCAAACAGAGTGAATCTTTGGGTCACGTCTAAAAGAGGGAGAACATAAGCAGAACCACTTCGACACATTCGTTTTAAGGCTTCGCTGAAGTCTAAATAGTTACAGCATCGCTTCATCAGAGGTACGGCTGATGGCGGACGTCGGTGTCTATGCAAGCGGCTCTCTCTACAAATGCATCCTAATCCACCTATCTACTGGCGCAACGAGTTCATGTGCTAAATTTGGAATTCGCTACATAAAGAATGATCCAAGTAGAGGTACTTTTTTGAAAGATAACGCATGAGTCGTGTCAAGCTGTCATCTTACTTTTGTTAAGTATTGTTTGACATTTCAACGTAAAAAACTGACGCCTGAACAAGAGTTGCCATTGGTGTGGTTTGTGGGTCGGTGGAATCATAGGTCCATATTTCTTCAAACATGATACCGGTGAGAACGTAGCCGTCAATGGCGACCGTTACCGCGCCGACGATTTGATACCTGAAATTGATCTCCGCGATACTTGGTTACAACAAGACAACGCCACTTCCCACACATCGCATCAATCAATGGATTAATTGAGAGAACACTTCGGTGAGTAGATAATTTCACGTTTTGGGCCGGTCGATTGGCCACCAATATCGTATGATATCACACCGTTACTCTTTTTAGGAATATGTACAGTCTAAAGTCTACGCGGACAATTCCGCTTGGAATCAGTCGAATGTCGAATATCTGTCGAAATGCTCGAAGGAGTTATCGAAAATTGGACTCAACGAACGGACAATCTGAGACGTTGCCTCGGTCAACATTTGAAAGATATAATCTTCGAAAAATAAATTTTAAAGAATGTGCTTTTTAATGCTAATAAAAAATCCCAATTAAATTTGAATTTTCTGTATTTTTTTTTCTTTAAAAAAGTAGGGAAACTCGAAATCACACGTTAGAAACAAGCTTGAAGGTAATGGGCCTCTAATGAGGGATCACTTTTCATGACAACCACCGCAAACGTTCAGGGATCGATTTAAGCGTACGAGTGTGCACCTCGAATTTCCGGGTAAGTAATTGGAAAGATGCTGTTGCCTAGCTAGTTGATATCCTCATAAGACTGTAGGCTGACACGGGGCGAGAGCAGGTTGGAAATGCATAGGACCTTGTAACACATGCTACAGTGCTCATATAAAAAAAGCTAAAATTCAGTATTGGATTTATGATGAGAGAGAGAGAGACGCCGTTGCCGAGTCCTGGCATTTGCATCAAAGCGAAGTTCTTCTACTCACCGCTGATTTGTGCCTCGCCCCGACGGAAGAGAAGGATGATGTGGCCAGAAGCTCAGCGTCCATGAAAGAACCCCAAATCGGTTGAAGCTGATCGATTTCGCCGGGGCTCATAATATGGTCGTGATTACGGCATAAGACGGAAAACCCGAAACCAAAGCAATCCCTACCTGACCATTTCCTGCCGAAACCAATATACGCACACAACTCTGTGCAGTTATGATCTCCCGTCAATAAACATTAATTAAGGTTGAATGTCGGGGGACAATCACAATGGCCAAAGAAGTGATCTGGCGACCAATTTGCATAGTATACTGAGTTTATGGAGAGAACACTTCACACAAAATGCTCTACCCGCAGATGATGTAATTGAATCGCCAAGCCCAATCCACAAAACAAGTTAAACCCACAATCCGTACCAATTATCGTGCGCCAAGTCTCTTCAATATCGCGTACAAGGCCATATTTAGCATACTGTAGGAAAGACTCAAGCCCACCGTTAATGAACAGATTGGACCTGATCAGTATTCCACATCAAAATCTTGAACACACCATGTAGACACGTTTGATACAGACAGAGTGGCTTTATCGTGTGACTTACTTCACCAGTCTGAAAAATATTATTTCGCAGCGGAGCTTCATTCATACTATCCCATCAATTATTGAGTGGCTCCTGCAACTACATGACAAAAAGAATTAGTTTCTAGGTTCAAGTTCTTGAGAAGACCAACATACAAATATTGGGTATGAAAATTTTCCAAAACGAGGTAGCTTCTCGGGAAGAATAGCCAATGCCTCCCCGTTTATTTGTGGCATAAAATAAGAGCTCTTCATGAGAATTCGTCAGCCGTGTGGAGAAGGCTTAAAACTTTATGTTCCTCGATTTGGTGGGATAATACTAAACCACACAACACAAATTAAAGAAGGATATCCAGAATTGAAAAGTCGATTCTTTTACCCTAAAATTACGTACATAACGGCGCCTGCAAGGAGTGGAAAACGCAATGACCTCAGTCTAATGAAATACAACATAATTTGTATTGGGCATATTTGGCTCTCTTCACACTTGCCTAAATGGACCTTTGCGTGGGACGAGGACTTGAATTTTAATTTTTTGGTGTGGAAATGTTTCATACACATTAACACCTACGCAGAAAAATACATACAAAAAAAAAAGGCGTATACGAGTATATATGTACATACATATGTACATTAGATAGAAGTTTCTTCGCGGTAAAAACTTATATGGACGGCTCTGAATGGCAACTCGTAAATTTCATTTTTGACCGTCAGCAGCCAACAAGGAGCTAAACGAAAGAGGCATGATCATCAACAATGCAACATTATGTGCTGTGTTGTTAACAACATCGTTGTGTTGTTATTGCTGTTGTTGTGCATATTATGTGCGTACGTCTGGTAGATTGTATACGTGCGGAAATGATCAAAGCGAATTGTGCGCTCGCATCCATCAACACAAACCATCAACTTGTATACAAACAATGAAAAGATCAAACGGCCGAAAAGTGCTGGCTGGCGCTGCCACAGCCACCGCCACTGCCATTGACTGCTCCCCTCTCCGTTCATTGCTGTCGTTGTTGACGTCTATGACGACGTAATAATTTTTTTCTTTTTTTTTCTTTTTTCTTCTTTTGTATCACAGCACAGACAATTCAAACTCAAACGCACTCCATCGACAATGCATTTGTCAGTTGTGGTTCTGAGTGCCCCATTCAAATTTCTTTGGGTTGGCGCGTCTTGAAGTTGGTCGCCGTGCAGAGCGTGTAGAGCGAAATGTGCTTGGTTATGGGAGCAATAATGAACGTTTGGGATTGCTCATTTCTATTTTTTTTCTCTTTTTTTTTTTTTTGTTCTTCTTTCTTTTTCATCATAATATTTAGAGGTTTGGTGGATCGGATGCTGTTGTTGTCTGCTGCGCTACTGGAAATATCTCCTTCATGTGTCGCTATTAATATTATCGTTACGGCTCCTGTTGTCGATTGCATCTTTGTTTTCTGTATTGTTGTTGTTGTTGTTGTTTTTTTGTTTTCGCCCGCCATCAACGCGGCTGTTGATGATGATGTTTATGATCGTTTTGAAGTTGTCGACAATAAATACCGCTGAGCATGCAATTTTGTATGTGTAATTAAGAACTGAATGAAATAACAGAGTATGAGTGAGTGTATGCAAACTCACGTGTAGGACTTTTTTATGTACATACCCGTATGTGCACATACACACATGTGCATTGCAACCGAATATGTGTTTTACTCTCAAATTCTGTCATCATTATTTGTCGTGGATCTGTCGATGTCATATGCTCGTTTACATACATGCATACATGCATAATTTTATTGGGGGAGCACATATATGTATGTGTACATGTAGAGAACTTCAAATGCCATTAACGCGGCAATTAGAAGCTACAAAGGTAGGTGCCTTTGAAATTTGAACATTTCAGCAAATGATGAGTTGATTTGCTGCAGGATGTCATGGGCGTGGCGCATTTATTACCTGTTGATGTGCACATATAAAGAAGTTAATTTGTTTGTGCCTTAATAAACTTGTATAATTATGACTAATAAGTTGAGCAATAAAAAGTTGCTACTTTATGACAGGGTTTGAGCAAATAACTCCCGCATTTTTGTATTTTTTATCATTAAAATTAAAAATTCAGGGGATCGGAGCAGTGGCTCTTTGTATAAAATATATTTGATTTCGGCAAATAAGCATTCTTTTTCTCAAAATAGTCTCGTTTAAGCTGTATACATTTAGTCCTGCGTTTTTCCAATTTTTGTATTCCATCCAATTAATAGATTTTTAAGGCCCTCAAAATAGGTGTTTTGTTTTTGTGATCACCTTTTCATTCGACCAGCATCTCTTACTGTCCTGCCGTTCTTCAGGTCTGGAAACGAGTAATAGTCGCAGGTGCTAAATCTGCAGAATAAGCTTGATTGGGTAGCAGTTATCTCAGCAATAACTTGACGAATGTTGGTGTTCAAGTGCTAAAGAGTTAGGGTTTATCCGCATAAACAAGGTCTTTTGCGGTAGCCCCACAAAAAAAGTCCAACCGTGTCAAATCGCACATCGCCAAGACGAGAGTTTCGGTTATCATAAAACCATAATGCTCCGAATTGACAGTGACAGCCCCGTCGTTATCGGTTTCAAAGAAATAAGCTCCAATCAAACCGCCTGACCAAAGAACGCACCAAACAGTAAGTTTTTTTTTTTTGGGTGTAATGAGCTCTCTTCAATTATTTGAGGATCCTCGGAGCCCCAAATGTGACAAATTCTCTTATTTCACCGAGTGTGCCTCGTCGCTGAATGGTCAGCTGGTCTCAATTTTTGTGTATGCACCTTCACTTACAGCAGCGATATTTGAGGTGGAACGAACAAAACGATAATACGCAGGCCTTACAATATCTGTCACCGATCCAATCTCTTCTAATTTCTTTTAAATTGAGTAATTTTTTGAGTACTTGGACGATTATGTGCACCATAATCTCCTCTCAAATCACGAAACGATTCACCATTTTTGTAGTGGGTTTCAACAGTTTTAACGCGTTGTGTAGTTGTTAAGCGATCCATTTCCATAATTTCCTGACTGTTAACTAAAACAAAACATATTTATGTTGACAGTTAAGTTTGACAAATGCTAAAATACAGCTTAGCACTTTCGAAACAACTAAATGGACAACCCTTTATAAGTCATGATTTCCAAATTGCTTAGCGAGACTGTTTAAAATTTTCCTATAATCCATAATGAAGTTATTGATTTGTTTACCTTCCATGAATATGAAATTGTGTCATAACTTTGGTAAGAACTATGTGGGTAACAAAAACAGAATAAAAGACTCCTCAAAAAACCATGAACGATAAATGGAGAGAATCGGTGGCAGAAGGGTATCAATACTATCATTTCAAAAATTGTTGGAATTAAAAAAGATACTTCGATGTTGAAAGTATTTTTTTTTTTTTACAAACAGAGAGAGATTTTAAAATGTTCAATTTACACAAATTATTAAATATCAAGATTCATTGTTCGTTCGTTCAGTAAGTGGTAATTAGAATTAATTTATTTTTTTCAATGAGAAACATTTTTTTTTTTTGACTTAAGAAATTTGCTTACAAAATTATGAGTATGAAGTTCTATATATAGAAAACTCATATGCTTGAATTAAAAAATCAAAAATATTGATTATTTTACGTTAAAAAAAATGGCAAAATTTAATATCTTTTTTCTCTGCACTTTGTGAAGCGGTTTATCTATGTTTAAAGGGATAATTGTACCCTCAAAGCAGAAACAAGAGCTAGATCGTATCAAACTTTTCTCAAAACTAAGGAGCTCACTTTCAATTTTTTTATTCCTTATTCATTTTTCTACAAAACGACAATTTTCAGGATTTTTCCAAATTAAAGTAAGAATTAAATATAAATTTTTTTGTACAAAAATTAATACTGTTTAATGATTTCTGCCTTGAAATGAAAATATAAAAAACAATATGTTTTATTACTGCACTCTAATACAATAAAATAAATGGTTTTATTTTTTAGAAACTCTTATAAAATTATATTTAAAATGAATTTTTAATTTTTTTTAGTTTTTGTTATACTTTTTTTATAGAATTTTAAATATTAAGATTCCATTAGTATTTCCCATTTTTAATAAAAGATAAGGTACATTAATAGAAATAATGAAAAAGTGATATTGAAACTTAAAAACAATATGAAGTTGGGAAGCAGGCTTTTAGGTGTTTTTTTTTAATTTAATGTTTGTAATTATAATAAAGAAAATATTAATTTAATTTTGAAAAACAAAAAAATTAAATTAAAAAAATTTTAACATTAGAATTACGCATACTGAAAATATTTACCAAATTTTTTCCAGAAACTTGTTTATCTATCGTACCTTATTAAACTAAATTACACGTACATAGTTATTTACTTGTATAGTGTATATATTGAGCAATTATTAGTACAATAATACACTACTTGTGTAATTTAACTCAATTTTTTTTTTCATTCGCTAAACTCTTATATTTATTTGTCTTCTTTATGAGTAATACCTAATAAAATAGTTATTTTTCGTACGCATTAAATTTATAACACGGTGGAACAAGAGTCAATGAAATTACACTCACATTCCACGCTAGTACAATTGGAGGTGCCGGGGTTTGAACCCGGGACTTCTCACATGCGAAGCGAGCGCTCTACCACTGAGCTACACCCCCTTGACTTCGCTAGCTGCCAATAGACAATAATTTACTTGGCCGCCAAGTAAATTGGCTGAGTCAACGTACCAAATGGTGGAATAAACAAATTGGCGATTGCTGATAAACAAAAATCCATTAGCCTCATACGCATTTGTTTTGTTGTGCGCGAATTTCGTAAAAAAGCGGAAAAGAAAATAAACAATAATAAGCAAAAAACTACAAGTATATTAGTAACTAAAAAGCAACACACAACTAATATACATACATACATACAACATTTTTTAATCGCTTTGCGTGGCCAACGAGTATCGAGAGCAAGAGAGTATGTTATCAACAAGAACGCTATGTGAGGTAATTATATTTAATTTTATTAATAAGTATTAAGTAGGCTAACAGCTATGATTGAACTGCTAAAGTGGAAAGAAATGAGATATTTTGCTCTCATCATAAAATAAAATTTAGTAAAATTAAATTATTTTAATTTAATTTAATTAAACAAAATAATAATAAAGGTAAACAAAAAATATTAAAGAAATGAATTGAAAAAATTATGTTAATTTAAAATGGTATAAAAAAGCAATAAAATAAAATCAACTAAAATAAAAGTACAAAATGCAAAAATTTTACTATAAATAATTAGAATAATACAAATTATAAAAAAAATTAATAAAAAAATTTTAAAATTATACAAAATGAATAAAATACAACAAAATAACATTAAATATATTATAAAATGAAATAAAAAACATATAAAAATTAAAAAAAGGAATAAATCAATAAATTTAAAAATAATTCTAATAGAAAATAAGTAAAAAAAAACTAAAAATTAACTTCAAAAATTAATGTGAATTTAAATAAATAAACTGACATATATTGTAAATGTAAAACAAACTAGTAAAATCAAATAAAAAAATTAAAAAAACAAATGTAATCAAATAGAAACTAGTAAACAAAGGTCAAAAACACAAAACAATTATTAATCAAATAAAACAAAAAACTAAACTAAAGATTAAATAAAAAATAATAAAAAAATTTAATGAGGACATATGAAAAAAACTAAATAAAAATTAAAATTATTAAAATAAAAAAGGAAAAAACATAAAATTAAATTAAATTAAATTACCTGAATTAAAAAAAAATTTAAAATAAAAATAATATTAAAAATAAAATAAAATAAATTTAAATAAAACAAAATTAAAAATAAAATAAAATAAAGTTAAAAAAAATAAAATAAAAATAAATTATATAAATTAAATTAAATTAATTACTAATTAATGAAAGAAAACAAAATAAAATAAAATACAAAAATAATAAATAATTTAAATTAAAAAAGAAAATAAAATAAAACACGTAAAAAATATAATAAAATTTAATTAAAAAATAAAAGCAAAAAATAAAAGAAAATTAAAAAAGTTAAATAAATAAAATATAACAAAAAATAAAAAATAAAATGAAACAAAACATAATAATATAATATGAAATACAATAACTTAAATAAAGTGAAATAATATATATATACAAATAAAATTTAAAATTATTTAACAAAATAAATAAAATAATAAAATAAAATAAAAAGGATTTATTAAATTAAATTAGATTAAAATAAACTAAATAAAATTAAATTAATAAAATAAATAAATAAAAATAAAATTAAAGAAAAGAAATAAAAAAAAAATAAAAAAAATAAAATAAATTAAACTATAACAAAAAAAGGAAGAAAAATTAATTAAGATAAAATAATATAAAATAAAATTAAAATTAAAAAAAATTGAAAGAAAATAAAAAATAAATAATAAAGAAATAAAATAATATAAAAATGAAACAATAAACTAAAATAAAATAATATTGAATAATGTTAAATTTAATTAAATAAATAATAAATATTAAAAAAAAATTAAAATAAAATAAAATAAAATAAACAGAAAATAGAGAAAATTAAAATGAAAATGGGTTAAATAAACAAAATATAACAAAAATATATAAAATAAAAATTTAAACAAAATGAAATAAAAGTAAATAAAATAACTTAAATAAAGTGATATAATATTAATATATAACTAAAATTTAAATTTATTTAACGAAATAAATAAAATAATAAAATAAAATAAATCAATATTAAAAAATAAATTTAAGAATTAAGTTTAACACAAAATAAAAACAAAAGCAACATATATAAAAAAAATAATATTAAATTTTACAAACGAAGATAAATAATATAAATTAAAATATAATAAAAGCAAAAAAATTATTTATATAAAAATGTAAAATAAAATAAAAATTCAATTTTAATAAAATTAAAATAAATAATAAACGAAAGTAACTAAAATTAAACTAAAAAATTTTAAATAAATAAAATATAATAAATGGATGTAAAATAAAACACATATAATTAAATAAATTAAAAAAATAAATAAAATAAAATAAATAAAAGTATAAAAATAAAATAAAACTAAACAAAAAAATTATTTTAAATAAAATTTAAATTAATTTAACAAAATAAATTAAATTAACGAAAAATTATTAAATATAATAAAAATAAAATGAAATAAAACAAAATAAAATAAAGTGAATTTGGGTTAAAATATTATACATTTTAAAAATTTCTTAACTTGTACCTAATATCTCATTCCTAATTAATTATAAAGTGCTAAATATTTTTTGTGTTGAAATGTAATTTTGCGCAAATCTATTCACACTCGCACCGGCATGCATAAAGATCACCACTGCAATGTTGACAGCAGCCCCCACGAAGTGGTGAATGCAACAGGCAAAGGAAACAAAATTGTTTGTTTTAATTAAAAGATGTCTGATGTGATTCATGGCTCATTCACTTTTACATCAGGCATCAACCGTCAACTGTCAAATGTCAAGCGGTAAGAAGCAAGCTGCTGCAACGCAACAGCAGCGTGTGGCAGCTACAACTTAGCGGCAACAACAATTTTCGCGCATATCAAACCTCAGCCGGTGCCCATCAAGCATCAAACATCAGCCACCACCATCACCACTATCAGCCGTCACCAAGCAGGCAGCAGTCAAGCCAACCACCAACGTCATCAGCAATGTGTCAGCAACGGCATTGGCAGTGGCATGCAAAGCATTTTTGTGCAAATGTGCAAATGCGAGGTTAGATCACACACAAACAGACAGGCAGGCGGACAGACAGAGAGCTTAACGAACGGAATGGACTTCTGCTCGTAATTTACATACACGAATTTTACTCATTAAAAATTTAAAAAAAAATTTTAAGATATAAAAACTAAAATATTTAAAAAAAAAAATCAAAAATTAAAAAAAAAGTACAAAGTATTAGCGGATGAGAGCGTAAAAACGCATACGCTTGCTGTGTTTTTCGGTTTGGTTCATTCAGAGCACAACTGACAGGACTTGTCAGCGTTGATGTGCGCCGACACTTTGGACAGCAGCTCAGCAGCTCAGCAGCCGAGCGCCAAAGCATTGAGCTTGTAATGCCTCACCAAAGACAGCAGCTCGAACGGCATTTGCAGTTTTGTTTTTGTGTTTTTTTCGTCTTGTAATAAATATACAAACCGAGGAAAAAGTAGCAGACAAACAGACGAATGGGATAGTCAGTTGAAAGGCTAACATGACTGGCAGATAGACTAGTAGTTCTAGTGACGTTTGAACGTACTGACAGGCGGGCGAAATTTGCAAAACGAACCATGAGTAGAGCAATGGATAGACTGACTGTTGACGGTTTGGCTGACTGACTCACTTACACGAATTCAAAGTGGCAACGTACACTTTCGGTATTTCAAATTCGGAAGACGTGGAACGTGGAACAGATGTGTGTACAGTGGGTATGGATTTGCAGAAAAACGATTTATAAGTACCATAAAAAATTGAAAATAAAAAAAATAATGATATGAAATAATATAAAACAAAAATTTATACCAAATATTGAATGAATGAAAAAAATATAAAAAAGTAACTTAAAATAAATAAAAAAAATTATAAAATTAAAAAGTAAAACAAAACAAAGTAAAATAAAATAATATAAAATAATATAAGATAAAATAATATAAAATAATATAATATAAATTAAAATAAATTAAACTAAATTTAAATAAAATAAAATAAAACGAAATAAAATATAAAATAAAATAAAATTAAAAAAAAAATAAAATAAAAATTAATAAAAAATTAAAAAGATAAAATAAAACAAAATAAAAGAGGATAAAATAAAATAAAATAATATAAAACCGAATAAAATAAAATAAAATAAAATAAAAAAATTAAAAAAAAATAAATACAATATAATAAAAGAATTAAAAAAAAATTAAATTAAATATAATAAAGTAATATAAAATAAAGCAAAATAAATTAATTAAATTAAATTATAAATATTAAATAAAATAAAATAAAATAAAGTAAAATAAATAATTAAAAAATTAAATTAAATAAAATAAGATAATATAAAATAAAATTAAATTAAAGAAATTAAAATAAAATAAAATAAAATAAAATAAAATAAAAAATAAAAAAATAAAATAAAATAAAATAAGATAAAATTAAATTTAAAGAAATTAAAATAAAATAAAATAAAATAAAATAGATTACTATAGAACAAAATTATTAAATTAAAAAAAAAAATAAAAATATTAAATTAAAAAAATAAAATAAAATAAAATAAAATAAAATGAAATAAAATAAAAAATAATAATAAAAAATAAAATATAATAAAATAAAATAAAAAATATTAATAAAAGAAAAAAAAAAAATAAAATAATAAAAAAATATAAAAAAATAAAAAAGTAGAAATATAAAATAAGTTAAAAAAAAAAAAAAAAAAAAATAAATAAAAAAAAAAAATAAAAAAAAAAAAAAAATTAAAATTAAAATATTAAAAAGAAAAGAATAAAAAAATAACATAAAAAAATAAATAATAATAAAAATGAAATAAAATATAATAAAATAAAATAAAATAAATTAGAAAATACAAAATAAAATAAAATAAAATAAAATTAAATTAAATTAAAATAAATAAAAAATAGATTAAATAATTAAAAAATAGATTAATTAAATAAATTAAATCAAATTAAAGAAATTTAAAGAACAGAATGAATTAATAAAATGAAAAACAAAAATAAATAAAAATAAAAAATTGGAGTGAAGATAATAAAACAAAACATAAATATATCAAAATAGTATAAAATAAGATAAAAAACTAAAATAATATGAAATGAAGTATGTAATAAAATAAAAAGTAATATAAAATTGAAATAATTAATAAAATTATATAAAATGAAATTGAATAAAATAAAATATTATGAAAGTAAACAAACTAAAATAACATAAAGTAAAGAAATTCAATATTATTAGTATAAAATAAATAAGAATATATTTGTACTTGTGTACTTATATTCGTAATTTCCATGCAAACGAGTTATTAATCTTTAGGTTAAAAGAATCGGATAATTCATTTGAACCGTAGTCACACCCTCGCCATAAGATTTAAAAACAAATTAAATTATTTTACATAAACTTTTTAAAAACTGTTCACACAGGCCCTTAATTAGCTAATTGAACGAAATTATGAATGTTTTTCTAATGATTTGTAAATTGGTATAACAAGTTGATTTAATGTGATGTTATTTACTCACTTTAAAACTGTAGAACAATTGAGAATATCTTATATAAATAGTTTTAAGTACTGTTTATACAGGTACACAATTAACTAATTTGGAGCATTTAAAATCCGATAATTGCCAGATTTGTCGTAAGTTAATTAAATTCGAAAATATTATTTATAACAGAAACCATTTCAACTTTATTAAATGTGATTAAAAGAGGTCTAAAGAAGAATATTTTTTGGCTCATAACACGCTGTTTCTATAAAATCGAAACACTGAATTAAATGACCCCATTCTCAATAATCGACTTTTAAAACTGTTTTACATAAACATAAAATAAATATAAATAAATACAAAATACTGATTGTTTCAGCTTATTTTATTTATTTTTTCTCATTAAAAAAAAGTGTTTGTTTAAAAGAGGTCTAAACAAGAATATTTATTGGCTCATAACTGGTTCTCTATGTTATAAATAATGGGGAGCATCGAATCTGCATGAAAAATCAAAACAATTTATTATAAGACATTATTCTTTTTAATTGTTTTACAGAAATGTTTCTCCCATGCAAATGTCATGTCATTTTGTTATTCTATCGAAATCAAAACTCCACTTTAGTGAATTTTGGGGTTAACTAAAATATTTAATTACATAAAGTTAAACAAAAGGAAAACGGAAAAATGGTTCTAGTATGCTGGGTTTTCAGTTATTGTCCCGTTCGACATACCTTCTGCAATGTAAGCACACTTGCGTACATATAATAAGTGAATATTTTTCCAACATTACTTAAACTTCCCTCATGAAACGTATAGTCGAAGACATCACTTCTTTCATTTTTAAATTTTCTTTCATTTCCAAATCACTGTAGTCCCTATCGAACACGTTGTTTTTGTATTATTGCGCTATGCTACGCTGCTATTGTGCCAGCCACGTTTTCAACGTTTCGCGCCAATCTATCGCACCGAAAAGCAGAGATGTTTCTTGGTGTACTGATTTGGCTTTTGTGCTGGGGAATGGTGTTGATTTGCTGGTATGCTTTTGATGTAGATTTGATTGCAATGGGCAATTACTACTCAAATTGGCTTTGATAATTTGCATGTCGGACACGAGTGCCAACAAAATGCAAGTATTTGGCAGTTTAATCTGTCTGAAGTACACATAACATATATACAGACATACATATAATCTATCGTGGTGTGTTAAAAAATGGGTAAATTTGTACGTGTATATAATATATACATACATATATATTTATGTGTAACTGTGTAACATATAATTCACAGCATAAGTAACACATAAGGATATAACAGAATAAAGTTGTACCGAATTTTTTATATGGAGATATGTATACATTACATTTGGTAATTTTTCGCTAACGGTTTTATTCGTACATATCTACATATTAATCTGTTTTATTTTTAATTTAGTCATAAATTTGGTGAAAAATCACATATATATTGTTGATTCGTTAGGAACGGAAATAGTTTTTGTATATGAGGCAAGCAATTTGTTACAAAGAACATAAAATATATTTAAATACAGGTTATACGGAAATAAACATGAATAAAACGCATTAAATTTTTTTTTCATTTTTTTCTTCATATTTTTTATTGAACCTGGACCTTATATGTCAAACACTATATCCTTCGAACGACCGCCTCGTGAATTTCAACAAATTTGGATCCGTTCGATGTAATTTTCGATTACTTTTCGGCGTCTATTGGGCGTTATCTCAGCCATAACTTGACGACTGTTGGTTTCCATGCGCTCAAGAGTTAAAAGAGTTAAAGTTTTATCTATCGCGTAGCGCCACAAAAAAAACGGTGTCAAATCGCACGATCTCGATGTCCAATTGATATCGTGAAGACACTAGTTTACGGGGCTGGGAAATTTCTGTCGCCATATTCGCTCGTGCTGTGTGACATGTGGCACCATCTTGTTAGAATCACATATTGTCCAAGTTGTGTTCTTCATTTGTTGCTAAGGAATTCGGTTAATATACGACCATACCGCTCCGAATGTACAGTGACAGTGTCGTCAGTGTCGTTTTTGAAGAAGTAAGTTCCAATCACACCTCCGGACCAAAGAGCCCACCAGACAGTCAGTTTTTTAGGTGTAATGGCTTCTCTTCAATTATTTGAAGGTTCTCGTAGCCCCAATTGTGACAATTTTGCTTATTGCATTGATTCCGGAAGAGTTGGTATGCGTTTCAATATAATTTTTCTTAGATTTCTCCACGAACAGCGATAAGCCTATTAAGATCATCAAGGGAGATGCTCAAAGTCCAACAGCATTTAGGACAGCTAATTAGGCTGCATCATAGCCTCCAATGCCATCGAAAGGCTGAGTTAAGCGGCCTGGCAGCACCTAATTTTAGCTTGGCTAGATCGCAGAAATTCGTATAAGCAAATGATTACTGAAATGAGGCAATCTGTAGAGAGCCATCTATTGATGGCGTAGACTAGTTGAGCGGAGCAAAGTTGATCAAACGACTAGAGTGATTCTAAACCTCCTGAGATAAGAAGAAATGCCCAACTGACGGTTTTGAATAAATCCTAGATTCATACGATTCCCAAAGATTAGATATGGATTAATTACCTGGTAAAGACGGTTGATGTTCAATTTTTTAATATTATTTCAAACAGGTGATTTCGAAACGTATTTTTACTCATACTGACAAACAGTTTGGCCTGAATAGAATATCCGTTTACTTTCATATAATGTTTCCTCGACATTTAGCAAACATACCTGCTGCAGGCAATTATGACGCCAGGCGCTCATATAACGAAATGGAGTAAAATACTCAGGTAAAATTTAACCGATTCTCTTTATCCTCAGCCATTCTCTATATACAAGAGTATTATACAAATATCATTTTCAGAAGACATGTAAGGAAGTAGTCGAGTCTGGAGTCCTTAGTTGTGACAGAATTGTTCTCACGTGGTAGCTTTTGGTCTGATCGGATTCCCATAATGTCACTCACTGGAAGAGAGTTGAGGAAGATTTTGATTAACTCTCTACGAACGGCATTTTAGGAGTGTCATTAGAACGCACCATCCAGCGGTTCTGTTACTTACTGCTGAAATTCGTCCGTATGGTCCAGTATTCCCTAGCTGATGTGTCGGGGAGCGGTTTGGATTTAACAGAAATCTGCGTTTACACCAACCAGACACTGGTCATATTAACAAACCATTATACTCATTAGGAGGTTTTCTGTTACAATCCTCGAAGATAAGTTTTGAGAGGATTGCAGCTTCTTCATCTGAAGCTCGCTAGTTCCCGTCGTTCAGATCTAAACTTATGATTGACCAGCCGATAACATTGTAAGTTACCAGATACTACGTTAACTTTCGAACGGAGGTTACCGATGTCCTTGGAGCATGGCAAGAACGAGCAGTCATTGAACATATGGGAACAAGGAGGCTTCCTTCGGGAGTGAAGAGAGTTTCGAAATGTAAAAATTAGGCAATAGTGGGAAGATATGACCAGCATGCGGAAACTTTCCTTTAATTCGCAGTTAAAAGTTTTGGTTTTGTAGGCTTTCGACAATTCCAGGTAGGTTTTGCTACACTTTACGAAAGACGCACTGATGTGCTGCTTGGCTCAGATGACGAGTAATTAACGGAAGAACGACTTCAACTGTTCTTGCTTCTGGGAAGAGGTTGCTGATTTATCAAGTTCTTTAGCGGAATCATCCTATCAACGCTAGGTAGATAACCTTGATCAGACAGGCTACTTCAACATAATCCACATATTCCAGCATTAACATACTAAATATAGCTTAAGAAGTTAAGTCTTCTTAGCAGCAGCTTAGGAATCACACGGGCTCGCAAGGAATGCAAGGAAGTTTTCGGCGTAACAACAGCCCACAACCTAACGGCATCCCAGGCAAGCAGAATGTGCTTTAGTAGTAGCGACACATTCAGGCATTGCTAATAGAAAGGCATGATCGAAACATTGTAACACTTCTTGTGTTTATGTCCGCCCTTATCTAGAACTCGTCTTAGATATCTCTGAACGTCGCAGTTCAAAGGACTAGAGGTGGCTTCAAATTGATTATTAAGGCAATTCTGAACTTGCGAAAATTTTTGACGGCTTATACGAGGACTACTTTCAATTGCAATAGGACGGACCTTCATGTCGTACGGAAGAAGACCAAAGCGTATATGCAAGACGCATCAGCCAGCTAGTATAACCTAACCTAACATAACATCTGTGGACTGAAAAGAGCATTGAAGTAATTATCGGTGAATTCCCTGCAGCCGGTCGCCCCACGGAAGCGAAGTCAAAACACTATGCAAAATTGCAGAACAAATATTCCTTCAAAAAGGTTTGTATTATTCATGAAAACCGATATATACATATCTACGCTACCAATCCGTCTCACCAAACCAATTTAGCGTAACAACAAATACTAAGCGGAACTGATGTAATTGAATACGCTGCCAAAAATCGACGCATGCTACAAAATATAAATCTCTCACTGCCAACAATTAGCTAGATTTATGTTTATCCTTGTTAAGGAAAAATAATTTCTATAATTTGTGATGCAATCATGCCATTCCAGAGGACGGAGTATGGGTTGACAGGGACAATAGACTACGCGCTGGCATGGTGTTGGCACGTCAAACGGACTGGGGTGTTGACGAAAGTCAAATCACTTTATGCATGGCTAACCTATGCAGCCGCCCCTTTTTTAATCGAGGGTGCATACAGCTGTATATGCACAACGACACCCATACATGCATATATGGTAGAAAAATTGTTAAGCAACGCTGAAAAGATGTAATAAACATAAATCAAAAAGTGCTAAAACGCATGAAATCAAATTGAAATCTGCTCGAAATTCTATATTATGCATGACAGGCACAAAAGGGTCGCATAAAAACTGAATTACGACAAGGAGAGCGAGAGAGAGGGAGGTGAGGAAGAGTGAGAGTGATGAAAAAAAGCGATGCACGCGTACAAAAACCTATAAGCTCATTTAACCGTTAGCGAGGGTTGCAAAAGTGTTAGCAGACCAACACCCGCCAACAACAATTGCTGCTTCCGCACAAGAGAAACAAAACCCCTCTGCTGAGTAGATGAGTGGCTGAGTGATGATAGTTTTTATGAAGGATTATTATTATCAAACCGCAGAGAACAAACGTCAGATTTTACAAACATACAGACATACATACATGCATGCTTAGAGGCGTACAATTGCTTATCCTGCGCCTGAGTTAATCTGTCTGATTGTACAACAGATGCAACACATATGCCTGGGAGGCATATATGGTCGTATTTTTGACAGCCTTCCGTTTTGACAGGCATCCTTTATCCACTTTTCATTCTCCCCTCAAACTTATTTCTGCTTCTTACCCGTTATTATACAGCATGAAACGTACCCTTCCATATCTCATTTAACCGGCATTGAATACCCTTTGAAAATTTTGCAGAGTTGTATACCGATGAGTACATACATACATATTTGTTTGTGAAAGAAAAAACACAAAACAAAACAATCAGTCAGACTCTGTCGGCCTGTCACTTTACAGAGCCATCAAAAGGCTAAGAGTATGGGGGTTACCCAACATACCAAAAAAAAGTGGTTATATAAGTTCATAGGCATGAACAGGCGGACCGACCTTCAGTCTGATGAAAAATGTAAGTTTTTTTTATAATTTTTTTATTTCTGCCTGAGGTGTATTAGTTTTCTATAGAATACAAATATGAATTGCCAGAGGGGGGCAACCCTTATCAAAGTTATTGCTGAATAAAAGTCCCGAAAAATGCTCCTCAAACATCTTTTTGTGTATATATCCAAAAATTTATAAAATAATTAGCAACTCTACACGAATATTGAGAGTTAAATATCTTCAATAGTTTTATCGATTATTTTGAAGTGGCCACCGAACGGGTATATTGTGATACCACTGGAAATTGAATTGGAATAACTGAATAATCGACAAAACTTTACATCCGATGCTTCACTTAAAGTTACCACCTTCTCTCTAAAGTGCCTGCAGAAGTCGCTTGTTGGCATGCCCAGCTTCTTTGTGTGCCATCCCAATGGAATATTATCTGTTAAAGGTCCCGAAATTAAAAAAAATCTCCTCTGTTTTTAGCGAGATAAGCTCTTGTGATCTTATTTTATTCCATGACGACCGCATTAACCTGACTACATTGCAAATATTGAAATTCATTCTTAGTAAGTGAGGATCTACGACGAATAACTTTCTTACAATGAGCTTGTAAGTGGAGAGCTGACCACGTGTTCTTACTTGCTCTTCCTTACAAACTCGTCCGTCATCTCCTTATTCGGTAAGTTACTATATTCAGGCACCCATACTAAGTTAAGAACTACTCAGAGAACTCCAAAGCCAACACGTTAAGTGATCTGAAGCAATTTTTTACTGTTTCTGATTACATTGTTACAGATTTCAGATCTATTGCTATCGTAGACAATAGACAGTCTTGTATAAGAATGTCAGTTCCTCTTGAAACCCCCTATAAAGATTGAATAGACGAAAGGGCTCGCTAATCTTAAGATCTATAACGGTCGCCATTGACGGTTACATTCACACCGGCATCATTTTTGAAGAAATATGAACCGATGATTCCACCGGCCCATAAACCACACCAAACCGTTGTTTTTTCTGGATGAAATGTCAGCTCTTGAATCTCTTCAGTTTGCTCTTCGTCGGAAAACGTCGAATCTTCTTGGAGCTTTTCAAGAGCTCATAGAACGAAGCGGTGTCGTGTGGGGAGGTCGAGCGGCTTCAGTTCTTGCACAAGTTGTATTTTGTATGCTTTCAACAACTTCGGCCGTTATATTTTCTTCACTGAGTGCTGGATGTGGTCTATTCTTATCCAATAATGATTGCTGGGTCTCAAGATGGATGATGGTGTTGCGAATAGTAAGCTCAGTAGGCCGATTATATTGACCATAAGTCGAGCGAAGCACGCGAAACACATTCTTTACAGAACGTGAATTTTCGTAATAAAGTTGAATGATTTGTAAACGTTGTTCAGACGTAAGTCTTTCCATGATGAAATGCCAAAAAACACTGCACAAAAATAACAGGACAGCTTTACACGACTCAACCGTGATCTGTCAAAAAAAGGCTTTGAAAAAAATATCTCTACTTGGATCACACTTTACTATCCTATCATATCTGAGATGACAATCTTGTAATCTTTTGTGGAATCAGTGAAAGTTTTGCAGCAGTCCGTACTTCATAATTCCTCAACTGCTGTAGGATTTTTATGAAAATCTTTTTATTATTTTCAAGGAGAACGTCTCACAACTCTCAGTCTGGCTTAGACTGGGTCTGGCTGAAGTATTTCCAACTCATCTTCTCCGCAACACTTTGTGGTATGTAAAAAAGTTAGAAGTTAAGCTTACTCGTCAAATCAAAGGGAGCGGAAGTACTCTCCAAGGGTTGCTTGTCGTTCAAGAACTGACAACAAAAAAATAACTCAAAGGGTAACTGAATTATTTTCCAGATGGGAAAACCGGATAAGAAATATTCTGATTTTCGGCACAAAGGTGTCGAGCAATCACAAGAGAGAGCCAATTGAAATGGACGCGTCTGGAGTTTTTTCAATGGAATATCTCCAATTGATATCAAACATTATTTTAGATGAGCTGAAGTTGAATTGAAAAGAGAAAGAGAAAAGGTTGGCGTACAAAGATCTTGGCTATGAACACTCGACACCAATGAATTAGTAGAAAATGTTAGTATGACATTTGGCAACAATCAAATAGTAATCGTTTACTGGGTAATGTCCATTTTCAATGCCGCTTGCATTGAACTTCCACATCGGCAACAGTTGAGCGTATACGCGGTAGGTGTGAGTGCCTTCCCACTACACTGCTTCGCATAATCCTACGAGTATCTCCCATTGAGTTGAGTGTGCCAGCCTTCCGTGTTTACTTAGCACCAGTTAAAAATGCACGGTTGTAGTTGTTGCTATGCCCACTCGATGTTATCCATGCTGTTGGTGTTATTGCAATTTGAACGTATTATTAATTTCTCGTAACTTGACGCACACAAAATTCGTACCCCTTTTTATTTGCAACTACTTCATACCCTCCTTGGTTACGCCTGCACATTTGTTCTGCCCTGCTCGCATTAGAGACATGCAACTGCCCTAAAGCCGATGCTTACACTAGTAGAAAAAATAATAATTTTCGGTTCATCATTATGGGTGTGTGCAACCCTGAATTTTCTGACTACAGTTGTACGTACGTCCATATGTAGGATATGTATAAAGACGCTTGTTGCTTGTCAAATATTTGACAGCTTTGACAAATGTTGACAAATGAGTGAAAATTATTTCACCAACATATGAGTATTCACACACTTTTCTGCTCTGTGGATTTGAGAGCTTACGAATTTTAAAATGTATTTGTTGTTGTTGTAATTTTACCCTTTTCCTTTATGCGTTTCTCGCTGTAAAATAATATATTTTCCATACAATTTATTTGGTATGTCTTGTTGATTTTTTCTTACCTCCATCTAAGTTTTTCTGTAATTCATCTAGATTTTGACAAGTAAGCTTTCTTTCGAAGGTCTCAAGCACATCTGTAATCTAATCTAAACTAATCCAATTACAAATTTTATTATTAAATTTCACTTGTGTATACTCTAGAAGAAGCTTTGATATTATTGAAATTAGGTTAGGTTGAACTGGTAGATTCGTTGGGGTGTTCAACATATACCATACCACTTATATAATATTAAAAGATACACTACATACGACCAGAGCTCTGAAAACCCTTTGGCTCATAGCAAATTGAAGTAGGTTTATTGTAGGATATAGATCCGGCAACTTTCTCTCACCGAGTAAGACAGAAGTTGAGCCTGCCTAAGCCGCGCAGATTGCGTGTTCTACTATCAGCGTGCTTTGCTTGGTTTTATTGGAACTGTGGTCCTTAACCAGACCTAATTTAAAACCATATGACGCCAAAAGACAATATTCCGATAACAGCCAAACTGGAGTCTCTATTTTCTTCATCGCTTATAAGAACATACACTTTAGATGTTATGCTTTACGCATATTCTGCAGCTTCTGCTTGTTCCAAAAGCTAGTACGTCTGAGGATACAGGAGCATTTTTTACTTCCCTAAATGTCATCATAAGTCCATAGTTACGCCTTGATCTGTAAGTAAGCCCTCTCTAGCCAGTTCATCAGTTCATTACCTTCGATGTTCATATATATGCCCTGGTACCCAGAAAATATTTAATTTTCTCCTCTACACTGGTCTTTTGAATGCCTCTTTACATTGGATAACCACTGGAGACTTTATGCTGCGTAAAACTAAGACCTTTATGGGTCGCTTTGCTATCTGCATGACCTGTATATCTGCATGACCATCTATAGTAACTTCGTCGCCATTTTTAGCAAATATTTCAGCTTAGAAGGTGAAGCAGTGATTTCATAATTTAATGACCTTCTTATCTCCGGTTGGGCGGAGTAAACTGTACCCCCACTCCTTTGTTTATATCATTGTCAATTGTAGAGATATGCAGAACCTTGTCTAGAAACGGCCGTTTGTCTCTATTACAGCTGCCAAAGTTTTCTGAAAATTAGCTGAAGCACAAAATTGTACATTCGTGTTCCCCACTGCTGTATCCGTAAGTCCTAATTTCCAACTGATTTAAGGTGTGTAATCTCCCTGTAGTTTTGCCCTGTTAGATACTAGATCCGTCTTTGGTATAATTAAAATCTTATGTAGCTCTGCCAACGGTGCTATCCAGAGTGCTCCAGTAATGCCAATAATTAAAAGTGTGGAAATCCTTATCAATAGTTGGAGCTATGTTGTTTGTTCTCTAACTTTCCGTCACTAGAATTCCATTAAGTAGTATTGTTTTAACAATCGCAGCAACTATCCAGTGAGGGAGGATTGACGAAATACCCCAATTGTAGCTGAAAATTCATTTATTAATTGTGCTGCTGAGGACTTTTTCAATCACTCCTCCACATTGAGCTTCCACGACAACTTGCCATACCGTATACCAGTTTTTTTTTTATCAGTCTTAACTCTAAGTCCTACTGTCATAAGTGCCTGATTCGGCAGAAAGCCAAGGGTTGCAAGATATCTACCACTTACAATGCATTACCTGTCACCTGCATTGGCTATAAGCATGACAGCTGCCCCTTTAATATAATCATATAGGGTGTAGTCCAACGTCTGGGTATGCACACACCTTGGAAACGTGAGCACCCTTTGTACGAGGAGCAAAACCAATTCCTAAGAAGCGTCGGGTCATGGATAAATTAAATTATTTCTCCTCCAAGGAATATTGTGCGTTAAGCTTGAGGCCGACAACGTAAAAACCGTATCAATGAAAAATTTCAATAAGCCTCGGATGGGAGACCCTGCTTCTGATGACGATTTTCGGTCTCTTAATCTGGAAAATGTCGAGGCTGAAACGTTTTTAATGAGAGCTCCTCCCGCCACGACGTCAAAACTGTGTTTGGTTTTAAGACAAGAAAATACTTGTTTAGGACTCAATGAGGTAGTCTGGTGGCTGATGTGCCGAATTTATGAAACTAATGCTTCTCAGCCTGCTGAAAGGCAGTGAGAGTGAAACACCAAGAGATGGGAGGCCTGAATCCCTAATCATCGCGCTCAACAACCGCGCCGTAAGTTCTATTTATCCAAACTAGGTAACGCAGAAAAACCAATAGGTTCGGTAGTCCGGTCCATTTTCAAAATTAACAACAATTTTTGTCTTAAAAACAAATGCTGAGTTACTCTTGCCAACAGATGCTACTTCGGACTAAGTAAGGAGTTGATTAGTAAAGTTCTCTCTCGACGAACAACGACTTAACTCTATAGACTCTACCATACGGATGAACTCGACATCTGATTGGTCCTAGGATTTTTGGAGTGAAAGGTTTTGCAAAAGACTGAAGTTACTTTACATTACATTAGCCACAGCGAACATCAGACAACAAAACGACGAAATGTGCAAGATATTGACATCTTCCTCTTCTTCTTTGGCGTAGGCACCGCTTACTTGATTATAGCCTCACCAGCAATACTGCGCCACTCGTTTCTTCTCTTTGCTGTTTGCTGCCAGTTGGAAATACCGAGTGATACCAGGTCGCTCTCCAACTGATACTTCCAACGGAGTGGAGGACTTCCTCTTCCTCTGCTTCGGCCAGCGGGTATTCCATCGAATAATTACAAAGCTGGAGCGCTTTCATCCATTTGGACGACATGACCGAGCCAGCGTAGCCTCTGTCTCTTGATTCGTCGAACTATGTAAATGTTATCGTATAGCTCGTACAGCTCATTGTCCGATCGTCCAGCGGTATTCGCCGTTGCCAACGTGCAAAAGACCATAAATCTTCCGCAAAACTTTTCTCTCGAAAACCCTCAAAGCCGACTCATCGGCTGTCGACATCGTCCAGGCTTCTGCACCATATATCAGGACGGGAATGATGAGCGACTTGTAGAGTTTGGTTTTGGTTCGTCGAGAGAGGACTTTACTTTTCAATTGCCTACCCTGCCTGTTTATTTGATGACAGGAGATATTTCGTCTTGCCCTCGTTCACTACCAGACCCATTCGCCTCTCTTCTTTGTCTAACCTGGAGGAGGCAGAACTTACGGTGCGGTTGTTATATCAATATTATCGGCATACGCCAACAATTGTACACTCTTGTTGTACCTGGTCTATTCTCTCTGCACCTGGTATTATTTTCTCCAGCATCAAATTGAAGAAATCACACGATGAATAGTATCCTTGTCTGAAACCTCGTTTGGTATAGAACGTCTCGGAGAGGTCCTTCCTAATTCTGACTGCGCTTCTGGTATTATCCAGGGTCAGTTTACATAGTCGTATGAGTTTTGTGGGGATATCAAAATCAGGTCTAAAGCTGCACTGATAGGGTCCGATAAGTTTGTTCACGGTGGGCTTTAGTCTTTAGTCACACAATACACTAGGTAGGACCTTATATGCGATATTAAGGAGACTTATCCCACGATAATTGGCGCAGACCATGGGATCTCCCATTTTTTAGATTGGGCAGAGCACACTTAGGTTCCATTCGTCAGGCATGCTTTCGTCCGACCATATTCTGCAAAGAAGCTGATGCATGCTCCTTGTCAGCTCTTCGCCGCCGCATTTGAATAGTTCTGCCGGTAAGCCATCGGCTCCCGCCGTAAGTATGCATTGGACATCTGTCACCAGATTACCTCCATGGTCCATATAAGAATTTGCTCCGGTCTTGAAACCTCCTGTAAGTCGCCGCATCTCCTCATAGAATTTTCGAACATTACCATTGTCGGCCATTCTCAATCTCTTCATACTCACGCATTTCGGCCTCTTTCTTTTTTCGTCTGCAAATGCGTATCGCTTCCCAATTCTGCTTTCGGTATTTAGCCCACCCCGCACGTGTTGTTGTTGATCGCAAAGTTGCGAGGTAGACAGTCTGTTTTCTCTCCACTGCAGTTCGACATTCCTCATCATACCAGCTGTTTTTCTGGTATTGTTGAGAACCAATTGTTTCCGAAGCAGCGGTTTGCAAAGAATTTCCTATTTTGTTCCACAGCTCCCTTATATCGAGTCGCTAATGAGTGCTCTCAGAGAGCAGGTGTACAAGCCGAGTAGAAAACCTGCTGGTTGTGTGCTGTGATTACAGCTTTTCGACGTCAAACCTTCCTTGTGTTTGTTGACGGACATTCTCTGCCGCACAGAGGCGGGTGCGTTTTTTTGCTGCTACAAGATAATGATCCGAGTGTATATTTGGCCCTCGGAACATACGCACGTCTAGAACACTGGATACATGTCTTCTGTCTATCACAACATGGTCGATTTAGTTGCGTGTTTTACGATCCGGCGACAGCCATGTAGCTTGATGAAAGATATTAACATAATCCAGTGAATTATGTCTATAAATTTAGAGATAGCGACAATAATGGCTAGGTCATGTCATCCATATGGGCGAGCATATTTGATGCGTTACCCGCTGATGTAAACAAGTAAAGAGGGAAACCTTCACACGTAAGAAGTGTCAAATGCGAAATAATTAAAAATCCAATCCTTGAAAACGCAAAAATAATAAATTGAAATTAAAAAATAATAAATATAAATGCATTTTTTATTTCTTTCGGATCTCAACACGTGGTGGAAATAAAAAAAAGTGAAGTCACTGCACAAGAAAGGCTATGAAAAATAATTGCCTGCACTCATTTGTTTGAATTAAATTTCCAAAAACAAAAAAAAAAACGAAAAAAAATACGCAAAGAACTACATTGACTGCACAATGACTTTTCAATAATAATTGAAATGACCACATGCGTGGCTGAATACATCTTGATAGGGCGACTTTCCCACTGTTTTGTGGCACTTGAGTTGGAAACTGAAGTGTTTTTCAACACAGCATGCCAAATGAGCATACTCTCTTCACTTCTACTGCTTATACACATATGTATATATGTATGTATGTATGTATGTATGTATGTATGTATGTATGTATGTATGCATGTTTGTATGTATGTGTGGGTAAATTTTATTTGCATTTGCATAGTATGAGTTGAAATAAATTGAAAGGTAAAAGAGGCCGCTCGCTGCTGTGACAACAGCCAGCAGATGCGTAAATGCGTCGCCAAGCGGAAAATCGTCAAGTATTTTAAATTATTCATGGTAATTTAAATGACAGTCCCATTTGTACAATATGACCTATACATATTTGTTGTAGGTATGAATGCACATGCACATGCACGTACACACAGTATGAGGCTCACAGTTGCGCATGGGGCGGTCGGCGAGTTGGCCATTGTTGAACAACTGTGCAAATGAGTACAACTTTTTGAGTTTACCAGTATGTATGCACATACATGCATATATATATGTACGAGTATTTGTATAACGAAGTCACAAAGTGACCCTTATCAAATGTGAAAAGGGAATTTATCATTGACATAAATGTCAAAATCATAATTTCGTATGCAACCCAAAATGACAAATGACAACTTCAATTATTGTTAGTTGGAGGGAAAATTTGCTGTATGATGCTCGCTGCATAAGCACATATGCGCATACATATATCGAAAAGTATATATATATATACATTAGTGATCTCGTGTATGTGTATGTGTGTGTGTGTGTGTTGGCAGGGCAGAAATTGAAAAATAAAAGATATGCGAAACTTTCGAGTTAAAATACTTTGCCTACTAACACACACACACATATATATATATACACATGTACACGTATGCATATGCATATGTATATTTTGCCGATAGCAAAGCCACAATGACATGCAAACAACATGCAACACGCCGTAGCTGTCAAAAGCCGCCGTCACCGTCACCGCCGTTACCGCCACCGCCACCGGCGTCATCCAATGGCTCCGAGTTCAATTAATATGGGCGTTCACAACGTGGATATGGCACCACACTGCACACGTACTCAGTCTGTAAATACTCGTCTGATTGTTTGCATGTGCTTACTTACATACACGTACATACATACATATGTACATGTATTTGTGAACGTCGTTGACAGCACTGATGATGGGCTTAGCAAAAGAACTGTCAACAAAATTAATGTCATTGGCGCATGCAATGAAAAATTATGGTTTTATGTCAATAAAACTGACAATGATTGATTTGACAGGGTGAAGCAAGAAAAAAAAAATCTGAAAAAAGAATATAAATATATTTACGCTCCAATATGTATGTATGTGTTCGTGTGTAAATGAGGGCACTGCTTTTCGCAAATATAAATAAGTAAAAATGTTATTTGCTAAAAGACAACGGAAATTAGGGCGTTGAAGCCATTGGTAGAGTTAACGGAAATCATGCATTTGTAATAACAGTAAATTTGTGCTTTGCACTTCCAATCAAACATGTGTTTATGCGTACTATAAGCACATACATATGTATGTAGATTTATATATTTTTTTGTCAATAATTGTGCCATTAAAATAATATATGTATTTTTGTAATTCCCGTTGTTGTTTCAAGCAATAAATATTTTGCTCAAAATCGTAAAATTTTTATAGCGCTTCATTTTTGAGAAACCGTTCAATTGCAGACCTTCACATAAACAATATGTAATTTGAAAAATGATTAATAAGATATTGATAGTACAAAGAAATTTGGTGAGCATATGTATGTTTTTTGCTTATACCAAAGTCTTCTGTTCTGGCTCTCATGATAATTAAAAAAAAATTAAGTATAGAAAAAATTACCTCTCGAGGCACCGTCAAGGCGAATTTAACAAGAAAGAGTTACTATGGCAACGAATTCAACTTTTTCCATTCATTGTTCGCGAAGATTGTCAAAATTAGTTATAATTACAGTTTTGTTTGTTTGAATTTCATAAAAATTTCTAAGTTGTGTTAGTGTGATTTTTATTAATGCAAATAAAAGTGAGTGGATTGTTTGCGCATTTTTAAAGCCAATGAATTTGCCAAAGTACAGAGGAATTTTGTTTTTATTCTACTGTTCTCACCTTTACAAATTAGCCTTGGGCACCGTTTACAGCAGTTACTGGTTGTGGAAACTCCAAAAATATATCCACGAAACATACAGTTAGCGCCATAAGTCTACAAGCAGCTAAAAACAAAAAGTTTGTTTCAAAATATTTTTTAAACTAATAAATTTATTGAATTAAAATTTTCTTATTTTTATTTACAGTATTAAACGTAGATTGAAGATGTCAATTTTTTCCCCCATAAGTTCGCCAAAAAGACGAGATAACGGTACTTTTATCCTTCGGGGTAAAAAAAAGAGATCAAAAGTCTACAAGCACTAAATATATGACGGCATTACTGTGTAAAAATAAAAAAAATTTATGCAATTTAATAACGGGTTGGGTAGCAGCGGTACTTAAGCACCTCCACCACACGGTTTTTCATTGAATCGACAAGCTTGGTGATCTGAGTTGTTATTTTAGACCACTCGTTATGGATCACATTTTTTAACTGTTGTGTACTTGATATTTTGTGTTGGCGTATTCTTTTTCTCTCTGAAAGTGCCCATAAATGCTTAGTCGGGTTTAAGTCTGGTGGCTATGGAGGCGTGTGTAGTTGCTTTGGGACATTCTAGAGCAACAAAAGCCGGACAATTTATGCTGTGTGCTTAGGATTATTATCGTGTTGAAAATAATACCCAGCTTTTAAACCCAATTTTTCAGTACTCGACCGCAAATTACGTTTTAAAATGTCTAAATATATATTCCTATCCATTGTTGTCTCCTCAAATTCTAAGTTGTCTGGGCCGCTGGCTGACATACAAATCCCAGACCATCATATTACCACATCCATGCTTCATATTTGGAAAAATATTGCATTTGTTGTATGCTTCACTTTGTTTACGCCACACTAATTTGCGCCTCTTTGTGCCGAAAGTACAGTACTTCGATTCGTCGGAGAAAAACACATTGTTCCAAAACTCATTTGACATGTTTATGTATTTATTTGCAAAAAAGAATGCGCTTTTTTTCGGTTAAAAGGTGAAACTAGAGGTTTTTTTCGTGGTACTCTGAAAATTTGAGATCAAGGTTATAAAATCGAAATATATTAGATACAATTTTTTATTAATAAGGTGAATACAATAAAGTATAATCAAAAATTTGCGGAAATACTTTAAAACAGGAACAAATGCCGCGACAATACTGAGCGCTTGTAAACTTTTGATTGCTGCTATTGCTAACGAGAAAAATAAAAGTACCGCTATCTCGTCCGTTTAGTGAATTGTAGAGAAAAAAATTTCCATCATCAGTCTACCTTCAATACTGCATAAATATTATAAATATAAATTTATTAGTTAAAAAATAAATTTCAAACAAACTTTTTGTATTTAGCTGCTTGTATACTTATGACGCTGACTGTACATGGTGGAATCAGGAAAATGTGTAATCGATAACAACTTCAAACACATAATTTTGACACAATCGGCAGTCTTATTGGAAGTGTTGCTCACTCTAATATAATTCATTTGAAAAAACTAGGGAAATGGTACTCAAACTACTGCGCTTAAGTATTTCTTTAGACTGAGTTTACACACGAATACTCCTGTCGCTTTTTATCGGCAGTTTTGCTTTTGGTATTTCCCTTCACGTTCACACGGGCAAACTTTGTTCATGGCAATTTTCTGCCATTCCATTTCATTTCATTTTCGAAATTTGCTACGCACTCCACCCCTATACAAGTTTTTGCATATTTTTCAACATAATGAAAAAGTTCTCTGTTCAACTGTATAACATAACAGCAACCATTCGGAGAATGTAAATATAAATGTGAAAAGGTATGACAAATTTTACAGCGACGTATAAGATAACAAAGCGTGTCAACCGAGTACAACAGTGTCGGTACGCTGCTCTCTTCGTCGTCGCCCTCTCCCCTATAAACTAAGAGTCGCTTCGACAAAAGTATTCGTGTGTAAACTCAGTCCTATGAAAATCTGCATAGACATCAAGCGTTATAAAATTTGTTTATTAAATTTAAAAAAATATTGAAAACGGAAAAAATTTAAGTATAACAAGTTCCAGATAAATGAATTTCAACTATCTTAGAAGTCTATTTGGACCTAATACCATCTTTTTAAGCTAACGTATTAACAACACATTCGTTCCTTTTAATCAAATCATTTTTAGCCGAAATTCCCAGATAAAAGTATTACAACTGATAGTGAAATTCCATGAGGACAGCAAATTCGTTCCTTTAATTAACCCATCTTCAACCACTTCTGTAATTGTGATTCGGTGATCGTTTATAACCATTTCTTTAACTGTTTAACTGGGGCGTCCAGGGTGTTCATTGTCTTCAATATCCTGTCATGGCCTTGAAAACGCTCACATCACTCCGAAAATATTCGTGCTTTGTTTAGAAGGGGATTCTCCAAACCCGTGATTTATAGCACTCCGTTTTGTTTCTCTGAAAATTGTGTTTCGAATTCACAACTGCTTTTCCATAATGCATAGAAAAGAGATAAAAATATTTTATTTTTTGACAATATTTTGAAATTGATGCCTGTGGTTCTAATAATCTCAAACTGTTCGTGAGTGGTTGTGAATCATCATCATAATCTTCTGAGCGAGAAAAAGATTCAATGGTATATCTTCTTCAGTGTGTCCATAAGATTCAATGATTTTGCTTGGGTCTTCCGTTCCTTCCTGTTCATGTTATTGTTGTTGTTGTAACCGCAGAAAAAAGTTCTCAAATTGGGCTTCGGGGAATATTGCGGTAAAAGACCCGACTGTCACAGGAATCATGAAATTTTAGTCGCCTCTTACGACGGCATGCCTTACCGCGGATAAATTTTTGAAACGCAACCCGCAGGGGTTCCTTCCTGTTCATCTTCATAACCACTTAATTCACTTGACAAATAATAAAATTCTGCGAACAGTACGTCCAGCTTTTTCTCTCTTGAATCGTCTTTCCATTGCCTTGGTGATCTAGCGAAGTAGTTCACCTAGTTCATCCGAAATTTCATGGGAAATTTTTGCAAAAGGGCATCAAATTTTTCGAAGAAATGCATTACAGCATCAACTCTTCTCTTTATCTTATCTACCTTAACTCGATATCTCCCTGAAATGCCCTCAATTACTGCTTCTAACTCTTTAATTTAATTCCTTTGCTATCCCACTCTATTCATATGACATTCCAGAACGCTTAGCAAATATGTATGTATGTAGTTAATAAGAAGACAAACTTCAGACCATCTTTTGTTACTACAATCAGCACCAACAACTGTAAGCAAGTGAATTATCAAAAGGTCGACCAAGATCGTATCTTGCAAAAACCTCAAAAAATAAAAACTTTACAGGATCCTGAAACCAAAAGAACAACCAGCAGAAGCTCAAAGCACGATAATGGCGTCCACTCCAAATTTTGTCGACTTTCATATTAACAAATATTTAATTTCTTTAAATCGATCGTGGTCCTAATTTACCATACATATATAAAGGGTGATCCAAGTAGAGGTACTGTTTTCAATAGCCTTTTCTTGACAGATAACGTGTGAGTCGTGTCAAGCTGTCATGTTATTTTTGTTCAGTATTGTTTGGCATTTCATCATGGAAAGATCGACGCTTGAACAACGTTTACAAATCATTCAACTTTATTACGAAAACGTTCTATAAAGAGTGTGTTTCGCGCGTTTCGCTCAACTTATGGTCAACATAATCGGCCTACTGAGCGTGCTATTCGCAACACCATCACCTATCTTGAGACACAGCATTCATTATTGGATAATATTCAACCGAATAGACCACGTGCAGCACGCAGTGAACACAATATAGCGGCCGTACTTGAAAGTGTACACGAAGACCGTGGAGAGTCGATTCGGCGCCGTTCGCAGCAATGCGGACTGACGTATGGAACGACTTGGGGCATTTTACGTCGAGATCTTAATTTGAAAGCGTACCAAATACAGTTTGTGCAATAACTGAAGCCGCTCGACCGTCCCCAGCGACATCGCTTCGCTCTATAGGCTCTTGAAATGTTCCAAGAAGATCCGACCCTTTCGAACCAAATTTTGTTCAGCGATTAGGCCCATTTCTTGCACATAGGGTATGTAAATAATCAAAATTGCCGCATTAAGGACGAAGAATTTCTGAAGAAATTTAAGAGCTGCCATTTTATCCAGGAAAAAATAACGGTTTGGTGTGGTTTGTGGGCCGGTAGAATCATTGGTCGATATTTCTTCAAAAATGATGCCGATAAGAACGTAACCGTCAATGGCGACTGTTATCGTGCCATGATAAACGACTATTTGATGCCTGAAATTGAAGCTCGTGATCTCCACGACATTTGGTTTCAACAAGACGGCCCCACTTCCCACATATCACATCAATCAATGGATTTATTGAGAGAACACTTCGGTGAGCAAATAATTTCACGTTTTGGGCCGGTCGATTGGTCACCAAGATCGTGTGATAGTACACCGTTAGACTTTTTCCTGTAGGGATATTTAAAGTCTAAAGCCTATGCGGACAATACCGCTTCAATTCAGACCTTGGAGCAAAACATCACGCGTATCATTCGCAAGTTACCAGTCGAAATGCTCGAAATTTAAATTCCACGGATGGACCATCTGAGACGTAGATGCGGCGAATGCTTGAAATAGATAATCTTCAAAAGATAAATGCCGAAGAATGTTCTTTCGAATGATGATAAATATTCGCCATTGAATTTAAAAAAAAGTAGGGAACCTAGAAATAGATCACCCGTTATATAGTACATTTCTAAAAGTACAGTCGGCAATTTTTTTTTGTTTAAAGCTTACAAATGTGTATTTTTTTTTATCAATTTTGGAAAGTACAGCAGAAGAAAATAGAAAATTTTGTCGCTAAATTTCTTTCAAGGTTATCTGGGTTAATTTGGGCACAATATGGATGAGTTTAATGAAATATAATTAAACCTAATTTCTTTGCTTTGTTTCGGATGGTCACAATAATCGTATGGTAAGATGTTGTCGTTGGCAAGCGTGAGATTGCGTTTGGTATTACGCTGTGTACAATTTGTTTATATTTATTTGTGCATAGATGAACTAGTATTTAACTGGTATGAAGCTGAGTCATAAAGGTACAGTTTACAGTGTTTAAAGTACCAGTCTATACTTTGGCATCGAAAATGTGGAATATCTGCACTGCGACCTTAGGTCTGCTGCACGGTAGCATGGTATGGCAGATAAGCTAATTGGTGTCAAATTCAAACTAGTTGCATTCTAGTTAACAACTAGTATTTTTCTCTGCAGGGCTGTGGCGCAAAACCCAATGAACCCACACATTTTTTTTAAATCCAAGTGTGAGTCACTTTAATGATTCCGATTAAATAATTTATCATTAGCTGTTGCGCTTTCAAACCTACGCTGCTAACTACTTTTATATAATCAAAATGTAAGTTGATTTGTATAAAAGAAATATTCAACTATAAATAAAAAATCATTTAGCTGACAATAAAGTTCATACAGAAAATGAGGAAACACTATAAATTAATATTACTCCACACTTCTTTGGGTAAGATTGACGTTCATTTAAGAGAAAGAAAAATTAAAAAAAATAAAAATTTAAAAATAAAATGATAAAAATACAAAAGAAGCGCCAACAAATCTTCATTTAAATACTGAAAATATTATTATATATAAATGCATACATATGTATATACATGCATTTATATACCCACACGTTTTGGGGACATACCACCAACCGCGCCTAAACACAGCCATTTATTGGTAGCCTCAATCAAGCGCATAAATTACCAGATTAACGATTCGAAAATTGATTTCATTGACACTTAATGTCAAAAGCGGACACACCAGCAATGTGGCACGGGTGGCAGCGACCAAAGTAAAACTAAAGCAACTAATCCAAGCGGAAGAAATCAAAGGAGATAGCAATAAAAGTAGAAAAAAACTTAAATCCAACACACACTTATAAATATATAATGAAAAGCTTAATATTGATATTTCGAGTGGAGCTCATCATGGGCTAATAGTAGATTTGGTCATGTATGAATTTTATTTTATAGCAAAATAATACTTTATGACAACACATTCAAACAGCTGAAAGACCGGGTTAATAATGACCACTCGGCTGAACGGTTGGCAGTGTTGGTTAGCGGATGGTCGCTTACGATAGCGCAGCAACCGGCCGCCAACCGTGCAACGTGTCACATTAAGTCATTTCATATGTTCAAATGTGAAGTGAACTGAAAATGTAGCGACGACCTCTCGCTTTTATATTGTTTTTCTAAAATACCAACGCCAACAAATTCTGGCTGTCTGGTATTGCCAACACCGACGAGCAACAACAATGGGTTGGGTTGACCAACGGTCCGCATTTGAGATAGCCAGCCAACAAAGCAACGGCGGTCTTGTCAGGGAGTGTCATATAAATAATGTCATAATCTGAAAGTTTATTGACAGCTCTCAGCAGTAGACAACAGAAAGATTGAAAAAAAAAAAACGTGAGATTTGTAGAAGTGAAAGAAAACCATAAAAAGTGCTCTAAAAGTAAATTTTATGTTATTGCAGCATGTGAGCGTCTACGATTGCGTGTTATCGCAACAGCTGCTGTCAGTTATGAAACGTCCACACCAATTCTAATTGTTACTTTTTTGAATTGAATTTTCTTTGTCTCTGGTGCAGCGGTACCTGTTATTGTCAAAGTGTTTCATTGTTTAACTTTTTTACTTTCGAATTTCTTAAAAAATAATTTTATGACTTGTTTTGGTACTCTTGACAATCACGCATTTTTTGGATAAAGAGTCTAAATGTCAAAGTGAATTATACAATCCTACAACTCGCCCTTATATCACACTGTTAGTTTAAAGTGTAGCGGTTAAGAGTTTTAGGTCGCTGCTCCTACACAGACTATCATAATCCAAAACAACAGACATACAAACCGTTAAAAAACGTGCATACACATACAGATATATCGTCTTCTTCATATAACGGGTGATCCATTTCGAGGTTTCCTTTATTTTTTAAGAAAAAAAACCAGAAATTTCAAATTTAATGGAGAATATTTATTAACATTCGAAAGAAATTTTTTTGGCATTTCTTTTTTGAATATTGTCTCTTTCAAATGTTGACCGCGGCTACGTCTCAGATGGTCCATCTGTTGAGTCCAATTTTCGATGGCTCGTTAGAGCATTTCGTCTGATAACTGGCGAATGACACGCGTGATGTTTTGCTCCAAGGCCTGAATTGAAGTGGGAATGTCCGCATAGACTTTAAACTTTAAGTATCCCAACAGGAAAACGTCTAACGGTTTGATATCACACGATCTTGTTAGCCAATCGACCGCGGAGATCGCAATTTCAGGCACCAAATAGTCCGTTATCATAACGTGCTATAACTGTCGCCATTTACGGTTACGTTCTCACCGGCATAATTTTTGAAGAAATGTGGACCGCTGATTCCACCGGGCCACAAACCACACCAAACTGTTGTTTTTTCTGGATGAAATGACATCTCTTGAATATCTTCCCATTGAGTCAGAAATGGGCCTCATCGCTGAACAAAATTTGGCTCTAAAACGTCGGAACTTCCTGGAACTTTTCAAGAGCCCATAGAGCGAAGCGATGTCTCTTGGGAAAGTCGAACGGCGTCAAGCTGTATTTTGTACGCTTTCAATTTAAAATCTCGCCGTAAGATGCGCAATGTCGTTCCATACGTCAGTCCGAGTTGCTGCGAACTGCGCCGAATCGACTGTCCACGGTCTTCGTATACACTCTCGGCTAATGCCGCTATATTTTCTTCACTGCATGCTGGACGTGATCTATTCGGTCGACTATTTTCAAGTAATCAATGTTGGGTCTTAAGGTGGGTGATGGTGTGGCGAATAGTACGTTTAGTGGGCCATAAGTTGAGCGAAGCGCGCGAAACACATTCTTTACAGAACGTGAATTTTCGTAATAAAGTTGAATGATTTACAAACGTTGTTCCCATGATGAAATGCCAAACAATACTGAACAAAAATAACATGACAGCTTGACACGACTCACGCGTAATCTGTCAAAAAAAGGCTTTTGAAAAAAATACCTCTACTTGGATCACCCTTTATATAGTCATAAACCGTCTTCTTCAGATACATATAGCCTACGCACCCTTGCTTTGTTGCTTTTTTACGCTGTCTCTGCGTGTTAAAATTCTCCCTTAGACACCTTCAATTTTTCTTTTTGTTTATTCTTGGTTATTTGTCTCCGTAAAAATGTTCCTTTTTTATGTTCATAATATCGGCTGTCATTTTATTGTCAGTAATTGTCATTTTTCATCAGCTTCCACATTTCATTTGCGCTTTTGACTTTATTATAGTTCAGTTTCATTCTTTTTGTTAATGTTGTTGTTGTGTATTTTTATAGTTTTCCTTTTAGTACTTTTATGATCTCAATAAAATCACTCGAATTATGGGTTGTCTATCTTTCATGACAGGCCATTGCGTGTGAGTTCGGGTTACTTTATAGACAGGTTTATGTTACTACGGGTACATACATACATACAAAATCACAAATTCATGTCGTAATTTTGCAATAAAACGGTTTAGGATAAACTTAGTAAATTTCAATTTTAGGTCTAGCCACTTAAGACATCATTTTCACAGAAAACGAGTATTAAAACCAGTTTTGTGGTGCCTTTTTTTATAAAATAAAACTTTCTGAAGAAATTTTGTTTTTGAGGAAAATATGATGAAAATCGTAGGAAGCCAAGATAAGTTAAAGCAATGTTTCGAATTAAGAGGCAAAAGTGTTCCCAAATCGCTTATTATTTTATTTCAGAATTAGTTAAAAATTAATTCAACCAAGAAAAAAGGGCTGTCTTCTGTCATGTTGAAGTCTTTACACCTTTCACGTACAAAATTTATTGCAAATTGCAGAATTCGATTTCAGGACAGGCGGTCGAACGGGTATGGTTAAATCAACTCAGCTCGTTATATTGATTGATGAAAGGTATAAAGACATAATTGCACATAGGTCCGTATCCAGACTTTTTCCCGAAGGTCTTTTGTTAAGACAATACAATTTGTCCTTTGTTAAGACAATACAATTTGTTGTAAATTTTATGTACATATTGTGGCGAAAATGCGAAGCGAATGTCAGGTGAAAGAGAGAAGCCGATAACTGGCATGTTCTAGAGCGTAAAACGAGAACGATTCGATTATTCCAGGCTTTAGTTGCGAGCAGCCGACTACTATATAAGGGCGACACTCAGCTGCCAAGAATCAGTCGTAAAGTAAACGCGTTGGTAATTACATTATAGTAAAGTACCAAGAAACAGTACATTGTGAAATTTGTAATTCAAGTAATTGTAAATAGTGAAGTGAATTGTAATTGAATAGTGAATTACTGAGTAATAAAAGTACATTAAATAAATTCTTTATAAATAAAGAAACTGCAAGTAAAGTTGGTGACTTTTATTTAATAATCCAGAGATCGTACCCGAAGGATTTGGGAAATCATCGAGGTTGAATCAGCAAAATCGTAACAATATTTTGCATGAAAAACTACAATCATAAATAACTTAACAATATAATAACAGCAATATAAAAGAGAAGGCTAAAAACATATTCTAACGTTTTTCGTAGCTACCCTGGATGATTTCCCAAACCCTTCGAGTCCGATCACTAGATTGCTAAATAAAACTCCAAGGATTTCTTCGTTTGGCCTCTTAATCGTCAAGAATTCGCTCAGCGTTTATTTTCTTCTCAATAATTACGATTGGTCTAAACACTCCCTCCACGAATTCAAGAATAAGATGATTATTCGTTGGCCTGCGGTAGCTGAAGCCGCTCCGACGGTCCAAACCTTCCGTTCATGCGCTAACTCGTCTTCTTGGAGTAGTTGCTACCGCTCTTTTCGTCTGTCCTTTTTACGGAGAGTTTTCAGCAAACTGTCACTTTTTTGTCCTTAATACGGGGAATTTTCATCACAATGTCGCATCATTTGTCTGTCTTTTGTATTTGGGAATTTCCGTCACAATATCTTATTTCACTTCATTAAGAATGTTAACCAAGCGCACTCACTCTGTGATCTTTCAGAAAAATGTTCTCTCTCAACTCAAAAAACTTCGGCCATGACAAGAAAAATTCAAAGATGAGTAGAATAACTCTATTGTTAAGCATTTTTTCAGTACATGAAGCTTGTGGATTTGCATTTTTTTTCAACTAAACTGACTTTTGGTACTTTGAGCTCATCAAAAAAATCTTCAGAACACTTTAAGGCAACCTAAAAAATCTCCTTAAAAAGTTAATCAGTTGAATATTTCCATTTTTAACAAGAAGATTCACCAATTTGTGGTTGGCATTTGATGTTTCTGCTAACAAATAAAGAATCCTACATTTTATTCTATGTAGCCTTCGAACCGCATGGCACGTTTTGTTATAGAAAAGAAAATTAAACAGAGAAAAATCAAGCTAAATAAATTTTTACAAAACTAGTGATTCGATAAGTTTGACAAATATGATTATATGTACTCTCACGCCTTTCACTAAATTGACTATCACATAGACTTCTTAGTAATTTCTTTCTATTACCTGTAGCATGCTTTTTGAAAATTTCGAAAAATTTTGCTCACATTCGAATGATTCTGAGCAAATAAGCTACTTGAATAATGACTGCAAAACGAGTCTAAAATATAAGTATATCGAAAAAATTTCCATAGCATTTGAGAGAGCTTAAAAAAGGACATTTTAGAGCTTTTCCAAGATCTAGCCAAAGATTTAACGCCACTTTAATAGCTTCGATATTTGATCTGGTAGCACCTTTATGTATATTTTAGTTATTTAGAGCATTTTTAATGAAATTGCTAACTTAACAATGTTCATTATTATAGTCATATTATTTCAATATTTGTTTTATCAGAGCATACCTTTTTTTAACTCATAAAAAATCGGCGAGGTTATGAGTCACCGAATTACATCCTTTACAGATACTTACGATATCGGTGTCACGAGAATTTTGTTACGGAAAGGCGAGCAGTTTTGGCCTTAGGCTAGTGGTAGAAGGGGGCTCTAGCCTGAAAAACCACTAACTGGGGAAGAAATATTTTCAAAAATTCTTTCTGTAAACGTTTGGAACGCATATTAATTATAATGCCTGTACGATGATGGCAAAATCGTTATTTCCAAAAGGGCAGGGAAGTATCCTTTTATTTTGTCTTTCAGTAGCTCTATCAACTCCCCTCGCCTCTCTCCTCTTCTGTGTGGTAACTAATGCATATCTTGTTCGACGCCCTTATGATTGAGTGGAAAATTGGCTATAGGAAGTCGTCTAATACACTTATGTTTTGAGAGTGGATGTGAGGGGCCAAAATTAATTGATCCATTCATTAAAAAAATGTTCAAAAATTTACAATAAAATACAACGCCTCCGTTAAGTTTCAGGAAAAAAAAGTTGTGCAGCTAAACAGCCAATGGAGATATAGACGTCCTTTCAATTGAACATGAGGATGCTAGCGTAACTAATCTGTTCAGCTTAATATGGAGTTATGGAATTATACCTGAAGAGTTAAGCCATAGTGTAATCTTACCGACACTACAGTTTTTCCAAATATCATTCAATAATCTCCTTAATATCATAAGTTTTCAAGCGTATTGTGTAAAAGATTATATTTCCTAGAAATATATTTATTTACGATTTTGTTTAACTTCCTCAAAAAGGTTTGTTGTGCGACGTCAAAACTGTTGAGTGAGGTGTGCAAAGAATGATCTATCAGGTGTCGTACTATGGTAAATTCTTTTAACGAACACAGTTCAGATCGCACGTAGGACCACCAAGCTGATTTAACCAGAAAATCCTAAGGTTTGGATATGGCTCTAGTGATGGATAATAATTTAAATACAGTGTTTAAATACAGTGTTCTTTTCTATGATTATGTAAAATTTTGTAGTAGAATCGGGAATAAAAAACTAGATAGAAAAATGCATTACCATCATCATCAAGTGATTCTTATCGAGTTAAAAGTAATTTCGAATTGTGAAAGGTTATCCGTTTAGTGGTTTCAAAAGTTCAGGACTGTATTTTGGTATCTGTCAAACTAGACTATCGAACCAAACATGTTTTGTTTTAGTTTCAGGGTAGGCATTTATGAAAATGGATCGCTTAACTACCTCACAATCTTTAAGAGGTGTATGTACTGTCCAACTGCTCGAGTAATTGGGAAAATTTTAAAGAAACTTGATGAAGAAACTGAATCGGTTACAAATATTTTAAGGCCTGTGCATCGTCCTTTTGTTTTTTAAACCTAAAATATCATTGCTGTGAGTGAAAGTGTAGCCAAAACCCCGAATGTGTCTATTTATCGACGTTCTCAAGAGCTGGGACTTGTGCCGTAATATGACGTATTTTGCACTTGGACTTACACCTACGTCAATATAAAGTCCAGCTCATGCAACAACTGAAGCAAGCTGACCATTCGCAGCGAAATAATTACGTCGATTGGGTGCTTAAACAACAAGCAGTTGACCGCGATTTTTCCAAAAAAAAAATTCTTCAGCGACGAGGCACATTTATCACTCTGTGTATATGTAAATAAGTAAAATTGTCGTATTTGGGATCTCGAAAATGCTCAAATAATTACAGAGAGGCTATTATACTGAAACAAACTTACTGTCTGGTACGCTCTTTGTTCCGGAGGTGTGATTGGACCTTGCTTCTTTGCAAACCATAACTCTAGACTGTCGCTGTCTATGGCCGCATTATAACCGAATATTTTTTGCCTGCAATTGTAAAACACGACTTAAACAATAGTGGTTCCAACGAAATGGTGCTAAATGTCACACACCACTACTGAATATAAATTTCTTGCGAGAGAAATTTTCACGACCGCGTAGTTTTTCGTCTTGGCGATGTCAATTGACCACCAAGATCATGCGATTTGATTTTTGTGTCTATGCGGACAAGCCTTTAACTCTTGAATACTTCAAAACCAACATTCGTCAAGTTATCACTGAGATATCATCCAATGTGTGCCAGGAAGTAGTCGAAAATTACCTTCAACGGATCGATGTTTGCAAAAAATCACAAGGCGCTCCTTTGATTGATATAATGCTTCACATATAATACCAAGATTCAAACTTTATAATAAACAAGGAAGGATACTTTTTTACGAAATTTCACCTAAATCCAACTAAAAATAATTTTTTTTTTCAGAAAGATCAGTATTTAGTCACTTTTTTGTAAAGAAACCAATTTCAAGTAAATGAAACCGAACTATTAGGATGAATCGGGTGACCCTCTTTTATGAATTAATTATAATATCTACATAAAACGAACAGAGTAAAAGAAAGATACAGCAGCTTGTAGCCAGGTCTACTAGAAATATAAAGGGTGATCCAAGAAGAGGTACTTTTTTCAATAGCCTATTTTTGACAGATTACGCGTGAGTCGTGTCAAGCTCTCATGTCATTTTTGTTCAGTATTGTTTCGCATTTCATCATGGAAAGACTTACGCCTGAATAACCTTTACAAATCTTTCAACTTTATTATGAAAATGCACTCTCTGTACATAATCGGCCTACTGAGTATACTACTCGCAACACCATCACCCTCTTGAGACCCAGCATTCATTATTGGATAATACTCGACCGAATAGATTACGTTCAGCACGCAGTGAAGAAGGTATAGGGACAGTAGCTGATAGTGTACACGAAGTCCGTGGAGAGTCGCTTCGGCGCCGCTCGCAGCAACTCGGACTGACGTATGGTACGACTTGGCGCATTTTACGTTGAGATCTTAAATTGAAAGCGTACAAAATACAGCTTGTGCAAGAACTGAAGCCGCTCGATCTTCCCAAGCGACATCGCTTCGATCTATCGTCTCTTGAAAAGTTCCAAAAAGATCCCACGTTTTCGAGTAAAATTATGTCCAGCGATTAGGCTCATTTCTGGCTCAATGGGTATGTAAACAAGCAAAATTGCCATATTTGGGACGAAGAGCAACCTGAAGAGATTCAAGAGTTATCATTTCAACCAGAAAAAACAACGCTTTGGTGTGGCTTATGGGCCGGTGGAATCATCGGTCCATATTTTTTTAAATGGCCGGCGCTATCGCGCCATGATAACCGAATATTTGATGTCTGAAACTGAAACTCGTGATCCCGCAATATTTTGTTTCACCAAGACGGCGCCACTTCCCACACATCGCATCAGTCAATGGATTTATTCAGAGAACACTTGGGTTAGCAGATAATTTCACATTTTGAGCTGGTCGATTGGCCACCATGGTCGTGTTATAGGACACTGTTAGACATTTTCTGGGGGCATATGTAAAGTCTAAAATCTATGCGGACAATCTCGCTTCGATTCAGACCTTGTCGCAAAACATCACGCGTCCCATTCATCGGTTACCAGTCGAAATGCTCGAACGAAAATTAGACTCAATTGTCTGGACCGTCTGAGACGTAGCCGCGGCCAATATTTCAGAAAAATAATCTTCAAAAAATAAATGTAAACGAATGTTCTTTCGAATGATGATAATCATTACCTTTAACATTGAATTTTCTGTATTTTTTCTTTCAAGAAGTTGGGAACCTCAAAATGGATCACCGTTTAATAAGAAAATATGTAAAGAGCTCTCAAGCACTAACAGTTTCAGATTATATGAACTTGTGTGAAAACCTAACATTTAATTCAAAGCTTAATTACCTCAGCTGTGTGAACACAGTGTAAGAAGCAGTATTTAGCATTGAACAACAAATTTGATAGCTATTGGATAGCAAAAGAGGAATTCGGCGATACTCAATTGTACCCATCATCGTAATTCTTAGATTCTAATGTACCAAGTCCAGCCTCAACCACAATATCTTAATATAAATTAAACAAATTATACATTTAGCTGTTTATAAGAACTTTGAAATATATATTTTAAGACTTTATATCAACAATCACTCTAACTAATAACCAGAAAATACAAGTGTCTATAACAACTAATACTTTGCACGCAGTACGTCAACCGTCCATGGTACACAAGACGCCGCTGAGAACAGTCAGAAGCTTTTCACTTTATACATACACCATTGGGGGTATCTAACAGTTTGTCAAAATAATCAACGACAGCAAACAAACAAGTGGTTTTTGTGGTTAACAAACGATCAAATTGACACTGACAAGGATCATGAGCGCGAGATGGCTATAATAATTACACAATAACAACAATAACAACAATAATAACAACAAAAACAACAAAAACAATTATGAATATAATAATAGTAAACGTGATGATGATGGCAATACCGATTGCTATGGAGATGCCGATGATGCCGCTGACAGCTACAAGAATAACAATAATCGTCGTGGGGTTGTCGGCGATGGCAACGGCATTGGCGGTTGTTGTGTGTATTGGTATATTGATGAAGTGACGATGGTGTCGCCTTCTTCTTGTGGCTGCTTTTACAGTTTCTTGCTGTTGGCATAGTCAATGTATGTATGGCGTGAACATGAACGCAAACCAAACAAATAATGGCAGACGTTGATGGAAGTGACAGCAGCAATGAAAAAAAGAAGATGGAAAATATTCACTTGTAAAAGAACCGTATGCAGCAGAGACGCTCAAAGTGGCAACAACAACAACAACAAGAAAAAAACTAATATCAGCCACAAGAGCCACAAAAGCAACAACATGACCACTTAAGTATCTGCACTGGAGGCATGCGACTGCATAAAATCTATGTTGACAGCTGAAAGAAATTCAATACAAGCCAAAGCAAATTGAAGCAGCAGAGTACGAGTATATGAGTATGCACGAGTGCATACATACCAACGTACAAAACCAGCAGGAGGTCACAGCAGCAGCAGCAACAACAACAATAGAAGAATATTGCTTGGTTGCTTAGCAATTGCAAGCAAATATTGAACTGTTCGACTGTGATGTCAATGGTTTCTGCCACAGCAACCTCAAAGTGGAAAATTGAACGAAATTGACAGCAGCAATAAGCAGAGCTGGCATCGTTGAAGCTAGTGGTGGCAGGAGAATGCAAATGATAAAAGGAACAACATCATAAATTGCTTAGAAGTGGGAGCTACGTATGTATATATGCTCCCTAGGTGGAGCTTTGGTGGAGAAGTAAGCTTAGATAATATTGTAAAATACTTATTGTTAATGACATATCAGCGTTAACGCTTTGTTGACATAAACAACAACAAGAGGGTTAAGAAAACATTATAAAATCGCCAAAAAAATATTTGGAGTTCCGTCTAAAAATTCAATTCAATATGTCCATGACAACACGCCCACTTTTTGCTCACGCGACCTCGATAGAACTGTATGATAGTTATAGCCTAAAACTTACAGGCAATCAGAACGGGTACTACTAGCACAGTTACAAGTACAAGTGTAGGGAGGCTGGTATGAGTGGGATGCTGGAACACCTTCTTTATTTTTTCGTGCCTTAAGTATATAGAACTCATCTTAGACATCTGTGCACGTCGCTGTTCAGAGGACTAGAAAAAGTTTCAATACTGAATATCAAAGGCTCTTAAATTGCATCCTCGGCTGAGACTACAAACTGCCAACAGGTCTATGCGAAGTGTAGCAATCAGCGGATGCAACTTAACTTAACCTGCCTTCGCCCAAGACTGAAAATCAGTTATAGAGGAAGCACTGACTGAAAGTAATTGTTTAAAGTACCCAAAGTACAACAAAGCAATATGTCTGGAATTGCCTGGAACTGAACAGAACATTCCTTAAAAGAATACACATAAATCGTTTCCTCGATAAAGGTACCGTTAATAACATTCAACCGAGATTGTCACAGTTGTACTCCGAACAATCTTGCTTGAAGAGGTATTAGTGAGGCACGGAGAATTTATTCTAGCCAACGAGCCCCTCCCGCTAAAAAGAGAAACTTTTGAATAACCAAACATGCCACAAGAGGCAGCTATGGGAAGGCAGCTCATGTACAATAATAACTAACTGATGCAAGTACATCTGAACCTCATGTCTAAAAATGGCCAAAATAATAATATTCAAGATTACAAGATATTCCTATTAATAGAGGTCAAGAACACTCTTACTACCGAAGTGAAATGCCTGACACACAGAGGAAAAAGTTACAATTCTGTCAGGACAACTCCTTGAGAACCATAACATCACACCTGATGACGTCTATGCACCATTTACACGGAGTGATATCTATAAGGTGTTGCTCTGTCTTTAGTACCTACATGTATGCAGACACCTGCCTTCCATGCACATCAGAAAGGAAGAACTACTCAAGTTTACACCTTCACTGATTCTCTACCCGTGAGAGGTATCATTGATGTCTAACTAGCGCTCACAGTGTCTGAAGAGCTCGAGGTGCCTCGCCAGATTCGAGAAATTTTGTTACACTAAACCCAGACGACCACAACAGTCGATTGCTTAGCATTGCGTACTACTATGCAGAAGATCAGGGTTCAAGTTCAGGTTCCACCAACTTCCAAAATTATAGAAACTTAATTTTTCTAATTACGGTCGCCCCTCTATAGGAAATGCCAAACCCGCTGGGTATAATTCTGACACGAAATAAAAGCTCTTCATAAAAATCCATTCGGAGGCGGCTTAGAGTAATCTTTAATATCCTGCAGTTGTTGGTAAAATTATCCAGACGCAAACCACAAATTGGAGGAGAAACCCTGTCGAAAATCGGTCTAGCGGCTGGATACGTAGCCGATTCTACTACTACATAACTAGGCTCAAACACGAGATAACCAAAGTATTTTCGGAATGCAAAGAGGCCCTACACGATACTAACCACCTTTCTTTGACCACTATAGCCTACCCAACCAACACAACTTTTGCCTGGTACGAAACAGCTCGTTTCTTAGTTTTGCCATTATATCGACTCGCTTTGCCTGCTTTTAAGCGGGGTTAGATACCATAACAACAACAACAACTCCTACGAGTAATCTGTGAATACCTCTATTTGTTGAAAAAATGGCGCTCGCCACAAGTCGAGGAAAAATCTCGACAGAAAATCGCTTAGTGGACGGTCGTCTACAAATGCTCCTGAAAGTTTTTTCAAATCTTTTCTATTATGTTTTTATGATTGGCTTTATTAAACCATCCCATTAAACTCTGAGTAGGATAGAACATGGCATACCTGCTGAGATCGACCTCGTTTGGGAGACCAAGGGCAGGTGAATGAATGCACTTTCATCTTGGAGGGTCTAATATGGTCGTTGCTCGACGAAACAAATCCAAAACCATTACTCCTGTAGCATGATGGATGTCGAAGTCTCTTAAGATGCACAAAAATCATTGAAATAATCACAATTAAAACCAAATTTACTCTGTCTAAGTGCACTAAATACGGACCAACCATATTTATTTTATTGTGTTGCATGCCAAAAATTGCTTTCATATAAACTCTCTTTCAGCCAATACATCACAAGTAGTAGTAGTAGTAGTAGAAAACACTTGGTGGTACCCCACATAGTAACAGCTTCAGCCGCCGATTTCAATAACGAGATGTCAAAAAGCCATCATAAACAGATGACATTTCTCATATTGGCAAGGCGGCGGCGGCGGCAATTGGTGAAAGTGAATGAAATGGCAAAGGGAGAGGGTAGAATTTAATATTTCTCAGCGTTGCTAAAACGACAGCAGCAAAAACAACTACAACAAAAACCACAAGTACAACAGAATGACAGCAATAAAATGGCATGCCTGTCATTGGTAAGGGGGTCGGCTGCGTTGACGATGCTGCAGCACTTTTCTATGTTTGTATATACATGTATGGATGTGTCACTTTGTTGTTGATGTTGTTATTACTGCTGTCACTTATGGTGGGTGGGTGGATGTTTACGTCAACTTGACAGCTCTCTTATGCACACGCATAGCAAACAGACATACATACATACATATATACACTACCAATGAATTTTGTATGAATATGGCATTCAACTACTAACTTGAGGGCATGTTTGTGGCGTATTATTGAAAGCTGGCTAAATTAATTTTTAGCTCCTTTGATCAGGAAAGTATGTGCAAAAATTTATTAGGTTGGTCCAAAAAATATTCCGCTTGAACTTTTTATTCAGAAATAATTTAATTACATTTTTAGATGTTAAATAAAAACATTAAAAAAATTAAAAATAATAAGAGACAGAAAAATATTTAAAAATAAAGGCTATCACCCTCTGCAACAATATTCAGGGTGACCACTTCTATTTTTTTTCTACTCGTGTTGAGCACCGCTTCTGTTTTTCTCCGGCAAGCTGCAGCTTATGATTTCGTTACAGATACGCTGAATTTGAGAAAGTTCCTACGCGACGATCGGCATAGCTATGTCGTCCGCATAACCAATTATCTGAACCTCTTTAGGCAGCGGAAGGCGTAACACCCGATCGTACAGCACATTCCGGACCGGATGCGGGGCCCTGTGGTACCCTGAATATTGATGGGTACGCCGTTAAAATGCAAAATTCACTGAAGTACCTTGGCGTTATGATCGATGCAAGGCTCAATTTCAAGGTGCATATTGAAAAAGCCTGTGGAAAGGTAGCCAAAGTGACAGCGACCCCACTGAGTATTATGTCAAACACTGGAGGCCCTAGCCACAGTCGAAGAATGCTACTAGCTAAAGTTAGTCAGTCAGTACTGATGTATGCGGCTCCGATATGGGAGGGGCAGCCCTGCAACAAAAAACATGTGCCAATAAGCCAAAGGCAGTCTCCAGGCTAAGCGTCATTAGAGTAGCCTACGATTTTAGAACGGGGACACATGAAGCAGCCGGTATCATACCTGGCCTAATGCCACCAGATATACTGGCTTCGGAGTTTGGCAGGCTGCATAAAAGATCAAAAGCTTTGAATAGGCATCTGACGGCCGACGAGCGCAGAGAGAAGAGACAGGCTAGCCTCAACGAGTGCTAATCGCAATGGGATGCGACAGAAAAGGGAAGATGGACACATAGGCTAATTAGGAAAGTACCAGCCTGGATTGAGAGGCAACAGGGAGATACAGACTTTTATCTCACACAGTTTTTGTCAGATCATGGCTGCTTCAGAGGGTAGCTCCACAGATTCGGCCATGATGACGAGACGAAATGTTCCCTCTGCTATAGTGCCGAAGAGAATATAGAGCATATATTCCTATCTAGCTCGAGGTATACAACGGAGAGAGCTACCATAGAACAGATAATAAAGGAAAGGATGACGCCCGACAACATTGTGAGCCACATGTTGTAATCGAGGTTGGTATGGGATAGCGCTCAAAGAGCTGAGGATAAAGAAACGGCAGCGGAGAGGCATAAAATCGGATGAATAATACTGCACTGACTATGTGAAGAGGTATTCTGGCCTAGCTTGGACCTGCGAAGTAATGCTTAACGGCGATCCCGTAGCTCCAAATATAAGCTATAGCAGCCGAAGATAAGGATTTAGTACGTAAGTGTACTGTTCCGCAAATCCGACATAGCTCAAAAATGATGTCCCGAGTGAGGTGTAACTTTAGCGGAGAGTATGAGCCGTGCATGATGTCATTGGCAGTATCTTTGAAAAATTCCTCCTTTGGAAAAAAACCTACTTCAACAAACTAATTATTACAAAATGTGTAAGCAACTTTATTGAAGGCTTTCGAATCAATGACATTATTTTCAGTTAAACAGGTTAGCCTTCCTTCCGGATGGAATCGAACATCAGATACGCGGCTGATATTTTTAGTAAGTCCACAAATCGGTTAAAACAGAAAGTCGGACAAAAAAATCGTTTTAGCTAGTTAGTTGGTTTTTTTTATAGAAGCTTTTGTAAATAAAAAAAAAATACATTCTCAGGAAATTTTTCTAAAAATTTTATGTAAAACGCCAACAGTTATTTGGCTATAAAAATGTTGATAACCCCTTCAATAGAGCTTTAGCTTTTTATGTTTTCCAGAAGCGGCGAAAATTCAATTCAAAACTATTAAACAGGTTCCGAGTTACATCGGTTACCATCTCGGAAAAACCATGGTTTTGAAAGAAATGCACATAAAGTCTTACACGAGAGTTCTGAAGTGCCCGAAAGTGCCCGAAAGTGCTTGTCTAATGGGTGAGTAATTCGAAAATTATTTGTTGCAATTATGTTTAATTTTCAAAGAGTATTTTCAAGATATTATGTTACAAGAAAATGTGAAATAACTATAAAAAAAAAACTCTACTATCCTTTACTCCTTAAATTACAACATAAAAAATAAATATAAACGAAACTACATAATTCAAAAATATAAAAATGTAACGTAGATATAAATAAAATAATAATAATTATTTTTTTAACACCCTAATGTACTCACATGTAAAAATTTTCTATTACAAGAAGATGTATATGTATGTCTGAAGAAATTTTCAGAAACTAATCAATATCAAATTAGACATTTTGTAACTAGTGCGAAATGGATATATAGGGACTCCCGAATAATGTTCAAAATTTAAAGGAATATTTTGCTTGTAATTAGTGTTACTTAGCACTGGATTTGACAAAGTAGTGCCTACCAGGGGTTTCATCGTACGTGAACCTCATTGTACAGTGGCTTATTAAGAGAGTGATTTAATAAGTCAGTGATTTTTTTAATAATTTTTTTTTTCTTCAAATGGGCATTTTACTTTTCAATACAGTATCCTTTTAGTTCTATAAAGTCCAGAGTTTTTCCAATTTTTGTATTTTTTCTTTCTTCAAATAATAGGATTTTTCATGGCTGTCGAAATAAGCGTTTGTTTCTTTTATAACCTCTTCATTCCAACCGAATCTCTTGCCTCCAAGCCATTTCTTCAGGTTTGGCATCAAAAAATAATGGCAGGGAGCGAAATTTGGAGAATATGCTGGATGCGGTAGCAGTTCGTAGCCAAGCTGACTGCACGCTTGTGTACCACTTGCATTTTACTGACGGACAGCTCGGGGTTTCTCCTTCAAATCAATATCGAATCTGTCCAAAAGCTTTGAATAATATTCAGAGGTGATCGTTTTACCCTTTCCGAGATAATTGATTTGAATGACACCTCGTACATACCAAAACACTGCGGTCAAGACTTTTTTGGCCGACAGACCCAACTTGGACTACTTCTTTGGTGCACATTCACCCTTAGGAATCCACTGTTGTTCTTTGGTCTGGGGCCTGGTGTATTTATATTTCGTCCACGGTAATCGGAAGCAGCGCAAAAATTGTTTGGACTGCGGTTGAACAGCGCTAAAAACTCCTTTGAAGTGGTTACTCAGTTGCGCTCACGGTCGTGTGTGAGCAATCGCGGCATCTATTGCTTTTTCATGTCCAAATATTCGTTTAAAATGTAACGTACCCGCTCAATTGAGATGCCTACAGCCTCAGCCATCTCACTCATTTTCATTTACCGATCATTCCATTTATATTATCGACGATTTCTGGCGTGATGCCCTCGTTTGGGTGACCTAAATGTTCGGCGTCACTTGTACTGTCACTGGTAGGACTGCAACGGAACGCAGTAAACCACTTCTTAACCAATGAAAGTGGTGGTCCAGAGCCCCCTTAGTATTTATTATGAGCACAGTTTGGTCAAAATTATACAACAGTCTATTAATCGATAACAGTTGACGGGAGCAGTATTGTATATTTGGCTCGATGTTGAGATTGCTTAATCGTGGAATCCTGAACAGGCATACTTGCGTCTGCTGGCTCGCTGACTAACCTTCTTGATGTTCAAAACATTTAGTGCCTTTTACAATGCCAACGAGATTGCTGATGCTCACTGAAGCAAGTTTGAAATAAAAAATTCCGAGGACTCGATAGCGAGCCACACTGAAGGCTGGGCAGAGGCAGGGGTAATGCTCTACCGACTCCTCTTCGTCTATGTTACTGTATTTCCGACAGGATTTAGCCTCCTATCACGAGTGCCCATCATACAGTGTCCGGAAATTACGCCGGTTTTGAAGCTAATGAAGGTCCGGTTTAGAAGTAATAGAACTTTTAGCTTCTCTTCGATATATAGTCAGTTGTTCACGTGGAGGGTAGTGTTTTTTGAATGCTAAATTTATGCAGCAGCTCATTACTGAATATACCGCTACATATTCGCAACACGGACGGGTGCTATATGAAAATGGACCAGTGTTTTGTTTTACTGACTCCAGTTTTTGCGTATTTCGTTGAAAATTTACTCCTATAGTGAAGCATACATATTTACAAGTCATTCACTCCCATATACACACGCACACACACACACACTTATCACTTTCAGTATTTGCCAATTTTGATTCTATCGTCAATTGAATTTTTAGAAATTTTTAAGAGAGTTGTTTGCTGCTTTTACCATTTTGTGCAAATGTTTGCAAAGTCTAAATTGTTGTTGTTCTTGTTAAAAGCCTGTGCATTTGTTGCTGTTTTTGTTGTAGTAGTATTGTATATTTTGCTGTTCTGTAGACTCAAATAACATTTTTCACACATGACTGCAATTTCGCACACAAAGCAGTAGCAATGGAAAGAACAAACCCATAACCACAGCATTTACCACAGCAACAGCAACAACAACAACAACAACAACAACAACAATAGCAGCAGCAGCAGCAGCAAAAATAATAAAAGCTGTGCGCTGAGGTAAAGGAATTTGAATGACATATTTGACAAGTCACCGTTGTGTATGGTGGCACTTTTGTGTGTGAGTCTGCATACATATCTACATATAAATATTAATACATTTAGACATACGTATAAGCAAACATATAGGATTGCATGTCAATATTCTACTGATAGCTTGTACGTTACCTTACCTCTTGGTACATTCACGTGCTGTGGAGTACCTTGTAGGAAATTTTACGATAAATGCATGTTGCCGAAGAAGAGTCGAAGAAAATTACTGGGGTAGAGGTATTAAGGACGACGGACATTCAGAAATTTCCAGTTCAACGGTTACTCGAATGTGTTTTTATGCATTAAAATGGTCGTACTTGTAGTTGTATTTTACATCATTCCTTGATGTAGCTGGATGATGTGTAATTAGGTTAAGTTAGGTTAAGTAGAAATGGCTGCTCCCAAGAGTATCCCCCATAGACGCATAACATATGTCCATTGTCATGCCAGAAAGAGCAAAAATTTCCAATTTTCATTTAGTGAATCGCTTAGAAAGAATCCTTAGTACCTCTAATTGTGGCCGGTCCAACCATAATATTATGCCCTACCGAGGATGGGAAAATTTTGGCGGCCGACATCGACGCGCTCTCACTACCCGTGAAACTTATTGTTGTTGTGTTTGACTTCTTAGCATTTGTTTGTTCATTTTAAAGAATTCCCACTCACTGGTACGATTTGACTTCTAAAAGGTTATCGCCTTCCGCGGCCCTAAGGTTATCTAAGAAAAAGTCAATTCGAAGATTTACTTATGACTTTCCATCGCAAAGAAGGAGTCACATTTCAACTTAGATCTACCAAACCAACTTAATGGTGACATAAGTCGAAGGTACTCTGAGCACCACCAGCTTTATCCCACCGGTAATTTCTGCTGAGTGTCACTTCAGCGAACACAGGTGCCAGAATGAGATTCAATTTAATTCGAGGTAAAGTAGTTAGTGCCTAGTTTAAGAGAGTCTTGAGTCTAGACTTGAAGCTTCCCCTAATCCTCTGAACATCTGAACAGCGAAACTTATATCAAGTAGTTTTCTGAGAAGACTTCTAGATAATGTTAGAGGGAGAGTAGGTGTTCCAGAGCCTCCTTCATAGCTGTCTCCCCACACTTCCTGCATGTATCACTACTGGGAATACCCATTCTGCTCGTATATGATGCCAGATTCTTGTGGCCGACCATTAGGTATATAAAACTTCTGCAGTTCTTGCGAAACCGTCTAAGAAAAAAGCGGTTGTGCCTTCTGCTGCTGTCATTGCATGATCTTGGCGGTCTCGTGTGCCGCTTAGGCATTCCATCCAACGCTGATCCGTCTTCTAGCTCTCCCAAAAATTTTATTGTATAGAGCTCTTCTTAGTTTCTTTCGTATTTCATATACTGGTTCGGTCACCGGGCGGATAAAGCTTTTAGTTATCCCATCCACAATTTTGTTTCCCACAAGACTCTTGTGGCCTGGAATCCAGTAGAATGCTGCTGCTTTCCTGTAAACATAATATCTACCTGACTCTAAAGCCATTTTCTGAAATAATACAATGTGAGATTATTGCCTCAATTTCCTTCTGTTTATCAAAATACCTTAAATTGATGTTTTTCATGTAGTTTCCTGTGTTTTCAGTTGGCTTTCCTTACAGCGGAGACCTCTACATCTGAAATATTGCTTTAAACCATCATCAGCCATTTTTGAAGCGTCCTAGATTAAAGATTTCCTAGATTTTAAAAATCCAACTAATGGACGAAAAGACGTGAGTTGAATTCTTCAAAGACAGGTAGGTAGAAGTTTGGGAATCAAGAGAAGGTAAGAATCTATTCCTAGCAAATAGATCAGATATTTAAAGGCATCGAGGAACTAATCCACCTCTGTGTAGTTCATGGTGAGATATTGCTCCTTGCTTTAGCGAGTAAGCACGTATTTGAAGTGGCAAAGACCTATTCCTCTTTCTTTAAGAACCCGTACGAAGAGGCCCGCGTGAAAACATTCAAAAATGAACTTGAAATCATTTAAACCGGCTTCCGGTGAGTGAACTTCCGCAATAACTCCTGACTCGTGATAAATGAAATGTTTACAAGGAATTAGAGACCGGTCCCAGAGGAAAAATAGAAAACTCTAATGCTCAAGGCTAAAAAATGAAACAATATTTGTAAAATTATTAAACTAAAGTTAAATCCGTTTTTCATGGAACAGACCTTATACATACTTATATGTACTTATAACACAACTAAGTGTGTATGTGCTTTTGCCCACTCTATCTTACTCCTTCCACCGGCAATGTCTTATCGTGCGATTTTCCGTTCACTGCCTTTGCAATTCTCACTCCCTCTTGCAGGCATTCTCCATGTCATTCATGTCGGATAGCGTCGCTTTGCTTTTGGGGTTTGCGGACTGACAAAAATTTTTGACACTGGCATGAAAATCAATTTGCAATCCGTCAATCGAGAACGACGCTGGCGATGACGAGTAAGCGATGACGATGAAGTTATTGACGTCAGCGTGCATAACACTCCTAGTTACATATTCATATGGATTTTTTTAATGGATATGAAGGATTTTGTGGTTCACATTAATAGGTACAAAAAAATTAGTATATAAATGTATGTATATATAAAGAAAATTTTAATAGTGACGACATTTAACATTTAACTATCGTTTTTTCAATACTTAATGGGCATTATACCAGAAGCGCAGTCGGAATTGGGAAGAACCTCTCCGAGCCATTCGATACCAAACGAGGTTTCAGAGCAAGAAGACTCTTTATCGTGTGATTTCTTCAATTTGATGCTGGAGAAAATAATACAGCTGCAGAGCTAAATAGACCAAGCACAATCTTCTAAAATAGTGTGCAATTGCTAGCGCATGCCGATGATATGCATACAATTGGTCATAACAACCGCACCGTAAGTTCTGCATTCTCCATATTAGACAAAGAAGCGAAGCGAATGGGTCTGTTAGTGAACGAGGGCAAGACTAAATATCTCCTGTCAGCAAATAAACAGTCATCGCACTCGCGACTTGGCTCCCACGTCACTGTTTACAGTCACAACTTCGAAGTCGTAGATAATTTCGTCTATCTGGGAACCAGCAGTAACAACACCAACAATGCCAGCCTTGAAATCAACGCAAAATCACTCTTGCCAACACGTGCTACTTTGGACTGAGTAAGCAATTGAAAAGTAAAGTCCTCTTTTCGACGAACCAAAACCAAATTCTACAAGTCGCTCATCATTCCCGTCCTGAAATATTGTGCAGAAGCCACATCCGATGAGCGGTTTTAGGAGTTTCCGAGAGAAAAGTTTTGCGGAAGATTTATGGTCCTTTGCGCGTTGGCAACGGCGAATACCGCAGACGTTGGAACGATGAGCTGTACGAGCTATATGACGACATTGACATAGTTGAGCGAATCAAGATGCAGCGGCTACGCTTGCTAGGTCTTGTCGTCCGAATGGATGAAAACGCTTCAGCTTTGAAAGTATTCGATGGAGTACCCGCTGGTACTCCGTAGGAAAGATCAGGTGGACAGCGACCTGGTATCACTTGGTATTTCTTACTGGCGCCAAACAGTAGAAGGAAGAAACGAGTGGCGCGGTATTGTTGACGAGGCTACAATCGCGTAAGCACTGCCTACGCCAAAGAAGAAGTAGAGTGAGCATTCAACCTCTACTAAATAATTTTGAATTTAGGAGTTCATAATAAAGTGTATGTCCTTAAACTGCGGGCTATCCTTCTTGGTCATAAGTTTACTTTACTTCTGCTTAGCAGAAGCATGAAAATACGTACATGACAAATTAACATACTTATAAATGAGTATATAAGTACTTTCACTAAGTATTGTTGATTCAAAAAGGCTTTTACAAAACAAGTATTCTTCAGATACTACATACATATTGTATATAAAGTCGCTTAAACTTTTCATGGTTAGTATTTTAATAAGCAATAAAAAAGTTTTGCACACTCATAAATGCACCACAATCAGGATATTAAGAAAAAATATTCATAAAACAAATACAAACTGATACAATAAAGGGGGTTTGTGAAAGAGGGAGGATAAACAAAACGAAATCAAAGCGGTAAAATAAGAAGTAATTTCCAAAACCAAAAAATAATGGTAAGCAAGCAAGAGAAAAACAAAAGATATATAAAAGAATGGAAAACAAGAAACTTACAGGAGTATGACTGTATATGAAATAAAAGGATGAACAAAAGTTGCGAGTAAACAGGAGGTAAATAATAACAAAAGGACCTTTTCGCAAAAGTAGTTATGGAGGTTACTGACAATGCCAGGCAAGAGAGATTGTAAAAAAAATACAGTATTCATACAGCTAAGTAAATATAAACAAGTAAGGATGAACCAAATACAGTTGGTGTCTCACATAAGACACCTGGCTTCTCCCCGTTCTGTCAACAAATTGCTTAAGTAGAAAATTTTGGTTTGAAACAATTTTAAATAAAAATATATAAAAGTGCCAACCAATACTCGTAAAAATTTAAACAAAATTTCAGTTTTTAAAAATATCTCTGATTAGATATGTGTATTTCGAAAATTTCGTACAGTTTGTATAAACTAGAAAATAGCTAACAGGTCAATTGAAAAGTCCTCGACCTATCATAGTAAACACAGATTTTTTTGGTAAATTAATATTTTTATTCAACATAGTTCCCTTCAAGCGTGATACACTGATTATAGCGACCCTCCAACTTTTTGATACCATTTTTGCAGTAAGATTTGTCCTTTGCTTCAAAATAGGCCTCAATTTCGGCGATCAGCTCTTCATTAATTTTCTTCTATGCGAGCATTCTTTTGAGATCTGAGGACAGGAAATAGTCGCTTGGGGTCAGATCTGAAAAATACGGTGGATGCGGAAGCAATTCGAAGCCCAATTCATGGTTTTTTGCCATCGATTTCACAGACTTGTGACACAGTGCATTGTCTTGGTGAAACAGCACTTCCTTTTTCTTCAAAGGCGATTTCGTCCTTCAAACGGTCCAATAACGCCACGTAATAGTCGCTATTGATAGTCCTTCCTTTTTCATAGTAGTCAATGAAAATTATTCATATCCCAAAATGCAAAGTCCATAACCTTGCCATCCAATTGTTACGTTTTTCAGCGAATTGGATCGGGTTTATCGTGTGCAGTCTACTCGGGTGACTGTCGTTTGGACTTCGGAGTGAAGTGGTGGAGCCAGGTTTCATCCATTGTCACATATTGACGCAAGAACTCGGGTTTATTAAGCTTTAAGATCTCCAAACACTGCTCCGAATCATCAACTCGTCGTTGTTTTTGGTTCAAAGTGAACTCGCGCTGCGCCAAGTTTGCACAGAGCTTTCTTATACACAAATATTCATGACACATGACATGATGTTTACGTTCAGTTGATATCTTTAGAGTGACTGCTATTTCGTTCATTTTCATTTTACGGTCATTCAAAATCATTTTGTAGATTTTTTATGTTTTCTTCAGCAACAACCTCTTTTGGGCGTCCACTGCGTTTACCGTCTTCAGTGCTCATTTCTCCACGCTTAACTTTGCATGCCAATCCTTGATGGTTGATTTTCTCGGAGTAGTGTCCAGAAACTCGTCATCGAGTCAAGTTTTTGCTTCAACTGTATTTTTTTCCTTCAAAAACATTATTTCATCAACCGAAATTCCTTTTTATCCATTTTTTTTCACAATGACAAAGGTGCTTCACTCAAAGTGCTATAATTCACAAACTAATAACTCGACAACTGAAGAATAATGTGTTTGAAAGGTATTCACAATTATCTGAGAACGTATATGTATTAAATAATTTCTGCCATACAATTAAAGAATTGCCACCTGTTTGGAAATTAAAAATATTAGTGAAATACAATATATAAATTTGGATTTCCAGCTGAAAATATTTAAAATGGTCACATGTTCGCTTATCCTTTTAATCCGAGTTACCGCATTTTTGGAAATTTGAATTTAATCTGAAAATATTCAAAGTGTTTTAATTTTCCAAAATATTTTTGTGTAAAGTTGCCACTTATTTCAAATGTTTAATTTAATACCGAATTTGATATTGCAATTTGGATGTCAAGCTAAAAATATTTAAAATACAATAGTTATATTTTCGAAAATATTTTTAAGCAGAGTTGCCACCTATAAGAAGTTTCATTCAATTCAACAAAATGTGTAAGTTAAATAAAAGAATATAATTTTGGTATCAAGCGAAATATACTTATTAGAGCATATGTATAAGTGAACAAAAACATTTTTGACAATAGTTACCACCTGTTTGACAAAATTAATAAAATAAATCATAATCGGTATGAAACCTGAATTTAAGAAGGCGCTCTGTGTAATAAATATTTAAGGAAGGTTGTCATATGTAAAAAGTGAAGTATTGATACCTCTAGTTCAAGGAACACAAAATGAAGAAATCTTTGCTCTAACTATGTATATAAAATTTTATCATTCAAATCTCTAAATGATAAGTAACAAATAAATATACCGCTACACAAACAAATGTTGGATATAAAGAGTGTAACGAAACATTTTCTTAAGCCCCACTCTCCTTATTTTGCTACAAGTAGTTTCAAGCAAAAAAAAAAAAGAAAAAAAAAAATATGTGGAGAGAGAAATCACCCATCGTCCTTTCAACTACTATTTGTAGCATTTACCCAAAAACAGTTATTTCGGAGGTAAACATGTTGCTGATATTACATTTTGTTTCTATACAAATGCTGGCTGCATATTTCATGGAACAATGTATGACGAAAGTAAATGTATTTTCTTTTGTTGACAGCTGCAACAAATAGCCAAGCAAAGGTGGGGCATATGTAATAATAAATAAAATATTTAGTTTCATAAAAGTGCAAATTATCTCTAATCAACTGCTGTTGTTTATATGAATTTTCTGAACTTATCTGCACTATAGGGTGAATCAGTGTAGAATATTCATTTTTCAAGCATTAATATTACTTTTCATTTATATTCTCACCAATAAATGGGCATCTAGATGTCGGCAAGTCAATTAAAAAGGAAATATTGGTCCTATGTGCTAATATCCTTAGTGTGGCTATCGATGTATATAAGAACATTTGGGAAATCATATTACCCTACTTCAAATGTTTGCTTCCATGACCCTTGTCTGAGAAAGTATATTTTTGTTTTATATCTCCCATAGAGTTTTGAAGGGAATGCCAAATGAATGTTTTTCTGTCATGAAATAAAAGTTCCTCATAAAAATGCATCGGCTGATCAGAGTTTGCTGGAATGAATTATATTTTACATTTTTGCCGATTTGTAACCGCTGAAGCGATTTACGGCAAGTTCCTCCTTCAATTTATGGTTTTGCGTCTTGATGTTTTCATCAACAATTACAGGGACCTACAGTATATTCTATGCCGCCTTCGAACGGCCGATGGATTTTTATAAGGAGCTTTTGTTTCATGTCAGAAATACACTTGGAAGGCTTGACATTCCCTACCGAGGGATGACCACAATTAGAAAAATTGATTTTCTATAATTTTGGATGTTGCTCGAACCTTGACTCGAACCTAGGCCTCCCGAATGCAATGCTAACCACTCGGCTATTGCGGCGAAACTATAGGTCCCTCTGTTTGTTGGAAAGCACATCAAGATGCGCAGTACAAATTGGAGAAGGAGCTTTACCGGAAATCGCTTCAGCTGTTAATAGGATAAAAATTCATTTCAGTCGAACAATCATCAACTTAAAAAAAAAAATTGGGACTGAGTTGAAATAGCTTAGATTAATCTTCTTTTTTGGAAGTTTTTTCTGCCTGCAAATGCGTCGTTATGCGCTTTCTCACTCATCATTCGCTTTGTCTCACACACGGTTACGCTAGGGATCTTAAATCGCCAGCAAACAGTTCCTTTATGCCGAGATGTTGATGAATGCTCTCATGGAGCAAGAGTGCCAGTCGAACCAAAAACCGTTCCGAGGCTCTTCCATGATAATTGACGCTCGCTCTACAAGATAGTGGTTCGCTACGAGGCTTATCCAAAAAGTAAGAGTACTGAATTTTTATAGGTCTTAAAAATTTCCATCTAAACAAAGAAATTACTTAATACTTTAGTTAACAATGTAAGCTATTTATCGACATAGTCGCCGTTCCTTCCTATCTCAGTTGTCTCAGAGACAACTTATGATATCTGGGGTTTGCTATAATTGTTTCGTGTAGTAGAAATCAGGAAACGTGCAGAAATATCACAGGAAGTTCATCTCCAGTCAATCTGCGGTCGTTACGGAGCACGTTTCCGATTTTTCCAAACATTTGGTTAGTCATAATTGAAGGTCTTTTTTCCTCTGTTCATCATGCACAGCCGTATTACCGTTTTTAAACTTGCGACATCACTTTTTCACACTCGTACGATTCATAGCTTTATCAAAATATGCAGTTTTCCACTCATTATAAATCTCAAATGGAGGTTTTCCCTTCCAACCGGGTTTTCGGATGACGCCACATATTTCGCACTTCGCGAGAAACTGGATTGTTTATGTTCACGAAACATGTTGTCGCATCGACAGTTCTCAGCGTACTGACCGCGAACCGGTATCGTTGCAGAGAAAGGCAGTCTGTCTACACTGCCGTATTGTCAACATGACGAAACTAAAATTCCGCCGGACGTGAGATACTCGGTACACTTTTTTTCTGCATGTGCCTCTTAGATGTTAGAAGTACGGCGAGTACGCTCGAGACATATCTTCCGTCTATCACAACAAGGTCGAACTAGTTTCGAGTCTTTCGATCCGGTGATAAACAAGCAGCTTTATGTGTTTGGCGACCATATTTCGAGCCCCGCAGAGTCGATTAATCTCAGCCCACTAAAGGAAAACTAGACAAACAATGTACCAAAAATAACTAAAGTAGTCCGCCCTGCCGTCAGTGCATAGGCTTAACTCAATGATACGTTGAAGAAATTCACTTCGATGCGAATTGTGGCGAGATGTTCGTTCACCGAGGTGTTCGAAATCTCTTACATCACAAATTCACCTTCTTCCGTCCTTGTGATGTTTATCACACTTTTTAACCGCGGCAATATTAGTCTTAATCTTTACACGCGCATCAACACGCTGGGCAGCGGTACCGTTCCCAGTAAGGGACTATCCCAATCAGGTGCATGACATCCTGTGCTTTAATCGAAGCTTCTTCAGAGGCTTTGTTATTTTTTTGTTGTTGTTGTTGTTGTAGCGGTTCGCTAACCCCGCATAGGGTATGTTAGGTATAGAGTCTTAGTCGCCGAGGTCATCTAACGTGCTTCTTCCAACGGTTCGGACCAGAGGGAGATGGGTTTTAGATAAGTTGGGTTGAGTGGGTAGGCAAAGAGGTGTCGTTCGAAGTTAGTGTCGTGCGAGGATTCGTTACATGCGGGACATGAGTTGGGTATGTCAGGGTCGAGTCTTGATAAGTAGAAGTTGAGGAGTTGAGCCTACTACAATACCCACACGAGAAGGGGTATTAGTCGGAACGCATTTATAGTGAGCCACTTGCTTGTAGAGAAGATCTTTTGTTCACTTGATGTTTTAAAAAATCCTTTGAGAGGTGCCTTTGATGAAATTTCTATAGATTTTTCTACTTTTCGCTATATTCAAATTGAGTTAATAATTTATTCTAACAAAAATTTAACTTATTTAGCAAATGTACATAAAATGACCCTTAAGGGAAGTACTTTAATATAAAATTTGAAAAATTCTTAAAATATTTACAACAAATTTCCTTCACGCTTTTAGAACTTTTCGGCCTTCATCACAGATTATTATAAATATTAGATTTTAAACAACCGCATATATGTATGTACATATGTTTAAACAAATTATAGTTCACTATAATCTGGAGATTTCCGACATTTATCGTTTACATTGCGCAGCAGCCGCTAGTTTCGAACAGTATTGCATATAGTATGTATGGACAAGTTGTACGACTATGTACATATGTACATTTTACACATAAAATACATAATATTACTATGCCATTTTTGTGCTAAACATTTAAATTAGATAGTGTGGAATGGTCATAAAAACAACTGATAGTTTCAATATGCATCGTAAAATATTTCAATATTTTTATGACCACGAATAAAAATAAAATGATAAAAAATGTGCTTTTGAAAATATAAGAGAAATATACATACATACATACAAACCAACCGTTCGTACGTTCAAAATTGTTTAGTTTTACGTTTTCCTTTGGCAAACTTGCTGATTTTTCTGCATTTCACTTTTCAGCTTACACTTGGCTATACTTGTCTATGTGGTGTGTGTGTGTGTGTATGAATATGCTAACGATGTGCAAGTTTACAAGATAATTTCGCTGAATGAAGTTGTTTCTATCAAATACCCATACAAATATATATATGTGCAGACATATTTTTGTACATTAATTTTACGATTGTTTTTGGTGGAAAGAATTTATGTTACGAGACTCGTAAAATGCTTTGATATGCAAAGTGTAGATTTCTTCGCCGACAAATAAAAGTCTACTAAAATATTCATAAAAATGGAAAATGGCGCGCAGAATTGTCGAAAGTTTTTTTTTTCAATTTTGTACAGGGTATGTGAAATGTGAGCAAAATTTTCGGTAACAGTAAAAATGCATTAATTCGAAAAAATTTATTTGGGAATTTCAACTAGAAAATTATTAACTCCACTGAATGGCAAACATTTTCTCTGGAAGGCTGTAATAAGACTGCAGTGTTTCATAGCATACGTATTTTGCTTCGCAGAGCAGCATTTTACTTTGAAATATTAAAATGATTTATAACCGGTGATCCATTTCGATGTTCCCTACTTTTTTAAAGAAAAAACACAAAAACTTAAAATTTAATGGGGAATGTTTATTTCATTCGAAGGAACATTCTTCGGCATTTATTTCTTGAAGATTATCTATTTCAAATGTTGGCCACAACTACGTCTCAGATGGTCCATCCGTTGAGTCCAATTTTCGATAACTCGTTCGAGCATTTCGACTGCACGTGATGTGTTTCTCCAAGTCCTGAATCGAATCGGGATTGACCGCATTGACTTTACGCTTTACATATCCTCACAGGAAAAAGTCTAATGGCGTGATATCACACGATTTTGGTGGTCAATCGACCGGCCCAAAACGTGAAATTATCTGCTCACCGAAGTGTTCTCTCAATAAATCCACTGACTGATGCAATGTGTGGGGAGTGGCGCCGTCTTGTTGAAAAAAAATGTCGCGGAGATCACGAGCTTCAGTTTCGGGCATCAAATAGTTGGTTATCATGGCGCGATAACGGTTTTCATTGACGGTTACGTTTTCATCGGCATTAGTTTTTAAGAAATATGGACCGATGATTCCACCGGCCCACAAACTGCACCAAACAGTTGTTTTTTCTGGATGGAATGGTAGCTCATGAGTCTCTTCAGGTTACTGTTCGTCCCAAATATGACAATTTTGGCAAAGTACTCTTCTTTTATGGGCCTTGCTTGTTTACCGAGCAGTAGAAGATCGTTTTTTTTACGTCTGGATATCGATATCGGCTTAAGGGGGAAATCCCCAAAAGAATTGAATGCATAAGTATAGACCATATCAATATCGGCGTAAGTCCCCCATACAGCTCACCGCTCATTCACGCTTCTGACTCAGCGACTATAAAATTTAGTTTTCCTCCATATAAGCTTTGTCGAATTTTCTTCTTAATTGTGGTAGACACCTCTTACAACCGAGTCAGCAACAGCTCACCTGTTGTTTCTTCTCACTGCAAATCGGCGTCAATTGGATATATCAAATGAAACCTTTAGCAGTCTTCATCTGATACTTCCAACAGAGTTGAGGTCATACACTTACTGTGCTTCCTCCGGTGGTTACTTTCAGGGCTAGAGTTTTTTCATCCACGTGAACGATTTCATCATTATTTACTACCAGTCCCTTTCGTTCAGCTCCTTTATCTAATCTTGAGAATGCAGAACTAACCTTGTGGGTAACACATCCACGTGAACTTTGAGAGTATATCAAATGCAGCCGTAACGGCATACAGGTAACTCTACTTACTTTCGAAGGCGGCTTGGAAATTGACGAAGAAGATGCTATGAGCCTATCCTTTTCTCACAAGTCCTTAAAAAATTTGACGCATGGCTAGTATCTGATCAATGGGGAAATTAACAGATCTACAGCTGCACTTGTAAGGACCAATCAATTTATTCATAGAGGGTTTTAGGCTAGAAAACTAAACACCATGCTTTAAGACATCCATTTTCTGCAGAGAAGATGAGGTATCGAACTCTGCAGTCCCTTATCTTATTATGGTAGGCGGTTTTAGAGATTTGGCCTTTTAAGAACTCATTGTGAATAACTGAACGATAACGAACGTACCAGGCAAGAAGCCACATCGAAATGGTTCATTATATTTGCCGTTTTAAACTCTAATTGCCGCTGTCTTCTCCGTTGTATCTAGTTTCGATATCAGCGAAAAACAATTGTTTCCTCGGTGGCGAAATGTCAGGAGCTTAAAATACTGTACCACAGTTGCTTTTCCATTAGAGAACAGCAGTGTAATGCAAGTAGAAAACCGCTTGACTACATGTTGTTATAGAAGCTTTGTCGAGCTACTCTTGTGTTCATTCATGGGCGTTATCCGCATTGAGACAAGCAAGTGGTCCGAATTGAAATAACAATCCTGAGGGTACTAAAGTCTAAAACAATGCAGTCATGACTTCAAGGCATATTCGATTTTTTTATGAGTCGCTCGATCCAGCCAAACAAGACAATTACGTCTCGAGACGGACACAGTAGCTGAGTAGCTAGAAGTGCTCACTACCATGCGAAAGCTGGAATACTTTTCGGACCAACCTCCGAAATTACAGAAAATTTAGTTAAAAAACGCAAACTAACTTTTCTTATTGCGGTCGCCCCTCAGCAGCGAACATCGACCTCTGCGAGTGTATTTTTGATATGAAATAAAAGCTCTTCATAAAAATCCGTCAGTCGTTCGGAGGCGGGCTTCCATTCATTGGAAAAACACCAAGATTCACACACAAATTGAAGGAGAAACCCAGCCGAAAATTTGTTCGGCGGTATAAACAACTCATTATAAATGACATCTCGCGTGAGTCGTGTCGAGTTTTTCAACAGTAATGTATGGCATTTCATCGTGGAAAGACTTGCGCATGAACAACGTTTACAAATCATTCAACTTTATAACGAAGATTCACGTTCTGTAACGAATGCGTTTCGCGCGCTTCACTCAACTTATGGTCACATAATCAGCCTATCGAAGTGTACTATTCGCAACACAATCACCCATATTGAGACCCATCATTCATTATTGGATAATATTCGACCGAATAGACCACGATCAGCACGTAGTGAAGAAAATATAGCGGCCTTAGCTGAAAGGGTACACGAAGATCGTGAAGAGTCGATCCGGCGCCGTTCGCAGCAACTCGTACTGACGTATGGAACGACTTGGCATATTTTAAGTCGAGATCTTAAATTGAAGCGTGCAAAATAGAGTTTGTGCAAGAACTGAAGCCACTCGACCTTTCCAGCGACACCGCTTCGCTCAATGGGCTCTTGAAAAGCTCCAAGAAGATCCGACGTTTTTGAGCCAAACTTTGTTCAGCGATGAGGCCCATTTCTAGCTCAATGGGTATGTAAACAAGCAAAATTGCCGCATTTGGGACATAGAGCAACTTGAAGAGATTCAAAATCTGCTATTTCATCCAGAAAAAACAACGGTTTGGTGTGGTTTGTGGACCGGTGGAATCAACGGTCCATATTTATTCAAAAATGATGCCGTTGAGAAAGTAACCGTCAATGGCGACCGTTATCGCTCCATAATAACCGACTATTTGATGCCTGAAATTGAAACATGTGATCTCCGCGACAACAAGACGGCGGCACTTCCCACACATCTCATCAATCAATGAATTTATTTAGGGAACACTTCGGTGAGCAGAAAATTTCACGTTGTGGGCCGATCGATTGGCCACCAAGATCGTGTGATATCACACCGTTAGACTTTTTGCTGTGGGGTTATGTAAAGTCTAAAATCTATGTGCGGACAATCCCGCTTCGATTCAGGCCTTAAGGCAAAACATCACCCATGTCATTCGCCAGTTACTAGCCGAAATGCTCGAACGAGTCATCGAAAATTGGGCTCAACGGATGGACCATCTGAGACGTAACCGTGGCCAACATTTGTATATATACATACATTTCATAATTAAAAATATTTACATATGTAAGCATATGCTATTATAGTTATGGCGCATTCCTTAGCATAGCAACCCTTATTGGGTTTAATGTGGTTTCCCACCACTCTAAGCTGAAGTGATCTTTTCAAAAGTAATTTTATAAGCCATTTCTAGAATAACCGACACACATAAGTCTCTCAAGCATTTTTTTCTCTCTTTTGAATTATGACGTATGTATGTATGTATGTATGTACTCTATGCTATTAAATTCATTATTTCTTTTTCATTATTCATGTTTCCTTTTCAAACCATGAATTGCATAAATCAAGAACAATTATACTCAATGTCTAAAGGAACGATCGTTGATACGGCTGATGTTGCTGACAAGCCGTGACGTCTCTGACAACAATTGCCACTTAAGTTGTTGACGCCTTTTATGCGCATTTACATAGGTAAATATCACATTCACCGTTGCAATTGCTATAACTTCTATTCATAAGCGCATGCGCGACACTTTGTTCGTTATTTGGGGTTACTCAAAAAATGTACCTTCATTCAGCTACGACTCTGTGAAGTATCCTTTACGCTGCTTCTTGAATTAGAAAAATTAAACAATAACATTTTCCTTGCCTTTCATGTTGTTGTTGAAGTGTGTGAGTAAGTAACGAAATTGAAGTGCACGAAAATTTTGAATGAAAATCATTAAAAAACCGCATTTAATGTTGCACTCGCTTTGTTCGCGGGAAATTGAAATTTTCAACAATGCTCATAAGGGAAAAAGTAAAATACTACGAACCTTTTTAATTTTCGGTTTTCTATTACTTATGCGGTTCCCAAAAGAAGGTGAGAGAGGTAAGTGCGAGGCTTCAACCCGTGTAGGTAAGTACTGCGCAAAAATTACTTCCGCATCCAATTGCTGTGCAAAGATTGAAGCGTGTTAAAATAGGGTGCAACTCTGTGCACCAGACAAAGAATTTTTGCCACAAATGAGTGCATTGTAGGTCTTCACATAAAAAATATTACAAAAGATATTTTAACAATTAGCTGTGTTCCATATTAAAATTTATGTGGGAAATAAAACTGAGAAGTGCTTAAAAATATTTGTTCCTCAACAAAAGTGCAAATTTCACATTAGTTTCATTTCTTTTCCGTTATAAAAGTCTCTTTGTCGATGCCTACTCGAAAGGACTGAAAGATTTTTATGTGAAGCCTTACTTTGCATATAATTATAGATAATTTAGACTCTAAGCTGTAGTCATTACCTAACGAGAGGTCATCAAATTTTAAATCTGTTCTTGAATTTCTGACGTTCTAACGCATAGAAATCACCCCTACCGCTTGAACTGCAACAGCAGCGATTTCGCGCTTTTTGAGCTCAGGATTACTCACGTGAAAATCATCAAAGGATCTCAAATTATATTTACCAACTAAAAAAAAATTAACTTTGTTTATCAAAATCTCTTTGACATTTCAATGATTTTTACACTTTGCATAAATAAATTTAAAATAAAAAAAAAGTTTTGAGAAAAAAGTCAATGTGTTTGTCAAAATACTCAAAATGCTCGTGCTCAGCATGAATGCTCGTTGCTCAAATGCTCGCACTGCTCGAATATGTTTGAGAGCAAAAAGAAATCAAAATATATATATTATATATTTCATATTTTTGTTGAAGGAGAAGGTATACATTGCCTTCTATACATGCAAAAAAGCTATTCGTAAGAAATGGAGATTAAATCCTGAGATTTTTCACTGGATCTTTACATCTGTTCTGAGACCAATATTATTGTACGGAATGGTCGTGTGGTGGAATGCTTTAAACAAAATTCAAAAGTCAGCGATGTTTAGTATAGGTGATCAAGACCACACTAAATGAGGCCTCTAATGTAATCTTAAACATCTTACAGCTGAACAAACATGGTATCAGACAGCAGCGCTAGCCGCTCTTCGGCAATTCTTGAAATTTCATACCTGGCAGTGCAGATCGCTGCTACTCAACTCTGGTACACAAGTTACAAATAATTATGCAACACATAGCCCTAAAAGGAAGGTATGGAGCACAAACTTCGATACTCCAGTCGATAGTATTGAGATATATACGAATGGAAGTAAACTAGATGGAAGAATTGGCGGGGGTATTTTCTCACGAAATCCACCTCATGAGCTCTCTTTTAAGCTACCTGATCATTGCAATCTATTCCAAGCTGAGATTTCAGGCATAATGCAGGCTGCAGACTACATTGGAACTAAACTTACAAGCAGGGATATTTAAACTCAAAAACCGTGCTGGACTGTCATCGATCTCTACAGAAAATGGCGAAACAGAACAGATTATCTCTGATTTGGGTTCCTGGTCACAAGGAAATAGAGGGAAATTGAAGGCAGATGAGCTTGCCAAGCAGATTCTTTACGGCAAAGAATGCTTTGTTGATATGAATCTTGCTACATGCAAACTGCTATGTAAAGAATTCACTTATAATTTAGAATCACACTCCTAATTAAAGGATATCTAGGCAAACTTGACAGAATCAAAATGGAACCGTAGTGAAGCTTGGTGATAGGCTAAAATCGTGGTACGACAATGGGTCACTCGGGTCTACGTTAAGAGGTTTTTTCCAAGATCCTTGCTAGCACCAATTTTATTCAGAAGCCAGGCAGGAATGGATCACATCTTTGTATTGTGGAAAAAAAATGGAATAGACAATAAAATAAGCAAGAAAATTCTTCCAAAATATCATAAGGATGACATTACCTCTTTCGTGTTGAATTACAGGCGGCTGAAGACATATCATCTTCCCTTCTGTGCAACATCTTGAAAGCCTGTCTGAACAAGGTTGAAATCCCTACCTATGGAACTCACTTCCAAGCAGCGAAAGGACTTGCTTTCAAGAAATACATACTCAGCATTTTTCTTGGCCTAGCGAGAATTTAAGCAAGTCTCTAAGGCTATAAGAAGCAATGTGTCTTGAACAACCCATAGTGACGTATCCTGAGAAACAGTGGGATCTTTGCTGACCTAGGCAGCACGTCGGTGCGGTAGCGTAGGTAGACCACATCGTCCTCACAGTAGCGAGGAAACACCCTCAGACTCTAAGTGATGTACTTCGAAATGCACTGCACATGGTGGGAACTTTAATGCATTACTCCAAAAAAACAATATACGCCTATTTTGATACCAGCTACAGCTTCAACTCGATTTAAGAATATATTTTGAAACAGCTTATTTCTTCTGTTGCCTACGTAATAGCACAGATCTAATCTTGAAACATCCTACATAAAATGAGAGTTTCAAAGATAAGCTCCGTGAAAAGACACGCTTACTTCACCTTGGCATTTACTTTTTGAAGATTATCTCTTTCAAATGTTGACCGCGGCTACGTCCCAGATGGTCCATTCATTGAGTCCACTTTTCGATAACTCGTTCGAGCATTTTGACTGGTAACTGGCGAATGACACGCGTGATGTTTTTCTCCAAGGCCTGAATCGAAGCGGGATAGTCCCTATAGACTTTATACGTTACATATCCTCATAGGAAAAACTCTAACGGTGTGATATCACACGATCTTTGTGGCCAATCAACCGACCCAAAACGTGAAATTATATGCTCACCGATGTGTTCTCTCAATAAATCCATTGGTTGATGCGATGTGTATGAAGTGGCGCCATTTTGTCGAAACCAAATGCCGCGGAGATCACGAGCTTCAATTTCAGGCATCAAATAGTCGGTTACCATGGTGCGATAACGGTCACCATTGACGGTTACGTTCTCACCGGCATCAATTTTGAAGAAAAATGGATCAATGATTCCCCCGGCCCATAAACCACATCAAACTGTTGTTTTATCTGGATTAAATGGCAGCTCTTAAATCTCTTCAGGTTGCTCTTCGTTCCAAATGCAGCAATTTTGATTGTTTACATACATGAAAAGTTTGGACCTTCTTGGAACTTTTCAAGATCGCATAGAGTGAAGCGATGTTGCTTGGGAAGGTCGAGCGGCTGCAGCTCGCGCACACAAGCTGTATTTTGTATGTTTTCAATTTAAGATATCGACGTAAAAAGGCCAAGTCGTTCCATACGTCAGTCCGAGTTGCTGCGAACGACGCCGAATCGACTCTCCATGGTCTTCGTGTACTCTCTCAGCTACGGCCGCTATATTTTCTTTACTGCATGCTGGACATAGTCTATTCGGTCGAATATTATCCAATAATGAACGCTTGGTCTCAAGATGGGTGATGGCGTTGCGAATAGTATGCTCAGTAGGCCGATGATGTTGACCATAAGTTAAACGAAGCGCGCGAAACACATTCTTTACAGAACGTGAATTTTCGTAATAAAGTTTAATGATTTTTAAACGTTGTTCAGGCGTAAGTATTTCCATGATGGAATGCCAAACAATTCTGAACAAAAATAACATGACAGCTTGACACGACTCACATGTGATCTGTCAAAAAAGACTATTGAAAAAATTACCTCTACTTGGATCACCCTTTATTATTTACAAAGAATAAATTTTAGCCTAGCTGTCTCTGTTATACCGACAACTGCACTGCACAATATTCTAAAGTAAAATTCTATTATCTCGCTAGAAAAATTCTGGTTCTATTCAAGAGCATTGTGCTTGCTCGATGGAAAAAACTTAGATCGAATTAGAATTTTGATTTTGGTCGATGCAGTAATTTTCAAAAAATAGTAACAAAGAAAAATTAAGGAAACATTCCAATACACTGCTGTAAGTGAGATCCTGTATCACTTTCCACTTTCCTTGCTAAATTAAAAGACACCTCTTCCGCTATCTCCTTAATTTTTAATTTCCTACTGGGCCTGCTGCCAGCTAATTATACTTATGTCGTTTGCGTGACAATAATCTAAAGCTTCACTGGATTAAAATAACTTTTCAATACCTCCGAATGAAAAAACACAAAAAATGCAACAGTAACGGCGCTTTGTTGTTGTAGAAAGAGCATAAGTTTTACAAAGAACGAACGCGACTATGTTAATTGTCAATTAGGATTGGCGTGGAATCCAATTTTAAAACTTAATACAAATGAAACATGAAAAGCACGAGAAAAGAAAAAAAATAGAACCTCAAAGTAGAATATATGTGCGAAATACAAATACAAACATAAAAGTAAAAGCAAAAGCTCAATACGACTCACCCACAGATTAAGTCAACTAACTATTCGACAAGACGATGGAGCGAATAGCCTGAAGGGAAATACTACAAATGCATGAACACGTTATAATGGGCTTATGCCGGTAAAGTGTGTGCGCTGAGCAAGAAATAACATAGTGCAGAGTATATAAAATTATACAACGGCTGAAAGATAATTGCGACGAAGAGCAAGCCGCCGAGGGAATGGCATAGTGTTGTATAGACTGTGAAATCGGCTAGAAAACAAGCTGCCAACACTAGCAGCCAAAGAACCACAACTATGTAGACTACATATGTATGTATGTTAAGTAATTGTAAGTGGAAAGTAAGTGAAGGGAAAGCAGACGACATGCCAGGAAAGACCCCACAATGACCAGCGAACAGGAAGCGGCATATATACTTATACGTACTACACAAAGGCCGGGTGAGAAGTGTAGATGCCACAATGTCAGACAAATCAAAAGACCATTTAATCCGCAAACACGACACTGTGGAAGCCCCCAAAATGTCAACTTCAACCGTAATCTGTACGACAAGCCAGCAGCTAGCAGTACATTGGGGCCGATACCAGTGTATATGTATAGTGTGTTAGTATTGCTATTGTTGTTGTTGTAAATGCGGAAAACAGCAAAAGGAAATAGTTGAATTGTCAGCAAAGTGGCAGCAGTGATATTGTAAGCTTTGTGGTTGTGTGCGGGGTGGGTAGATGGGAAAATATTTCAAATATAACACATACATACAAATGTAAATACATATAGACAGTCTCTTTAGTGGCGGCAACTTAATGAAAATGTAGACATTTTGCGCAAGGCAAGCAAAGTGGGTGTAAATATGTGCTGCTGCGCTAGAACTGTTGGTCAAGTGGTGAGTTTGAGTAACTGAGTAACGGTTGATAGTGCGACTTATAGGAAGTGGAAGTAATAGTAATTCGGCAGCTGGTGTTGAGGCAATGAAACCAACCGCAAAACAAATTTGCTAAATGGCGTAAGCATTTCCGTTTCCTCTCGAGCGTTCACTTATACTGTTGACATATTCACATACACATATAAATAAATATATATATGTACATGTGCTGTGGCTTTGAAAAGTGGTAAGAAAAATTAAGTGTTGGCTAATACAATACTATTTCACACAAAGAGTGTGTTGCTTTTTTTGGATTTGGGATGTGTATTGGGTTAACTTCATAAATAAATAAATTGCTAACATGCATATATATAGGAGACGTACACGGACGTACAACACGCAGCGGACGGACGTACTAAAGAACTACAAGAAGCAACCCTGCTAGACCGGACACAGGCAACACAGAATCGATGAATGAACTTGACTTGACAAAGGACAGTTGCTTTTCGGATCTGATTAAATATCCACTAAAATAAAACTAAAGCTACCGCGTTTTATTCCTACATATATCCTATATGATATTTTGGGTATCAACTAAAGGGAAAAAGAAGTCTGAGGCAATTACCTCCAAAGGTGCTTGAAAAAATTCCAAGAAAAAACAACAGGAGTTACACTTTTGCCTACATGTGTAACTACAAAAAATGTTGAAACATTACTGTACGGCGGTCCTTCTCGACATTCAGCAAGCTTCTGATAGAGCTTGACACCCTGGTTTGCAACAAAAAGAAGAATCGTCAACTCTACTTCAAGTCAGTGTAGGTGTCCGTCAAGGAAGTGATCTGTGGCCAGTGCTATACACAATATTTAGATCTGATATCTTCAAAAAAGGGAAAGTAATGATCAACTCTGGCGACCGAGTGGTTAACATTGCGTATTGAAATTCGCAAAGCCTGGGTTTGAGCCAGCAACATTCAAAATTATGGAAAATTAATTTTTCTAATTGCGGTCGCCCCTCCGCAGGGAATATCAAGCCCTCCGAGTGTATTTCTGACATGTAAAAAAGCTCCTCAAAAAAATCCATCGGCCGTTCAGAGGCGACTTAGAATAAACTATAGGTCCCTCCATTTGTTGGTAAAAAACATCAAGACGTAAAGCAACAAATATATATATATATAATGATCAACGCCGATCAAGTCAACCAACGTAACTTTTACACTAAGGAGATATTCATGTACAAAGTTCAACTGAATGGCTCTGAGATACTTCAAAGGGATTCGGTTAAATACTTGATGGGTAAACCTTGACCGCAGCTAACATGGAAACACACATTAAAGCGAAGAAGACGCAACTTGAGATGAAAACTCGAGAAATTTACTGTCTGCTCGGTATCTGTTATCTGAAATACTGCATAACCGACATTCACTTACAATGCATTTTATGAGTGTGGGATCTGAATAGACTCGTTCTAGCTTGTCATCTTTACTCGAAGCTTCTTCCAAGTTTTTTATTATTCAACAGATGCCAAAATATCTTCCAGAATTTGTTTCCTGTTTGGTAAGGCAGTGACTTTTTGAATTTGCTGCGCAGTCACTGTAAACACAACACCGCTCCTGTAAATTTTAAGTTAAATGGAAAAAAGTGTATTTCCTGTTCTGATTAAGCTTTTTTCTTCTTTTTGTAAAAAAACATCATCGAAACTAAAGATAAACTTGATAAAACCTATAGGGACTCTGCACCATCATTAGCCTGCCAGCACGAGTGACGTCTAACGTTCAGGTCAGCACATCTTACATGGATATTTGTATATGAAAAAGCTAACCTCCCACTGGATGCCGCGATTGCTCACACACGACCATAAAAGCAATCGTGTAGATACTTCATAGGAGTGTTTGGCGATGTTCAACCGCAACTCAATCGAATATTTGCGCCATTTCGTTACCGTAGACCAAATATGGACTCACCACACCACAACAGAGACCAAAGGACAATCAAAACAGTGAGTTTCTCAGGGTGAACGTGCTTTAAAGAAGGCTCAGGCTGAACCGTCGGTCAACGAGGTGATGGTCAAAGATTTTTTGGATGTACGAGGTGTCATTTCACATCTATCGACCTTAAAAAAGAGTGAAATTATCACCGACGCATATTATTTAGAGTTTTTAGACAGATTCGATATTGATTTACAGCAGAAACGACCGCGTTTGGCGAAAAAGAAATACTGTTCCATCAGAAAAATGCACGGAACTGCTACCATATCCAGTATATTTCCCAGATTTAACTCCGACCTTTAATATTTCTTGTTTTCAACACTTTAAGAAATAGCTGGGTGGTAAGAGATTCGGGTCGACTGAAGAGGTCATAACAGAAAAAACACCTGCTTTGAGAGCCTTAAAAATCCTATTATTTACTTACATTTACTACTACAAGTAGAAGGAATATAAAAATTGGAAAAATCGTTGGACTAAATGTATATAGCTAAGAACAGACTCTTTTGATGAATAAAACGTTTTTTTGTCGAAAAAAAGTATATTTTATTCAGAAGTCACTGACTTATTAAACCACCCTCGTATAAACATATATAAAATTTGGGCTTTTCCTTTCCTCAAGAAGTGTAATTGGACTGAGTTTTATTTTTTCCGAAATAAGAATAGAAATCTTTAATTAAACTTTCGGCTTTCAAAACTTACATCAAAATCGTTAAGTTTTTGAAACGTTTTGTGTAAATGAACCCATATTATTGAATATTTAATATGTAATAAATTCTATTCCAAATAACTTGCCCGACGAGCTCACTAAAAGTTATTGCTCTTTAACCTACTTACTATTTCCGTTCGAACATAATATCGAAAACCTCTATGAGTAGTGAGCTGGAGAACAGTTTATAGGCTTTTATAGAGGGAGCCTTGGTTTCACTTAATTTTCTAAGAGACACTGAGTTCGTCTACTCTTACTGAATTAGTAGTTCGTATTGACAGTTTTTGCGGTAAGAGAGAAATCCAAACCAAACCAAAGATCTTCTCCTCGGCCTCTATCTTAAAACACTAGCAATATCTGCTAAAATTTGCCTTTATGACTATGTTATTGAACATGATTGCATACCCTCTAAATTGCTCAGACCCTAATATCTAATTTGCCAAATTGTCAATTGTCAATGATCTTGGGACTCCTAAAGACTACAATCTGTGTTGTGTTACATTGATCTAGCTATATTAAAGAATGACCTGCAGGAAATTAAGAAGTTAGCAAGAATTCTCAAAAATCTTTCGATGAAAACTGTAAATTTTTTTCCTCAATACTATGTTTTTCGAGCAGGTAACAACTGTAACTCGAAAACCGCTAAGCGATTTTCAATTTCATTGATAATAGCTTCTAGTGGCTGATGAAGAACATTTCATTTAGTGTTTGTTTTTTAATAAACACTTAAGTGTTTTTTTTTAAATATGGAGAAAACTTTTCTAAGACCGCCATTTTGTTTATTTCCCTAGATTATCTAAAGAAACCTTTTTTGTCGGATTGATATTAGAGAAATTTATGACAGATAAAGCACTCCTTTTGGAACTGAGTCATACTCATGAAGAAATCTTCCTTCAACTTTCTTCAACTTTCGTCAAGACAAAATTAAAGAGGTTTACTAGCAAAAAAATTTACGAAAATTCTCTTTTCTTCATGCCTCTGACTACCTATGACCCTATTACTGATATTACTCATTCACATATACTCATGAGGAAAAAAATCTATTTGGCTGAATAAAAAGAATTCGCATTTGAATCGTGCCTAAAAGTTTCATGCATTAAACCAATAAATTTTTTTGGACATAGACTCTGGTACCCTTTGGTGGTGCTGATATAAGTAAAACAGGAATCCGACCACGAAAAAATCTTACACCAACTGGTCTTTCAATCGAGCCCTCCGAGTGTTTTCCTGACACGAATTCAAAGCTCATCATAAAAATCTATCGGCTATTGGGAGACGGATTAGAATAGATTTTAGATCCCTCTATTGTTTTGGAAAGCGCCTATTGATATACATTGTATATATATGTAAACGATCTATCAACGTATAATGTCGGCCAGAAGTCCTACCACTCTTGAATCTTGCGATCAAAGAAGGATATCTTTTTCGAAACGAGTCGACAACTTTTCAAAGCACTAAAAATGCAGAACTAAAGTCAAGAATTTATCATTCTTATCTCACTCGCTCACGAATAAGTACTTAATGACTTAAAGTGTAGTAAGGCCAAGTTAACACATCTTCGTCTTCTCTCTTTCTTCTACAGCTTAACTTTTGTTGTTGGCACTTGAATTGCAAAATATTCTTAGTGTGATTGAGGTAGAAAAATACTACATGCCACACTGACTTAACATCGCCACATTCTTCACCTCTATGCACCAGCCAGACAGCGAGCCCGCACGTATGTAACAACAAAGACGAATTAAAATGTCTGAACGGCAACACCTACTAACTGCAAACTGAACATACAAACAAGTGTTTTTATTATGTGTTTGCCACATGTAAGTATTTCCAAGTGACTATAAATGCTGTGCGCTGACAGTCAGTCCTACATGCCGCTCTTGGCTTTACCCGTTGAACATGTGAGAATATGGCAAAACTGAAGCAGAAGTGGTTTCCTTGGTTGTATCAACAACATCGCTTGGGCTTGTACGGAAATTCTTGTTTATAAGTATATACTTGTATATATATGTATGCACTTGCTTATATGGGTAGGTGTTCTACCAAGAGCTTTTGCTAAAAGCACATACATGAGTATGTATGTATGTACAAATGCCCAGAGTATTTGAAGTTATATATGAATTAAATGTCACAAATGTGATTAGCAGGGATTAGGGAAAATGTTGGTTATCGGTTTCCAGTGGTGAACGTCGTCGAAGAGCCCAGAGGGCAAAGATTGTGACGTGCATAACAGATACGCTTGCTACTTCTTGCTTTTCTTGTGTTCGTACATATTCAGCACGTGAACTTAGCAAATCAATAAAGAATAACACACGACACAGGCGCCACAATCTCTGATTGTAAGGACTGAGTTAGAATAAATTTATTCCTCTCATAGTAATATATAAATTTATTGGCTTTGTGTGCTGCCTCGATATTGACAATTTAATTAATTTATTCATTTCGCTTAATCTCTATTGAAATTTTTATGTTAGATTTGGCAACAGAACACTAGTATACGGAAATTCCTTATGAGATTCTATCGAATCAAGAGAGAAATTCCGATTGGGCGGAAAAAGTAATGCTAGTTCGGAGTCTTTTGGAAGCCAAATCGGCGACTCAACGATCTATATTTATGTTCTTGGAAGATGTCGAGGTTTTGCTCACCACTCGGCTCGTCCAAGAACCCTCTTCTTTTGCTTGGCATTCTTGTAAGAAGGTCAGATGATAAATTAGAATTATTGCCTTAGGGTTCTGCAATGTTTGAAAGAGCAAATTCAATGAAAATGACAGATTTGTAGAAAGAAATCTCATAGATTTTTCAGTAGAACAAAATCTCTACTATTTAACTTAAAAGGACCCCATCAGCATAACAACCAGCATAATATCCGGGCAATGTCTAATGAGGTATCATGATAGGAGGATGGACTACTACTACCGGACATCGTTTCCTCGAAGATTTTTATTTCGACTGTCTTATAGAACCTGCTTCCTCCAGAAATTGTGAACAATCCCTTAGTTTCCATAATATGCGCTAATATCACTGTTTTGAACTTTAAGAAAGGTGACAGCAACCTCTTTTACCAGGCTCACCGTAGATATCGTAACGGGCTAGCAGTCACAAGTGCGCTTCCTCAGAGTTTGAGACGAACCAAATTTAATAAATAACTGACTAACTAATACCCAAATTCATAAGGATATAATTTTGAATAAATTTTTGATCAATTATTCAAAAAATACCATAGAAATACCACTGTGTTCACTTTATATCGCTCTGGATGAATTTCCTCTCTTTTCGAAACTCTGAGCAACCACAGAAGTTGGAGACCATTCTAATATTCTATAGATCTTGTTAATAAATCGAATTACTAAAGGATATGGGGGAGAAAGTGTGCTTCAGAGTCATTGCATACGCGAATTATCAGCCGGTTTTAGTACATAACAAATTTCCCCAAACTTTATGGGCTGTCATGTGAGCTAATTTAACCCACAGAGAAGGCCAATGGAGCATCTATTCACTGAAAAGTACCCTAATTCAAAGCTGAAAACTACTATAGTGCTCGCAGGCTCTGCAATATCTCTGTTAACATTCATCATAGGTGTGACAGAGTAAAAATGTGACATGTCATTTTTCAGTATTGCTCAGGCTTTACATTGCAGTTTGGAAGTCTGTACTTTTCTATTTATAGAAATCACTCTTATGCATTAGTGAAGCACTGCGAATCACACCTGTGGAGCTCATGTATGTCTTATTGTATCTACTCTTTGTTGACATTATAGAGTTGTAGCTGGTGAGCTGTGGTTACACTATATAATGGAAACTGGTAAACGCCGTGATCACACGAGGCATATCCAGAAAGTAAGTGTACTGAGGCTCTCATGGACGGAGGGAGTCTTTTTTTTTGCATTTTGTCAACAGAGTAGGGTAGTAGGTACCACAATCGTCTTTAATTGCAATTTTTTTATTGAAAATTTTTATCGAAAAATAATCAATAATTATTTCTTTATATTTTTCGTTCTGAAACCAATTTTTTTTTATTTAAAATGGTTAATATTTTTATTTACATAGTGCGACTGGTGCGTGTTGCATATCAGCTGTGGAAAGTTCCCTGATCTGAAATTGTTACCAACATTAGGATTTGAAATGGCGGAACGCTCTCAGCTGCAATATTAGCATATTTTAGTAAGTTTCGTATCTAGTCATCTTTGCTGTCGACTTAACAATATGTGTTTCGTGAATAATGTCAATTTAATCTCCCGTCAAGTGCGATATACGCGGCGTGATCCATTATTTCGATTGAAAGGGAGAAGCTCCGTTGGAAATTTATTATGAGGTGAAAACTGCTTATAGTGATAAAGCTTTGAATCGTACGAGTGTGTAAAAGTGATGTCGCGAGTATAAAAACGGTCATACGACAGAACATGATGAACAGAGGAAAGAAAGAAAGAGAATTCTGACTAAAGAAATGTCTGAAAAAATCGGAAACGCGCACCGTGACGATATCGCAGGTTGACTTCCTGCGATGTTTCCGCAAATTTCCTGATCTCTTCTATACGAAACAATCACAGAAATCATCGGATATCGTAAATTGTCCCCGAGATAGGTTCCAAAACAGATAGCGGGAAACTACTATGGGGAAGGCATCAAAAAATTAAAAAATTTGTACATGTAGCTTCATTAACTTCCTAGAGTGAAAATTTATGTAATAAAGTACCACGTAATTTTTTTTTTGGAAATCTTTTTAATTTAATTTTTAAAACTTCAGTATACTTACTGAATATGCCTCGTACTAATATTAAGAAGATTCCGTCTACCTGAGAGGACAGACTACTGCAATAGCATTAATGACTGCAGAAGAAATTATAAGGTGGTTATTCTGAATAGAAACCAAGCAAAATCATTTCTATACTTTTTCACATAACCAGGTAGCACGAAAAGACTCTAGAATATATAAGATTAAATCAGAAACGGTAGAAAACTGCCGCAGATCACTTCATGCTATCATGTTCCATTCATTCCACTAGAGTATGGAGGAGTATGGAGTGTTTCGTGGACAGCAACATAATCAATAACGAAATAGTCGATGATCTTGCACAGAAGGGCACTCTCTTTCCACTTTCGTAATCATGAATGACTCTGGGCTTGCTGCTCTCCACCTTCAAACTAACTATATCAGAGTTATTCGTCACAGATGTTAGCTTAAGATGAAGTAGTCCCACTCGGTGAAATGTGATTTAGATGGTATAAAAGAAGGACCCAAAAACTTATCTTACTTATAAGAAAGGTGATATCCCTTTAGAGGACATCTATTGGACAGTTATGTTGAGACACAAAACGTATCATCAACATACTTCTGCAGTAGTTGTAACGTGGGGCAAGAGCCTGAAAAAAATTCCTTCGATAATGCACCGCTCTATCAAGCAGGAGCTTAAAGTCTACATTGGATTTGTGAGTGAGTAGTGAGTGTGCATTCTAGGAATACTCAGTGCTAACACAGGTGGCCCAAATGAGCTGATTCCAAGCAATCGTTTCAGTGTAGCCTAACCATTTTTCAAGCAGAGGTGAGTATATAGATATTTAACAAAAAAAAATTTTTTTTTGGAAATATGTATAAGTAAAGGGTGATCCAAGTACAAGTACTTTCTTCAATAGCGCTTTTTTCACAGATCACGCATGAGTCGTGTAAAGCTATCATGTTATTTTTGCACATTATTGTTCGGCCTTTCATCATGGAAAGACTTACGCCTGAACAACGCTTTCCAACTTTATTAAGAAAATTCATGTTCTGTAAAGAACGTGTTTCGCGAGCTTCACTCAACTACCTACTGAGGGTACTATTCGCATCACTATCCCCACCTTAAAGCCCAGCATTCGTTATTATATAATATTTGACCGAATAGACTAAGTCCAGTACGCAGTGAAGAAAATATAGCGGCCGTAGCTGAGAGCATACTCGAAGACCGTTGAGAGCCGATTCGGCGCCGTTCGCAGCAACTCGGACTGACGTATGGAACGCCTTGGCCTTTTTACGTCGATATCTTAAATTGAAAGCGGACAAAATACAGCATGTGCAAGAACTGGAGCCACTCGACCTTCCCAAGCGACATCGCTTCGCTCTATGGGCTCTTGAAAAGTTCCAAGAAGATCCGACGTTTTCGAGCCAAATTTTATTCAGCGATGAGACCTATTTCTGGATCAATTGGTATGCAAAGAAGCAAAATTGCCGCATTTTGGACAAAGAGCAACCTGAAGAGATTCAAGAGCTGCCATTTCATCCAGGAAAACCAACGGTTTGATGTGGTTTGTGGGCCGGTGGAATCATTGGTCCATATTTCTTCAAAAATGATGCCGGTGAGAACGTAAACGTCAATTTCGACCTTTATCGCTCCATAATAGCTGACTATTTATGACTGAAATTGAAGCTTGTGATCTCCGCCACAAGACGGCGCCACTTCCCACCCATCGCATCAATCAATTGATTGATTGAGGGAACACTTCGGTGTGCAGATAATTTCACCGTTAGACTTCTTCCTGTGGGGATATGTAAAGTCTAAAGTCTATACGGACATTCTCGCCTCGATTCAGGCCTTGAAGTAAAACATCACGCATGTCATTCGCCAGTTACCAGTCGAATTGCTCGAATGAGTCATCGAAAATTGGATTCAATAGATGGACCATCTGAGACGTAGCCGCGGCCAACATTTGAAAAAGATAATCTTCAAAAAATATATGCCAAAGAATGTTCTTTCGAATAATAATAATAATAATAATAAACATTCTGCATTAGATTTGAAATGTCTGTATTTTTTCTTTAAAAAATAGGGAACCATTGATATAATCACTCGTTATATATATATATATATATATATATATAACATAATTGTAGAAAGGACAATAATTTGTGGAACTCAATGAGACCCAAAATATTAATTTTATGGTTGCGCCTTTCTTGCTACTCATTGCTTGCGGCAGATCAAAGTGACTTTCTAAAATGCAAAATCTCAAGAAAATAAGAATGCATTGTTGAAATGTCTTTTTTTTGCGATACTGAACAAAGCAGCAGCATAAAAAATTAAATAAACAAACAGAGAAACAAATAAAATTCAAACTGAAATGTCACAAAGGTAATCACCAAATAAACGGTATTCTCACGACCAGCGGTAGAGGCAATGCCAACTAAACCCATTTGTATGTACGATGTGTGTATGTACTCGAATTTGCCTTTTTGCTTTCATTACCTATGTTACGGACTTGTGAGGATAACGTAGAAGAGCAAGCACAACAAAGTGGAATAAAGAAATTTGTCACACTGTAAGTTCCTAGAAAATTTAGAAATCCGCAAAACGTGTGCAAAAGAATTGTCAGCAACAACAGTGACAGTGACAAAAGGATAATAATTAAGCAAAAAACAAGACAAAAGCGGTATTTGACAGCGTAGCTGAGAAGAGGGAAAAGAGAAAATGAAACTGAAACTATACGATTTTTGCGAGCGTTTGAAGTTGCCGACCGCTTCTCGGAACGCATTGTTATTTTACTTCCTTGCCAAAATAAGAATTCTACTGTCAAATATATATACATACATTTATATATATATATATATATACAATTGTATATTTATATATATATTACAGAATTTATGAATTTTTCTGCGAAACCCCCATAGATTGATATATGCACGCTGTGCAACAATGCGACATAAACGAGCGCAGCATTCGAGGTCGTTGTGGGCTTTTTTTTTCTAATTACAATATGACCATAGTAAATTAGTAAGGTGTAGCAAGTTGATGAGACCGATGATGAGGGTCGTTCCATGGACTTCATGTTTCTTTAGAGTTAGGTAGTCCTCCTGTAGGCTCTGTCTACTTGTAAGTAGGCTGGATCTATAGGATAGCACAAACTTCCAACTGCGTCAACTGTTGCTTGACTGTTGTTGTGCACTGTCTTAAAAATCTCAATGGTTTCGATTGTTCGATTGTATTGTATACATGTAAGATGACATATTTCTATGCTGTTAGAAATTTTTATTTTGGATTGTTGGTTTTACGTAGTCTCGCAACAATGCAATACTTCCTCGGAAGTGTGAGTCAACACATTTGTGGTGGATCTTTGGAACTTTGAGAATTTCACTTTGAATTTGCCGCTTCGTTAGTAAGCTGAGAATTATGGTTGTATATCATTTATCGTGGTTACTTTTTTTTCTTTTCATGCTTCCGCTAATAGGCGTATAAGTAAACAAACTGCGTAAATACAGATATAATTGTAATAGAGAAGTGTTTTCGTAGAAGGTTCTCGGATTTGAAACTGAAATGACATGCAGCTAAATGATTGTAGGTGTTTTTTTTTTCTCATTAAATTATAAATACAAAAGGGACAGTGAATCACAAAATGGGCTCATTCATGAATTTCCAACAATTTAGAAAATTCAAAAAAAAAAAATCGTCCCACAGTTTGTGGAACATAAAAAATTTTGACAGAATTTCCTATATGTGTGTCAAAAAATAAATAAATAAATAAAGTAATTAAAATTAGAGTTAACTGCGTAAATAAATCGCAGCAAAAGTTCGCATAAGATACGATCGAAATATAGCAACGTGTTAAAAATAGCGAAGTAGTAATATTCGAATAATAACTCTGCAAGCAACGCGAGTACTCCATGCACGCGTGATATATATATTCCACGCTGACAGTAGAGTAATCCAAAACCAACCACAATCCATACAGAAAATATGGTTCAATTAACATTGTGATGTCTTAGGGCTGGACCATATAATCCACCTCTGCATAACAGCCGGGTACTCCATGGAGTACCTACAGGGGATTATATTTAGTTTAGTCTTTATTTTCGAATACTTTGAATGATGAAAAGCTATTAAAACATATTATTTATGGTGTAAATTTATATTAATATTAATAATTTATTGTTAATAAATATATAATATCTATTAGTTTGCGCATTTGTTCTATGTATTTTCATAGAAATAATAATAAATTCTGCCTTCACTTTGCGTACTAGAAGAGCTCAACAGCGAATCGAAACTGAATCAGTTTCATTTCCACACATTTTCTATATTTTTATTGCGAAATTGTAACTTCGAGAAGTGATTGCGATCGGTATAACGGTATAACTTCGTATAATCGTCCCACGAACGCAAAATCGATGTGGTCGTCCTGAAGATGTCGATAATATCACAGTACCGAAAAGATTAATTTGTAGCAAGAAATAGTTTCGACCTAAATCTCTTGTTCGCTATCTAAAAGTCAAAAGGCTCAGGGTTTTGAGATATATATTTACATATGCATATATGCAAAAAAACATATATATATATATATATTTATATATATATATATATATATACAGCAAGAAGAAGTATTTTTTTTTCAATAGTCTTCTTTTAACAGATGACGCGTGAGTCGTGTCAAGCTCTCATGCTACTTTTGTTCAGTATTGTTTGACATTTCATTGTGGAAAGACTTACGCCTGAATAACGTTTACAAATCATTCAACTTTATTACAAAAATTCATGTTCTCTAAAGAATGTGTTTCGCGAGCTTCCCTCAACTTATGATTAACGTAATCGGCCTACTGACTACTCAACACCATCACCCACATTCGACCGGATAGATCACGTCCAGCACGCAGTAAAGAAAATATAGCAGCCGTGGCTGAGAGTGTACACGAAGACCGTGGAGAGTCGAGTTGGCGCCGTTCGCAGCAACTCGGACTGACATATGGAATAATTCGGCGCATTTTACCACGTGATCTTAAATTGAAAGCGTACAACATATAGCTCGTGCACGAACTGAAGCTGCTCGACCTTTCCAAGCGACATCACTTCGCTCTATGGGCTCTTGAAAAGTTCCAAGAAGATGCGACGTTTTCGAGCCGAATTCTTTTCAGCGATGAGGCACATTTCTGGCTAAATGGGTATGTAAACAATCAAAATTGCCACATTTGGAACAAAGAGATTCAAGAGCTGTCGTTTCATCCAGAAAAAATAACGGTTTGGAAATTATGCCGGTGAGAACATAACCGTCAATTGCGACCGTTATTGCGCCATGATAATCGACTATTTGATGCCTGAAATTGAAGCTCGTGATCTCCGCGATATTTGGTTTCAACAAGACGGCGCCACTTCCCACACATTACATCAATCAATGGATTTATTGATAGAAAATTTGGTGACCAAATAATTTTGCGTTTCGGACCTGTCAATTGGCCACCAAGATCGTATGATATCACAACGTTAGACTTTTTCCTGTGGGGATATGTAAAGTCTAAACTCTAAAGTCTAAGCTGCTTCGATTCAGGTCTTGGGGCAAAAAATCACGCGTGTCATTCGCCAGTTACCCATCGAAATGCTCGAACGAGTCATCGAATATTGGGCTCAACGGATGGACCATCTGAGACGTAGCCGCGGCCAACATTTGAAAGAGATAATCTTAGGAAAAAATAATGCCAAATACTACTAAATTTGAATTTTCTGTGTTTTTTTTCTTTAAAATGTAGGAAACCTCAAAATTGATCACCCTTTATCTCTTATGAACATATAGAATTTACTGTAAATTCAAAATTTAAATTTTGACGGTTTTCAGTGTTGAAATTTATTTGGATTCACGTCTGTAGAATACCAATTTTCACATTCTTAGATTCTTTTTGGACGCAAAATCTCATGTTTGAACAAATCGGTTATATAGTCCTCCGATATCGATGATTTTAAGTAAAAATATTTATTTGAAGTTTCATGATATAATATCAAAAGTGTTTATATTGATATTGAAATGAGCTGGCAACGCAGAAAACCGTGTCTAAATCTAGGTGTATCAAGAAGAAGAGTCCAATAAATATCGACGCCAACTAAATTGGTTAGATATGAGTCTCGGGAGACTGGACCCAAGCTGCAAAGTCGACATGTACGGACACGTGCCTTTACTGAAAAACTAAAATTTTTGACCGTTGAGCTCAAAATGGTTTTTTTTTCTGACGAAAATTTTTCTTACTTAAGCTGAACTTACTTTGTACACATATGTTTATTGCCCCCGGAGTGTAAATGTTAAGTTTTTTTCACATTATTTAAAACAAAAAACATTTTGAAATTGGTTTGCTTTGTTTTTGTTAATACTGATAATAACTGTAAAATGAGCTGCATTTAAATAGTAAAAAGATTTTTCCTTTCTTTTTTATTTCAAATTACGGCCATGCGCATATCCTTTTTTCCCTGGGGTATTTAAATGAAATATTCATAATATTTTTCACTAATACCTATACAACGAATAGGCATTTTTCGAATAAAAAATTTAAGTATTAACTAAAATCGATTATTTTTTTAAATAGATTTTCCAGCTCGAGATTACATACCTACAATATCGTAGCCTTGAATAGACACAAAAAATGGTTGGTCGCTGGTCAATAGCCTCATCAACTCAATTGAATTAAAAGATAAAAATATAGCCGATCCAAATTGATGAATTACTAGTCTAAAATGTAAGTACCAGAAGGAGAAGAAATTGACGAGCTAATATGATTAGTCATGCCCATCTGTCTGTCCGTTCATCTGTTTGAAGAAACACTAGTCATAGTGTTTGAAACTTAGTATTCTTGCGTATATTTATAATGTATTCATCAGGCGCCGGAACCGGCCAGATCAGTCGATATTACAGCTGCCGTTTTTATATATGTAAATGTTTTTTTTTTAAATTGTTATTGTTTTTTTTTTATAATAAAATCCATCAAATAATGATCTAAAAACGAGAAATATTTACACCGAAAATCATCAAAATCAAATTTTTATTTTCCAATTTCATGAAAGGTATACAAACTCCGACATATGTATGTTATGATCGAAGACTAATTTCTTTCCTGTTTTCAGCTGAAACAGTCGCTGCTCTAAGAAAGTCCAGATCGTTTTAACTTTTTTCTTTTCAATGTAATGTAAATTTCCTAATTAACAAAAACTATTTTGTCGCAACTATCAGATGAAACTTTTTTTTTATTTTTTTATATTTTTTTGTTTTACACAATTTTGTACATGTAAATAATAAATTTTAATTGATATATTTCAACAAAAGTCAGCAATAATACAGAAAAATTTTTTGTTAATTCAATCTTTATTTCAGAATGCATTACGTGCACTGAATAATTAGTATGTTCGAATGGAGATTTTTACTAAACGTGCCAAACAACAACAGCACTGCTCCCAAAGCACGTGTTTATATATACTCGCACCTATCGTGCAATGTGTAATTACTGTTTAAAGGTAATTATTTTGAAAATAGTTTCGTGTTGCTTTACTTTCTCAAATCTGCTTCGTGTAGAATAGTCTGCTCTGCGAACTTAGCTGTCCCTAATCCAGCTACTTACTAACTGCCCGGGTAGCTCAGTCGGTAGAGCATTGGACTTTTAATCCAAGGGTCCAGGGTTCAAGTCCCTGCTCGGGCGAAATTACTTTATTGTTTCTTCTGATTTTTTTTTTTTTTTGTATTTATTTTAATTTAATAATTTTTTATTCTGAAAGAAGAAATAAAAATTAAATTATATATAAATTACTAATAATACTTTTATTATTATTTACCATACCAACAATTTAGAACACAGCAGATGATTGGAAAATATTAGAGCTAATTATAATGTTAAAATCAAACAATGAAAAAAATTCGTTCGAAAAAAACATTCTTTGGCATTTATTTTTTGAAAATTATCTCTTTCAAATGTTGGCCGAGGCTATTTCTCAGATGGTCCATCCGCTGATTCGATGATTCCGATGATTCGTTCGAGCATTTCGACTGGTAACTGGCGATCAACACGCGTGATGTTTTGTGATGTGCTCCAAAGCCTGAACCGAAGCGGGATTGTCCGCATAGACTTTAGACTTTACATATCCCCATAGTAAAAAATCTAACGGTGTGATATACCACGATCTTGGTGGCCAATCGACAGGCCCAAAAGGTGAAATTACCTTCTCCCCGAAGTGTTCTCTCAATAAATATATTGATTGATGCGATGTGAGGGAAGTGGCGCCGTCTTGTTGAAACCAAAAGTCGCGGAGATCATGAGCTTCAATTTCAGACATAGTCGGTAATTATGGTGCGATAATGGTCGCCATTGACAGTTACGTTCTCACTGGCATCATTTTTGAAGAAATATGGACCAATGATTCCACCGGCCAACAAACCAAACCAAACCGTTGTTTTTTCTGGATGAAATGGCAGCTCGTGAATCTCTTCAGGTTGCTCTTCGTCCCAAATGCGGCAATCTTGCTTGTTTACATACAAATTGCGCCAGAAATGTGTCCCATCGAACGAAATTGTTTTCGAGCCAAATCGGATCTTCTTGGAACTTTTCAATAGCCCATATAAAGAAGCGCTGTCATTTGGAAAGGTCGAGCGGCTTCAGTTCTTGTACAAGCTGTATTTTGTATGATTTCAATTTAAGATCTCGATGCGATAAAATGCGCCAAGTCGTTCCATACGTCAGTCTGAGTTGCTGCGAACGGCGCCGAATCGACTCTCCACGGTCTTCGTGTACACTCTCAACTACGGCCGCTATATTTTCTTCACTGCGTGCTGGACGTGGTCAGTTCGATCGAATATTATCCAATAATGAATGCTTGGTCTCAAGATGGGTGATGGCGTTGTGAATAGTACGCTCAGTAGGCCGATTATGTTGACCATTATTTGAGCGAAGCCCGCGAAACACATTCTTTACAGAACTTGAATTTTCGTAATAAAGTTGAATGATTTGTAAACGTTGTTCAAGCGTAAGTAAGTCTTTCTATGATGAAATTCAAAACAATACTGAAGAAAAATACCAAGACAGCTTGCTAGGACTCACGCGTGATCTGTCAAAAAAGAAAAAAATCTATTGAAAAAAGTACCTCTACTGTGGTCACCCTTTACTACTTTAATAGTAGCGAAATAGAACTTGATGAATACATAGTCTTTACATACATAGTTTTGAGAAAAATAAAATTTGATCTTATTGTTTAAGCAGATCTTGTTTTAACGAAAAATTTTCAAATTCGTGGAACAAATTCAGAAGAATTTTCTATGTCTTCATTATTAATTTATCAATGCAATTTGAAATATCTAGCGTGATGAGGCAGCAATATTAGTAATATAAAGAAAGTGATACGTCAGCGAAAAATAAATGAAAGCGAAAAAAAAAGAATTATCATTTCCATATATTACCTTCATGTGTATGATAAGCTACTTATACATGTTCGTACATCAAAATACAATACGCTGAAATTTCAAATATTAATAGGAAAATTCAATTTTCACATACACAGGTTTGAATCCCGAGGAAAACAGAAAATAAAAATCAGGATTTTTCTTAAAACCGTAACAAAATCAGCGCTGAATTTGTAATAATGGCTTTTTTCTGAATTGAAATTCATCAATATTTGCTACGTGTTTTTGTAGAGTCTGTATATGTATTATATATACCTATATACATATATATATATTCAAAAATGTATTTATTCATTAAAGCAAATTCGAAAAAAGCGAACTTAATTGCTTTCAATATTTTTTTTTTGATAGCTGATCATCATTCATAATGATATTTTGGTTATGAAAATCTTCTCACACTTTAAATTGACACATCTTACCATGTAGCAATAACAACAACAACAAACACGAAATATGTTATTGTAAAGAACTAACAAATAGCTAACGTTAAGCGACAGCTAGTATATGCAACGGCCTGATAAATTATATCCTCGTGACTTTGCATATTTCACTTTCTTGCTTTCATATAATAAATCTTCGCCAAGCTGGCTGACTGGCTGTTCGCATGGCTGATGCATGCGGTGGACGGGAAGGCGCATATAATGAAGGCATATGCCTGTGCACAAACACATACACGAGTATATACACACACATTTATTACATTTATTAAGCAAAATACTTGCATGAATATACAATATGAAGATATTTAAGCCACCCAAGTCCAAAATTACACCAGTAAACACTCGCTCGCTCAGTCTGACTGAAGACCAATCACTCATTGTCAACATTAATATGAAGCGTCATCATTATGCTCCATCCATTTCATCAATTAATTATGCGTCTTTATTATTACGTAGGTATGTATGTATATACATACATACGAACAAATATTCTTGCAACTGAAGTGGTGGGGGGAAATGGTTTTTTGTTTGATATTTTTTTACAGATATATTTTATGCGTAATGTTTGTAGAATTTATATGTATAAATATTAGGGTAAGTACACTAGTAGTAGTAAGAAAATCGGTTTCGTTGCGGAAGCAGCTGCGGCTTAGATAATAACTTCTTACACAATTTATATAAAGTATTCGGAAAATAAAAGTATAAAGAAGTTCTTGCTCGAAATGAAAGTAGGAGAACAAATACAATTTTTCTTTTTTTAATTTAATTTTTCTATCTTATTTTATTTTACATTTTAATTTTATTTTTCTTAATTAATTTTATTTATATATAATTTTTAAATTTGTTTAATTCTACTTTGGAATTTTTTTTTTAATTTCCTTTATTTTTTTTATTTAAACAATTTTTTTTTAATTTTTACTTTTATTTAATTTTATTTTTTATTCTTAGTTTACTTAATTTAATGCTAATTTTATTTTATTTTTTTTTCATTTAATTTGGCATTTTTTATTTTATTTTATTTTACTTTCTTAAATTTTTTAAAATAAATTTTTTTTAATTTTTTTTTATTATTTTTTATTTCTCTTATTTTCTTTGAGTTGTTTTTAATTTCCTTTTATTTTATTCTATGTTTTTTAATTTTAATTTTATTTTGATCTGTTTAAGTTTTTTTTAGTCTATTTTAAAATTTTAATATACATATTTTTATTTTTTAATTTATTTTATTTTATAATAGTTATAAGTTCAACATTTTCATTGCGTTTCTTTTTATTTCATTTGGTTTGTTTCATTTTATTTGTAGTTTATTTCATTATTTTTTTATGTCTTTTAATTTAATTTAATTTAATTTTTATTTTAGTTTATTTTATTGTATTTTATTCTACATTTCTAGTTACATTTAATTTTTTAGAACATTTTACTTTCGTCAATTAAAGGTTTTAAATTTAAAATAAATTTAATTAAAAATAATGTTTGTATATTACCTACATGACTATGTGCCCAAAAAGATGTGTTAGCAATTGCAATGATTTTTCGGTTTTTTAGCTCATGTTCACTTAATGAGACCCACCGAAAACATTTCCCATAACATGGTATTGTATTTTATATTTTCCATTAATTTTTTTGCTTTTTTATATTTTTTTAATGTAATTGGTGACCGACAAAATTTGTGGAATTAGCGTGCAAAGCATATGACAACGTCTTATAGAGACTACAAAAAATTTTAAAATAAAATGAAATAGGTTGTTGTTTAGTAATTTTCGTATTAATATATTAGTAATATCCCTGTGGGAATCTCTAGATTCTTATTGTTAATTTTTTATTTGTATGTGTTCCGTTTCAAACATAAAATTTTAGATTATTATGCCCTCTTAAGGACTTATTTTGTATATCACTTTTTATTTGTTCCTATTTTATTTCTTTATTTATAATTTAATTTAATATTAATTCATTTCATTTTATTTATTTTATTTTTATTTTTATTTTTATTTTTATTTTTTTATTTATCTTATTTTATTTTATTTTGTTTAAATTTTTTAAATTAAATTTTATTTTCTTATATTTGTCTTATTTTATTTTTTTTTTTAATTTTATTTATCTTATTGTATTTTATTTAAATTATTTTATTTTATTAATCTTATTTTATCTTATTTTATTTTAATTTTTTTATTTTTTTATTTATTTTAATTTTTTATGTTTTTTATTTTTTATTTTTTATTTTAATTTTTTATTTTAAATTATTTTATTTTATTTATCTTATTTTATTTTATATTGGTTTAATTTATTTTATTTTAATTTTTAATTTTTTAAATTTTTTTTTAAATTTTTTTATTTTTAATTTTTTTTATCTATCTCATTTTACTGTATTTTTTATTATTACTTTTTTAAATTTTTTTATTTTTAAAAAATTTTAATTTTATTTTTAATTTTTTTTAATGTTTTAAATTTTTTTTTTGGTTTAAATTATTATTTTTTTCATATATTTTATTTATTTCAGTTTATAATTCTGGGTTTTATATTATTAAAGATTTTTTTATTTTATCTTTTTCTCTTTATTTTTTTTTATTGTAGTTTATTGAATTCGTTTCGTTTCATATTTTGCTTTTAAGGTTTATATTACTTTGATTTATTTTATTTGATCTTACTCAATTTTAATTAATTAATTGTATTTTGTTATTTAATTTTATTTTAATTTAATATAATTTTTTTCTGAATATTATTAAAATTAAAAAAAAAAATTTAAATTTTTTAAATTTTTTTTTAAATTTACATTATTTAGTTTGAATTAATTTTTTTTAAATTAAAATTTTGGTTTTATTTTAGTTTTGTATTTTATTTTAATGAATTTTCTTTTATTTTATATTTGTTATTGTTTATATTATTTTATTTTACTTAAATTAATTTAATTTAATTTATTTTATATGATTTAAATTTTTATTATATAATTTCATTTTAAAATATTATTATTACTTTTTACTTTTCCGTTTTCTTTTACTTGGTTTTATTTAATTTCCTTATTTAGATTTTTTTCATTTTTTCATTTACTAGAAAAAAATTTCACTTTCCACAGGGAATATTTTTCCTTTTTGTTTGATATTTCAACATCATTATCACAAACGAGCCCACAGTTCACCGCCGAGAACGTCATCAAACATCAACTGATGGCTATCTGTATGGTTGACTGACAGTGCAAAAATGAAAATAAAATGAAAATTAAGTGAAAGACGATTGTTGTTATTGCTATTGTTGTTGTAGCTTTAGCTGTTCTATACTGAAGTTGTTGTCGGTTATGTTTTTGTAGTTAGTGTTGAAGATGACGTTGACGTGGAGGACGATGACTACGCTAACACTGACGACGACATCATTTATCATCAACCTGTCTGTCAAAATTGCCACCACACCAAGCAACACCAGTCGCATACATACATATGTACATTGTGTGACTGTTGAAGGCTGTCGACTAGCCCTAAAGTAGCGCGTATCCTTGTACTGTCAAAAAATTATTATGCCTATTAATTTCGCTGCCAATGCGAACGCCAAGGATAAACTAACAAGGCAGGCGGTGGTGGTGACGGCGGGTGGTATGAGGATAAGAAGTGGCATGAAAAATATGCCAAACAATGGTAAAATGCTAAAGGATAAGTGAGTTAGTGAGTTCGCTTTTATGTCGGGGCACATTTTATTGTTGTTATATTGTTTGTTATTTTTATTGTTGCTATTGCTTTTTTTTGCGTTGATGATGATTTAGCCTTATTTTCCCTCATTCATTTAGCTAGTAATTTATCCTGTCAGGCTGTCATTCTGCCGAAATTAGGGAAAGAAAAAGAAAAATACTCCCACAAGCACACATACATACATGCATATGTGTATATATATATGTAGATAATAACAGAAATGTTGGAAAAAATTGAAAATGATTACTTTGTTGAAAATGTGCTGTGCGAAGACGAATTGGTAAAAGTGAAAGATATATCGGCACTATGTTCTTGTATGGTGTGGTGTGAGTTGGATTGTTGGTAAAAGAAATTTATTGCACTGACACCGTCAAACACATCGATCAAAAATCATTTCTGACACGCAAAATGAATAATCAGAATTTAACGAAGTCGCTAAGGGAGTGATATATATTTGTAGGCGATGTACATGCATATACAGCTGTAGTACGTATGTATGTAATTACGTGCATAAACGATTGATTGGTGGAGCTATGATTAACGGAGTTTAATTTATGCCTTACTCGAGAGAGTTTCTATTTGGCTTATATAAACATATGTCAATAGTGATATAAGTTGTTGGTTTCGACGGCAGCCGTCAGGTTCAATTCAATCAGTAAAATATTTTACCTATGTATGTGTATTTTACATAAAATCAAGTGGCTTGGTGCATGTACCGCAGCTTAGCCTTTGTAAAGCAGTGTGGCAACAATTTTGCGTAATTTATCTGCAAAGTTTTACTATGAGGTAGTAACAAATATGAAGTTCAAATTATCTAAACAAAAATTGCAACAGCCGAAGAGCAGCTTACTCAAGCAATTGGTAAAATTTTAAAGAAATTTTAAGAGATTGGAGCGGTTATGGATATTGTATAGGTGAAAGTGTTGACGTAGAACCGAATGCGTCTATGTCTTGACGTTCCCAAGAGCTGGGACTTTCTTACAGTACGTTATGGCGAATTTTGTCATAGCTCACGCAACAACTGAAGCCATCTGACCATTCACAACGCCATAGTTACGTCGATTGGGTGCTTGAACAACAAGCAGTGAACCGTGATTTTTTCAAAACAATTTATTTGTGGCTCCGCAAACTTTTAAATAATTGAGGAGAGGCCATTAAATAAAAAAAAAACTTACTGTCTGGTGTGCTCTTTGGTCCTGATGTGTGATTGCACCTTACTTCTTTCAAAACGACACTGGCGAGACTGTCACTGTCAATTTGGAGCGTCATGATCGTATATTAACCGAATTTTTTTGGCTAGCAAATGAAGAACACAATTTGGATAATATGTGGTTTCAACAACATGGTACCAGACGTCACACAACACGAGCGAATATGGCTTTATTGCGAGGAATCTTTCATCTTGGCGATGTCAATTGGCCATCGAGATCGTGGGATTTGACACCGCTGGACTTTTTTTGTAAGATTAATCGAAAGACCTTGTTTTTGCGGATAAACTTTAAACTCTTGTGCACTTGAAAATCAACATTCGTCGACTTATGGCTGAGATACCATCCAGTATGTGACAGAAAGAGGTCGAAAATCACCTCAAACGGATCGAAGTTTACAAAAATTCACGAAGCATTTATTTACGTTCATTCTGAATACTGCAAAATAGGTTATACATATATGCAATGACACAAAGGAGAAAATAATATGATTAAAAAAATGGAATCAGACCGCAGCTACTGAGTTAAATCTCAGAAATATGGAACGTAATACTGAAGTAATACGAAAATGGTCCCAAGACGGACGACGGTACTTTAGAGAAGAGTTTTTAGTGACCTGCAAGACCCACATTCATTACTGTAACGACGCACTGAGAAAACTGTTGGTATTTTCATTATTGTAATATTACGGTGGAATGGCGTTTTTCTAATATTCGATTAATACTTTTAAAATAACATACTGTATACTCATCTTCTTCTTCTTCTTCTTTGGCGTAGGCACCGCTTAGGCCGCTTAGGCGATTAAGGCAACATCGTTCCTTTTCTTCGCTGTTTGGCGCCAGTTCGAATACCAAGTGAAACCAGGTCACTCTTCATTTGATCCTTCCAACGGAGTGGAGGTCTTCCTCTTTCTCTGCTTCCAACAGCAGTTACTCCATCGAATACTTTCAAAGCTGTAGCACTTTCATCCATTCGCATGACATGACCTAGTCAGTGCCACCGCTGTCTCTTGATTCGCTGAACTATATCAATATCGTCATATAACTCTTACAGCTCATCATTCCACCGCCTACGGTATTCGGCGTTCCCAACGGGCAAAGGACCATAAATCTTCCACAAATCTCTTCTCTTGAATACTTCAAAATCGACCCATCGGATGTCGAGATCGACCAATGTTATGTACTACATGTCAACACGGCGACTTGTAGAGTTTGGTTTTGACTCGTTAAAAGAGGACTTTACTTTTCAATTGTGTACTCATTTCAGAGTAGCAGTTGTTGACAAGAGTGATTCTGCGTTGAAATTCTAGGCTGACGTTGCGGTTTGGGTTGGTGCTGGTTCCTAGATAAACGAAATGTCTAAAACTTCAAAATTGTAACTGTAAGAAGCAGATTTTGTGCAATATACGAACCGTTCTGCTTAATCAGCTTCTTAAACACGACTTGCCGATTTATCCTCATCATAAATACTACGCTAGTATTTTTCAGAGTTACCGAAGCTTTCTCGTTTGCTTAAACTATTACATGGCTTCCATATTCCATATACATAAATGTGTAGTAAGCTTTTTGGTAGAAAAATGTCCTTATTAACAGTCGCTTATCGCCGCGAGGAGGTGACGTATCAAGACAAGTATGACGGCAACAGATACCCGTCATTGACGGTAGCACCTGACTCACAAGCTGCATACAATATACTCCATCTCATTCTAGAAATTTCGTAATCAAACAATTTTTCAAATTTTCGACCGCCATATTGAATCCGAGATTTTTAATTTTGAAAATTTGACTACGAAATCATTATCGACGACTGTAAAAACCGCTGGATATCTATTGTCAATGAATTTGTTTAATTTCGAAAAATATTGTATCTACTAAATTCGCTTTTTTTTTGAGGTTAGAAAAAATCCTCATGTCAACAGACTTCAGGAAAATGATCTGAAATTCTGATCTCCAGGCCAGAACACTTATTTTATGTGGTTGGTTTATTAATTGTTTAATTATTTGGAAAATCTTAGCTAAGCTTATTAACCAACCTTTGGTTTATTGGAGTTTTAATTTAATTGCTTTTCAATCTCTTTTTGTGGTAATTCATACAAATTTAAAATATAACGGTTATTTATTTGCAATGAAAATAATATTTGCGATTAATGAAAGTTAATTAATTGATTTTAAATTTGTTAATTTATTTTCTAAATGCTCCAAAAATGTTTTGACCACAAATTGACCGCACATTTATTAAATCACTTCCCCTTGCGTATGTAGATGTGTGTACCACAAAGAGACATATAATTTTATATGAACAGTAATTTATGCATTTTTACGTGCACATATGTATGTATGTATGTATGTATGTATTCATGTATGGTGTTATTAAATAAATAAGAGACTTTGCCGCAAACTAATTTATCTTCCATGACACCCCCCACTTCCGACCAACCAAATAAAATAGGAGCAAAATAAATAACCAAAACGAACAACAACTCTCAATTACGTTGGAAAGCCTCAAGTACACAAGCACACACACCCACACATACATATGCGCATATAGCCATGTACATCTACATAGACGCACACCCAACTGGCAATGGCAATGACAACAAAATGAATGCTTTACAAGAACAAAATACGGAAAAAACCAAGGCGAAAAATAAAACTTCCCACAGCAGACACTTACACAAAACAACTCAAATTAACATGTGCCAACTTTTTGTCATCTAACAAGCGAACAATCTCCGGTGTTGACAGCCGTCAGCCAAAACAACCAACACGCCGCCGCTGGTGTGCCATTCCATTGCTCCTGTACTGATTACAAACTAACTCAGGCAGCCAACAAGGAATGCGACAGGAAATATCGAAAAACGTAAGCGATATATGTACGGACGGGTGTGTGTGTCTGTGTGTGTGTGTATGCTTGTAGTTGTAGGGTAAGGGTGTTGGGTTGTATAGATAGACGCAATACTCGCGCAATATATTACACCCACCCACGCACCAACAAAACCCAACACAACGCTAAGCTCAGAGTGGACGTACCACGAACAACACGCTCAGTTGTTTGCTTGCTTGCTTGCCTGCTAGCTTTTTGGGGTGCTTGTGGTTGGTGGCAAATGTCTGGAAAAAAGCGTATATATGCGTAAGTGTATGTAAAATACTTACGACGACAATTTATACGCTTCGAAAGTATCTCGAGTGGTGTCAACGTGATTGTTATTGCTACTTTTTTCATACATACATACATACATACATGAGCATATATTGTTGGATTTGTAACTAGATTATTTGTTTGCATGTATTGGTTTGACAATTTCACAGATTTGTTGCGCACACACACACTAAGCTTGTTGTGGTATAAACTTTATTTAAGGAGTTTGCTCTTCAACAATATATTTTTGTTGTTGTTGTGTGTGTGACAAACTTTAAAGTGTCTAGTAGGGTGTTTAATTTCTATGAAAATTTTGTGGCACAACAAATTTATCTGTGTATATGTTAGTTGTGTAAATAAAAATAATTTAAAGTTGCGTCAGGAAAAGTCAAAGGCAAAGCGTGTCTTAATATGTTAAGAGAAGATAAAAGCAATTATACAGGGTTTTCCACTAGGAGTGATGTGATTTCACTTAAACAAAAAACACACTAATTGTTAGGAAAATTAAAATGTTTTTTATTTAATGTGAAGAACAATCGATACAATTAAGTTCTGAATATAACATCATTCAAATGACCTCCACGACTTCTTTTGCAGGAACGAATTCGATAAACACAATTTTTGACTACTCTTCCCGCTAAATCAAGGCGTATGTTATGAATAGCACGTTCAATATTGACTTTTAAAACTTGAAGAGAATCTAGTTTATTGCTAAGGACCAATGATTTCAAATAACCCCACAAGAAGTCATCTAATGCTGTTAAATCACAACTTCCTGGAGGCCATTCGATGTCACAATTTCTTTAAATAATCGAATCTCCAAACCTTTCTCGCAATAATTCAGTTGTTGCACGTGCTGTGTGACACGTAACCCCGTCTTGTAGAACCAGATGTTGTTAAGACCAACTTTTTCCAATTGTGGCCATAAAAAGTTGGTTATCATCGATCTATACCGGTCTCCATTGACAGTAACGGTGCTACCAGCTTCATTTCGAAAGAAGTACGGACCGATGATTCCACCAGACCAAAAACCACATCAAACTGTCAATTTAGGTGAATGTAACGGTTGTTCATGAATAATTTGTGCATTTTCTTCGCACCATAATCGACAAGTTTGTTTATTTACCGCACCACTCAGATGATCACTTTCATCGGAGAATATAATTTTCATAATGAAATCTAAATTGCAGAACGATTATTTTAATAATAATATTGAATAACTTGTAAACGTATGTTTCTGCGTATATCTCACCATGATGAAATTGTAAACATTACCGAATATAATGAAAAAGAAATTACAGATCATGACAAAATGACCAAAACGACACTTAGAAATCATGTCATCTCTATTGGAAAACCCTTTACATATGTTTTTAAGCATGTAAAGTATTTATTTATAACCGCTGTAGCGATTTTCGGCCGACCTCTATGTCAGATCCACACTCGAAAGGGTAGATATTTCCTACGAAGGGGCAACCGCAATTGGAAGAGTTTTGTTCGGTCATTTGAGATGTAGGCATATCCAGTATTCGCACCCTTGACCCTCCGCATACTAGAACGCACTGCTAACCATGCGGCTAGTGCGGGCACCAAGTAGAGTTTAACATGTTGAAGTACCATAAGACGTTAAGTATATAGAATAGGCTCCGGAAGTGTTATTTCGTTCAGATCCCTACCTTTCAGAATGATTTAAAACATACTAAAAATCAAGAATATTTTTTTTTTTCAACACCTTATGATTGATCTAGAGGTCTGGTATACGAGGTATGTTCAAAGGAAGGTTTTGAATACAATGGTGTTGTGCCTCATGAGATCCTGCCAAAATATCGTACAGTTAATAAGGAATACCACAAAGAAGTTATGCAACGTTTGCTTGAAGCTATACGGCTCAAACTATCGGAATTGTGGGGGAAAAATCGTAGATTCTGCATCACGATAATGCACCAGCTTACACATCAATGTTTATTCGTGATTTTTGGCCAAAAACAAAACCGAAATCATGCCTCAACCTCCGTATTCACCCGATTTGGCTTCCTGTGACTTTTTTCTATTCCTAAAACTAAAAAAAACAACGAAAGAAAAGAGTTTTGCCAAAATTGAAGAGAATGAGTCATAATCGAAGTAAGAGCTGACGGCCATACCGAAAAGCACATTTAAGAAGTGCTTCGAGGATTGGAAAATATTCGAAATTCACCGTTTCCTTTGAACACATCGCGTACTTCAGGTGGCAATGGTAAAAAATGAAAACTATATCGATTGATAAGATTCGATAGACAAAAAATAAAAATGAGGTTATGTTTAAATTTTTTTTCTTCTTAAATCTTTCATGAACATGAAATTTATATTAACTTTCGCCCAAAGTATGCAAATATTAGAAGGAGAAGAGAGAGACCCACAATAATTTTTACCAACAGGATCAGAATAACGAGCTGAGTGGATTTAGCCAGGTACGTCTGTCAGTCTGTTTTAACGCAAACAAGTATATTTCAATTAAGCTTGGTACGAAGGCCAGATCATACCAGTATAACATATGGCCCCCATATAACCGATTTGTGTAGTTTGGATCAAAAATCCGCCAAAAAATCATAAAGAGGGTGAAGTTAATATTCTACGAGTACACACGTAAATTCAAAGAAATATTAATACCTAAAATCATCGAAATCGGATTATTATTAAACTATTAAACCGATATTTCAGATACTATTAAACCGATATTTCAGATATGAGGATTAATATATCCTAATATACAATACAATTGAAAGATCGGTATGAGTACAGCCATTTCAAATCATTTTGTTCTCTCAATTCACAGAGAAAATTACTAATTGTTGCTCTATTCCTTTCTTGTTTGCAGCTGGGGCAACGTATGTTATAAGGCAGAACAATATTTGCTGCATGCTATCCGAAGTGCCCCGTTATTGTGACCGAGAGTTTAAATAAAGTTTTCCTAGACCTGTTTATCCTGTCACATTTGAAGCTCCCTCTTGATCGTTTTTAACGAACTGGTAAAATCAGCTTTTTCGTTACCAAAAAAGTTCCTACGGCGGAAACACATACTAAGGAGATGACGATCTGTTCTGCCAGCGAGCTTAGCAAAATTCGATAGGCCAAAAGTAAGCGAGATTTTGAGATCACCTGAAAATATCCCTGTCCGCAATTCATTTTGGATTAATCGGTGTAGATTGAGATGATGTGCTCCTCTCCTACAAAACCTCTTCTCTATTTTCGTCTGGAGACTGGTAGTCTTACCTTGAAACAAATATTGAAATGTAACATAGTCTGACTTACTTAAAGGAGTTGTGAGTTGATTTAGTATGTCGCTATGTCCATGTTCATATGCTCAATACAATAAATTTGATATATTCAGAAAGGTACATACCTAGATAGACTTCGGCATGACCGAAGAGAGCGCTTATTCTTGGTTTCTAAATTGTTTACTATTACAATTCTTAGAAAATATTTTTTTTAGAACATTACCCTTTTCAGTTTCAAGTAGTATTTTCCAACTTATATTAGCCGTGCATTTTTTTAAGCGCCATATGCGCGGCTATTTTTGATATACAAAATTTGTATATTTTTTTCATTGTCTTTTTTTCAATGTTTATTTATTCATTTATTTATTTATTATTATTTTCAATTTTTTTTTTTGTTTAAGTAGTTACTACTAACTTCTGTATATTTATAGAATGAAAAATTGCACTGTGATACCGCTTATGAAATTTTACTAAATCTTTTCCTACGACAGGTATTTAAGTCATGTTTATGTTAAAAATACGCACAGAGGAACAATATATATCAAAATTTCTACTTCCCGATTGTTAAAATTTTTGTTCAGTAGACAAAAAACAATTTAATTAATTAATTCAATTATATTTTTGCCTAACAGTTAATAATTATATTTTGAGTTTTTGTTTAAAAAAAAACACTTTCCACAAAAGTAAGTTATTTTATCTTATATAAAAAAAAATATTTTAAGCGCGCATTTCTCATTGAACTCCTCCTAACGGATTTGTCTATTTTGATGACATTTCGTATGTATGTTCAAGCGGATTCGCAAAGGGTTTAGAACAATGGTCGCCAGTTCGTAGCTCTTACTCTCTTTCTCTCAAAAGTATTTTAGATTTTAAATAAATTTAAAAAGTTGTAACGAATATTCAATTAAAAGACATTTAAAAATGAATTTAATAAATGCGATTACTCCTTATAATGCATATTCTCGCCTCTCGCTAACACTCTCTCATTTTTATTTTGGTCACCACTGATTAAGAATAACTATTACTAGCAGAAGTGAACCAGGAAGAGACTTATTAAAAAAATCTTATTTATAATTAAATTTACTTAAAATTTGGTCAAAAGGTAAGTTTTTGCATAAATTAACATACACACATATATTTTTCTTAAAAAAAATAGACCATGGACACATATAAATTCGAAAAAATCGTGTTAATAGTTTATTTTAACAAGAATTCTTTTCTTTTCAGAAAGTGTTCCTGACACCCATATATTTGAACATTATTAAGTTTTACATTTCTGTAGGTCCAAAGCATAAAATAGAAGGTCGGTGTCTGGTTTTTATGTCTGCCACCCATTTTCGGCAGGACTTTAATTCTCACTAAAAGTACCAAATTTGGTTGAGTTATGTTGAATATTGTCTTAAATATTCGATCATGAGTCATCCGCGGGGTTGACAGTAAAAAGTTTGTTATATATGACAAAGACGTATGTAGTTGAAACCACATTACGTCCATATTCATTTCACGTTCATAGTAGACTGTGGGGTTTATAGGTATCAAATTGTACCGAATCCTACCTGTTTTACTTGGTTTCTAAAACATATTTTTTTGGACCCAAAAGTCAGTTATGCCGCGCCCACCCGAATTTCGTTTTCATATTTCCATATTCAAAGTAATAATATAACTTTAATTGTACATTTATTTACTGAATTCAGGCAATTATCGAACTCAGAGTCTGATTTAGATTTCGGAGGCCCATGGTCAATGTCATGTGGGGGCCCTTAAATTTTTCATGTCGTCAACATTTCGAAACACAATAAAACACCCATACTTCAGTATCTGATAGATATATTTAAAATTTAAAATACAATTAATAATACACTAGTGCTAAGCAAAAGAAGCTTTGCAAGATTTCTTATCCCCAAAAGAGGTAATGAGCTCATCAAAATCCAAACTGCGAAGAATATCATACTCTGAAGAGAGGAGAATTAGATTCAGCAGTCGATTCTGAGCCATACTTGCACGCAGTCTGTTTTTGATAATTTTTAATTTTGAGAAAGATCTTTCTCCACTGCAATTCGTTACCATCATCGACAAATAAATACGAAGAACTATTTCTGAATAACAAAAAGTAGACTGAAGGTTATTTTGTACAATGATTCGATACAAGAAAAGTTCCTCCTTTTTCGTATAACGCTCTGAAAAAGCAGCAAGCTGCTCTAATTCGTTTGCTAAATTCGGCTCTAGATCTGCAGGATAGAAATTTATTAGATTTTTTGCACTTTCTTGAATCTAAGAAGGTTCCATCCCACCTAATTCAGCTAAGAAACCAAATCTTTGATAAACAGCTTCATACCCAACGATTCTTTCTTCTAAAGACATAATTAGCTGGTCAACAACAGGCAGATAAGATGTGGTTCGAAATTTGTCTTTCGACGTCAATTCAACAACAGATATTTTTCCATAATCGACGGGCCCTAGTCGCACATTTATCGATCGAACATGAACATATTCATACTCGTGACAACCAAACAGTTCTTTTCCTGCAGTTTCATATGATTCAAACGCGTCCCTTTTTGATTCAACAAACGATTTCAAAAACTTAACGGAATTCATACCGATCGATAACCTACTTGTGTTCTTGGTGTGGTTGTTATTATTAATGTGGTTATAGCGCGCAAATCTATACAATATTCGTATAGAAAGTTTTTTTAATATGATCCGAAATAAACCTGAGTCCTTAAGAACCGATGCTAAATTCAGAATTTTTTTCTCAAAAATTGTGAAGTAATGAAATCTGAAAATTGTTTTCCGTGTCCAGAAAATTTGTTAGAAATGTCCTCTGAAAATGCAGAAAAATCGTATAGAAAAGAGCTTAGCGCTATAACATCTTAATAAGGGCAAAGCTGAGCTAGCAGCACGACCGGTTTAAAAAATCATTGATAGTGTATCGAATGTGAAATATATTTTATTCAGATAACAAATCACTGCAAAAGCGTTATTCACGATTTGCAATTTTCGAATTCATCTGATTTTTATTGTGATTAAAATTTTTTTTTGTTCGTTACGTGGTGGAGGTCCAGGGCCATGGCCCCTTTGGTCCCTCGGTAAATCCGGCCCTGATCGTTCTTTTCAAATTACGAGCGTGAATTCGTTCCGTTTTCACCCATTTTTAATAACGTCTAAAGCTGTGACCCAAGGGAGTGCGTTAAGCAAGTTTAATCCAAATATTTCAATGCTTTTTTTTTATGCCCACATCTATCTCGATGGCAATCCATTTGCCGTTATATACAACTGTTAGCTGAACAGACTTAATATACTCTGTTTACAAAGTCCAAGTCCAAGTAAAATCACCAGCCTTCTGATCAAAGGTATTCAGTAAAGATTTCTTGATAGAGCATCCTTTATCCAACAGTGTTGGAGAAACGAGCATTAAGATTATTCAGCAGTGTTGAAAAATTAATAATACGTAAGCTACTCTGATAAGAAGAGAGATCCTTATGTTATTATGCTTTCTATGAAGATCGCTTACCGCCGGCAATAAGAATTATTTTTGAAGAGTTTTATCCATAAGTATATATAGTATTTTAGTTATATAAGGTACATCGAACTCCTGAGTCATATTTGCTTGAAGACTACAATAGACTTAAACAGAGGCGATAAAACATAAAATTGAATGATTCACGGATGTAATAAATCTATGTAACAAAAAAAATGCTCCGTATAAGACAATGTTATATATTTTTGTATGTATTTACGACATTGCTAAGTGGGAGGCGTCACCTATAATAAATTAACCTCAACGACAAATGCGAAATTCACATTGCCAGCCACAAATCAAATAGTAAATATTGCCGAGACGACAAGTTCATTGGAAGGAAGTAAGACAAACAAGGAAATGAGGTATCTCAAAGGTGTGTAGTAGGGCGCAAAGTGCACTGACTAATTTAAGGTCACACATAAATAAACATGACAAATAAAGTGTCATGGCAAGCAAAAGCACAAACACGACAGAGACAAATACAAATACACGGATGCTAGAAAATGTGGACAAACTAACGGAGAAGAAGTGAAAATAAATATCCTTTGACGGCAGACTAGCTGGTAAATTGTGCATATACTCGCAACGTGTATGTATAAAAATGTGTATGTTTGTAAGAGTATATATTGTATGCCTTTTGGAAGGTGTAGGTGTCAATATGTATACATATCTACAAATATATATACCACTTAGCGCACTTCATGCCATTTTGTCGCGCTACGCTGCGGAAGGAAATGTTCAGTTGGCAAAATGTAGCGAATAAAACTTTTCGCATCAACTTACATTTACAGTTACACACACTAACTTCTATATAAAATTCGGGTTACAACAAACAGCTTCTACGACGCCTTACATATCTATAACTCCTCCTTCGACGACAACCTACAGACAGACTGCATGTAGTACTCGTAAAGTAATGAATTTTCACTGTCGACAAAATGAATGTCTTCGATTTGAGGCGGCAAACAGCAATCACATAACAATAAAATTACAACAGAGGAAAATTTGTAGAAAATTTGCCTCCTATGCGTCGTAGTTATCCTACATTTTTCAGCTCCTACTGCGTTTGCCTATACATATATATTTCTTTCATTACATACATACATACAGACAGCATTTACCATTTCCATTTGCATAAATATATATATGTAACTGTCATCAAGCCGTTCAAAGTTCAATTCAATTGACGCCTTTTATGAATTCATGAATTGCTTTTGCGCTGCTTGACTGCCTGCGGGTGTAAATCTTCCTAACGCTTGTGATTGTGAAGAATTCAAATTTTGTGTGTGTATATATGTATATTAGGCACAGCTAAATTTTTTCTTGACTACCAATCAGCTAATAAGTATTAGTGGCGCATTTAGAACTACACTCTAATTGTACTGCTTGACATTCTACCTATAGAATTGGCAGCAAAACAAGTGGCATCGTTCTCGGCTCTTCTCTCAGGGTAAAGGGTGATCCCTAATTTTCATAGAAGAAAAGACAGAAAATTCAAATTTAATTGGGAATGTTTATTATCGTTCCAAAGAACATTCTTTGGCATTTATTTTTTGAAGATTATCTCTTTCAAATGCTGGTCGCGGCTACGTCTACGATGGTCCATCCGTTGAGTCCAATTTTCGATGACTCGTTCGAGCATTTCGAATGGTAACTGGCGAATGACACTCGTGATGTTTTGCTCCAAGTTCTGAATTGAAGCGGTGTTGTCCGCATAGGCTTTAAATATCCGCACAGGAAAAAGTCTAAGGTTGTGATATCACACGATGATGGTGGCCAATCGATCGGTCCAAAACGTGAAATTATCTGCTCACCGAAGTAAATAAATCCATTGATTGATCCGATGTAATGGAAGTGGCTTGTTCTTGTTGAAACCAAATGACGCGGAGATCACGAGCTTCAATTTCACCATTGTGCAATAACGGTCGCCATTGACGGTTACGTTCTCAGCGGCATAATTTTTGAAGAAGTATGGAACGATGATTCAACCGGCCCGCAAACCACATCAAACTGTTGTTTTTTCTGGATGAAATGGCAGCCCATGAATCTCTTCAGGTTGTTCTTCGTCCTAAATGCAGCAATTTTGCTTGTTTACATATTCATTGAGCCAGAAATTAGCCTCATCGCTGAACAAAATTTGGCCCGAAAAAGTCGGATCTTTGCGGAACTTTTCAAGAGCCCATAGAGCGAAGTGATGTCGCTTGGGAAGGTCAAGGGGATTCAGTTCTTGCACAAGCTGTATTTTGTACGCTTTCAATTTAGGATCTCGACGTAAAATGCGCCAAGTCGTTCCATACGTCAGTCCAAGTTGCTGCAAACGGCGCCGAATCGACTCTCCATGGTCTCGGTGTATACCCTCAGCTACGTCCACTATATTTTCTTTACTGCGTGCTGGGTATGGTCTACTCGGTCGAATATTATCCAATAATGAATGCTGAGTCTCAAGATGGGTGATGGTGTTGCGGATAGTACGCTCAGTATGCCGATTATGTTGACCATAAGTTGAGCGAAGTGCCCGAAACCCATTCTTTACAGAACGTGAATTTTCGTAAAAAGGTTCAATGATTTGTATACAATATTCAGGCGTAACTCTTTCTATGATGAAATGTCAACAATACTGAGCAAAAGTAAAATGACAGCTTGACACGACTCACGCGTGATCTGTCAAAAAAGGCTATTGAAAAAAGTATCTCTACTTGGATCATCCTTTAGTAGAAACAGTGGAGCCATCAACGATCAGGTCACTTAAGAATCCTAGTGAGTTATACTTTTCAACCAAAGTTGCATAGGCCACTACGATTTTACTTTGACTACTCAACTCCAATTTATGACACTAGTTACCGGCAAACTAATGTGATATCCTAGTCGAAAGCATTGGGGTTTACATTGATGGTTCAGTACTAAGTAGTAGAGTATATGGAGGTAGTTTCTTGCGGAACCCATCATTGGAACTTCCATTCAAGGCCCAATTCTATGCTACCGTTGGACATGAATACCCAAAAGGAAACATCTACATTTTCAGTGACAAAACAGAAAAATAGAATGAAAAGAAAATATTGGGAGTTTATGAAGAGCTGAGGTGACGGAACAACCTTGTTTTCATTTGAAGGTTAAATAGTATTGGACTGTTGCAGATCTCTTTAAAAGATGGCTGAACAGAACCTACTGCCTTCCGTTTGAATCCCAGATCACAGAGAGTTAGAAGGAAACTGCAGGGCCCTTGAACTTGCTCGGCAAACTGTTATAAAATAATACTTTCACAGACAGGCTGTGATAAGGTTTAAACGATACTAAACCTCTCGCAGGTTGAGTCAAAGTTAACTTAAATATGAGCGAATAGCTTATATTCTCTGAAAAAAGAGAACATTTCAAAGAGAGCTGGCATCCTGCCGGTACAATCCATTAGAGTGCGGCATGTAGAAGGGCTAGTAACCCTTATCAGAAGATGCTGTTGTAGATGCAGAAATGACGAGGAGGAAGAGATGCTTTTCTGCCTGTTATCCGATTGCTCTGTTCTAAGCAATTTGGAGTCGCTTTTATGGATAGCCTTTGCCGTGTGGCAGGAACTAGTGTAAGAGGTCAAATAAAATGCATAAGGGAGCGTAAGTAGATGGAAAACTCAACATAGGGATTGAGTAAATTTTCCTAAGTGTATCCATACTCGTAACCGCTTCCAGCTCGATTTAATTTTATTTAGAGCTACTCGTAGTAAAATCTAGCCACCGATTATTATTTCTTATAAAAAAACAGACCCACCCTAATGTTAATGTATAAATAAACGTTTGCAGCCTTCATATATATATTCCCATGTGTGATGTGAGTGCGTATCTAAGTATTTCTAAGTGTCGATTTCTCCTCAACTACTATTTTATACGGGCGTTTTGTTTGATGCTGGTATAGATTGTGAGTAGATGTGTGGGTTTTGGCATGTCTTCATCGATTATGTCATTCATGTTTATTTTCGGAACGATGGATACTTGTTGACGTTGATTGAGATTATCACTAAATCGTGTACATGATTTTTCCTTAAATAATTTTGAGAATTCATATCAGTGCAATCACATGATTATGCATCGGTTCGAAGGTCTTCCTTTCTTTATACATTTCAAGTCTTATTGTAGAGATAACTGATAACTAAAAGAATCTGTGAAGTATATCAATAAACCTACCTTAACATCAGAGTAGAAGCATTTACTAAGAGTATACCTCTTTTCTCTATTCACTTTACCAAATATTTTTTGTACACATATAGAAATAGTAATCCGACTATGTGACAGACCCAAAGGTGACCTACACTTTTTATTCTTGCATTCGGCTAAAATTAACCCAGCCAGGTATGAGTTGGTCTTCCATCACTTAGAATAGCTATTTTTTTTTTTTCTAAAAATAAATCTCTCTATTTTCTAACTTCCTGTCAGCAACTTCCAAACAGTCTGTAAAAAACGTCTACCATTACTTTTTCACTTTTTTTATATCATTCGTCCGCTTCATAAGTTTAATCGAAATAACATTCGATCGTTGAATAATCTTAGCCTAGCTTCAGAAGCGCTCCCTTTTATATTCTATTGATATCTTCTTTAAGGGTGAAGACTAGTGCATCAATAGGTATCCCACTGCCAGCGCTCATTGTATCTGGAAGGACCTGTTGTTGAATCTGCTAAAACTGTTGGGTGATTTTTGAATCCTCTTCATTTGACCCTAACAATGCCCTTGATCTCTACTCTTACACCCGCTACGTATCACAAAATCCTTCTTGATTTTAATGAGTTCCAGTTTCCTTTTTACTCTCTAAAGTGCATGTTAAACAGAAAAATTTCGAAATTTAATTTCAAGAATAGTCACACGTAGCATAAATCTTAGAAATTGAATTTCGAATTCTGGAAATTAGTCGAAAATATCTTTTTGACATGTTAAATTTCTCTGTATATGTATTTATATGAAATTAAATATCAGAAATTAGTTCCAGGGTGGTTAAATAGCGAATTCAAAATTTTTGGATAGAAAAATGCGTTAGCGAAATAGAAATTACGTAAAAATTGCTTCATCTGACGACATCTTTAGGCTCTCATTCACTTGTATTACTCAGTTTGCTCGAACGGTAGCTGCACCGTATTGGTTATGTTAAGTGATTTAGAAGATGGTTTTAGGGATAGTCAAGATGAAAATATGCGGCCATCAGAAGTAAACAGTTCGATTCTTTAAATATTCATTAATTTCTGTTTTGAACCCTTCAGAGCATTCCCCTTCAGATGTAGATATGTCATTGGGCTGTTTTTGAGGAACGGTTCGGTTTTAACATCTAAACAGTCTCAAAACGCTATGCGGTGAATGGTGAATGTGGTGGTTGGGACATAATAACTGTTCTTTTCTTTAGCGTTTCCATAATTTTCGATTATTTTATGATATCTGAAAATTTATTTCGTATGAAGATCACGTCTCTTTTCCCACATAGCTAATACTACGTCCATATAACAGATACAGGTCAATAAGTTCATAGCTATGTCCTGTTCAGAGTGTACACCCTATTTTAAGTCTTGAATTCTTCTTCTTCTTTGGCGTAAGCTTACGACATTATAGCCGCATCAACAATTAGCGCGCCATTCGCTTCTTCTCTACGCTGTTTCGCTCGAGTTGGATATACAAAGTGAAACCAGGTCGATCTTCATCTGATTCTTCTAACGGAGTGAAGGCCTTCCTCTTACTACGCTTCCACCAGGGGGTACTCCATCAAATACTTTCAAATCTGAGGCGCTTTCATCCATTCGGATGATATGACCTAGCCAGCGTAACTGCTGTCTCTTGATTCGCTGAACTATGTAAATGTCGTCGTATAGCTCGTACAGCTCATCATTCTATCGTCTGCGGTATTCGCCGTTTCCAACGCGCAAAGGACCATAAATCTTACGCAAAACTTTTTTCTCGAAGACTCCTAATGTCGTCTCATCGGCTACCGACATCGTCCAGGCGTGAGCGACTTGTAGCGTTTAATTTTGGTTCATCAACAGAGAAATTTACTTTTCAAATGCCTACTTAGTCCAAAGTTCACCTGTTGGTAAAAATCAATCTGTGTTGGATTTCAAGGCTCATATTGTTGGTGCTGTTAATTTTGGTTCCAAGATAGACGAAATTATCTACGACTTCGAAGTTGTGACTGTCAATAATGACGAGGGAGCCAAGCTGCGAAAACGATGACTGATGGCAGGAGATATTTCGTCTTACCCTTGTTCACTACCAGACTCATTCGCTTTGCTTTTTTCTTACCTGGAAAAAGTAAAACTTACGTTGAGGTTTTACACTCTTCTAGATAATTGCATCTGTTCTATTTGTTTCTGCAGCTCGTATTATTTTCTCCAGCTTCTAATTTAAGAAATCAAACGATGGAGAGTCACCCTGTCTGAAATCTCGTTTGGTATCGAATGGCTCGGAGAGGTCCTTCCCAACTGTGACTGCGCTTCTGGTATTATCCAGGGTCAGTCTACATAGCCATTTGCGTTTTGTAAGGATATCAAAATCAGACACAGGCGGAGAAGCGATACCTTATCGAACATAGCTTCAAAATCGATTAAAACTAGTGGTGAGTATCGATTTTTTTCTCCCGGATCTTCTCTAAGATTTTTCGCTTGGCGAATATTTGGTAAACGGTATATTTACCAGACCTAAAGTCAAATTGATAAGGTCCAATCAATTTGTTGATTATTTGCAGTATTTGCAGATATGTTATTTTTCTCCCGCTTCTCACCATACTATAAACATATAGAAAAGTATTGACTAACTAATCACTAAGAAGATCTAGTGCGAGGGCAATGGTAAAATACCCCAAGTGCAGATCAATATGCTCATATTTATATGTATTACAATATGTATATAGAAGTGCCGGTGATGCCTGATTCACTCGCTCCTTGACATTCATAGGTCTTACCGAGCAGGTCTAGTTTTTTATTGGCCTCTGTAATTGATTATCTATGGAGCTGATGGTAAGTGACTACCGCTTACGATAACTGAAATATTATCTTGTTACATACACGGTAAATATGCTTGTTCCACCTCTCCTCTAAGGAAGAGAAAAGGGTGCTTATAGAATTCCCCCTGAGGAGTGTCTCTATAAATTCCTCGTGATATCACGTCTCGTGTCGTCTGTATGCCTGAACTTTTCTGCGATTTTGTAAGGCGTATACCCTTGATCATAGAGTAGAATTGGCTTCTATCGATTCCAAACCGTCTATTGATGACTGTTAAAGACATTAAATTTGTATGAAAGCTCCTATCGGCTGAATGCTTTCCAAAAGAATGCATAATAAAATATTCGAATACGTAAAAATGATGATAAATTATGCGATACACACATATACATACATAGTTAAGTTGTTCAATTTACCTACTATTTGAACGATTAAGATCGAAGTAGATAAATAATCATTCAAACTTTCAAACAAAAGAACGTTCAGGAGAAGTCACTCAGCTCACATATATAATAATTTTAACCAATAAAATGTGTTAATAAAATTATTATGGAAATATGCTGCTGGTAAAAAAATACTAGAAAAGAATATAGTACACAAAGAATATAATATATATAAATAAAATCTTATTTAACAACAATAATAACATATAGCTAACGGTAAGAAAATCCGTAGCAAGGACATAAATAACATGAGCAAGGAGTATGCACGTAAAAGCAAGTGAAATTCGTTAATCAAATACTTCTTCCACTGACTTGTGTAAATACATTTTTCTCATACTCCCATTTAGCATGCCTTTGCGCCGAGCTTTGTCTTCTCAACGGCACTACCAGCCCATCAGCCGTACTATGAATGCTACTCCACTCTGACAGACTACCAACCCTTCCTTATGTCGGTATAGTTGTACGGTGACGCCTCTGCCGCCTGCCGTAGTAACTAAGCAGCATCGTCGCACACAGACACCGAAGACATACTGCCAGTGTAATTTGAAATGAAAATTAATGACATGCAATCAATTCTGCTAGTCGAGGTTATTTGTTATTTTGATGGCTAACTCCCTAGCCCAAATGAAAGCTCGCTCCAAACACAGCACTTTCGCACTTCGCTGTGTATCAGTCCACCCAAACCGCTCTCTACAACATTTTTACTCACACTCAGCTGCGACTCACAATTCTGAAGCACAACTGCCAGTTGCTTTTTTCTTCTTCTTCTTCTTCTTCGCGTAGCTCAGTTTGCAAACGACAACGACTCGAAGGACTCTCGATCATTTGTCAAATGCAATGCAATTCGGGAGGTGGATAAAATGAAAAATGTGCACTTGCCAGGCACATACACACACGCACAAACATGTATAAGCACACACTCGCTGGCTGACATGTAGAGGCCAGAGGGCCAGCCGGCGTCGTCAATGCAATCAAGCAGCTAATACAGTTTTGCAGAATAAGCACTACGTGCTGAGCGTGGCGGACTGCAGAGATGACGCGCCTACTACCTAACCTTCTTAGTTCTAATGTGTATATATGTATATGGTATGTTGGAAGTCTATACTCCACTTATTTGAAAAATACCGAAAACACAAATTTTCAAATGAAGAAAGTTGACCAAATTGTGGTGATTTATTTCACAAATGCTGCACAGGTAGAAGTTCGAATCTTAAATTTAAGAGGCGATTCTAAAATTTATATGCCATTCATAAATGAGCTGAAGCGAAAATGTCCAATCCCATGCGCACATTGTCGGTTCCACAAGCACTGTCGCGCCGCTTGATTTCAGCAAGGAAGAGGTTCGGGAGTCAAGCAACCATCAATACCGGGAGAATAAGAATCGCTGAAACTATTTTCGATGATTTCTAATAAATTGAAAACACACAGTATTTTTTTTCTAAGAGGCCTTCAAACGTCTGATGGTTTTCTTGAGAAGCTTTTTATTTCATGTCAGATACATATATTGTCCGCGGGGTTGACATTGCTAGTCGAAGGCCGACTCTAATTAGGATTTTTTTCCTATAATTTTGCAAGGCTCACGTCATGTTATTGAGCTCTTATTATATCCGAGATGCAAAAGTAAAAAAGAGCTATCGTGCCATAGTAATCTGGGAAATTGGCTGATATACGAAAAGCATATCGTTCGATATCTCAGCTTTACACAGTACCGACGATGCAGGTGGTTTAATTAGCTCTGTGCTCTGCTCATCATTAAGTTGATGAATTAGTAGCACTTGACTAGGCGAAAACTTCTCAAATGGTTTGTCTTGCTGTGCTGTTAGCTTATCTTGAAGTACGTCTACTACCACCGCGGCTTATGAGTTCAGAATCTACAATTAAAATTCCGCTGGCTAGCGTCCTCCCATATTGCTCTCAAAAAATCCTCTAAGTTCAAGACAAATCAATTGCAGGCGTAGACCTGCCTCTTGAAACTTAATCCAGTCACAATTGGCGTCTATATAGAAGTATGTTAGCAGGTTAAGCTTCTATTTACCTAGAATAGGCCTCGATATTTGAATTTTCTGCTATCTTAGACAGGTCGTCAAGGAAAGTGGAGAGATCTTTTCTTCCTCGTCATCCTTCTTGTCCTACTACCTTAGGAATATTTTCGCATTTTCGACAACATGTCAGCCAAGTGCGAGTCAGTCTTAATGCGATACGTTCGTAAGTAAATTTGTTAAGAAGTATTTTGCATGTTGCAAAGACAAAAGGCAAAAACTTATTTGGTCGTGTTTTGCCTTATAAGTTACTCAGCCACAATTATAGAGTACTACAGTGTCCATCTATTACTTTGCAACCTGAAATCAAAGGGAAAATTTGTCTTTTTCTTGAGAAGATACCAAAAATCACTGCTCTATAGAGTTCCGATCCATCTGCGTGTGAAGTATCTCAATACAGTCGACTGTTATGATTCCATTCCTCCTTTCTAGAGACTTTCATCCTTTGTATGTTTCTAACAACTTGGCATCCATAATTGCCGAGTGGTTAGCATTGCATACTACAATTTGGAAGTGCTGGGTTCGGTACCAGACTCGAGCAACATCCAATATCCAAAAATTATAAAAAATTACTTTTTCTAATTGCGGTCGCCCCTCGGCAGGGAATGTCAGGAACTCCAAGTATATTTCTGACATGAATTAAAAGCTCCTTAGAAAAATACTTATAAAAACATTAAGACGCAAAACCACAAATTGAAGGAGGAGTTCTCCCAAAATCGCTTCAGCGGTTGCAAAGCGCAAAATATGTTATATAGGGTGTTTTTTATAGAGGTATAGAACTTTAAGTTGGCATTACTTTTCAAGATGGCGACCGATTTAACAGCTGTCAAGTGATTTATTCTCAGTTTGGTTTGGCAATTCATCATGAATAGACTCACGCCTGAACAACGCTGCAAATAGTGCAATTTTATTTCGAAAATAATGGTTCTGTGCGGAAAACGTATTGCGCACTACGTCCATTTTAGCGATGTTTAGCGATGAAGCGCACTTCTGGTTGAATGGCTACGTCAACAAACAAAACTGCCGCATTTGGAGTGAAGGTAATCCTCAAGTGTATTGTGAAACACCGTTACATCCAGAAAAACTGACTGCTTGGTGCGCTTTATGGTTATTGCCGATATACGGCCACAAATGTTGGAAAAAGTCATCGAAAATTGGACGTCCAGATTGGACTACATCCGCGCCAGTCGTGGCGGTCATATGCCAGAAATCATATTTAAAATGTAATGCCATAAGATTATCTTTCGGATAAATAAAATTCATGTCAATTGAATGATCCATCGTTGTTTTATTGCAACTTAAAGTTCTATATCTCTATAAAAAAACACCCTTTATATAACCAGAGGAGAGCTTCTTGGCATCAGAAGGATCTTTCAAGGATTTTCTAGCGTACGAATCGTTTATTATTTAACTCTCTTAAATGAAGGGAGGTAGTGCTGCATTCGAATAACACACTACGACCAGTCGAAAATATGCTGCTCTGGCCAATTTATAAGAAGGTGGATGGAATTATCGTGGGATAATCCTCCTCACTATCGCAAATTAAGTCTTATCGCGCGTCTAATATTAAAGATTGTAGCTTTCCATCAGCAAACAGATTGAAGCTTGTCAATGAGACTTTAAAGCTGGTAAATTCACAATTGGCCAAGTATTCAACATGCGGCAAATCTTGGAAAAGACCCGTAAGAATAAAAATGATACGCACCACTTGTCGTCGACTTTAAAGCTGCCTTCGGTAGCGAGAAACGGAGCTGCTGAATGTCTGTATTTGGTATCCGGATTTTATACGGATATGAAAGCTGACACTGTATAATACCAGAAGCACAACTAGATTTGTTAAGGACCACCCCGAGCCGTTCGGTACAAAACGAGGTTTTAGACAAGGTGATTTTCTTTCATGTGACTTTCAAAATTTCCATCCTACTGTAGGTTACAAATTCGATGGCAACTATACAAACAACGATGAATGCCGCTGATGATGGAACATGAACATGAAGGAGACATATGACAACATATGTGTCTCGGTTATGTCGTCTGTAGGGATGTAAGTACTACAGCTATGAAATGATTTGATGCAGTACCCGATGGAGCAATCAGAGTAGCTAATGCTTACGCGATAATAACCGAGTTAAAAACAACGACCAAAAAATATTTGGAATCTAAGAAAAATCATCCAAAATCTAAACTTCTTCCTCAACATCATTTCACAGATTTCAAAACCAAGGTGAATGCCGATAACAACGTCAGGAAGTAAAGGGTTTCGAAAGTATCAGGCATTTATTGAAATGGATTGGTTAAATGGTGAATCAAACCACGTTTCAGCCACGTTTCGCGCTCTAGGAAGGATTCTGATGCACCATAGAAACAAAGAAATTTGAAGAGAGTGGATAGGTTACAGTAATTGCTCGCCACACCTAAAATATCGCTGCTATAAATGAAAGTGTAGCCGAAGACCCGTATGGCGACGTTCTCACGAGCTGGGACTTTCTTAAAGCATATTATTGAGTATTTTGTACTTGGACCTACACCTACATCCATACTGTCGATTGCTAAAACAACATGCAGTGGACCGCGATTTTTCCAACAATTTTTCTTCAGCAACGAGGAACATTACTTACCCAGGGGATACGTAAATATGTAAAATATTCGTATTTGGGGTTCCGAGCCTCCTCAAATAATTGGAGAGATGCTATTACACCCAAAAGAACCTACTATCTGGTGCGCTCTTATGTCCGGAGGTGTTATTGGACCTTACTTCTTTGAAAACGATAACGGAGAGACTGTCATTATCAATTCGAAGCGTTATGGTCGTAAGATAATCGACTTTTTTTGCCCTGCCATTGAAGAACACGACTTGGGCAATATGTGGTTCCAATAAGATGGTACCGCATACCACACAACACGGACGAATATGGCTTTATTGCGAGAGAAATTTACTGGCTGTTTAATCTCTCGCCTTGGCGATGTCAATTGGCCACCAAGATCGTGCGATTTGACACTTTTTTGTGAGGTTACATGAAACTATCATTCGGAACACATAACGGTGATAGCCTAAGCTGTTTCGAGAGCGAATAAGTAAGCATCTATCATGTTAAAGAAGATTGCATTCGCTTTCTAATAGTTTTTTCGGTAGTCTTTAGTACAAAAAAAAAAAAAAACACTACGCTGCACTGCATTCGCGAGCTCTTGGAGAATGAACTCAATAGTTTTATTAACCGAAAGACATTATAAACACTAGTAATTAGAACCGACCTCATTTAGATATTCTTTAATTGTTCAAAATGAAGCACCTCATGCCTTATATGCAGTACACTAAAGTCATAAAATCTTCTAGAATAACCAAACATAATAAGAAATTACAATAAAAATGTGTAAATATAACAATAATATAAAAGAAATTAATTTATTGTTAATAAAGCGCATACCGGGTCGAAGAACTTTTATTTTTTAATTACATAAATGTGATAATAAAAAAACGGAATTTGCATATTTACTTAAGTATTTTCATGTAAATATTCGCGTAAATAAACTATTTTTATTGCCAGGCACTTTTTTTATGAGATAACTCTTTTACAACAGTTGTTGAAATGTGCCATAACTAACGTGACTTTTACGATTATTATAACAATAAGACAAGTTAGCATAACCAACCGCTTTGGCTTTGGCATACACTTATACAAAATGAAATAAATTAAAAAATAATAATTGGAACTCTGTGAGCACCGTTGTTATAGCAAAACAGATGTTTCCTCAATACAAAATTATGAATATTTATGCAAATTTGTTTGTTTCTATGTACTTGTATGTATGTATATGTATATGCCGTTTATAACAACCACCATAGCAATGTCTACACACTACGGCCCGCATACGACGCGTTCGTAGTAATAAATTGTGCACATTATTTTCAAACAAATGAGTAAATTATGCATAACTACCGCACAGTGAATGCGTTGAATGAATGACTGAGTGGGTCCTTTGTAACTGTCATTATCTATCCATTGTCTTTATAAATAGAAAGTAATTTAACTAAATTTTCAATACGCTAAAGACCGGCATCATTCAAAGCGTTGAAGTTAACGACGAGTAGCAGCGCAGATATTCATAAATATTCAGTAGCACTAAAATTTGCTCACCTCATTCTCCTCTCTACCTCTTCGTTCACTCTTTGTGTGTGTGCTTTATTTGTGGCTATTAATTGGTCTAACCAACTTAATACAGAGACACAGACCCACATAATATTGTAGATAATCAAACAGGCAGCGCCACCAAAAAAAAAAAAAAACTAAAAAAAAATTACGCACTTAACTACATAATCTGACTAGTTGACTGTTGGTGGAAAATTAATTCAACAATTCACTACCGTAGGAAAACAAAAGGTAAGAGCAGCCGGAAAAAAATCCAAAAAAAGAAAAACAACACAAAATGTGGCATAAAACAAAATGGGTAGACAATTAAAACCGCTGACAAAGGTGACAAGCGTAGAAAAATTATGACTTTCCAGTTGTTGTATTTCATGCCATCATGGCACGACAACACAATGTAAGTCAAAATTAAAGGTAGAAAATAGTACGTTGAGTACGACTCTGTGTCTGTATGTGCATACACAGTTGTTTGTGAGTTTCAACTCCTACCCAAAAAACAACCGAAATGTTTAATGGTTGTAATGCTGCTGGCTAGTTACAGTCAAAATGGAGTACAAGGGCTAGTTAGTGCTAGTATTTAGGCTCATTTACTACACCTTGCATTTGCATATTCACCAAAAATAATCATAACAATTAAATTATATGTACATATTTAACATAATCATATGTATATGCGCATGGCGGCAATGTTTAATAAGTAGTAACTGACAGGTCGGCAAGTCGGACAGTAAATGACTTATCATAATTATATATACATATATATATACGAATATATTTACGATGTAATTATGGTAAGGCCTCACACAAAATTTAATCAGACTAGCACTTAATGGAGTTATGTTATGCGTTAGTTATATAGGTCAAGATAGCACGTTACGTGAGAACGTACCAAAATTTATATATTTATTTTAAATATTTTCACTTATTTGAATTTTTAGAGCATTTTTGGTTTTTTTTTTGTTATTTTAAAAATAATAATTTTGTTATTTTAAAAATAAATCGAATTAAGGGAAAGATTTTAAAGGTCATAAGTGAAAGAAGTGTTATTCAGGTATACCGAATTATTTTTAACTTGTAATACGCAAAAAAAATATATATATATAAAATATTTTATTTTAATTAATCAAAATTTAATTAAAATTTTTTAATTTTATTAAATTTTACTTTATTTATTTGTGTTATTCTGAAGAGATTGATCTAAGTTTTAGATATGTTATAGGTAATAACAGCTGCGTCTAGTTGAAAGTTATATGGGTTCAAAATAATTTGAAAAAAAAATCCAAATTTCCGTAATTTGAGCTTTCAAGCATGTTATAATTTTGATGCAATTTTACAACAATTTTTTTCTGAATTCCCTATTAAATTTTCTATGGAATTATAAGTAACGCAAATTCTTCAAAATGATACGCTGTATTGGAAAAAATTAATTAGTTATTTTTATAGGAGTGTTTCTAATGTATTTGAATCAAAACATGCTTTAAAATTCAAATTACGGAAGTTTTGAACGTAACCTCACTTTTCTTTGTAGAATATTTTGGGCCGATATAGCTCTAAATTGTTTTCCTAGATGCTAAAATTATAACCTAGAACAAATTCAATATATACTTATATAGTTCATTGATATGGAAGATGATGAGAAAAAATTGTTTCACGATGTTGAGAAAATTTTAATTTTTTCGTAAACGTTAATAAATAAAGATTTTAAACGTACAGTACAAGTATCTTAAAGGCACAAAAATTTCCTGAAATGATGAGTGCAATACCCTTCTGGGGCCGATCGGACTTATCGTGCTATGACCTTTAATTTAATTTAATTTTAATTTATTTAATTTTTAAGTTTATTTTATTTTATTTTAATTTATATAATTATATTACTTAAAATTGTTTATTTTTTATGTTTTTTTATTATTTTATTTCATAGCATTTTATATTGTTTTAATTTATATTTATTTTATTTCAATTTAATATGTGTTGTTTTACTTTATTTTTTATTCAAATTAAAATAAATTTATTTCATTTGGTTTTATTTTATTTTAATTTATTTTACTTTATTTTTTTAACTTTTTTATTTTATTTTATTTTTTTAACTTTTTATTTTATTTTATTTTTTACTTTCTTGCATTTTACTTTATTTTACTTTATATTTTTTATTTCATTTTATTTTATTATTTTTTACTTAATTTAATTTTTTATTCTTACTTAGTTTTATTTTATTTTATTTTATTTTTCTTATTTAATTTAATTTAATTTTATTTTATTTTAATTATATTTTTATATTTTTTATTTTATTTATTTTGTTTTATTTTTTACTTTATTATATTATATTTTATTTTATTTTACTTTATTTTATTTTATTTTTTATCTTTTTATTTTATTGTATTTAATTTTATATTATTTTCCTTAAGTTATTTTATTTTATTTTAATTTAATTTATTTTTTTATCTTTTTTTCTTTTATTTATTTTTTTTTTCTTTTTATGTATTTTGTATTATTATTATTATTATTTTAATTTATTATATTTGATTTTATTTTTTCATTTAATTCAATTTTTTAATATTGCTCTATTTTATTTAAGATATTTATATTATTTTATTTGAATATGAAGCATTTTATTTTCTTTTAAAATATTTTTTATTTAATTTTATTTTAGTTTTATTTTATTTCATATTTAATTATATATTAATTTGCATTATTCATTTTACTATGTTTTTATATCGGAAATTTTATTATTATGTTTTATATTTCCTTATTTTATTCAATATTTCATATTTTTGTTTTATTTTGTATTACTTTGGATTTTTTTAAATTTAACTTCTTAATTATTTGGAAATTTTTGAAAATTTTATTATTTTACTGAACGAAAAGCGTTCTAATATTTATACGATTTTTTCCAAAAATAATTTGCATAAATTAGTTTCTATTTTCTCACTGAGATATAGTTTACTTCCCACAACATTTTTTCCAAAATTTCGAGAATTGTTATCTCGAAATAGCGGTCGGTTTTTTTTCGCATTACTTCACCCAAACGGTTCATTACGTCGAAATAATACCCTGTATTAACTCTGTGGACATGTGGTGAAAGCTCTTAATTACTAACTGATAATCTATCCACATGGAAAACTTTGGTAAAATTTTTATCGCACTTGGCGTACTTTTGTCGATATTTGCTCTTCAGAGCTCATATATTGGTATTTTTTGAAAAAATAACATGGCTGCAGGCTGATATCCGCAGTTTTGGGACTCGCCAATTCTCTCTAACAAAAGAAGGTACTTGCACATGAATATAATCCTGTGAATAAAAGCTCATCGAAAGGTCAGCCAGGTAAACGAGGTGAAATGAAAACATAAAATGGCCGGTCAAACAACCTTTCACTGATTTATGTTGCCATTCATAAAGTGAAATAAATTTTCAAATGTACAATTTCAAAATGAATGAGCTTATAAGCATACTTGTAGTTATGTAAACATTTATAATTGCTAATAACAAGTCATCAGCCGGTAGTTAAAAGTTCAACTGACAGCATCGTAAATCTGACAGTTGATTTCAGAAACTCCAGCGAATTAAATTGGTCTATTGTAAAAAATATAATTTTTGATTTTTTTTCTGTGTCATTAGCATTATGCTAATCAGATTTTATATTTTTTGCTTAAATTAACATTATGTGCTCCATGTGCTTTCATTGTTAATTTCTGTGCGTGCTTTCGAGTACTGCCACCCCGAAAAGCACAATTTATGTGTGCATTTGTTCAAACGGCTGAATTATGAGAGTATTATAAATATACAAACAGACTTGTATTTTTTAAGAACCAGCAGTAATAAATTTTGACATTTGAATACATACATATGTTATACTTTCAACATAAATCATTTGTATTTGAGTATACTCTTAACATTGACTTTAAGGGTTCACTTGAATAGGAAATAAATTAGTTTGTCATAGATTTTTAAAAGCTTAAGTCAGGGTTGATTTTTAAGCTTAATGCCAGCACTGATTTCAGAAGCCGTTTTTGTATGATGACTTTAGTACTCGTATAACAAGCACCGCCCTAAGTGGGGTTATCTAACTGAGGGTTGAAGAGTTAAACTAAAATTATTTGGCCGTCAATCATCGGCATAACTTGCAGGCTAAACGTATAAAGACTGGATTTTTGAAGCCAAACATTACTCTTGCAATTACTGTTTAAATTTTACTTCTAAAAAGTATCTCATCCTTCAATAAGTTTGCACTGATCTTATATAGTGTTGAGTTTTGTCCGATCTTAACCCTCGGACGGCAGTAGAGTATAGTTTTGTACCTTGAAACACATGCAACCAAGTAGAGATTTAGATCATGAAGGAAAGAGTGTCTCCTTCAGTAGTGGCAAGTACATAATAGTCGACAACTGGTGTCTTGTGGTAACAACGAGGTCTTGAGACTAGTCCCTACTGTGAACGTACAGGTTAAAAGATAAAACAGCCCATCATGCTTCAAAGATCATTACTCCCTTCCAAAGGTTATCTCCGGCGGATTTTTATACACTTAGTGGTATAATTCGGATAAATTCCGAAATGGCAACTTGTCCAGAACAATAGTTTTAGGACTGCTACGGTTTGCCTGCTGTTGGCCCAACTACAGCAACTTCGAAGCTGCAGACAACATCAGTCCTTATTAAGTCGCTTCAGAAATTTGTCAATAAGCACACATGCTTCAGGCAATATCTTGTCACATAAACCACTGAAGCAATGCGATTTAAGAAGAAAAAATTACTCGGAGTTGTAGACATTCCCTGCTCACTGCAATTACATTTGATTTTATAATTTAGGATTTCGGTCTAGCCAGGATTCGAAAAAAATACCCTTACATAGCAGGTTTTTCTAACCACTCCGCTATGGTCTAGCACATCGATTCTCTTATTTACTTGTAGGTGATAGGTCCCCTAATTTGTTGGTGAAAAACATCAAGACGCAAAACCACAGATTAAAGGAGGAGCTCAGCCGAAAATCGCTTCAGCGGTTACAAAGCGACAAATGAAGGGTGATACATTTCGAGGTTCCCTACTTTTTTAAAGAAACAATTATTATTATCATTCGAAAGAACATTCTTTGGCATTTATTTTTTGAAGATTAGCTCTTTCAAATGTTGGCCGTGGCTAGGTGTCAGATGGTCCATCCGTTGAGTCCAATTTCCGATGACTCGTTCGAGCATTTCGGCTAGTAACTGGCGAATGACATGGGTGATATTCTGCCCCAAGGCCTGAATCGAAGCGGGATTGTCCGCACATAGATTACAGACTTTACATAACTCCACAGCAAAAGTCACACGATCTTGGTGGCCAATCGACCGGCCCAAAAAGAGAAATTTTCTGCTCACCGAAGTGTTCTCTCAATAAATTCATTGATTGATGCGATGCCTGAGAAGTGGCGACATCTTGTTGAAACCAAATGTCGCGGAGATCACGAGCTTTAATTTCAGACATCAAATAGTTGGTTACCATGGCGCGATAACAGTCGCCATTGACGGTTACGCTCTCACCGGCTCCATTTGTGAAGAAATATTGACCGATGATTCAACCAGCCCACAAACCAAACCAAACCGTTGTTTTTTCTGGGTGATATGGCAGCTCATGAAGCTCTTCAGGTTGTTCTTCGTCCCAAATGCGGAAATTTTGCTTGTTTACATACCCATTGAGCCAGAAATGGGCCTCATCCCTGAGAAAAATTTAGCTCGAAAACGTCGGATCTTCTTGGAACTTTTCAAGAGCCCATAAAGCGAAATGATGTCGCTAGAGAAGGTCGAGCGGCGTTAGTTCTTGCACAAGCTGAATTTTGTATGCTTTCAATTTAAGGTCTCGAAGTGAAATGCGCGTCGTTCCATACGTCAGTCCGAGTTGTTGCAAACGGTGCCGAATAGACTCTCCACGGTCTTCGTGTACACTCCCAGCTACGGCCGTTATATTTTCTTCTCTCACTGGACGTGGTCTTTTCGTTCGAATGTTATCCAATAATCAATGCTGGGTCTCAAGATGAGTAATGGTGTTGCGAATAGTACGCTCAGTAGGCCGATTATGTTGACCACAAGTTGAGCGAAGCGCGCGAAACACATTCTTTACAGAACTTGAATTTTCGTAATACATTCGAATGGTTTTTAAACGTTTTTCAAGCGTAAGTCGTTCCATGATGAAATGCCAGACAATACTGAACAAAAATTACAGGACAGATTGGTACGACTCACGCGTGATCTGTCAAAAAAAAAAAACTATTTAAAAAATTAGCGGTACTTGGGTCACCCTTTATGTATATAAAACTCGGTTGTATGGAAATGAAGTCTTGCGGCATCGATGCTTTTCGATATCAATATAAACTAGAATATCCTTGCGTAGAATACCAAATTTCACACTCCTACATGCTTTTTACACCAGATTTTTGACCCAAAACCTCATATATGTACAATTCAGCTATATGTGAGCTATGTGGTATAGTCGAGCGATCATTACACAAATGACCTCATTGAAAACATTGTGAAAACTTATTAAAATTAAACATTTTCCGGCCTGCAGTTAGATAATTTCGATAGTACCAGTCTATGAAAAGGGAATTGTTTCTTCGTAACAACCTTAAAGCACATTTTTGGCTGAGTCATACAAACCAGAAAAATTAACGGCGAAAAATTTAAAGCCTTAGAGTAGGTGTCCTTGTTCATTATGTTTAACAGAATAATTCATGCAAATATTTGCATTTTCATCCATTTCTTAAGCCGTCTATGGAATAATAGAATGCGTACCCTGCTTATCTTTTGACAGTTTGACAGCTGTTCTTTGTCTAAGAAATATCTTAATTACATTTTAAGATGAATTTCTATCCTAACATATGACATTGGCTGGCTTCACGTTCATTTAACTGCCGAATGCAAATTATCAAATATTCTTTCATAGAAATATGAAATGTGAAATAAACAGCACTGTCGCCTGTCCTTACAAAAACGCGATTTGTGCGTGCGTGTGTATCCTTTTCAAGTGGATTTCCACAAATCAATTTTAAAAATATGTTTGTTGGTGGTAATTCATATTTTCTTTCATCTTTCTGCTTTGATCCTTCGCACTCTCTTAAAGTTGAGTATGACAAAAAACAGAAATTAAATTATTTAAAAAACCAGAAATTATGTTGTCTGCCTTCGAGTATCTACTTCCTTCTTGGCTTTCAACTCAAGTTGACAGCATAATTTGTAGCAACACTTAAGTAAGTGCTTACTCACTTACTCAAGTACTGCTTTGGTACGCATGCACGGTTTTTTTTTTGTTTGAAAAGTCTGATATGATATTGAAAGATGAATAAAATATGGTTTGACAAAAAGTGCAACATGCGAGTACAAATACTTCAAAAGGCTCTTGAAATATATCTGCACTTGCATATAAAAGTTATGGAAATGGATATGTTGTGTGAAGAGGAGTGACGTTCAGCGTCTGAACGACATCAATAGCGTCTTCTTATGGCAGTAGCAATGCTTCTTTCGTATATTTTCGTTGGAGCAGCGAATAAAACTGTATGAGAAATAAGAAACACGCATGAAATTTTGTACAAAAACTCAAAATATTTCGAATACTGCGAATAAATAATTCATAATTTTGGCGAAGCTAGAACTTCCGTTGCGGCAGGCTCCTTAAGTTCCTTCAAAAGCGGTTCTGAAATCAGCGTTTTTTAATTTTAAATTTATCAAGAGAATCAGAGAACACCTAAATTGCGTTCTAAGAGAGAGTGAGGTTTTGAAGCAAGCCGGATAGACTGAAGGGATAAATGTGTGAATTATATGGATGGAGCCGTATTTGGGATATTGTGAATGAGGCTTTGGTTCACAGTAGTTTAAGATGATTTCAATTATATTAAATATAAATCGAGTTCACTTGTGCTTACGGTGGTTTCTTGAGTAACCTTGTTATCTTAATCTTTACTGCCATATATTGTTGACATTTTTTTGAAGGAGTTTCTAGAAAGCGGTTCTCTTTCAAATAAGCACTTTCAGAAGTGACCCTTGTTAAGGCGCACCAACATAAACTGCTTTTTACGCACTTCGTCTGTAAATTAATATATATAATCGTGGCTTCACATAACCTAGAAATTATATCGATGACAACGATAACACTAACATCAGCTTCAAATTATTTTTGTCTACTTAAATGCTAAGAAAATTCATCTCTTGGTTAACAAAGTCCAAACATAGCAATTTGCTTATTATTCCGGTTAAGTTTGGATTAAAGTTCTGTGAAATATAGATGGAACTTTACATATGAATAACGGCAAGTATCTTGCCGAGCTCTACCGCGGTGCGCGTCTTTTTGCTTTCCAACAAATGGAGAGATCTACGGTTTTTTCTAAGCCGACTTCAATCGCAGTTGGATTTTCATGGGAGCGCTTTATTCCATGTCAGGAAGTACACTGGGAATGTTTAAAATTCCCTGTCAATGGACAATCCCAACCTGAATTTTTTTCTATAACCTTTGATGTAAATCTGTCCAGAATTCGAACCCATGGCCATACTCATGGTAGCACGCACTGCTCATTATTAGACGATGTGGGTTGGTATGGATTCTGATATGAGACCTTCGATACACTTAGCCCAAAATAACTCTATTCTGATGCCAAAAAAATTAACTTTCTGACCCTATGGCCCATTTTCCATCCTCTTGTGTTGGCATATGTGTTTTATTAGGTCGCTTTCTTTAGTTTCAGCTATCTAAAGGCTACTCAAAAATGTCGAAGTCTAATTCTGCTTAAAGTAGGTCTATCACATAATAGCTAGAAAATCATAATCGTCAATATTCTTGCAGCTCCTACAGTATCTTATTAAAGGACTCCACATCTTCTCTGCATATCGTCTTATAAGGCAATGCCTCTTCAGGATCCAAAATACCTTTGAAATATCTCCCTTTTTTAGAGAATGTTAGCTTTTCGACCTTCTTCGGTCATGCTGCTGTCAAGTTTGCTACGACTTGTGACAGGACAAGTTTGATTCCCACCTTAAAGCGAAATGTTTGTGCAAATATTCCATTAGAGGCAGTTTGCAAGTGGTTAGGGACAAACCAATGTGCTTTTTATTTGGAAGAATATGTTTGGTCATACCATACTTAAAAAAATTCGTCTGCCCTGAAATTTCCCGCTATGTATCTGTTAGTAGGAACCATCATATGAAGAGATATGCGGTAGTTGAGTACAATTTTAAGTTGGGCGTGATCTAGCCCAAAATATTGATGTCTGACCTTCCCTAAATATGGAAATGCTCTTTCTTGGCATTCGAATTCCAATGTTTTTAACAACGTCCATGATAACAGAGATTTCGGCCTAGAACATACTGCAATGATCTGATACTCAATCGATCATGAAAAATTAAAGAGTTGAAAATCAAAAAAGTAAAGCGTAATGAAAGGGAGAGAGGTAGTCAAAGCATTTTATTTAAATTTAGGAAAGTTAGTATAAAAATGTATTTCGGACTCTAATATGACTAAAATGGCTTCATATTAACTACCTCTTTTAGAAAGATTTTAGATGCTTCTTCAGCTCATTGTGTAACAACATCATTTGGTTTTTCGAGCTGTGTAACTTCCTTTCACTTTTCCCAAAAACAAAATAACTAATAACAAATAAATAATAATAAAAAATAATAATAACAAAAAAACTAATTAGAGAAATTTTTTATTTTTATTTTTTTACTTATATGTAAATGTGAAATATTTAAGCGAAAAGCAAAAAAAAAGTGTAATTCCGTAGAAATTAATATATATATATATTTAGTTAGTTTTTTCTCTTTCATTATGAAATATAATTCACTTTTTACTAGACATTTGTAATGAACTACGAGCCGCAATTTCACTTACTGTTCCATTTTGAAATGTTACTGAATTTTGAAATTTAGCAATAATTTTATTTGTGTTTTTTCAGTGGCTCAATTACAATAGTACTACACCAGGTTGGATATTGCTTAAGCGATTTCAACTCATACCGGTTAAATTGACTCAAGTTGCTTATTTTGTGTTGTTCTTTTCTATGTTATTCAATAGCCTACCTAACGTTCTTTTGCAGGTCTCGTTGAAAATAAAACACCTAGTGTTAAATATATATTTCGACAGGATATTTTTGACTATTACTGATATTACTATTATTTATAAATATGTTTCTTCCAAAGGTGACGAAACTGTCTAAAAATGTAGATAAATGTGTTCCTCGTTTATTTTCTTTGGGCTGGTAATAAAGCCAAATGAAGGAACTTTGAACAGCTGATGGTAAACAAGCCTTAATACCACTTAGTTAATAATTAAACGCACTATTTTTCACCAGAAATGCATTTTATGTAGTGCAAAAAACACAATCATTTAGCACTATAAAATTGTATGTAAAAATTTAAAAAAAATTAAGAAAAAATATTGTTCATATTTATTGATGCCAAATGTTTGCCAAACATAGCTGTACATGTGCAGAAATATTCATTTGCGCAATACTTTATTATAAAAAAAAAAAAAATCCTAGGGCGAAACTTTTTCATCGAAGTGGTACGGTTGGAAAATGTTATAATAAATATGCATGGATTTAGAGTACTTTCACGAAATAAAGATTTTCATATCTAGTCATCTTTGGTTTCTTCTCCAAAAACCCGATGATATCACTAGTACTAACTCAATTTTTGATCAATTGTGGTTTATAAATAATTTAAATTGTTAACATATAATATGATAATTAGTCGTTTGATCGAGTTAGTACTGAGTTGATGCTTTTAACTTCAAACATGATTTTTGCAAGCACAATATACTCAGCAGGTTATAGAAATTTGGTTGAAAATATATATTAAAGAAGTAAAGACACCTGCCTTTTCATAGCTAAGGCACCCAATAGTCTTTTTGTATTATACAAACATACATACAAACCGTTGTGCTTAAAAACATGAGACCTCTTATAAGAATATTACAAGATAAATTCATGTCGAAATATATACATTTACATACATATATATACTTGCATCAATGTCCTTTCATTGCCATTTCTCGCTTATCTGATATCTTCTTCAACATTTAACATCATCACCTGCAACTATTTACACTTAACAGCAAGCTCATAAATTTATAAGTATTACGTATATGTATAAATATAGTATATTGTAAGTGTTTGTGTGTGTATTTATATGTATGTGCAAACAAAAACACCATTGTGGCAGTAATTAAAATTTATTGCCACAAGCAATGAGTACAACGATGCGATAATTCAATGAAAACGAGTTCATTTACTGTATACGAGGGTATAAATTTGTGAAGATATATGTGTGTATGCAGGTAAGCGAAGGATGAATGAATGAATGAAGGATCCTTCTTTAACAACTACTTATTCCATAGCGGCATTAAAATTATAAATGTTTTCAATTTATTATTATAGCTTGCAACACCGTTACGTGAAATTTGTTTATGCTAATTTTTGCACCCTTTTTAAAACTGCAAGCAAAGAAAATGTACAAACATATTTACAATGCCAATAGCTATGGGGAGTTGTCTGATAATGCTACAGTAAAATGAGCAGATTGGAAACCACTTTGTGACTAGTACGGCAAGCGAACTCAACTATTCAGACAACTGGCTGTTTTCCATAAAAGGAAGGATTTTTTTGTTCATGTAATAAATTCAATAAATATTTTAATTATGCCTTTAATTTACATAAAATGGGTTGGTCCGAAGTATGTAAGTACCAAAAGGATGAGAGATCCACCCACAAAAATGTTTACCAATCGGATGCGTAAGACAAGCTGACTTGATTTAGCCGTGTCTGTCTGTCTAGAGCATTTCTAGATTTGAATTCGAGGAAGTTCCACAGGGATGAGTACAGATTTGTATAAGAAAAGCTTTTGGTTCACGAAGAAAGGACGTTGACGGTTTTACGTAATGGTTTTTACTATGAAATTTTATATCAAAGTCTTTTTTCTTGTCAAACTGGAGGCCGAGAGTTACATTAAGGAATTAGTATGTGGCTCCGTATGATTTGTTTGCATGTGTCTCTACTAATATTGAATATTACATGAACTGATTTTGGCTTGTTAACCTTCAAGCGCCATCAGGTCGTCTAACTAAAAATTGAGCCAATCAAGGTTTAAATCTTTGCATGTACATCTATGAAATTGCATGCAGTCGTGATAACCGCGATGTCATTAGCAAAAGATCTGGTTAGAACATCATTTAAACTACGTCGGCAGGTCGCAGGAACGTAAAAGATTGGATCTAGTAGGCATCAATTCTGTAGAAATGGAAATTTTACAATTCTACAAGCCTGTGTACAAAAATTTTTTTACAGCGAACTCGGCGCTACCAAATCCCCCGCCCAACCGACTGAGCCTGATGGATGAATGTCAAATCCAACATTCCAGTGACCGAAAACCAAGTATACTTCAGACTGTCTTGAACACACGGCTGCACTTGTCTCTTACAATGAATAGCCACCAATTTGTTCAAGAGCTGCTAATTAATTGCGATTAAGAAACAAAGAAATAAAGAGATTATTTATTTGTTTAGAGTTTTCTAGAACCCGGTGATTTGAAATTAGTTGTTTGAGCTCGAATGAATTTTTTAGGAAGGTGTTTTCAAGTAAATTTAACAAAATGGGGAGGGGACTAATTAATAGGACAATATGACTTCACTTTAGCTCTAGGATTGCTTGGTTTAAAAACCGTGTTGATCGCAGTTACCATCCATCCAGCCGGAAAAAAAAATTGTATTATATATTTTAATATATAATTGGAGCGAGCGATTTTCGGCAGAAGCACTTTCCATAAGGTAGGCGTCAATCGGGTGAGTGATAAAATTGAAGGCATCAAGGCAGCAGCTTTCTAAAAAATAATGATGTCGCAAATTGTTGCTATAGGATCTTTAAAGTTATGAATAGTCCTTAATATCTCACTTCTAATAAATTTTTTTATCGGTAGCTTAATTTAAAACAATTCCTCTAGAGAGGAGGAGAAAAACACATCTATATAAATTATCATCAAAAAGTTTAGACGACTTTTCGACCAGAAGTTTGTGCGGTTTTTGGTCAATCGCTGCATTAATTCCTTTTTTAATTTTCCACAGAGAATAGTTGGAGATGTTTTGGTAATTTTGTAAGTTCGTTTGCAGCAGAAGTAGAGCTTTTATTCTTTCTTAAGTCTAGTTATTTAATTTTCGTATAAATAAAATCGAAAACAGATATTTAAAAAAAAATCTTGAAAAAATATTGCTGTCAGTCTTTTATCAATGCTTTTTAATTTGGAAATTTGTTAATATTTCTAATATTAAAAAAATTCCTGGGTATTCTATTTCCCGTCTAAAAATAATAATTAATTTTTAATTTATTAAATTACCAATAGTCTTTTTTATTCACTTCATTTTATTACTATCTATTATTTTAATTTTTATTCTTCAATTATTTGATTAAATTTATTAATTTATTAAATATTCAATTTTTTCCCTTTGGTTTATAACATTTTGTTATATTTTTTATTTAATTCAATTTATTTTTTTTTTTTTTGTTATATAAAATTTCTTAATTTTCATAAATCCTATTCAATTAATTTAATCTAAAAAAATTTATTTTACATTAATTTTATTTTATTTCGAAATTATTAAGTTATTTTAATATAGTTTTTTAATTTAATTTAGTTTTATTTTATTTTATTTATTTTATTTTATTAAAAATAAATGCTATTTTATATATATAAATTTTTATTAAATTGATTTTATTTTATTTATTTTCATTTAATTGCTTTATTTTATTCCTTTTTTGATAAATTAAAATTAAATAGAATTTAAATTTAAAAATTATTATTTCGATTTATTTTAATTTATTTAATTAGTTTTTAGTATTATGTAATTTATCTAAATTAAATTTTATTTAATTGCGTTTCATATAATTTTTTGCATTTTAATTTAACTTTATTCACTTTAATTTAATTTAATTTATCTCTAATTTATTTATTTTAATTTAATTTTATGTTACATATATTTTATTTTATTTTATTTTTTTTATATTACTTATTTTACTTTATTTCATTTTATTTTAATTTATTTAATTTATGTTATTTATTTTATTTTATTTATTTATTTTTATTTTTATTTTTTATATTATTTAATTTTTTTATTTTTTTGTATTCTATTATATTTTATTTTATTTAATTTTATTTTAATTTATTTTACGTTCTGTTTTTTATTTTATTATATTTTACTTTTTTATTTTTATTTTATTTTATTTTATTTTAATTTATTTTTTGTTTGTTTTAATTTAATTTAATTTAATTTAATTTAATTATTAATTAATGATTATTTTAATGTAATTTTTTTATTTAATTTTTTTTACATTTTTTTATTTTATTTTGATTTGTTTTTTATTTTTTTTTTTAATTTTTTCACTTTCTTATTTTTTTTAATTTTTTTTTAAATATTTTTTTCATATTTTTTTTTAAATTTATTTTATTTTATTTTATTTCACTTTATTTATTTATTTTTTTACTTTATATTATTTTAGCATAAATTATTTTTTTTATATCATTTGAATTATTTTATTTTATTTTATTTTATATTATTTTATTTATTTTATTTTATTTTTTTTTATTTTATTTAAAAATTTTTATTTTATTTTATTTCATATTATATTAGTTTATTTATTTTATTTTGTTTTAAAATTATTATATTTTTTTTATATTATTTAGTTTATTTTATTTTAGTTTAAATTTTTTTTAATATTTTTTTAATTTAATTTAGTTTAATTTTTTTATTTTACGTTATTTTTTATTTTATTTATTATTTTATTTTTTATATAATTTTTATTTTATTTTACTCTATTTTTTTATTTTATATTTTTTATTTCATTTCATTCCATTTTTGATTTTATTTGATTTCATTTTGTTTCATTTTATTTTATTTTATATTATATAATTGTATTTTAGTTTAATTAATTTAATTTTAAGTAATTTAATTAAATGTGATATAATTAATAATAGTATAATTTATTTGAATTATTCTCTGGTCTAATTTTATCCTTATTTAATTAAATAAAATTAAATTTAATTAAATTTAAAAGTGTTTGTATCATTTAATTTAATTTTTATTTTTATATTATTTAATTCGTTTTACTTAAATTTTATTTAATTTTATTATATATTATTCTTTTTTTTATTTTAATTTATTTATATTTTTTATTATTTTATTTTTATTTTTTTATTTCATTTGATTTCATTATTTTTTTACTTGATTTTTTTTATTTTGTGATATTTGAATTATTTCATTTCAATTTGATTTCTTTCTTCTTATTTTATATGGTAGTGTAGACTAGAGTTATTCCTGACTAGTTTGATATTACTCTATATGCTGTATGTACAGACAACAACCTATCTGTATAAGGACAGGTAAATATATATGTATATGAATATTTGCAGAAAATGTATAAACTGTATAAGTATTTACCTTTGGGGCACTTAACACGATGCGCCGGAAAAAATACGACTACAAATAATTCATTTGGCTTGGGTAATAAAAGCTGAATAAAATATGTGCACAAATACACAAAAAATGCACACACACACAAACATACATAAAATATACAGAAGACAGACTGCATACAATATGAAGCAAACGCATAAAAGGACGTATACAAATAGCAAAGCAAGGACATAAATTACACAAGGCAAAATAACAGTTTGGTAGTTTGGGTGGTACAAAAAACAGACAAAGGGAGGACGAGAGCGGTTTTGCGAAATACATAAATAAAAGGTGTTGTGTGCAAATGGTACCCCTTCTATGAAGTGTTAGCAAAGTACAAAAAAAAAGAAGGGAGCAGCTGAAAATGTTGCGTAATATATGTATATACGAGTATGCGCATGAATTTGCATGTCAAATGGCATGAATGTGCTTTTGATTGAGGTATTTGCAGCCACACACTGACAGCATGTATTCATATAAAAGTGTAACTTAATGATAGGATCAAATTTATTTCGTCACAAAGATATGTATATATATATTTAAAGATGTTTTATTATAAAAGAAATTATATGCAAAATTTCAAAAAAGGATAGACTCTCATATGCAGGATATACTCACAGGATATCCTCATAAAATGTATAAGGTTACTAAAGGCTAGCTTATAATGCGAAAAAAAATTGTTTGGCAAAAATTTTTTTACTTATAAAAATCTTAAAAAGACTAATTTAAGATTTTTATAAGTAATAACTAAAATTTAAATTTAATTTAAAAAAATGAAAAATAATTAAAAAATATATTTACTAAACAAACCTTCGTAATTACAAATAAATATCCAAATATGATTTCTGAATATTTTTAAATTGATTTCTGCTATTTTGATAGCCCTAGAAGCGTTCCAATATTTCAATATTGAGCTCGAAATTCACCTTTACGTCGTTAAAAAATATCATTCCTCTCATAAAGCGAAAAATGTGCTAATCAAATTAGAGAGAAAAAGAGAAAATCAGAGCAAGCTGGGCTCCATGTAATTGTTGGTGTTAAATATTGCTATTTTCTAAAAAAAAAAAATTTGGTGTAATGTATATATTTTAATTTTTTCTTCTCATTTTCCATAAAAGTTAAATTTGCCACAACAAGAATATTTAACTTCTGCTTGTCGACAGTGGCAAGTTGACAACTGTCACTGTTACTGTCACCCAGTTCAGTGTTCTGCTGTCACTGTCACTTGCCACGAGCTTCCGCAATGCGTTGGAACCCGCCCCAACAGCTCCGGAGGACATGCACTATACGTGCTGTATATATGTATGTATGTATGTATGTATATGTGCATTTTTTGTGTATTATTTTATTTTCCTTCTTTCATATTTCATTTCTCAGTTAGCTCGTACTCTACTCACTGCATTCGGAAATAATTGCAATTGTTTCATTATTTTAACAGACTTCGTAGAACTTTTTCAATTTTTTTTCCATTTTTTTTTTTTTTGGTTCTAAGTTTACTCTCAACTACTTGCTCATTTCTCTTTACTTGCATTGGTAGCTTTCTCCACGCCATTGCTAAATCTTGACTGCCATTTCTGTTTTTCTGCTGTCAACGCCATTGCTTTGTACTCGTATAAATGTATTTGTATTTGTCTGTTTTGTTAAGCCATCGTTGGGGTTCGTTTATGTGGCAGTATGGGTTCGGTTGGCTGCCTTGCCTGTATTTCTTTGTGTGTGTGGCGCATGAAGTAAAGTGATGACGCCTGCATAAAAGCGTAAAATATTTCGCAAACATTAACAGCAAGTATTGTGGTAGTGCTTTTGTGGTTTTTGTTATCAGTGTGTGTGTGTGTGTGTGGAGCTGAAATTTGTGCATTTGACGCTTGCATTCATTTCTTAGTATATACGTATGTAAAATAATATATTATTTACACTTTTGCACTTAAGATTTTGCTTTAATTAATAAATTATGAAGCTTTGTGAAGCTTTCCCGACTAGAGCCGGGTTTCTAAAATATTATTTAAAATATTGTAACGTTTTTCGTTGCTACCTCGATGATTTCCCAAATCCTTCGAGTCCGATCACTAGATTGCTAAGTAAAACTCCCAAGATTTGTTCGTTTGGCCTCTTAACCGTCAGGAATTTATTTAGACAGTAATTACTATTCTTACTATATATATATATTTGGCGCATTGTAACCGCTGAAGCGATTTTCGGTCGAGCTCCTCCTCCAATTTGTGATTTTTGCGTCTTGATGTTTTTACCAACAAATGGAGGGACTTACAGTTTATTCTAAGCCGCCTCCGAACGGCTGATGGATTTTTATGAGGAGCTTTATTTCATTTCAGAAATACACTCGGAGGGCTTAACATTCCCTGCCGAGGGGCGACCGCAATTAGAAATTTTTTTTTCTATCATCTTGGATGTTGCTCGAACCTGGGCTCGAACCCAGGCCTTCCGAATGTCAGTACGCAATGCCAACCACTCGGCTATCGCGGCGCCGCTTTACTATAGCGAATGGCTTATTTTACAATTCTTTATGGCACACAATTATTCTTTTTTTCACTCAGCTTATCCGTTTCTAAAACTCCACTAAGTTGTCTACTCGTCTCTTCTTGTAATAGCGGCTGCCGCTCTTTTTATACCTGTGGATGACCCAAACATTCTGTTCACGCGCTTAAGGATAGGCTGATTATTCGTTTGCCTGCGGTAGCTGCAGCTGCTCCGACGACGTGGAATTTCCCTTACACTGTCTACCCTTTTGTTTGTCCTTGGTATGGGTATTTTACATCTTACTGCCGCTTCTTTATTTTCTGTCCTTTTCGGGGAATTGCCTTTACACTGCTACTCATTCAATCTGTTCTTCGTATTTGGGATTTCCGTCACAATATTAAATTATTAAATTATTTTATTGACTTGTTGTTGTTGTTGTTGCCAACCCCGTGTAGGGTCAGGCAAGTTTAGTTTTAGTCATCGAGGTCATCTAACGGGAGGCCGAGGAAACGTGCTGTTTCGACGGGTTCGGACCAAAGGGACAGTGTCGTGCGGGGATTCGTTGCCTGCGCGACATGTGTTGGGTGTGTCAGGGTCGAATCTAGATAGGTAGGAGTTAAGCCTGACATAATATCCAGTCCTTAATTGGGACACAGTCGTCCGGGTCTCTCGAGACAGCTCGAGCTTTTGTTCTGCTATGAGTGGTGATTGGACTCCAAGAACACCATTCACGCGAAGAGAGTTCACGAAAGTGACCGAACTCTTGGTGAATGGTACTTATGGCCTGTCTGTACGCCGTCCTGTCCAGCAGGTCTTGTCGGTATTGCTGTATGGTGTCCCGGTAGTCAATTACTCCCTTTCTGATGTGCCTAGGTAACGGTTCAGCTTCCAATAAGTGTCTGTTTGGATGATTCCTATGGTAGCATCCTTGCAGATATTGCTTACACAGCACATCATTATGCTCCTTAACTGGGAGCATAGATGTTTCACTGTGTACGTGGTGCTTCGGCGCCATCAGGAGGTTTCCCGCCACGGTCCGAATGGCGGTGCTCTGACAAGTCTGAAGCTTCTTCAACTGTGTCTCGCTAGTCCGCGGCTTCCAAATCTGTGCAGCATACTTTACGACCGGCCGGCCAATTACCTTTTACGTTGCCAACAGCGTTTCTTTGTCTTTTCCCCAGTTGATACCTTCCAGCGATTTAAGGATTTTGTTGCGGCTCTGTACTTTGGCGGCAATCGCAGTCGTATGCGGAGTGGAGGAGTGCAGGCTATCAAATGTGTCTCCCAGTAACTTTGGGTTGTTCGTGGTCGGAGTTTTTACGTTATCGACCTTCACATTAAGTTCAAGCTGCTACTTCGTCGACCAGCTGGTGAAAAGGGTGGCTGTAGATGTAAATGTCGTGCACTGAAGAAGTTGGAAATTTCGGCGATATAGCAGTTTACTTTCGAACAAAGGCTATCAATTTCCTGGCCAGACGCCTTTACTGACTTGTTCTCCAGTGCTGGCTGGAGTAATATAGTGCTGATTCATTAAGATCGGTCTCTATTGCCTCAATTATTTCTTTGTTTCGAGAATCGAAGACTCTAAACTCTACTACCGTCTCTTTTAGTGTGCTCTTCGGTGTTTCGCAAAGCTTCGGACATGTCGCGCCTTTCTAATGATAGAAAATATGCCCTGCTCTGGTTTTCCGCATTCTCCTTCTATGACTTCTGCTTCGTCTGGTTTCAACTTCATTTTGATGTCCTTGAATACAGTAGCATAGCTTCTTCCTTTTGCTGGCTTTAAAGCGTCAGCTTCCGTTTGGCCCTTTGGCCTTTTTTTAAGTTTTATCTTTTCTTTTGGCCTTTCTGATCCAAACGTTAGCTTTTGAGACACTTTGTGTTGGTTTTGAAAGCACGACTTTCTTGGCTTCCTCGGCATCATCGTTATTCACTTTTCGGCTTCTTCGTTTCGAAAACGTGAAGTAGTTGTTGTTTCCTCAGCACTAGTTGTGCGTGGTTTGGATATGCTGGCACATGGTGGCATATGCAGTTAGTTAGTAGTTGGCTTAAGCCTGGGGTTTTTCCAGACTTCATTCTTGCGAGCATTGTCTACGTTGCAGGCTGACATTTTTATGTTCTTTCATTGCCTCATTCATTTTTTTTAACAATGACTTTGACTCTGAACTTTTCAAGGGACTCTTATTTAGCCAGTAGCATTTAACGGCCGCGATAGCCGAGTGGTTAACATTGTGTACTGTCGTTCGGACGGCCTGGGTTCGAGCCCAGAGAACATTCTGTGGCATTTATTTTTTGAAGATTATCTCTTTCAAATGTTGGCCGCGACTACGTCTCAGATGGTCCATCCGTTGAGTCCAATTTTCGATGACTCGTTCGAGCATTTCGACTGATAACTGGCGAATGACACGCGTGCTCCAAGGCTGAATCGAAGCGGGATTGTCCGCATAGACTTTAGACTCTACATATCCTTACAGGAAAAAGTGTAACGGTGTCATAACACACGAATTTGGTGGCCAATGGACCGGCTCAACACGTGAAATTATCTGCTCACCGAAGTGTGATCTCAATAAATCCATTGGTTGATGCGATGTGTGGGAAGTGGCACCGTTTTGTTGAAACTAAATGTCGCAGAGATCACGGCTTCAATTTCAGGCATCAAATAGTGGGTTATCATGTCGTGATAATGGTCACCATTGACGGTTACGTTCTCACCAGCATCGTTTTTAAAGAAATATGGACCGATGATTCCACCGGCCTACAAACCACAGTTTTTTCTGAATGAAATGGCAATTCTTGAATCTTTTCGGATTGTTCTTCGTCCAAAATACGACCAAGAGCGAAGCGATGTCGATAGGGAAGGTCGAGCGGCTTCATTTCTTGCACAAGCTGTATTTTGTACGCTTCCAATTTAAGATCCCGACGTAAAATGCGCCAAGTCGTTCCCTACGTCATCGACTCTCCACGGTCTTCGTGTACACGTGGTCTATTCAAGTTGGGTGATGGTGTTGCGAATAGTACGCTCAGCAGGCCGATGATGTTGGCCGTAAGTTGAACGAAGCGCGCGAAACACATTCTTTACAGAACGTGAATTTTCGTAATAAATAATTAACTGATAACCCCAGAAATTTAGAAGCCTTACCAAAGTCTCTAAAAGAATTGAAGAGAGTCCTAATATATATAATCTGGTATATATAAGGTACAAGAAAAACTCATTTCCCTGAATAATAAAATAAAATAAAATAAATTCTTCGAAGATTTGCTTCTTGTAATGAATTTAAATGGATCAGTAAGTTCTTTCAAGAATCCAGATGCCAGATTCAGTAAACACAGGCAAACTCTGATATTTAGAAATTTTTTTTTAACTTTTTGACTACTGTGCGGTGGCCTTAAAAGCAACAAATTAAAGGATTGATATTCATAAATGATAACCCCCATAAAATACATACATTATGCAATACATATATACAGATGTGCATAAGTGTATAATAAAGTACTTCTAAAGTGTCATTTCGGCAAGCATAAATAATTTGAATAATAATCCAGTGAATGAAAACGAAAAATGCGCGACCGCCACAAATGCCTCATTACGAATTGTTGTCATTACATTTGCGGATGAGTGCGTTTGTTGCTACGCTTAACTAATTCTTAATGATTTAATGCAAAAAATTTTATGTCGCACATTAAGACAGACAAATGTGTCGGAAGAACTAAGAACACAGCAGCAATAATAAAAGCAACAACAGCTAAATCTCACAGGGGAACACTTAGAACTGAGTGTTACAGTGAATATATTCATCAACCCTTGCAACAACATCAAAATGACATTATTTGTGTCTGCAAGTAAAGGCGTAAATAAATGTATAAAATTATGTGTAGATATGTATGGCTGCCTATGTGTGCGGATCAAAAAATCATGCCGACAGTTGGGAAAAAAACCTGACATTTTCAAGCGCAGCAATTTAAGAAAGACAAACAGTTGCTCAACAATCAAAAGGACGACAGACAGACAGACAATGATGTTGATGGAAGATATATTTAATGCAAGCTGTAGACAGCGACATATACGTATGTACATGTTTAGCTCGCCAAATAAATAACGCCAGCGGACTGACAAAGTTCACACTCAATTTGCTGTTGACGCGTACAATGCGTTGGATTTCATGGAGTGCTGTAAATTCCATTATGTATGGATGAGTGTATGTACATATATACGTGTTTCTGTCTGGGTGCCTGCATTATGCATTAAATTGCACTAAATTAAATAATGCGTGGGCTCACCGCCATCACTGCAACACAATCAGTGCAAGATCGCTGTTGCATGCCACACATAACAATATACACACTACTGAGTTTTTGTATGTATGTATGTGCACGTGAAATGGACTCCTACTACTCCTTGCGCATATTTAAACGCGCGTAATGTATACATGCAGTGCATATCCTTGTGCATTTTTAATGATTCCATCAAAATGCTACACATGCGCCAGCGCAGTAGACTTTTTATAGTTTTTTTTTTCATTTTTGCCGCGCAACTCTCCTTGAAGTATCTAGTGTTTATTACATTTTCATTTCGCTCATTGCCGTGCTCCGTCGGCATTATATACGCCAATGATATCTGTCTATGGCTACTTTGCGCTTCAGTTTAATGTTTTTCATTTAATTTCAACTCCTTTTTTAGCTATTTGCTATCAAGAACATAGCAGAGCACTGCTTCAGCTACTATAATTCACAGGCTAACTTCAAATGGGAAACAAATTAAATAAATAAAAATTTAGTTTTAAGCCACCACAGAAGCTGGGACCTAAATTTTTTAGTCTCCACGGCCCATTTTATTTAAGCTGCATTTTATGATATTAAAAGTTCCAAGTTGACAAAGTAATTTCTTTTACACTTAATTTAATTCTACATTATTTTATTAATTTAATTTTAATTTCATTTATTTTACATTGATTATTTTATTATATTTATTTTATTTATTTTTTTCAACTTATTTCATTTTATTTTATATTACCTTAATTAATTATATCTTTTAGTTTCGAAATCATAACTTTATTTATATTAAATTTATTTTATTTCTTTAAAATATTTTATTTTACTATAATTCTATTTGTTGAAACTTCTTTTTGTTTTATGTAAAATTATTTCATTTTTTTATTAATTATTATTTTATTTACATTTAATATGAGTAATTTTAATTTAACTTTTTTATTTTATTGAATTAAATTTAAATTGATTTATTTTAATGCTATTTATTTTTTTTATTTTTTACTTTTATTAAACATTCTTCTTTAATATTTTTTTAATTTTCGTTTAATTTTTTTAAATTTTGTTTTCCTCCATTTCTTTTAATTGAATTTTATTTTATTTTTTATTATTATTATTAATGCTTTTATTTGTTTTAATTTTTTTGTTTTTTATAATATTATTTTAAATTATTTTATTTCATTTCATTTTGTGTTAATAATTTTTTTTATTTATTTTTTTTAAATTTCATTAACTCATTTTTATTTATTTCATTTTATTTTTTTAGTTATTTAATTATCTTTTAAATTTTTTTTCAAATTTATTTTATTTTTACGTAATTTTAATAAATTTACTTTAATTTATGTTTATTTAATATATTTCCGTTTATTGTATTTATTTCATTTATTATATTTTATTTTGTTTTATTTTAATTTACCGAATTTAAATTAATTGAAATTTTTAAAGTATTTATTATTATTATTTATTTATTTTTATTTATTTAACAAAATTAAATCTTATCTTATACTATTTGTTTAGTTTATTAAATAAATTTAATTTTTTATTTTATTATGTTTTCTTATATTATATTTTATATAAGTTTTATTATTTTCTTGTTGAATTTTATTTTATTTGATTTTATTTCCTTTTATTTAATTTTTTTATTTGGTTATTTTAAATTGCTTCCTTAAAACTCCTTTTTATTTTTTTTAACCTTTTAATTTAACTTATTTTAATTTTATTTATATATTTATATTATTTTAATTTACTTTTTAAGGGTTTTTTTAATTTGTTTCAATTTAAATAATTTGTTTAGTGTTATTTAATTATTCTTTACCTTTTATTTTATTCTTTGTAGTTTAATTTAATATTTATATTTTTGAGTTTATTATTTTGTTTAAAATTTTAGTCAAAATTGTTTAATATCAGAATATTTTAATTTATTTACTTTATCAATTTTTTATTTTTTCAATTTCAATTATTTTATTTTGCTTTTTCTTTTTTCTTTTTTTCTAAGTTTATATATAATTTAATTTTATTTTTTAAATATTTATTTTAATATCGCTTTTTCATGTTATAAATTCTTTTCTATTTTAGTTAATTCGTTTTTATTATATTTTTTTTAAATTTTATTTAAGTTTTATTTTATTTCATTTTTTTTTATTTTACTTGTGTTTTTAATTTATTTTAACCGGCTTTGGTTTTTATATTTCTTTAGTAATTTGGTTTTGTTTTAATTTTTTTTCTAGTTTTTTTAAATATTTTATTTTATTTCATTTTATTAATTTTTTTATTTCAGCTTACTTTAATTTAATTATTGTATTTCCTGTTTTATTTTATTTTTTTCAATTTTTATTTTTTTAAATTAAATTTATTCGAATTGTAAAACTATATAATTATTTTATTATAATTTTTCTTTTGCTATATTTTATTTAATTTTATTTTGTTTTTGTTTATGTGGAGTTTTCCAATGAGAGTGATATGATTTCTTTAAAAAAAAACTCACACTAATTGTTAAGGAATTTCAAATGTCATTTATTTAATGTGAAGTACAATCGATACAATTAAGTTCTGAATCATCATCATCATTCAAATGGCCTCCACGACTTATTTTGCAAGAACGAATTCGATAAACCCAATTTTTGTGCATTTTGTCCACTAAATCAAGTCATATGTCATGAATAGCACATTCAGTATTGACTTTTAAATCTTGAAGAGAGTCTGGTTTATTGCTAAAGAACAATGACTTCAAATAACCCCACAAGAAGTAGTCTAATGCTGTTGAATCACAACTTCTTGGAGGACATTCAATGCCACAATTTCTTAAAAAAATCGAGCCTCCAAACCTTTCTCGCAATAATTCGGTTGTTGCACGTACCGTGTGACACGAAGCCCCGTCTTGTTGGAACCAGATGTTGTTAAGATCCACTACTTCCAATTGTGGCCATCAATCTATACCGCTCTCCATTGACAGTAACGTTCAATTTAGGAGAATGTAATAGCTGTTCATGAATAATTTGTGAATTTTCTTCGCATCAAAATCGACAGTTTTTTTATTTATCGCACCACTCGGATGAAAGTGTGCCTAATCAGAGAAGACGATTTTCTTAAAACGGTCGCTATCGTTTTCCAAAGCAAAATAAGCTAATTATTCTTACGTATATCTTGCCATGATGAAATTGTAAACATTACTGAATATAATGAAAAAGAAATTACAGATCATGACATATTAAAAATGATCAAAACGACATTTAGAAATCATATAATCTCTATTGGAAAACCCTTTATTAATTTTTTTTTTATTTTACATTATTTTATTTTAATCGTATTTATTTTATTTTACTTTATAATAATTTATTTTTATAAATTATGTGTTATTTTATTTTATCAATGTTTTTTTATTTTTTTATTTTATTTCATTTAATTTTATTTTAGATTTGTTTATTTTATACATTTTTTAGTAATTTTGTTCAATTTTTTATTTTATTTAGATTATATTATTTCACTTAATATTATATTACTTTATTTTATTATATTTTTTTATTCCGGATTTTATTATTTTATTTTGTTTTATTTGTTATTTAAAATTAAGCCAAAATTATTATAGGCAAAGCCGGTTTTTAAGTAGGTTTACAACGTCTTTTTGAACATTGGATGCAAAGGAATGCAGTGATGTGTATTAATTATGCGACTAAATTTCAAGGCATTAATTTGCCTAGTCTAGTTTATACTTTTAAGGATGTTTTTCCTCTGTTAGCTATCAATAGTCTGCTATTTGAATATGTGCCCGGGTAGCTCAGTCGGTAGAGCATTGGACTTTTAATCCAAGGGTCCAGGGTTCAAGTCCCTGCTCGGGCGAAAGTATTTTTTTACTATAATTTTTTTTTTAATTTTTTATTTATTAAAATATTTTATTAATAAAAATAATTTTCCAAAATGCAAAAAAAAACAGTAAACAAAATGTATTTTACATCACTTCATATATTTATTTAATTTTTATGCCGCAATCCAGAACATTTTTTTCTTCAAACTAAGTCATTTGAGAGTTATTAATGTATTCTGAATTTATACCTTTAAAAATGTCTATAATTATATTTTTCCCGTACGTCAACTCCTCAAAATTTCTCACGATTATCCATATGTTCAAAAATATAAATTTAAATATAATTAATGTTTCGCTTTACAAGCAATAAATACAATAAATTTAGAGTTTTTTTGTGGTAAACATTATCTCTTCTACGATCTGAAAGGATGAAGGGTTCAGCTACTGAAGTGCTGCCATTTGCATAATCGAAATTTGAGAGTCTCTAACAAATATGCGGAAACTCCAATGCTTTCCGGCATGCATATGTTTAAAAAAAAACACGTGAATGGGCATTTGAAAAAAAAAAAACAAATTCCACTAATAAATTACCATGCCGGCGCTTGGAAAGGGGGAAAAACAGCTAACAGCATGACGCAACTAAAAGGGTTACAGGAAATTTGAATGCACGAGTGCGCCGCTGAAAAAAGGATACGAGTCGAATATAGTTAAATAGTACTTGAGCATACTTTAATGCGCACTTAAATTAACGTAGATATCAACATGCATATGTACATATATCAAACGCGTTTGTATGTCTGCTCTTTGGTAGTTAAATGTTCCATTTGTTTACTACCTGTCGAGAGGAAGTCGTTTCACATTAACTAGATAACTATGTACAAATACTTAATTATGCACAAAGCTATCTCTAATCGGGGGAAAAATAATCATCTAGCTGGTAATTAATTAGAGAAGGTGGCTAGAAATGTAAAGGTAATGTTAAACAATTGGTATTGTAGGAGTATGAAAGCAAATTATTTGTATTTATGCAGTTCAAAAAGGCAATTTTTGTTAATAGTAGTTAATAATTGGGGGTAAATAAGGTCTTAAAGAAGAATTGTGTAATAAGCAAATGAAACAAACAAATGAAATTAATTGTATTTCTAATAATGAATATCGAAATTTGTTTCTATTATTTCTTAAAGTTTTAATTTACTTAAAATATTATAACAAGAGCAATATAATAGAAATGAATTGGAATTTTGAAGGACTCATATTTTCTTATGGATTGTCTATAATTCTATATTTTTGAATTCATTCCAATTTATTATCTTATTTGATATAATTACAAAAAAAATTCATTGCATAAAATTTTATAATTGTAAAATAGAATTAAATTTTTCTATTGTTTTCGTACATCAAAGACAAATGGATTAGTTGTGAGGGAAAAAAATTTCGTCGATTGGGTGCTTGGTGTACCTAAATTTTTGGTGTCTAATTACTGCCCAATTAACTTTTTCCATATGTCCTTTAATTTCCAGTTCCCAGCATGAATTTTGCAAAGGCAAATCTACTCTTACTAATTTGCTGGAATTTGTTACTCACGTTACAAATGGATTTAGGGAAAACAAGATTATTGATGTTTTATATACCCTCTTCAATCATATAATACTTATTAAAAAAAAACTAGATCTTCTTGGATTTCAATGTTACATTTGCTGACATAATAGACGTAACACCTGGTATTCCGCAAGGTAGCCACCTGGGACCGATTCTGTTCTTGTTATTTATTAACGATTTGTCTTCAGTTATGAAATATCCAAAGATTTTATTATATGCCGATGATGTAATGCTTTTTTAATCATATACCTCAATTAATGAAAGATGTTTTTTTTACAAATCGTTGTGAACAATTTAGAAACTTGATGTAATAACAATGATAACCGTAACAAATGTTAAACCATGTTATTTCCCAACTATAGTCTAGATCAAGTATGTAATTTTGTTGATTTGGGTCTAACAATGGATACTAAACTCAACTTTAATCTTCATATTAACACAACTATGTTTAAAGCTAAATGTGCCCTTGCCTTTGTAAAGCGGTGGGCTAAAGAATTCAGAGACCCTTATCTTACGAAAATCTTTTTACTTCATTAGTAAGACCAATAATGGAGTACGGCTCAAAACCCTATTTATAAAAATCCATTCTGATAAAATTGAGCCCGTTCAAAAACAGTTTTTGTTGCTCGCTTTCCATCATTTGCGATGGAATTTCCGCCAAATTCTTCCGCCGTATACGAGTCGCTTAAAACTTTCAAGCTGTAGAGAAATGTTAGGAATAATTTTTTTAGTCAAGCTTCTAAATGGACTGACTTGCAGTTTTAATGTCCCCATCCGATTATCACGACAATTGAGACCAATATTCTTAAAATCTTGTAAAACAAATTTTGAACTATATGAACCGTTTCGCCGTACATGTCAAGAGTTCAATAGTTCTTCTAGCATATTCGATGTGACAGACTTACTTTTCGTACCAAAAAAATACTATACTAACTTCTCTTAACAAGTAACTCTCTAAATTTCTATGGAAGTATAAATAATCTTATATTTCAGCTGATGAATTTGTTTTCGGTAGCTGAGAAATTTGAAATACCGACGCTTAACAAACTCTTGCATTCATGATTCGACAAATTCCGTAAGTTATGTGGATGGCGCCCCTCGTTTCGGTTGGGCGGGAGGAGGGTAACCGTTGAATTCTTTTTAGCGACGAGACATATTTCTCATTCGGTGGAAATGTAGAGTCCCCAAATAATTGAAGAGAGATCAGTATATCCAAAAAAAAATTACGGTCTGCTGTGCTTTTTGATTAGGAGGTGCGATTGGAACTTACTTCTTTGAAAGCTATAACGCCGAGGCAGTCAGTGCCAATCATGAGCGATATGTTCACATGATAATCGACTTTTTTGGCCTGCAATTGAAAAACACGATTTGCATAATATGTGGTTCCAACAAGATAGTGTCACATGCCACACAGTACTATCAAACTTATTGCGAGAGAAATTTCCCAACTGCGTAATCGCTTGTCTTGGCGATATCAATTTGCCACCGAGGTCATGCTATTTGACACCATTGGACTTTTTCTTGTGGGCCCACGCGAAAGACCATATCTATGCGGATAAAATTTTTAACTCTTGAGCACTTGAAAACCAACATTCGCCACGTTATGGCTGAAATACCGCCCAATATGTACCTAAAAGTGGTCAAAATATCCTCAAACGGATCGAAATTTGCAAAAATTCACAAGGCGGTCATTTGAAAGAGTAGTGTTTCACCTATAATACCAAGGTTCAAGCTTTATAATCATAAAGAAATTTAATGAAAAAAATTATTTTAAATATTATTAATTTACGTGCATTTTGTGAACCACAAAATGGATTACCCGTTGTATTTGAATTATTTATTGAAATAAATCTACTAATTATTATTTTTACTGATACCAACGATTTTTATTTATTTTATTATTCCTTTGCCGTTTGAAATTTGAATAAATCATTCAAATTTCAAACGGCAAATCGGCGATTAAAACAGTTTATAAATTGATATAAAAAACCTTAGTTTCGAAAGTAAATAGATAGTAGTTATGCGGTCTTACATTCGATGCTGTCGTGCCAGAATACGATAGTAAAGTTCTTTATAGACGTAATTAGAGTGAATTATAAGAAATATATTAATCGAAAAACCTAAATTTATATAAATATCAAAAAAATACATATTTCGCCAACAGTGAAATGGTCTGAAACTATGAAGAAAATACTTAGTAATTGTCATTCATCGTGGTTCTGTTAAAGGGGTTTCCAATAGGAATGATATGATTTCTAAGTGTCGTTTTGGCCATTTTTAATATGCCATGATCTGTCTTTTTTTCATTGTGTCAGTAATGTTTACAATTTCATCATGGCAAGATATACGCAAGAACAACGTTTACAAATTATTTAATATTTTTAAAGTAATCGTTCTGAAACTGCAATTTGCAAAAGAAAATCATCTTCTCCGATGAGGCTCACTTTCATCTGAGTGGTGCGGTGAATAAACAAAACTGTCGACTCTGGTGCAAAGAAAATCCACAAATTATTCACGAACATTATATTCATTATATTCATCTAATTTGACAGTTTGGTGTGGTTTTTTGTCTGGTGGAATCATCGGTACGTACTTCTTTCGAAATGAAGTTGGTAGCACCGTTGCTAGCAATGGAGACCGGTATTGATCGATGATAACCAGCTTTTTATGACCACAATTGGAAGAAGTTGATCTTAACAATACAATGATTTGGAGAATCAATTATTTAAAGAAATTTTGACTTCGAATGGCCTCCAAGAAGTTGTGATTTAACACCATTAGATTACTTCTTGTGCGGTTATTTGAAGTCATTGGTCCTTAGCAATAAACTAGATTCTCTTCAAGCTTTAAAAGTCAATATTAAACGTGCTGTTCATGACACACGACTTGATTTAGCGGGAAAAGTACTCAAAAATTGGGTTCATCGAATAAGTTCCTGCAAAAGAAGTCGTGGCGGCCATTTGAATGATGTTATATTCAGAACTTACTTGTATCGATTGTACTTCACATTAAATGAAAAAAATTTGAAGTTCCTTAACAATTAGTGTGTATGTGTGGGTGTGTGTGTGTGTTTTTAAAGAAATCTTAACATCTTTATCTTTTATTGGAGGACCCTATACATATATAAATATAAATTTAATATGAATAAAATAGTTTGATAAAAGCACGAATACTTGGATGGATAGCAGTACGTAGAAAAAGATGGAGTCCCGTGGAGATTGACACAGAAAGCTTAGACAAAACGTTGTTTGAGAAGTTAGAAAGTGAAAAACATTATTTTTCGTTTAAAATTAGGATTAGTCTCCTGAAAGTTTTTTTTTTTACTTGAAATCTAACATCTATTCCTCTTTTCCGCTTCTTTCTTAGACTCAGAAGTTTGATTTCTTCTTAACTTTTACTCAGAGAGAAATGAAAATTATTGTGGTTTATGTCAAGATACTTTTATAAATGAAAAATAATCAAAATACAAAATGCAATTACATATACATTAGAATATATATGTATGTATGTATGGAGCACTTAATGCGTTTCCCTGTTTTAAACAAATTTCAATTTAGTGTTGACGTTTTTAGAGTATAATAAATTTCTAAGCTTTATGTGGCACTGCACGCAAACATATGTGAGGAGAGCATAGAATTCGAGCTCATGCATACTTACATACATAAACTTACACGTGTATGTAAACGGTGAAAATCAAGTCATAGTCCACATCTAAATTAAGGTTAAAACTTCCTGTCTCGCCATACAAAATTGCAATATTTATATATAATATATCTTTGTATATATATGTATATGTATGTTGGTATGTATAAATTTATGGGCAAAACGAATTGCTAACGAAAAGCTACTGCTTGCAGTTACTGCTTTTGCTTCATAGAATCCAGTCTAACTGCAGAGGTGGTAGCTAGCTAAGTGGTGTTCGGTGTGCGTGTGTGTGTACTCGTATATGTGTGTGGGTATGTGGTTAAACAATTTCGGTAGCTTCATTTTAGCACAAACATATGTACATACATTTTGGCTTTGATATAGATAAATGGGTATATGCAACTATATCGCACTTAGCACACACACACACACACATACAGACGTACACATACACATATGCTACCGCTTATGAGCATATATTTTGTAAATAATTTATTTGAACTGGACGTTCGGTCATTTGATAGTTACATACATACATGCACACACATATACATGCATGCATACATACAAAGGCCCTTCATTTTCCCTACAATTCAGCTCTTCTGTAAAGCTAAAATCGAGCTATAGTGATGTGTGCACGACGAGCATGTGTTTGTCGGTCAGCCGATTTGGCCACTATAAATTGCAACCGCCAACCGGCCAACCGGCCAACCAACCCCAATCACATCAACAATGTCCGAAATCGGGCGTTAGGCAAGTGAAGTCAACTGTTTTTTGACTTTGCAATGTGATTCCCCCGGCCGAGTGCAGTGTTTGTTGTGCGTTCGCGTGCGGTCAAAGAGACGGAGTGGACGGTGCGACATATACATATATATGTACATTAATATCAGTGTATGTATGTCTAATATAGATACAAAACAAAAAGCCATTGGTGTGACTGTGTGTATGGCAATGCAATCAACAACCAGCTTTTGACAAAACAAAAGTTACAACAAACAACTGCAACAAAACATGGTTAAGGTGAAAGGTTCTAAATGCCACTTAATGAATTTATTGGCCAACAAACAAAACGAAATGAGATTTATGCAGCATTTGTTAAGTTGATAAAGTGCAGCAGTAGCAACCATGGATAACCTTACTCACTCCACATACATAACATACATATGTACGAGTACATATGTTTGTAGCTATGGCATATACCCACAAATGAATAAGTGGCTTGTTGGCTTGTTGTTGTTACTTGGTCTGTGGCAGCTGTGATAAATGCGGCGTGTGACTGCAGTACATGTGTGTAGATATGTATCCTGCAGTGTAAACATGGACTAGTAAGCAAAAATTCTAGTTAAATACTAGTATGGAATAGGTTGAAATCATACCAATTCGTTATTTTTATAGCACTTCACCAGTAACGGGAAAAATAATCATATTCACCATAACGCCATTCGTACCGTGAGGTTATTTCTAGAACGCCAAAACTGAATTTCATTCCGAAATAAACTCTGTTGAAGTAACTGCGAACTTCAAGTCGAGTGATTTAGAGTCATACGCTGTAGCGCGTGAGGTTCTCCATTGGATTCTCGCTGCAGGCAAATTCATTTTTATTTTTATTTTATTATTGGTGAATTAGAAATTCAACACAAACTTATATATGACAGCTCGAAAAGCATCAACGTGTTAAAAATACCAGTTGAAATGAAAAAATATTTTAGGAAAATGAACTGGTTAGTACAAAAATGCAAACTAATAGAATTCTGATTGACATTTAGTATTTTTTCCTGAAGGGTTTGTTTATTTAACACACACATTCAGGAATTCATTTCGTTTGTACTAATTTTCAATATTTTTATTTTATTTCATTACTTTTTTACAAGTTGTGCGACTTGCATTTATGCTCTTGACTTCTCAAATATTAAGGAATAGTGAAGAGAAAAATTGCAAAAAATAAACATTAAATAAGAGCATTAATTTTATATAATAGTGTACAATAAATAAAATAATAAAAAATTAAAAAAATTTAATTTAAAAAAAAATTAATTATAAAAATTAAACAAAATAAAATAATATTATTTAAAATAAATTATTGTAATCAAAATTAATTAAAATATAATTATATTACGAATAAAATAAAATAAAAAATTATATAACGGGTGATCCATTTCAAGGGTCCCTACTTTTTTAAAGAAAAAACACAGAAAATTAAATTTGTGTTTATTATCATTCGAAAGAAAATTTTTTGGCATTTATTTTTTGAAGGTTATCTCTTTCAAGTGATGACCGCGGCTACGTCTCAGATAGTCCATCCGTTGAGTCCAATTTTCGCTGACTCGTTCGAGCATTTCGAGTGTTCACTGGCGAATGACTCGCGTGATATTTTGCTCCAAGGCCTAAATCGAAGTAGGATTGTCCGCATAGAATTTAGACTTTACATATTCCCAAAGGAAAAAGTCTAACGGTGTGATATCACACCATCTTGGTGGCCAATCGACCGGCCCAAAACGTTAAATTGTCTGCTCACCGAAGTGCTCTCTCAAAAAATCCATTGATTGATGAGATGTGTGGGAAGTGATGCCGTCTTGTCGTAACCAAATGCCGCGGAGATCACGAGCTTCAACTTCTGTCATCAAATAGTCGGTTATCATGACACGATAACAGTCGCCATTGCCAGTTACGTTCTCACCGTAATTTTTTTGAAAAAAAATGGACCGATGATTCCACCGGCACACAAACCACACCATATCGTTGTTTTTTCTGGATGAAATGGCAGCTTTTGAATCTCTTCAGATTTCTCTTCGTACCAAATGCGCCAATTTTGCTTCTTTATTTACATACCCATTGAGCCAGAAACGAGCCTCATCGTTGAACAAAATTTAGCTCGAAAATGTCGGATCTTCTTGGAACTTTCCAAAAGCCCATAGAGCAAAGCGATGTCACCTGGGAAGCTCGAGCGGCTTCAGTTCTTGCACAAGCTGTATTTTGTATGCTTTCAATTTAAGATCTTGACGTAAAGTGCGCCAAGTCGTTCCATACATCAGTCCGAGTTGCTGCGAACGGTGCCGAATCGACTCTCCACAGTCTTTGTGTACACTCTCAGCTACAGCTGCTATATTTTCTTCACTGCATGCTGGACGTGGCCTATTCGGTCGAATATTATCTAGTAATGAATGGGTCTCAAGATGGGTGATGGTGTTGCGAGTAGTACGCTCAGTAAGCCGATTATGTTTACAGAACGTGAATTTTCGTAATAAGGTTGAATGAATTGTAAATGTTATTCAGGCGTAAGTCTTTCCACGATGAAATGCCAAACTATACTGACTGAACAAAAATAACATGACAACTTGACACAAATCACGCGTGATCTCTCAAAAAATGGCTATTGAAAAAATTACCTCTACTTGAATCACCCTTTATAAAGCATACAAAATGCAAATCAACGAATTAAGGGGAGTATATGGTTTAGAATTTTCAAAAAGAAAAAAATTGGAATACAAAAACATTTAGATAATTAAAAAAATTATAATTTGAATTCTTTTAAAATTGGTCCTGAAGTTGATCTTCTCAAAAAGTTGGATGTGGGTGAAGTAGGAAATTTTGGCTCATCTTTAAGTCTAGCTATATCCTGTTCCAAGATTATAATTTTTTTTTTAAATAGTGAATGTGTTAATTTCGATAACCGAAATAGGCTTTTTTTTGTCAGATTTTGGGCTAAAAAAGTAAGAAATTATCAAGATAATAAAATTTTTATGCTACGGGACATAGCTTCTAGTGTACTGAAGGACATATTCGATTTTCAGATCTTTCGGATGAATACTTTTATTTTTACCTGCGCCGTTCAAAAAAAGCTGTTCTGAGAAAAACGAGTTTATAGCTTGAAGTGGATGAGGTCGAGCGGGCGGCCATTATCTGCTCAAAGAGCTGTAGAACCGAAAATACTGTAAATATCATAATAAAATTTCGACAGTATAATTAAGTAATATTAAGGCAAATTTAAATGTTCAATTCAAAAATCTTCGCAGCTTCGACTAATCTAATATGACTTTTGCACTACAGCTTACAGTTCAAATACACCAGTTCGAAGAACATTGATTGAACTCAATAAGGTCTAAAGTTTTATAGATTTCGATATTTCTTTGCCAAGGACACTATTAAGAACTATTCTGAAGAAATAGCCACGTAATAACGTTGCATAGGCCTATTAGTTCAATTAGTTCAAATAGTTACTATTTTAATCTTTTGGGATCGATTATTTTCACTATCAATATACCAAATTTAACGCTCCTAGATGCTTTTTTGGCGGATCGTTCACATTTGAACAAATTGATGTATGGGAGCTATATGTTATGGTTGTCCGATTTTGGTGATTTTTAGTACCATTGTGCAGTTCATTATGTATGTGTAGTATAGTTTCACGTTCGTAGGTACTTTTCTGACGGGTTTATGACCAAACTTTTGAAGCCTGAAAAATTGGTCGTAAATGTGATATGGTAGTCCGATCTGCCCGGTTCCGACAAATGATCATTTAAATAAATAACTGCATCTGTTCACTAAGTTTGATTGCAATATCTCGAAAACTGAGGCACTAGTTTACGTTTAACGGTCAGACGGGCATGGCTAAATCAACTCAGCTCGTGATTCTGATACGATCGGTATAAATTTTGGTGGGCCTATCTATTCTCCTTCTGGTACTTACATACTTCGGACCAAAGTTAATATACCATTTTATGTACATGAAAAGTATAAAGAAGTTTTATGCTTCACTGTATACTATAACATATATACACATTTATTTGGTGTGAATCGTATTTTTGTATGCTCTGGCTATTTGTTGCATGACAGCGAAACGCAACGTTGTCGGCACGTGATGGGTTTAATACAAAACGAGCGAAAGCCATTTATTTGCTGGCTAAAATTGCCACATAAATCCTTGCCAGCGCACATAAAATTGCCGTTTAGCTAGCTGATGCTTTTCAACTACGAGCTTGCTTGTGCGCACAAACTGCTCCCCTCGACACCTCCTCGTATGTCCATATGTACATATGCACATACCTATGTATATTTGTTGGCGTCCTGCATGCGTAAGTGTGGTGGCCATCAACCAACCAACCATTTCGTTTGCCGCACTGACACTGACACTTAATTCATGCTGCATGCCGCAGTTCAATCAATTATCTTTGAAATAAACTCTCCTATACACGTATACAGACATATTAAATAAATCTAACTATTAATTGACTGTTTGTAATTTATTGACAGTTGAGTTAAAGTGAGAAATATATTTATGTTGAGGGTTTGAGGTTGGGCTTGGGATTGTTGGCTGTGTGCGTTTGTTGCTTAAGTCTTTTGATAAACATACATACGAGAGTGCGTACGTGTGTACGTGTTGGCATGCAAAATGAGCTTTTAATGTTTGAAGTATTAATTTGAGCGCAATAAAGCCGTTTCTTTGGCATATAAATGATAAATAAATTCAGTTTTACGATACTTGAAATTGTATTTATTGACTGGTGCTGTCCCTCAATGAATACATACATAACAGTATAATTGAATTATGTTAACTTGTGGTCGCTAAGCAACATGACAGCCGTATTTTAATACTACTTAAGGCGGTAAAGGTGTGAGAAATCATATACATCTAAAAGCTTCCACCACATCAGGATAACAAAGAGTCTATTTCAACATAATTATAGAATATTAAGTTTTATAATTGTAGTCACCCCTCGGCAGGGAACGCCAAGCCCTCCAGTATATTTCTAACATGAAATAAAAGCTCCTCACAAAAAACCATCGTCCGTTCGGAGGCGACTTAGAATAAACTGTAGGCCCCTGGTAAAACAAACATCAGGAGGCAAAACCATAAATTGAAAGGAAGTTCGACTGAAAGTGCTTCAGCGGTTACAAAGCGCCAAGCATATAAAGGTTGATTCAAGTAGAGGTACTTTTTGACAGATCACGCCTGAGTCGTATCAAGCTGCCATGTTATTTTTGTTCACTATTGTTTAGAATTTCATCATGGAAAGCCTTACACCCGAACAACGTTTACAAATTATTCAACTTTATTACGAAAACTCACGTTCTGTAAGGAATGTATTTCGCGCGATTCGGCCCCGTTCGCAGCAACTCGGACTGAAGTATAGAACGACTTGGCGCACTTTACGTCGAGATCTTAAATTGAAAACATACAAAATACAGCTTGTGCAGGAACAGAAGCCGCTCGACTTTGCCAAGCGACATCACTTCGCTCTATGGGCTCTTAAATAGTTCCAAGAAGATCCGACATTTTCGAGCTAAATTTTGTTCAGCGAGGAGACCCGACTCAATAGGTATGTAACAAGCAAAATTGCCGCATTTGGGAAGAAGAGCAACCTGAAGAGATTCAGAGGCTGCCATTTCATCCAGAAAAAATAACGGTTTGGTGTGGTTTGTAGGCTGGTGGAATCATCCGGCCATATTTCTTCAAAAATTATGCCGGTGATAACGTAACCGCCAATGGTGACCGTTATCGCGCCATGATAACCGACTATTTGATGCCTGAAACTGAAGCTCTCCGCGACTTTTGGTTTCAACAAGACGGCGTCGCTTCCCACACATCGCATCAATTAATGGATTTATTGAGTTATCACACCGTTATACTTTTAACTGTGGAATATGTAAAGTCTAAGATCTATCGATCTCGATTCAGGCCTTGGAGCCTGTCATTCGCCAGTTATTAGTCGAAATGTTCTAACGAGTCAAAATTTGGGCTCAGCGGATGGACCATCTGGGTCATAGCTGCGGCCAACATTTGAAGGAGATATTCTCTTCAAAAAATAAATGCCAACGAATGTTCTTTCGAATGATAATAAATATTCCCCATTAAATTTGAATTTTCTGTGTTTTTTTTTTCTTTAATAAATCAGGGAACCTTGGAATGGATCTCCCTTTATATATCCATATCTAGAGATTTTTTAATTTTATTACAATTTAGCGCACTGCTTCGGTTTTCAAACCTTTTGTATGTCGCCACATCCTCTCAATAATTTTGAACTTACCTCTGTCGGCATACACTCTTCATTCGTACTCATTTCGATCTCTCTCTTTGTTTGTCTGCAAATACGTCTAGTTTCCTTCTTCAGCACTCAAGTACCCTCTCACTTCACGCGTTGAGACTGGCCGTTACTTTGAGAGATAGACAGTTTTTGTCTACTGCGGTACAAAAATACTCATCGTTTCATCTCTTTTTTTGACATTGCCAAAATTAAAAGTGTTGTTATCGGCTCTACATAAAAAGCACAGTCTCCTTATATTGAGTTGATAATGTGTGCTCTCAGAGAGCAGGATTGTCAGTAGAGAAGAAAACCGTGTATTTGTTCATTGCGGTTGCAGCTTTCCTTAGTCGTACCTTACCTTGTTAACGAGCGTTTTTTTGCTGCACAAAGATGTATATCTTCGTTTTCCAGTCCTCGGAGCGCACGTCCATCTTGCATACTGGAGACATGATCTATCAATCAAAACATGATGGATCTGGTTAGAAGATTTTCGATCCGGTGACAGCCATGTAGCTTGATGAATTTCCTAGTACAGGAATCTAGTACAATGGACGGCCCAAGCGAGTTGACTAGCCTCAATCTATTAGGAATGTGCCAGAAAATCTAACTCCTTAAAATCACTAAGCACTGGCTACCGTAGCAGAGGTAGCGCTCATACGTATATCCCAGACATAAAAGCAAATTTCTCATATCGTTTTTCTCTACCGTCACACGCTTCGTAGGAACTTTTTTGCATACGACAAGTTCCATACCAATACCCTGACGTTTTTTTGTTGCTTTTGGGCGTGTAACTACAATAATTTATCCTTCGGGATACACGTCATTTATTTTTATTTTCGATATAGTATCAAACTCTCCAAGGCTCTATGGATTAGGAAGTTTCAGGGAGTCACTCCAACATATTCGATTTAAGTATTTTCTGGAGTCTTGTTGCACAGTCTTTTCAACAGCGGTGCGGCTGCAAACGGTTATGGGTCTGGTTGTAAGCGGCTTGTTATGCAAATGTGTTTCCAAATGAGCTCGCTCGGTTAAATTGGTACCGGACACTGAAAAAAAAATGCTATATAGACCAGATCCTCAGCGCAAAATTCCCAATTTTGGTGACAACTACAGCAAAAGTACTAAGGACTATTATTTTTCTTCAGCTCTTGATATCCTATGAAATACCAAAACTAAACTCACAGAGATGCGTTGGACGGGATAAGAACTAACAATAAAGAGCGTGTCCTCGGGACAAAGAGAAAAACAGTCCTCACGACGAAGCTTCACCCAATAGTTTAAGGTTGATTTTCTTCGCTGTAACCTACTTCACCCATGTTAACATGATACGAAACAAAAACAAAGAATAAAAAAATGTTCGAAATATCTCAGTATGAAGGACTGGCCGAGGAAGAAATTAACAGAGAATTACTAAGGACTAGAAAGTCACAATCCTATTGGAGCTGGGTAAGAGATATGACTACTTGCTTTCATAACTTTACCTTAACACGCTTGAAAATTCCATTATATAAATATAATGAAGTTCAAAGAGTAAACGAACGATTTAAGTGCAAAGAGGTCGCGGAAGCTGATGGCTTACCGGTTGATCCATGCGAAACGGCCAGGAACAGGTAAAGTGCATTAGCTACATATGCCGGACGATTAACGAATATAAGCCTGATCAAAATCCAACGACCTGTTAGAAAAATCTTAGCCCATCTCTATCAAACGTATTGACCCTCAGATCTACTGGATCCTCCACAGGCTAGATACTCAACATACTCCCACTTAATTGGAGCAGGCAGCGGCAGTCATTACTTCTCGTTTCTGTTCGACATCAATTGGAGCCATCAAGTGCTGTGTGGACGTTCCTCACTTGATTTTTCTAAGGGAATTGCGGTCTTCATTCGGCGGACTTGACTTGACATCGGCTACGGTATTTGTAGTTGTCAATGCGCAAAAAAAACTTAAATCTTCTGCAAAAATTTTTTCTCTCGCAAACTACCGATGTTCTGTTAGAGTTTTGCCATCGTCCAAACCTACCTACAGTATAACGAAAATGATGAGCGACTCGTAGAGCTTGATCTTGGTTCGGGAAGAGAGTATTTTACTTGTAATGTGTTGTCGACCTACTTCTGGGTATGTACACAACAGCTGATAGACTATATTCATATTCGTACTCTTACATCCACATCGGGATTAAAGTCAGCGGCTCGCTAACCATATAAATGTATGTTACCCCTCAACGCATTAGTTCATATTTTTCAAAACTCTCTTAGAACCCTTATCATTTTACACACACTTAAGCGTTGGTATATGATTTTTCTTGGTTGTCAGCACTTTATACATACACACACACAACCATATTACCTAACTATTCTTGGTACGCGATTGTGTGGTCTAACTGGTGGCACGTTCTCAACTCAGGCAGTTGATTGAGTTGAAAAATTATTATAATTTAAAATAAAAAATGGAAGCGACAACGAAGTGTATGCTGGGTGCTGTAGTGTCAGTAAGCATACAGTTAAAGCTGGCACGGCAGCCCCGAAACCTGCTCCTCAACTTAGATTTAGTTATAATACTATCGGCGTCTTAATCTCCTGCCCATTTTCACTCTAAACCAAAGCAATTTCCTTTACCAACTCCAATCTATGCTATGTGAGATTTTATGAAGCGTCAAAGCGACAAGCGGCAGTTTTCATTGTCGGCAAATAAAGATGGCTGTCAGCGGCAAATACATAAGAGATTGGAATGAGCTGACGATGACAATGTTGATGTCGTAAATGACGCTGTGGCAGGCAGCCTCATTTCACATGGAATACATACTCGTAAATAAATAACACACAAAATGCCGCAGCACAACGTTAGCGGAAGCAACAACCAACGATGGCTTTAATCAAATTAGAAGCGAAGCGTAAGATCAAAGACACGATACGCTCATTTAACAAATTTTTCATTCCCTTTTCAATTTGTATGCTTAAGTGCACATACACATATTCATACTACAAGTAAACACACACACAAGTAGTTGTAGTCCAACTCACTCCGGAAAATGTACGACAAGTAGGCGCAACAACATGACGCGAGTTCGAGATACTCGTTTCAGATTGCATGAGAGCTCCTCAGCATGTGCTGACACCATTGTGGCTGACAAAATGTGGCAGCTTTACTGCTTGCTTGCTTGGCTAAAGAGTGCCGTGTATATACGCGTATATATGGCCCGTTGCGACGCAACGCAACCCGTCTTCAATGTCTTCAATGTCTTCAGCGACTTTTTTGCTTACCGTACTCAAATGTCTTATATTTATAAAAACACTGACATATTAAAGTGGAGACGACGTCTCATTAATGACAGCGGCAAAGAAAACTCGACTCGGCTCAACGCGTACAGACGCGTCTAAGCAAGCGGCCAAACGACGGGCCGACCAACCGACCGACGGACAGACCTATCGAACGAACGAACGAACGAACGGGCAGCCAACAGCTATCTTCGCAACTGGCTCGAGCGCCAAGCGTTTAGTTTAGACTTGCACAGTAGTAGTTGTTGTACATACATACATACATCCATACATACATAGATATTTGTTTATGGCATCGCACACTTGAATGACTTATTTACTCGTATTTGTTTTTGTAGTTTTCATTTAAATCGAGTGGCATCCAAACCACACTCCGTCCATTCATCCATCAGCTTAGCGCTTGCCTTCTTGCTCACGTTCCCCAGCCCACATTCTTCTTACACAATCTTCTATTCAGTGTTTTTGTAGTTCAGTCGTCATTCGCTTCGTTTATTTCACTTTTTATTTCTTCTTATTTGGTGTGCATCCCCTTCGCCCCCACCACCAACCATCATGCGCTCCATCTTAATTTTATTTAAGTGTTCTTCCTTTTTCTGAGCTGAGCTGTCAAGTCGCACAGCAGCACTTGAGTCCCTTCGCCGTTGTGACAGTCGAGCGTACAGGCAGACAACAGACAGGTTAAACGTTTTCATTATGAGTCCCCGTTGAAGGATGTGAGTGTGTAATTGGAGCTGCACTTAATTGGCGGGGCAGTGAAGTGGAAAATTTTTCTTCTGCCTGCTAGGAGCATAGAAATATACATACATATACATATGTACAAATATCCATACGTTCATACCTATATCAATCATGAGTAATACTCATTTGTTGGTTATTATGGCGCCTCGCTCGTTGGTGCGCTAAACATTGCTGCCCTGCTTGGCAGCGTTCCTTTGTTGCTTGTTCTAAGGTTGCACTATGTGTGTATGTCTGTTGTTTCTAATTAAAATTAGGGTAAATAATATTTTTTATTAATTTTATGAAATTATTATTGGCGTGGGGTTTAAGTTTCGTTTAGAGGATGGCAGGATTCGCTGATCCAGTTGAACGATTTCACAATTTTTGTGAAATAAAAAAGTGAGGGGCAAATATTTTTAGAAATGAAAGTTTACTAACTTAATTAAAATGTTTATTACCTAATTCTATTAAGTTGATTAGCATTGCATGGTTAAATACTGTGCTAATTATATGCCTATATGACCAATTACCCCTCCTACTCTTTCCCTGTTTTTGTTTTAGCGGTTAGGTAATCCCGCTTAGGAACTGGCAGAACTTGTCGATGTCATCGAGGTCCTTTCACGGGTAACTGTATCAACGTGCTCGGACTTGACTCAGTTCTAAGAGAAATACATTGAGAAACTTTGTGCTGTGACACACATGCATGCTGGATATACTTAAGATATATCGTGGTCGACTCCGGATAGGTATGAGTTAAGACTACTACAATATGTAGATATATGTACATTTGATATCTAAGAGATTCCCAAAGCACAACACATCCAGCATATGTCGTTCATGTGGTCTAGTATTTCCTTCCCGATAAGCCTCCAGACTGGCTCTGTTTCGGGCTGGTTTCTGTAACAGCTATTGCTTGATAAGCCTAATAATACGTTTCTTATGCCCTACGATGGTGTTTTCATAGGATTTCAACTTCTTCCTCTATTACAATTCATGGCCGATCTGCCGTTAACATTGTAAGTTGCTAGCAACGTTTCTCAGTTTTTGCCTGAGGTGCTGCCGGCTAGCGACTTTAGGATTTTATGGCGATTCTGTTATTTAAAGAGAATAGCGGCTGTTTGAACAAACTTATTGGCGCTGTCTTTGCCGCGATGTCAAAATTGTGCTAGGCCATTTTAACGCCGGGGTTGCCGCAATAGTGGGCTGATCGACTTCGTCGGTCTGACATATTCTGTTTAACTAGATTCCAGCTCGTACTAAAATTAATGAAGGCTCTTGTCAGATCAAAAATCACGCAACCAAAATAATCATGTTGGAATTGACAGAAGACGTGTATCCAGTGAAAAAATTCTCATCAACAAACCCTAGGAAGGTTGGACGTCGAAAGTTGCAATCACAGCAGGCAGCCAGCAGATTTTCTATACGACCTTACACCTGCTCTCTGAGAGCACTCATCGGCCACTCGATATACGGATGCTGTGGAACGAAATAGCAAATTCCTTACGTACCGTTGCTTCGGAAACAATTGGTTTTCAGCAATAAGTGTAAGTAGTCCAATCTGGACGTCCAATTTTCGATGACTTTTTCCAACATTTGTGGCCGTATATCGGCAATAACACGGCGAATGTTGTCTTCCAAATAGTTAAGCGTTTGTGGCTTATCCGCATAGACCAACGACTTTACATAGCCCCACAGAAAGTAGTCTAGCGGTGTTTAATCACAAGATCTTGGAGGCCAATTCACAGGTCCAAAACGTGACATTAGGCGGTCACCAAACGTGTCTTTCAATAAATCTATTGTAGCACGAGCTGTGTGACATGTTAACAATAAGTGTGGGGTGGAATAGATACCCTGAGCTGAAGAAGGAAGAGAGAAGCATTTGCAGTCGAAAAAGGAGGCCAAAATTCGTGAGTATGAAGAGCTTGAGAAACTTGCTGACAAGGATAAGGATTGAAAATTCTATGAAAAGAATCGGCGACCTAAAGAACGTTAGAGGTAGTCTGGTGACAGATGTCCAAAGTATACTTAGGCGGGAACCCTTCTCTAGCCTACTAAATGTCAGTAAAAATGAAAACCTGGAGATGGTGAACCCGAAATCCCAATCGATGAAATTGGTCTATACGACCCATTCAACGACTACGACGAAGTCCGAATAACGATTGCCGTCCGAGTTATTCAAAAACGGTTGCGATGAAGGGACAAAGTGCATGCACCAGCTTCTTTGCATAATAAGGTAAAAAAAAGCGCTTGCCTGACGATTGAAATCTCAGAGTGCTATGCCCATTCCAAAAAAATGGGGACCCCACAGCAACGAAAATTATCGTGGGCTTTACGCCGGCAAAGATGACTAGATACGAAACTCTTTATTTCGTGAGAGCGCTCTGAAAATCCACATTTTTTATAACATTTTCAAACCGTGCCACTGCGATGAAAAAGTTTCAGTTTGGGATTTCTGGAAATTTTTTGGGCTTTTTTTGATAATAAAAAATTTTAAAAATGAATATTTCTGCACCTTTGCAGCTGTGCTTGGAAAATATTTGACTTCAATAAATACAAACAACATTTGTTCTTAATTTTAACATACAAATTTATCGTGCTCAATGAAAATTTATTGATAACCTAAAATGGTTTTCTGATGAAAAATGGTCGCGTTTCATTATGGACGAAGTGGTACTGAGGCTTGTTTACCATCAGCTGTTCAAAATTCCTTCATTTGGCTTTGTTACCAGCACAAAGAAAATAATCGAGGAACGCAATTTACCTACATTTTAGAGAGTTTCGTATCTAGTCATCTTTGACGCCGGGTAAATCCATCACTAACCAGATATCCTCCATGCGCCAGATCTTGGAGAAGACCAGAGAGAAAAGAGTCGATACACACCACGTTTGCATCGATTTTAAAGCTACCTTCGGCAGCACGATAAGGAACTGCCTCTACGCAACTATGTCTGAATTTTATATATCTGCTTTCTCCAGGTTAGACAGAGAAGAGAAGCAAATGGGTCTCGTAGTGAATAAGAGATGGACGAAATAAAAAACGGTCATCACATTCGCCACTCGGCTCCCACGTCGGTGTTGACAGACATAACTTCGAAGTCGTAGATAATTTCGTCTACCTAGGAACAGTAACAATACCAACAATATCAGCCTTGAAATCCAACACTGAGTTACTCTTGCCAACAGGTGCTACTTCGGACTACGTAGGTAAGATGAAGATGAAGAATTTGGTCCAGAACCGGATGCCGGAACAAAATAGAGAATCTTTCCATCGGTGTGAAAAATGTTTTGTCTGAATTTTTGTACCTTGCAAGCCTGAGTCGAGGGGCTTCAGTAGCCAGGAGTCATTAGTTCGAATCCCCGCCACTACAAAAATCTAAATTTTTAATTTAAAAAAATAAATTTTTCTAATTGCGGCCGTCCAACGACGCACGAACGAACGAAATTTCGACGCACTTGATGTTTTATGTTTTTAGTATTGGCAGTGAGACCCTTTATTGGGGAGCTTTTAGACTTTTTCATTGATCCAGATTCCTGGGGTATGTTCCAAACGGTGACTAGAGGTGTGATTGAGCATATTTTTGGAATTGTAGTATTCTCATTACATCTACCGCAGCTGATTTTGGTATATCGTAAGTTCTCGTTAAGGCCGAAAGATAACAATCCAGCTCGATTTCCGGAGCTTCTGCCTTTTTGTGATGAGTTTGTGCAATGTGGCTGCTGTGTGGAGGATCTATGAGGTGTTTTTTGACTAGGGTGTGGCTGCCATAATTTTCTCATTGACTGACTAACTGCTCGATTTTAATGCGAAAATTATATTTTTGGCTGAGAAACCACTGAAAAGCCTTCCTGTTGGATTAGAGCTTATTCGTTAAATTCTTATTAAAAGAGAAACCTTTTTTTTTGTATATTGTAAACGCTGAGAAAATAAGAAATTTTGAAAAATTAACCAACTGCTGTTCAGTTGAAAGCATTCTAATAAATCTCACTTATCTAAATTAGCATTTTTACTCATTTTTCTTCTTCACACCAGAATCGAAGGCATCTCATGGGATTCTTATGCACACTAATCGTCATAACCTCACAAAAATATGTTTATTCATGCGCAATTTTTAAATCTCTCTCATAAATTCATATTTTCATTTTTCACGCTCAGTTAATTTATTTTGTGTAGAACATAAATTCAACATAATTTCACTAAAATAAAAGTAAGTCACGGTGAAAATTTAAATTATGGCCACATAAATTGAGCGCTTTGTCAAAGATGGAAATTTCGAGGAGAGAAAACCAAAAATAAAGAAACAACTAAAATCCCTCAAATGTAACTTGAATTCCCAGTCTGGTGGCATTAAGAATGTTTTTTACATATGTATATACGTATGTATGTTTGTGTGTATGTATGCGAGCCGCCGATTAATTATGCTAAATACCATGAAGTGCCGGCAAATGCCCAAAATGTCGACTGACAAACATTTCACACCAAATTAACACGAAAAATTGACACACAAAACAACCGACAGAATACGCGTACATACATACATACACACATCTGCATGAGTATATATACAAACGCACAACCAGCAGAGTCAAGAGAATTAGAAAAAGTAAGGAAAATTGTATGCGTGCGGCGGAAAATGCTGTGGCAAGTACAAATAGAAGCGTATCAGCATTTCGAGAAAATGTATATGTCCATATGTATGTATGTATGTATGTGTGTATAAAGGTTTTTAGAATAACAAAAAAGCCACCCTACCGCAATTATCAACAGTAAAATACCAAAACGACTGAGTTGTGCATTATGCAAACAAAAAATTAACAAAATAATGAGCTGTGTCCGAGTGCAAGTGGCTTTGTGTGTGTGTGTGTGTGTGTGTGTAGTTATGCACGTGTGTTCGACTTTACGTTTGTCCAACAGAAAATCCCTTATTAGGCAACTTAAATGAGCTGAGCAATTCATTCAAACGGAAATGAATGGTCAACAAACGTCGCTTACAATACAACTACATGAGATATACATATGTGTCTGTGTGCGAGTGTGTTTGCTTAAAGAAACCGGAAATGACCAGGAAAAAGCGCAAATATTTCAGCTTTTCAACAGATTTTCACATATTCACACATCCGCACTCAAGTGCTTGGGTGAGTGTTCCTAAAAGAATAACAAAAAGCGCATACAAAAATACAAGTATACATACATACATACTCTTAACATACGAATATATTCCTAAAAAAAGTAATAAATAAATAACACTTTGTATAGCAATCCCTTAAAATTGAAAAATAAGTACTCTGAGCATAATTTACATAGTGACGTGACAGGATTTTAATGTTGTGGAAACAAAATGACATTTTGAAACGACAAACAAAAAACAGTTTGAACTCTGACCGTTTCAATGTTAAAAAATGAGGCGTTTTGAGGGAAAATTTGGATGCTTCAAAGTTTTTTAAAACAGATATCCGCAAACCATAAATGGGAATTTGACCGTTAGAACACAAATGACGTTACATCTGGTTTAATGTTGTAATTACTAAATTTATATTTCTCAATGTAGCATTGAAATTGCATCAAAAACCTGTATGGCTTGACTTGTAATCCCATACAAAAAATCCCATTAAAAAAAAAAGGTTTTGAAGATGAAAAACTACAAAGCTTGTTTGAAAATAAGTAATGAGTACTGTTCTTAACACATTTTTTAAAAATGAACTGTGAATAATATATGTATTGTAGCTCCAAGAAACCGGGTACTGAGCACTGCGAGCAACTCGACAATCGCTCGATACTCGCTCATTGCTCAACTGCTCAGCAGAACAAAAATATTTCAATTTTGTTTATAAAAATTTCTTTAGCGTTTCAATCGTATTTACACTTTGCATAAATAAATTTAAAATTAGTAAATAAAAAAAGTTTTGAGAAAAAGTCAAAGTGTTTGCCAAAATACTCGAAATACTCGTGCTCGGCTTGAAAAAATTTCGAGTAATGAGCAAGGAGCAGTTGTGCGAGTGCTCGTTGCTCAAATGCTCGCACAGCTCGAAAATGTTTGAGCAAAATCTGGAGCTCTAATATGTATATATTGCCAAAATATACCAAATAATGTTGATGAGTTTTAATTTGCATCAACTTAATCTGGACCGGGTCAACTCCGAAAATGTAATACCATAACCATTGAGAAATATGAATTGGGAACAGTAATGGTAAATATTGGCTTACAAAATACTTTTATATCTTAATTTATATCTTAAACCTATTCTTAACGTTTAGCAAGCCCAAAAAACATTTCAAGGGGTTAGGTGGGTTTGAAAATTAAAAAAAAAGAATCGATTTTTTTATCTTATTAAATTGTAAAATGTGTTCAAAATATTCTCCAAAAATTTCAAATCGATCGGAGTGAATGTCTAAGAGATAGATCCTTTGGAAGTTCCGCCCATCAGGTTATGTTTGTGAGAAACTTTAAACGCGTTTATCACAAAACCCTTTTTTTTAAGTTGGTGGACACGATTTTTCGAAAAGTTAAAGCGATTTTGTTCAAATTTGACATACATTTTCTTGTTCAAATTTGGCACACATCTTTTTAATAACATTATTTTTTTTTACAACTAATTTTTTCGAACCAATGCATGGAGAAAATTTCATCAAAAAATTTGTTTTTGGTTCAAAGTCTGTCAAAAATTCAAATTTTATTTTTTTGTTTTTTCCTTCGTCCAGTAACGAGATTTATCCGTTTACTAACGAAATATTTGATTTTAGATGAACCAATAATGAGTTATGCTGTTCACGGCGAGAGCATTTTCTTTCGAGACGTCAAGAGAGATGAGATACAAAACGGCTGAGTTTTCGAAATTTTTGAATAAAAATTTCACAAAATACGGTTTAAATATGTATGTATCTTTGATATGGTGAATTGTTTGAATGTAATATATGATTGTATATATAAAAATAATTAATTAATTTTTTTTACCTCTGAAACCCACCTAATCCCATAAAGCAAATAATTTAGAGTTTGAGTTTTAAATAACTAAAATAATTGAAATAAAGAGCATAAATTTATATACATACCTTTGGGAAAAGTATATATGCATTTTTGTTTACAATGGTTTCTTTTGTCTTAATAACAGTATTTATTTTTCCCAAAAGTTATGGTACAATTAAGCGCAGTAGAAGACCGACTAATCGATGACAAATGTAAGCGTGAAATTCGGCGACTAGCTTACGCAGAAATACTTGTCTTATTTTCAAATCAAGGCACATTTAAACCTAGGTGTATCAAGAAAAAAATCCACCAAATATTGGCACAAAATAAATTGGTTCGATATGAGTCTCAGGCGTACCGTCCCGTACCCAAGCTTCAAAGTCGACATACACGGGCACGTCTGGCCTTTGCCGAAAAACTAACATTTTAAACTAATGAGTTCAAAATGGGATTTTTTTCTGACCAAAAAAATTTAATTTGAACGGTACTGATGGCTGCCATAAGTACTGGCGTGGTATGCAGCAGCCTCGCTAAATCCGCTGTAAGCGAAATCATGGTGGAGGTTTACTGATGAATCTTACTAATGACTTGTGATCAATCAATATTAAAAACATATTACTATAAAAAATTTCATGTAATAAAATGTATTTGTATCTTTAACGAATGAACACTACAAGAAGAGCAGAATTTAACAATTCTTGTAGGAATTATTAATAAAACGTGACTTTATGGGTTTTGGATCTTTCCAGACCACTATTACCGCTTACTTGGAAATTCACCTACCTATAAAAACCAGTGCTAGGATTATTTAACGCGACATCGACATCTGTCATATCGTTATTTTGGACATAAATGCTATAAATGCATTGCGTAGAAATCAATGGAGACTTCATAACGTTGTAAAATAGAACTTTTGTGTTTAGAACACTCAAAATAAGCGGTAATTAACACTATAATAAAAACGCTATTCCAAAAAAGAAAAATTAGCACATGATACTTTCCTTTGATGCTGATTTAGTTGGAAGAGCGCGCTAAGGACCTGGCCGTAAGTGGCAGAATCTTAGCAATTGAGCCTTGCGTTAGTATCGTATCCCAACCGCGTGTTTGGCAACAGCTGGCTCGACGTTTCATCATCTTCTATGCATGCACTGCGTTCAGCAGTTTTTACCTTACTTAGCTTGTTTAGATGACATTTTAGTGTCCTTTGTAGAAGACGCAAATAGATTTTGTTAGAATTTTTCCTGTTCTTTTTTATATTTAAAGCTGAATTTTCATATAACTTGGTTTTAGAAAAAAATTCCGATAATACAATTTCTTGATAATGTCATAATTTTATTTAATTAAAAAAAATATTAAAATAGATTATTGCTTCAGATTTTTCTTTTTTCCAGGTTTTGATGCTGTAGGTATCTATATCTTGGTTAAGCTACAACACGGTTTAGCGTAAGGAATGCTGTTTTGTTATATTTAGCAAAGTTGTAGATAATGAATGGGATAAAAAAATGCAATAGCAACTTACCTGGAAGAGGTGGATCTAGTGCCTCAAAATGGCTAATAACTCGGCTACATATCCACAAATATGTTGTTTTACTTTATTTCTAATCAAATTAATGTTTAACAATTTATTTTCTAGAGACTAAGACAGAGGAAATAGGAGTTTATGATTAGTATGTAAGTATGGAAAAGTGATAAAATATGTTATTTTTTGGTACTTTTAAAGTTGATGCCTGTGCTGCCTTGAAATCCTCACCAAATCAGTATATGCTGTTTTGTTTGTTTATTTTAGAGCTTTAGATTTTCCTCAAACATTTTTGAGCAGTGCGAGCATATGAGCAACGGACACTGGCACACCTGCTCTTTGCTTATTAATCATTACTCGAAAATTTTCGAGCCGAGCACGAGCATTTCGAGGATTTTGACAAGCACACATGATTTTTTTCTCAGATCTTTTTTTTAAATAATTTTAATTTTATTTATGCAAAATGTTAAAATTGTTGAAAAGCCAAAGAAACTTTGTTGTGCTGAGCAATGGAGCAAATAAAGAGTATCGAGCGAGCGTCGAGCTGCTCGTAGTGCTCGATGCCCGGGTATTTGGAGCTCTAGTTTATTTTGACTCTACTTATATATAACCCAAAACGTAACAAAAATTATCTACTATTGGGCCCCATACTAAAATTGTGAATAGTTTTCTTCTCTTAAAATGTTATTCACTCTAAATTATTTAAAAAAAAGACAACTTTGCTAAACAATATTCAACAACAATATTCCTTACGGCAAACCAAGATATAGCAGTGTGAAAATATCGAAAATCGCTCAAAATCGTCTTTGAGCCAACAAATGTATGAGGTCATAAAATGCGAACGGCAGCTAAACTTTCAAAAGTGATGTACAACAACTTTAGCTTTGGTAAGTTATTTCATCAACAATCTCCAAAACATATACCCGAAGTGATGATCTGAAAAATGCTGCACTATGTAATTCAAACAATTAAACAATATATCTGATATTAAAAGTATCGAGGAGTCTGTTATATGTGACGTAGGCATGTTTATTGTGCGATGATTGGATGGTTGAACGCCGGACTAGTGTCAAGATAAATATAGAAAAAAGATAGATGATTGATTGAAGTATGAAATATACACTCGAAAACATGAAAAGAGAGAAGAACACTGAGTTTCGTTTGGAACGTTCCAAGTTTGTGGAAGTTTCTGCTACAAACTGTTTATTACAGCTCTATTAAGGTGCCAGGAGATGCTGAACTTAAATTTTTAGCCGGTGAGGATGGTATATATAAATCCCTCTAAAGTAAATTGAAAGGCTCTAAGCATTTGAAAATGCATGAAGCCAAATGGATAGTAATAGTTTTATGTATCTAAGTGACAATTATACTATTTATACAAAGGATTATACCGTCCGTCATAACTATTGTGGATATCTCCGAAAAATGTCAATTATTTAACTAATGGTGATAGTGACACCCCTCACTGGTTGCGCCGATTGGTATAAAATCGAAAAGAGAGTTCTTGAAAACTCTTGGAGACTCGTTTAAAAAACATTTGCTCAATTGTAAATGATAGCATTGTACTCCTTTTCTTCAATTTCTTATTTTTGAAATTATTTTCGATTTTGAAAAATTGTTATTTGCTTAATTACATTGCGTATATATTGTTTTGTACACATATGCCACTTAATTGATAGCCATTGTTCATGCAGCATTTGTGTATGTGTGAAACAAAATGTTGCAAGTTTGTGCCACAAACAGACAAGAAGGGCGGCCTGTCAGTTTTAATACAAAATTATTGACCATGAAAAAACGCATTTCCCTTGTTCATTCAATCGCTACAATTTCATACAGCGTCGATACCTATCTACATGTATAGTGCCAACACGAATGCATTTTTCTAAACTGTCGAATCGAATATTTCAAGGATACGCCGGCAAGATGTGTGGCAACGTGTGTGTGCGTAGCTGAAAGGATGTTTGCAACAATACATTTTTCAGACGCAAATGACATATATACACGTGTACGTATATGTGTATGTCCTTGACACTTTGAATTCAGACAAACCTATTTTCTACACATCAAAAACACGCTTTTACCCTCCGTCCTTTTTTTTTTTGGTTTTTTTTTTTTTTTTGTACACACCTCTCCTGCTATTTATCACCTTCTACCGCTTTTATTGCTATTGCTTTGTTGATTTTCGCATTGCATTTCCCATTTCTTTGTTTTGATTTATTGCCATCATTTATTTCGACACACACATTTTGACGCTTATTTGTTGCTGTCACTGCTTGACGCGCCCTCCTTTCGCTGCAGGATAACTAAGCGTTAGCATTCAACCATCCATGCATGCGTTCGCTCGCTCACTCGCTCGTTTGACATTTGATGTGCCTGACAGCTTCGCACACAACATTGACAAATAATTTTATTGAGATTGTATGCATTTGTCAGTGCTGTCAGTATTTTGTAAATCTATGCATATGTACATATGTATGCATATGTGCGTGTGTGTGTGCATTTACAATAGCTTTAATTTTTTATGCGCTGTGTAAACATAAAACAGCTGATGACTATAATTACTCACTTCACAGTTCATCTAACAAATTTCCTTATCCTTGAAAAGCCTTCAGATCCTTCGTGAGAGTTGCACAGATGTCGCAGAATAAAAAATGAATTTAGAATTTTTGAGTGTGTTGCAAAACTAACAATGCTTTTTAAGAGTAATAAATAAAAAAAGTGTTATTATACATAGGCAACTAAGTGATGGTTTAGTCAAAGAATTTCCTTGTGACTCTGCACATCTGCACCAGTTTCTTCACTACGAAACAGAAAAGGCCCGACGCTTATTACTTTAAGTTCTTGCAAGAAATTTTGTAGTTAGTTGTGAACTCGGGAAGGCGAGCTGATTCTCTAAGCTTTATAAATTCTATCTGCATCGGTAAGACCTTCTATGTAGAAGTACTTTCCAGCGTAGACTGAGTTGCCGTAAGGTTCAACTCTTCTTGCAGTAACTTCCGTATGAAAAATATCATAGTTTGAAGGTTTGAAGGTTTGAGTGCGGCGTTTCTTAAAAATATCCAATAAAAGGCTTACTCGTCGAACTTTCTTCCACATTTTCGTTCACTTTTGTCGTGCCACGAAAAATTTATTCTGAATAGAAACATTGGAAAATACGCGAGTTGGCATTTGTACCCTCGTACAATGAACATAGATTTTGCCTTCAAGGCTAGTCCTCCTTTGGCGGTTGCAATAGCCGAGTGATTAGCCATTTGAGAGATCAGAGTTCGAGTCTTGGTCCAACAAGCATCCAAAATTATAGAAAATATATTTTTATAATTACGATCGTCAATCGGGAGGGAATATTAATCCCTCCGAGTATTTACTCACATGCAATAAAAAACATCTCATACAAAATTTTCAGCCATTCGCAGGCGACTTAGAATAAACTGTAGGTCACTCCATTTCTTGATAAAAATATTAAGGAGCATAGTAAGAATTGATGGAGGTCGACCGTCAAAACGACAATTATATATGCTATTAAGAGATTTTCAACCGAACACGACTTGACTGGCTGCATATCACATGAGAACTCTGACAGCACTTCGCTTATGGGAACAGATACAGTGGAATGTTCAACCAGCATAACACTCAAACTCTTAGAATGTTGTACTTCTCTACCCAGCAACACAGACTGCCGACTGTGGGAACAGCTTTTACTTTTGGGCACTGATTTCTGGCGAGGAGGAATGGGAAAGCTACAATGACATTTCGGCTGTAAACATTGCAAAATTGCAAAATATCACTAAAAACTTAATAATAATAACAAAATCTATAATCATGTTGGGCTGTGGCACATCTCTTCAGGTTAAACAGAACAGACCGGGTAAAATTAACCAAAATTGTACCGGAAGATATCATACTGTGTATACTCTGATACAAATAAAGTAAAATCCAAGGTAATTTGGATCCTGACAGCACATTACATGATATGATGGCATGCAGAAAGGTTGGGGAATAGCTGCAGAAATGACGAATGTGGGCAGACAAGTTTCCATTTACTGCCAAGTCATTGCTCTGTTCAGTGAAGAAGCAGACTTTCGCATATTCGACTCGCTTTCATGTATAGTGTTTGCCATTTGGCAGAAGCAAAAGTAAGCGGGCTGGTAAATTCCTTTAGGAATATCAAGTCGATGAAGAAAGAGTGCTAAGGTCAGAAAAATATTGGTGGTATCACAAAGTACCTATTTTGGTCTAAGTGTGTTAAAGTTGCCATATCGACAATCATTTATTTGTATTTCGTTAGAATAAATAAATAAAAAATTAAATTCCTTTTTTATTATAAAGTTTAAACCTTGGCATCATATGTGAAACACTAACATATATCATTCAAATGACCGCGTCGTGAATTTTTGAAAAACTTCGATTCGTTTGAGCAAATATTCGGCCACTTGTTGGCTCATATTGGCCGGTATCTCAGCTAACTTGATGAATGTTGGTATTCAATTGAGAAGAGTTAAAAGTTTATCCGCATAAACACGTTGTTTCACTTAGTTCCACCAAAAAAATAGTCTAACGGTGTCAAATCGCTCGGCCGATCTCGGTGGCCCATTGACAACGCCAAGACGAGCAAATACGTGTCCAGGAAATTTCTTTCGCAATAAATCCATATTTTTTATTTATTTATTTATTTATATATATATCAAAACTTTATTAACAAAGACAATTGATTGTAAAATAAATACAAGCATATATCTAAGCAATTACATAGTACGGTTCCTCTGCGCCATATTGGCTTGATAGAGGATATCTGGCTTTTACAAGTATTAGGTTGGAAAACATACATATATCAAAATAAAATATAAATTTAATGAATAATAGTTACTTAGCATTTAATCTGAGGATTCAATTAAGAAGCGATTCGACGCTATCTAGAAGATAGCGCTTTAGCTGAATTTTGAAACTAGATATACGACTCAACGTTTTGATATTATTGGGCAATTTATTACATTGGTTAGGTCCCGCATATTCTATTCTTTGTTTAGAAGTCTCTGATCGACATCTAACTACTCTAAGCATTTCGCAGTTTCGCGTATTGAATACTGATTGATTTCGATCAAATCTTAAAACATGGTAGCCCACATTATTAATATTTTTATAAACTTAAATTAAAAGTTGCTTTTTATACAAGCCAACTATTGGTAATATCGATTTCGCATACTCATGGAAGAGACTTAATGTGGAATGCATTCTTGGGAGGTTAAAAACAAGTTTTAGTGCGGTGTTCTGACACGATTGGAGGGATCTTATTTCATTGCTTACCTTATGGGCATATATTATTGGAAGATACGACAAATGGCTGTGAATAAGAGACTGGTATAAGGACAACTTAACTTGCGTTGTAAGCTTATTACGAAACTTATAGAGAATTCCAATAGCGGGAGAAATTTTAGATTTTATTGCATCAATATGAGTGGCCCAAGATAAGTTTCTAGCGAGATGAACTCCCAAATATTTAACGGTGTCCACCTCAAAAATGTCCCTTCCGTCAAGAAATACACTGAACTCCAGATTTGTTTGAGGCGTTGTTTGTGGTCTAAACCTGACTAGTTTAGTTTTACCTGCATTCAACACCAATTTATGTAAGCGCGCATACTCGGAGATAGCAATAGCATCGTGTTCAATCTGAACCTTAAGAACTGCGGGATGTTTATACGGGTAAAATAAGCTAATATCATCTGCAAACATTACGAGACGACCATACAAATTAAGCTTCTTAATGTCATTTATATACAGCTTAAACAGTAATGGTCCCAAGACGCTGCCCTGTGGTACACCACAACTATTTGATTTTAAGAAACTCTTTGACCATTTCTACATATTGTTTTCGGTTTTCAAAATAGTCTGTTAAAAGTTTATGTTCCTTATTTCTTATGCCTAACAATTTTAGCTTTTGCAATAAAATACGATGGTCAACGAGGTCAAAAGCTTTGCTGAAATCATAAAACATGCCAGCTACACCAGCATGTCCATGATCTAAGCCATCGCAAATAATATTGACAACATTGACGACCGCCTCTTCAGTGCCACAACCTTTTCTAAACCCAAATTGATAAGGAAACATCACCTTTTCTGACTCCAAAAAGTAAATAAGTCGACAAGGCATGTAACAACCTGTCAACATCATCCATACACTTTATTGTTGTTTCAGGTGCTTGCTCATCTTTCTTCGCTATTATTTTATTGCCTTTAACAAATACAATACTAAAACCAACTGATTTAAGGGATTTTGCATGATTGAATAAAGCAAGTGTCTCTTTACTAAGGCAGTTCCTGACAAACACATCTTTCTTTGCTTCGATTTCCTTTAGTTTTGACTTGACTGTCATGAACTTGGATTTGCTGGTATTACTGGCGAACTTAACGATCATTGTTTTTGTTTTACGTAGTTTATTTCCAACGAAAAAAGCTTGCTTTATATCGCTTGGCTCAATACTAGCTCCTATTTCATCAGAAATTTGCATAGCTACATCTATTGCACTTTCATTGGGATCGCTCGAGGTTACTCCTCTTACCAAAATATCATTTTGTACCCTTTCATCATTTAACACTTTTAGTGATTGTTTGAGTTCTGCAACCTCTTTACGAAGATGTTGATTTTCTTTTTTATTATGCTGATCTTTTTCTTATTTTCATTAACTCCACATAAAATGGTGTCATATTGCGACGACATGAACTGCATTATTTTGCTTATGTCGTCTAATTGATTTAATTTTTGTTTGATTTCACTCAACCCAAGGGATATTGTTGATTTTGGGTTGTTTTCGCAAAAATGACATACATACTTTTGATTTGGATTCAGTTTAAGATTGTTCAACTGGCACTTATCCAGGTTTGAACATTGTGCGTGTAAGGATTTTATGCACTTTTCACACTGCACCATTTCATCTGCAATTTCTATGCGCAATTTGCATTGGCTGCAGATTTCTTTACTATTTCTGGTTGTCCGCGAGTTTCCAGGCGACATAATTAACGATTTATTAAATATTTGTTTATTTAAATAGCAAAAATAATTATTTAATTAGCTGAGCTAAATTTTTTTGAAAATTTTCCGACCTTCTTGCACAAGGTTGCCAGACTTTCATTCACTCGTGTTGTTTGGCTGTGGCACCATCTTGTTGGAACCACATATTGTCCAAGCCGTGTTCCTAAATTTTAGGACAAAAAATTGGTTATCTTACGACCATAATGCTCCAAATTGACAGTGACAGTATCGTTGTTATCGTTTTCAAAGAAGTAAGGTCCAATCACACTTCCGGACCAAAAAATAGCGCACCAGACAATAGTCTATTTTGGGTGTAATATCAATTATTTGAAGACTCTCGGAGGCCCAAATGCGACAATTTTCCCTTTTTACGTATCCAGGGAGTGAGAAATATGCCATGAGAAAGTCCCAGAACGAGCAAAACGATGATGCACAGGCCTTACAATATATGTAATCATCAAATTTATTTAAAAGTTTACCAATTGCTTGAGTAATTGGACAATTATGTGCACCATGATCTCCTGTTGAAGCCCTACACTTTCGAAAGCACTAAATGGATAACTCTTCATATTAATTAAATTGTATAAAAAATAAAGTGGAAACAATTCTGTGCTCTTCTAATGGCAGTTAGAATTTGAAAAAAAATCAAATTTTGAGGACATCAATTTGATTATTAAGGAAAATGACCTCGATCAGGCAATAGTCTACTATTAAAAAAATTTTGTCCGTTTGAGTCTTCAAGGATTTTGGATGGTTAATGCACTTCTCTTGGAATTTTTCATTATTTTGGGCCTCCACTACCACTTTGAAGAGCATAATTATCAAAATGAAGAATTTCGATACCAACTCAAATGTAAATGATTTAGACTTGAAAACTTTTAGTTCCTGGATGCAAGTATAAATATTGATATTTCAAAATTGAAATATTTCCAACGCGATTTTATTTCCAAATCGAACGAACTAAATAAAATCAACGGTGATACATATTTATGGCGCTTTTGGCGACTGTTAGCTGTTGCAACCATTAATCTCGTTGGAAGAACACCCACCAAAAACATAAAAAACACACAAAAATAAATAAATTGCAACTGTATAACCAAAGCTGAAATCATACCGCAAAATAAATGATGGCACCAATGGTAATAACGGCGTGGCAATAAAAAAATATAGTAATATGAAATAAACGTAAGTTACCGTTGCCATACAGACCATAATTCACTTAGAAAGGAGGAAAAAAATGAACAACAACAATTTAAGCAGTAAGGAAAATAACGGTGTACAATAGAAACAGAGAAAAATTGCAATAAATTCAGGATTGCATTGTGTCGGGCAAAGAGAAAAAAAGAAAGAAAAAAAATACAAATGGGCGCACCAAAATCAGCAGCAGCCTAGGCCACACCGTACACCCAACAAACGGCAGCAGTCGAAATACAAGCAAAAAAGAAGCAAAAAATGACAAAACATAAAAATAAGTTTGTCAACCAACCATTTACTTGTTCTTATTTATGCTTGCACGCTATATATATGTATATCTAGGTACGCCACATATCACAATTTCCATGCAATGTGTGTGTGTGTGTGCGTGTGTCTCTGCACTGAAATATCCTGTAGTACTGTATGTGTTGCCAATACCCCTGCTGATTACTGTTTTCATCTCCCATATATATATACATACTTTCGTTAATACACACATACACACACACGCATATGCACACACAAACACATATCCTGCTTAAGCACACTTATTTAAACAAATAGTGGTCGTCCTATATCCGCTCTGCTTCTCTTGCGATAATTTATTGACAATCATTTATTTAATAGAGTGGAGAATGCTAGACAAACAATGCACATATGCACGCATATGTCACACACACATACACAAAAAAAACATACACGCAATTAATATTGCACCGAAACGTGACATTGAAAATTTTACAGTTGAATTTATTCGCTTCTGCGTGTATGTGTGTGCGTGTGTGTGACAGCAGTAAAAATAAATAAACGATTTAGAAACAGAAAAAAAAGGGAAAATAATGAGATTATTGATGAACGTGTGCTGTGCACAATAACGCAAATTAACGCTACATTACTGTGTGTGGAAGATTGCATTGAAAGGAGCGTAATAGTGAAACATACAAAGTCGAAGGATAAATTATCCTTCCGGACGGACATTTATGTCACAAGCAAACGTACTCTTTGAATTATGAGTTTGTCGGAAAAGATTAGTTTTTTGTGTATTGTCTTATTTGTTGCCCAATTCGGATTATAAGGATATAAAGAGAGTGAATAAATAAATATTACATACATAAGAAGCATGTTTGTTGCAATAAAAATAAAATAAATTTAAAAATTTGTAGAAAAAAAATTAATTAAATTAAATTAAATTATATTAAATTAAATTAAATTAAATGAATATATTTATATTAAATTAAATTTAGTAAAATAAAAGGAAATAAATTAGAAAAAAAATTAAATAACATATAAAAAAGTAGAAAATACGAGTATAAAAATTAAACAATATTAATTCAAATAAAATAAAATAAATTAAAGTAAAGTAAAATAAAAAAAAATAAAAAATTAAAATTAAATTTTTAAAAATTAAAGAATTAAAATTTAAAAAACAGAAAGTTGAAAAATTAAATAATTAAAAAAAAAATTTAAAATTAAAAAATTAAAAATTAAAGGAGTAAAAAACTAAATTAAATAAAATTAAATAAAGTTATGCAAAATAATAAAAAATAAAAAATATTAAATTAAATTTAAAAAGGCAAATAGAGTAAAAAAGGACAAAAATAAATGAAATAACATATAAAGCAGAAAATAAAATAATTACAATAGAACATATGAATATGCTTCAACAGAGAGCAGAAATAAAATTAAATTAAGGGAAAGCAAATAAAAACGTGTAAAAAATTATAAAATAATCAATTAAAATAAAATAAAATAAAATTTAAAAATAATTAAATTAAATTAAATAATATTAAATAAATTAAAATAAATGGAATTAAATTAAATAAAGTTATACAACAGCAGGAAAGAAGAGCTGTCTTCGGCCATGTCGAAGTCTTATACCTTTCATAAAGATATCGAATTAATTGCAAATTTCTAAATTCGATTTATCTGACGAAAGACGTGAAACTCTGGATACAGAGAAAATTCGTAGAAGTGAACTACTTTGTCACTCAGCTGATATCCGGACATGGATATTTTCGAAAATACCTGCACAAAATTGATAAAGCAGAAGAGCCGTCCTGTATATACAATGAAGATAGTCCCGATACACATTTTTTTAAATGCGAACGATGGCAAACAGAACGAGAGCCACTAGGTAGGTCCTCTGGACGCGAGCAACATCGTACCAGCAATGCTTCAAAGCGAAGCAAATTGAAAAAATATATTAACGAAGAGATCGTGCTGCGTAAGAAAAAGCGGGACAGATTCTGAGATGTAAATCTCAAGACGAGAAATATGGAACGCCACCATGAAGTAATGCGAAAGCGGTTCCAGGGTGGACGACGGTTCCTCAGAAGTGAGTTTTTTTAGTAACCTGCAAGCGGCAAATTGTGGCATTGTCGTGACGAGGCAATGATGAGGCGGTAGCCAGTTTTACTCATAATCCCTCGCAAAAAAAAATTCAATAATTTTCAGTGTGAATATTAACTTGAATTTTCGTCCGTAGATTATCAAACTTCACGCTCTTAGATGTTTTTTTGAAGGATTTTTGATGCAATACCTCTTGGCTGAACAAATAAGTTAGGGCAATATGATATAGTCATCCGATTCCGATGATGAGTACAAATATGTAATTCATTAAATATTCTTCAAATTCTACGCGTTGTCTCCTTTCCTAGACGCTTTTTTGGCAAGTTTTTTATGGACACCCTCATATCTGAGCAAATCGGAGCATAGGAGCTATATGTTATAGTTGTCCGATTTCAATGAATTTCAGTAGTGATGTGTCCTTCATCATATGACTCTAGAATACCAAATTTCACGTTCTTAAATGCGTTTTTAAGGAATGTATGGCAGAAAGTTTCAGATCTGAAAAATCGGTCGTATATATACTATAGCGGTTGCGACAAATGAACATATAAATGTACCAGTTCATCTGCCTACCAAGTTTGGTTGAAGTATCTCAAAAACTGAGGGACTAGATTGCGTTCAAACAGCAGACGGACAGACCAACAAACGAATAGACGGACAAACGGACAAACGGACAGAGGGATGTAGCTAAATCAATTCAGCACGTGATTCTGAATTTCTAGTCTAGTACCTGCAAATAGCTAGCCGTGCAGAAGGCTTATTTATATATTGTCAAACTATTTGGAGGTGAGTCAGAGTAGTATTCATTCCGACGGACAGAGGAAGCGCACATACATGTGTCTCTCAAAGACTACTGGAAAAGTTGGAATGACTGATTGATTTATAAATAACATTCCTCGGATTTCCTGTTCATAAACTCAGTATGCATATTTCAAAACAAATTCGGTTAACAACGTCTCACACACTATTGTAACGGGAACCCAAATGGGGTAAGTTAGGTGGCCAGGCCTATTATTATTGGAAATTCGTGTAAAGCAGAACTTATCTTATCCAAAAAGAAGTATAGAATTTTCTAAACTGTTCTGAAAGACAGACATCGAGGGGAGAGAAACAAAAAAACATATTTTCCCATATATCACTGCAAAGCTCCGGTTGGCATGAATTGGCGCCTGTTTCCTAAACTAGTACTCTGACTATACATAACTACAGTTGAACCTTTCATGTTTTATCGAGTTTCGTATGTTTTAAGTCCAGCAAAAAATCCTACAATCCGCCGCACTCATCACGAACCACTCCAATATAGGCGCGAAACATAGTGTGCAGTATAGTTTCTGTGGACACTGCAGATAGCTATATTGCTGATAAAATCGCACTTAGGTAGTCTGCCTCCTTGATCGACACGGCACAGTGCATTCCACCATTCTTGAGAGACTTTATCTGGCGTAAAGTGAGTTTTTCTACACCAACGTTTATTAACAAGTGGACAGGAGGTGACATAGTCACTGAAGAAAAGGAGTATCAAACTTCTTCACGAATGGCTCGGAACTTGACAATAACGTTGGCCTGGGAGTATTTTATCAATCAACGAGTGGCTTAGGTTTCTAGACCTTTGAAATATTTTCAGGAAGTGGTTGCTGCTACTAAGAAAATGGTGAACACAATACTTCGGAGAGTGGTTTCTGGCAAAGCACAATTCAACATTTGCTCAAAGTGTCGAGCAATTATTTTGAACTCGGTTCGCTCGTACAAAGCTCCAAAACTGTCCAATAATATTCATATATATATTTTTTTTTCGATCGGGTCACAGGAATGACAATGATGTTTAGCAGGCACGCATTGGTCACACTACTTCGTTATGCCAAGCAAACCTCAAATAAGTGCTCCATTGAACTGGTGGACTTTAGAATAGCTCAGTGAGTACTGGCTTGAACCTCCTTATGAGCGGTTACGTGATCCTTCTGACCTAAGGTTGAGCATAGAAGATGAGGGAAACTTTTTTCAATTCAATGATCAAAATTCTAACAAATGGTGGGTGTTCTGACTGGGTTTTGCAGATACCCCCAGTGGAAGTTATTTATAGAAAGAGAAGGAATTATCTACGCCCTTTCTGTTGGACGAAAAATTACACCGACGGGAAGTTTATCTTGCATGAAGGCCATATTCGTTCTTGTTGTGTGGCATGTGGCATCATCATGTTGGAACTACATATTGTCCATTATCATACGGTCATAACGATCCGAATTGAAAGTGACAGTTTCGCCGTTACCGTTTTCAAAGAAGTAAGTTCCAATTACATCTCCGACAAAAGAGCGCACCAGACAGTATTTTTTTTTTGTGCAATGGCTCTCTTCAATTTTTTGAGGATTCGCGGTTCTCCGAATTCCACAATTTTGCTTATTCAAGTATCGACTGAGTGAGAAATCTGCTTCACCGGTGAAGAAAATTTTGTTGAAAAAATCGCGGGCAACTGCTTGTTGATCAAACACAAAACCGACGTAACTACGGAGTTATGAATGATCAGCTGGCTTCAGTTGTTGTGTTAACTGGATTTCAGATGGATGTAGGTGTACGTTCAAGAGCAAAATAGGCCATAATGTGTCGCAAGAAAGTCGCAGCTATTGAGAACGTTGGGAAATATACCCATCCGGGTCTTCGGCTACACTTTCACTTACAGCAGCGATATTTGAGGTGGAACGAGCAAAACAATAACACGTAGGCCTTACAATATCTGTCACCCATCCAATCTCTTCAAATTTCTTTTAAATTGAGTAATTTTTTGAGTACTTGGACGATTATGGTGCACCGAAATTTCCTCTCCAAGCACGTGGACACGTTTGATTCATTAATTTTATAGCAGTTTTCAACAATTTTAACACATTGTGCCGTTGCCAAGCGATCCATTTTCCTAAATGCCTGACTTTTAACTAGAACAAAACATGTTTGGTTTGACAGTTAAGTTTGACAGATGTCAAAATATAGCTCAGCACTTTATGAACAACTAAATTTATAACCTTTTACTCCTCTATGTAAGATCTTCATATATTTAACTACCTTTCCTGTACAATCGAAAACGTTTCAAGCTTAGTTTGGCAACAACGTCGAGTCGAAATTGTTTAAGGGGTTAGGCCACTCTAAAGGGCCACAAAAAAGGCATTTTTTGAGATTTTTTTCGGGAAAACTATTAAATAAATATGATTTTTGACAAAATACATTTATTATACATACATATAATTAACTGCTTATAACTATTTAATTATTTTAATTTTAATAAGTTGTTGAAAGGTTTCCGCTTGTACATAGAAATATCTACAGAAGTACGTAGGATTTTTTCAATATATGCATTTTTGACAAAATCGGGGGTCTCTTAAGCAAAAAGTAACAATTTGGACTAAAAAAAATTTCGAAATTTGTTAATAAAAAAACTAAGCAAAAAAATCCTACGTACTTCTGTAGAAAATGTGTTTCTGAAGATGTTGTTGTTGTTATCAAAATTTCAAGTGAATCGGTTGTAAATTGTTTGAGTTATGTTTCCGGTCAACTTGAAAACAGCAGTTTTGAGATAAACGCGTTTAAAGTTTTGAGTATGCCTTACCGATTGAAAAAGGCTAGAGAGCGAAAATGGGGCATTTAGAATTTTTTATCTGTTATAATCTTTCGGGATAACATTTTTGAGACCATATCATTTGAAAGGAAAAAATATCCATTCTAGAGGGGCCTAACCCCTTAAGTTATTAAATTTTCTCTTACAGCAGATTCTATTAGATATAACAGCACATAATCCAATTGCACAATGTCCGTTCAAAACACTCTCTGTTAGGAAGATGAACTATTTTAAAACTGCTCTCTTAGTTGGATCAGGTTGTGAACATTTTTATAATTGCATTTCGAAACGTTGGTTGAGCTTTCGCTAGTTTCATATCTTGAATTAATGAGCAGATGGTGCGTAGTCTCTGTACTTTTGGAGTAATGAGCCGGTTGGGTAATGGCTGAACTTCTTCTTGATTGTTTCAAAATATTTCTTGTTCAGATTTATTTAAGTACTTCTAGCTGCGGATGAGAGGCTCACATTTGGTTGGGTTGAAAATCAGCGCTGAACTCAACTTAACCTTTGGTCATAATCAGATTGCTTTGTGTTGGCAAACAACGTTCTTTACTTCTCCTACATTTTGTATAGAAATGTCTGCATTAAGCCAACAATTATGCACAAATGACTATAAAACGCCACGCCAAAATTTACTATAAAATTATATATGTGTATCCTGCTTTCTTTTTACGACTTTTTCAATACACAAACAATGAAATGAAATCAAGAGCAGGAAGTATTCAATAATGCATACAAATACATATACAACTCAATCATAAAATCTACACTTTATACAGTAAAAATGCGCTGAAGTTGAACAATTTATGCAGTTTTATAGGCCACTTATGTGATTATAAACCAGACTTTTAACCTAAAATTGTATATTCCTATAATGGATGTATGTGTGTATGTTAAACGTGTGTATGTGCGTAAGAGTATGTACTACTTTTCGCACTTGTTCGGCTAATGCTTGTAGATTTCGTCATAAAATCAAGAAAATAAAAATCCAACAAACAAAGATAAGCAATGGGATTTTTTGTTTTGTTTTCACAGTTTTATAACATTTTTATGTCTGCGCTTTGGCTACGCAGTTATAGGGGGACCACCTTCTTAGCAGATCGTAAAAATCGTCAAAGATTATGCTTACAAGTGACGTTGCTTGCATTTTATGAGCAGCCGCCAATGAGTACTTGAAATTTTATATTGTTTTTGTCCAAATTACTGCTACATACATATGTATGTAAGCATATTGCGTTGGATGTGAAACTAGACCGGGAACTTGTGACACATGCTGCTACTCGCATTTATGACCTTTTATTTTTTGATGTTGATCTGCTTTCGTCGAGCTACGCCTGCGCCCCAACCCAAAATTACGGCAAATAGGACTTAGTGAATACATATATAGTCTGATATACACATACATCTCACTTATAAAGGATGATCCATTTCGAGGTTCCCTATTTTGTTAAAGAAAAAAACACAGAAAATTCAAACTTAACGGGGAATGTTTATTATCATTCGAAAGAACATTTTTTTGCCATTTATTCTTTGCAGATCATCTCTCTCAAATGTTAGCCGTGACTACGTCTCAGATGGTCCATCCGTTGAGTCAAATTTTCGATGACTGAATCGAAGCGGGATTGTCCGTGTAGACTTTAGACTTTACATATACCCACAGGAAAGAGTCTAACGGTGTGATATCACAGGATCTTGGTGGCCAATCGACAGGCCCAAAACGTGAAATTACCTGCTGCTCACCGAAGTGTTATCTCAATAAATCCACTGATTGATGAGAAGTGTGAAAAGTAGCGGCGTTTTGTTGAAACCAAATGTCGCGGAGATCACGAGATTCAATTTCAGGCATCAAGTAGTCGGTCGCCATTGACGGTTACATTCTCACTGGCATCATTTTTGATTCCACCGGTCCAAAAACCACACCAAACTGTTCTTTTTTCTGGTTGAAATGGCAGATCTTGAATCTCTTCAGATAGCTTTTCGTCCCAAATGCGGCAATTTTGTTTGTTATATCCCCTTTGACCCAGAAATGGGCCTCATCGCTGAACAAAATTTGGCTCGAAAACTTCGGATCTTCTTGGAACTTTTCAAGAGACCATAGATCGAAGCGATGTCGCTTGGGAAGGTCGAGCGGCTTCCGTTCTTGCACAAGCTGTATTTTGTACGCTTTCAATTTAAAATCTCGACGTAAAATGTTTTAAATCGTTCCATACGTCAGTACGAAATGTTGCGAACAGCACCGAATCGACTCTCCACGGTCTTCGTGTACACTCTCAGCTACGGCCGCTATATTTTCTTCACTGCGTGCTGGACGTGGTCTATTCGGTCGAATATTATCCAATAATTAATGCTGAGTCACAAGATGGGTGTTGGCGTTGCGAATAGTACGCTCAGTAGGCTGATTATGTTGACCAAAAGTTGAACGAAGCGCGCGAAACATATTATTTACAGAACATGAATTTTCGTAATAAAGTTGAATGATTTCAGGCGTAAGTCTCTCCATGATGAAATGCCAAACAATACTGAACAAAAATAGCATGACAGCTTGACACGACTCACGCGTGATCTGTAAAAAAAAAAAAAAGGCTACTGAAAAAACGACCTCTACTTGGATCACCCTTTATATGTAGTTAATACAGATACATATATAACTAAAATGAAATTACGCTGCATTACTTTGACAGCAGCTCCCTTTTGAATATTTATACAATTTCTTTTGCGCTTTCAATTTTTTCGCTTTCATGTGTTAGTTGTTTTTTATGATTGTTGTTGTAGTATTTTCACATTTTTACGACTTTTGCGCATGCAATTTAAGTGAAATGTAACTATATGTGTATGAGTTGTTGCTATATTTGCGGAGAACAGCATGCGAACATATGTACCTCAGTACATACTTACAAAAAAAAAAACCCCACCTTTCCGCGCCTCCGCCTTGGCCTTACGCCATTAACAATTCCGCCATATCTTATGGCTGCTCGCGATAATGTCAAATTTATTGCATTATTTTGCCTCACTTGCCACGGTTATGCTGCTGCCAGCCACTACTACTGCTGTCGCTGTTGCTGTTGCTGTCGCTGCGGCAGCAGTTGGGGTGTGCATAAATCAAAAGCCAAGGCAAATGTGCCGCTACTGCCCCAACCAACTCCAACTGTTCAAACTGCATTTTTATGGCACTCACATACATAAATATTCTATGCGCACTATCTCGCTTGCACTCTCACTCTCAACGCGCTTTCATTCTCTTTCACTCTGCCAACCAGCCGAAGCACTTGGCGCTCTGCGCCTTGGCTACTCCATCCATTGGGGCAATGTGATAATAAATGCTATAAAAATGAAGAAAAATGTGGTTAATTTTATGAGTTTCTTCCTTTCGTGCTACCAATTTTCATATAATTTACGAGTATTCTTTGAGTTGAGTTTTTACTGTTGTTGCCCTTTTTTTCGTTGCGCCACTTCGTCGCTGTCGTTCGCTGCCTCTTTTTCTGGCTATTCTCGTTCATAACGTCTTTGAAATTGCATAAATATTACGACGACCAGCCGTCAGCTGCCTCCAGCGGTGCTATTGAAGTGTTGTATGTTGTATACCAACAAAGCGAACCAAGCCAAAAAAAAAGAACCAAAAAAAGCCAACAAAGCCATCACCAAAGCGCTTCCATACACGTCTCTTTCAACCGCTCGTTTCCCACTCGACAGCGCACTTCGCACTTGTGCATAATTGACCAGGGTTTATAGTAAAGTGCAATTGTAGCCATGGCTATAAAATATATATATGTAAGTGTATGTAAATAATTTATATTATATATTTGTATGCTTTGTAGATTTATATGGCAATACATTAATATAACAGTAAATGTTAAATGTATTTGTATTTGCTTGCTTTGGGTCTATGTACGAGTATGTGGAAGATTTATTTTATTATGAAGGAAATTAATATAAGTGAAAATTATGACTCGAAGCTCGATTCATATGATATTTAAATACTAGCACAGACCTGAGTGAACTCAAGAGCCATTGGAAAGAGAAAATCTTAGGAATTCTTCAAATTCATATACAAAACCACCACTTCGGTTTAAGCGAAAGTTTGCTGCATAAAGAACCACCTCTGAAGTCATATAAAGGGACATCCCAGTCGACGAACTTTTTCAATAGCCTTTTTTAGACAGATCACGCGAGAGTCGTGTCAAGCTGTCATGCTACTTCTATTGAGTATATTTTGGTATTTCATCATGGAAAGACTTACGCCTGAATAACGTTTACAAATCTTTCAACTTTATTATGAAAATTCACTTTCTGTAAAGAATGTGTTTCGCCCGCTTCGCTCAACTTATGGTCAACATAATTGGCCTACTGAGCGTACTATTCGCAACACCATCACCCATCTTGAGAGCCAGCACTCATTATTGGATAATACTCGACCGTATAGACAAGTCCAGCAAACAGTGAAGAAAATATAGATCCAATAGTTGAGAGTGTACTCGAAGACCGTGGAGAGTCGGTTCGGTGGCGTTCGCATCAACTCGGATTGACGTATGAACGAGTTGGCGCATTTTACGTCGAGATCTTAAACTGGAAGCGTACAAAATACAGCTTTTGCTAGAACTGAAGCCACTCGACCTTCCCAAGTGACATCGCTTCGCTCTATTGGCTCTTGAAAAGTTCCAAGAAGATCCGACGTTTTCGAGCGTTTTGTTCAGCGATGAAGCCCATTTTTGGTTCAATGGGCAAAATTGCCGCATTTGGGATCAAGAGCTGCCATTCCATCTAGAAAAAACAACGGTTTGGTGTGATTTGTGGGCCGGTGGAATCATCGGTCCATATTTCTTCAAAAATGATGCAGGTGAGAAAGTAACCGTCAATGGCGACCGTTATCTCGCAATGATAACCGATTATTTGATGTCTGAAATTGAAGCTCGTGATCTCCGCGACATTGGGTTTCAACAAGACGGCGCCGGATAATTTCACGTTTTGGGCCGGTCGATAGGCCACCAAGGTCCTGTGATATCAAACCGTTAGACTTTTCCCTGTTCAGATATGTAAAGTCTAAAGGCTATGCAGATAATCCCACTTCGATTCGGGCCTTGGAGCAAAACATCACGCGTGTCATTCGCCAGTTACCAGTCGAAATGCTCGAACGAATCATAGAAAATTGGACTCAACGAATGGACCATCCGGGACGTAGCCGCGGCCAACATTTTCGAATGATAATAAACATTCCCATTAAATTTGAATTTTCTATGTTTTCTTCTTTATAAAAGAGGCTGTATGTATGAATGCATGTATATAGTTTCTTGCTTATAGTTTCCGAAATCGCTCAGCTGATTTTGTTAAAATTTTCAAGATGGCCTTATTGGAGCTCAGATAGTGTTTCTGTGAATTTTTTCAGCAAGTCGACCTTGCGCTAATCTATCCCAAAATGATATTATTTATTGTTCGATTTAATTGAAATTTGGTTCGCAGGTAACTTTTTGTCCAAATTAACACAGGGAACACTGTTTCTTTCGGACAGTGGGTCTAGAACTGATAAAAAACAAACAAATTGTACCAAACGAACTAATGGTACAATTCACTTCAAACTCAATTCTTGCCAGGAAGCTGGTCAGATACCGATCTAATTGAGACAAATATTTTTAAGGTTCGATTTTGCTAAGTTTTTCTGCGAAGGTATCTTTTTTTCTAGACAAACAAAAATCGAATATTGATCAGGGCTCAAGTTTGATTTACTTGTTATTTAATACGTTGGTTTGTTTTTGTCTAGATTAACATATATTACACTACCTTTTTTCCGGGAAGCGAATCACAGTTCGTCTCGGCAGGAAATGTCAAGTCCTTCGAGTATATTTCTGACATGAAATAAAAGCTCCTCATAAAAATCCATCGACAGTTCGAAGGAGGCTTAGAATAAACTGTAGGTCCCTCCATTTGTTGATAAAAACATCAAGACGCAAAACCAAATTGGAGGAGGAGTTCGACTAAATATCGCTTCAGCGGTTATAATGCGCCAAATATAAATATAGGATCACAGTTCAACAGTTCGATGGACATGATTGAGATAAAAATTTAGATCTCACTGCGTCATATTATCATACAGTTCATTTTGAATTTTTTATTGATTCAGTTACAACCATTTGGTCCCGAACTATTTTTAGTCGTCTAATCTTATGCCAACAAGCGTAGACCAAATTTTTGGCATTTGACTTACTTCGCAGCATTAATATTTACATTTTTGTTGAAGAATGAAATAATTTAGAAACTAGGTAAAATCAGATCAAGTCTTGTAGCAGTAGCGTATCACTTCCTTGACGCTTGTCAGCTCAGCTCTATACGGGCGTCAAACTAAATTTACTTTTTAAGAAAAAAAAAACAAAGAAAGCAAAAAAATTTGACCTAGTCTACTCTTCTTGGATGCGATTATGTTTTTACACAAATTTTATAAAACCTTATTTACGATGATGGCGTCGCTGAGGGACGAGCTGAACAGGATCATAAAGATTTGCTGCATACAATATTTGAAGTAGATTTTTGTGAAGAGAACAACATGTATAGTTCTTTAGCCTTCCCAAAGTTTGGGGTTAAAATATTGTACTCAGCGCCGATTAAATATTTAATATTGAATAAAAATGCTATACTTCTATCAGAAAAATGCCGGGTATTGGTCAGTAAAACAAAAAAAATGCGCTTCCAAAGTAGGCCGCTTCTGAAATGATGACAATGTACATATAATCCAATCATCAAGACATTTTTTAAACATATTTTCTGTAATAAACTTCAGTTTACGTTTCGAATTCTCTGCTGACTCTTCTATTAACGGGCGTCACTGTGTAGTAATTTAAGTTTTTGAAAGAGAAGAAAGTCTACCACTGGCATATCAGGTGAATACCACTCGAATACGGTTGTTAATCGATGATTCTTGCGCTTTTTTTTTGTTTTTGGCCAGAATTTCGTTCAAAATTATAGCCTAGTATTATCGAGGTGCATAAAGCATAATTTTAAGTATTGTAAAAATGTTTAAGCATGATAGGGCAAGTATGCAGCCCCATGTTTTCCAGTGGTACCAATTTTTCTAAACTAATTAAGCAAGTTTACGAAATATTTTACTGACCAATCTTCATGATTTTCTCAATTTCGCCACGCCCATAACTTTTAGGAATTTTGTTTTTATTCATTAGCCGAAAAAATCAACATCGAACCCAGGCCTTCTGAATTGTAATACGCAATGCTAACCACTCGGCTATCGTGGCCTCAAACACCTTCGAAAAAAAATTTAAAAAAAAACCTTGGCTGCAAAAAACCTCAACCAGGGAACAATATATTACAATATTACAATATATCTGTGCTCAGGGTTTTACTACGATAGCTAGCTTACATACATATATATGAGGTACTACTACTTATCAACTACTACTTCGAATATACACGTTACAGCTATTTACATTAGATCAGCTATTTAGATGCGATGATGAACTATAATCAATGGGGTACTATTTCTCCCCTTTACGAATATTCAGGCATTTAGATTCGGTGAGGTTCTGCACCTCTACTCCTTCCGAATGAGGGCGGACGTGTGTTCGAGCTTCGAGCGAGAAAAGCTCAGACTTCGTGTTGAGGTGCTACTCCCTGCCTTTACGAATATATTCGTTTTTAGATAGGGCGAGAATCTACTCCTCTACCTCTATGACCAGTTTGAGGACAAACGTGCGATCCAAGTAGAGGTACTTTTTCAAGATACTTTTTTTGACACATCACGTGTGAGTCATGTCAAGCTGTCATGTTATTTTTTTTTTTTCAGTATTGTTTGGCATTTCATCATGAAGAGACTTACGCCTGAACAAAGTTTACAAATCAGTCAATTTTTTTACGAAAGTTCAAGTTCTGTAAAGAGTGTGTTTTGCGCGCTTCGTTCAATTTATGGTCAACATAATCGGCCTACTCACCCATATTGAGATCGGCCGTAGCTGTGAGTATACACGAACACCGTAGAGAGTCGATTCCGCGCCGTTGACCTCAACTCGGACTAATGTATGGAGCTTGTGCAAGAACTGAAGCCACTCGACCTTCCCAACGACGTTTGGAGCCAAATTTTGATCAGCGATGAGGACAATTTCTGGCTCAAAAGGTATGTAAACAAGTAAAATTGCCGCATTTAAAACGAAGAGCAACCTGAAGAGATTCGTGAGCCGCCATTTCATCCAAAAAAAAGCAACGGTTTGGTGTGTTTTGTGGGCCGGTGGAATCATCGGTTCACATTTCTTAAAAAATGATGCCGTTGAGAACGTAACCACCAATAGCGACGGTTATCGCGCAATTCTAACCGACTATTTGATGTCTGAAATTGAAGCCGTAATCTCCGCGACTGTTGGTTTCAACAAGACGGTGCCATTTCCCACACATCGCATCAACCAATGGATTTATTGAGAGAACACTTCGGTGAGCAGATAATTTCACGTTCTGTGCCGGTCGATTGGCCACCAAGATCGTGTGATATCACACCGTTAGACCTTTTCCTGTGGGTATATGTAAAGCCTAAAGTCTATATGGACAATCCCGCTTCGATTAAGGCCTTGGATAATGGCCGGCCACATTTACGTGCATAGGTATGTACCATATACAATTTCTTTTTTTGAATTTCAATCATTTTAATTTTATGTTTAAAATGTATAGAAACTTCATTTTACTTGAATTCACTTAATCAATAAAATTATATCCTATATTTCTGAAAGGAAAAATTTTAAATTAATTAAGAATATTAATTTTTGAACTCCTTCATTGCCATAATACCCTATGAACAAAACGTAAATATCTTTTCAACTGTTTTGAACAATATTTGTTGTGCATTGAAGCAGAATTCGAAACACCGACGGCAAAACGTGTTTAATCCATTAGACAAAAAAGGCAAGAAAAATGCAGTAAAAAACCACATCTACGGGTATATATGTATGCATGTATGTGCTTGCGGTGTAAACTTTTTCACTACATATCACTTAACTACTAAAATTATCAACCAAAGCGATACTAAGTTCACTAAGTAATAAAGTGAACTATTGAAGGTCCTTTTTAAGCTTCACAAAAAAAACGCGCCAAATGGAAGTGTGCAAAAGTTTTACGCGAGTATAAGCTGTGTGTGCATGCGCGTAAATACATACATACATACATATAAATGTAAGTACACTTGTAAAGTACTATACTTATAAAGTATGTATGTAATGCATGCTACGCGCATCATGGTGCTAACCAACTTTTTAATGCCACTAAAGAGCCAGAAATGTGAACGATTTACAAGCGAATGCAGCCATTTAGTAGCTTGAGTGGTGCATACAACAATTTAAACACAAGCGTCGTTGCGTGACGTTGCGACGTCAGCGGCAGCACACTGGAGTGCTTGCGACTTGCAACTTGTTATGCCGACAGCGCGCACAATAAAAATAAAAATGAAAATAAAAATAAAAACGAAAATTATAGCGCTCCTCTTTATGTGGTTGTATGTATGTATGTATGTGGCTCCTCATCGTTGCTTGTTTGCTGTGTTGCTACTGTTGTTTGTTGTTGTGGCATTTATTTTTGCCGCCGCCGCTGTTGTACTGAAAGGCGTGATAAACGTGACAGTTTAATTGCAACCTTTCGGTCACTTAACCAAACGCAATGATTGCCGCTGACAGCAGCGCACGTCGTATGGTGAGTGAGTGAGCAGTGTGTGTGCGCGCGCGAAATGAATATAAAAAATGAGCACCCTATGTGCTCTAACGCTCACTATTAGTGAATGAATAGCTTGAGAGCATATTAAATTAAGATTTTATTTATTATTTACCAGCGCGATGCCGAAGAGTATGGCGCTCAGCATATGCCGAACGCTCTACAACGCGCTCAATAAACTGCGCTCCATGCACACTTTTCACAAAGGTAACCCCAAATTGAAGTGTTGCCGTTGCGTTGTGAGACCAACTAACGTCGTGATTGGTTATATTTTGGTGATCAAGAGCGTTGAGCTGAGCGTATTTTGTCTTACTTGTGAGCAAGTATATCAGTCCATGCATGTGTAGGTGCCTATTTCTTATAGAATTTTTTAACGCTTCTCGCAACAACAAGATCTGCGTTGAGAAAAACCTGTTACACTAACATTTGTTATGCGCGCTCGCTCTCTCTCCTTTTGAAATTTACGCTCTTAGCAGCGCGTAGCACCGCTGCATATTTGCCACACTATTAACAAACCACTTGACAGCTGGTTGCCACAATTAGCAAGAGTACTCACACACACACACACACACACACACGCTTGTAAATAACGGCTTACAACAAATCAACTACACAAGTTGCATACGTTTTTGTGGCGCATGCGATTTGATTGGACAAAAAGTACGCCATATTTGAAAATTACTCTATAGCGCGCTCACTCACACTCAATAGTGCCTACTCGCTTGCTACCATTGCGTTCTACCGCAGCGTGCTCATTTCAGGTTATGAGTGCAACAACGCACACTAGCGCAAATGCAATGAAGTACACACGCTCTGAAAGAGCATAATTGAGTATAACTAAAAGCGCAGCGCTCTAACTAGCAACGAGTGCACTAACCATTAGCTCGCCAACCAAGCTGCCTTAGCAAGTTGTGTGTCACGGAAAAATCAGTTCGTTTTTGGCTTTCTTTGCGTTTGGACGTGTTTGAAAAATAAATTCGGAACGTAGTCAAGTGAATATTTTTTGGCTATATGTGTAACCAACCAAGCAAATTTGACAGTCATAATAAATGGTTGTGCTAACAGAAAGCAATAAAGTTAAAAATACATTTGAAAAGCGTCAAAATATATAACATCTATGTGTCTGAACAGCCTCTAAATAAGGCTTGTGATTTTTAAACATAAAAAAAGTTAAGAGAGAAAAAATTTGGCGAAAAAATTGCTAAAAATTGCTAAAAAAAAAAACAGTGTAAAAAAATTTCATTTCCCTTGCAAAGTGCTTGCACAGTTCAAAGTGCTCTATCTAAAACATTAAATTGCGCTAACGCTGCATAATAAAATACTGGATTAACAGCGTGAAATCTGCTAACAACAAAAAAAAAGCAACCATAAATAATTGGATTAACCGCAACTGCTAACTACATACTATAATAAGTTTAGCAGCACCACCACCTTTGCACTCATTGGATTAACATTTTTTTTTTGTGGATTAGCTGTATTATTCAACTTTATTACCCACGCTTTCTACACAACCTTTGGATTTGCGTAAAATGGTTGTTTTAGAAGGTGGCGGCGGTGTTGTTACCATTGGCAACAACCAATATTTGCAACCGGATTACTTGTCACCCATACCAGCAACGGTAAGTTTCAGAGGGAAAAAAAAAAATTTTTTTTTAAATAAAGAGATAAGGAAGCAACACAAAATAGAAAAAATAATGAGCTTTTCAGATAATTAAGCGATTTTGTAGGTAATTTTAGGTATCAAAAATAAAGGTTTAGCCGGTAGCGAAGGAATTAAAAAAAGAGTAGCTAATGGAAGCGCTATATCAGAACGCCACTTAAGAAGTGATGAAAAAAATATCTAAAAACATTATTAAATTACAATAAATATAAACAAATAAAAACAAACAAAGAAATTGCATTAAATAAGAACTAATTTTAATAAAAATATAAAATAAAATAAAATAATAAAAACAAAATATAAATAATAAAAATAAAAAATAAAACTAAAAATAAATATAAAAATAAAAATAAAAATAAAAAATAAAAAATATGCTAACAATTATTTATTAAAAAAAAATATTTTACAAAATATATATATAAATATATATCCAAAAAAATCAATTAACTAATATTTAATAAATATTTAAAAATAATTGAGTAAATGAAAAAATTAAGAAAAAAAAACATTTTTTAAAATAAACTTCAAAAAAAAACTTGTAAAACTCCAAAAAAAAATTTAAAATTTGTATTGATAAATAAAAACAAGTATTTTTGTGAAATAAAAGTAAGAATTGTGTGAATGCAAATCAAAGCAAATTATATAATGAAAACATTTTTTAAATAAATTAGGATGTAAAATTTTTAAAAGCATCAGCGCCAAATTTAAAAAAAAAAAGTTAAAAAAAAAACTATTCTAATATTATACAAGTAAAAATTGAATGACTTTTTCACAACTCTCCTGGCTACGAAATAAAAAAGCAAAGCGTAGTTTCAACGAAAAAAAAAATCAAAAAATTCTAACTAAAATTTTGAATTTTCGATTTTTTTGGAAAAGAAAACGAAAATATTTATTTATTTCACACTTTTCTTTTATTATTATTATTATTATTTTAATATTTTAAAATTTATTTTCATCTTCATTTTGTTCACTCTTTCTCTCTCTGTTTCAATACCACATACAAAGTAATGTACGCCGAACGGCTGCGTCAATCTCATGAAAACTTCACATTAACTTTCTCCTAATATCCATTTATATTTCCTAATTTGGTGGAATTTGGTCTGGTGGTTCTCAAGTTATAAGCGTTCATCAAAATTTGTTTGATTTTTATCTATATGGATAATGCTGCGGTAGCTTGAAAAATATTTCCTAAATTAAGCTTAATCGCTAGAAAAACTTATAAAAGTAAATAAGAAAACATCACGCTACAAGCTGACAAAATTAATTAAAATTACAAATTAATAATTAAAATTTCAAAACTCAAAATTCAAAATTCACACTTCAAAATTCCAATTTCCAAATTTATTATTAAAAATTAAAAATTAAAAATTAAATATTAAAATTGGAAATAAAATATTTAAAATTAGAAAATTAAAAATTAAAAACTTATAATTAAAAATTAAAAAATAAAATTGAAAATTACAAATTAAAAATTAAAAATTAAAAATTAAGAATTAAAAATTAGAAACTAAAAATAAAAAATTAAAATTAAAAATTAAAAATTAAAAATTAAAAATTAAAAATTAAAAATTAAAAATTAAAAATTTCAATTAAAAATTAAAAATTAAAAATTAAAAATTAAAATTAAAAATTAAAAAATAAAAATTAAAAACTAAAAATTAAAAATTAAAAATTAAAAACTAAAAATTAAAAAATAAAAATTAAAAATTAAATATTAAAAAATTAAAAATTAAAAAATTAAAAATAAAATATTAAAAATTAAAAATTAAAAATTAAAAACCAAAAATTAAAAATTAAAAATTAAAAATTAAATCTTAAAAAATAAATATTAAAATTTAAAAGATTAAAATATTCAAAATTAAAAAATTAAAAATTAAAAAATTAAAAAATTAAAAAATTAAAAAATTAAAAATTAAAAATAAAAACTTAAACTGAAAAATAAATATGATATATAAAATGTGAAATAAGAAAAATGAAAATTAAAAATTAAAAATTATAATTAAAAATGAGAAATGTAAAAAGAAAAAAGAAAAATGGAAAATGAAAAATGAAAAATGTAAAAATGAGATAAGAAATATGAATTATGAAATATGAAAAATGAAAAATTAATAATGAAAAATTAAAATTGAAAAATGAAAAATTAAAATTGAGAAAAGAAAAATGAAAAATGAAAAATGAAAAATGAGATATGAAATAAAAATTATGAAATATGAAAAAAGAAATATTAAAAATTTAAAATTAAAATTGAAAAATGAAAAATGAAAAATGAAAAATTATAAATTAAGAATTAAAATTAGAATTAAAGTATTTAAAAAAAGTTATATAGAAATAACCAAAATTATACATACATAAGAACATAAGGAAAAAAATCGAATACAAATAAAATCGAAATATTAAATAATCAATGAGTTAACACATGCGGAAATTAAAATATATTAAAATTCAAGCCACTATTTGTAATTGAAAATTCCACAAACAACTTAATATTATGTTTAAAGCTGACTTATTTTGGAAACAAAGTAAAAATATATATTTACGTATCGGCTTGGAAGCCGCCGCTGTTTATAGGTCATACGAAAAGTTAAAACGAATTTCTAACAGGCTTTTAAATAATTAAAATAATATGTTTAGTAATATAAAAATATAAAAAATTTCCCATTAGAAAAATTGTATAAAAATTGAGTTTATTTTGTTTAGATAAAAAGCAAAATAAAACAATTAATAGAATTATGCAATGTATGTCTACCATTTGGTACTAACACTGGAAAAAATTTATCAAAATAATAATAACAATAAAAGTAGCAAAATTTCGTGCTTTTTTTAAATTTGTAAATTTTTAATCAAAAATAATTTTTTTTTTAATTTAAAAAATTAAAATTTGTAATTTTTTAGTTATGCGTGGAACGGCATTATTTTTCAAAAAATTATACAGAAAATGAAATTAAATAGTTTCTGCATTCAAAAAACCACAACAAATTTTAATTTTTTATTTTTTTTCCTCCGAAGCGCTACAGCTCGCTGTTGCAAAGTCAAAAAGTTAATTATTTTCCATTTTAAAGAGTATTTATTATATCGTTTTAATCCATTTTTTTATTTCATCTTAAAAAAACATGTTAAATTCACTCGTAAAAGAGAATTTAATGCATCATTAAAAGTATAATCAAAAATTTAATAATTTAAAATATATATATATATATATATATCTATGTAGAATGAAAAACATTAAATTCAATTTATTTTTATTATCATAACACCAATTTTATTGACTTCATAATCTTTGTGTCACAATATGGACTCGAAATGTTGGTCATTATAGTCACAAAAAATGTCTTTATGATATTGTCATTGGCGGTGAAAGCGGTTTTATAGCCTGAAATTCTTTCAAAATGTAGCTATGAGAACTGAATTATGATTGTTTTTATGTAAAAACAAAAATGTACGACATAAAAATGAAAAAGTCTCGAAAATAAAGTATGCAAAATATTAGTGTTTAATAATAGCGGTAGTATGGGTTGGGCGCATCGGTAGAGGGGAGTATGAATTATATGATGCGCGAGCATTCAAATATAAAGCACAATAAAGTTATATGTACATATGTATATTTATATATGCAGAAAGAATAGCGATTTTTATTAGAAAGCAGCACAAAATTTTTTCGTCAGCGAAAATTTACCAAATTTTTTTTTGGAACTCTTAAAAAACAGCTTTGAATAAAACATTTTTTCGTTTTACTATGTTCTTCTTTAGATTTTTTTAATTATTTATAACTGTAATATTTTACTTTAATTACCCACATACTTTACTTACGTATGCTTCTCCCCTCTTTTCCCCTTCCAGATGGACTCCAAGAAAAGCCCACTTGCTCTCTTGGCCCAGACCTGCTCACAAATTGGCGCCGATTCGTCGGTTGTCAAGCCACTGCTCGCTATGGATAAATCAAAGAAGTCGACATCCTCATCATCATCATCCACCTCATCGAATGCCAGTACGGACTTGAGTACTTCCAAGTCACCGAATCAGGCTAAATCACCCAAATCCACTACACCCACCACCACTGAGGTGAAATTGGCTTTTAAGCCGTACGAGACAAACGTGCTTAGCGCTCAAAATCACAATACATTCAAGTCGGCAGCAACAATTGCGGACGAACAACGGCCCAGCTCAAAGTGCTCCTCCAATGGTGGCAATGATAACAATACACGTGCACCATCGCGCAGCAAGTCCAATTGCACACCGGATGCAGCACATAAGTTGGAGAATGGTCATGGCGCCACACCGACACCCGGTGATAATAATCGCAAAACAGTGTCACCCGCCGGCTCATCACAACGTGGTGCCAGTCCAATTGTACGCTCCGGCATGGAAGTTCTCAACAACGTCAACGGTTCGGCCACACATCCGAAGGAGATGAGTAGCATGGCTGCCGCTGCAGCGGCCGCTGCTGCTGCTTACAAAGCAGCCGGCCCATATGGCATGAATCCCTTATCGGCACTTTGCTGTCCACCCGGCATGGAACAACACGCCAATCCCGCTTTCCGTCCACCATTTGCCGGCGGCTTTTCACATCACCATGCTGCCATGTTAGCTGCTGCTGCTGCAAGTGGCGGTTACCCAGGCGGACCCAATGGACCGGGCGCACAACCCAGTCCCTACATCAGTTATCAACGCATTAAGACACCATCGGGCGGCGAAGCTATTGTACCCGTTTGCAAGGATCCCTACTGCCCTGGCTGCCCGTATTCGGCACATACACAACAAATGCTTATGGGTGCACCCTGTCCGGCCGGTTGTACACAGTGTGAACACCAAAAATATGGCATGGCTATGATGGGCGGTGCTGCTGGTCTCCCACCGAGTCATCCTTATTCGCAAGCCGCCGCTGTTGCCGCCGCTAGTGCTGCTGCTGCACGCTCTGCGCCATACGTATGCAGTTGGGTGATAGGCGACGCCTATTGTGGCAAACGTTTCCAGACCTCCGATGAACTATTCTCACATCTACGCACACACACCGGCAATCTCTCGGATCCAGCTGCTGCCGCTGCAGCATTGGCACAGTCACAAGCCCAATCACTACTAGGCACACTCTTTCCACCATCAGCTCTGCGCGCTGGCTATCCAACACCACCATTGAGTCCGATGAGTGCTGCTGCTGCGGCGCGTTATCATCCATATGCCAAACCTGGCGGCATACCAGCAAGTGCATTGTCAGCGCCATCCGCTTTCGGCATGACTGGCTTCAATCCGGCTGCAGCAGCTGCTGCTGCGGCTTTAGGACCATACTACTCGCCGTATGCGATGTATGGTCAGCGCATTGGCTCGGCAGCCGTACATCAGTAAGCGCAACGAGCCGTGTACGAGCGAGGCTAATGAGACGAGCATTAGAAAGAGAGAGAAAAAACGACAACAAGGCTAGTCAAGGAGAACGAAAGGCTAACCGTGTGATCTTTGAGTGTTGCGTGTGTGCGTACATGTCGATTGCGAGGCCAACGATAAATTGGCGACACAGTGCACAGTGGGCTGCGCGCTCAGTTACAATCTGCATACCAAAAAGCAAAAATAAAAATAAAATAAAAAATGAAGGAGATGAGCAAAGCAAAGATCTGAAAATGGTGGTTAAAATTGCACAAAATAGGCAAAAAAAAAATCATAATTAAAAACAAACACAAAAAAAAAACGTTAAAAATGATTAATACATAATTGCGTTTCAAAAAAGTATAAAAATCATAACAAAAAAATATTTCAATTTGAGAATGCGCTAATGTTGCGATCATTTGACACTGTGATACTAAAATGTAGTTGGATGCTAAGCTTATTAGGTTTTAAATGATAAAAATATGACTTACATACGCATATGCACGTATGTTTGTATGTGCGAAAAGCGTAAAATATAATTAAATATTTTATTTTTTTTTAGTTTTAAAATGCAGCCAAAGCATTTTTCCAATAACCATGAAACCTTAACAAACACAATCACCTAAACTAGTTTTTTTCTTTTGTTACTATTAATTTAAATAATAATAACTATGTATGCACATACATATGTACGTTTTGCTTTGAATTATATAATTTTAAGCGTGAAAATTATGAATTGACTTTTTATTTATGTTAGTATAGAGAGAGAGAGGCCATTCAAGGGCCTTTCACATACACACACAGCACACACATACATATGTTTTAATGGCTTTTCAAAAAAATCTTAATTTAGCTAAGTAATAAATGTAATATACATATATACAAATACATGTACATGGAAAACATGAAAAACTTGACATATTTATGTACAACCCATGTTTAACTGTACACTTATAATAAGCGCTTGTATGTGTTTATATACTTGGAAAAAAATCTGTATAAAAAAAAAAACAAAAATCATAAAAAGTCAAAAACTTCAACTACAAACTTGATGGCATAATTAGTTTTCATTTTACATTTAAATGAAAATAATAAAAATACATATTTAAAAAAACACATTTTTCTTATCATTTAAGGGGTTAACCTGCCTCAGAGGCTAAAAAAAGGAAATTTCACAATTTTTTTTTTTATATATATATATATATTTTATATAATTCACCATATCAAAGATACATATTTAAACAGTATTTTGTGAAATTTTTATGCAATAATTCCAAAAACTCAGCCGTTGATGCCTCATCTCCCATGAGGTCTCAAAAGAAAATGCTCTCACCGTGGACAGCATAACTCATTATTGGTTAATATAAAATTAAAAAACCAAAAATATTTCGTTAGCAGATGGATAAATCTCGTTATTGGACAGAGGAAAAAAACAAAAAATTAAAATTTAATTTTTTCACACACTTTGAATAAAAAAACACTTCCAAAGGGTCTCTCTCTTAAAATTTTACTCCGATCGATAGAAATTTTAGGAGAATATTTTAAACATATTTTACACATTATTAAGACAAAGAAAATATTTTTTTTTTTAAATTTTCAAACCCACCTAACCCCTTAAGAAACAAAAATATTTGAGGGGGGAACAAATTTGTTGTGGGAACACTGCTGAGTTTGGAACTGCTTATGCGATTATAGCCGCATCAGCAATAGCGCGCCACTCGTTGTCGCTATTGTTGTTGTTGTTGTTGTAGTGGCTTTGCCAACCCACCGTCTAGGGTCAGGTAGGACTAGTCTTAGTTATCGAGGTCATCTAAATAGAGGCCCAGGAAATGTGTTGTTTCGACGAGTTCGGATCAGAGGGAGAGGGGTGTTAGATGAGTCGGGTTAAGTGGGCATGCAAAGGTGGTTAGTGAACGTGCGGGGATTCGTTGCATGCAGGAAATGTGTTGGGTAGGCCAGGGTCGAGTTTGGATATATAGGAGTTAAGCCTGACACAATATCCGGACCTTAATTGTGCCAGAGTTACGCGGGTCTCTCGGTGCAGCTCGAGATTTTGTTCTTCTATGGGTGGTGATTGAACGCCGAGAACATCATTCACGGGAAGAGAGTTCACAAAGGTTATAGCCCGTCTGTAAGCGGCCCTGTCTAACGGGTCTTGTCTGTATTGCTGTACGGAGTTGTGGAAGTCAAGTGCTCCCTTCCAGCTGGTGGTTCAGCTTCCAATAAGCGTCCTCAATGTCCGATAGTAACACTGCGTGATTAACCGTGTCAAAAGCATTCGACAGGTCCAGTGCTACTAGAATAGTTCGCGCAAAGGACCGATTTTGGTAAAGGCCATTAATTATCTTAGTGTTTATAGCGTTAAATGCTGTTGTGGTGATATGCACTTTTCGGAAGCCATGCTGACGTGTAGCTGGGCACGGATGGTGTGTAAGAGACGGGAGCAGCAAGACCTTAAGGTCCCGTTCCTTCTCTTCGCTGTTTTTTGCTATTTGGAAACTTCAAGTGAAACCAGTTCGCTCTCCACCTCATCCTTCCAACGGATTGGAGTACTTTCAAAGCTGGAGCGCTTTCAACCATTCGGACGACATGAGCTAGCCAGCATAGCCGCTGTCTCTTAATTCGCTGAACTATGTTAATGTCGTCGTATAGCTCGTACAGCTCATCGTTCCATCGTCTGCGGTATTCGCTGTTGCCAACGGACCATAAATCTTCCGCAAAACTTTTCTGTCGAAAACTCCTAAAGCCGACTCATCGGATGTAGACATCGTCTAAACTTCAACACCATATGTTAGAACGGTAATGCTGAGCGACGTGTAGAGTTTGGTTTTGGTTCATCGAAAGAGAACTTTTAATTGTCTTCTCAGTCCTCAGTAGCACCAGCTGGCAAGATTGATTCTGCGTTGGATTTCAAGGCTGAAATTGTTGGTGTTGTTAATGCTGGTTCCCAGATAGACGAAATTATCTACGATTTCAAAGTTATGACTGTCAACAGTGACGTGGGAGCAAAGTCGCGAATGCGATGACTGTTTATTTGATAACAGGAGATGTGTTATCTCGTCTTTCCCTCGTTCACTACCAGATCCATTCGCTTCGCTCCTTTCTCTAACCTGGATAACAAAGAACTTACGGTGCGGTTGTTATGACCAATTATATCAATATCATCGGTATACACCAACAATTTTACACTCTTGTAGAAGATTGTACCCGGTCTATTAAGTTCTACAGCTCGTATTATATTCTCCAGCATCAAATTGAAGAAATCACATGATAAAGAGTCACCTCGTCTGAAACCTCGTTTCGTATCGAACGGCTCGGAGAGGTTCTTCCTAATTCTGACTGCGCTTCTGGTATTATGCAGGGTAAGTTTACCTAGCCGTATGAGTTTTGTAGGGATATCAAGCTCAGGCATAGCGTCGTAAAGACAGCTTCTTTTTGTGTTATCAAAGGCAACTTCAAAATCTATGAAAATATGGTGTGTATCGATTATTTTATCTTAGTTCTTCTCCAAGATTTAGCACATGGTGAATGATCAATGGTGAATTTTCCAGGTCTAAAGCCACACTGATAAGAGCCGATCAGTTTTTGACGGTAGGCTTTAATCTTTCACACAATATGATAGATAGGACCTTATATGCGATAATAAGGAGGCTTATCTCTCGGTAATTGGCGCAGCCGGTGGGGTTTACCTTTTTTGGATTGGGCAGAGCACATTTAGGCTCCAATCGTCAGTCATGCTTTTGCCCGACCATATTTTGCAAAGAAGAATGTGTTTTGCGCGCTTCGTTCAACATATGGGCAATATAATCGGCCTACTGAGCATACTATTCGCAACACCATTACCCATCTTGAGACCCAGCAATCATTACTGAATAATATTCGACCGAATAGACCACTTCCAGCAAGCAGTGAAGAAATTATAGCGGCCGTAGCTGAGAGTGTACACGAAGACCGTGGAAAGTCAATTAGGCGCCGTTTGCAGGAAATCGGACTGCCCAATGGAATGACTTGGCGCATTTTACGTCGAGATCTTAAATTGAAAGCGTACAAAATACAATTTGTGCAAGAACTGAAGCCGCCGATCTTTCCAAGCGACATCGCTTCGAAAAGCGAAAAAACAACGGTTTGGTGGAATCATCGGTACATAATTCTTCAAAAATGATGCCGGTAAGAACGTAAGCGTCAATGACGACTATTATCGCGCCATGATAACCTACTCTTTGATGCATGAAATTGAAGCTCGTGATCTCTGCGACATTTGGTTTCAACAAGACGGCGCCACTTCCCACACGATGCGATATCAATCAATGGATTTATTGGAGAGAACACTTCGGTGAGCAGATAATTTCACGTTTTGGGCCGGTCGATTGGCCACCAAGATCGTTTGATATCACACCGTTCGATTTTTTCTTGTAGGGATATATGTATAAAGTCTAAAGTCTATGCGGACAATCCCGCTTCGATTCAGGGCTTGGAGTATAACACCACGCGTGTCAGTCGGCAGTTACCAGTCGAAATGCTCGAACGAGTCATCGAAAATTGGACGAAGGAACCATCTGAGACGTAGCCACGGCCAACACTGGAAGGAAATATTTGCTTCAAAAACTAAATGCCAAAGAATGTTCTTTCGAATGATAATAAAAATTCCCCATTAAATTTGAATTTTCTGTGTTTTTTTTGCTTTAAGAAAGTAGCGAACCTCGAAATGGATCACCCATTATATGCCAAGCAGTGTATATATAAAAATATTTGATTCAGGATAGCGAAACCATACAGCTGTTGAATTGAATATTATTTATAATAATATTTTGCTTATGTATACTGCTACCGATATTGGTTTCAAAGGAAGCTTTAGAAGCCAATAATAAATATTTATTATTTTCTTTAGATTCTTTAGTAGCTCCAAAGAAAAAACCGTGTAATACGCATTTAAAAAAATATACATATGCAACCTAATGACGCAGAATAAAAATTAGTTTTGATGATATTAATTATAATATTAAATACGTTCGCTTAGATAGCGTTTTTAACCAAATTTTTTTCTACTACAATACAATTGAAAAATTAATACGTTGGCTGAACTTTCAAGTTTTAAACGACATTTACGTTCAAAGTATCAGAGCTATACAAAATAAAATAAAATTTCTGAGGTCAACATTCTCAAATTATCAAAAACGCAAATTTTCATTAATATCCCATCATAAATTTCGCCCACATTTTATATGAAAGGGTGGCACTGTGCGCCGTTTTGTCAATATTAATCAAAAGGCAAATACATATTACACACACTTGTGTGCGTACGAATGTACATATTTACGATCATTATTTATTTTTGAATTGACTGTTAATTTATTTGAAGTGAAACTATAAAAACAATTATGTAAATATTTTTGAGCACTAAAGTCGTAAATATGTTGATACATGGATTGCTGCTAATGAAAGCGCTTGTATATGCATATATACTTACATTTATATTACGATATATGTGTTTGCATTCAAATTTTTGTGCCTATATATATGTATGTATATGTAAATTTGTATGAGTTTATTTTACTTCCATTTATTTATATTTATTCATGTGTGTTTCTGCTTGCCCGACGCTTCATTTTTCATTCAATTCAATTTAGTTATTTGTCAACTGCGTAAACACACAAAAAGGCACACAAATTTGTCTCATGCGGTCTTTAAAAATATTAATATTGTTTTTAAAACTACTTTTCTCATGTTGACAGCAAAACAAAATAAGTTAACAATAATCATCATTATCATCATTTTAGCTTGCGTTTGCTGACATTTCGAATAGGCGTCCATAAATGTCCAAAGCGATGGCGTGGTGCGTGTGGGGGTGTGGCGGTGGAACAGTGGCGAGCGGAACGGTGGAGTTTGAACACAAAAATTACCTATTCATGTCAGGCGAGACAAAAGTGCTCGGGCAGCCGCAGCACAACAATTGACAACAATAGAAATAAAATCGTTTACAAAACTACAAAATAAAAAACAACAACAACAACAGCAATAGCGAGAAAGGCAAAAATCAGTAAAAATCAAGCACAGTAATAGCATAGTAATTGATTTAATAAATAAAATCAGCTAAATGACAATAAAAAAGGCGTAACACAAAAATCATAAACATACACATACATATGTACATATGGGTAGGAGAAGTGGGCCAGTGGGAGGAGGCGCAGTTGTGGTCCGGTGATTGTGCAGTGTGCGCTTTCAGCAGCTGTCAGTCATAAAAACTTCTCGCGACAAACGCGCTTAACATATCTAATTGAATTGTATGCGTATGTATGTGTATGTACGATTAATACACATCTGCATGCAACACTGCCAACAATGCGAGTACACCACACGAGTACGCTTGGAATATATACTCCACGCGGACAATAGAGTGATCCAAAATCAACCACAATCCATACAAAAAAGGGTTAATTTAACATTGTGCCTACAGAGTAAGTACGAGAACTGTTTGAGAAGTCAGTGGCTTTTTGAATATTCGGCGCAGTCACTGTAAGCTTAACGCTGCTCCTTTCAACTGTTACCGATTAATAGACTGCTGTAAAATTTTGAGTGCCCTGCGGCATTTAGTTTGGGCTTGGCAGCTATTGAAGTCAGACGACCTCCTGATTTCAACGAAAATAAAAAAAGATGAACTTCGTGTGCGGCTTAAGCATTATTTTTTGCGTAAAAACCCATCAACGAAACCAAGGAAAGACCTTGATAACTACTCTGGGGACTCTGCACCATCAATGTAAATCGTTAAGAAGTGGTTTATTTACCAGTACAAGTGACCCCGAACGTTCAGGTCGCCAAAAAAGGGGGAAGGATCTCAACTGAGTGGGTATTTTACATTCTACATGAATATTTGGACATGACAAAGCTAACCGTGCGATGGGTGCAGCGATTGCTCACACATGACTATAAGGGCAACCGTGTAACCGCTTGGTTTTCGATGTTAAACCGCATTACCGCAGACGAAATATGGATCCACCACACCACAACAGAGACCAAAGAACAATCAAGACAGTGGGTTTTCCCTTTTGAACATGCACCAAAGAATGCCAAGGTGAATCGGTAGGTCAACAAGGTCATGACCACAGTTTTTTGGGATGCACGAGGTCTTATTCGCATCGATTAGCTTGAAAAGAATAAAACGATCGCCGGCGAATATTATTCAGAGCTTTTGGAAAGATTCGATATTGGTTCGAAGCAAAAAATTCGTAAATTGCGCTACGAGCTACTGCCGCAGCCACCATATTCTCAAGATTTAGCACCGGGCGACTATTTCTTGTTTCCAAACCTGAAGAAATCGCTGAACGGTAAGAGACTTCTTGGGTCGAATGAAGAGCTGAACCATGTACTCCATGGCGTGTCTATAGGAAATAAGTTTTGAATCTAATCCACAAAACTACTCGATGAAGTACTAAGAGGGGGTTACAGAAAGGACCGTATTTCGTGAAAAATGTGTTGCACCATCAGGACATTCGAGTCATCATGGCAAAAATTCATAAATTGGGCTACGAAGTGCTCCTCCATCCAGCATATTCCCCAGAGAATTCCTCTGCGACTATTTCTTGCTCCAAACCTGAAGAAATGGCTGAGCGGTAGATTCGGCTCGAAGGAAGAAGTTGTTACGAAAACTAGCGCCTATTTGAGGACCTTGAAAAAAATTATTATTTTGAAGGCACACAAAAATTGGAAAATACGCTAAGTTTATAGAGCTAAGAGAAGACTCTATTGAGAAATAAAGCGCTTATTTACCAAAAAATAAATATATTTCATTCAATAAGTCACTGTATTAACAAACCAACATTATACATAACATATTTGAAGGGAATATGTACATTAGCTCCAACTTGTGCACGCACCAGGAGAGCTCACCAAGGAAACGAAACTGATAGGGATGACAGACTGCAAGTATTATCAACATAAGATGGCTATATTTGCATTAACTCGTGAATTATCCTCTTCAAAATGCAGATATGAATATGCATTTGCGAATTTCAATATGTCAATTCTGGCACATTTGACTGATTTTTACTATTGTGAATGAGAGAAATTGGATTCGCTGCTGACAAAAGCAGAAATAAATACAAAAAACAGCGAAAATGAAGCGAAAACTGCAGCGTTTCTATAAGGAATGCACATGTTGATCTACTAATGAATTTTATACTTAGCAATTCCCACAGCTGCACTTGTCTTTAATCAGGATGTGTAACATTCGTGCCATTGTTTAAATACTTAAGGAGAAAAATGTTCAGGATTCTTTTGAATAAGTAATTTTTTTTTGCCCAAAAAATAGCTACCAATCGTTTTTATGTTTAGCCTTTCCATTTTGAGCTCAAAGTTTTTGTCAAATCAGCTGATATTTAAATGCGCATATCTGCTGTCTGTCAAGGGTAAATATCGAGTTTGCATTTGTACCTCTTAATGCAACTTAACTTAGCTAGTCTGTCTCCACTATGACTCAATTTCAGCTTCATGAACTTTCAGTATATGAAATTGCAACTTCGTGTAATAATTGCGTTCGTTAAAACACATGCAATGATCGGTTAACAACAAGCTGATGTCGATACGTGAGTTACTCCAAAGCTGCACTACAATGGATTAATCCAATGAGTACGCCAATGGATCGCCAATGGTTCCACATATATTTGCAGGGAAACCATAAACACACACATTCGCCCATATATATATGTATTTATATATACATCACTATTGACGTTCAAAGGCGACCTAATCAAATTGCTTTCATGTATATTTATATGCGGCGCTCATGGGATCTAAATTGCTAAAAATTAGTTAGATAAATATACTTCTGCATACATACATAAATATGTACATATGTATGCATGCATATAAAAAGCCATTACAAATCACTGTCAACACATTTGAAAATCAAATTCAGTTGAATCTAAAAGCAGTAAAAATAAACTTTGAATGCTTTCAAAAGCTATTGACAACGACAACAACAACCACACAGTGTTGATTGAAGTAATTCAGCGGTACATTCATACGTGTATACTCATACATACGAGTATCCATTGTTCGTTCCGCCTGAGTACGTCACTTGAATAATGATAATTTGTTGTTTTTATTTTTCAACTCAATTGACAATTGTCACTATTAATTTATTTATGATGTATGTAAATGTGAGATAAATTTATTACTTTTTTTATTTGCCATCAGCGTACTTGTAGTGCACTGGGTTATTGTTACTTTCATATGACAATTGCTGTGCAACGTCAGTTGGTATATAAACAAACATATGAAATACAATTTGTTTGAAAAATATTAAATAAAAATAATAAAAAAATTTTATAAACATTTTTGTGTTTTCTTGGTAAATATTTATTATAATTTTTTTACGGATATATGTATAACTAGAGCTCCAGATACCCGGGTATCGAGCATTGCGGGCAGCTGGATGCTCGCTCGATACTCGCTCATTGCTCAACTGCTCAGCAGAACAAAGAAATGTAATTTTGTTTGTCAAGATTTCTTTGGCGTTTCAATGATTTTTAAACTTGCATAAATAAATTTAAAATTATTGAAAAAAGCTTTGAGAAAAACTTCAAAGTGTGTGTCAAAATACTCGAAATGCTCGTGCTCGGCTCGAAAAATTTTCGAGTAATGAGCAATGAGCAGTTGTGCGAGCGCTCGTTGCTCAAATGCTCGCACAGCTCGAAAATGTTTGAGCAAAATCTGGAGCTCTAGTATATACCAACGGACCAGAAAATGGTAACTAATAGTTTTTTTTTGGGTTTCGATTTATCTCGAATGTGAATGCCAATATGAAATGAATACATTTTCAATTGTAAACTCTCTTGCGTTGGATGCTTATCGGGACTGTTATGAAATGCGAGCGCATCGTTTTGGATTTTCGATCGGAATTTTCCGATAAATCGTTATACAGTACGCTAAATTCATTGAATAATCGCATTTGAAAATTTAATTCGGATAAATTAAATCCGATAGGATTTCAAAATTTAATTTAATCTACTCCGATTCCGTTCTAAATCGGGTTTAAGAACAGCTTAAACAGCTTAAAAACTTTAAAGTGGTGGCAACTATATTATGTAACATGAATATTATTATTTTTATTGTATGCATTGCATTGCATTGATGTTTTAAAATGTGTGCAACTCTCCTAACAGAAAATATTCAACACTGATATATTTCTCTATACCCTTTTTTACTGCTTTTTATGTTGATACCTGTATTGGTGTTCCTATTTTATTTTTTTTATTAATTTCTTTAATTGTAAAAGCTTAATAAGCTTATAAAAGCTTAAATAATAGGAGGCAACCCTATATTTTAGTATCTAATTTATTTAGTTTCTGTAATTAAAACATTAAAATAGCTGGTAACCCCGTTAGAATTTTTTTATTGTAAGCTTTCTTACTCTTACTTAGTTTGTTGTCTACATTGCAATATCTAACTTTTTCTATAAAATTTTTTTTAACTTTTAAATTTTTTGTACTTTCCCAATCTTTTTTATTGAAATTGAATTGAAAATTGTAAATAGGAGGCAACCATCTTAGAAATATTTCTCATTTAAAGCTTTCTCAAAACTCTTTAGTTTATATTTATTTATAGGAACATTTAACGAGGTTTTTTTAATTTTATTAAAAAAAAAAAAAATAGATACATGGCAATCCTTTTCAAAAATGTTTTCCAGTGCAAGCTCCTTAATGCTTTTCATTTTGATCCCGTTTGAATATTTAATATTTTCTTTAAACGGCAATAGGTGGCAACTCTTCTTAGACGTATTCTCTGCTGTGAGTTTCCTTCTAGTTTATTTTTTGTTTAAATTTATTTTCATTCAAACTTTATTTATTTTTTCTATTTAGATAGTTGGTAAGATAATATTTGTTGTTTTAAAATGGAACGATTTTCCGTCATTCCTTGTCAATTTTGGTTTTTCGACAAACCGGTTTCGGCGTTCCGCCATCTTCAATGCCTACTTTCGTTCGAGAATGAAAATCGTTCCATTTTAAAACAACTTACCACCCTGTCGGAAGATCAAAACAACAAAAGGAATAATATTTGTTCTTTAATCCTACTTAACGCTCCCAAATTTTAATAGTGTTCTGGAATCAAAATATGTTTCTTAAAAGTGTTTTTCTCTATGAGAATTCTTCAATATCACCAGTTTGCAATATTGCGTTACAATTAACTCAAACTATTTTTTGATATACAGATCTTTCTCACTGTCTGTTTGCCTTACATCTATGACTCTCCCAGTGCACATTCCCTTTTTTTGGATATAACAGCGCCATCTATGTTATACCTTTTAAGTACAAAAATATCTATTCAAGTAGCTTAAGATTAAATATGTCCTACATATGAGCCAAATTGAAAAGTGATACTAATGGTAGATAGGAAATTCTCGATCTCAGCGCCACGTAACAATAATTTATTTATTTATTGGAATATATAATTTTTCTTTTTCCTGACGTCTCTGAGTCGACTACTGCCAGACATTTCTTCAAGGTGCTACCAGCTGTAATTCAATTGAATGGTGATCGCATATTTTTATCAGGAGTTCCAAATTTGCATCAGGCTTAGGCCTCTGCTTTAGTATTTTCCGTGATCTTCAGCATATGTTAAGAACTTTGGACACCTGAGAGAGAATCTAGCTTGAGTCGATTAGGGGATATTTAGCTTTTTTTTTGCCAGGAAGAATTTTTCGATCTGACGTTAAAAAAATACAATTTGCACCGTTAATGGCTATAAGCTCTTTACTTATCAATGGTTGGTTTAATTTGTTTGTAAGGTGCTGTGATTAACTGATCACGTAACTGTGATCAAGCCTACTGACCTGTTGTGATTCTAGTTTACTGTATTTATTTAGATTACTGACAGTTGTCGAAGTTAAAAATCTACAAGGAAGTAATACGAGTTATGTTCAATGAAAAAGGTGATGGCTTTGCTCACTGTTTTCTTTTTGATTACAATGGTATGGTGCATCATGAGTTCCTGCCAAAACGTCGTACAGTTAATAAGGAATACTACAAGGAAGTTATGCAATGTTTCCGTGAAGCAATACGGCTCAAACGATCGGAATTGTGGAAACACCAAACGTGGTTTCTGCATCACGATAATTCAGCAGCTCATATATCAATGCTTATTCGTGATTTTTTGGCCAAAAACAAAACCATGATCATGCCTCAACAACCGTATTCGCCAGATTTAGCTCTTTGTGACTATTCCTATCCCCAAAAGTAAAGAAACCAATGAAAGGAGAGCACTTTGCTACAATAGAAGAGATCAAGTTAGAATCGAAGAAAGAGCTGATGACCATACCGGAAACCGCATTTCATAAGTGCTTCGAGAATTGGAAAAAGCGTTGGCACGAGTGTATTATATCCGAGGAGGATTACTTTGTAGGGAACAAAATAGATAATGATTAATAAATAAGTACTTTTCCAAAAATTCAAAATTCACATTTTCTTTTGAACATGAGCCAAATTGAATACATCTCGTATCGGGCTGAGCGCTGGGCAGTGGCAGTAGTAATCTGATCTACATATGCTCCTGCTTCTTGAACGGAAGTTGGTAGAGAAGTAGTCTATACTGCTACCGCGAGTCGTCAGCATACAGTGTACGGTTGTGTTGCTAATGAAGGTCTGGTTTAGAAAAAATGGAGGTTTTGTTTTCTTTTCTCCAATCAATGGTCAGACCTGTCTTAATTGCAATGGGCTTTTCTCATGCCATATGCTTTTGGCCCTACTGATAAAAGCCGAACTTAGCCGGTATTTTGCGGAGGAAAGGGATATGTCTACGTCATATGCAGAATTCACCGTAGTTAGGACTGTTATTCAGTATTTAATTTCGCTTGCAATTTCAAAGGTTTTAGTAATTTTTAATACATTATAAATTTAAATTTTAAAAATAATAATATTAATTTTTTTACTGAATTTTCGCGTTTTTAGCCTTTTCTACATTAAACATTTTTTTTTAAATCTGTGATGTAAAACTCTAAGCCTTTTTCTTAGCATGTAGTGTTGTTTGGGTCAGCCCCAGTCCATTAGAACAATAGCTATATCTATTTTTCTTTTATCAGAAAAAAGGAAAGGGCAAAAAAAAAACGATCATAAAATCAGAGAATCCAAAATTTCAACCTTCCACTTCGCAATTGATATTTATTGAATTATTGATATTTTTCGGAACAGTTTTGACGACGTTTTTCAATGTACTTACAGCTATAATTTACCCACTTGTACTAACAATTTCACTTTCAAGTGAAATACAAATATTTAATATCAATAGGGCTTTATTATATTTAATGAGCTTTTTTAGCTTTAACAAAGTGCATAACAAATTATTTAACATGTGATTAAATTGAAGTGATTCGAATTAAATTTTCCCCTGTTTAAAAGTTAACAAACAATACTTAAATATAAAGCCACTCACACAGCAACTGCCTTGAAACATATTAAATCAAATACCAATTTTATCATTTCAAATAGAGAAATGAAGTGTTTAAAAAATAAAAAGCTTCAGGTAAATACAATATTATTCATAAAATACTCTTACAAACTCGTAGATAAAGTACTTAATAGCTTACTCTGAGTGAAAAGTGCTATTTGAGTGGACATTTGAAATATTAACATAAGTTCGCTCTCCATTAACAATAAGGATTTTACATGAATTCCTTGTTAACAACGGTTTCTGCTTGAATTTAAGATTATGACTACTTATTAATATACTTGAACTAGCTCTATTAGTTCAATGAGTTAAGTATATTCGCGAATATTATTTAGTCTGACTGCAAAATAGTTTTAATGGAAACAATAAGACCATAGACCACTTATTACACTTCGTACCACGACTACTTCAAGTAACTGCTTAATTTTTATATCCGCTAGAGGTGCCTGTATCCCACATTTTTCTTTAATAATTGCCAATATTTACTGCATAAATTGGTAGAAAGTAGTAGCAGTGCATGCTAAGAGACCGCGGAAGCAATTTTCGGCCGAGCTCCTCCTCCATTTTGTGGTTTTGCGACTTGATTTTTTTTAACAACAAATTGGAGGGACCTACAGTTTATTCTAATCCGTCACCAAACAACTGATGGATTTTTATGAGAAGCTTTTATTTTATATCAGAGATACACTCGGAGGGCTTGACATTGTATTTTCTATTTTCCATAACTTTGTATGTTGTTGGAACCTGCACTGGTACCCACGCCCTTCGAATAATAATACGCAATGCTCACTCCAGTGAAAATCTTCAATATTACTTGGCCGAGAGACACCACTTTTGATGACGACCACTGGCCAGGATATTGATAGACACTAACCACACCTTTGCTTGCCCACTTAACCCTACTCATCTAACACCCCTCTCCCTCTGGTCCGAACCCGTCGAAACAGCACGTTTCTTGGGCCTCCCATTAAATGACATCGATGACTGAAACTAAACTTGCCTGACAACGACCAGGTTTGAAGAACCACGACATAAGAGCACGCTCCTGGAAAGTCCGACCTCTTAATAGGGCAGATGCCACCACCCAGCTGGTTTATGTTTCCACGAAACTAAAGGCTGGCGTCATCGCCATTCAAAAATTGCGATGAACGTTACATGAACAGAAGCGAGTAGTCCTTCCAACATACATATATTACCGCGACCATATAAAAATCCAAATATCACTGGTTTGCGCGCTAATAACAACGGAATAGAATGACAATATGACCGAAGATTGTTTCTATTACCGCCCAGAGCATAGCTAAGAGCAATACAATCTCAAAATCGAGCTTTGGTCTCACTTACGCTCGAAATATAGTTCCTTTTGGAAAAATATTCCTTTTGGTACAATATTTCACCACAAAATTGTTTTTAAATCTACACGTTTGCCTTCTCAGCTTGAAACCAGATAGATGATGTTATGAGAGACGGACGACATATCTCCATCATTCTAGATGTGCATATGCTCTGAGGTACGAATATGGACTGGGATCACTATCTTGTAGCAGCAAAGAGCGCCCCTCAACAATCTTAAGGAAAGTTCGACGGCGACGTTTACTATTCGACAAGGTCAATAAAATAATTGGTACTATGAGGATTACCGTGCTATGGAGAGAAAAAGAAAACCAACCTCACAGCGTTAAGATCGACTACAACGCGTTTTGTAGAGGAAACAAGACGAATTTGCAGGAAAAAAAAAGAAAGAGGTCTATCGATATGCATTAGTATTAAGCGTTTGCGAAGCTGGACGTGGTGTTGTCCGAAAATTATATGGAAAGATGCGACGACTTACAGAAGGTTGCAAGACCGGAGCATACTCATGTAGGATCCAGGAGGAAGTGATCTAGCTAGGGATGCCCAGAGAATATATATATATTTACGGAGGGAACACTTCCTGCCTGTTGAAAGGCAGTGAAAATGGAACACCCATTGATGACGAGCCCTGGTGCAGAAAATTATCTTCTTTATCTATCTGTTTGAATGATACTTTACTCCTCAGATATTTGGGTTTAAAAAACGCTTTCCCCTTTCCGTTCTCATTGAACATATGTATTTATAGCATTAATTTTTGTAATGTTTTTAATTAGTTAATTGAGTGAGAACAGTTTCATAAAAAGTGGTGAGTTCATTTATTGCGAGCCAGATATGGTGAACAATTTCATTTGTTATATTTTTCAAATGTGCTGACTGCGATTGTGGTGGCTAGTGGGGCGATGAATTACTAAAGTTCAGCAATTATGTGTATATATATATATATATATGTATGTATATTATGTGGTGAATTTTTAAGAAGTTGAACTTTATTAATTATATTCAACTTAACTGAAAATTAGCTCTCTCCTCACTATAGTTAACATCTGCAAAGTCATATAATACATATGTAGATACCTTAGCCTTGGCAATAACTCCTTTTAATTATTTACAACAACTAAATTGAGCAACATAACATACATAACAACATATATATGTATGTAAGTACTTAAGTAGGTGCAGTAGACCCATACGTCTAGCTTACTTCGGCTTTTCTTTGCTTATGACTCAATGAAAAAATATTCAGTTACCACTGATTTATGAATAAATTTGTAGATATTTAATTTGCTGCGCGTACCGCTTTTCCTACTGTGAATTTTTTCTTAACCACAAACAAGTTTTCAAACACTTCGTCATGCTGGCCAACTACATACAAACAAATATATATTTTTTCATAAATGCCTAAATGTTGTTGTTTGGCCATTGCTGATAAGTATGTTTTCCAAAATTTGTCTGCTATAGCAAATATAATGAAGAGACTGAAATGTTAATATAAAAAGAAACTACAACAACTATTTTATGCATAAGAAATTTTACAAAAAACCACTGTTAGTTATGATCACTTTTGGTTTTGTTTTCTTCTTCTTTGTAGTTTATTGCCATACAAAGTGTATATGTTGGCATTTGGTGCCGTGTCGTACAACTGGCTCGTTGGTCTAGGGGTATGATTTCCGCTTAGGGTGCGGGAGGTCCCGGGTTCAAATCCCGGACGAGCCCAAGTTTCGTTGATTTTTTAATTATAATTTTTTTACTTTATTTTTAGAAAGAAAAGTTAATTAGGCAACAACTGTGTTACAAATATATATAAATTTAGTTGCTAAAAAATAATAAGAATATAAAAAACCGTATTCATTTTACCCACTATTTGTAAAATATGTAAAAGTAAGAATGTTTGAGTGTTTTTACAATTCTTAGCCATTTTTTCTAAAATTTAAATTATTATTTTTTAGTAGTCTTTCGTCCAGTCTATATTCATGTTAAAACACACAAACAAAATGTGTAGATGTTTTTAGATTGTATTTCGCGAGTATTAATTTAAATTTCAGTATTAGAAACTTTTCGTAACTCACTCTATTCATATTTTGCATGAGTTAAAAAGTGAAAGGTGGAATTTGGGCCTTAATCGTATATTGACCCGTTAATCCCTCGGCGTTTTTACTCTTATTGTTAAACAACTGGCTCGTTGGTCTAGGGGTATGATTTCCGCTTAGGGTGCGGGAGGTCCCGGGTTCAAATCCCGGACGAGCCCAAGGGATTTGAGTATTTTATCTATGAATTTAAAATAAATAAGTTAATTAAAAACTAGCAGAAGTGAAGTGTAGTGTTTTGGTTGAAAATAAAGAAATAAACTGTTAGATATGGGAATATACGCATATATACATATATCTAATTAACTAGAAATATATGCAAGGTATATCATTTAATATTAAGTTTAAGAGATATGCAAAAATGAAAAAAAGATAAAAAGAAGAACATAGTAACTTCTTTTTATATATGTTTACATTAAAGCTCGGTATGCAGCTCTAACGAAAACCAAAAACTCCATATAAAAAAGTACAAAAAAATGATGCGCGAAATTCTTTTTACGAAGCAATGCGCACCTCGAATGAAAAAACTACATTTTCCACTGATTATTTCCAAAGTTTTTAAACAAATACGAAAGCACGACAACACAGGTTTCCTAGCGAAATAAATAGTCTCACGACAAATAAGAGGAAGACTATTTTCAAACATATTAAAGTAAGCTTATAAACTAATTTATGTAATATTTTTGGTTTTTTCATCAATTTCTACACTTCTTATTTATTTTTAGCCATGGAAAGCATTTGTACTTTATACATAATTAGCGACAAATATTTACCGCGCTCTACTAATGTTTTTCGTTTTGTTTATTTATGTTTGCTTATTTTCTTCTTATTTAAAGAGCTGTTTACAATAGAAAATCATCTAGAAAATTTCCGTGCCTACTACATTTTTCCACCCACGGAATATATGAGTTTTTTTTCGTAAGAGCTAGACCTTAATACAAGCAAATTGTTGTGACTTTCTGTATTTTCTCCTATTTTTCTTTAAATTGGTGTTTGGTGATGATCATCAAAACTCTAATTAAGCAAAATCTAAATCAAAATTTTAAATTTTTATATTATTTTGTAAAATTTACCTAGCTACGTATTTGTAAGTTCGTTTCGCTAATTCACTACTTAAAGTCTTTCACGAAAATGCCAATATGAAAGCTTCAAAGTAACACGAACGCAGCCTTCGGTCGCAGAAAAATTAGGTGACGCAGCAAAAAAAATAATTAATAATTTTTGACTGTTTGTCGGTGATTCCTTTCCTGTAAAGAATTGTTTCAAGCAAATCGAGTTAAAAAAAAAAATTAATCAAATAGAAGCATAAATAAATTTTTTTCTCAATGAAATCGGTCCACAGCCTAGAAATCATCATTCACGTAAATCGAACCATAAATAAGATTTCGAATAGGTTGGTTCTCGGACCGCTCTTCGGAGAGAAAAGAGGTGCTCCTGCTAGTCTAAGCCAAAAGATACCTATGTACCAAATTTTAAGTAAACGGAACCATGACTTCGTCTTTTCCAATAGGAAAGCTATCCTTGATTCGGGGCGGTGTGTAGAACGACTTGGCGCATTTTATGTCAAGATCTTAAATTGAAAGTGCACCTTCCCAAGCAACATCTCTTCGCTTTATGGCCTCTTGGAAAGTTCCAAGAAAATTAGACGTTTTCGACCCAAACTTTGTTCAGCGATGAGCCCCATTTCTGGCTCAATGGGTGTGTAAACAAGCAAAATTGCCGTATTTGGGACCAAGAGCAACTGTTTTATCCACAAAAACAACGATTTGGTGTAGTTTGTGGGTCGGTGGAATCATCGGTCCATATTTCTTCACAAATGATGCCGGTGATAACGTAACCGTCAATGGCGACTATTTGATACCTGAAATTGAAACTCGTGTTCTCCGTGGCATTTGGTTTCAACAAGACGGCGCCACTTCACACAAATCGCATCAGTCAATGGATTTATTGATAGAACCCTTCGGTGAGCAGATAATTTCACGTTTATGTCCGGTCGATTGGCCTCCAAGATCGTGTGAAATATTTCAAGTTTCTTATTTAGTGTTGCTGTTTTCCATGTTACTTGATAACCCACCTACCGTTCTTTTGCAGGTGAGGTACAAAGAAAACGCCGTTTTTAATGTATTCACAGAGAATTATGCGAACCGAGAATAACGTTATTTTATGAAATTTTTATAGATTCAACTTATGAGAAACAGCCAAGTATGTTAGCTTGAAGAGTTTTCTAGTGCTACAGACTACAATATGTGCGTAGTCGACCACTTTCGACTCATTTTTGATGTTTTGCCATGAAAACTGAATTATGCTTTCTTTTTCTTTGCCAGCCCTGGTATTATAATTACTAAACAGTTATCTCCAGGTGCCCATGAAAGGCATCTCTGGTCACATAGCCCTTCACTTTCATCGGAACGTGGGCGCAATTCAGCGATATGTTGAAGTACTTCGCTTAGAGGCGAATTGTGGCAATTCGTTCATCCACCGGGTGTGAAAGCTAGAACTCCATGACTGAGTCTCTCTCACACCATGAAACCGACGCTCTTGTTTTATACTTATCAATTTGGAATTTTTCGTTACTCCTACGTAATTACGGGCGTTTTTATAATCTTAAATAAATATAAAAGTGAAAATCTAGAAAATAAGTTCTGACTGAACGTAGCAGACCTACTATTTTACGTAATGCTTTCTAGCACTCTGACGCGGTCTTACAAATTGAAAACAAATTTTGTGGCTAAATAAATCAACCAATGGGTACAAACCGTACTCCGGACTCCATAACAGTATTTAAGTAGCTCCAGCTTACCTCTAAGGTATTTGGGAAGACATTTATGAAACTATTCCACACGAATATCAAAGTGAACTTCCACACTACTGTTTTTCACAACTAATTATTCTTTCAAATACCGTTTTGTATTTTAACAACCTCAACTCATTAATCATAGCCAATCTGTTAATCTTATCAACAAAATACATACATACTCGTTTGTGTAAACTGTACAATATATTAATGTATATATAAAAGATTGTATGCGTATCTTTTCTGTGAAGTACCTTACTCGTGTAACAAACGGATTTGATGGCTTTACTAGATTTATACAACAAGTTGACAGTAGTTTATCTATATTATATGTATTATTTTCGCAATAATTTAGCTAATAAAGAATATGAAATGAGGATTTCCACTACCTTCATTATAGCACTTATGAAACGAGATTTATTGCGGCAAGTCAGAAGGCGTGCTAAGGGCAACAAATATTTAACTGTGATTTGTAAAATTTATAGACTCATTTCGACTTAATGTGGTGGTTAAGGTATGATTAATTATTTATTTGTAGAAATAAATTTAATCATTTCGTAGAACTATAATTTAGATTAGCAGAACATGTGTTTTAAATTACACAATAAAGAAATTTATTAGTAATAAAATGTGTGTTAGCGGCAGCTTTGATGATAACGGAAATGTTTAGAGAATTCATTAAATGAATACTGCAAGTCAATAGTCAGGCTATCAGGTTAGCAAATAAATAAAAGAAAAATTAACTAAATAAAAAAGCAATAAAATAAAATAATAATAATAATAAAATAATATTATATTTTATTTAATTGTAGTTAAATAAAATAAAATTAAATAATGTTATTTAAAAATTAGAAAAACAACAATAAAAGACATATACAAACAGATTTTAGGTTAAAAAATATAATAAAATAAAATGTAATTATACTTAAAAGTTAAAAATACATAAAATAAAATTAAAGAGAAAAATAATTAAAAATAAAATAAAATAAAACTCTTCTTCTTCTTCTTTGGCGTAGGCACCGCTTACGCGATTACAGCCGCATCAACAATAGCACGCTACTCGTTTCCTTTGTTTGCTGTTTGGCGCCAGTTGGAAATACTAAGCGAAACCAGGTCGCTCTCCACCTGATCTTTCCTACGGAGTGAAGGTCTTCTTCTTCCTCTGCTTCTGCCAGCGGGTACTCCATCGAATACTTTCAATGCTGCAACGCTTTCATCCATTTGGACGATATGGCCCAGTCAGCGTAGCCGTTGTCTCTTGATTATCTTAACTATGTCAATGCCGTCTTATAGCTCGTACAGCTCATCGTTCCATCGTCTGCGGTATTCGCCATTGCAACCGCACAAAGGACAATCAATCTTCCGCAAAACTTTTCTCTTGAAAACTCTTAAAGCCAACTCATCGGCTGTCGACATCGTTCAGGCTTCTGACCCATATGTCAGAACGGGAATTATGAGCGACTTGTAGAGTTTGGTTTTGGTTCGTCGAGAGAGGACTTTACTTTTCAATTGCCTACTCAGTCCAAAAAAGCACCTGTAGGCAGGAGTGATTCCGCTTTGGATATCAAGGAGGACATTGTTGGTGTTGTTCATGCTGGTTCCGAGATAGACAGACCAAGTCGCGAATGTGATTACTGTTTATTTGATGACAGGAGATATTACGTCTTGCCTCGTTTACTACCAGACCCATTCGATTAGCTTCCTTGTCTAAACTGGAGAACGCAGAACTTGCGGTAGGGTTGTTATGACCAATTATATCAATATCATCGGCATACGCCAACAATTCATACATACATACATTCTTGTAGAAGATTGTACTTGGTGTATTTAGCTCTGCACCTCGTATTATTTTCTCCAGCATCAAATTTAAGAAATCACATGATAAAGAGTCACCTTGTTTGAAACCTCGTTTGGTATCGAACGGCTCGGAGAGGTTCTTCCCAATACTGACGGCGCTTCTGGTGTTATCTAGGGTCAGCTTACATAGCCGTATAAGTTTTGTGGGAATATCAAATTCAGACATAGTGGCGTAGAGGCAGTTCCTTATCGTGCTGTCGAAGGTAGCTTTAAAATCTGTCTTCTCCAAGATATGGTACATGGTGAATATCTAGTCAATGCTGGATTTGCCAGGTCTGAAGCCAAACTGACAAAGTCCGATCAGTTTGTTGACGGTGGGCTTTAGTCTTTCACACAACATGCTAGATAGGACCTTATATGCGATATTAAGGAGACTTACCCCACGATAATTGGCGCAGACCGTGGGGTCTTCTTTTTTTTTGATTGGGCAGAGCTCACTTAGGTTCCATTCGTAGGCCATGCTTTCGTCCGACCATATTTTGCAAAGAAGCTGATGCATACTCCTTGTCAGTTTTTCGCCGCCTTATTTGAATAGCTCTGACGGCAAGCCATCGACCCACGCCGCTTTGTTATTTTTTTAAACAGACAATAGCTATTCGAACTTCTTCATAGTCGGCTGATGGCATATCTATACCATCGTTATCGATTGGGTTTTCCGGTGCGCCATCTCCGGGGTTTTCACTTTCACTGCTATTGAGCAGGTTGAAGAAGTGTTCCCGACAGATTATCACCTTGGTCCCTACATGAGTTTTCTCCGGTCTTTAAACCTTCTGTAAGTCGCCGCATCTTCTTGTAGAATTTTCCAGCATTACCCTTGTCGGCAAGCTTCTCAAGCTCTTCATACTCACGTATTTCGACCTATTTTTTTTTTGTCTCCAAATGCGTCTCGGTTCCCTCTTGACCCTCTCTCCTCTTCACTCTCTCCCCTCTTCACGATATTCTTCACCGTACCAGCTATTTTTCTGGTCTTGTTGAAAACCAATTGCTTCCGAAGCAGCGGTACGCAAGGAATTTTCTATTTCGTTCCACAGTTCCCTGATATCGAGTTTTTGATGAGTATTCTCAGAGAGCAGGTGTGCAAGCCGAGTAGATAACCTGCTGGCTGTTTGCTGTGATTGCAGCTTTTCGACGTCAAACTTTCCTTGTGTTTGCTGACGGGTGTTCTTTGCCGCACAGAGGCGGGCGCGTACTTTTGCTACTGCAAGATAATGATCCGAGTCGATATTTGGCCACTGGATACATGTCTTCCGTTTATCACAACATGATCGATTTGGTTGCGTGTTTTACGATTTGGCGACAGCCATGTAGCTTGCTGATTTTTCGTATGCAGGAATCTGGTACTACAGATAACCATATTTCGGGCCTCAGCCCGTTTGGGGATGTTCTGTCGTGGAGGCTGAGTTTGCCGATTGTTGCGCCAAATATACCTTCTTTGCCCATGCTGGAGTTGAAATCGCCTAGCACAATTTTGACATCGTGGCAGGGGTAGCGCTCATAAGTGCGTTCTATGCTCTCATAGAAAGCATCTTTAGTCACATCATCCTTCTCTTCTGACGGGGGCGTAGGCGGAAATCAGCGATATGTTAAAGATTTCGCTTTGATGCGAATTGCGGCTAGACATTCATCCACCGGAGTGAATACCAGGACTCGGCGACGGAGTCTCTCTCCCACCACGAGCCCAACATCAATTTTGCGCTCCTTTAAATGACCGCTGTAGTGGATTTCACAAGCACCCACCTTCTTCCGTCCTTGGCCCGTCCATCGCATTTCTTGCACGGCGGTGATGTCAGCCTTTAGTCTTACGAGGACATCAACCTGCTGGGCACCGGCTTCTTCCCAATTAAGGGACAGTTGTGGAAAAGTAGGTCACTTAGCACGCGAATGCAAGACAGGCTACAAAAGACAGGAAAAATGGCAAAAACGATACTTAAAAGTTGGGGGCATGATAGACGTCCGGCGAATGACAACTAAAAGAGCAGAAAAAAGGGAGACAAGCAACTAGAGAAAACGTGAGCAGGAAGAACCGGACCTGGAACTGGTAATGAACGGACTGGAGATGAATAGATGGCCAAGTAAGGAACAAATAACAGCGGATAGCCCTATCGCAAAAGCGTACCGGGAACAACGGATGTTCCTTAGGAATTGCATAATGGTCCTAGTGGAGGGCACCTAGGCATTAAGAAAACGCTGGAGCAGATCAACCAGAGGCTCTAATGGATTGGTTGTCGATTACTAGCTGCAAAGAGTGATACCAGCTAAAGGGACAAAATCACGAAGTTATTACAAATTGAAGGCCAGTTAAGAAAAAGCAATGAACCCCGAAGGCTTCCAAAATGGAGATTCAGTGTTGCTAGACACTCCACAATGGAAGAAAGGTTTGTCCCAAAAACATCAATGCAATTTCTTCATCGAATCCAGACAGTTGGGAGGCCAAGAAGCAAGATGAAGTGGTCCACAAAGAGAGGCTTGCAGCGTTTAGAACAACAAATGTGTGTGATCGGAGCGATCAGACTTAGGTAAAGGGCAGTGTGGCGAAAATAAAAATAAGAATGTCAGATGAAAGAAACAAGCCTATAATTGCCATATTCTAGAGCGCAAATTCGATAGAGAGCATTCGTTATAGATAACGATTCGATCATTCCAGGCGGTTAGTAGCGAACAATCGACTAGTACGACGACACAAAACTGCAAAGCTAATCAGTCGTAAAGTGAACGTGTTCTTGATTACACTATTGTGAAATAAAAATAGAACATTGTGAAAGTTGTAATATAAGTGAAGTGAATTGTGAATTGAATTGTTAGTAATTAGGACATTTAATAAAACCTATATAAAAAATAAAAAAATAAAATAAAAATAAAATAAAAATTTATCAAAAAAAAAACCACCGGAAATATAAAAAAGTATAAAATAAGATAATATAAGTTAAAATAAAACTTAATTAAATTAAACAAATAAAAAATACAAAAAAGAAATATTATATACAATAAAATAAAGTGAGATAAATTTAAATTATATGAAATAAAACAACAAAAAAATAAAATAAAATAAATAAAATAAAAAAATAAATATAAAATATAAAAAAATAATAATATTAAAAAAAATTTAAAAAATAAATATAAAAAAAATAAAATAAAATTATATAAAATAAAATAAAATAATATTAAAAAAAAAAAAAAAAAATTAAAAAAATTAAATTAAATTAAATACTGAAAAATAAAGTAAAATGAAATTAAAAAAATGAAATAAAAAAATTAAAAATAAAATAAAATAAAATAAATTAAACCAAAAAAAAAAAAAAAATGTAAGCAAATAAATAAATTACAATTATTTCAAATTAACTAAACCACAAAAAAATAAACCAACATAAGGTATAATAAAAAATACACAAAATATACTAGCATAAATTAAACAATTTAAATTAATGCTATGAAGTAAAATATGACAAAAGTTAGAAAATTATTATAACTAAAATAAAATAAAATATAATTTAAAAAAAATTAGTTTAAATAAAATAATAATGCATTTAAATAAAATAATATAAAACGAAACAAAAATAAATAAACAAATAAAAATAAAACAAAATGAAATAACTTAATTAAAATAAATAGTAAGATTAATTAAAACAAAATCAATTAAACCAAAAAAAAAAAAAATTAAAAAATATTAAAAAAATGAATTATAAAAAAATAAAAATAAAATAATAAAATTAAAATAAAATAAAATAAGACGAAATTTAAAAATAAAATAAAGCAAAATGAAATGAAATAAAATAAAATATAATAAAATAAAGTAAAATAAAAAAATATAATAAAATAAGAGAATTAATATAAAAAAATGAAAAAAAAAATTAATAAATTAAAATAAAATAAAATAAAATAAAATAATATATATTAATTAAAATAAAATTAAATGCGAAAATAAAATAAAATAATATAAGATATAAAAAATGAAAAATAAGTTAAATCAAATAACATTTATTAAAATAAAATCAATAAATTGAAATAAAAAAATTATAAAATAAGTTTAATGAAATATTAAAACTAGAAATTTGAATAAAATAAATAAATGTTTTTTATAAAATAGTAACTTAAAATGATATACAAAATTAAATCAGTCAGAATGAGCGCTAAAATCATAACATTACTATAAATTACTTAAAATGAGATTTATTTTCTTTCGAAATATTACGCTTTCTTATATAAATGTTCCTTTTTCAGAATGTAATGGAAATATAAGCATTTTGTAGCCTTTTTGTTCAACGCCAACATTTATGTAGAAAACCAATCATGAGTTAACAATTAATCATTGCGAAAAAATAACATGAAATGCAAGAAATATATAATAGTAAATTAAATAAAATCAGCTTACATGCGAGCTCAATAAATAATTAACTTAAAAACCTATAAGCGAGTAATTGCTCGAAGAAAATAAATAAATCAATAAATAGATGAAAATAAAAATTAAACTAAATTAGTATTAATGTCGGACAATGTATGGAGGAAAGGAAATCTATCAATCAATCAACAATAGTAAAATATGAGCTTAATTTTTTAGAATAAATTTGTATTTCGGAGTGTGTATTATCACTGCACGTACATGCACATGCTTACATATTCTATGTAGTGCAAACTGCTGGGACTACGAGCCTTCAAATGATGGCTAGGAAGTCAACAATTTTGAATTTGCTGTTCACTCGCACACAAAGTAGAAACAGTTGAGTGAAGAAGAGTGACGGCCGCGGCTTCTAAGATATTAAAGGGAAGCCAATGGCAAAACACTAGCAGTGCTTAAAAATATTAACGAAAAAAAAAATCCGAAATCAATTTGACCGTTGCCGCTTTTAATTTATCACGGTTATGTGTATGAATGTATATGTATATATATTTAGTTGAAAAATGTCATTAACAGTCGATTTTTCGCTGGCACTTTAAATGCAAACTCATTAAGTAATTAATCACCATGAAAATGTCAGTAAGACCACAACAGTGATGGCTAATTTGTGAGCAACAGTGATACGATAGAATGATATAATGTTAGAAAAATAAGTATATTAATGGCCAACAGAAAACAGGCTATTGCGGTAGATAACAGTGGAACCATCTAATAATATAGTATTATATATTTTATGTATGTATGTTTGTATGTATGTAGTGTATATATAGTTTTTAATAGTTTCCACATCATCATCAACGTAAAATATTACTCCCCATAAAAATAATAATAACGTTAAGCATTGATAGAAAATTACTAATATTGAAAATCGCCAAAAACACAGAAATAATCATAAGTCAACGTTAAAAATCATTTATCATCATCACATTATGGCATTTCAGGCATGAAGCTCAACAAATTATTATAACTTCACGCAAAAATGATTTGTACGCATGAAAGTATGTGCATATGAATGCTCGTCTGTAGTGTTGTTTGTAGTTGCCTCTAAGCTGACAGCATTTAGACGTAATTAATTTAACAACACTGGAAAGAAATATTGAAATTAACTTTGACGTGACTAAGTAAATTGCTGAGGTGGCGTAGAAAAAAATTAGTAAAAATTTTGAATACTTAACAATAGCATTTGCAGGGTGTTTGGCTAGTTGCGGTAATATAAACCAAATTAAAAAAAAAAACTAACTAAACTAAAAATCTAAAAACAGGGTTATAAAACGAAGTAACGGGTGATCCGTTTCGAGGTTCCCTAATTTTTTAATGAAAAAGGCACAGAAAGTTCAAATTTAATGGGAATGTTTATTATCATTCGAAAAAACATTCTTTGACATTTATTTTTTGAAGAGAATATCTCCTTCAAATGTTGGCTGCGGCTACGTCTAAGATGGTCCATCTGTCCAATTTTCAATGACTTGTTCGAGCATTTCGACTGGTAACTGGCGACTGACATGCTTGATGTTATGCTCCAAGGCCTGAATCGAAGCGGGATTGTCCGCATAGCCACTTTAGGCTTTACACATTCCCACAGGAAAAAGTCTAACGGTTTCACACGATCTTGGTGGCCAATCGACCGGCCTAAAACGTGAAATTATCTGCTCACCGAAGTGTTCCCTCAATAAAACCATTGATTGATGCGATGTGTGGGAAGTGGCGGCCTTGTTGAAACCAAATGTCGCGGAGATCACGAACTTCAATTTCATGCATCAAATAGTCGGTTACCATGACGCAATAACGGTCGCCATTGACGGCTACGTTCTCAACGGTATCATTTTTGAAGAAATAGGGACCGATGATTCCACCGGCCCACAAACCACACCAAACCACACCAAACCGTTGTTTTTTCGGGATGAAATGGCAGCTCTTGATTCTCTCCAGGTTGCTCTTCATTGCAAATGCGGAAATTTTGCTTGGTTGCTTACCCATTGAGCCAGAAATGGGCCTCATCTCTGAACAACATTTGGCTTAAAAACGTACGATTTTCTTGGAACTTTTCAAGAGCCCATGGAGCGAAGCGATGTCGCTTGGGAAGGTCGAGCGGCTTCAGTTCTTGCACAATCTGTATTTTGTACGCTTTCAATTTAAGATCTCAACGTAAAATGCGCCAAGTCGTTCCATACGTCAGTCCGAGTTGCTGCGAACGGCGCCGAATCAACTCTCCACGGTCTTCGTGTACATTCTCAGCTACGGCCTCTATATTTTTCTCATTGCATGCTGGACGTGATCTATTCGGTCGAATATTATCCAATAATGAGCGATAGACCTTAAGATGGGTGATGTTTTGCGAATAGTACGCTCAGTAGGCCGATGATGTTGACCATAAGTTGAGCGAAGCGCGCGAAATACACTCTTTACAGAACGTGAATTTTCGTAATAAAGTTTAATGATTTGTAAACGTTGTTTAGGCGTAAATCTTTCCTTTCCGACTCCGCGTGATCTATCAAGAAAAGGCTATTGAGAAAAGTATCTCTACTTGGACCACCCTTTGTGATCAGTCGGGCTCAGAAAATTGTCGAGGACACTATTTCAGGAAATATTGGTAACTTATGGTCTCTACGTTAAACGAATAGATTTAAGAAAAAAAATTGGAATTATGCAAAAAATATTTTCTAGCACGTTTTGTGGTGCTCAAAAGATGAGGTTATGTTTAAAATTTTCCATAAAAAAATTAGGTTATGTTCAAAAATTTCCTAATCCTAATTCTTAACCGTTTTAGGATAATGTCAAAATAAAGGAAATACCTTTTTGAATTTTTTATTAAATTTTCAAAAAATCATTAGTTTTTTCATTCAATTTTCCAAAAAAAAAAGTGCGTCATAATGAAATTACAAAAAAAGTGTACACAAATCTATTAATTTTTATGATCTAGCTCTTGAAATAGCAATATGCAAAGGTTATTCAATTGTTGTACTAGTAAAATCAACAAATAACCTAACTTTTGGTCACCCTGTATAGCATGCGCCAAGTTTATTCATATTTATGGCACACACATAATAGGTATTATATTTCTTAAAATCACGAAAATATTTACCGTATATGCCTTGAGTTTGATCTAAACGAAAATTGAGCCATTCATGAATTATATACATATATAATGAATTAAATATAATAATGATTAATCGCCGTTAACTTTCGAGCGGATTTTGGTTGTATTTTACTTTTTTTATTTCGTTCTGATAGCTGCTGCCCGGTTAACTAAATATAATAAATCAAAATTAATTTTAGATTAATATTTCATCATTTGAAACACTAATTATTTAATAAGTATAATTAATAAATATTTGAGTATAAATATAATATTCTAATACATAGTTCTAAATTTGAACATATATAATACATATATATATAAGTACTTTAAAAATTATTTCTAAATATTTTTATTTTCTATTATAGTCTTATTAACGATTTAGAAGAAAGGGAGATCACCTCATTAAGTAAAAGGAGTTAAATTTACTTGTGTATTGTACTTTGAAATATTCGTAATTAGAAAACCTTATTAAAACTATCTATGTATAGCTGAAATAATTACCTGCACTTCATTAGCCTAGTCGACGATAGTTTCGTGCTTCGGAATTCATTTGCCATAATGATTAATTTATCAAAAGTTCCTAAAACCTGTTCACACAGGCACTCAATTAGCGAATTGAGTCTACTACATTAGTTAGCCCACAATCACAAACTCACTTTTTGCCGGAAGTTCTCATTTTGATCTTCTATCGATTGAAATTTCTTCACATGATGCACTATTGTGGTGCACAATTTTAATAATCTGTAGTTTTCCGAAAAATTTGCCTTTTCAAAGGCGGCTTCAAATGGTTAAATAATATTCTAAATTTATCGTCAGATCTTTTGGTAAGATCTACGCGTACACAACACAGCGATAATGAAAGAAAACAGTTAACATTACCTGGAGTTTTGATCGACTTTAATGTGGATTTTTCGGTTTCCGTTCAGTTCGAATATGCCATTCTGAAGCTTGTTAACGGGCACACGAAATTAGTTTTGCATTTGAAATTTTGTGATAAATTATTTTCGTTATAAAAATGTGATATACATAGTTCAGATGGACTAACAAGATTGAACACAGTAAACTAACTAAACGCTGGATCGTGCTCAAAGTCAACGGAAGTATAGAAGACAGTTGTGCCAAGTTAGCGATAAAAAATGTTGATAATTATATGATCAATTCCTGGTACTTTTATGACAGAATATTTTAATAGTTAACATTGGCAGACGATGGATCGAATTGCTTTGATATGGGGAGAAAATTTGAAATTTGTTTTAGCGTTAAGGACAGTTTTTTCTTCCAAAAGGTGAACCTGGAATCGATTTTCTTTTTAAAATCGAGCTTATGGTGCCATCTCCATGAAATTTGATATACAGGGAGCTTTTTCTTCCGGGAAGTGTGAACCTAGAACTGATCTATTAAAAAATAGAGCTTACGGTACTTCAAATTCCATTCCTTCCTGAAGCAGGACCAAACAGTATTTTGTTCTAGACAAATAATAATAATAATGGTCCATAGAGCATGTTTTATTTGCCTGTCAGTGGTGATTTTTGAATAAAATATTATTTTTTCGGCCACCAAGCGCTTTATTTCTCAACATAGCTCCATACGTTTCGTCCAGCGTTTTTCCAATTTTTGTATACCTTACAAATAATAGGTTTTTTCAAGGCGCTGTGATGACCTCTCACCCGAACAAGAAATAAGCGTAGTCGGCGCGATGGAGTAGAAGTTTGTAGGCCAAATTATGAATAGTTGCCATGGTGACTATACACGTGTACAACCGTGAATTATTCTGATGGAATACCACCTTTTTCGCCGAATGCTATCGTTTCTGTTTCAAATCAATGTCGAATATTTTTAATATCTTTGAATTCGCCGATGAGCGTTTAACCATTTTCCAGGTAATCGATATGATTGACGAATCGTTAATTTCAAAAAGCTGTGGACATGACCTAGTTGACCGACAGATCCACCTTATCCTCCTTTGGTGCACGTTCACCCGGAGAAGCACACTGTCTTTATTGTTCTTTGGTCTCCGGTGTGATATGGTGCAAAAATTCGTTGGGATTGCGGTTGAACATCCTCAAACACTCCTTTGAAGTGGCTACACGGTTTCGTTTATGGTCGTGTGCAAGTAGCCGCGACATCCATCCATCCAAATAATCATATAAAATGTGATGTACCCACAGCGTTGAGTTGCCTACAGCCTCAGCCATTTTATGCACTTTTATTTTCCGATCGTCCAATATCATTTCATGGATTTTATCGACGGTTTCTGGGCGAGAAAAACTTTCTGCGTCACTTGTACTGGAACGACCACAAAGGAACTCAGTAAACCACTTCTTAACTATGGAAATTGGTGGTGCAGAGTTCCCATAGTATTTATCAAGTCTTTCCTTGTTTTCGGTGATGGCTTTTTACGCGAAAAATAAGGTCTAATCGGCACACGAAATCAAAATTTTCCAGGTTTGTTAAAATTTACGAAGTCGTCCGCGCTTAATGACTGTTTAACACAAAGAAAATAGCGCAGCTTGATGAAAATTTTATAGCAGCGTATTAATCGATAACAGTATTTACAGTAACTGCGCAGTGAATTCAAAAAGTCAATGACTTATCATTGTAACTTGAGTAGTGACTAATTTCTTACTATCTTTGGAAATACAAATATGTAGATAGATCAATAATATAATAAGAAATTTAATATTTCTGATTAACATCGTCATTCTATGTCAATAAAAATAGGAAAGAGTCATAGAACCGTGTGTCTGGGCATTGCTAGTAAATATTAAAAAGGCTAAGAGGAAGGAAATATTCTGAGAAAGTTTGATTTCCTTATTGATCATGGTCATAAGGTGATTTTGGTTCATTTCGGAAGATCAAAAATTGCTGTTTTTTTGTCAACTTTAAGGAAATTAACACAGGTGAGGGAGTTTAAATTGAAAAGCAAAAATAGATCCATTATTTTGTTTCATTTACTGTCATTCGTTTCACGAGCTGTTTGGTTTTTCTCTTGTATTAAGGGTGATATTTTGTTAGTTCAAGTCACCAGACGATATAAATGTAGTCCTGTCACAAACATAAAGTTCCTGTCGAAAATTTTAGGGGTCTATGCTCTGGTTGGCAGAACTTAACTACTCTTGCCGGAGATGATAAGGCCATAATTCCTCCTCAATTCTGAAAACGGTGAACGGGAGTGATGCCGAACTTCCACAACAATCCAACCAATAGAAATGAAAACCTACTTCTTCTCCAAATTTTTATTATTACTTCTAGGCTCATATAACAAACAATAAATTGATAAATTGATATGGACTCACCGTGATGTCGCTGCTATGAAGACTGCTATCAAAAAGAGAGCATTCGTCAGGCAACATCGGCCTTTTATAGATTCCGCAGAAAGTGGAAATCAAAGTGGAATATATAACGGGTCTCAAAACTCCTAAAATGATTTGTTATGTTGTCTTCCAATACGAGTATAGCAGCGACATCTGTGTGCACGCTGAAGCATAACTTTTCTAAAAATTTTATTGGGTGTACAAATTAATTCGGTCCGTTTTCATAAGTTGACGACACCAAGAAGATGTGGTCAATCTTGGAAGCTTTTACATTTAATTGGAAAGATTTCACATTTGTCAATAATTATTAGTGTTTATGACAACATTGTTTCTTGCTCATTCGAAAAAGACCGGATTTGTGTTAAATGAGCAGCCTTTGCGGGAAGTTTTAATTTTGAATTTTAATTGGAAGAAAAGATCAGCTGAATGCTCGTGGAAGTTTATGATGAATCTGCGCCGGCTGATAAGTCATGCAGAGACTGTTTTGATGCATCGAAAGTGGTGATTTCAGCGTCGAAGGATAAGAGCTTAATCGCCGACCTACAAAGTGTGAATATGAGGAATTGGAGGCTTTAGGGGATCAAGGTTCGTGCCAAACGCAAACTGTACTACTTATTGAGTACAATTAATGCATTCGAGCTTCACATTGTGCGAAAAACGACCAGAAATGACCAAAAGGCATGGCAAAGGTGAAGTAGCAAAATGACAACGATCGGCCGGCCCAATGTGGCTCTAACGGTCAAAAACTACCTGGAAACGCTGAAATGGTGGGTCTTATTCCCACCGTCATATTATGTATATCTTGTTTCTTCCGGCTCCTGGCATTTTTGGTGAAAGCAAAACGGGTTTCGGTGGTGACCGCATCGCTTCTTATGAAATCGAAAAATGGCTCAGTGATTGGAACAAGAAAAGAGCGGACTTATTTTTGAAAGATAGTACTCGAAAACTATCAGAGAGAGGGAAAAAAAGTAGTCGCTTCCAAGGGACAATACTTTGAATGATGTATTTTTCAATATAAACACGTTTTTGAACACAAAAATACAGACCGAATTTGTGCACTAACATTTTCTTTTAAATCCATTTTCTCTTAACAATTACCCCAGGACATGATTTTGATGCTACGAAAGATTCATCAAAAACAAAATTTGCTGTAATAGAATACAAAGTTTGAAAACACTATTTTTCAGAATAAAGTTAATAGAAAAATATGCTCAAATCGTACCAATGGCGTGCTGGCAAGTGCCATATTCTCGGCATAATTTTTATAATCCTAAAAAATATTTATTGATTGTATAAGTGGCCAACGTTAAGTAGCAGAAATATTTTCTCAAAAATTAATAGAATACGGTCTGTTATGATGCATAAATCAACCACTTCAGAACCGCTGCCATTTTTCTTCGCATTAAAAAAACAAAAGAAAAATTATTCGAAAATGTTTCCAGTAAACTACAACAACATTGTGCCTTTTAACCTAATTTTCTATACTTGCATGCGCATAAGTGGTCTGCTTGCTATTCATATATGAGTACGTACATACATACATACCCTTACATAAATAATATATCTTATCCTTCAACATTTTAAGTAATCTTTGTTGCTGCAATTACTTGTGGTGAATGAAATGCCACTTATAATGACTTTGTCGTTGTTGTTATTGCCATTTAGTGGCGGGGGTCTCTAAAGTCACATCATACCACTGTAGGCAGCGATGTAATCTATATTTTATAGCTTCGACTGCATTAGTTTGTTGCTGTTGTTGTTGTTGCATATAATACGTACGCTCTAGTGTAGAGCAGCTATTCATGCAAGGGGTGGCTCATCGGGTAATTTATAACAAAATTGTTAATTAGCTGCAACATCAGCTGTTCGAGTATAATTTATGGCTGCGTGAAATGTAAGGTCAAAATTTTAAGTATATGCACAGAATGTAATAATACACAGCAACAACGAGTGGTGGTTGGAGCATCTAGGATGCGCTTGTGATACATTGGATGCATGTCTGTGATGACGTGCCACACTGTGGAGCCACGACCCCAACCCTTGGAACTTGTGCAACGAATGTCTATAACTCATCGTCATGCTGGAGGTATGAATGCATTAATTTTTTGATGAGGCAATTATGTGCATGCTGTTTCCCCTCCTTCCCCCGTCCAAATACACAACCGTGCGTATAATACGGTGCGTTGATGATTGCGCTGTTGTGCGTTTGTCGTTGTGACACTTGATGGAATTGACTGATGTAGTTGTTGCGTGACTGAGTGAATGAGTGAATGACTGAACGACTGGCTCTATGAGGTGTTGAAAGCGTTTCAAGTGAAAGACAAAGGAGTACACATTTAGTTCAAGGATGGTGCTTGCCGTCGGCTTATGAGAAGAGAAGCAATCAATGTGGATAAATTATTAGCTTTATAGAACGTGTTGTTGGCAAAAGTAATCAATTTTCCAGTACGGATTAGTGAGCACGTTATATGGTGCGAGGGAAGTGGGCATGTAACTGTAAATACAAATGTGATTATGCAATGCTGAAGGTGTGCGGCAACAGTTTGGGTTATAAACACACAACACAGGCAAAATGGGAGAGACAAATACTGCACACAGAAATGAGTCATTACCAAATTTACATTGAATTCTCAATAAGAACATTATGCCAGTAATTTCATAAAAATACTAAAGATAAATTAAAATTTAAATGAATTAAAATTGAAAATAATCAAATATAGAATAATAAAAAAAGTTAAATTACAAAAACTTGAATTAATATATAATAAAAAATATAACAAAAACAAAATATATTAAGTTAAAATGATAATAATAATAGTTTAAGAAAAAAATATTATTTTCGTTAAATAAAATGAAGTAAATTAAAAGGAAATCAACGAGAAAAAATATAAAATCAAATCAAATGAAAAATTCATATGAAATAAAATAAAGCAAAATTGAAAAAAATAAAATAAAATGAAACAAAATAACTTGCAATGCAATAAAATAAATGAAAAAAAAAATTAATTAATTAAAATAAAATAAAATAAAATTAAATTAAATAACTTGTTTCCCGGTAGTCTATAAAATACTAACGTCATGCATATCCAACATCCTTTATGAACACATTGAAGCAAACAACTTGATTGCAGAAGAACAGAAAGGGTACATAGGATCGTCACAGGGATGTAAAGAGCAATTAATTCTAGACTAAATAGTACTTGGACAATCTAAAAGGCAAAGCAAAAATCTCTATGCAGCGTACATCAAATGAATGAAAGATTGCGATTCAATGCCCCATTCATAGCTTATCGAGGTGCTGCATTTGTATAAACTCAATCCAAATATAAAACTCTTTTTAGAGAAAATTATGCAATATTAAAGAATTCGAATAAAATTGCCAATATCTGGAACTGCTCAGTACACGAGGGCCATAAAAATCAGCAATGAAATCTTCCAAGACGATTCACTGAGTCCAGTTTGGTTCATCATCAGCATGAAGCCTCTCAGCCATATTCTACGGGAGACAGGCTACGGATATGTGGTGAAACATGGGCATACTGGAAGATATCGATTGAGTCATCACTTCTACGAATCTGAAGCTTTATGCCAGCAAACCAAACGATCTTGAAAAGTTTTTGAAATGTGTCGCAACTTTTTCCGAATGATACTAAAATGCCTGTTGGTCTTGAGAAATGCCGTAAACTAACTATCCTGAAAGGAAAGGTGATTCTCAGGAACACTCCCATTGAACCTATAGGCCTCGATATTAAAGAAATGGAACCAGATGAGACATGAAAATGAGACGGAAAAAACTTGAGGTGGAGTTAAGGAGACGACTTCATACTATATGCAAAACTCAATTAAGTGGAAGATAACAGACACTTGCCATAAATTCGTTTGCTATACCCGTGGTATCGTACAGTTCTAGAGTTATAAAATGGTCAACAACCGAGCTGGAAAATGTGCATCGGATAATACATACAGTCATGTCCAAACATAAAACTCATCATCCCAAAGCAGCCGTCTTTCGAACGACGTTGACCAGATAAGATGATGGAAGGGGCCAGATTGACATCGTCAAAAGTCACCACAGTCAGAAATTCAACAGGCTGCAGAATCTGCTAATGATAGCTATGCATCACGGCGAATGAACCAGCCTTATGAAAGCAGAAACACGATATCAACGGATGAAAAACTGCAGAAATGGTATGTCCACAGCGTATATCGGAAAGATTTGCTGAGTCCGCATGTCGACCAAACATCGTCGCACTTATGGCTCACAAACAGAGCAATATTCGCCGAAACGAAAGGATCCATTTTTGCAATGCAAGATGGAGTCGTTGCCACCAGAAACTATGTCAAGTATGTAATTCTGACGTAAATGCTCCTGCAGACAGATGTCGTAGATGCAATATCAGAAGTGAAACACTAGATCATGTGCTTGCTGGATGTGTTACGCTCGCTAATTCGATGTTGATTAAGCGGCATAATGACATCACGAAAATAATTCATTTGCAACTTGCCAAGAAGTACAAATTTTACCAAAATAAGACACCGTACTACAGATATATTTCGGAACCAGAGCACGAAGATGTCAACATGCTTCTATATTTCGCACGAACCGTTTTGACGAATACCACGAGAGACCACAATAGACAAATAGATAGATATACTTGTGGTTGAAAAGGCTAGTAAAATAACATTTATAATTGATATTGCAGTTCTTCTCAACAAAAACATGCAAAAAACATATTCGGAAAAAATCGCAAAGTACTCTGACTTGGGTATTGATGTAAAACGCCAATGGAAGTTAAGACAAGTGTATCTACTGCCAATCATCATATCTACGCACGGCCTAGTGCATATTAATCTTAATGAAAACATACGAAGGCTCCAGTTGCCAGATCACATCATCTGCGACATTCAGAGAAGAGCCTTATTGAATTCGTGCCGCATTATTCGAAATTTTTTGCAGTACGCGTTTGTAATTAATTTAATGTTAGATATTATATATTTTTAAGTATATTTATATTTAATGAAATGTACATTATTGGCCTTTACTCACTAACGAGATGCAGTAAATAGAGGAAATAAAATAAAATAAAATAAAATTACATAAAAAATTCGGTAGATAGAATAAAGTAAAACAAAATAATATAAATTGAAAAAAAAAATGAAATGAAACAAAATTAAATTAAATTATATTAAATTAAACAAATGAAAATAAGTAAAATTAAATACAATAATATAAAATTAAAATAAAACTAATTAAAAAATAAAATAAAACTAACAAATCAAAAAGTAAACTTGACTTGAAGAATAACTTGACGAATGTTGGTATAAAAGTGCTCAAGAGTTAAGAGCTTATCCGCATAAACACCGTTATTCGCGTAGACCGAAAAAAAGTCAAACGGTGTCAAATTCCACGATATCGTTGGTCAATTGACATCGCCAAGAGGAGAGTTTACGAGAGTGGGAAATTTCACTAGCAATAAAGCCATATTCGCTATTGTTGTATGGCATATAGCACCATCTTGTTGGAACCCCATATTGGCCAAGCCGTGTTCTTCAATTGCAGGACAAAAAAGTCGGTTATCAAATCTTCAAAAATGGCAATGTGCGCGCCAGACAGTAAGTTTTTCTGGGTGTAATGGCCCTTATTCTTATTTACGTATTCACCGTGAGAGAATGTGCTTTGATCATTCATACTGACTGCAGTTGTTCTGTAAGCTGGATTTCTATATGTAAATGAAGATGCAAGTCCACGCCATAATAAGCCGTACGCTAGTCCCAGCTCTTGAAAACGTCGAGAGAGAAATATACACATTCTGTCTGGTCTTCGGTAACACTTTCATTTACAGCAGCGATATTTGAGGTGTAGCGAGCAAAACGATTGTTTTCAACAATCATAACGCATTATGCGATGGTTAAGCGATCCATTTTTACTTGACTTTAGACTGAAACAAAACATGTTTGATTTGAGAGTTAACTTTGATAGATGTCAAAATGCGGTCCTGAACTCTCGAAAATACTTAAAGGATAACCCTTTACTTATATATGTATGTCTGCGTTGTAGAAAAAACGTTTTTTTAATTTCTCTACTGTAATTCTGTTATTGTGTGATTATAAATAAAATTCTTCTTGTTCACTGAACTGAATGAGATCAATTTTTGCCTACGTTTTGTTGCAGAATTATTCCTTCTACTTCATTTGAATATTGTATTGATATATATTGATCCAGTATGCTTACCATAACAACAATATAAAAATTTTTAAACAGTTTGGAATAATTTCATTTCATGCCAAAATTTCTAGTCGGTCTAGCTTTTGTCTACATAAATCAAATGCTTTTATTAAGGTTTTTTGTACTTTTTTTTTTAGTAAATTTGTGAATGTGTTTTGTTTTTAAATCTGCTTTAAAAAATCTTTAAGTTATTTGAAAGTAATTAAAAATTCGAAAAACAGGAAATACACATCAAAACTCTTATCTTCTCGTTGACTTTCTCACCCAATCGTGATTATGATTACGAATACCAGATGAATGCTAATAAAATTTAGTAATTTATGAATTATAAATTATAAATTCGTCACACTTAAAAAATCACAGCCAGTAAATCATGTGTAAATTAAGTAAATAAATTCTTAAAACTGATAAGAGACAACGCGAGCGGTGATCAATCAATGGATTAATCCATGCCAATAAACGGGTCGAAATTTGACATTATCTACTAAATCAGTTTGTATTTTTTTGCTCTCAACTTATTTTCTTTTTTTTCATTTCGCTCTTAATTTTTAAGTTGATTTTTGATTTTAATTTCAGACATGTTTATCGAAATCAAATCCAGTATTTGAGATAGCGTCATTCAAAATTTAGTAACTGCAGATATCAACATTTATTGCTTTAATATAAATATTTCTATATCCATACATATATGTACTTAAATACAAGTACATATATGCATATATGTTATATACACATATTTCTATATCTAAATTCACTTACTTACGTTACACATCTACGTCTTCATCATCTATCTTCATATTAACCCCATTTCAACAACAACTATCGATCCATCCTCGCCACGATCGCCGTGCAATAATTGAAAACAATAAACGATATACAAACATAATTTTTTTTTAAAGTATGAGTATTCAATTGGAGCTAATATTAGCGATAAAACTAATATTTTTTGGTATAATTTGTATGCATTCCATAAGTGATTTGGCTGGAAAAAAATATTGTAAACTAGAATTTGTGATAGTACTCGATCGAACGGTTTTGAGTGAAATAAATGTTTTGCACACAAAATTAGCGGTAAAATTAATCACATTTGTTTATTTTGTTTACTTGATAAAACTTAATTACATACATAATGCCTTTCACGGTAATTATTGTTAATTTAAAATCGAAGCGTGAGTGTATTTAAAAGTTTCAATTATTGCAAAGGTTTTCATGGGATCATAAAAAATGTCTAAATGTAACATAAATCCAATAAGCCGATGCCAATACCAGGTTTTCTATTGAAACAAAAATTGGTCAACTTTTACGATATTCTAAGCTATTCCTTCATGAGTAAAAATAGATTTTAATAAACAAATTTTCAAGGGAGCTTAAATTTACTATTTAGTTAAGCGGGAACTAAAAAACACTTCAAATATATTTTAAAATAATCAATGGAATTTTCGAATAGACAATTGAATTTTCTGAATTTGGTTTTTATAAAAAAAAACCAATTATTTTTAAAAATTATGAGTTAGATTTTATTTCTAATTTATTTCGTCAATTTAAAAATCCATTAGATATTTCTTGTAATTAATTATTTACACTAAAATTCAATTTACATTGCATGAAGATATTGACAGCGCTATATTCAGACTTGTTTAATTACATTTTTTATGATCAAGATTTTGGTAAAGTTTAAGAAATATATATATATTTTTTTTAATATATATATGTTTTTGCATTTTTATACGGAGCTCAATATTGACAAGTGGGATAAATATGTCGAACAAAAAAATTTTCTCATATTTGTTGTTTTCTTTCTCACCAGACCTGCAAAAGAACGGTAGCTAAAATAAGCAAATTGTGTTAATTTAACCGGTTTGAGTTGAAATCGCTTAATGGGTTAGGTGGGTTTCACAGGTTAAAAAAAGGAAGTTTCACTATTTTTCTTTGATAAACACAATCATATATATTTTACTTAAACAATTTACTATATCAAAGATAGATATTTAAACAATATTTTGTGAAATTTTTATTGAAAAATTCCGAAAACTCAGCCGTTGGTACCTCATCACCCTTGACGTCTCAAAGAAAATGCTCTCACCGTGGACAGCATAACTCATTATTGGTTCATCTAAAATCAAAAAGCCAAAAATATTTCAATAGTATATAGATAAATCTCGTTATTAGACGAAGGCAAAAAAAAATTAATTTGGAATTTTTGACAGACTTTGAACAAAAAAACACATTTTTTTAAATAAAATTTTCGCCATGCATTAGCTCGAAAAAAATTGTTCTAATAAAAAAATCCTTCGTTCAATGAATAGATAATGTTTTTACAAAGACATGTGCAAAATTTGAATAAAATCGCTCTATGACTTTTCGATAAATGTGTCCACCGACTAAAGAAATAGAGTTTTGAGATATTAAAGTTTCAAATTGACACAGACATCACTTGATGGGCGGAGCATCCACTTCTTAGAATTTTACTCTGATCGACTTGAAATCTTAGGAGAATATTTTAAACATATTTTACAATTTAATAAGGCAAAAAAAATCAATTTCCTTTTAAATTTTCAAATCCACCTAATCCATTAAACAATACCCGACCTGACTAAAAGAAATGCGAAGTAAAAAGTGGTACTATTGTGAATAAGCCACTAAATACATCCAAGAGAAATTCTCGCTAACGGTTAAATTGTTGGGGAATTTCAGTACATGAAATTTTTCACACTTCGATCCGTTTGAGGTGGTTTTCGACCACAATTTGGCAAATATTGGAGGTATCTTAGCTATAACTTGACGAATGTTGGTTTTCAAGAGCTCAAGAGCTCAATGTTTATCTGCATAAATACGTTCTTTCGCTTAGCTCAACGAAAAAGAGTCATCGCCAAAACAAGGGATTACGCAGCCGGAAAATTTCTCTCGCAATAAGACCACATTTGCTCCGGTTGTGTGGCATGTGGCACCAACTTGTTGGAAAGACAGATTATTCAAGTTGTGCTCTTCAATTGCGTGTCAAAAACAGTCGGTTATCATACGACCAATCACACCTTCGCACCAAAGAACGCACCATAGAGTAAGTTTTTTTTTTTTTTGGTATAATGACACCTCTTCAATTATTTGAGGATTCTCGGAGCCCTAAATGTGACAACTTCGCTTCCTTACGTATCCACCGAGTGAGAAATGTGCCTCGTCATTCAAGAACATTTTGTTTAAAAAATCGCGGATCACAGTCCTTGTGCGAGCTGGACTTTATATGGATGTACATAAGTGTCAGTTAAATTATAAAATACTGCCTAATATGCTGTAAAAGAGTCCCGGCTCTTGAGAACGTTAGGAAATAGACACATTCGGGTCTTCGCTTACACTTACACTTACGACAGCGATATTTGACAAGGAACGAGCTAACCGTTGATGCACAGGCTTTGAAATATCTGCAACCGATCCATTCTTTTCATGTCTTTAAAATTTTAAAAATTACTTGGGTAACTGGAGGATTATGTCCACCATGAACTGCTCTTAAACCACGTCTGAATCACCATTTTTTTTAGTAGTTTTCAACAATTTTAACGCGTTGTGCGGTTGTTAAGCGACATATTTTCATAAATGCCTGACTTTTAGCTATTACAAAAGATGTTTGGTTTGACAGTTAAGTTTGACAGATCTCAAAAAACAGCCCTGCATTTTCGAAATCACTAACCTTTCATATTTACTTACCAATTTTTCGGAAAACTTCATTTTTTTGCTTTTAGCTGAAATATTTCCTAAAAATTTTTTTTATATTTAGACAGCTAAAAACAATATTGTAAATTGGATGTAAATTATAAGCCAGCTAAAAATAAGCAAGCTGGGCGTTCTTTTTCAGGTCGATTGCAAAAGAAAACACTTATCGACAAAGCTTGACGAATTAGGAGATAACCATTACGTTTAAATTGGAGCAAAGTGATTTGAGACCAGAAGTCAGAGGTGATTTGAAGGTAGATTTTAAGTAATGAAGTAAGACCACAATAACCTTCAAAATAGAAAATGGCGTCTGTTATAGCATGACCAATTCATTTTAGAGCCAGGTAATCCATTTCTATTTTTTCATTTTCCATTTTTTTTTGAAGACCATAGCTATAGAAAAACTATTTTAAAATGTATTCGATAATCGTATTTAAGATACTATTTTATAAAATCAAGAGCACAAAAGTAACAAATTTTCAAAAAAAAGGAAATTTTTTTTTCTGACTTGTGTTTTTTTTATATTTAATTTCCAGTAGTAAGCTAAAATAAAATAATCAATCATGTGCGTAGTGTCAACAAAATGACAGTGCAACAACATTCGGCAGCAACGCCTACATTAACGACAGCAGAAAACTGACACTGATGTAATATGAGTAAGAACGGAAATTATAAAAAACAAGTAAAAAAAAGTTGAATGAAAAGAAAAAATTAATAGTAAAAAGAAATCTAAAGTGGTTTCACTAGCACCGTTGAAGAGTAGGCTCTGAATTCGTGTTTAATATGTATTTTTTTTTTTCATTTTTCCATTATTTTTCAAGGAGTTTGAAGTGTTTCTTTGTTACATGCGCGCATGCTGGGTGCATAATTATTGTTTTGTTTTTGTTATGAAAGTGACATTTGAATTTACTTGTCAGCGCGCATTTGCATGTGCTATTCTTTTTCGTTGCCTTGAAGATCTCAGCTTGTGTAATTATATTTTTTTCCAATTTTTCATTGTACCTACTTGTAAGTGCGTACATATGTATGTATGTATGTATGTATGTATGTAATTATATGCTCCATATATTATTGTTGCTGTTGCTGCACTCCTTAATGTTAATATTTATGGCTTCCTTCTGTCATTTTCGTTATGTTTAGTTTGACACTTTCTTAAGTTACACACGAGTACAACAACATACATATGTATATAGTATATATATACCCACTTACATATTCTCTTGTTGTTTTTCTGCTTATTGTTGTCAGCGCTGTGGCATTTCTGGTTGTTTTTGCTATTGTTGTTGCTGCTGTTACTTGTCATTGTCACAGCCATATCGTCGCTGACTGTTGCAGTTGTCAGCACTGCCGTTGCTGTCATCAACATGATTGCTGTGTTCGCGCTGCTGCTGCTGCTCATTTGTTTCTCTGTATGTCGCTCTATCTGTCTGTGTGTATGTCTGTCTATCTTCTTGTTGTTGCACGTATTATTGCTACTGACAATGTTGCAATGCAATGTTGTAAAATTAAATTTGACATTTGTAGGTGACAGGCTGAGCTGTCAGCATTCCCATGAGATACATTTATTTTATTTCACACACAAACTTATGTGTACACATTTAGATACATATTTATTTATGTAACTACCTATGGGTACTAGTTACATATACTATGTCATATACATTTTTCTTTCATATGTCATATGCGTTTACAAGTATATTTTGTATATTTTCCATTCCTTAGAATTCGTTTCCTTGCCACTTACTTACTTAATTTTATGTTATTACCCACCGTCAGTGTCGCCTTCAAATTTTCAAATTTATGTCAAAATGTGCACCAAAGTGAAAATGAGGGCGTATACAGTACAAAACATTTATATGTTGCCTATGCTAGATGCATGACATTTCCAAAAGAGGGTGTACCTCATGACTTATGCTTCGATTCATATGACATGACAATCATTAATATTACGGTAATAAATGTTTGTCGACACTTTTATGTTGCAGAATCGAAAAAAAAGAAGAAAAAATGGAAATAAAAATAAAAATAATCAGTAAATTTTGTGTCGTTAATGACATATAATTATTTAGTAACAAAGCGTTGGAAAATTCGTGGTTTGAAACTTCATTATATCAGTTTTATTCGAAATCTACAGAAAAAAATTCTTCACATTTTCAGTTTAAATTAGATAGGCAAGCATTTTGCAAATTTTCCAGTTAAATAAGCTTCATTTTTGAGAATATGCTTGGCTTCTACAGATTTTTGCGCAGTATTTCAGAGATATGCGAAAACCTCAAACGAATTTAAAGGTCGGTACGCAGTTCTAACAAAAAAAAAAATATATTTCGTAGATGGAAAAATGTAGTAGGCATGGAAATTTGACAGATTGATTTTCTATTGTGAACAGCTCTTTACATAGGAACAAGATATGCAAACGTAAATAAACAAAACGAAAAAAACGAGTAATGCGCGGTAAATATTTGTCGCTGATTAAAAAAATGTGTAGAAATTGATTTAAAAAAAACTAAAAACATTACATTATAAGCTCGCTTCAATACGTTTGAAAATTAGTCTTCTTCTGGTTTGTCACGAAATATATATGAGACTATTTATTTCGCTCGGAAACCGTGCTTTGATATTTGTTTAAAAATTTTAGAAATAGGCAGTAGAAGATGGATTTTTTTTCGTTCGAAGCGCGTACTACTTTTGTAAAAAAAATTTCGCGCATAGTTTTTTTTTTCATTTTTTTCTATGGAGCTGTTGCTGTGGAGAGTGCTGCATACCGACCTTAATATGAAAAAGACTAAAGTTTACTCACGCCTCGAAGTAAACAAAACCATTAGTTTGTCCAAGTCTAAATTTTATAAGGAATATCATAAATGAAATTGGTATTGGAACATCCAAAGAAACTAACATCACATTCTGGTTTTCGACGGTCTGAGTAATAAATTTGTAAAAATATTGAATCGAAAATCTAATATATATCTCGATTACTACAGTGAATTTTTAAATGTGTGTGCCAGTCCCTTTGATTTTGTATGTGTAGATGATTTTGGTATTGTACAAGGGATTCTATCTATTAAATCAATTATCAGATTTTCTTAAAATAATTAAAACCAAGAGCTTCCCACATTTGACATTTTAAAAACCTCATTCTAACCGTTCGTATTTTCCCACTGAATTGGAAAGTTGTAAGATATTCCTGTTCTCAAATTGCATAACAATTTTTGTTTCAATAGCCTTTCTGCCTCTTGTACAAGGTGGTTGAGCGTATACTACTACACACACAGATAAGTTCTTAAATGTTTGATAATGGACTCCTAACTAAGCGTCAGTCTGGTTCATAAGCCAAAAAAGAGCTGCTCTACGAAACTTTTAGATGTAACTGATTAATTACCAGCAATTCTGATACAGTTGACGACAATTAACTATGTCTTAAGTTGAGCAACTAGTTTAATATATCAAAACAAGCAACGAGTCTAATTAGATCATACTTTTGTAATAAGCTGTAAGTGTTGGTGAGAAAAATTCTAGTTTCATACCTCAAGTTAGAGAAGTGCCTCAAGGCTCTATTTTGGGTCCTGCATTGCTTGTCTTACACACGACTTATTATGACTTGCCAAATGTATTGTAAACATAAAATTGCTACTAGCTTAAGGGATTAGGCCACTCTAGAGGGCCACAAAATAGGCCTTTTTGGAGATTTTTTTTTGGGAAAACTATTAAATAAATATGATTTTGGACAAAAGGCATTTATGATACATATAATTAACTGCTTATAACTATTTTTTAAAAAAACTTAATTTAAAAATGGCGGCTTTACAGTGTTCTCCCTAGGATGTCTCCATCGGGCGGACACACAGCACCTGTAATTTTTTTATTTTAATAAGTTGTTGAATGAGGATTTTTTCAATATATGTGTTTTTGACAAAATTGCGGGTCTCAGTAACAATTTGGTCTAAAACATTGTTCGAAATTTTTTAATAAAAAAAAAAATTATGCAAAATAAAAAAAATCCTACGTACTTCTTTAGATAATGTATTTCTGTGAAGATGTTGTTAAAATTGCAAGTGTATTAACAGTTTCAAGATAAACGCGTTAAAAGTTTTGAGTATACCTTACTGACTGAAACAAGCGTTTCAACTAGAGAACGAAAATGGGACATTTAAAAATTTTTATCTGTCATAATTTTTCGGGATAACATTTTTTAGACCATAATGTATCATTTGAAAGAAGAAAAAAATCCATTTTTCGAAAATTCTAGAGTGGCCTAACCCCTTAAGCGTGATTGATACTTACGCTCCTTTATAAGTATGAAATTATGGCATGAAATCGGCATATATAATACACAGTGCAGACCTACTTAATTACTTAATAAAGATGGAATGGCTTATGTTTGCTGTCGGCATTGGAAATTTGGTCTTTATTGAGAGATAACGCGTGAATTTTCCACATGTAGTGAATCCACCGGCCCACACATGAGCCCGATTGAGAATTTCTTCTCTTTATTGGTAATAGGTAATAAGGAACAATTAAAAAGTGCAATTTCGGAAGAGTGGAACAAAATTGGAACAGAGGAAAAACTAGTTTAGTCCATGTCAGCTACTCTAACAGCTGTATTAAAAGCTAATTTATGCTTGATTTATAAACTACACATTCATATCAACAACTGGGTTCACTCACTGCACAATGGAAAATCATTGTTGGTTTGCGGCAGAATGATAAAAAATATCAGGAAATCGCCGAAACTGTTGGCAGACAGTATTCCTGTGTCCAGAGAGTAATAAATAACTTCAAACAAACAGAATCTTATGAGTGTAAGCCAATTCTGGTCGTCCAAGAAAACTGGCGGAAAGGGAAAAGTGCAGCCTACCCATTCTTGTGAAGCCTAACACACGTCTAACAACAAGCCAACATTCAAGAGACATTGAACTAAAGTACCAAAAGAAATTATGTCCAGATACGGTACGAAAAGACCCGGACAGAGTCGCACGAGGCAAGCCCTTAACATCGAGAGTAAATCGTCTCAAGCGGGTGACCTTTGCGAAGGAGCACTTAAAAAAGCTTTCAGGGTTTTGGAATAAAGTAATTATTTCGGATGAGAGCAAGTTTTGCATTTTTGGGATAAAAAGCCGTAAGATTATTTGGTGAAAAAGCGGTACAGCACTGGAAAAGCAAAATTGTGTACTTACTGTAAAGCACGTTGGTCGAGGTGCTATGATGTTGCGGGTGAATGGCAAGTTCGGGTGTAGAAAAATTTCAGGTTATTGAGTCGATCATGAACAAGCATGATTATCTTAATATTTTGAAAACAAACTTAAAAGAAAGTGCAGTAACACTGGGAGTCGGTGAGCAATTTATTTTCCAACAGGATAACGACTGAAGCACACAGCAGAAATTGTTAAGCTTTGATTACTGTACAATATTCCTAAACAACTGCGTACACCCCCGCAATCACATTATCTTAACCCTATTGAGCACTTATGGGATGAACTAGAAAGAAAAATTAAGCAGCTTAATATAACCAGCCAGGAAAAGCTTAGGAACACGTTTGAAGGTGAAGGAATGGGAAGCTATAAACCTAGAAGTAACAACTAATCTTGTTGGGTCAATGAAAAACGTCTTCTAGAAGTCATTAAAAGAAATTGATATCCAGCAAGTTATTGACGTAATATATATTTTTTAATTTTTTTCCTTTTGTTTCATTATTTGTGAAGTGAACGCAGACTTTTTCGGTTTGGTTTGAATGACCTTTTTGCTTATATGTGATCTCATTTTAAATTTATATTAATTATTGATACCAAAGTTTGTATAGCAGTTACTTTCTATTGAACTAAATAAAATAATGCAAAAAAATTTTACGAATGATTTTTTGTTTTCGACTTTTCATAGTGCAAAGAAAATATAATTAGATGAACGCAGACTTTTTCTGTGATGTGTATGTATATAAGTTATACTTCTAGTGCGCGGTATTAAAGCACAGTTTTTTTTTTGTTTTTTTTTTGTTTTTTGTTGGAAGAGTGAACTTCTGAGTGCTTTGGAAGCAGCTGATACATACCAAGTTTCATTAAAAAATCACGCCTTTTATCTTCGAGGCTTCCGTTGCTTGGACAGGTAGACAGACATGGTTAAGAATTATCCGCCTTGCAAATTTTGAAAGTAAATTTGTATTTCTGGAAAGTTGTTTGAGTGGTAAGATTACCAAAAATGTTCTTATATTTTGGAGAAAATAAGTGCTTTACAAGAGGCATTCCGGATAAAATTATCGTTAATCTGGTCAGAAAATCCCTGTTAAATGTTGCTCAAAAGACATTTGTGACCCGAAAGTGACAAATTTTTCAGAAAACAAAAATTATAAAACTAGGTTCTCTCGTCGGCTGTTCCAGAAGGATCGTGGAAATTATTAAAATATTATATAACCATATTTTATTTCCAATGATAAAAAAAAAAAAAATATTCGAATTAATTTCATCGAACGGATAATTTGTAGGGTTATTTGAAGATCGGAAATCCCTCTGAGCTGATAACTAAATGAAGTTCAATAGCTAGTTAAGCATCATAAATATTCAAAAAAAAAGTTATATTTTATTAAAAATAAAAGATATTAAAAATTTTGTTACAAATACTGTGCAAGTGTCCCACAGAAATATGTTTTAACTGTATATTTTCATTTCATAAATATAAAATTTTAATTTCAGCAACTAAATTGTATACTCTAAAACAAAATTCATATTTTAAATAAAAGTAAGCATTGTTAAGTTGAAATTTTTATTAAATTTTTCATAATAGCTTTTAAATGAAATATATTTCAATTATGGTCTAAATTTGTTATGTATGCATCTAACACACGTAGTTTTGTTGTATTTTCAATCTCAAAACAAATATGCTAAACATTTGAAAATATTATTTTTTGCTTGTGAAATTTTCATCGATATTAATTAATATTGCAGTAGAATAGAAATACAAAACAATTTCATTCTTAATTTGTAAAACTGAAAATATAAAAAGAAATCATATATGTATGTATGCATATAGTTGAATGTATTTGTATATAAAAATGATATATTGCAAATTCGACAATTCAAAACACTTCTTCATCCACCTACACCCCTTTTACGGGTATGTACTTAATTTACAGTGCCGTTTCGACCAATGCAATGTACTAACTAAGTATTTTCAATATTTATGACTGCTTGTGCTAAGCTCTCGGCAGGAAGCCGTCAGGCCACAAATCAATTTCATTCGAATTGTGATAAGTTTGTTATTTTACTTGCCACACGATTTATGAGCATACAAAAAAAAAGGAGGAAACAAGCCAAGTCGCACTCACATAAATATCAGCATACTTGCAAACACACAAACAATTTCATACATATGTATACTAATGCATAAATAACTGCATACAAACGAATATTGAAACATAATAAATTTTGCGGACTCTGGTAATACGAGTATTGGCACGTCTGGGAGTTATAGCTGCAGATTTTTACAAAAATACATACATATCTACATGTATACGAGTACATGCTATAACCCTGATATTGTAAAAATATGAGGAATAAGAAGGGGTAATGGCGATTGTGTTATAAGGTGATGTTGCGATTTTGGGGAGGTAGACGTATGAAGTGGCTTTACTATACATTGGCAGTGGCAATGGCAGTTGTTTGTTTGCATTCAATTCCAACGAAAATAAATTATTGTACAACAATGGCAATGAAAGCAATAAAACTGGCAGCACCAGCACCAGCACCAGCAGAAGCAGCAGCAGCAATATGAGGAGGTGTTAGAGAAAGAGGAGAGGCAATATCACACACATTGGTCATAGAGAAATATTGTTTATGGCCATTGGAAGCATATTCGCCAAATCGATTTGCAATCGAGGTGGACGATAAATTTCAAAAGGATTGGTGGGAAAATAGTGTATCAGACACACATAAATATAAATTATGGAGTTGCAACAGTTTAGGAAAGTGAGAAAGACTGAGGAAAGTGGAACTCGAAACTACATTTCTCTTTTATCAAGCAGCTTTGTTAGAACCATATAAGATAAACATAGGTAAAGTAAAACAATAAATAAAGTAAAAAATAAAATAAAGTAAAAAAATAAATATAAAAAATTAAGAAAATAAATAATTTGTAATAAAATCAAACAAAATGAGATAAAATAATTAAAATAAAATTAACTAAAATAAAATATAACAAAATAAAATAAAACCAAAAAAAAAAAATCAATTAAAAAAAATAAAACAAAATCAAGTAAAAGATAAAAAAATAAAATAAAATAAAATAAAAATAAAATAATATAAAAAAAAATAAAATAAAATAAAATAAATTAAAATAAAATAACATAAAATTAAAAAATTAAAATAAAGTAAAACAAAATAAAATGAAATAAAAATAAACTAAAATATAATAAAATAAATAAAAATAAAATAAAAAAGAAATTTAAAAAAAAATAAAATAAAATAATATAACACAAAATAAAATAAAATAAGTAAAAAATAAAATTAATATAAAAAAAATAACACAAAATAAAATAATATAATATAAAAAAAATAAAATTTAAAACAATAAAACTAATAAAAAAAGAAAAAAATAAAAAATAAAATATAAAAATAAATAATGTAAATTAAAATAAAATAAAGTAAATAAAAAAATAAATAAAAATAAAAAAAAACAGAATAAAAAAATAAATTAATTAATTAAAAAAAACATATAATAAAATAAATTAAAAAATAAATATATATAAAAATATAAAATTAAATTAAAAATATTAAAAAAAATTAAAAAAAAATTAAATTATATAATAAAAAATATAAAAAAATATATAAATGCATATAAAATCACATTAAATAAAATGAAATAAAACTAATTTAAATATAATAAAATAAAATATAAAATAAAATAAAATAAAATAAAATAAACTGAACTTAATTGAAATTAAATGAAATAAAATTAAAAAAATAAAATTAAATTAAATTAATATTAATTAATTAAATTAATTTTAATAAAATAAAATAAAATTTAAAAAAATGAAATAGAATAAAATTAAATAAAATAATATGAAATACAATAAAATCAAATCAAATAAAATAAATAAAATTAAAACAAAATAAAACAATATCAAATAAAATGAAATTAGATTATATTCATTAAAAAAAAATATAAAAAAAATATAAAAAATTAAAAAAAATTAAATGAAATAAAAAAAATCAATAAATATAAATAAAATTAAAAAAAAAATAAATAAAAAATAAGTAAAATAAAATAAAATAAAATAAATTAAATATAATTAAAATAAAATAAATAATATTTAAAAAAAATGAAATATAAATAAATGAAACAAAAAAATGGTTAAATATAAACAAATAAAAATTCATTAAATAAAATTTCATGAAATAAAAAAATTAATAATAACATAAAATAAAAGATAATAAATTGCGATAAATTATTAGAAAACATTAGAAAAATAATAAATTATATTAATTAATATAATTTAAAATAAGTACAACTTAAATACAATTATATATAATAAAATAAAATTAAGTGAAAAATAAATAGTATATATAAAGAAATCAAATAAAATTAAATAAAATAAAATAATTTATTAAAATTAAAATTAATTACAAACAAAAATGAATAAAAAATAAAAGAAATACAATAACGAATTTAAATTTAAAAAGATATACAAAAATTAATATATTTAAAAAATAATATAAAATAAAATAATTTATAATAAAGATAAGGAAATAATAAAAAATAAAAATAAAGAAATTAAAAATAAAAATAAAAAATTAAATTTAATTGAATGATATAAGTAATATAATAAAGTAATATAAGTAATAAGTAATGAATTAAAAAAAGTGAAATACTAAAAAAAAATCAAAAATCAAGTAAAATAAAAAAAAGGAATAAAAAAGGAAAAAGAAATAAGATAAAAAATTATATTTAAAAAGTAATTAAAAATTTTTTTTAAATTAAAAAAAAAATAATCGAAAAAATTTGTATGTTAAAAAATTCTGAAAAACAATTAAAATTGAAAGAGAATGCCAACTAAAAACTGCAATAATAATAATAATTAATTGGTATCTATAAAAACATGTGTAAAGAATGTTCATGTTTCGGTATAAACAATATATTGTGTTATAAGAAACCGTAATTTCTTCGTAATAACTCAATTTGCCGTTATACATATATGTACGTATGTCGGCTACTTCTAGTTTTCAACAATAAATACTAATCTTTACGCGCAATAAAAGTCTATTGTTTTATCAAAAGTAAATCAAATTGGCGGCACTTAATTTTTAAATTGCTTTTGCCTTCAATTTATGACAGTTGTCAATTAAATTTAAATAGAAATTTGCCTTATCTGACAACTACACTTGCGGTCAAGCTGACAAGTAGCACTGACTCACGAACACATGCACATAAACGTGCAACTTGAATTCAAGTATAAGTAAATTTTATATGTGAAATTCAGGTCAACCATGACAGTATTAAACCATAATAAAAACGCATTAATAAAGAAATATAAAATATTGTTATGGCCCATTTTTTTCTCGTATTTGAATGAAAAGTGTAAAAAGTTTTTAATTAATGATGTCAAATTGTCAGATTAAAAAATATTATTAAAGTGTTGCCATTTCATTTGAAGCAAAGGTATATAAAGCTGAGCTTATACATATAATATAAATGTTTGAAATATTTGTGTGCATATTATGTTAGTGAGGTATGTTTTCATTAATTTTATATTATGTAAATTAGGGGATTAATGTACAAAGTTTGGTAGAACACCTCCGCCCGAGCTGAGCGCCCTCAAAATGGACCGAATCGTAAACGTCCTTTTCCCGGCTCACGAAACAATAGTGGATGAACTAAATGCTGAAGGAGCTTGAAGCAAGTTGAAATCCAAAAAAATCGCCTGGCCTCCACGGAATACGTGTTGAAGTGCTAAAAGTAATAGCCATCAGCCGTCCTAAAGTACTACTGGACATGTTTAATGCTTACGCCCGTATTGATTAGCAAGGGAATGGGGAGCCCCGACAGCCCATCAGCATATCGGCCACTCTGCATGCTGGACACCGCTGGGAAACTGCTCGAAAGAATGATTAAACCCAGATTAGAAGCAGCCACAATTAGCGATGGTGGTCTATTACCAAAACACTATGGATTCAGACCTAAGAAATCGACACTAGATGCCACGGAGAACGTCACGAGAAGAGTGCAATTAGCTCAACGAGGGTACCATAATTATAGGAAGATAGTTCTATTAGCGATGTGCGAAGAGTTCTCCCGTGCCAGACCACAGACGATCACCGCAGCCTCAAAATTACGCCAGGCACAGCATAGGGTTCCATACTCGGCCCTGATCTCTGGAATGTCAGTTACAACGAGATATGAAATCTCAAAATGCCTGATGATGCATACCTAGTTGGATATGCAGATGACATTGCAGCAATAATAATCGCCTGTGATACAGAAGACGCACGAAGGTAATTAAACCAGGATCACGAACCCAAATGTGGCTTGACTCACACGGTCTCAAATTAGCCACAGAAAAGATCGAGATGTTACTATTAACAATGAAGCACAGCAATTTGAATGCACATAGTAAACTATTTAGGCATAAGATTGGACCCAAGGTTATCTTACTGGGCACAAATACAACACCCCGTGGGAAAGGCCTCTAAAATAATATCTCGATTCAGCAGGCTGATGTCCCATATCGGGAGTGCGACGCAGGAGAAAAGAAAACCACTGATGTCGGTAATTATAAGTATCCTACTTTATTGTGCAGAACTATGGGCAGACACATTAAAGAAGGATAACCGGCGCAAGACCATAGCCAAAGTTTATAGTACGTCAGCATACCGTACGGTGTCTTTGCATAAAATTGGTAAAGCAGAAGAGCCGTTCTGCATATACAATGACGCTATCGAAGACAGTTTCGACCACACATTTTTCAAATGCGAACTATGACAAGCAGAACGAGAGGCACTAGGGAACCTGGTAGGCTCTCTGGATGCGGACAACATCGTACCAGTACTGTGCCCCAGAGAGCAGCAAACTGGAATTATATATCAGACTACATAGAGATCGTACTACGTAAGAAAAAGTGGGATCTGGACGCAGGTGACGAGATGTAATCTCACTACGAGAAAAATGGAATGCCACCCGAAAGTGATGTGAGTGCGGTTCCAGGGTGGGTGACGGTTCCTTAGAGCAGAATTTTTTAGTGACCTGTAAGTGGCTTATACCATTTATGTGACGACAAAATGATGATGCGGAAGGTATTTTTCTTCTCCTCACCCGCAAAAAAAAACTTATGTATATAATCATAAATCAATGAAAGTCGCTATTTAAAATTAAAGCATAATTTGTTTTGATTTTTAAATTTAATTTTTAAAATACTTAGATATAAGTGCATTTTTATTTTAGTTTAATTTTATTTAACATATTTTACTTCAATTATATTTAAACCTTTGTTCTATTTTATATTCATTAATTTCATTCAATTATATTTAAATTTTTTATTTTTTTAGGCTTATAATTTATTATTAGTTAAATTTTCTGATATAATTTAATTTAATTTAATCTATTATAATTTATTTTAATTTGATATAGCTTAATTTTATATAATTGTAATTACGTTTATTTTAATATGTTGATTTTATTTTTCATTTTTATTTTAATTTAATTTTTTAATTTCATAATTTAATTTTAATTAATTAATTAAATAATATATCAATTTTTTTAATTTAATTTAACTTTATTTATTTAATTTTATTTTTATTTAATTTTTTTTATCTATTTTATTTGATTTTATTTGAATTTTTTTAATTTTTAAAATTTTTCTTTAATTTTAATTTAATTTATATTATTCTATTTTATATTAATTTATTTTATTTTGTTTTATTTTATTTTATTTTAATTTATTTTATTTTATTTTATTTTATTTATTTCATCTCATTTTGTTTGAATTTATTTCATTTTAATAAATTTTATTTTATTTTATTTTATTTTATACTGTTTTAAATTAATTTTATTCCGTTTTATTTCATATTATTTTATTTTATTTATTTTATCTCATGTTGTTCGATTTTGTTTTATTTTAATACATTTTATTTTATTTTATGTTGTTTTAAATTTATTTTACTTTGTTTTATTTTGTTTTATTTTATTTTTTTTTGTTTTAAATTTATTTTACTTTGTTTTATTTTATTTTATTTTATTTTTTTATTTTATCTCATTTTTTCGATTTTATTTTATCTTAATACATCTTATTTTATTTTATTTTATTTGGTTTTAAATTTATTTTATTTTGTTTTATTTTACATAATTTTATTTTATTTAGTTTATCTCATGTTGTTTTATTTTATTTTATTTTAATAAATTTTATTTTATTTTTTATTTTGTCTTAAATTTATTTTACTTTGTTTTATTTTATTTTTTTTATTTTAATTTATTTTTTTTATTTTATTTTGCTTTATTTTATTTTAATTTAATTTATTTTCAATTCTTTTATTTTATTTTATTTTATTTTATTTTAATGTATTTTATTTTATTTTATTTAATTTAATTATTTTATCTCTTTTTGCTTGATTTTATTTTATTTTGTTACATTTTATTTTATTTTATTTTATTTTAATTTCTTTTACACTATTTTATTTTATTTTTGTTTTAAATTAATTTTAATTTCCTTTATGTTATTTTATTTTATATTAATTTATATTATTTTATTTTATTTTATTTTATTTTAATTTATTTTATTTACTTTACTTAAATTTAATTTAATATTATTATAATATTTTTTTTTTATAATTTTTATGTTATTTTATTTTATTTACATTAATTTATTTAATTTATTATATTTCTTTTAATTCTGTCGAATTATTTTATACGCGACATATGTACATACATAAGCACTTAAGGTTTTGTTGAGACCAAAATAACCATTTCGGTACAATAGCTACCTAATTTTTATTTATGAACACGAACACGCATTATCCACAATATGAATGCATTCAGCTGGGATTGATGAAATATGAGCGGTTTTCAAGTAGCAACTTAAAATGACAACAACTACAATAATAACAATACATAACAGAAAAGGAGCAATCAGCAGATCAAAATATTCATATGAATATGCATGAATATACATATGTTTAGCTTTATGTATATATATATATATATATGTGTGAATGTATGTATATACAATAAGTTAGTTAATAAATGAGACGATGAAACGGTTGAAAGAAATATGATGCAGCGAGCTGCCGAAAATTATATACACACAGCCAAGCATACTTCTATGCATGTATGTTTGTGCATACATATGTATGTTTGTTCATACTTAAATATAGTGTCACTGACAAATGTTTGAAACAATAATATAAATTTCATGTTGCCTTTATTTCTTGTTTATCGCCCGATAATCGCTGGTCATTAGTCATTTTGAAGTATCGCCACGCCACATCAGCAATAAGAACAAAAGAGCGGCTAGCGAAACGCATGCAACACATTGGAAGACGACCGTCCAACCGTCCGACCGGGCGACCAACAGACCAGCGAACGGTGCGACTAAAGAAAAGACAACTTCACTGGATTGAACTCAAAACAAAAGCAAGGCAAGGCAAGTCGCAAAGTCAAGTCAAAATAATCGGTGGCTGTGTCAGCGAAACTTGGCTAACTAACAGCAGTCAGCGGTCAGCACGTTGCAACGATGTCGTCGTTGCTGTCTGTATCAGCCAACCAACCGGTGGCAGCTGTGGTGTCAGCAGTAGCCGCTGGATTTTTTGCTCTTTTACCGAAATTATTGTTGTCCATTTTGCTATACGATCAGATAAATATACAAACTTATTTATACGAGTTTGAAAGCATATAACTGTTATGAGTATGTATGTATGTATGTATGTACTTATGTTTATATATATTCATGTTAAATATGAATATTCCTACGCTTTTGTGTGACGCAGCAGTTTAAAAAAAAAAAATTTAAGTTGAGTATTTGTTGTTGTTGCAGGCAGTTTGTTATTTATTATTTCTCATACAAAAAAATTTCTGTTGTCAATATTTTGCTTGTCACACTGTTGGTTAGTCGGTTGGTTGCTTGGTTCGTTGATCGGTCGGTGTGTGTGGCTCTATAGAACTTGCTGGTATTTTCTGTGCGTTGTTGTTGTATTTGCCTTCTTTAAGCGTATTTTTTGTATAATTTTATTTTTTGCTTTTTGTCTTTGAAAATTAATGTGTTCGAAAAGCATTTCATTCATCACCTCCATAAACATTGCAGTGACAGTTAACACGACTAATTCGTATGTGAGGGCAACATTTCGTTTGGCCCCAACAAAATACTTATACATGCATACATACAACATCACATGCAATAGCTGAAAATATATGTATGTACATAATTTATAAATTCACGAAAAACATAAACACCAGGAATTATTTGGTGTTATGTATTTTATCACTTTAAAATATCTAAGTTGACAATTAGTGATGCAATGTGGGCTGCGCAGATATACATATATATGTATATATGTACATTAGAGTGGGCGTTGAAAATCTTTTTTTTCAAAGGCCTAAAATTTAATTTATAAAAAATGTTAGGAAAATTTTTGGTTTTAAATAGTACACTTAATTTTTCTAAATACTTAATGAGATACTTGAAAATATCAATTTTAATAAATAGTTTTTTTTTATGTAAAAAAAAGTTGAAAAAAAGATGATAAATCGTACCCTTTCTGGGATAACCTCGAATTTACAAATTCGTTATTTTGGAAAAATCGATAAGAATTTTTAGATTTAATTAATTTTCGTAATCAACTGGAAAATTATACTTTCTATTTCAAGGTTGATCCATTTCGAAGTTACCTACTTTTTTAAAGAAAACCAGCACAAAAAATTCAAATTTAATGGAGAATGTTAATTTTCCTTCGAAAGAACATCCTTTAGCATTTATTTTTTGAAGATTATCTCTTTCAAATGTTAGCCGTGGCTACGTCTCAGATGGTCCATCCGTTGGGTCCAATTTTCGATGATTCGTCCGAACATTTCGACTGGTAACTGGTGAATGACACGTGTGATGCTTTGCTCCAAGGCCTGAATCGGAGCGGGATTGTCGGCATAGACTTTAGCCTTTTCATATCAACACAGGAAAAAGTGTAATCGACCTGCCCAAAAGGTGAAATTTTCTGCTCACCGAAGTGTTCTCTAAATAAAACCATAGATTGATACGATGTGTGGGAAGTGGTGACGTCTTGTTCAAACTAAATGTCGCGGAGATCATTTCAGGCATCAAATAATCGGTTATCATGGCCCTATAACGGTCGCAATTGACGGTTACGTTTTCACCGGCATCATTTTTGAAGAAATATGGACAATTCTACAGGTTCACAAACCCCACCAAATCGTGCATTTTCTGGATGAACTGGCAGCTCCTGAATCTCTTCAGGTTGCTCTTCGTCCAAAATGCGGCAATTTTGCTTGGTTGCATAACCAGCCAGAAATCGGCCTCATCGCTGAAAAAAATTTGGCTCGAAAACATCGTATCTTCTTTGAACTTTTCAAGAGCCCATAGAGCGAAGTAATGTCGCTTGGGAAGGTCGAATGGCTTCATTTCTTGTACAAGCTGTATTCGACGAAAATTTGCCAAGTCGTTCCATACGTCAGTCCGTGTTGCTGCGAACGGCGCCAAATCCGCTCTACACGGCCTTCTTGTATGCTCTCAGCTAGGTCCACCATATTTTCTTTACTGCGTGCTGGACGTGGTCTATTTGGTCGAATGACATCCAATAATGAATGCTGAGTCTCAAAATGGGTGATGGTGTTGCGAATAGTATGCTCAGTAGGCCGATTATGTTGACCATGAGTTCAACGAAGCGCACGAAACACATTATTTACAGAACGTGAATTTTCGAAATAAAGTTGAATGACTTGTAAACGTTGTTCAGGCGTAAGTCTTTCCCTGATGAAATGCCAAACAATACTGAACAAAAATAACATGACAGCTTGACACTACTCACGCGTGATCTGTTAAAAAAAAAGGTTATTGAAAAAAGTAACTCTACTTGGATCATCCTCTATCACCTTAAAATGCTTGTGGCATTTGCTCCGAAACTTGATTGCTTTAACAATTTTATTTTGATACGAGTTTTCACATTAAATACCCCGGTACATTTTTTGTAGATACGAGGTTTTGATTCAGAAAATTTGTTTTCGTCTATAAAAATTGGTGTAATCTTAGGGTACTAATCTTTTCAAACTTTTTAAATCTTTAAATTTTCAGCATTTCATTAGAAATTGGTAATTTTTCAAGCGGAGGAATAATATTTTTTCCGATTAATATTTACTTTTAAACTTTACTTTTTACTGCTTACAATTATTCAGTCATAAGACAGAAACGTCATCTTAACGTTTCCAATAGATACGAGGTTTTAGATACGAACGTGTGGGTATTAGAAAAATAAAAAAAACTTCTAGAAAAATGTATATCATCATTACGAATATTTTAGGTTATGTTTTACGTAAAAGGTGGGTTATAAATTATTTTTCATTCAAAAACTCATTTTCGAAAACAAGTAGTTACGAAGCTAACACAGAAAGATTAATTAGAAAAATTTCTAACGCATCTGATAAAAAAATATATTTTTATTGACCAATCTAACACACTTAACACATACAAATCCATTAGTCTTTCTTCATAAATAACTTTATTATTATGAAAAGTATTTGAGAAGCAGCTGAAAAATGACTGCAATTAATAATCATTTAAATATGTTTATGGGTATGTACATATGCGCATACATATATTACTCTTTAGAGGTAAATAATTTGTAGCTAGGATTAAAAGCACGATATACTTTCATATACATATATGCAAATATTTATGGCTAGTATTTGAATAAATATTGTAACGAACTTGCTAAATTCGCCTAGATGATTTTCCTAATCCTTCGAGTCCGATCACTGGATTACTAAACGAACTCCCAAGATTTATTTGTTCGGCTTTTTAACCGTCAGGAATTTATTTGTACAATTTGGTCTTTAGTCAACGGCTTATTTTACAATTATTTATACACACTTATTATCTGCTTCACTCAGCTTATCCGTTTCTCAAACACACACAGCTCACAGCAGTGTTAACTCCACTAAGTTGTGTACTCGTCTCCGTTGTGATAGCGGCTGCCGCTCTTTTTATAACTGTAGATGACCCAAACATTCTGTGCACGCGCTTAAGGATAGGCTGATTGTTCGTTTGCCTGCGGTAGCTGCAGCTACTCCGTTCATCCTTAATGACGTGGAATTTCCTTTAATCTGTCTACCCCTTTTGTTTGTCCTTGGTATGGGTAATTTGCATTATACGGCCGCTTCTTTATTTTCTGTCCTTCCGGGAAATTGCATTTACGTTCTCAACAGTTTTGTTTGCCTTTGGTATGGGATTTTCGTCACAATATATTATATTGCGGAATTACTGTAAACTGCAATGCTGATCTGCTAAGATACTCCCACTTCGTTAGTGCCAAACAAAGCACAAATCGGTGCTCCTATGTCAACAGGTTTCTGGGCAGATCAGCCTTTAACCAACTCAGTGAGTGCTACGCAAGTGCGGTTGCGAGACGCTTTTGGTACGAGCTGCACCGTGAATAGTCAGGGAAGCTTCTTTTCTCCCCAGCAGTTGTCCTGCTTAAGATCAGCATAAGGAACACTTTATTTGTGCTTTAAAGACTCTGAGCCAAAGGGTTACTTTTTTCCTGCATATATCAAAAAATAAGTATTATTTATGGTTTGATTTGTTTTACTACTTTTATAATACGAGGGTGGCTTAATAAATTAGAGACTTTTTGAATAAAATATTTTTTTTTTCAGCAAATAATCGTTTTATTTCTCATCATAGTCTTCTCTTGGCTTTATACATTTAGTCAAGCGCTTTGCCAAATTTTGTATTTCTTGAAAATAACAGGTTTTTTCAGGTCCCTCAAAATAGGCATTTCTTTCTGTCATCATCACTTAATTCATTCATCGCCCAGCTATTTTTTCAGATTTGAAAACAAGAAATAGCTGATTTGCAGTTTGTTGCCCATTTTATGAATTTTTGCCATGAACCAAATGCGGTCGTTTCGATCAATACCGAATCTGACCAAAAACTCTCAAAAACGTTTGGCGGGATTTTTTTACCCTTTTCAAGTTAAAGGATGTGAGTGACACCTCCTCCACCCAAAAAAACTGTGGCCATCATGAGCTTGTTAAAAGACAGACCCACCTTGGCCGTCTTTGGTGCACGTTCCGTCGAGCAAAGCCAATGTCTTGATTGTTCTTTAATCTCTGACTAGCGGTGCAAAAATTTGTTGGGGTTGGGGTTGTACCAAACATTCCTATGAAGTAGTTACATATTACGGCACCCAACGCGGGGATAAGTTTTTCATGTTTAAATGTCATTTGTGATGTATCCGGCTGTTGAAAGCCTCAGCTACCTTATGCACATTTATTTCTGCCCGTCCGAAATCATTCCATGAACCTTATCGACGATTTCTGGCGTGCAACCTCTTTTGGGCGACCTCTTTTGGGCGACCTGAATGTTCGGCGGCAATTGTAATGGCATGAAACACAACGAAACTCAATGAGACATTGAAATTAATGATGCAGAGTCTCCTTAGTATTTATCAAGTCTTTTCTTGTTTTCGAAGTTGGGTTTTTACGCAAAAAGTAGTGCTTAATCAGCACCAGAAACTCACTATTTTCCATTTTCGTTAAAATTCACGAGGTAGGCCGCTTTTAATGGCTCCCAAACACAAAATAAATGGCGCAACTTACTCAAAGTTATACAGCGGTCTATAAATCCATAACAGTTGACGGGAGCAAAATTGTATTTACAGTAACTGTGCGAAAAATTCGAAAAGTCACTGACTTATCAAAAAGCCTTATTATTTTGAATGATTTTAAAGTTGTTAAAATGACGGTAAATTTGAATTTTTTACACAAGTTGTTTGACTTATTCTTATAAAGTTCTGACCTCTTGGAATAAAATATGTATAGAGCATTGTAAACTTTTAAGACTAATATACACGTATTAACAAATATTCGTAAAACACTTGTAACGGCGAACGAGTCATACATGTTGCGTTCGGGCGAAGCAAGCCAAAACGAGCACTGCTTCGATCGACATCGAATTTGGTATTTATCAGACTCGATAGCGATCAAATAAAACGAGCAAATGTGGCATTTTGATCATCTCAAACGAGTTTTTCCTTACTCTACATATGGCACAATAACAAAGAATATTCCAAATATTATCCTTAAAGTTATCAGGCTTAGTTAAAGAGTTTTTATTTAAGTGAGTAAGTTTTTTACCTATACTTTAAAAGCAAATCTAAAATTTTGAACCTTCTGGATTATTCTTACTGATAGCCATAAGTACACCTCTTAATAAGAGTAATGTGAGGATTAAAAAATGGACAAATTTAAAATATATAATATTCCGAGCTTGTAAAAACTAGAAAAAGCAAATTTATAGTTTCAGAATTACCATATTAAGTAATTATTTTAAATTAAATCTAATTTTCTTATACACCTCTATATCGTAAGTCTAAAAAATATGTTATATAGGGTTATACATCATTAAATTTAAACAAGTGTAAATATATGTCCTTCTCTAGAAAATCTTTGCAATCCTTTGCCTATATGATTCAAAATTACAATGTTGAACAAGTTACTGAATTCATTGACTTGGGTGTCACAATGGACCCTAAGCTAGATTTTGAAATCCTATAAATTCCTGTGCTAATAAGACTAAAGGAGTCCTAGCTTTCATTAAGCGGTGTACTAAGCAGTTTAATGACCCATATATTACCAACTTACTTTACACCTCACTCGGCAGACCCATTTTGGAATATGGTTCCGTTGTATGGAATCTACATTATCAGTTGCATAGTGATAAATTGGAATCTGTACAAAAACAATTATTATTGTTCGCGTTAAGGAATTTACATTGGGATGCGAATAATCTCCCTCCTTATAAAAACCGACTACGGTTAGTTAGTGTCCCTTTAAGTCAATCTAGATGCTTTAGGCTCCTTTACTTGTCCTTATGCAAAACAAATTTTGAAATGCACGACCCATTCAGATGTTTATGTAACGATTTTAATTTTCATCCCGACAGCTTTGATTCTTCTGACTTTTTGTTCAAAAAACACTTACTGAGAATTTTAAACTTATAAATAATCTCTTTCTTTTCAACGTTTCTTAATCGCAAATATTTAGCTGCTCAAATCTTAGACTGCTTCGCGGTCGGTGTCGGATTCAGGTCAGTCCGGGCGGTACTGGATTTCGGTCACCAGTCTGTTGGATTTTACGTTTATCTATCAGGCGCCCCCGGTCGGTTGGGCGGGAGGTTGGCAATGCTGGATTCGTCGTCGTCAAAAAATAAAAAACTCAAGCAATTGGTAAAATTTTAAAGAAATTAGAAGAGACTCGATCGATTACAGATATTGAAAGGCATGAGAACCATCGTTTTGCTCGTTCTACCTTCTGCCAAAGACCCGTATGTGTATATTTTACGACGTTGTCAAAAGCTGAGACTTCCTTACGGCACATTAGGACGTATTTTGCACTTGAACTTATACCTACATCTATATAAAGTCCAGCTCACACAACAACTGAATCCAGCTGACCATTCACAATGTAATTACGTCGATTTGGTGCTTAAACAACAAGCAGTGGACCGTGATTTTTCAAAAAAAAAAATTCTTCAACGACGAGGCACATTTTTCACTCGGTGGATACGTAACTAAGCAAAATTGTTGCACTTGGGGTTCCGAGAATCATCAAGTAATTGAAGAGAGGCCATTGCACTCAAAAAAAACTTACTGTTTGCTGCGCTCTTTGATACGGAGGTGTGATTGGACCTTACTTACGATAACGGCGAGACTGTCACTGTCAATTCGTAGCGTTATGGTTGTATGATAACCGGCTTTTATGGCTTGCAATGATGGTGCCACATGCCACGCAACGCGAGCGAATATGAAATAATATTTTAAAATACGTAATTGGAAAATCTATGGATTTACTCTTATAAGCTGATAACGTAAAGACCCCACAACAACATCAGCTGTCATAGTAAAATAGCTTTAGTTTAGACACGATGTCATAGAATGCTTTTTTTTTTATTAAAAAAAAATTACTGGACAGAATGGCTCAAAATATTTTCATTAACTATGTAAGTATATTGTTATGATATACTGTTCCATCATAAATTTGACATATCAAATAATACTTTTCATATGCTCAAATGAAATCAACCATCTCGTGATTCGTGTAACTCCTTGACGTTTTGAAAGCTTACATATTTACACTCGTGTAGAGTATTCCTTATACAAACACGTGATCCAAACATTATCTATTCACAGCATTTTTTCTTCAAGGCATTCTCGCTTACGTCATTGCGTTGCACGAGTTTCGCACATGTTCCCTACAAATATGTATTTGTGTTTCCACAACGCCCATCTAATGTCGTGTTAAATCTCGTGACAGGAGCTCACGTCCGCTATAGAAAAAAACTGCACAGGCGACGAGTTGACAGGGAAACGTGTGTAAACATGCGACAAAACATCTCTTTTGTTACGTTGGCATAAATGTCAAAACAAGTCTAGAAAATTATTTTAAATGCGATTAGACAAATTTCACTAGAAATTTATTTGAACTAAAAATATTTTTCTTTGGTTTAAGAATCAGGCATGTGATTTATGAGCTAAGGAACTTTTTGGTTAAGGCTACAGGGGAAAATAGAAAAATTAACTGTGATCTAATGAAAGCTACATACGTGCGTTATATAATAATCGGATAGTTTTGGTGTATTTTCAAAATGAATTCCAAATCCTTCATGAACGAAAAAATTTTTTTTTTAATTTCATTTAAAATTCTTGGATATTTTAGAAAAAATCTGCTGCATTGATAAAATATCCTTCCAACCTCATGTAAAAATAACCACCATAAATACTGTCATCAATTTGCTTTCCATATTGTGTATGTTAACAGTAACGCCATTATAATCACACTGTCCCCACAAATCACTCAAAACTGTCAAAGCGACAGTTCCGGACATTTGCGCGGATAAATTTGCTTTGATTTGTATGAAGCAATGGAAGGTTTTTCCTTGTCTTCACGGTCTTACAATCACGTTAAGGTGAAGACAGAAAAATTATGAAACTAATCGGAAAAAATAATGAGAAATCGTTTAGTGTTTTTACGCTACATTTTGACTTCTACACTGAGGAAATATGCAGAAAAATAAAAAATTAAAGGAAAGAGAAGAAAATAAGATAATATAATATAATATAAATACAATTATTAAACAAAAAATAAAAAATAAAAAAAGAATTAGAAAATATAAACAGATTAAAAATAACTAAAATTAAGAATGAAAATAATAAAGGAAAATAAAATCAAATGAAGTGAATAAACACGAAAAATTAAATTTGTGTAATATAAAATAAAATGAAATAAAATGGAATAAAAATGAAAATCTAATGAAGTAAAATAAAATAAAGTAAAATAAAATAGAAAAGAAATTATATGAAACATAATAACAAAAAAATCATGTAAAATGAAAAAAAAATAAAGGAAAATAAATAAAAATAAAATAAAAAAGTAAATAAATGAAAGATGTATATATTAATATAACCTATAATAAAATAAAATTAAATTAAAAGTGAAATAAAAATAAAAATAAAATAAAATAAAATAAAATGAAATAAAATAAAATAAAATAAAATTAAATTAAATTAAAAAAATAAAAGAAAATATAAAAAATAAAACAAAATAAAAATAAAATAATGCGGAGTTTTCAGTCTTCCATCGGATGCGTCCCCAGGTGGCGGATAGGGGAAGGCCCGATAGATATACAGCCTAGGTCGGAAATTAAATACTACTCGTGGACCAAAAATGGAAAATCGCAATGAGAAGTGGTGACACTTTACAAGTACGTGCGTAGCAAGCACGCAAATCACACTAAGCCTCACGAATGGCACCCCGTGAGTGCACAATGGTTCCTAATATATCACAGGATGGCTCGTAACGATCAGGGACGAAGCGAGACATTAAAGCCTGATCAGCCGGTTAACGAAACTGCAACTACTTCGGCAAACGCTCAAGCAGCTCTGAGTGTTTTATTAGTTGAACCAATAACCACCGGAGCTGTATCCCATTCGCAACGCATAATGAACGAGTTTATTATGCGTAGCTATTACAAAATAATCTGCAATGAAATAAAAACAAACGGGTATAGACCGTGCCTTTTTGAAGCCTTCCAACAAGCATTCTCAAATATGACGATCACTGTCCAACGTATTGGCGTCCAAAGAAGTGCAATATTAAGGAGTAAGTATATACCAGAAGGAAGATTAGCAGAGCTAAAGCAAGAAGTCGCTAGGGAATTAGAGGTCATACATGAAACTGGACGAGAAAATGATAACTGCAATAACAACCTTAATGCGATTTCAGCACCAATCATAACAAATGAACATACAAGTCAAGCAATGGATAATCTGCGAATGCAAATTAACCAGAGTAACACCAATGAGCTGTACATTAATTTAAATATCGAATTTCAAGCAGCAATAACAGAATTTTCTGGAACTGACCCTCTCATGCGACCAACTATTCAAAAACAAAGTTCAAACAAGAAAATTAGCGATGGCAGTAAATTGTATGAACAATAGAATTCTGCCAATATATCTGAGAGAGAAGGTGGATACGTTTAGTGATTTACAAACAATGATTTACGCTGCAGCTGCCGTAATTGTGCGCTCCATTGGTGAAAAGATCAGACCAAAGAATAAGTTTAACTCTGCTGATCGAAAATCTGAGCCAGCCTGGTAACAACAAGATCCACGAGCTCAACTTGGTCGGGTGACTCAATACATAACAGGTAATACAAGTTCAAAAATATTGAAATCGTTGGAAAAGAAACCGTAAAATTATACACAAGAGCCTTGCTGTACGTACTAAATTATTGGAAAAAGAAATGCCTGCTGGAGTTCTAGAGAATGAAGAGTATAAAATCTACTGCGATCGCTCGATACTGACGGATAGGAATGTCCAACATAACAGGCCAGATGTTATTCTTGTCTAGAAGAAAGAAAAGCGAGCGCTTCTTATCGAAGTTGGTATATCCAACTCACATAATTTTCAAGACTGCTATGGTGAAAAGAGAATGAATGTGGCACTGGGACAAGGTTACAGTTGTTCCAATCATCATCGACAGGTGTAGTTCCGAAAAGTTGCTGAAGATGCTGGACGAGCTCCAATTAAGTGGCAAGATTTTAAGTATACAAAAGGCAGTTATATTATCAACAACATCAATTGTTCGTTCGTTTTTAGAATAATGAAATGTAAATATCTGTACCTCCTTCAAAAATAGTTTCATATGACCTGTTGTAAACAACCGATATGTGATATGTAACCCAAAAAAGGAGCAAAATAAATACTAAAAAAAAAATAAAATAAAAATTAAATTAAATTAAAAATAAATAAAAAATTTAAAAAATTAAGAAAAGAAAAATTAAGTAAAATAAAAAAATTAAATAAAATAAAATAAAAAATAAAAAAATAACATAAAGTAAAATTAAATAAAATAAAATAAAATAAAATAAAATATAATAAAATAAAATGAAATGAAATGAAATGTAATGAAATGAAATAAAATAAAATAAATTAAACTAAAATAAAATTTAAAAAATTTAAAAAAAATAAATAAAAGAAAAAAATAAGATAAAATAAAAAATAAAAATAAAAATAAAATAAAGTAAAATAAATTAAATAAAGAAATAAAATAAATTCAAATAAAATAAAATAAATTAATATAAAAAAAAATTATTAAAATAAATTACATAAAACCAAATGAAATGAATTAAAAAAAAAATTAAATAAAATGTATTAAAATAATAGAAATAAGAAAACATAAAATAGAAAAACCTAAAAAAAATTAAATAAAGCAAATTAAAGTAAAATTAATGAATAAATAATTGTGCAATAAAATTACATAAAATTATATAAAATAAAACAAAGTAAAAATATATACAACAATAAATCAAAAACGAAAAAATAAATTAAAATAGAATAAAAATTCAAATAAAATAAATTATATATTATTCTCCACATATATTCGCTCAGTGCATCCAATAAGACCTGAAAATATCATAATACATATTAAAGCATACAAAAATTATTACGCGCTCACTTAAACTACCGCCAAAGCGTCCAAACAGCGAACCAACCAACCAACCAAACGAAGAAACAAATGCATTCATTGGCGGCAAATACCGTATCTAAAAGGCTGTTAAAGCGGCAATGTGCGCAGCTTAATAACAGCATTAACTCTTTTGAGAAGCTGTCACTCACATTTAAAGCCTGTCCACTGTCGTCCACTAACCACAGTCGCACTGTCAGCGCTACACAGTTCATGCTGTCATGACATTTTAACTTCCATATTTCTTCTGCACAATCACTTAAGCTTTAACAGTGCAGACAAGGAAACTTTAGTTTTTATGTGCCCAAAGCGCATATACACAGTTGTTGGGCGTTAGTTTGGCCCCCCCCCGTCTGCAGTCAGTTGCGTTACATTATACCATTCTTGTTTATAATTTTGCTGGTCTCTCCGGCTTTTTTCTGCTTGTATTGTTAAGATGGCTCACTTCAAAGCGACCCGCCGACTTTTAACGATTTAACGCTTTTTAAGCCACAAATGTCAATGCCTTAAGCCTTTTGGTCATTTTCATTTAGATTCTTTAAATTCTAACTATGAGCACATATTTATAATTAGTATATATGTACAGTTAAGCATACAATATATATGTGAGCTTCAAAAGGCTTTACGCTAAAATCACTTGTTTAAGGACATTAGTCGGCATTTTTACTCACCTTTATCTGCATTACACAGTATTAAGTTAGAAAATTCAATTTAATATGACATGACAAATATTAAAAAATATATGTATTATGCATTTGTATATTAATTATAATAAATATACGAAGGAATTTGTAAGAAATTTCTTTTAAAATCCGTTGGAAGACTATTTGTAATTCCCGCATGTGCTCTTAATCATTCACGTATTATTTTTAATGCACTGTCTAGACAAGTTTGAGATCCGAAGTAATTAACACAAAACCTTATTATCCTCTAGTCAACTCAAAGCTGTAAACAAACTTCAATTTCTCAATCTCAAGTGGAATCAAGCTTGGCCAATAAGTTTCTTCTTTGGCGTAGGCACAGCTTACGCAAGTATATCCGTTATTGCTTCCGCTGTTTGGCGTCAGTTGGAAATATCAAGTACAATCAGATCACTTTCCATCTGGTCCTTAACGGAGTCGAGGTCTTCATCTTCCTCTGCTTCCACCAGTGAATACTTCATCGAATACTTTCAAAGTTGAAGCGCTTTCAACTATTCAGACGACGTGCCCTTGTCAGCTGTACCTCTTGATTCGCTAAACTAGGTTAACCCCTTCGTTTATCTCGTTCAGCTCATCATTACCGCTTACGATATTCATCGTTGTCAACGCGCAGAAGACCATAAATCTTTTCCCAACTTTTCTCTTGAAAACTCCCAAAACCCAATCATCGAATGTCGACATCGTCTAGGCTTCTACAACATATGTCAGAACGGGATTGATGAGCGACTTATACGAGTTTGGTTTTGGTTCGTCGAGAGAGGACTTTACTTTCAATTAGCTTACTCAGTTCAAAGTAGTACCTGTTAGCAAGTTTGATTCAGCGTTGGATTTGAAGGCTAATATTGATGGTGTTGGTAATGCTGTATCCTAGAAAGACGAAAGTATCTACAACTTCAAAGTTTTGACTGTCAAAAGTGATGTGGAAAACGAGTCTCGAATGTCACAACTGTTTAATTGATAACAGTACAATTCCGTCTTGCCCTCGTTCACTACCAGACCCATTTGCTTCACTTCTTTGTCTAATGGGGAGAAAATAGAACATAGAAATTAAGGAAATCACACATTAAAGAGTCAAGCTGTTTGAAACCTCGTTGGGTATCGCACGAATCCGAGAAGTTCTTCCCAATTCTGACTGCGCTACTGGTATTAGCGAGGCTATGTTTACATATATCCAGGGTCAGTACTGCTGGTATATTAAATTCACACATATTTGCTGCCTCTACTTCTTATTGTGCTGCCAAATACAGCTTTAAAATCGATGAAAACGTGATGTGTATCAATTCTCTTCTCTTGGGTCTTCTCTATTATTTAATATTTTTATTAGATCTAAAGCCACACTTGTAAGATTCAATCAGTTCGTTGACGGTGAGCTTTAATCTTTCACACAATACGCTCGTTAGAATCTTGTATGCGATATTGAGGCGGCTGCGTATCTCCGCTGCGACAAGATAGTGATCCGAGGTATGTTAGGTCCTTAAAACACTGGATGCATGGCTTCCGTCAATCCAATATGATCGACTTGGGTTAGTCTTTTAGGATCCGGTGACCGCCATATAGCTTGATGAATTTTCGTGTGATGAAATCTACTACTACACACCATATTCGAAGTCGATTAACCTCGGTCCGACTGTAGCGCCGAAAATGCTTTCTTTGCCCACACGGGAGCAGCGCTAATAAGTGCTCCCTAGGCGCTCATAGAACTCATCTTCAGTAATGTCATTCTAATCTTCTATCATGGCGTGGACGCAAATCAGCGATTTGTTTAAGAGCTTCACTTTGATGCGGATTGTGGCTAGACGTTCATCCAACGTGGTGAATACCAGGATTCGGCGACGGTATCTCTCTCCCAGCACAAAATCAACACCAAATTTGCACAAAGACTAACATTCTCCCTCGAATTTTTGCGGAATTAGGAAGTTCAATTCACGTAGTTGTTTTTCTATTAAAGTAGCTTATGAAAATATGTCTCCTTTGCCGAAAATAAAACTTTTTTCCGTAGAGGTACGCGTTCAGTAGACTTTGCTGTAAAGGGTTCTTCTGAATACAAACCACAACGGAAACTGCGTAGCTTAGAAATTTTGATAAATAAACTTTTTTGAAAAAAAAAAAATTGAAAAAAAAACTTCACAACTTAAAAAAATGCTTTGAAGAATATTTCATGTATTAAATTGCCATTGACAATAAACAGCATTACGTTCTGTATGATTGCAGCCATATATGTATGTGCATATTTATATATAATATAATATCAGCAGCTGCTCCATAAGACTTTATGAAGACTCATAATTTTAAGCTTCAACTTATTTACTTAGCATTTAACTACAGCGTCATATAAATTTTAATGCCCAACCCAAGTCAACGCTTCTGCTGCGCTGCCACGTTAGCGTTTCAAGCGTACGCAGCGGCAGAAGTTAATTCGACTCATCCATCAACGCTAATTACCCTAAATTAATTAAAGTAAATAAATTCAGCAGTCATAAAGCGTTAACAGCGCAAACAAATAAAGCAACCGACGGCTTAAGAATTTGTCATTTGATATTAAATACCGTAATTAAAGAGATGACGACGGCGTTGATAAATGCGGCGCAGTGCGGCCGGCACTGCGTTGATGAAAGCAACAACAACAAAAAAAAGGAAGGAAGAAGAAAAAAATTAAATAAAAAATAAAAATAAAAATAAAATAGAAAATAAATAAAAAATTAAAAGACATTGCTTATGAAGGGTGCTCCATTCCGAGGTTCCCTAGTTTTTTAAAGGAAAAAACACAGAAAATTCAAATTCAATGAGGAATGTTTATAATCATTCGACAGACATTTTTTGGCATTTATTTATTAAAGATTATCTCTTTCAAATGTTGGCCGCGGCTACGTGATCAGGCGGTCCATCCATTGAGTCCAAGTTTCGATGGCTCGTTCGAGTATTTCGACTGGTAACTGGCGAATGATACGCGTAATGTTTTGCTCCAATACCAGAATTTTAACGGGATTGTCCGCATAGACTTTAGACTTTACATATTCATACAGGAAAAAGTCTAACGGTGTGATATCACACGATCTTGGTGGCCAATCGACCGGCCTAAATCGTGAAATTATCTTACCGAAGTGTTCTCTCAATAAATCAATAGATTGATACGATGTGTAGGAAATGGCGCCATCTTGTTGAAACCAATGGTCGCGGAGATCACGAGCTTCAATTTCAGGCATCAAATAGTCGGTTATCATGGCGCGATAACCGTCGCCTTTGACGGTTACGCTCTCACCTCGGCATCGTTTTTGCAGAAATATGGACAGTCCCACAAACCACACCAAATCGTTATTTTTTCTGGATTAAATGACAGCTCTTTAATCTCTTCAGGTAGCTCTTCGTCCCAAATGTGGCAATTTTGCATACATACTCATTGAGCCAGAAATGGACCTCATCGCTGAACAAAATTTGGCTCGAAAACATCAGATCTTCTTGGAACTTTTTAAGAGCCTATAGAGCGAAGCGATGTCTCTTGGGAACGCCGAGCGGATTCAGTTATTGCACAAGCTGTATTTTGTATGCTGTCATTTTAAGATCTCGACGTAAACTGCGCCAAGTCGTTTCATACGTCAGCCCGAATTGCTGCGAACGGTGTCGAATCGACTCTCCATGATCTTTGTGGACAGTCTCGAATATTATCCAATAATGAATACTGGGTCTCAAGATGGGTGATGGTGTTGCGAACAGAACGCTCAGTAGGCCAATTATATTGACCATAAGTTGAGCGAAGCGCCCGAAACACATTCTTTACAGAACGCGAATTTTCGTAATAAAGTTGAATGATTTGTAAACGTCGTCCAGGCGTAAGTATTTCCATGATAGAATGCCAAACAATACTGAAAAAAAAAACATGACAGCTTGACACGACTCACGCGCGATCTGTCAAAAAAAGGCTATTGAAAAAAGTGCCTCTACTTGGATCAGCCTTTACAAGTACGTAAGTCGTGGGATAGCCAAAGAAACAACAATGTTGTAATTGGGGGTGATGGAAGAAGTGGAGAGGGGCGAATTACAAAAAAGCGTGCAACACTAAGTTAATATTTAAATTTACTTGCTGCTGCTGCTTTACAGATATTTGTAAATATTTTTTTTTTTGCTGCTCAACATTCGCTGATAAATTTTTTTCTCACATTTGTAATATTTGTACGTGAAATTATCGCTACCATATCTTCTCGCGTGAGCTTCATTCCGCTGGCAACAAAGTAACTGCAATGTACATATCTCTATAAATATTTTACATAATTATGAGTTAGAAAAGGCACATATTTACTCATGTTTATGAAATTTAATGCAAAGGTGTTTACTCAATTCAAGCTGTTTGCTCGGATGAGTTGGAGGACACGCGCATGAGGAGTGTTGAAATATGCACGCGTATTTTTTATTTTCTATTTTTTATTTAATTATTTTTATTTTTATTCCTTATTTCTTATGCTTTATCTCTCTTTTTTTGTTGCCATTTCTCCAGCTTCTGCTTATCTATGAGCCATTCTGGTACATCACTGTCACACGTGATACCCGTCAAGCAGCAATAAAATGAACATGACGTTGGCGAATCTAAATATAGAAGATGCTACATACATATGTACGTACATGTGTTATGTCTGTATTTCCGTGTTGAAATCTACAAACAAATAGTTTTGGTGCCGCCAACTGCGCAAAAGTTGTTGTTGATGCTCGCAGCGTATCGCTCGTAATTTTTTGGTCTTTGCCATAAAAACGCTTATTTGTCAGCTGATAAGCGAGCTATTTTGTTCGAGTGCGGCCAGTGAGTTAATATGCATTACTTACGCTTTCAACATCAAATTAACCGCATAATAATGAGTTTTGCTTGCTTAGCGTTCGAAAAAAAAATCAAACAAAAAAGGTCGCGTTTATGGTTTTGAAATAAACACAAAAACAGATTATATTGAAAGCTAAATTGGGGTTTTGGATTTCCGCTTAGTTAATTTAATCGGTATGCAAAATATATATTTTTTAAATTAGTTGCGGCTGCCTATTATTGTCTTGAGTGAAACGTAGGGTTGATAAGAAGCCCAAGAACTTTAAAACTTGAAGCCATGTATTTTGACAAAATTTAGTATTTTACTCAAAAAAAAAAAACAAATATTATATTAAAATTGTTTGTTAATATTTAATATAATTTCCGCATATATATATTTATTAATATATAACTAGTAAATCTCAACACTAAACGTCCTTAGAACAAACCATTTGTGAATATCGTACATGCCCGGGTAGCTCAGTCGGTAGAGCATTGGACTTTTAATCCAAGGGTCCAGGGTTCAAGTCCCTGCTCGGGCGAGTTTAATATTTTTTTTTATAAAATTATTATTTTTAGTAAATCTCAGTTTTTATGTATATAATTAATTTTTTATTATAAAAAAGTCTCCATTGCTCTTGCCACTCTTGCATCGGGCAATCCTTATCTGAGCTAACTCGTGTTTGAATGTTGAGATTTCATGAAATATTTTTTGTGAATGCATTGGCATTCATGTGAAAAGTTATTTTGATCTGAATAATGTTACATAATGCATTTTTTTTTTTACAAAATAGCAAAGAAGTGCAGCAAAATGTGTGTAGTTTACGGTGAAAATGATGAAAGTAAACCATTAACCTGTGAGTAGTTTGCTATATTCAGTTCAGCAAAATTTGACTTAAAAAATCCATGAAATTCTGCGACTAGCGGAGCAATATCGGAATGTTAGCTGTGAGTAGATAGTGGAGACTACTTAAAGGAGCTCGTTGTTTGGCTGCTACGTGAAATAATATAAAAAATTTCGATTGTCCGAATTACCATCAGTGATGCACTTTTGAAACGCGACAACATCAAACCATTTCTGAAGCAATTCATCAGTGCGATGAAAATCGGCTTAAATACATGAGCCAAAGATTTCGGTCAAACATATTTGAGCAGTGCGAGAATTTGAGCAACGAGGTCTCGCACACTTGTCATTGTTCATTACTCAAAAAATTTTGTGCACGACACGACCATTCCGAGTATTTTTACAAAAACTTTGACTTTTTTGTCATAACTTTTTTTAACAAATTGTAGAAATCATTGAAACACCAAAGCAATTTTGACAAATAGAAAAATTTGAAAATTTTTTTTTTTTTTTTTTTTGCTGAGTTGTTGAGCAATGAGCGAGTACCGAGCGAATATCGAGCTATTGTCACTGCTTCTTACCCGAGTATTAGAGATCTACTAAATATGAGAATATAAAGCGAAGAAATATCACTGTAAACTGCCGGTGACATTCCAGAAAGGACTTTGAGCCTGATTTGATGTCAAACAAAATGACGCGGAGTGTAGAGTTGATAAATAGAAAATGTGTTGGGTTCCATAATTTTTGCTGAGCAAGTAAAAATATCAGTTCCTGATTGGGAAGTTTTAATAGACTCACCATATAGCAGCGCAGAGCTAGTACTATCTGACTATAATTTGCTTTGGTCTCTGCAAAAGTCTCTTGATGGTAACAAAATTGGCCGTGCGAATAGCCGCTGAAAACGATTTGGCCAAGTTCTTCATCGCTAAATCACAGAAGGTTTTCACTGATATAACTATGAAGCTACCAGAAAAATGACAAATGATCAAAGATAATGATGGTCATAAAATTAATTATTCAGATGGGTATTTACATTTCATTATATTTATCCTGCATACAACATATATTGATAGCATCTATGCCTCACCTTAGTCTCTTACATTGTCAGAACGTTGCTGTGCATGAGATAAGTCTTTACGCCATAACGTGATGTTGGGTCGATTGTCTTCTGTCGATTACTCTCAATACATCTTGGCCGACATTGTTTCAAGCCCAGCAACAGGAGTATAATTGTAATATTCCGGAATGGCTCCTTCTACCAGTTTGAATTGGATAGCTAATGCTCTGTGAATTGTTTTGTCCATATTGTCATGACGTTGGCGGTAAGAGGTTGAAACTAGGTTTTGTCGCCAATTACGGTTTTTCACAGCCTCTTTTTTGTTATAATCTGGTCTTGGATTGCTATGAAAAACTCTTCTGTCTCGGCGCATAGCATACCGGACTTGAGCCACCATATATATTCAATATGCATTTTTTTTCAAACGGAGCTGCATAATTTCGTACGATATCTATGTTACCATACAATGCTTTTTGCTTCCATAGCATGATGGTATCGTCGATATTTGTAGGTGTTTGTTCCATGCTGGAGTTAGCGAGATTGAGAGGAGTCTAGTTAATGCCCGCCGCGATCACAGGTTTGTGCAATCCAGAAGAGGTTTCTATATCATAGAAGTATTTACACAACGTGACGAGTTGTTTGGACTGCAAGTATATTAGAATACATGCACCATTCCCTCCTACACTCCGTGGTAGCGAAATTCTTTCGATTGTAGTCTGCTCCTCGACATGCTCGTACGGATCATCCATTGCAGAACTTTCAGGTTGGTATGGTTCCACTTGGCAAAACCAAATGAATAAGTCAAGACTGGAACGCAAAACGTGTTTGTTGTTTTTACAATATTCCGTGCATCCAAGCTTGTATGTAGAATCGGGTTCAGATGCTTCCGAAATTCGGTTTTCATCGCGCATTTGATCGCGCACTGGTTAATTCTATTCGTTTGCAATATTCCAAGGTATTTATATGTCTCATGCTTTTTCTACTTGCTGCTGTTTCAAATATTCTTTCAGTAGCCGCTTTGCCATGGATAACAGCTTGAATCCCTGGATTAGTATTACTATTATTAGAGGTTGCACGTAATTTAACAAAAAAAAATATTTGAACTCACGGAAAAATTTGCATCATATTTTAAAACTTTTATATATATATATTTTTTTAAATATTTTCAACTAATAAATTACATTTAATGTCCTTATTTTGACTTATCCGGAAAAACCCCTCCATCGCTAACATCATTAAAAATTCCAATTACGCATCAATAGCCATCTAAATATGTGCCCGGGTAGCTCAGTCGGTAGAGCATTGGACTTTTAATCCAAGGGTCCAGGGTTCAAGTCCCTGCTCGGGCGGCCTTAATATTTTATTTTATTATTTTTATTATTACGATTTTTTTTTAATTTTTGTTATACTCGTATTATCATTATGATTTTTATTGTTATAACTATTATTATTAGTGCCGAAAATCATAATCACACTGGTGCATCATTAAAATATATTTTGTCATGAAACAGCTGATGAGCAATTCCGTAGCTGCTCAGTGTAAGAGGCTTGTGTAGCCGTGACCTTCCGCGATCGGTCTCGTATTCAGGACAGTCCGGGCTTTACCTGGTTTTCGGTCACGGATTTGTTGGATTTTACGTTTATCCATCAAGCGGTCGGTTGGACGGGAGGTTGGGCAACGCTGCGTTCGTCGGAAAAAAAAGTTAACATTCATCTACTCATTAGAGCACAAATTTTTTTCCTTACACTATTTAATATTTAAAAATTAATATCCCATTAAAAAGGCCCAAGACGTGCCGTTTGTTAAAATTCACGATGTGTAAGAGATGCTGCAATGTGCGTATTAAAAATTTCCTATATTACAATAATGATTTACCAATTAAATTTATTAAAGTTGGTAGTACAACTTGCATCCTTGGGTCCCTGACGCATATCATAAATCATAATATTACTACGTCTTGTTTCCCAAGGCAATGGAAAATCGCCACTGTACTACCTGTAGCTAAGAAATATTAGTTCTGTAATCCGTCCGATTTGGGATCCATAAGCATTATCTCTGCATTGAGATGCTTATGACTAAATACTTTAAAAATGGTTATTCAAATGTGGCCACGTTTCGTGCTTTAAGAGGAGACTATGGTGCTCATAATCGTCCAACTATTCAAGTAATTGGTAAAATTTTGAAGAAATTGGAAGAGCCTTGATCGATTACAATAATTGTAAGGCCTATGCATCAACGTTTGCTCTTCACGCCTCAAATATCGTTGATGTAAATAAAAGTGTAGCCGAAGACCTGAATGACGACGTCCTCAACGGCTGGAACTTTCTTGCGGCACATTCCCGCTAACACAACAACTGAAGCCAGCTGACCATTCACAACGCCGTTTGGTGCGATATTTGGTCTGGAGGTGACAATGGAATTTACTTCTTTGAAAACTATAACGGCGAGACTGTCATTGTTACGACTTGGTTAATATTTTGCTCCAACAAGATGGTGCCTCACGCCACACAACTCGAGCGAATATGACTTTAGGGTCACCAAGATTGTGTGATTTGACACCTTTGGTATTTTTTTTTTTTTGTGAGGCTGTGAGAAAGGCCGTGTTTATGCGGATAAACCTTTAACTCTTGGGCACTTGAAAATCAACATTCAATGACGGAGATACCGTCGTAATATGCATAACTGTAGCTCATTTTATGGAATCAGCACTATCAATCGTATAGTGATAAGTTGGAATCTTTACAAAAACAATTATTATAATGCTTGTTGAAGAATTCAGGCTGTGATGCGAATAAGAATCAACAATAAATGCATTGCAACCCTTTCTATGTACAATTTACACAGTCTGGGGCACATTATACGTTTAGATTAAAGCGGAAGAGATCTTCATTCCAAAGGACTGTTGAACCAGCCACATAAGCCAGAAATCCAGCTCTCTATCGTTTCCATTATAAATTTCATAGAGAATTCTCGAAGCAAATATACGTTAAGAGATATTTTCGAACAGTTTACTGAGTAACCAGAACGCCTACTCTTCAGGATATTATGGCGAGGATAAGCAAGCTCTCGCCATTAAAGAGTTAGCAGTAGGCATTTTTCTCGGTATTAAAGGGGCTTAATACTCCTGAATTATATTTTGAAAAACAGTGCAATTTTCGCTGAATATGCCAAAATTAGGTAGAGCTTTCTTTCTTCTGTGGTTCCTCACTATTGGCGTGACTTATCGCAATCACAGGGGCAGCTAAACGTCTACAAGTTCTAAGTTATCTGCCTCAAAATTCCTTTTAGAAAGTAAGCAATTGCTATGCAGATTGATCTGAATGTTATTCCTACAAACCAAGTACTTTTGAATTGTCCTTTTAATAGAGATCAAAACCTAGATATCAAACTCACCTAGAACGGAAATGCGGTAGAAAGGAGAAGGAAAACTAGAACCGCACTCTACGCATGCAAGGTGGCAATTGGTAAAAGATAGGAACTAAGACCCTATCATAATATATACGAAATGCACAGCGGTAAGAAGACCCAAATTATACTTTAAAGTAAGGATCTGGTTGCGGGCAATAGGGCAAATTAACTTTTAGGATCAAAATGGAGAGAGTTCAGCGAATCGCCTTCATCGTCATTGAAGTAGCGCTGCCTTCGACTCATACAAAAGACCTTGAAACTCTCCTTAACACCATATGCAACTTAATCAAGGAGAAATCACAGTCTAACTATTAAACTCTACACCATTCTTGGAAGAAGTGAACTATATCTCCACAGTTTTGTGTTTTGTCTTTCTCTACAAAAATATCAGATAGGAATGAATGGAAAAATGTTACAGTTTTGAACCAAAGATTCATAGTCATCTTAACCTATGACTCAAAACTCGATGGCAGGGTGGCTTGTGGAGCTCACTCAGTATCACTCTCAATTGACATGAGCAGGAAACTTCCTCATCCTTGCATCGTTTTTAAAGCCAAACTAGCTTCAATAATAAAAGTCGCTTCGCTTCTACTTAATCTTGAATCATAATATATTCTGACAGTCAAGCTGTCTTTAATGTAATCCCACCACCTCAAAAGTGGCAATAACATGCAGGGAGGTGTTAAACAAACTCGCAGCTGTATGCGAAACGTCTGTGGCTTGGGTCCCTGGAAACAGTGACGTCTCAGGGAGTTGTGTGGCTGATGAGAAAAATAAATAGGGAAAAATTCTAGCCACGGAATGTTCTATACTCGAGGTGGGCCTATCTCTTTTCTTCGGCAAGATCGATCTTCATTGGTAGGACCCTTAGCGGATGGCGTAGTGCAAACACACGCAATGTAACCAGACAGATCTGGCCATTTGATCGAAGAGATATGAACAAAGTCTGTACTCCTTCTAAAGCATTTGTCATTTCCTGGGAAATCTTTATATCGTCTGTCTTGCCATACAAAGCACTTAATGGTTTGAGCATCAAGGAAGGTGAGAAGAACGTTTCTTTTAATTTAGTACTCATTCATCCCTTCATAGATGAAGCTAAGAATAGTCTAGATCGTCACTGATTTCGTTCAACGTTTTGTTGGACTTTTCAGTTATCTTCAAGGGAAGGTATATACATATGTAACGCTGGGTTAATCGAACAAAAAATTATTGCGCTTATTGTTGTTGTAAGCGCAGAAAAGCTCCCCAAATTGGGTTTTGGGGAATATTGCGGTAGTGACAGTCCTTGACCGGATAAAAATCCGGGTCGTTGCGGTATAAAGACCCGACTGGCGCAGAAACTATGGGATTTCAGTCGACTCTTACGACAAGCATGCCTTACCGCGGGTAAATTCTTGAGCCCCTAAACCGCAGGGGGTAAAATTTTTTATTTATTAATTAATTGTTTAATATCGGTGGATGCGAAGCCGTTATTAAAATATTTTTGGATTAAGCTGAAAATGTTGTAAGATATTTTTTTATGTACATATGTAACTATGTATTGTAAATATATACATTTTCATAATTGTGCTAACATTTGTTAAAAAATTGTGGAATCACCCATGCACTAATTTATAAATTACATAGGCAAACGCATTAATCAGCAACAACTGAAAGGCAATTGCACTGCTGCTGCTGCTGCTGTTGTTACGGCAGTAAACAAAGTCATTTAAAATTGAAATATGGGAGCACATTGCGAGAAAAAACACATAAACATGTATGTAGTACGAGTATGTACAACGAAAATGCCATAAATTATGACAGCAATTATTATTACTGTTGTTTGAGGTTATCAAAATGTAATAAATCAGTTTGTATTGCTGACACATGAGTTAAAATTACTTAATTCTTATACACATTGAAATATACATATGTATATATGCACATATGTAGGTGTGTAAGTGAGTCAGAAGAAAAAATCACACAAATTCAACAATCAGACAACAAAGTATCTATGCAAACAAGCCTTAGTTAACGCACACGAGCAAATATGTAACTGTGTGAACATAAGTAAATACTAGCAAATATTTCAAAATCTCAAGACAAGTAAAAGTGATATGTACAAAGATGTGTAGAAAAACATAAGTGCATAAGTAAAATTTTACTCTCAGTACTTCATGTCACCGGTCAAAAAAAAAAAAAAAAAACAAGAAAAAAACGAAAAAAACAGCGCGCATTGCGACAGCTAGTCTGTTGAATACGCCTCATGAGACATACTCATGAGGCTTATCGCATTGTAAATTAACTGTAAAATAAATTTATAATTTCCAACATAGAATTTATTGTAACAACGAAATCACAAATCCATTGAGTTAAATATCAAACTGGTTATGCAGAGTACTAGGGTACTACTAGAATTTTTCGGACTAGTCCGAGTAATACCAAGTTGGTATCATTTAATTTTTTTAACAAACATTTTGTACATCGGATTCACGTATTGAAATCTCAAATAGATCAGAAAAGTGTGAAGCAAATCAACAAAAAAGACTAGTTTAATATTAGAATTCCGCTGACTAGTTCGAAAAATGACAAACTGGTACCAATTATATTCTTCATTGTATTTAGTAATTTTTATTTTTGGTTTAATTTTTAATTTCACTCAAATTCAAGTTCACGTTTAAACAATATTTTTTACTGAACATTTTTTTTGCTCTATAAAAATTTATAATTAAAAGACTTTTTACTCTTTTTTAATTAAATATTTAGTTTATAAATCTATCTGTTAACAGTACAAAGATGTAAAAAATTCCTGAAAAATAGTGCATGACGAAATAGGTAGGGGCTCACACGAGGGTTGCATAATATATTTCGGAATTAGAGAACAAAAACAAATATTAATCATCGAAAATCTCTTTTCGTTGTTTAAAAATATTCTCCATTAAAGTCTGCACACTTTTGCAAGTGTTTGCCCAATCATTGAAGCACTTTCGCCACTCTGGTCGTGGTATCGAAAAACGTTGACCTCTCAGTTTATATTTTAAGTACGGAAATAAAATAAAGTCATTTGGTGTCAAGTAAGGACTGTATGGTGAACGACTCATTAAATTGATATTTTGAGTGCTAGAAAAATCAGTCGGCGTGTTAGAATTCGTGGTGGAGAGTGATCCATCTGCGGCGGTTAGTTTTCCATAATCTTGAAAGACAACTAGCAAACAAATGATTGCGTACCACTCTGAATCTACTATTCTGCGTTGTTCTAGTGGTACAGTTGCAACATATCCAGTTTTTCCAGAACAACAGGTAATATTTTGTTTGGAAGTGCATCATTCGAAAGAAATTTCATTGGGTGCGAATCATCTTGAAACACCCATAAAGTTTTTTGCTCTCACTAATGCCTATTGTTGTCTCAATCTAACGATCTTCACGAAATTCTCTTGAAGTGATCTACAACCTCGATTAAATTCATCATTCTATCCACAAACACTGATTCTTGATGGAGCTCCATCGCCAAAAATTGAATTAAGTTCTTCAATGAACTGTTGCAGAGTTAATCCACGTTAAAAGTTTAAAAAAATAATCGCTTGATAATGTTCGGGATTTAATTCCATTTTTCGGACGAGATGATTTTAAGTTACTGTAAAAAACAAAAATAGCAATCGGTTGTCAAAGCGTTATGAGTATGTATAGGGTGATCCAAGTAGAGGTACTTTTTTCAATAGCCTTTCATTTTCAGATCACGCGTGAGCCGTGTCAAGCTGTCTTGTTATTTTTGTTCAGTACTGTTGGCATTTCATCATGGAAATACTTACGCCTGAACAACGCTTACAAATCATTCAACTTTGTTACGAGAATTCACGTTCTGTAAGGAATGTGTTACGCACGCTTCGCTCAACTTAAGGGCCAAAATAGTCGGCCTACTGAGCGTACTATTCGCAACACCATCACACATCTTGAGACCCAGCATTCATTATTAGGTAATATTCGACTGAATAGACCATGTCAAGCACAAAGTGAAGAAAATATAGTGGTCGTAGCTAAGAGTGTACACGAAGACCGTGTAGAGTCGGTTCAGCGCCGTGCGAAGCAACTCGGACTGACTTATGGAACGACTTGGCACATTTTATGTCGAGATCTCAAATTGAAAGAGCACAAACTACAGCTTGTGCAAGAACTGAAGCCGCTCGACCTTCCCAAGCGACATCGCATCGCTCTATGGGATTTTGAAAAGTTCCAAGAAGATCCGACGTTTTCGAGCCAAATTTTGTTCAGCGATGAGGACCTTTTCTGGCTCAATGGGTATGTAAACAACCTAAATTGCCATATTTGGGACGAAGAGCAATCCTCAGGGGTTCAAGAGCTGCAATTTCATCTAGAAAATATAACGGTTTGGTGTGGTTTATAGGCCGGTGGAATCATCAATCCATATTTCTTCAAAAATGACGCCGGTGAGAACGTAACCGTCAATGTCGAACGTTATCGCGCCACGACAACCGACTATTTGATGCCTGAAATTGAAGCTCGTGATCTCCGCGACATTTGGTTTTAACAAGATGGCGCCGCTTCTCACACATCGCATTAATCAATGGATTTAATGAGAGAACACTTCGGTAAGCAGATAATTTCATGTTTTGCGCCGGTCAGTTGGCCACCAAGATCGTGTGAAATCACACCGTGGGTTTTTTTCCTGTGGGAATATGTAAAGTCTAAAGTTTATGCGGACAATCCCGTTTTGAATTAGGCCTTGGAGCAAAACGTGTGTCATTCGCCAGTTGCCAGTCGAAATGCTCGAATGGGTTAACGAAAATTGTACCCAACGGATGAGACGTAGCCGCGGCCAACATTTGAGGGAGATAATAATAAAAATAAATGCCAAAAATGTTCTTTCGAATGGTAATAAACGTTATTCATTGAATTTGAATTTCCTGTGCTTTTTTCTTAAAAAAGAAGAAGGGAACCTCGAAATGGATCATTTTGATTTTGGACCAGTTTAAACCTAGTTTATTTCCAACAAAATCTTGCAATTGCCAAAATCGCTGAATAGAATACTATATTTTTATTTTTATTTTCTATTAATGCCTTTAAAAACTAACAAAAATATTAATGTTTATTTTAAATTGATCTAGTTTGAGACTAGTAATTAGTAGATGAATCAGTTGCATAAAAATTATTATTACTAGTTGAACTTGCTCGATTTATGCGTAATACATGCACAGTAGTTTTATACTAGTTCACTGAACTACAAGAATACTCACCCCAAATACATGTTAAATATGTATTATATTGTACGCGACGCACTCCCACCTGCCATACGCCACAAGCGATGTAAGGGTTAAGACTTTTAAAGCGTTTTAATTTTTTTTGAGGTAATAATTTTCGAAAAAGCGTAAGATTTAAATAAACGTAGCAACTGCCAGCAGCATGTCGCTGACAATCCGTAGGCAGCAATGAATAAAATAGGAAAGAATTTTTTTATTTATTTCTTTTTTTGTATTTTTTTCTTTGTAAAAATAAATATAAAAAATATTCGTGCATAAAAAATTGTTGAGTTGATTAAGAAATTTATTGCTTTACTCGTTGTTTACAACTGTCACTCATCAACGTCGTTGACACTGACAGTAGCAGCAACCACAACAATAAATATAACAATACTTATAACGCATACTCATACACACACACACACACACACACACAAACGCCAACACAAAGCAATAGTAGCAGCAGCAAAAGCTATGCCACAGACAGTTGACAGAAAATGTAATGTGTAAATATAAAGTAAATCTCGGTATTAACGCCTTTTGACAGCCGACTATGAGTGCAATCACATGTAGGTATGTGTATTCATATATTCATATACTCGTATATGGCTTTCTGTCTGTTTGACTGACATATTTGCTGGCATTACAATGGCTGCTTTTTTATGAGCATTTCAAATTTTTATTGCATTTGTGCATGTAAATGAACCCATGAGTTTAGCACTAAAAATAGGCATTGCTGTTGATACGGAATATCGCACATATGTATGTATGTAAGCTCGAAAAATTGTATATAAATAAACTAGCCTTATTTAACGAGATCCCATCACTTAGCAAAGGCAGAGTTCAACAAGTTAATGATTGCAAAATAATACTTACACACTCGTATGTACGTATTTATGTATGTATATATTGATGTTTATATGAATATTGCATTATGTCAGTGCTATCAGTTGGTGCATGAAAGCGAATGAATGGTGATAAAGCCTTTTCAGTTTATATTTAAATGTGAATATCTATATACATATTAAATATATATATGTACATATATATTTACCTACGAATATAACCGTGTTTTTTTTTTTTTTGGACTAGCCCTTCAGAGTTGCTCGAGCGTTTCAACACACAATATGAGTTCTGACCAAGCATTGTGCGATGTGAATTCACGCGGAATCCTTCCTTATTCCCACTCTCCTATTCGTCTGGAAAAACAGATGGAATCATCTACAGTGATGGATAAAAGTCTACATACACCCCCTATTTTGTTGAATTGTATGTCCAAAAAAGTTTTTTGGAAAACTTAACGACACAGTTTATTTCAACTATTTTCCCTTAGCATAAAAACACAAACAAAAAAAAAAATTTTAACATGAAAGGGTAAAGATATTTAAAAAAAAAACATTAATCCAACATTGACAAAAGTCTACATACAGTACATACATAACTTAACTTAGCGCAAAAAAAACTTTGGTTAATATCAGGAAGCATAACCTCTCTAGTATATAGTTTGTTCACCGTTTGCAGCAATAACAGCTTGAAGTCGTCGTGGCATCAACGAAGCTACTAAATTTGTCAATTCTAAGGAAGTAATACTGTCCCAAGCTTCAATAAGACGTTCTTTGAGTAGTGCTGAGCTGCAAATCTGTTTTTTTGTTGTTGAATTTTTCGCTCAAAAATCTCCCAGACATATTCCATAACATTCAACTCTGGGCTTTGAGGTGGCATGATAAAGCAACCAAACCTTAACAATATGAATCATGTGCTTTGGATCGTTATAGTGTTGAAAGAGCCAGCCTGCTCCAAACTGTCCACCGAAGGCTTCAGCTTAGCTTCCAACATTGACTTATATTTGAACCGATCCATATTACCCTCAATAAAAGCCAGTTTTCCAACTCTTGATGCCGCAACCGCTAACCAAAGCATTACATTGTCGCCACCATACTTCGCTGTTGGTACTATATTTTTGGAGTTAAGTGCAGTATTTTCTTTTCTTCAAACTTTTGCTCTTCCGTCGCTGCCGAATATATTGAACTTCGATTAGTCTGTAAACAAGACTTTTTGCCGAGCTTTAGCGAACTCCAAGCAAAGTTTACAATTTTTTCAGAAATAAGAGGCTTTTTTCGTTGCGTTTTACTATGGAAGCCGTTATCGTTCAGAACTCTTCGAATTGTTCTTGGATGGACTTTCTTGATGAGCTTGCGATGCTTTCGGCTAATTTCGGAGCAGTAGCTCTAGGATCATCATTCACTTCCTTCAGAATTAAGCTGATTTGCTTCGAATTAGTTTCTTCGGGCGGCCAACATGCGGCTTAATTTCGGTGGACCCATTTCTTTCAATGTTTTTCACAATGGTGTGTACCGTTGGTCGACTTAATTTCAAAATTTTTGAAATTTCACTATACGATTTCTTCTCGTTTCTGTGCTGTATAACCAAGTTTCTTACGTTAATTTTGGAAAAGGATTTAAAATAAAACTGTATACCTACATTTTTCACTAAAGCGATAGTATTTTCTATAAAACGAATACATACGGTATATATTTCCCCATTATTTCAGTTTAATAACGTATAGGTGTTTTATATATCCATCTGAGAGCTTCTTGGTTGAAGGCACTTCTATTTAACCTAACCTAACCTTTTAAGCAAAGTCTATTTTTTGCCTAGAACGACTGAGTGCACGTAGTGTGTTCTCGAAAATAGAGATATCTGTGTGCAGAACAATATTTTTGGCGGCAAAATTAACGGCATGTTCAGCTAAAGCGGAAGTGGTTTATTCGCCAATGGATGAGTGAATGATGGTTTCGGTGCCGAAAGGGACAATTAGGGAACGTACCCATACTACGTGACACGTTTAGTAGAGGAAGTGGGGGGTGGGTCAAAATACTACACTTTGTCACAGGAGCGGGCAAGGGTGCCTTAGGTTTCTGTCACGTACGCACGTGATTCTTCAAGCTATATAGAAACATGGAGCGTTGTATTTAGCGCTTTTTAAACTCATATACTGCCCACCTATTGAAAATTACGTGACCGGAGGAATATGTGGATTTTATTTTGTTGAAAACAGTTGAATGATTGGCCATTGGAAAAAAATGTATGGTGATACAGTGGACGTGTCTCGCGTGTGTTATCTAGGAAAGCTTGAATTCGATAAACGTTGTTGTTGTTGTGGCGTCTAGCTAAATACCGTCTAGGAGCAGACCAGACCAGTCTAAGAGAGAGAGAGAGAGAGAGAGAGAGAGAGAGAGAGAGAGGTGTTAGATGAGTTGAAGGGCAAGCAAGTCGATGGTTAGTGCCGAGCGGCGACTCATTGTAATCAGAGCATACATTGGGTACGTTGGTGTCAAGTCTGGATAGGTGGGAATTAAGTCGACTACAATACATAGGACTAAACTGTGACAGTATTACTCGGCAGCTGTAGCTATTGGTCTGAAACAGGTGATGATTTGATTCCGAGAACTACATTCACGGGAAGAGATTTTACGAAGGAGTTGGCGGACTCTCGGTGAATGGTGCTTCGAGCCTGTCGACATGCCGTTCTGTCCAGCGGTTCTGTTTTAAATTGCTGTATGGAGTCTTTAAAGTCCAGAACACCCTTCCTGATAAGCCTAAATGAAGGTACGACTCCCGTTAAATGTCTGAATCTGTGAATACCGATTTCGTCATGCATTTCTATTTATTGGGGTTTCTGCACTTGAGATGAAAAGTAATAATTATTTAAACGGTGTATATCCATCTACTGCTGGTTTTTTGAACCAAGGATTATTTGAGCCTTGCCATTTTTAGTGGCATTACCGATAGTTGAAATATTCAGTAAGAGATATGCGGTGTAGGAAATGGTTAAGCATATGCTTGAAGAAATTTTTGAAATATTGAAAACCTAGTTCCAAGAAGGCTTACAATTTCAACTAAAGAACATTACGTACGAAATTCAGGCAAAATAAATCATTTTCTAGGCAGTTTGTTGATAAATTTGTACAGCAAGCTCGCTAAACCGTTTCGCTTTCGAACGAAACAACTCGCTTACGTGCTCGTGTAGTACACTCTGAAAAAAAAAAATATTACAGTTGTAGCTCAAAGTGTGCTCTATTAGCCATCAACATGAACTCGACACTGTTCGCTAGGATTTTGCATGCACTTCTTTGCTTAGGATTTCGCAGAACGACATCGGTATGAAAGCTTATAATGTAACATTCGATTGATGCGATTTCTTTTCGGTCAATGGGCGGAAGGTCACCTGTTACTTTTATCGAAAAATGATAATTTTAAGGCAAAAGTGCAGCATTTTTGGCTCGATAAATCTACACGTGAATATGGAAAAGTCAATTCATTCTCAACGAGTTATTCTTTGTACCACCAGATTGACATGTATGATTGCTCGCTCCAACGCCCAACTAGCCGCCTCGCAACTGCAAATTGACTTCATTGCTCATCCAGAGACGATTTATGACTTAAAATACGAGTTTGAAGTCCATTTTGCAGCCAAAGAGGATCACACAAAACAAAATGGGTAGACGGAACATCATTAACTAGAAATAGGCGTTCTAATAAAGGCAAAGTCAATGAAAAGTATTTATGTCAGTAATGCACTTGGACATACTAAGGGTTTTCGAGAATACTGTCCCCATTCCTTAGAACTTTTCTTTTTACCCGATCTGCAAAAGCACGTCCAGCTGGCTTATTTTCAACTGGCTTATAATTTGCATTTCCTTCGTGTTTCGTCCCACGTATATTGTACCGAATTTCACGTTCTTAGGTACTTTTTTGATGGATTTATGATCCAAAATTTCAAATCTGGAAAAACGGTTGTATATATGCTATAGTGGTCCGATCTGACCAGTTCCGACAATGATCGTTTATACAGAAAGACGGACAGACGGACATGGTAGAATCAATTCAGCTCGAGATTCTGATACGATCGGTATACATTCCGGTGGATCTATCTCTTCTCCTTCTGTTACCTACATATATACTTCGGATAAAGTTAATATACCATTTCATGTACATGAAAGGTATAATGAATTATTTCGTAGAATATTCAGGGGTCTTGTAACCGTAGAATATTCAGGGATCCTCCTCCAGTTTGTGGTTTTTGGGTCTTGATGTTTGTGTGCCTTCCGAATGGGACTACGCAATGCTAACTCTTCGACTTTTGCGGCCTATTCATATTTTATTTGAAATTTTTTTAATAGGCTATCATTGAATCATTGAATTTTGAAGTTTACTGAACAGTTCGACATATAGCGAAAATTTTCTTTAAAGGTTTTCAGTAGTCTATGCACAATAGGACCACTTTTTTTACATTGTAACACTACTAGTCAGGTCGGGTATTGGTAAGCGATTTCAACTCAAACCAGTTAAATTAACTCAAGTTGCTTATTTTACTAAACGTTCTTTTGTAGTACAGATGTACAAGAAAACGCCTATTACAAAACTGATTTTATACATTTCTACTACATATTTTAAGCGGTATTGAAAATTCTACTTGTATAGATTTTTATATTAAATATGTACATAAATGTTGAAATGTGTGCTTTAACTATCGCTTGAGCAAATCTTTTTATGCCTGATTTCTAAAACAATTTTATACCTTTCTTTTTCCTCTTTTAATCTACTCGCCAGCCCGTCACTTTATTTGGATATTATACCTTTTGGCCTCTCAACCTGTACTTACTCATCTTTGTGACACTTTGTGAGGCTTACATGGTGTATTCAGCCATATTATGCTGTCAAGTTAAACATACCCACTGACAGATACGAAAAGAGTGAGAGAGAGAGAGAGACGCAAAAAAGAGAAATATGAAGAAGAAGGCAAAAAGGACGTTAGCTAAAATCCCTAGCCAAACCAAGTCGTGGTACATTTTTCGTATTTGAATTTAACCTGATTTTTTTTGCGTGTTGTTGTTGTTTTTACTTGTCTGCTGTTGCACGCCAGTATTTGTTGTATGTCATGCCCCTTTTCGAAGTTGCCAATTACACTCTTTGACACCAGCAGCAGTTGTCAGTTGCCACTTGCCGTGTATAAGCGCAACAGCGACACACATACATACACAGCTCTGTATGGTGTCAACGGGTGGCAACATCGCTAGCACTTTGCTGGTGGCATTTTATGCTGATAGCAGCAGTATTACTAGTATACCGTTGTTGTGTGTTTGTTGTGTCCGACATTTTGATGTTAACAAATAATGACATGGCAATTTGCAGATTTCATAGAATTTCGAAATAGCCAACATCACAATCCCCTGCCACTACTGCTCCGTCGCTGCCACCACCGTCGTAGCTTTGCTTCAAATGCCACACGAATGTCATATAAAATCCTCTGCCTGCCAGCAGCAACTGAAACTTCATTAAAATGTCTGTTCTATTTTCTAATATTTTCATCTGGTTAAGTCGGCTAAACGCACTTGTTGGGTTGTGTGTGATGTGGGACTGGCGGGGTGTCGAGTAGTATGTATGTGGGCGGGCGTACGTCGTGTCAATAGCATTCCGTATGCTATGTACTTTTGTTGTTGTTGTTGTTGTTGTTGTTGTTGTTGTCGCACAACCGGTGGTATTAAATTTGTCAGCAGCATATCAGACAACTGGCTGTTGCTTGTCTTGACAGGACAATCGGAAGTGCGTTGCATACATACATACACGAAGGCGTAGGAGGAGTGAAATGGCTGTATTGGGTTTAGCAGTATTTTCGTGGATAAAAGGGATTTTATGTATAAGTGTATGCATGTATGTAAATATACATCTATCGAAAGCTTATCACTCAGTACCTTAAGTAAGTAAATGGAAAATTGGATTTCATGTGTAATACCTCGTCGATGATACAAAAATAATTTTCCTTTTCCGTAAACTATGAAATTCAAATTCTGCGTTTGAAGAAAGCTGTTATTTAAAAAAAAGTTACAACAACAAAAATATATTGGACTCACACTACGCCCTCACTTATTATATATTATTTATAACCGTTCTCGCAGCATTAATCCATTCTGAAATAAAATTATTTAATATAATAAAAAATCATTTAAATTCTTATAAATAAAACCGTCTATGAGTTAACTGCATTATCTTTTTTTTTTTTTGTATTTCTCCCGAACACTCAATTTAATCGTCATCGCAGCTACACTTCTGGTAAACCGACGCTGCAATTAGGCTTCAATTACGAACCCTTAAGGTGCCGTCAGACATAGCAATAATTTCAAATTGTATGTCAAAATGAAAAATTTCGAAATTTAAGTTCAAAAACAGTCACATATAGCATTTCATGCAAATTAAATTTCAAATTTTGGAAATTGACTTTAATGTGTATTTTGCGAAATTAAATTTCTCTAGCAATACTCCAATCCTTTGGCAGCACTTTCAAGAGAAATAAAAGTTGGTAGTGCAGCCCTAGCAATTGGAAATTTAATTTCAAAAAAGAAATTGCAGGTAATAAATGGGTGCAGCTACACACTGAAATTTTAATTTCTGCAAATATATGGAATTAAATTGAAGAAAATTTTGAAACCGAGATTTCTGACTACGAATACTGGGTTGTGGTGTAGTTTATTAAAATTATGTAATATTTTAAAATTTTTCAAATATAAATCACTCATTCATTTTTTGTTTTCAATATACACATTTATTAGATCTCTAGATTTCGCTCAGACATTTTCGAGCAGCGCGAGGTCATCACTCTAAAAGTTTCGAGCCGAGTACGAACATTTCGGGTATTCTGACAAACACTTTAACTTATTTCTCAAAACTTATTTTTTTTATTAATTTTAAATTTATTCATGCAAAGTGTAAAGATCTCTGAAACGCCAAAGAAATTTTGACAAGCAAAATTAAATTTTGTTTATTCTGCTGAGCAGTTAAGCAATGAGCACAATATTCTACTTAGACGCATTCAATTTGAAATTTCAAGATTCGAAACGAACTAAACTAGCCATTGAAGATGGCGGAACGCCGAAACCGGTTTGTCGAAAAACCAAAATTGAAAAGGAATGACGGAAAATCGTTCCATTATAAATCAACTTACTACCCTGTCGGAAGATCAACACAGCAACAGGAATCGAGCTACTAAATGCTTTTGCAATCTGCTTTTCCGGAACCTCTAGAACTATTCTATTAATTTATTTCATTTCCGTCACAAAGTCTAACATCTGGAAATTGGAATTTACAACTTGAACGTTAATGCTTTCATGTTGTACTTTATGAAAAGGAGACCGCATAAAATATTCATATATATTTGGCGCTTTCTAACCGCTGAAGCGATTTTTGGGCGAGCTCCTCCGCCAATTTGTGGTTTTGTTTATTCTAAGCCATGCCAGAAATACACTCCTTTACCTTTATTTGTTCAGCACCTTCACACCATTCGCAATTTTATGTATAATTTATTTACCTCCATTAACGCTACTCAAATGAGTTGAATTACTTTTTATATACAAACATTTATGACGCTTATAGCCAAACTATCCGAAAACATAGCGACTCAGCTGATACAACCTGCCTTATAAAAGCTCCATATAAATTAGAAGCATGCGCTGCCGTTACTTACGGACGTAACGTAGAAACCAGCGACGATTTGATTTTTTCGAAAAAAGCTGACACAGCTGATTATGCGCAGTCATTCTAGGTTGCCACTATTGACTTTTATAAACAAGTTTTAAATAAACTAAGAAAGTGCAAATTTTTTTTCAAAGCCAAAGAAACATGAAATCGTAATTAATTATTTATTACCATGATTTATGAATATTTGTTTGACGTTTATATTCGAACACAAAAATTCAGATATTTTTTGACGAAAATTATAAATTTCTTCGGAAGTATGCATGCATACTGGCAGCTGGCAACATTTCACCGTTGCAAGCCACGTGCATAACTTTTGACCTCTTGCAGTCGGGTGCTACGGCTGGAAAGTATGTAAAATGACTGGTTCGGTTGGTAATGAACATATTTATGTTAGTCGATATATTTTTTTGTTTTACTTTCGTTTTAGCCACAAAAATTATTGCAAGTTTATTTGGCTTTTCGAAATCATTCAATGCATCAAACCAGTTTATATTGTATGTAGACAAGTAGAAACTAGTCGATAGCGCCAAGCAGTGAGAGTAAACAAATTTTCAAGACAACAACTGGCTCGTTGGTCTAGGGGTATGATTTCCGCTTAGGGTGCGGGAGGTCCCGGGTTCAAATCCCGGACGAGCCCAAGTAAATTATTTTTTTTATTTAATTTTTTTTGTTTTTTTTTAATAAATTGAAATATATAATTTTTGATGTTGCATTCCAGTACATGCGTACTTTGAAAAGGCAAACGATCATAAATTATAACAGATAATACTTATTTACTTGACGTACGCAACATTTTATACCTTTTTGATTTACAGTAAGAATTAAGTTTATACTTGGAGTTGACAGTTGCTTTATCAATGACTAAGTAAATTCACCATAACTCATCATAATCTCACTCTAAAATGATTTAATGATTTTTATTGCGAAACCTGTACAGAGTTATAGCCCCAGGCCTATTAACTGAAGACAATGTGGTATAAATGTTAACTACAAACAGTGATTTCGTGTGATTTATAATACCTTGTTGGTTGTAGGTGAAGTGAAGTGTGAAGCATTGGATCAACAATCAGGGAAATGGATTTAAAAAGAGTAAAGGCTTGATTTAAAACACACAGATATAGTGTGTAGCGCAAATCAGATAAAGTTTATGAGTACAAGTACTCCAGAACATACGATTCTATAATTTGTTAACTATCCAGAAGATCAACGAAATATTTGAAAGGATAAATTCGGACTTTGATATTTGATGTTATTTAATAAAATATTTTTCATAATTTAGAAAAATGTTTAAATTAAATTTATCAAATTTATATAACAATGAAAATAAAAAAGATCAGCTCAAAAATTTTAGTAATTACACCGCTCTCAATATGAGCAAATTTGAGTAAGTTTCATAGTTAGTTTCATAGACGGTGGAACGATGAGCTGTACGAGCTACATGATAATATTGACATAGTTCGGCTAAGCTGGCTAGAAAATGACGTCGGAATGGATAAAATCACTCCAGCTTTGAAAGTATACTATGAAGTAACCGCTGGTGGAAGACCTAAACTCTATTGGAAGGATGAGGTGGAGAGCGATCTAGTTTTACTTGGTATTTCCAACTGGTACCATACAACGAAGAGAAGGGATCGAGTAAGCCATGCCTACTCCAAAGAAGAAGAAGAAGTATGCACTTTCGCAGTCTGTCGAAGCATATTTTTTTCTGCAGTTAAGCGATTGCCTATAAATTTTAAGATAGTCGGGTCAGGGAACGTCTATTCCATCATTACCAATTGGGATTTTCGATTCGTCAGCCTCGGGTGCTTCCCTTTCACTGCAATTCAACTGGCTGGAGAAGTGTTCCCTCAATGAAATCAATAAAATTTCGTATTCAACTGTATTATGGTAATAAAAGGTGTATTTCAAATATAAGTTAATTTATTTTTATCATTCAGTTATTGCTGTTGCCTATGCAACTGGAAATCACATGTTATCTATGATCAACAAAATAATCAAATTTGAATGTGGAAATTGCAGCTATAAAAAAAAATTGCTATAGGTTGAGATGAGATATAAGAGCGGCTCGAATATTATTCTCTAAACTGCTTAAAAACTATTTGACTCTGCATCGTTGAAAGTGCTTTCATTTACATATATATGTATGCAAAGATGCATGCACACAGATATACAGCCGTAATTAAAGATGAGCTTTGCGTACATGCATACCAGTTCAGATAATATCCAACGCCAACAGCGATAACCCACATTCAACTATTCCCCTTTTGCATTATGAGTGAGGGTTGTGAATAAAAGGATATCTTTTCGATTGCGATAAAGTAAGTGATGACCATAATGACATGTAACAACTGAATAATTTATGAAAAATTACATATGCCATATTTTCCGGCATAAAATCTCAGTGATCAGCATGTACGAGTATGTATGTGGCAAACAAGAAGAGTAAAAATTAATAGCAGTAAAATAAACGCGGGGAAACAAAATGAAGTGAAACCAAAAAAAATACACGCTGCTCATCATCAATGTCAGCAATATTGGACAGATACACGCGTTGATATGGTTTGAACGTGTAATTACACAACAATGTTGTAAAATATCCAACTAGTTGGCCAAAGTCATTGTTAGCTGACTATAATTAAGACTAGTCCAAAAGTAAAAAAAATGGTGTAGGTTGCAGAACTATGCAGCATTTAAAGCCAGGAAAATTTTTAGTTTATAACTGCACTAGTACCATTTTTGTCCATATTGAACTAGTACAGGAGTACTATTATTTCAAAGGAAACAAACTTAGCTGTGTGTGAAAGTGCCAGGATAGCCGAGTGGTTATCATTGCGTAATAAAATTCGGAAGGCTTGCGTTCGAGTCCAGGTTCGAACAACATCAAAAATTATAGAAAATTAATTTTTCTAATTGCGGTCGCCACTCGGCGGGGGATGTCAAGCCCTCCGAGTGTATTTCTGACATGAAATAAAAGCTACTCATCCACCAGTCGTTTGGAGGCTGGTTAGAATAAATTGTAGGTCCCTGCATTTGTTGGTAAAAATATCAAGACGAAAACCACGAATTGGATAAGAGATCGGCTAAAAATCACTTCAGCAGTTACAAAGCGCCAAATATATAAGTGAAAGTGTAGCCGAAGACCGAATATGTATATTTCTCGACGTTCTCATGAGCTGGGACTTTCTACGGTATATTAGGGAGCGCTTTGTACTTGGATCTACACCAACATCCATATAGAGTCCAGCACACGCAACAACTGAAGCCAGCTGATCATTCACAACGCCATAGTTACGTCGATTGGGTGTTTGAACAACAACAAGCAGTGAACCGAGAATTTTCCAACAAAATTTTCCTCAGCGACGTGGTACATTTCCCACTGGGTGGTTATGTAAATAAGCAAAATTTTCGCATTTGGGGCTTCGAGAATCTTCAAATAATTGAAGAGAGACCGTTACATCCAAAAAAACTTACTGCCTGGTGCGCTCTTTAGGACGTTGATGTGAGTAGACCTTATTTAGGAGCGCTGTCATCGTATGAATTGGTCTGCAATTGAAGAACACGACTTACACAATATGTGGTTCCAACAAGATGGTGCCATATGCCATATAACGAAAGCGAATATGGCTTTATTGCTGGAGAAATTTTCCACTCCCGTAATCTCTCGTCTTGGCGATGTCAACTGGCCACCGAGATCATGGAATTTGACACCGTTGGACTTTCTTTTGTAGGGCTACGCGAACAACCGTGTTTTTTGGATAAACTTCTAACTCTTGAGCACTTGAAAACCAAAAATCGTAAGTTTTTTGACAAATGGTAGTCGAAAATTTTCTCAAAGGGATCGAACTTTGCAAAAATACACGATTCAGTCATTTGAAAGATGTAGCTTTTCACATACGAGGTATGTTCAAAACAATAGGTGAAAGTTTTTCTCACTGTTTTCTTTGATTACAATAGTGTGGTGCGTCATGAGTTCTGCCGAAAGATAGTACAGTTAATAAGGAATACTACAAGGAAGTTATGCAACGTTTGCGTGAAGCAATACGGCTCAAACGATCGGAATTGTGGAAAAACAAATTGTGGATTCTGCATCATGATAATGAACCGGCTCCCACATCAATGCTTATTCGTGATTTTTTGGCCAAAAACAAAACCGTAATCATGCCAACCACCGTATTCACCAGATTTGGCTCCCTGCGACTTTCTCCTGTTCCCAAAACTGAAGAAACCAATGAAGGGAAAGCGTTTTGGCACAATTGATGAGATCAAGTCAGAATCGAAAAAGGAGCTGATGGCCATACCGAAAAGCGCATTTCTGAATTGCTTCGAGGCTTGGAAAAAGCGTTGGCACAAGTGTATTCTATCCGAGGGGAATTACTTTGAAGCGGACAAAATAGATATTGATGAATGAACGAGTTATTTAAAAAAAAACTCAAAATTCACTTTTCCTTTAAACAGTTCTCGTGTAATGCCAACGTTCAAACTTTAGAATAAAAAAGGATTTTCATGAAAAAAATTTATTTTAAAATTATTCTTTTTGGAAACCGCAATATGGCTAACCCTTTATTTCCAAAATTAATTATTATAAGAACAAGGTTTAACTTTATTTCAAAACTGAACTGATCTAATTTTTTACTATTTTGAACTGGTGTTATTTTAATTCATTCAAACCCTTTTTAAAAAGCAAAAAATTGCGATTTTGTCTTAAAATTATTGCCAATTTTGAACTAGTTTAGGACCAGTAAATATCGAACCGAAAATTTAAAACTGAAATTAAGTAGCAGATTTTTGTGCTAAATATATTGGTTGTTTGCTCCTGAAAAGGACTACTCACTGATTAGTTTCGAAGTAGTTTATAACTAGTTAATTTAGTTTATAATTAGTTCGTTTGTCTGCAGGGTAAATAAACATTTATCTATATATGTATTTATGTACATAGCATGGCAAACAGAATTGTTGAAGGCACTGATGTGCAAGATATTTATCTTGGCGGGCAGCAACGGCGAACACACCGCCACCAGCGTTGCTGCTGAGGATGCGGACAACGGTAACTTCGCACTCAAACACAACAGAGCAGCTTTGGACATCAAGACAATCAGGCAGGCAAACTTTTAGTTAATATTTGATTTTGCTTATTTTGATTTTTTTTGGAATTTTTTTTTATTTTAATTCTACAATAAGTGCTTGGCATCAAGCCTGTCGAACCGGACCGGGGTTGGCTGCTGCCACTGAGCTCGCTGTCTGTTCGCGTTCGTGTTGCGCGCAACAGCGCATAAATTAAATTTAATGTGACATTTTTACAAAATGTTCATTTCTCACATTTCCACACACACCCCTATAACAGCTGGATGTACAAAAAAAAAGTGAAAAAAATAGAAAACAACAAGCAGCAGCAGCAGCAGCAAAAGCAATAAATAAATACAATTCATATTGTATCCGTTTAATGTGGCAAAAGCGAAGAAATTTCAGATGAAATATCAACCCAAAATGCCATAAAAAACCAAATTCAGTGAGCTGCTGTAAGAGTAATTGCTGCTGTTGCTTTTGTTTTTATTGTTATTTGTATTGTTGTTGTCGCTGGTTGTGGTGTGTGTGTGTGTGTGTGTGTGTGTGGCAACTGAACGCATAAATTTCCATAAGAAATATATTTTGCCTTAAATTAGCCTCAATTAAATGTTAATGCTTTTTGACAGTTTTGTGAGAAGATAAATATGTATGAGCTACAGCATGTACATCTATACATATACGCTTGTGTGTATGTATGTTTGTATGCAAAGTAAAAGCACCTTCATCAAGCCAACGCAGAGACCTCCAACTCGTTCACAACCTACACCGCTGTCTTTTTCCCTCCACAGCACCATCGCTCTCTCTCTTACTACTGCTGCTGCTGCCGTTGTTGTTATTGGAATATCATTGCTTGAAGAGGAAGCGCATACGCCCCGCTGACTGTTTGCTATCCTTAAGTGTGTTTCCACAAGTCAAGCTACGCTCCTGGCCTTACCAAGCAACGCTTCCCTCGCCTAGGCGGTGATTTGCGCCGCCTCTTCACTGTATGTCTGTCTGTTTGTCGTTTGTCGGCGGCATTCGGTATTCGGTCGGACGCCGTTGTCACACGCATATCAACAGCGCATTATAGGGGTTGACAGTTGACAGCGAAATTTTGTCATTCATGAAAAATGAATTATGATTTCAATATTTCCTTTTTTTCTCTGTTCGCTTTGCCAAAAGATTTTTCCAAGCGACCAAACCAAAGCGCCGCCATTGGTTCAGTAGGGAAGTGGGGAAGCATGAGCGAGGCGCGCAATCACTTGAGAGTAGTATCATTATTTTTGTAGCCGCTGTAGTTGTTGTTGTTGTTGTTGCCACATTGGTATTTCTCTTCTTCTCGCGTTGTCGGACGCGTCTGACGCGGTGTTGCAAGCAATTAGTGTTGATATTTTTGCAGCAGCTGTGAACATTCATATTTCTTCATTTCCATTTCATATTCACTTACATACATATGTACTTATACATATTTGTACAAATACTCAAATTATTAATGAAGAATAAATGAAAAGAAATGCAGGAAAATAAATGATTTGCATAAGAGAAATTGCCATCTATCGGTGCGACAAATAGTTTATGCCATTCGTTACCTACAAAAATACTTATGGATAAATATATTTCTCAAGTTTAATTCTAAAATAAATAAAAAAAATTCTTTAATTCATTTTAAAAATTTTAATACAACTTTTGGGGACTAAATTGTTGGATTGGATGTGAGAATCGGAAACAGATGAACTAATGTATTTTTAAATGCCTTCAAAAAGAGATTTATAATTTTTGTCATAATTTGACCGGAAATTCTGCCGATGGCTTATATATCGCGCATGCGATGATTCCATTGTAGGTCAATTTGTTGGTTAATCCCAACAGGAATCATATTTTTGTACTTTCCTCTCCACTCTCCACTTTGCACTCTCCAACAGGCAGCCCATAAGAGACTAAAATCAACAATTTTTCCTAGTCCCAGTAGTCATTTGAACGTGTACATCACATCATACACGAATATTTGGGTATTAGAAAACTCTGCACAGGGGGTGCAGCATGAGTTCACTTTTGATCAAAACCAACGACGAGTTGCTGATTCGGAGCAGTATTTGGAGGTATTCAAACGTAATAAACCTGAGTTTTTGTGTCGATATGTGACAATGGATGAAATATGGATCCATCATTTCCTTCCGAAGTCCAATTAACAGCCCAAAAGAGACTTAAATCAATAATTCTCCTAGTCCCAGTAGTAATTTGAACGTGTGGATCATAACATACACGAATATTTGGGTATGAGAAAACTCTGTGCACAATGAGTGTCACATGAGTTCACTTTTGACCAAAATAGCGATGAGTTGATGAATCGGAGCAGTGTTTGGAGATACTCAAGCGCAATTTTTAGTTTTTGCGTCAATATGTAACAGTGACAGGATGAAACATGGCACAATCATCGACAGCCAGTCAAGTGGACTGCACACGATGGGCTCGCTTCATAGCGTGGCAAAACGCAACAGTCGGTTGGCAAGGTTATGGCGTCTGTATTTTGTAGTGACTACTTTTAAAACGGAAGAACCATCAACAGCGACTATTACATAGCGTTATTGGACCGTTTGGAGGACAAAATTGCTGCATTTGAAGAAAAAGAAAGAGCTGTTTCCCCAGAACAATGCATCGTGTCACAAGTCAGTGAAATCGATGGCAAAAATCCATGAATTTGGCTTCGAATTGCTTTCGCATTCACAGAATGCTCCAGATCTGGCCCCGAGCGACTGTTTCTTGTTCTCGTATCTAAAAAGAATTCTCGCGAGGAAGAAATTTTCGTCGAGTGAAGAGGTACTCGCCGAAACTGAGGCCCATTTTGATGCAAAGGGCAAAACGTACCACAAAATTGGTATCGAAAAGTTGGAGAGTCGCTATAATCAGTGTATCACCCTTGAAGGGAATTATGTTGAATAAAAAAATTTTGCCAAAAAAAGGGTTTTACTATGGCAGGTCGGGGACTTTTCAATTGACCTGTTATATACAGGAGTCGTGTTGTTGATAAACTCGGTCAATTAGTGGCGATTTTCTAAAGTCTCAGTCTTGCCTGCCTCCATACGTTCTTTGCATTTCTATATCTAATGCCCATTTTACATTCCATTAGGTTGAGATCTGCCATTTAGCCTATAACCATCCTGCAGTCTGTCTTGTTGAGATTGCATAAGCAACAATTAACTGGAACCATTTTCGTTGCCTTTACACTTGATTTTGATTATCTTGCAGGCCGTTAACCTTATTTATCTCACCCTGGTCCTTCTTTAAGCTCTTTCAAATACATCTTCCTACAGATTCTTTGGCTTTTTTATTTATTATTCCAGTTTATTAGTAGACGAATAGTGTTTTTGGCAATATCATCAATTATTTCGGTTTCCACAATCGCTTTGTGGCCTGGAGCCCTTTTTCAACGTATTAGCCCTCAGGCTATAAATTTATGTATTATTGTTTTTAACAACAATTTTCCTTAGAGTAAAGACTTTCGCCTGGATAATACGCTAGTAATTCGGTCGCTTCGTCAAGAAAAGTGAGTGTCTTATTCGAGGAATTTTTTTTTAATAGATTTATTGTATGGTGACATGCATACAAAATATGCACAACCAAAGGGGCTTCGGCTGTCGACCTTAGTTTGCCGCCAAATGGATGCTTGTTGGCAAAGCCGACGATACTTGATCTATACCGGTTTTATGATTGAGCCATCTGCAAAATAATTGTTTTTGGCCACTTCCAGGTTAATTTCAATCAAAAACTTTCCTCACTTTATTTTATCCATCTCCCCTAGGTCCTTTTCAAGGCAATAGATTCCGGCACCCACCCCGTTTGCTATTTTAGCTCTTTCAGTGTATATGTTGTAAGTCCAGTTGTCGGACTGAACATTCCAGCTCTCTCCATTCTCTTTTAGTGTGTCCTTTTTCAGATTAAGCGTTGCGGTATGTTCTTTATGCTATCCACACGCCCATGAGTTATTGAGCTGTGACCAAAAGTTTTGACAGAGAACTCACCTGAAACTGCTAATCTAACAACGAATTTCCCTGCGATGTTTTCCAGCGCCTATCCAACTGCGTCGTCCCAAAAGTTATCGGTACGGGACTTACATGCGTAAATAACGTTATGGCTCTTTTCGATCTCTCTTCCACAGTGAGCTACCAAGTAGCTTGCTAACCAAATATTTGGTGTGGTTCTTTACTAATAAAATAATAAAATAGACATAATTTTCAGAATAGTAGTTATCAAATAAAAAGTTTATCAAAGACCATCGACTAATTTAAGAGCAGGAGGTGAACATCTGAAACTTATTGACTTGTTCAGGTCAATTAATTTTTGTGTTGATTCAAGAGCAAATCGACTATAGCCTAGGATGAATGAGCTCAGATTCTAAGCAGCATGAACACGACAATAAGCAGTAAACGAAATAAATATGGAATTTGGCAGCCGAAACCTTGACACTAAATCCTTTTATACCAAAGGATGGATTGAATACAAGACCATTGGTAATAACAGCAACCGTGGGAGAAAATAATCAACAAACACAATTTATTTTGTTGATTTGGAAACCAGCTTCGACGGCACGAAGCTGTGTCTGATGTAACTTTAGAAATATGGATAGAATGAGAAACTCAGAGATCATTTTCTTAGGTACTAAACGAGGCTTCTAATAAGGTGATTTTCTGTTGTGTAATGGTTTTAGACTAATGTTGGTCAAGTTTGACCAGCTATAGAGCTCTCTCGATAGTAGATCACCTCCTCAAGCTCTTCTTATTTAACATTTCAGCCTCAACCTTTTTTCGCTCTGCCAATAATTTCCTCGATGTACTTTACATACGGAAAGAAATATAAACTAAGATTTTTAAGCGAGGTAGAAAACCCTCTGGCCCTTTATTCTTGTGTAGCGTTCTTTAACTAGTTTCTCTTTCATCGAAATTTCCGAAAAAAAATTCATTCTTTGGCGACAATACATGGGGAGCTCGACATGACTTTCCACAGCTCCCAATAGTTATAATACCCAAGTTTTTAGCAGTGCGTGTTGATGTGTAGGGAGGCATCCCGACCAGGTCATTATAAAAAAATCTAATAACGGTCTAAGCATGGAATGTCAAACCCTCTGACTGTATTTCCGACATGAAATATAAACGTACTCTTAAAAATCCATTAGCCATTCAAAAGTAAGAGCTCCATTTCTTAGAAAAAACTTCAAGATGCCCATCGAAAATTGAAAACCGCTTCAACGGTGATATAGCGCATATTACATAAGCTCTTGAATAGAAGAATTGCAGGTCGAGTTAGAAGCCTTTCTTTGTTTGTGAATTGATTAGGTGTTAGGACCTCTGAGAGTACGCGCAGCTGCAATACTAGAGACGTGGTCAGTGAAAGTAAAGGTACTAGTCGTTTGATCATATGATAACCGAGAAGCTTGTTCGAAGTCAATTATCCTTAAGTTATTAAGGGTAGTCTCGTCGTGGAAGCTGAATATACGACCAATATAAGTGCAGAGTTATCCTCTGAGCGAGATAGTCTTCCTTCTATCTTCCTACTCTAATGCAACACCTCAATATTCTTTTGCTCATCGTAATTCTTGGACAGTGTGACGTATGTCCTACGTGTTTCAAGGACCGCGACTAGTAGGGCAAAGACACCTTTATAACTAAGAACTGGATATTATAGGTCTATGCCTTCAAATCATACGTTTGCAGTGTTCCTCTCAATAATGATATGAGATCGAAACTCTCTCATTCTGTTTCTCACTCTCCCTCTCTCTTTCGAATTAAAAACTTGTTTTTTATATGGTGGGTCCGAAATCTAGTGCACTATATTCTGTGCACATTTAGATAGCGAGTTTTTCTTGTGGTGGGTATAAGGAAAATGGTATATAAAACTTTAAAAAAAAATTCACAACTATTTTTCTACTATACATACATATATATGAGCATATGCCAAAACCCAACCACACCAAAACGAGCCAAATACGAAATGAAGCTTCGCCGACATAAAATTATTGCATGCGTCGCTGACATTTTGACGCGAGATATGTAAATTACTTAATGAGTGCCTGCATTCTTGCCTTTAATCATTGCACTGAGACGACCGACGACAGCTATTCAATCTGTAAATAAATAAATGTAATCCGCCAGCAATCTCGAATATATCCACATACATACATATGTGCATAAGTACACCCTGACAAAAGTATGTAGACAAATAAACAAGGCTGCATGCAGAAATATACATATAAATACATACATGTTTACATACATATATATATATATATATATATATATATATGTATATGCAGTCTCTGTAGATTTCATTCCGTTGCTTGCTTTCCTCATTTCATTTCATTTCATTTCATTATTTCGTTTCTGCCGTTGATTGCTGTGCAGTGAGTGTGAAGATAAATTAAAAAATTCGTTTATTGTTGAAAAAAAAACCAAAAAAAAAAGTTTCGAAAAAAGCACAGACAAATTATTACAGCTACATTTGTCTCATAATTTTTCATTAAAATTTTCGTACAGCTATAATGTGGTATTAACAAATGAGAGAAGAAAGGCGTTGAGTGGGCAATCAATCAGCAGATAAATGCGATAAGTATGTGATTATTACGACAAAAGGATCTTCAAGCGGATTTATTTGGTTTGTTTATGTGAAATTTGTTTCCAAGGCAAAAAATATTGTGTTTGGATTTAAAACGAGGGTATTAAGAGAAATAAAATAAAGTAGGTTATGTGAAGGCTCCAGTCTAAATAATAATTTAGTTGAGTTTATGAGATGGTGAAATGAGATTATGTTTTAGCTGATTCATATTGAGATTTGTGTCACATGGCAGTTCGCTTCGCTCTTCCTCCCCTGATGAAAGAGAACTTCATTTTATTCACAGTATACAAGTAGAACTATATACAGATTTCATTTTTTTGCATAGAGCAGATTCTAAGTTACAATTATGCGTTATTATTATGCCCCCGCCACGATGTCAAAATTGTGCTAAGCGATTTCAACGCCAGGGTGGGTAAAGAAGGTATTTTTGGCGCAACAGTTGGAAAATATAGCCTTCACGATGAAACATACCCAGCAAATAACGTCTGTCAATAAACACAAGGAAGAGCCGAAGTCGAAAAGCTGCAATCACAGTAAACAGCCTACAGGTTTTCCACTCGACTAGCATACTTGCTCTCTGAGAGCACTCATTAGGAACTTGATATGAGGGAGCTGTGAAACGAAATAGCAACTCATTATGTACCACTGCTTCGGAAACAATTGGTTTTCAACAATATCAGAAAAAAAGATGGTACGATCAGGAATGTCGAATTACATTGAATAGAAAGCAGACTGTCTACCTCATAACTTTGCGACCGACTACAACAAGTGCGAGGTTGGCTCAAAAATTCTATGGGAAGATGCAGCTACTTACAGAAGGTTTTCAGACCGGAGCAAGCTCATGTGGAGACCATGGAGGTAGTCTGGGGTATATATGTCCAAAGCATACTTAGTGTATGAAGGAACACTCAAACCTGCTCAATGGCAGTGAAAGTGAAAATCTCGGAGATGGCGCACCCGAAACCCCAATCGATTATGTTATTGCAGGGTCGTAGGCTCGATTAGATATTTATACTGGCTATAGTGAAGTTTCACCAAAATAGTTAAGAAGTGCAAAACGTTTTAGATTTTTTTTTCTAAATTATTTGTTTATCTTCAATTTAATAATACCATATTAAAGACAATCTTTGCAACTAGATCAAGAATTTATTAATATTATATGTTTTAAAACTGCCAAAAAACTCATTAATTTTTCAGGATATGACGGCTGCCTTTTATATAGTGCGCATTCTTATGAAATGATTATGAAATAAAAATGAAAACGGATCTCTTATTGTCCTAAAATATTTTTTTTGGAAGTCACAACTGTTTTATTCCTCAGAATTGAATACTTAAAAAGAGCACTCTTTTCAGAACTTTCATTTTGTGTTCAATATTCGGGAACAAAAATAAAGTGTTTCCAAATTGTTTCGAAATGAAAAGCGGTTGATCCTTCATTCAGATATTTTAAGTTCAAAAGCTATTTTTTACAAAGTCTTCAACTTTAACGGTCTCTGCATATGCTTCTTTTGACCTTCTTACGATAACCCACCATCCCGATTTAGCGATAAAAAGGTAATCAGATGCAAAAATAAGAAGAATAATAATCACAACTAAAGATCTTCTATCTTCCTTTGGGCAATAAGTAAATTGGAACCGTACATAATCTGACGATATTGCTCCTATCCAACTGCAGCAACCTCTGGGCAGCCCTATAGGTGTTGGAATTGCACAATGGGACTTTTCTCTCATTAAAAAACTACAGTTTCAAAGGTTTTCCGGTTATGAGGATGCCTTCAATAATCTAGCCCTGCCCGTAGCTACTTTTGTTCTAACTTACGTTAGCATTTAACCTGGATGAAAGGTCGTATGGAATGAGCTCGCGGGAGTAGCAACTTTTACATAAGTGGATTATTGCGGACCAAATCTACTGAGCCTAGGAATATCCCCTCATAGACATTATGAGGTTGCATAATGCCGCTTGCACCGGAATGATAATATAAAGGGTATCTAAAGGAGAGACCACATAATAATCAAGACAGTGGGTTGCACTCCGTGAATGCGCCGCAAAGGAGACCAAGGTCTGTTCTCCAACTGGGTCAGAACACACTTTTTCGGGATGCCCGAGGTGTCATTCAACATCACCTTGAATATGGTAAAACGATATGCGGCGAATATTATTCAGAGCTTTTGGACAGATTCGAATTTGATTTGAAGTGGAAACGACAGCATTTGGCCAAAAAAGGGCTGTTCAATCAGGACAACGAACGGGTGCATACTTGTATAGTCACCATGGTAAAAATTCGTAAATCACGCTACGAACTGCTACTCTATGCAGCATTTTCTCCAGATTTAGCCCCACGCAACTAGTGGTTATCATAGAAAAAACTCCAACGTCCAACGGTGTGCTATCATATGATCTTGATGGCCAATCGACCGGCCCAAAACGTGATATTATCTGCTCACCGAAGTTTTCTCTAAATAAATCCATTGATTGATGCGATGTGTGGGAAGTGGCGCCGTCTTCTTGAAACAAATGTCGCGGAGATCACGAGCTTCAATTTCTTGCATCAAATAGTCGGTTATCATGGCGTGATGACGGTCGTGATTGGCGATTATGTTCTCACCGGCTTAATTTTTGAAGAAATATGGACACGAAACCGTTGTCTTTTTTGGATAAAATGGCAGCTCTTCAATCTCTTTAGGTTGCTCTTTGTCCCAAATGCGGAAATTTTTCTTGTTTACATACCCATTGAGCCAGAAATGGGTCTCATCGCTGCACAAAAATTTGGCTCGAAAACGTCGGATCTTCTTGGAACTTTTCAAGAGCCAATAGATCGAAGGTATGTCGCTTGGGAAGATCGAGCGGCTTCAGTTCTTACACAAGCTGTATTTTGTATGCTTTCAATTTAAGATCTCGACGTAAAATGCACCAAGTCGTTACATACGTCAGTCCGAGTTGCTGCGAACGGTGCCGAATCGACTCTCTATGGTCTTCGTGTACACTCTCAGCTACGGCCGCTATATTTTCTTTACTGCGATGATTTGTAAACGTTAGTCAGGCGTCGGTCTTTCCATGATGAAATGCCAAATAATACTGAACATAAATAACATGACAGCTTGACACGACTCACGCGTGATCTGTCAAAAAAAAGGCTATTAAAGTACCTCCACTTGGAACACCCTTTATAAAAGGCTAAAAGAAGACTATATTGAGAAATAAAACGCTTATTTACCGAAAGAAGAAATATGTTTTATTCAAAAAGTCACTCACTTATCAAACCACGCTCATATGTCCTTCAGTGCAGTTTCGTTGCCCATGGTACTAACTTTTTAAGTAAATATACGCACACTCTAACTCAAAACCAGTTATCAGTAATAAATGGTATGAGAAAAATAATAATTATGAATTTTTTAATTTTTACTTTTAATTATGCAATATATTTGTATGATAAAATTCTAAGTGAAATATATCCACTCAGCCATTATTATTGCATGTCAACATTGCTTTGTGGAAATTTATGGAACTGCGATAAATTAATTTAAAAAATCATAATATTTATATATTTATGAAGCGCATTTATTTATATGAACGAGTATATGTATGCTCACAGTTGAGATATTTATCATTGCATGCACATTTGCACATTCATACATGCGTGTGTATTGTATGAAAAGAAATTCATATCTTGGCTACTAATGATTTCCTACTTAAATGTTCTCTAATTTAATGTTAATGCATAAATACACTGACAGTCGCATATTCAAAGTCTAATTGATTTTGAAGTTGGAAAATTTATTGCTTATTGCAATACATACATACATACGTACAAACTGACAATGATTGGGTGTAAGTATGTGTGGTGCCATTAAAGCCACTAGGCCACACAAAATATCCAATAAGTGTGTGCGATACATTTGCATTAACATAAAATGCCTTGGCTGCGTTTATGAACGCTGCTTGTATCATATAAATTTTGTGGCCATTGGCTATATTACACACGGCCAGACGACGTTGTATACAATTTTATTGCGGTCATAATGTGTTAAATAAGCCCATCACTAGTGGCTTAAGTGGTGGCATTGGATAAGGCATGAGATACACAAATACTTAAATACACACATATGAATATATATACATATATACATACATATATATATATACATATACATATCTACAGTATACTTCTGGCCGTACAAACTACTTACGCACTCAATGGATGGGATTCTTCTATATTTTATTATACTCTTATGAATGGTTGACTGTATGGATTGCAAATTAATACATATGCATAAGTGTAAGTGCGAGTGTGTGTGTGTGTGAGTGTACCATTTAAGTTGTTGAAATATAGATTGTTTTAGTCAAATGAGCATTACTATATTTATTTTATTCATGCGGCGATTACCATGCATCAGCCTCAGCTAAGTTTATGTCCGATTTGCTGTAAATTGGCAGTGGGACAAATGTGTAAAATCGATTTTTTAATTAATTGTGAGGTACGAGTGGTGTTTAAGTAGTTTGTCTAACATGCGCGCAGATTGAAATTTATTTACAATCATTTGAAAAATATATGAAAAATTATTTGATGCTTTTCGGGGAAAAACAGAGACGAAAGAAAAATTTATTGAAATGTAAGTTGGTTCATAAGGCTAATCTTGAATATATCGTTAAAGTCATCGCCGAGAGCCTTTTGACATACCAAACAGCATGAATACCATAGAGTTCAATCTTACAGAACTGATTCTCTCGAAATTCGGATGTTCCACCAATGCTATCGAACAGGCTATTAATATAATTTTTTACAGTTATTTCATAGTGGCTTTCCAAGAATTGGTATATGTCCACAAGAAAAATATAAATTTTCGATATTGAAAACCGTTCAAAACAGCGGCATCAAAGCGCATCATATTCACCGATTTGTGGGCAGTATTTGATAACATAATATGAGTTTTACACGAAGTATTTATAGGTGTTTTAACAATATAACTCATAGCTCATAGATATATTAACCTATAGAGTCCACACGTGATTTGAAACAATTCTAAACCCACATAAATCTGAGAACACCAAGCAGAAGAGGCAGAACTAAAGTCAGTCGTTGAGATACCGAAGGTAAGAGTAGCCGTTTTTTGACCATAAATCGTTTTCTAGACCTGTCTCATAAGTCCTTAATTCTTATTCTATCATACTTGGGTCAAATTTGCTTCGTTAGCTTACAGTTGGATATGTATTTCCATATTTGTTGATCTGATTTGCTTAAATTGTAAGCGAATATCTCTACTGCTCATTCCTTCACTTCGGATTCGTAAAGAAATGTTCCAGTTTTTTTTTCTTTTATGAAAAAATATCCATGACTGGGAACTGAGGTTAAAGTGATATCGAGCGGATCTGCCTTCATACCTTGCAACAATTATTGACGACGCTATAAAATCTCTTCAGAGAAGCTATTACTAGCAGTGGCTGTCCGAGTATATGGCGGCTCTCTGTATCTTAAAGTTATTCATTAGAGCTCTGAAGACTTTTTCTGTGCCTAGTACTTCCGCCTGGAAGCTGCTAGCTGAATGAAGGAAGAGAGTTAGGTAGATAGATAGATACAGAGAGAGAGAGAGAGAGAGAGGGAGAGAGAGAAAGAGAGAGAAAGATAGAGATATATTAAGACCTTTGAAGTATGTTCACTTTCCAATCCGCAAAAAGCTTACATCCATCGAAATAGATTGAGATGATATCTGTTTTCTCCTAATATATCTCTTTTTCATTCACGTCTATAGAGTATCCCACTTTGAAGCAACTACTGAAATCTATCTTTGCTAGGATATAGTTTACGTCCCCAATTCTTGCAAGGTATGCAGTTGTAAATGTCAAAACCAAAAAAGCCTTCTCTAATCGCTTTTCAGTTGTACGTCTTGCAATTCAGTTTGGTATCGATATCTACCCCAAATACATTTTTCTGTGGGGAACTAAGGTATTGCCGAGGAAAGAAGATCAAATTGCGGTAATTGGGTTTTATTTGTGAATATAATCAGCTCCATCTTACTAGAATAACCACCTAGAGCATTTTTCGTGGCTCATGAGAGAAATCCTCTTGAACTCTTATCATAATCTCAGTGAGAGTGGAAGGAAAAATTCCTGATGCTATCAGCGCTAGTTTTCATTCCTCTTCCAATGAATTCGATTAGTATTTCGATTTGGAGTTATACCCAATATCAATTTGACGGATTAAAGCCCTTGGAAGACACCAAATGTATTAAAGCTCGTCTCCATTTGCTTTTCTTTATACTAAAATCTTTAATAACCGGCGGGCTTGCGAATAACAAGTTCTACCAAACACTCTAGCGGTTATACCGAATTGAAAATTCCCCTAAACTTTATAGTTTGTCATGCGGGATGGACTAAGTGGTATAGAAAAGTGGGCTAGTGACGCTGGATTATGCAAAAAAAAAAATGTCGTAGCTTGTACAATAAGCGAGGAAATGTAAGTGCCCCAAGGCCCGAATCTGCGAAATACTTGGAGCTCGTTTTGATCAAAATATTAAACTATTCATGAACTTGGAGCATATAGTGGTGCCTGTATTTGGAAATGTTGCGTTGGCTTTACAATGCGGTGATTAGGCCTATACTTCATACAGTAGGTAGTTTGATCTCAGGAGAAAATCAGCCATCTGTGAATATAATGCAGTAGACGGCCCTCATTAGTATAAATGGAGCATTGGGGACCGCACCTTCTAAGACTATGAATTTTCCCTTGGATTTACTCCCCATTGGCGCTATGGAAAGACATAATGCTGCTTAAGCTTAGAAGGAGTCTAAATGGATGTTGATAAGCATACCAATGTATTAAGAGGGTTCCGTCTACCTTCACCGAGTTCACGAATGATTACAAGGCGGTTATTTTGGATAAGAAGTATTGTTCCAGCTAATGCAGACTCGATTTACTTTCATAAGGATGGGTCAAAACTAAACAACATGTTCGGTAGTGGAATCTGCGCAAAGGAACTACGGATTAACAAATTATTTCGTCTTCCGGATCACTATATTACTTTTAAAGTGGAGCTGGTGGGCTGTGCATAAGGCTGACACTAATATACTAGGTACCGAGACGGTAGACGAGTTAGCAAGGAAGAGTCTGAGCATACCACACTCCTCTTGTGAGCGCACTATAAATGGATTTAATTAATGAGTGGTAATTTGGTACTTTGGACGACAAGAATAAAATAGGAGCTTCTCTTGCTAAAAAGAAAGGAGATATTGGATATGACGAGTCATCCCGAACGACATCTTCTATTCGACAGGCAGGGCGAGAGGCTGAACTTACTATTTACTGACTTCTGCTGGAATAGTAGAGAGGAGAAAGAATCTGAAACTTTAGGGTACTACCTTTGGGCATGCATTTTGGTCAGCATTTTGGAGGATTATGTTAAAATTCCTAGGGGTGGCATTCTTCGGTTACTATGTTTTTCTAACTCCGCAAAGAGGTGTGACTAGCATGTGAGGGCTATTAGGAGCCTCAGTGGTATCATATTGAGCCTATTTGGTGGTCTACTGTGCGTTTACCGCAATCGAACACTCCATTAGAGTTCGAAAATATCACCAATTATTTAACGCACCCCACCACTGTCAACGCAAATGACAACCAAATTCGATCAGCATTTAATACGACATACTGGTTTCCACAGACACTTCGATGCCTAAGTAGTAATTGTCATTTGAGTGACTTTTATGGTCTGTTGAGACATAATCGCTGCCATTTTAAATGAATTTTTATTGCCACACTAAGCGCGGCGCGACCAGCGTAGAACCCACGAGCAATGCTATGTCGCACTGCACCAGCAACAACAACAACAACAACAACCAACAGCAAGAACACCGAGAAATTGGCATGAAGTAGAGCAATAAATGACTAGCAACTGTTGGAGATTTTGGTGTTGTCGGGGGCTGACAACGATGCATGCGACCGGATGGGATACAAACATACTACTTATACATAGTAGTCGCGCTTCGCATCACCTCACAAGCGACACATAACTTATCTGTGTGTTGTTTAGCAAGAACAACAACAAATATGGCAGACAGGCAATCAACAACATACTTACTACATTCATAAGTAAATAAGTAAGTGAGACAACATCAACAACGCCAACGACATCAACGACTACGACTACGGCTACGACAACGGCACCGACACCAACAACGGCACCGTCGCATGCTGCAATCAAATTGTTGCATTTAAAAGCAAATTGATGGCCCGGCTGACTGCAGTCACGTCGTATGTTGTATGTCGCGAATGCAGTCAAATACTATATAATATTGTAATAATAAGTGAAGTGGCTAACAACAACAACAACAACAGCAACAACAACAATATATTAAAAATATATATATGAGCATAGATGTACCAATAAAACGATCAAGAATGGCATCACGCTGGGCGTAGAGTGAAAAATAATCATAAACTAAATGTTTAATCAGAAGTCAACAAAGCGGCAGAAGAGACGTACATGCTTACAACAACAAAAACAACAACAACCGCTGACTTACTTCAGATGCTGTTGAAGTTGCCGTTATGTGGTGTGGTGTGGTGTGGTGCGGTGACTTGTCTACTAGCTAACAGAGGCCGTCTTAATGACAGGAAAGGCTAAACGGTTCAACATGTCGTCGTTTATTCATATATTTGTTATTGCAGTTGTTTTTGTTGTTGTTGTTATTGTTGTTAAATATGTGCGCGCAATTTTGTAGACTAGTTTATTGAACACATTAACTATGGCCCGATAATTAAGTCATAAATTATATTGTTGCTGGCATATGCTATGGCATGACATACTGTTGCTGTTGTTGTTGTTGTCATTTTAGTCAGCCACACTGTTGTGGTTGAAAAGTGTTATAAATTTCCGATTATAATGATGCGTTGTTGTCTTTGACGACCAAATGATTTGCTTTGTATTACTTTGTATTAATGTACGTTATGTATGTGTCGGTTTGTTACCAAGCGGTTAGTGTGTTGTGAGTGTTTGACAACTTTGTTTCAAGTGCCATATTCTTGATATTCTCAATGAGCTGAGTTGAGCTTTTTTATTGCTAATGAGCCGTGAAGTATAAGGCTGTGGTCGCTTAAACTTGAAATCTCTCTAATATTTCTTCCAGCACATTTCTTGGTGGTAAGTAACCAAACCAAAAAACCGCGAAGTCAATCTGTGGCGGTGTGGATCTGGTGGACTCATAGTTTTTGAGTCCTAAAGTTCTATACTCTGTAGGCCTTTCAAGACTTAATAAATCTCAACGATTTTCTAGCAGAAGACGAAATTGTTGAATATTTTCTACTTCTTAGTTAGCACTGGTACCGTTGAAATGATTTTTGTTGATTCTTGCTTTCGACATTTTCGATTCCAAGGAAAATGCCAAATGAAATCATGCACATATGGGCCTGACCAAGTACCTTCTTGCTTTCTTGTAAATTGCGCTGAGTATAATTTCGAACTTTTGACTCATTTATTCAATTTATCACTTAAAGAGGTATTTTTCTATCTATATGGAAAGAATCCTTCATTAAAACGGAAATAGATCTTTGATAGAAAATTACCGAGGTATAGGTAAACTATCTGCGATACCTAAATTATTTGAATCACTTATTCATCACTCATTATTTGACTCATTCAATATATTCATTTATAACACACTCCCAACATGGATTTGCTAAAGGAAAGTCTACAACCACCAATTTACTTGAGTTCACTTCTTATATCATCGATGCGTTCAGAAAGAATAGTAGCGTTGACGTAATACTTATATATACCGACTTCAGCAAAGCTTTTGATAAAGTGTGTCACTCGTTGCTGGGCTTAAAACAAAAATTTTTACAATGGATCTCCTTATACCTTTATTATCGCTCTATTCCGGAGTACATCAGGGTAGCTGTCTAGGCTCGATTCTGTTTTCGCTATCTATAAACGATATATCTTCTCAGATAAAATTCTCAAAACTTTTATTGTATGCGGATGATGTAAAATTTTATAAATCTTACACTTCGGCAAATAACGGTATCTTACTGCAAACAGACATAAACAGCATGGTTGAATGGTGTAAAATAAATCGGATGCCCCAAAATCTTAAAAACGTAAAGTTATGTGTTTCTTCCAAAGAGTTACACAGACAATTACTTACACTATAGATAATTACAGTTTTGAGCAGGTTCACAATTTTATTGACCTGGGGATCACTATGGACTCTAAACTGAACTTCACACATCACATTGGTGTGTTAGTCAATAAAGCCAAAGGCATCTTGGCTTTTTGTAAAACGGTGGTCAAAGGACTTTAATGATCCTTATGTTACTAAAGCTTTGTATATAACATTAGTAAGACCTATTATTGAATACGGCTCGGTGGTTTGGAACCCACTCTAAAAGGACATACTCTATTCAAAAACAATTTCTCCTATTTGCCTTAAGGAATTTGCATGGGTTCTCTGAATACAATCTTCCCTCTTATACTAGTCGTCTGAAACTTATCAATATCCCTACTCTCGCCAGTCGTCGGGAAATGCTTGGTGTAATTTTCATGGTTAAAATAATAACAGGCGCAATTTCCAGCCCCCTTATTCTCTCTGAAATCAAATTTAATGTTCCGTTCAGAATATCCAGACACTTTTGCCCCTTGTTTCTGAAAACTTGTAAAACGAATTTTGAATTTCACGAGCCTTTTGGTTGTTTGTGTCTTGATTTCAACTCTCATTCAAGCACATTTGACATATTAAGAAAACTATTTTGTCAACTCTCAACTAACCTTATACTACATTTTATATTTGAAATAATTCTTAAAAATCAGCTCATGAACTTTGCTCTGTAGCTGAACTCTTTTAGTTCTCGACACTAAACAAACCTCTCCTCATCGTGACTCGGTATTGGTGAAAAACTAAACAAGTTCCGTACGCCATGCGGACAGCGCCTCTCATGCGGATGGGCGTGGGATGGGTAAACCGTTGGGATTACTTAATTAATTAATTTATTCCTTCCAATGGAGTCAAGAACTCCCTTTTTTTATGCTGTTACTATTGTTAGCTTACAGGATCTCAAATTGTACTTCAGTCACCGTTCCTAATAAGGCAACGTATTGGAAATTATTTACTGTAAAATCATCAAATGTCGTTATATTATTTTACGACGCATACATCTACCTCCAAAGAGACCGAGGGGCGCGTGTAAAGCATGAGCAGCGGCTTGGGCGGCAGTTACGGTCAGCCCATAAATACGAAAATCTTCGCGTCGCGAAAATTTGTCCACCGCTTACTTAATGAAAACCGCCGAAAATGTTCTCGATAGAAGATACCAACCATTCAGTCTGATTCATTATTATCCATTTTGCGGTTTCCAAAATAAAATGCAAATGAATGCATTTCAAATAATTTTTCTCACGAAACTCTTCTTTTATTTTAAAGTTTGAACCTTGGTATTATCGTGAATTTTTGCTATCTTTGATCCGTTTGAGGTATTTTCGACCACTTTTGCCACATATTTGGCGGTATATCAGCCATAACTTGACGAATATTTGTTTTCAAGTACTCAAGAGTTTAAGGTTTATCCGTATAAACGTGTTGCCCTTTTGAAAACATCAAGAAATAGACTCTGGTCTTGGTCTACATTTTCACTTAGAGCAGCGATATTTGAAGTGGAACAAGCAAAGAGATGATGCACAGGCCTCAAAATATCTGTAATCGATACAGTCTATTCAAACCTCTAAATTTTACCACTTTCTTGAGTAGCTGAACGATTATGTACCCTATAATCTTCACTTGAAGCACGAAAAGTAGCCACGTTTGAATCACCATTTTTGTAGGTATTTTCAACAATTTTAACGCATTGTGCGATTGTTAGGCGATCCGTTTTAAGTCTAACAGATGTCAAAGACAGTCCTCGAAATCACAAAATGGATTAACGGTTCTAATCTCAGGAGATTTATTTATGATTTACCGCTTCCTAATTTGAATGTAGTATATAGCAGCTGATAAGCAAAACTCGGGCTGTTAAAAAGAACGCATTGTTCTGGGATCTGTGTCGGTCTAAGCACAGTCTGGACTACCACTATTATTTGGTCAACGGTCTGTAGGATTTTCCATTCTATACAGCATTCTATTTTTAATGACAAAGATTACGCTCGTTATTCTGTATCAACAACAACAATGTCAGCTTTGAAATCCAATACAGAGTCACTCTTGCGAACAGGTGCTGCTTTAAACTGAGTAGGCATTTTGAAATTTCAAATCCTCGTGTCAATGAATAATAAGACGATATATAAATCGTACATGTTCTCTTCCATTTCCAGAAAGGAAAAGTATTTAAAATCTTTATCTAGAGAAATAGATACCTTCTAAAAAGTTCAACCAGTTGAAGCTTAAATAAATTTCTATCAAATATTCTACTACTCTACTACTGAAATGAAAACAATACCAAGTTCATCAAACCATAAATACGTTTTCTCGAATACATAGATCACTGACACACTTTCTGGAAAAGGTTTCATTCAAAATCATTGAGCACTTACACGAAATTTCATTAGAATCGGTTCAGTCGCTCAGAAAGAGTTCAATGACAAGCACACGCTCAGGAAATTTTTATATATACTTCAAGATTTCACCAGAAATACTTTCGTAGAACATTTTAACCCCTCCAGATCTTACCTAATAATGTCGCTCTGACATATACTTCAAGAATTCTTTCCAAAACCGAGCTCGAAAGTTCATTGGAAAGTTAAAATATTCGAGATTATTAATTTTTCGGAAAATTTGCTAAGGTTATTGTCATACAAAATATTAATACCAAGAACTTTAAATGGTTTAAAAGCTATATGAAAATATTTTTGTTAAAAAAATTTAGCTTATATAATTTAATCTTTAAGATTTGCTGAATGCCTCTGCAGGTACATTTGTTTCTAATTTCTAATAATGATTTTATGTCTTTATGTTTTAAGAAAAATGTCTGAAGAACCTATTTTTTCATAAAATTGCGAGCAGCTCGATGCTCGATCGATACTCGCTAATTTTAAACTAAAAAAAATTATTTTGTTTGTCAATATTTCTTTGACATTTCAATGTTTTTAACACTTTGTATAAATATATTTAAAATTAATTAAATAATAATAAAGTCAAAGAGTTTGTCAAAATACTCGAATTGCTCGTGCTCTGCTGGAAATTTTTTCGAGTAATGAGCAATGAGCACGTGTGCGAGTGCTCGTTGCTCAACTGCTTACACTGTTCGAAAATGTTTGAGCAAAAGTTGGAGCTCTATTAACGATTTTTTTCCTTAGACGTTATTTTATAAGGTTTTCCAATAAGAGGGATATGATATATTCTTTTTTTTAAAAACACACAAACTAATTGTTAAGGAAATGCAAATGTTTTTTTTTAATGTGAAGTACAATCGATACAATTAAGTTCTGAATATAACATCATTCAAATGGCCTCCACGATTTCTTTTGCAGGAACGAACGATGAACCCAATTTTTGAGTACTTTTCCCGCTAAATCAAGTCATATCTCATGAATAGCACATTCAATATTGACTTTTAAAACTTGAAGAGAGTCTGGTTTATTGCTTAGGACCAACGACTTCAAATAGCCCCACAAGAAGAAGTCTAATGGTGTTAAATCACAACTTCTTGGAGGCCATTCAATGTCACAATTTCTTTGTTGTTGCACGTGCAGTGTGACACGTAGCCCCGTCTTGTTGGAGCCATATGTTGTCAAGATCAACTTCTTCCAGTTGTGGCCATGAAAATTCGGTTATCTTCGATCTATACCGCTCTCCATTGACAGTAACGGTGCTACCAGCTTCATTTTGAAAAAAGGTACGGACTGATGATTCCACCTGAGCAAAAACCACACCAAACTGTCAATTTAGGTAAATATAATGGTTGTTCATGAATAATTTGTGGATTTTGTTCGCACCAGAATCGACATTTTTTTTATTTATTTACCGCACCACTCAGATGAAAGTGAGCCTCATCGGAGAAGATGATTTTCTTAAAAAAATCGTTATCGATTTCACGTTGTTCCAAGGCAAAATGAAGAACATTGTTTTTGTGTATATCTTGCCATGATGAAATTTTAAACTCTATTGAATACAATGAAAAAAGAGACAGATCACGACATATTAAAAATGGCCAAAACGATACCTAGAAATCATATCATCAATATTGGAAAACCTTATATATATATGACTTTTTCACTTTATTTGAAAGAACTTACATTAGAAAATTCAAGCTTTAGTAGGTCATAAAAAAGATTTCAAGCCAACGAAAAGTCATTGACAAATTTGTCGCGAACTTACATCGGAAATTGGCATACCAAACAAAAATTTATAAAACGTCTCTTGACAGATAAAACTAAAGCCACTTCATACCCAAACGGTAGAAATGAGTGTCTGCATTGACGAAATAATAAATTTCAATTCAGTGCCGATGAGCAGGCAGTCCAGCCCGTTCTCGTCTCCACACAAATAAGCATAATAATAAATCATATCTTACTGTGCAGTGATTCATTATAATTTTAAGGGTTCAAATCACACACAAATATGAGTACAAGCAAATTTGTGACGTATTCTTATTTAAAACCCATTGTGTTGGCTAATTTTGTTTGTCAGTTTTAAGTGCATTCAACACTTTTCAAAAACCAAATTCCATTTCAAAACCTACAAAAACAAAAATAAATGACTTCAGTTTTAAATCAGCATTAAAATCTCACAAAGCTGATGGATTGAGACAAACTCGCACATACAACGTATACATATATATACATACCTATAACCCTCGGTTGTCGCACAGCTGATGTCACAATGACTGAGCTGTCAGATTTTCAAAATGAAATGAAAGGATAAAATCACACTGACAGCTCAAGAAATAAATAAGCAAATAAAATTTAAAAAGGATAAATGCCAGTTATAGCAAGCAACCAAGCACAATCTTACTGGAAGCAACAACAACAACAAAAAAAACAAATAAGACAAAAAGTAAGAACACAAAATACTGATGCATGTATTTGTAGTTGTGACAGCGGCAACGAACCGTGATAGACGACAAAAAGTGACAATGACATAAATGGACAGTAGCAGCTGCTACTGTGCCACCATCAACTCCATCGCCGGCGCTCCTCCCCATTGTCCATGCACCATCATCTAATGCCATTGCATTGGATAGTGGATCGCTGAGCTTCGCGCTATTGTCACTAATGTTGACATCGCTGTCACTCAGAGCCACTTTTTCTAAACTCTACATACCTACCTCTTCCTGCTTGTGTGGCACTGTATACATATACATACATGCATACGTACATATCGTCGCGTTATTTCTTACTGTCAAGTCTTGTCACTTTGATGAACGAGCAAGCATTCAATCATTTTTTCATATGCATGTCCATGCCAGTCGTATTTATGTACGAGTATGGAGGTATGTGGGTATATTTGCATGGACAATCCCTGCAGGGAATAATTGAGTGATTTATTGATAATTATAAATTCATTCACATTCATCTACTATAAACTTATTCGCCGGTCTTGGCACGAGGTAAACAAAAAATCACTAATTTCGGCTAAAAACTTGATCACATTTTTAGCTGGAAGGAACATACTGAGAACAGTTCCAATAAAGTGTGCCGAACCAGGAATTTCCGCAGAGGATCTATTGAGAAAATATATGGAGCAATACTATGGTAGACGGCTCTAAAGAAAAAGTGTCGCATTAAACCCCCAGTAAGTCATATGTCGAAGACAGATAAATTAATAATTGTGTACAAAAGGTGTACAAAGCAATATATTCGCTGAAGTTCCTGGACAACTGGATTCAGGCGCATCACCGGGAAAGTTAAATCTTCTGCTGTTGTTGTAGCAGTTAGACATCCCAACCGAGTAGCAGAAAAAGTGTGTCGATATCATCGAAGTCCTTTAACCAGAGGCCCAAGAAACGAGCAGATTTGTCGGTTGAGGGGTGAGGAGTGTTAGAAGAGCCAGTTTTAGGCGACGTGCAAAGAGGTGGCTAGTGCCATGCTTGGACTCATTGAATGCAGGATATACGTTGGGTAAGTAAAAGTCGAATACAGATGATGGAAGTTGAGTCTACTATACAGACCTTGGTTGCGAAACCATTACTTGGCTCTTACTTCGTCTGCTTTGGATGGTGATTTGATATCGATGACGCCATTAACAAGAAGATATTTAATTTAGGTGTTGACCTATTCCATTTGAATGGCGTTTAAGAATTGTTGGTAGTACGTTGCGTACACCGGTTTAGTAAGATATTGCTGAATGAAATTCGTAAAATCAAGCATTTTTTCCCTCATACTTTGGAGTTAGAAAGCATTATCTCTGCGTTGGCAGAGACTGACTGCCTGCATAGTCAGCCTTATACGCCTTAAGTGGGAGCATAAATGTCTACCTAGATAAATCATGTAAAGGCCACATTAGAGGTTTCCTCTATAGTTCGCAAGGCAGTGTTTTGACAGGCCTATATCTTTTTCATCTGCGTCTCGCTCGTCTCAGAGTTACCAATCTGATCGGAGAGATTCCAGATGATTCTGACGATCGAAACCTTCCAGTTGATACTGTCAGCCTACTTCTTCCCGAGCAGGTAGTAATGGCCTGACGATATAGCAGATTGAGCAAAAAGGAAACTAGCTGTAAAGCCATAGACGATTTAAACCGGAAGTTTAAGCACTAGAACCGTGACAGACGACAAAACAATGGTCGCTTGGAGACATTTATATATTAATTGCTTCGCGGTGATTGGTGAGACGTTTAGACGAAGTAAAATAGTGATCCCTTTAAATCTCATCTTTTATCCTAGGTAGTCAAATCATTACAGTAGTAAACTACTGATGTACTCGAAAATATAACCGAACAACACATACACGTGCGGTTCAAAACCGTTTACTAATAATAACTTCCAGGAAAGCAGTATGAATCGATACCTGCTAAACTCCAGCTGGAGAGTTTCGATAATTAGGGGAAGGTAGAACTGGTCTGGTGGGGGAAGATTTGGCGTTGATGAAGAATATGGATATATTTATCTTCAGCTATAATTTGTTAGTACCAAAAGCAGCTTTTTCGCGTGCGATAGACTCTAAACTTGCTCTGAGCCATTGCTCTAACATAGGTTTCTTCAAACGCCTTGGGAACTGCCCTCAATTTGCTTCTCTAGATCTGTGTAGCGAACTTTAGACAAGCTACAACGTAATTAGACTCAACGCAACTCATCCTTCGACAATCTCTTCTCCATTAAAAGCACGGGCAGGAAGTAATAGGAAAATGCCACATCGCTTTATCAGAGAGCTAGCCGGCCATGTTTACCTATGGCTCAAAACACGATTTGAATTAATTCACCGGTGTTTTTTTTTAGAGTTATGAACAGGAAGCTACCAAAATTCTTTTAAACAGAACTTATTTCAATCATGAAAATCGCTGAAAAGCTGCTCAATTCTACCGCCATAAGCCAATCAATTGAGAAAAGACGGGTACTCTGACTGCCAATCTCTTATTAAATCTCTAAAAATGCATCAAAAGTAACTAAATTGCAGAAGCACTCTGAAGAGAATCTTGAAAAAAAATGTAAGATAGCCGTGAACTGAGTGTACCAAGACAGGGGCTTAACAAGCAATTGCGCAGCGGGTGAGCAAGCGAGAGAAGAAACCATTTTAACCACTATAAACTCTACGCACGATGGGGATACCTCTCTCCACAGGAAAACATATGCTAAAACTGGTCTTTGCGTTAAAAAAAAAAAACAATATCAGATGGCTTAATCAAACCACGTGCAACGTGGCAATGCAGATATGACCAGTGTCGGACTCTTAAAAAATCAAGTCATATAATTCTTTCAGCCCAGTTCGCCATCAGTATAGTAAAGATGGAGAATAGGAAGACTCTGCGGAATAATAACTCTGTCACTGCTCAGCCACTTCAACCAACCAACCCATTAAGGAAATTGAACAACAAAATGGAGATGAATAATCAATGCAAACTTGGTTGAAAAGGGTTTAGAAAGGGTTTCCATGAAGTTTATTTTTCAAAAACTGAGGAAATATGAATTTTTGAAAAGGTCACTGTCTGATTAACCTTCAAGGAGAGAAACTGTATGCCTCTACTCAGCTTTAGGTAGTGCTGGGCTCCAAATTTCCGCTTTATACCTTTTGATGACCCCTTCAAAATGGCAGTCGTCAAGGTAAATGATCTAATTGGATTTATTAATGTCAATCAAAGTCGATGGAGTGTGAAACCTGGTGGTTCAGTATTGTATTGACAGCTACTTTACTTACCTTAAACTGTGGAACCACTTAGGCGATGCTACTGAACAAAATGTTCCTTACTCAAGGGGTTTCAACGTTACCACCACGAGTACCTCTTAATTCCCCATCAAAAAAGTCTTCGCACTCCGGCGATAACCATAAATAACAAAGTCTACTCATCACAGTAGCTATTTCATTTTTGATTGGATTTCTTAAAAATGTCCGCTGAAGTCAAGCTCATTTAAAATTCAATATTTCACACCATACTTCAACATGCCACATACACACATAGCACTTCACCTCACATTATGACCAAGCCATGCCACTTGAAATGATACCCCACACTCAGCGCTTTGCTTGTACCTTGTGAACCTCACGGTTAAGGCCTCCCAGCAGTAGCAGCTCCGTAGCCATGCTCACTTGCTTTCTTTCCTGCGACTGTGTCACGAATGTCACTTTTGTGCTATATGCTGACAGACAAACAGACAGAAAGAAAGTCATTTCAAGTTGGATTCAGATGAGAATTTCGTTTCTGTACTGAATGTTGCACGATTTACCTCCAACCTCCTTGCTGCTCACCAAAAAAAAAAAAAAAAAAGAACACAGAACGCCTGTAGCTGCTGCACATTTTCCTTCTGGGCTGAGTGACAGATTGGCGGTGAATGGTAACTGACAGACGGTTGCATGTTCCAGCTATTTGTTTGCATGAATCCACGCACAAGTTCTATACACACACACACACACACATACATGCATACGTAGTACTTGAATGTAGACAAATAAATTCCTCGTTCATTTCACTTCACATTCTGTATTCTCATTTCATTTGTTGAGTATTTGTTTTGTGTGTGTGTTTTTCTCTCTTTTTTTTTTTGCATATTATTCCATTCACTCGCTATTGTTTTTGTGCCATTACAAAAACAAAATGTGCGTATATTGGTTGATGTCTGTGTGCGAAAAGCCGCATTGTGTGCTATGGATTGAAATAAACTTCTATTTGCTTGACACTTGAGATTGATTGTCATTCATCAACATTGTCAGTGTCACTCGTTGTTGGCGTTGAATGACTGAGGCGGATGATGATGATGATAATCACGATGATGATGACGATGATCATAATGATGAATGTGGCATGATGAGAGTAGGGTTGGCCATGAGGCGCCTGTGCTATATAGCAATCTTTCAAAATTTCATTTTTGTAGACCCCTTTGGCGTGTTTGATATAATTATGTGTGTATGTGTATATGCATGAGTTTGTGTGTGTGCATAAGCAATCATTGTTGTCAGCTCTAACCTTGAACTGTGCAAACGGCGTTCAAATGAGCTCTGTCAAGTTTGTCAAGAGTTTTCACAAAACCGCCGCAATATGCATTATTTCACTTAATTAATTACATGAAAATGCAAATGAAAAGTTTTCATAGACCACACTTGAAGTAAAAACATTTCAGAGTACATTACCATTTGCTTGTAGCGTATCAATATAGAATTATTATTTTTTTTTCATAAAGGCAACTGTGCGACCATTTACAATTAGGTTAATCACTCCTCTGCTGTTATTTTTGTTTGTATACCTCACTATACTGTGTCCCCGGTATATGTTTTAGTTAGTTTTCAGAACATAGTTAGAAATGGCATAAAATAATCGAGGTAGAAAAGTTTCTCTGTTCATCCGTAAGGCTGCAGTTCGTATATACGACAATTCGGTTGATTGACGTCGACACCGCCTACCCGACTATAATTATAGCCGAATCGTCGTCATTTCTGTTTTCTGCTATTCAGCACCAAATGAAAACTCCAAGTTAATCCAGCTTGCTTTTCAATATTCAACTGAGTAGAGGTTTTCCTTATCTTCTGTTTCAACCAGCGGGTACAGCATCTATTATTGGCTGTGGTCATGTATGGTAGTTCAGTATCATTGAAATAGTAGCATGATCATTTCTTCCTTCTAATAGTAACTTTTACAAGTTCTATAGCATGCACTTAGCAAGCTCGAGGTGGCTATTAGATTTTTTTCTAGGAAATTACTCATGGTAAAAACAAATAAATTTTCAAACTTGGGATTCATTGATTTCATAAAATTAGGATCTCTACCGGGTTGCCTAACTGGTGCAATATTTTTCAGGTTATCGTTCATATCAGATTTTGGCGCTTGGTGTATCCAGCAAAGCTGTAGATATTGAATGAGAGAAAAAATACAAAATCAACTTATCCGGAAAAAGTGCCTCAAATAGCAAAAATGCCCATTTTTTTAACAACTTGGAGTGAATAACATTTTAAAAGAAGAAAACTATAAAAATAGATATACAAGAAAAACAAGGAATTTAATAAGCATTTCAAGGTAGCATATAATAATTATTTCAGTTTTTTTTACAAAGCCTTTAATTTGGGTGAAACCCAACCGGACATGACGAAACCAGGTGTTACACTTGCATTAATCCTGATGATGGATTGAATATCAAGAAACAATGGACTGAATATCGTAAACAAAAGTACACTTCCACACTTCCAGTACCACGTCTTAAAGGTAACGAACCACGTAAACCACCGAGTCCAGAGAAAGATTCATGGACAGAGGCAGTAACAACTGTTTTCTCTAATCCGCCGACTGATGTGTACGATGTAAATTGCCCATCCGATCTTCAAAAAAAAAAAAAAAAAAAAAAAACAAAGACGCACAACAACCGCCCACACAAAACCAAATGGATTACATTGTGGCATAGTTGGGTTTATCGCAATGGAATTTACAAAATGTTAGCGCCACTTCATACTCGAAACGCCAAGGTTATATTCAGAAATTTTAAACCGTTGACGCAGCAAATACATTTATTTACTGAAATTGTTTATGCGTGCAACCCTGCTGCGCCGCAACAGCCTCGCACATAGATGTCGCTGATACATTGGAAGATAACATGATAAACCATTTTGGGAGTTTTGAATCCCGTTAGATATTCCATGTAGATTTCCACCATCTGTGGAATCTATAAAAGGCCAATGTTGCCTGACAAACGTACTTTTTTTCAAATCGATATTCGTAGCAGCGACATCAAGGTGAGTCTCCATTAATTTATAATTTATAATTTTTATATATATAATAAAATACAATAGAATTTAATAACCAATAAAAACGCTAATTTTTATGCACCATCTTGGAGAGGAAGTAGGGTTTAATTTGTTATAGGTTGGATTGCTGTGGAAGTTCGGCACCTACCCCGATCCCCGTTTTCCAGAATTCAGGAGGAATTCTGGACCCTATCATCCCCGGAATAGCTATGATATTCCAGAGTTAGTGAACAAATTTGGAATGGATTAATGGATTATAATGCTCATAACTGACGAATTTCTACATTCCAGTGGAATTCGGCATACATATGAAGAAAACGTATAAAACACATCCCGATAAAATGGTGAAAATCTAATATGAGAAATATAGAGAGAAGATCAGTTATGATCTAAAAATTATAAACATTTCCGGTTTTCCGAAATACTTTTGCTTCCTTTGTGATAGGGATTCGAGTTACAAAGGTAACCAATATGAGTGTAAAAATTGGACTTTGAGAACTCCCACAAACCAACCAAAGTGAGGATTACTTACTGACCCAGTAACAAAGAATGTTATTGGCATTTACTGCCACCACTCCATATAAGATTGGGAATCATGGAAGTGATAGTTCGAGTTGTTGCGACCGCCATTTATTGCTTGAAGGCCATCTTTCCGAAACCAGATATATGAAAATTAATGAGAAACCAGGCCTACATGTTAAGAAAAAATCTCCTGTGAGCCTGGGATGCACTAAAAGCAATAATTGGAGGCGTTTTTGGAAAAAATCGAGTACAATCAGTTAAGTTAAGGAGAAGAGTTGATAGTATTGTATCGTATATTAATGACATTTAAATTACATTTTCTTCAGTGTTCAAAACTGGATGCACTGCTCGCAAAAGTATCTTGGAAAAGCTGAAACCTAGTTAATTCCATTAGATATGAAGGACATACTGAGGAATATATTCAACTGAATCCTTTATCTAGCTCAGATCATAATGATGAAAATTTCACGAAGAGATTGGGATTATCAGAATCATATATGCATACAAATCATAAATTCATATTTCTATTGTCCTAATATCAAAAAAAAAAATATTTGTAAAACATTAGTTTAATAAGAAATAAAGTGAAAAATAAAAGAAAACCTCATATTTGTGAATGTTTAGCCGAGTTATTAACTAAAAATGGTGAAAAATGGAAACAGCGGATGAACCATTGTGTATTACATTATACCAGAAGCCAAGGAACAATGAAAATAGTGTTTTTCCCCAGGATAACGTGGACCAAGCTAGGTCTGTCGCCTACTAATGACCTCATCACAGATTCTTATGACATGCATGGTGCCGTTCACGTCGATTAACATGAAAAGACTAAGACGAACACTGGAAAATATTATATTCTTCAGAACTAGTACCTTCTGATTATGTCTTGTCTTGTTTCCAAAACGAAGAAATGGTTAGGTGACATTCTGTATATATATAGTAAAACATCATCACTGATATATTTTTTAAAACGTTACTGACTTATCAAAACACTTTCCTTTATTTCTTTAACTTTTTGCGAAAATTTGAAAAAAAAGGTGGCAAAAATTTTGTACATTTTTTAGTACGCCTAGCAACCATTTAACTGGCTTCTCTTTCTCCTTATTTAACTGAAATAAAGATCTCCAATCATTTATTTCCTATTTTGGAAACTGTAAAGATGTAGTTCAGTTGCAGTATGGGAACAGTTTTAACTAAATATTCAAAGTTTGTTAATAAATATTCTTGATCTTCTTGGTCATACTTCTTTTTGCACTTTAGCTTGTATCATTAAATTTTAAAGCAATAAATATGGAAAATTATTGAAAATATTGTGATTCTTCTCGAATTTTTAAAGGAGAAAGCAGGAAAAAAACAACAATTATCATTTATGTTTTTTTTATTTTTTTTTTGCTATTTCATAGTCATTGACAAAATCATGGAAAATTCTTTAGCTTTTAAAAACGCATAAGCTCTTTTCCAAATGGAAAACAAATGAAATTCAAGCAAACAAACCAAATTAAAAAATAATTTTGACAACCTTTGCGAACAACTCCATTTTGTTAATTTCGCATGGTATCCTTGGATCCATGACCAAAAATTAAAATAACGGAGATAGGAATAAATTTTTCCTATGTTTTGAACATTCTCGACAAATTTTCAGTCAAAAAATGATCACAGCTTGAGCTTATCCTCAAGTATGTGCTCATTGAGATTACTTATAACCGAGTTTCTTAATATGGAGAACCATTCAAGGTTTGCCACCAGATGGATGACCTCAAGTGTTTTATTTATGCGAGAGCTGGAGACTTACAGGAAAAATATACATACAACTTTCTCCTTCTTCTCTTCTCGCTCGCAGCTTCGGCAACGGCTGTTAGAGAATTGACACATTCAGATGCAAACTCCACAATAACCGATTATTGTGGCTCTAAGTCTATGCATTCTTCTTATAGCTATTTAAAGTGTCCTTCGTACTTGCTCTATCATAATTAACAGAACCGACTCGTTATTTTATATAAATTTATTATAAATTTCCACCTGTTCTGCCCTATTTGGTCAAATTGCTACAAGTTCGTAAACGAAATGAAACTAACTCCTCCTCGGATTGATCAAGAGATGATCTTCTCTTTGTCTTCACATCAATTTTTCCGTTGACAAATGTATGCCTATTAATTTAAATAGATTTTTAATTTAAATAGATTTATAGCGAAAATATTGAACTTTTTTTGCTCAATAAAATAATGGTTTGATTAGTATTTACTAAGTGCTCATCCAACAAATAAATCATCACCATCGCGTTTGTCATATTCCAGTTAAGCTCTTCTATAGGTTTCTGTCATAAACAACATATTGAAAGTTAATTGGAAATTAAAAAAAAAAAAAGTTTATGGAAATTTCATTAAATTTTTTCACAATAACTTTTTTCAACAATTAATATTTTGAGGTTTAGTTTTCATGACAGTGATTTTTCCAAAGTCCAAATTTTCTGCTTTGAACATTAAACGTAAATCACTGGAACCCTGTGAGTTGTTTAACAACATTTTGCAGTCAATTAGTTAGTTAATAAAGCTAATTTTATTGCCCTTAATTTTTCAATTGCCGAAATGCTAGTATATAATGTTTTTATTGTTAACTAAATGATGGTACGATACATTACTTTTTATCGAAAGCTCCGTACATGGCTAAGCGTGCATGCTAGTTTTAACCAGGTCTGAGCTCGTCGGATTGGGGTGGTTCTTGCTTGCCATATGTGTACGCGGATCATTATTACAAAAGATTTCATGCACATGTTTTAACTGAACGTAACCAAAAAACAAACTAAAACTTCATTCCCTAAAACCCAATAAAAAAAAACGGGCGGACGGAATGCTGAAAGGCGGAAATGCTTCGATCGAACTGGAGAAGCCATAAATCCGCTTCTCTTCTCTCCCCTACCCAACCATATGAGAGATACTTTAACCTAATATCTCCAATCCCAACCAATACCAAACGAAGGTCTAAATCATCTCACACGCCTTTTAAATAAACTTAACACTCCTTCATTTTAATAACCAATATTCAAATTCACATTTTATTGTTTATTTCTATTCCTATCAATACGACATATATATATACGTAATATATATAAGGTGATATTTCTTGTCTTTAATACATGTATGGATAAAAAAATACTTTTTGAGAGCAAATGTTTCAAAGAGTCTACATTTTATGTTAGAATTAAAATTGTTATGATTCCTTCACCTCGCTACTCTAATAATATTATCTTATTAACAAACAAAAATTATAAATAATTTAATTTAATTAAATAAAAGTAAGAAAACTAAATTTTCACAGTGGCATCATCATACTAAGACTAAATTAAATAAGTTTAAGAAATACAATCTTTAAAGGTGAAAAGCAAAAGCAAAACAAAACAAAAAACAAATTAATAGAAAGCGAAAGAATGAAAAAAAGAATGCAATGAGTTCTACCTTAACTGTTACATACCTACATATATACATACATACATCTTAATTATGATGTAGCAAGTAAGAACAAAAAGGAAAAGAAATATGCAAAATAAAAGAGTGATCATATTCAAGAGCACTTACGTGTTGTTGTTCTCCAACGATGTCAGCAGGCGCCTGATGATTTGCGTTGGCTGTACTTGATGTTGTTAATTGAACTTTAAGCATGCGCTGAAACTTAGTTCAATGGTTTTTGTTGTAATTCTTACTTAAATTTGTCTATTAAGTATATGCATTTCAGGATCTTTTCTCTTAGGTAAAAACTTTTAAGAGTATTGAATTTAAGAAACATATGAAGTTATGCTCGAATATTATGATAATGATATTGTGCACGAATAAACTTTTAAATATTTATAATTAATCATTTTACTTCAACTCTTGATTTAGGTATAATTATTGAATGAAAACTAGGAATATCGAATACTTAACTAGATATATAATTCATTTAAGTTTTATTATTTGTAAATATATATTTTTTTTTTTTGCTCTAAGGCCAGAAAAAAAAATGCGATTGAACGTTTATTGCTTAAATATTCTCACTAGTTCCATTAATTATTGAATAACAACAAAGAATATCACTTAAAGTAGTTACACTTTATGCTAACAATGAAAAATAAATTTTTTCATTTTTTTTTTCAGACTTCTCGTGTAATACTTTTTAAAACTTTTTTGCTTATAACAATTTGGTGCTTTCTCGCCCAGTTTTGTAATTATATATATTAAGTAGATATATTTAGCACAGTGAAACGTTCAATATGTGGAATGTCTCTTAAGTAAAGGCTGCAAAATTATGTAGTTAAATGGAACATAAAAGAATTTTCGAAATATGCTGTTTAGTTCGTTAATTTGTTGTTGTTTGGTTAGTTCATTAATTAACTGTACGAATATACACGACGATTAGTGAAATGCGTTGAAGCTGGCATTAATTTCAACAGCTTGGTTAGGTCATTTAAACTTGAACAAGGTTTTTGGTGCAATATAGGTGAAATGTTGTATACAAATTGGAGGACTTCCTGGATAACAGGTTCTTTACGTGTGACATCGAGCGTTGTAAATTATGTCAATTTAGAATTTGTATCAGCATATCTTCGCGCAACGCCTTCACTGGATCCCATGTGCTTGGCTTCGAATTCTTTAAACTGATGTTAGCGTTTATCTTTGTTTAAATTAAGCAGTTATTGAAATTTTAATTTTAATTACTTCTACTACCACACGCGTTGGCGATTAGGAACCAATGCGGAAGCCTAGATTGATATTTTCTCTTGAAGTATAGGCAGTATTTTTAGCTTGAGTACTAACTTCTGTACCCACTCATGGTTGTATTCGATGTCTTACCATAGTTAAAACATGATAAATTTATATTACAGGAAAGTAAATCAAACAATTTAATGATCGCGCTCACACGCTCTCTTTTAGTTAATTGAGTGCCTGTGTGAACAGGTATTTTTTTATTACAGTCGTTTCTTCCTTAAAAATACCCCATAGCTCATTTTTGGAAATAATCAATTCTGGGCTAACATAACATTAACATGCTCATTTCAGCAATTTAATATTTAAGCCAGTTCCATTTCGGATAATTCTTTTAGGCATACAATGCCTAACAACATTATTTAAACAAATAACTGTGTATCTAGACACTTACATCAACGAATAAATACGTATTGTCCCCGGAGAGCAGATTATAGGTGTAGTTACATGTATGTATGTACAACAAAAATTGTTGGCAAACGCCCCAAACACGGTGTTGGCGCGCAATTTTTAACGAATTACTTCTTGTTATCTGTCAATCACTCGCTTTACACTTCAGTGGCATGTGTGTGCACACTGCTTGCAGCATTCATTGTTGACAGCTAAACATCAAGAAGAAGAAGAAGAAAATGCGAGAACATTCAACTATGAGTATGCAAGTACAAAGAAATATGCGTACATGGGAAAGGGTAAGAATGAAGGGTTCATGGTTAAGAAAAATTCAATAGGGTAAAAGACGCTCAGAAATCCATTTTGCACACACCCACAATTTAATCTAACACCAAGAATGAAAACACCGACGTTATCGCCCACGGATAAATGTGCGAAAGTGTGAAATGGGCTTCTTTGGTAAGGTTTGTTTACTGTTATTTGGAAGTAAGAAAGAGGAAATGGGCTGATCAGCGTGGCTGTCATATGACACTCGTATATTTATAGACAGAGGAAAAACATTGTTTACTTTTAGATTAAATATATTTTCAATACTTATTCAAGTTATTCATGAGGTAAATCATAGGAAATATGTATGAGTTAAAATTTTTTATTTTTTTATTTTTTAGAGCCTTTATTTAAGCCTTTGATTATCCATTTCGAGGTTCCCTACTTTCTTCATGAAAAAAATACAGAAAATTTAAATTTGATGGGGAATGTTTATTATTTGGCAATTATTTCTTGAAGATTATCTCTTTCAAATGTTGGCCGCGGCTACGTCTCAGGTGGTGTATTCGTTGAGTCCAATTTTCGATGACTCGTTCGAGCATTTCGACGGGTAACTGGCGAATGACACGCGTGAAGTTTTGCTCCAAGACCTGAATCTGAACGGGAATGTCCGCATAGTCTTTAGACATTATACATCCCCGCAGGAAAAAGTCTAACGATATAATATCACACGAACTTGGTGGCCAACCGACCGAACTGTTCTCTAAATAAATCCATCGATTTATGGGACGTGTGAGAAGTGGCGCCGTCTTGTTGAAATCAAATGTCGCGGAGATCACGAGCTTCAGTTTCAGGCATAAAGTCGGTTATCATGGCGCAATAACGGTCGTTGTTGGCGGTTACGTTCTCACCGGCATTTTTTTTTTGAATAAATATGGACCGATGATTTCACCGGACCACAATTCACACAAAACCGTTGTTTTTCTGGATGAAATGACAGCTCTTGAATCTCTTCAGGTTGCTCTTCGTCGCAAATATGGTAATTTTGCTTGTTTACATATCGGTTGAACCAAAAATGGGCCTCATCGCTGAACAAAATTTGGCTCGAAAACGTCGGATCTTCAAGAATTTTTCAAGAGACCATAGAGCGAAGCGATGTCGCTTGTCCCTCGGCTTCGGTTCTTGTACAAGCTGTATTTTGTACGCTTCTAATTTAAGATACCGACGTAAAATGCGCCAAGTCATCCCATGCGTCAGTCCGGGTTGCTGCGAATGGCGCCGAATCGACTCTCCACGGTCTTCGTGTACACTCTCAGCTCCGGACGCAATATTTTCTTCACTGCGTGCTGGACGTGGTCTATTCGGTCGAATATTATCCACTAACGGATGCTGGGTCTCAAGATGGGTTATGGTGTTGCGAATAGTACGCTCTGTAGGCCGATTATGTTGACCATATATTGAGCGAAGCACGCGAAACACATTCTTTATAGAACACGAGTTTTCGTAATAGAGTGGAATGATTTGTAAACGTTGTTCAGGCGTAAGTGTTTGCGTGATGAAATACCAAACAATACTGAACAAAAGTAACATGACAGCTTGACACGACTCACACGTGATCTATCAAAAAAAAGACTATTTAAAAAGTAGCTGTACTTTGATTACCCTTTACTTTCCAATGATCGAATAATTAGCGCATTAGTCAGTAGATTTCAACCAAACCTGATAGATTTATTACTTTTATTAGGATATAAAGTCCGAGCAAAACTGGCTGGCATAGATGTAGAAATACATCTACCCCACATATAACAGATCTTATATTTCTGACCAATCCGTGCACTTAAGATGGAATATATAAGGAATGTACCGAGCAAAATTGATCCTTTTTAATGGATAGACATGCACAGTGAGTTCTAGGCTTCTGAAAAAAAAATATTATAATATGGGTCCACAAACAAGCACACCTCCCACGTTACTAGACTTTAGCCCTTCTGTGAAAATCAGATAAACTGCTGTGAATTTTCTCTGTATTTTTCCCAAAATTCACTTTCTTACTAAATTGACACAACTATAGTTTATACTGACGTTGAGTTTGAGCGCCATCTGCAGTTAAATTTGTTTGAAGTGATAGATGTTGTCAATATAATTCAGCTCTCGTCGCTATTCTCTTTTATGTCTTCTATCGATTGAAAGCTGGTGCATCGAAATGGTAATTTGAGTTTTGGAAAAAAGTAGACCGGAGCCATATCAGGTGAATATGGTGGTTTTTGTATGGTATTTGTTGAAGTTTTGACCAGAAATTCGTTCACAATGATATGCTTGTAAGATGTTACGTTGCCGCGGAACAAAATAGCATCCATGGACTTTCTTTCATAATTTTGACCTTTTTTTCGACTAAATGTTCTCTCAAATCCCTCATAACGCTAAGATATTGTTATTTATTGACCGTCTGACCTTCTGGCGATAATTCCGAGTATACGAGACCGAGTATACGAAGACAAGAAACCAGTCTATTTTACCCCGAATTTTGATCGAATTTTACTAGGTTTTTTGGGTTTGGCTGAACTGGAAGACAGCATTGAAAACTTAATGTCTGAATTGAGTGCGTTTTAAGAACGCGTGATCGGACTTGGCTCGTTGTAGCATGTCTTGGTGGATTGATGTTTTGCTTTTTTGAAGCAAATTCAAGTCTTTCAGAATAAGTCGAGCGGCAATGCATATCAGGCACAAACATACGTTTACGAAGAATGTTCGGAGGCTATCACTCTCCTTTTCGAGTGAAGGATCGCAAGTACTTTTTTGACGGCTAATAGGATTTGATTAAAATCTCGGTCTTTTATTTCAGAGTTCCAAGTTTCAGAGTTCAGAGATCCACAAAGATGACTTCATTGCCTACAGAGAAACGACATCAAGTTAAAATTTGATTATGCTAAAGATGAGTTCCCTAAAATCGTGGAGCAACAAGGATACTCCAATATCTCGTATGGCAGGCAACGCAGGTATTAAGCTAGTCTTCTTTCATTGTACTTTAGCATTGTACATATACACAATATATATTATGTATGTATGTAAATAGTATCAGGATAAGTCTTTATGTACCGTTGCTGCTATAGCTGTCATCTCTTTTGTAAAATGCAAACAGTTTTCGCTCAACGCCATGCCACACAATGCCACTCAACTTACTGCCATCTCGCGGTGGCACACACAGTAAAAGGAAGTGATGTCGACGGCACATATACTCACCCATACATATGCATACTCGTATACATACATACAGATATATCAACATGCACATATGCATGCCTCTTTAACTGACAGCGCCTTGACAGCTTTGTGTGCTTCACGCGAATAATTCATTTTAAGCTTAGGCGCAACTCTGCACACCAATAACTACAGGAACAACAACGACTACAATAAGGACAACAACAATTTGCCAAAGAAAAAAAGTAATGTTGGTATGGTGTAGTAAGTAAGTAAGCGAGTGGCAAACACCAGCCAACAGCAGCAACATTTCTCCTGCCGCCTGCCGCCTGACGCACTGACGCGTTGATATGTGAGATGTGACAAGTGACAGTCGAGTTGTTTGATGATGATGACGATGACGATGACGGGAGAATTGTTTAGCATACAAGTATGTATGTGTTACGCCAATGGCAACACCATTAACAGCAGCAACAACAACAACAATAGGCATATGGCAAGGCATGTTGCACAATCAAATGGGAATGCATTTGCGTAAACCACGTATGAATATGTGTGTGTGAGTGTTGACTGCATGTGAGCATATTAAAAAAGTTCTTTATTTATTTACCAGCGCAAAAACCTTGTTTTTTTACTGTCTTTGTGGCTTCTTTTTGCTTATGTTTACTTACATATTTGCTTGTACGTGTAAAACTTATTTATTCTTCTTTACATTTTTCCCGCGCGCATTTATTTATCAAAATAAAATGAATGAGATGCCAAGCATTGTGCAAATAGCACAGCAAACACCAAACACAATAAATTTCGCGTTTACCCAACTGTGGTTTGACGCATGCATAAATATTAAATGTGCGTATGTATGTATGTCATGCACGAGTATTATTCAAATACTTTTAAAAGCGTTTGAGTTGACATGGTTGAGAGAAATGCTTAAAAGGAAAAGTACGTATGTAAAGGGTGATCCAAGTAGAGATACTTTTTTCAATAGCCTTTTTTTGATAGATCACGTGTGAGTCGTGTCAAGCCGTCATGTTATTTTTGTCCAGAGTATTGTTTGGTATTTCATCATGGAAAGACTTACGCATGAACAACGTTTACAAATCATTCAACTTTATTACGAAAATTCACGCTCTGTAAGGAATATTTTTCGAGCGCTTCCCTCAACATAATCGACATACTGAGCGTACTATTCGAAACACCATCACCCATCTTGAGACCCAAAATTCATTATTAGATAATATTCGACCGAATAGACCACGTCCAGCACGCAGTGAAGAACATCCGTAGTAGCTGAGAGTGTACATGAAGAGCGTGGACTGTCGATTCGGCATCGTTCGCAGCAACTCGGACTGACGAATGGAACGCGTACAAAACAAAGCTTGTGCAAAAACTGAAGCCGCTCGACCTTCCCAAGCGACATTGCTTCGCTCTGTGAACTCTTGAAAAGTTCCAAGAAGACCTGTGGTTTCGAGCCAAACTTTGCTCAGCGATGAGGCCCATTTCTGGCTCATTGGGTATGCAAACAAGTAAGATTGTCGCATTTCGAACGAAGAACAACCTGAAGAGATTCAAAATCTGCCATTTTCTGGTGGAATCATCGGCCCATATTCCTGTAAAAATGATGCCGGTGAGAACGTAACCGTCAATGGCGACCGTTATCACGCCATGATAACCGACTATGTGAAGCTCGAAATTGAAACTCGTGATCTCCACGTCATTTGGTTTCAACAAGATGGCGGCAGTTCTCACACAGCACACAAATCAAGGGATTTATTGAGATAGTCCTTCGGTGAGCAGATAATTACTCGTTTTGGGCCGGTCGATTGTCCACCCAGATCGTGTGATATCACAACGTTAGACTTTAGCCTGTGGGGATATGTAAAATCTAAAGAATCTCTGCGGACAATCCAGCTTCGATTCAGCCCTTGTAGCAAAATATCACGAGTGCCATTCGCCAGTGGACTCAATGGATGGACCATCTGAGACGTAGCCGCGGCCAACATTTGAAAGAGATAATCTTCAAAAAATAAATGCCAAATAATGTTCTTTCGAATGGTAATAAACTGTCCCCATTAAATTTGAGTTTTCTGTGTTTTTTTCTTTAAAAAATTGGGACTCTCGAAATGGATCGCCCTTAAAAAATATATATACATACACACATACTAAAGGTATGTGATGATGAATATAGGCAAGCATCGTGGCAAACTGCTCCACGAAATTAAAATAAAAAAGGCAATGAAAGAAGAAAAAAGTAATATTTGAAAATACATAAAATATTAATATCAAAAAATTTATGCATCCAACATAGAATGCAGTAGTTGTTTTAGGATATGAAGAGCGACGCACACAATTTCTTCTCTTTCCCTGGCGCCTGTTTATCGCCGGATTAACAGTAGCGCGTCAGTCGTTTTCTCAGTTACCAGTTCGACTCGAAGTGAAGCTAGGTCCTTCTTAAGCCTTCCAACATAATGGTGGTATTCCTCTTCCTTTGCTGCCACCAACATATTCTGAATCGAGAACATTCAAAATGAAACTGTTCCCATCCATTCGGACAACATAACCTTGCCAGCTTATCACTTGTTTCTTAATTCGCTGAACTATATCAATGTCGCCGCATACCTCGTACAGCTTATCGTTCCGCCGTCAGCGTTATTTGCCGTCGCCCCTACGTAGAGGATTATAAATCTTCCCAAAACTTTATTTTCGTAAACTCCCAAAACCAACTTATCAGATGTCGATATCGTCCAAGTTTCTGCAATATATATATAGCAGGACGGGAATAAAGAGCGACTTGCAGGGTTTGGTTTTGATTCATCGACAGAGGACTGTATTTTTATATTGCCTACTCAGTTCAAAGTGGACTTCATGATTAGCTTTGTTGTTCATGTTGATCCTGGTTCCTTAATGGACGAGTTTTCCTTATAACTGCCAGATGATTTAGATGATTATACCTTCTCTATATAGTTATGCGGCTCGTCTCACTATTTCCGGTTTTAAAATAAAGAAGAAACACGTTCATGAGTCATCCTGTCTCAAACCTCGTTCAATATCTAATAGCTAGCTTCTTCCCAACTTTGACAGCGCTTCTGGTGTTGCTCGGCATCAGTTTACACATCGTTTAAGTTTTACTAAATGCAAACATGACGTTGTAGAGACAACTCCGGTTTGTGCTGTCGAAGGCTGATGTGTATCTAACTTTTTCGAACCAGATCTTTTCTAAGATTTGACGCATGGTGAATATCTGGTCTGAAGTCACACTGATAGGGTTCACTCAGTTCGTTTTTATGCGACCATTGAGGAGGCTTTTCCCATGATAGTTGGCGCCGACTGTGGCCTTCTTCGGAGCACATCCAGGTTCAAATCGTCGGCTATGTCTTTGTCCAGCCACATTCCGCTAAAAAGCTTATGCATTCACGTTTTCACTTCTTCGCTGCCACATTTGACCAGCTGGACTAGTTAAAATGACTGCAGGTCATCGGCTCCCGTTTATTTATTATTCTTCAGCCGGGAAATCGCTAACACACTTAATCATAGTCAGTCGATAGAACGTCTTTATCATCGTCGTCGATTCGGAAGTACGGTTGTGCCATCTCCTGTTCCACTCATCAGCGATATTAAATAGGCTGGAAAAGTCTTCCTACCAATAACTCAGTATACTCTGGATAAAGTCTATCAAATCCTGTTTCTCGTTCCAACATGAGCATGATCAGGTCTTGAAGCCTTCGTAAGTTGCCTCATCTTCTCTGCCATTACTCACACAGCTCGCATATATCGAGTTGCTAATAACTGCTCTTAGAGAGCAGGAGACAAAGCCTTGGCTATCTGTTGTGGTTTTTTCCATGCCGATCCTTCCTTAAGTTTATTAACGGGCGTTATTTGCTGTACAGAGACGAGAGGAATATTTTTGCTTTCAAAATCGATTTTAAGTCCTCGAAGCTTAGGCACATCTAGAACCTTGCAGAAATGTTTTCCGCCCACCACAACATCATGCCAAGTATTTCGTGCTTTTCGATCTGATGACGCCAACTGACTTGGGCGACTTTTTATGATGTAATTTAATACTATAGATAATTATATTTCGGGACCCAGCGAAATCGATCAAGCCATTTCAAAAAAAAAAAAATTTCGACGACGAACATCCCGCTCAGCCGGCCGAGGGTCGCGCCTGACGGATAAACGTAAAATCCTACAGGCTGGTGTCCGAAAACCAGGTACAACACGGGCTGCCTATGATCCAAATCCGATCGCGGAAGGTCGCGGTTACACTTGCTGCTTACAATGAGCAGCTACAGATTTGCCAGCTCCTATAAAAAAATGTTATAAAAGCTGAGTTTTCCGACTGTTGTGGAGAATAAACTTTCTTTGGCATGACGTGTGAAGCGCTCGAGGGAGAAGTCTTCCGCGGAAATGCTGAAGAAATACTTTTTGAAACGAATAGTTGTTAGGTGTTCTTACGCCGGAATGAATGATGGCACACATCGACGGAGTCTTTCTCTCATAACAAATTCAACATCAAAATTTGATTTCCTTTAAAAGGACGAAGTTGCAGAATGGTTAACATAGCAAGTAAAGCATGGCTTAGAATCCTGTCCTGACCAAAATCCAAATTTATAGAAAAATTTTTAGCAGTCTATCGGAGGCGACTCAGAAAGAATAACTGATCCCACCATTTGTAACATTAAGACGCACAAAGGTGGAGCTCTGTCGAAAATTGCTCCAGCGGTTATAAGGTGACAGTTATATGTATTATATATGAACATATAATATGTAACTAATATTTTTTTATCCTTGTCCCGTCAATTTCAATTGGGCGGAGAAGATGTCAGTCAGCCTTAATTCTAACGAGGATATCAACCAGCTGTGTAGTGGCACTTTACTAATTAAGGGACCTAGGTGCATAACCATAACCTCAAATTGTAGCTATCATCATCAAATGTGGGATCTCCTCCTAGTCATGTTAATATTTTACCTTGCAGCTATATCCTGCGAATTTAGAACACATTTAAAGGGTGTTTTTTATAGAGGTATAGAACTTTAAGGTGGCATTACTTTTCAAGATGGTGACCGATTTAACAGCTGTCAAGTGATTTATTCTCAGTTTGATTGGGCAATTCATCATGAATAGGCTCAAGTAAGGCGTAGGTTCGTCGAAAGTGCCCAAAACGAGATTACCGTTGTTCCGTTATTTTCATAAGCGAATTTTGTTTAGGGATGAAGCGCACTTCTGGTTGAATGGCTACGTCAACAAACAAAACTGCCGCATTTGGAGTGAAGGTAATCCTCAAGTGTATGTTGAAACACCGTTACATCCAGAAAAACTGACTGTTTGGTGCGCTTTATGGGCTGGTGGAATCATTGGTCCGTACTTTTTCAAAAACGATGGTGGCCAGAACGTTACAGTCAATGGTGATCGTTATAGAGCCATGATTACTAACTTTTTCATTCTTGAATTGAATAACAATGATGTCCAGGAGATGTGGTTTCAACAAGATGGCGCAACATGTCACACAGCTCGTGCCACAATAGATTTATTGAAAGACATGTTTGGTGACCGCCTAATTTCACGTTTTGGACCTGTGAATTGGCCTCCAAGATCTTGTGATTTAACACCGCTAGACTACTTTCTGTGGGGCTATGTAAAGTCATTCGTCTATGCGGATAAGCCACAAACGCTTGACCATTTGGAAGACAACATTCGCCGTGTTATTGCCGATATACGGCCACAAATGTTGGAAAAAGTCATCGAAAATTGGACGTCCAGATTGGACTACATCCGCCGTGGCGGTCATAAGCCAGAAATCATATTTAAAATGTAATTCCACAAGATTATCTTTCGGATAAATAAAATTCATGTCAATCGAATAATCCATCGTTGTTTTATTGTAACTTAAAGTTCTATATCTCTATAAAAAACACCCTTTATATAGCGAACCGCTTATCTCGAGATCGATACCCGCTCGGAGACACGTTTCTGCAGAACAGACACTGCAAAAAGCCTCTAGTGCATCCTTAAGCGGAATATATGTCGAGTGGCTCTACTAAAACTCCCTCTATCTTATACTCGTGATTCAAGGCAACACATGGGTTGGTTACCAAAGGTAGAATAAGGTTGATCAGGCTTACTAAGAGTGCGACGAGGACGCAAGAGTAGGAATACGGTCTTGCAAGTGAAATTCATGCAGTTATGCAAGAGATATAGGACTCAACTCTACTACATTTTACTTTAACCTATGCAATTGCTGACTCAGTAGGGTCTTATACTATATAGTGAAGAGAATATGTGAAAAGTAAAGCGCAAAAGTGCTGCCTGCCGCAGGTAAAATAGCTGAGCCCAACAATTGCGAATCTGAACCTCCACGAAATCAGCATTTCTCACGTGAAATTCGATGAAACTACTTTTTCATAATGAACATGTAAGCAGAGCATAAAGCCAGTTTGAAATATATCTTTCGGGCACAAAGTAATTTGCAATGCTGCCAGCAAATCCATCAAACTACGAACATTTTTTCTACGAAATGGATTTAATAGAAAACCAACACAATACAATTTAAGAGAAGGGAAAATACCATTTCATATACTTAATCATCATTTCCTGTGTCATTGAAAGTTTATCCTTTAATTAATCACCAACCAACTCATTAATGTGAGGGTAACAAACGCAAATACAAATACATACAAACGCATGAATTATGTTGGAAAAAATATCAAATTTCATGCAATTTAATTGAGGAGTTACGAGGCAGTAATTTCCTTTGCCAAAGCAACTTGCTTATAAGTCAGCAAAAAAAAAAAAAATGAGCCGAAGAAGAGAAGTTCTTTGCAAATACACCTAAATAAAGAAATTTATTGTATACTCATTTTTTTTGTTTTCGTTAAACAATAATAAATTGATAAATATGCATTGTAATCAAGTTTATGTTTGAACAAAGAGGTTGGAACTCTGGCTGAGGCTGTCACTGCGACTGTGGCTGTAGCTGTAGCAGCGGGCAACGCCTAATTCAATACACCATTTCATTTATCATAATCCGAGAGTGGATCACCACCGCCAGTTGTGGCAGACGTTTGGCAGCTCACAGCTCACAGCTTACAGCTCACAGCCATGGCTTGACAACAATGTCATTGGCAATTACCATCAAAATGTATTGTTGTGCGACAGCTCATATTTTGTGCTGTCAATGTATTGGATTGGCGGTTGGCTGGTCTGGTTTAACTGACTGTCATTATTATTATTGTTGTTGTTGTTGTTGTTGTAGTTGAGACGTTGTTCATACCTTATTTGTCTGCAGTTTGTTGGATTTACTTCTCACGTGCACGTTTGCATGGCGTACAAAAAAAGAGGTGTGCATATCGCCGCAAGTGCGCAAGTGACTGTGGCAACCAACCAGCTGTGGTAGTTCTATGCGGAATAACCAGTGTGTTGTCGTATTTGACGCGTTGCATGTGTGAGTCGTTGTTGTTATAGTGGTACGTACTGCTTGTGGCGGGATATGTCATGCAATTCATCTTATTATGTGCTGTCAGCTAAACTACACTTATGCCATTCCTAAGTTATCTATGCGCATTAGGGTGCACCAGCGTTATACTCATACAAGTTTGTCATTTTGTTACGAACTAAGAGGCAAACCGTGTAACTCTTCTGATAGTCTGGTAGCTGATCACGAACGGTCACCTTCGATATTCGAACGCGTTCGGAGGTAATACAAATGCCTTCTCTACTCATATCGGCTCTCTCCGAGTCGTGGTACCAAAAAGAGCGCAATTAATATTAGCAACAACAACAATAACGAATACAATTTAGACGACCAAGGCAATGGTAGCAGAAATAGTGACTTCTCAGACTTTATAATCCATTGAAGAATCCAAACAAGACACCCGTCTCACCACCAGTCAAGAGACGATAAATATTAGTGCCGATTGTACCAGCTATAGAATGCCATAAGTGGCAGCAGCAAAGGTAGCGGAAAAAAGCAAATTGGTCCAAAACCTACTTATGGTGCACTACACATACAGAGCTGCCGTTAGTACCAACTGAAGTATACTGGCAGCTGATAATAGTTAGAATCAACGAAGAAGAGAAACAAGTTTAACAACCAAGTGAGAAAAAGTCGGTACCAGACGGTTCGGAAAGATAGCTAAGGGTTAGTCCGTTACTGTCTCTGCTGATATAGTGATTAAGCGTCAACAACAGGCAGTAAAACTTCTTTAAAAAGAAACAATCGTTAACTACCAAAAAAAAAAAAAAATTCAGGCATCAAAGCTGAAAATGGAACCTTCCCAATTAACAGAACCTCGGTCTAAAAGACCTATGTAGAACGGAGGGGATCACTACTTATACAATACGGTACTTTTGTGACATTGCCAGGGACCGCTTGCAAGCAGAAGTAGTGAATGCTCGCCCCTCCTCGCCGTGCATAATACAAGAGAGAGAAACGGATATTGACGTCAGATTGTCGAGTTTTGCTCTAAACTGCGTACTAGAGAATACAGGGAATCCCGAATTTGACTCTGTCGCAATCCTTATGGGCTATAGAACCAACAAGTGCGTCAATAAATTTTTTGGCTTTCATAAGCGCATCGTTGCTAAAATTAGCTCGTGTTAACAGGCCTGATATTGAAGTTTATACCCGCTATGAACATCAGAGGAAATCCAACTTGCGCATTTATCCACACCTGCAAGAGAAGATAAGCGAAAAACTTTTGAGATGTATTCAGCTGTAGTATAAGTTATATTTGGCTTTCAAAACTGGTAGCTCTTAAAGGAGGAGAAGTCAAACGGAGATGCTAGTGGTCATTTGCTAGGAGTCATAGAGGCTGACAACGAAATCAACTAAGATATCCACAAGGCAAGTCTGAAATTCGTTCCATGCAGTAAAGCAATGAAGGAAAATTTATAATTTTCAATTATATCGTTTTTCGTTAAGATTTGTATGATCTCTTAAAGATTTCTTGCCCTGGCCACTTACGAGGTGCGTTTAAAGGAAAAGGTGAACTTTGAATGTTTTCGAAAAGTACATACTTATTCATCAATATCTATTTTGTCCCCTTCAAAGTAATCCCCCTCGAATATAACGCTTTTTCCAATCCTCGAAGCACTTCTGAAATACGATTTTCGGTATGGCCATCAGCTATTTCTTCGTTTCTGACTTGATCTCATCAATTGTGGCAAAACGCTTTCCTTTTATTGGTTTCCTTAGTTTTGGGAGTAGGAAAAAGTCACAGGGAACCAAATCTGGTGAATACGGTGGTGGAGGAATTATTACGGTTTTGTTTTTGGCCAAAAAATCACGAAGACCTTCCGATCGTTTGAGCCTACGAAGACTGTTCAAAAGTTTTAGAAAATTGTATTGTCAAAACTTTTACTAGGGGTCTTCTGCTTATATAAAACTTTTGTACTAAGGACTTCAAACTCCCTAGAATATATTAATTTAAACTTCGCCCAGAAGTAACATATGCAACATTTTTTGTGTATTGGCCTAAGCTGTGTGAAAAAAATGAAAATTATTTCATACAGCCGTGCTCCCTGTTTCATATTTCGATTCCGTAATGTGAATTTAAAAATTTTCTGTGAAAGTGAATCGGTGTGCTCTCATTTTCATAAGTTATATTATCGATAAAATCCCAATCCTTCCTCATTTTAAACAGCTGACAAGTGACCTCATGAAACAGCTGTTGACTTTGAACATTGTTGCCATCGCTTAGTCATTTTTAAGCCCAATGAATCTGTTTTGAGGCAATCGTTTTTAATCTCACTTCGGAAATCCTCTCAAAGACGAATTCAGTTTAAAGAATTAAAATCCTCTATAAGACAATCATTTCAAGAATATTATCGGAAATTTTCACTGCTTAACTGTTTCTTGCGGTAACAGAAGCCGATTGGTTAGCAGTGCGTGCTACCATGCGAAGGGCTATGGGCTTAGACAATGGCCAACAAATTTTTCTAAATATGGTTACCTCTTCAGGGAATGTCAACACCTCCCAGGATACTTATGACATAAAGCACAAAATCCTCATTCAAATCTTTCAGCCCTTCGGAGGCAGCTTAAAAAACTCTGGGTGCCATACTTTATTAGAAAAACATCAACAAATTGTAAGACGAGCTTGGCCGAAAATAGTTTCGCTAGAACGAGCCAATACCGGGCACACTCTTTATAATTGATTTTTGTTGTTGTAGTAACCGCTAAGGTATTCCCCAAAATGGCTTTCGGGGAATATTGTGGTAGTGGCAGTCCTTTCCCGGATAAAAATCCGCGTCGTTCCGGTATAAAGACCCGACTGTAGCGGGAACTATCGTATTTAAGTCGCCTCTCACGACAGACATGCCTTACCGTGTGTAAATTCCTTAACCACTAATCCGCAGGAGTCCGTTATAATTGAGGATGAAACGTGGTGTAACGAGTTTTATATGCAACCCAACGTTAACAACGTAATGACGTTTTCCAACTGCACCGAAACTGGAAAAGCCAGGACAAAGTTGTTCCAAAAAACAGGTAATATTGACCAATTCTCTTTGATTAACGCGATGCTGTTCACTCAGAATTCCTGCCATAATGCCAGCTCATTATCTGAGCGTTATGCGGTTCAGAAAGTAAATTTGTGGCCAAAAATTCAGCAAATACTATCTGAGTCTGATTGAGTAGAAGTTGAGTTTGATACCATATTCAGACTTTAATTGTGTCAGCATTCATCGGGCCTCGGCTAGCAGCACGAGCTCTTCGTCTGCTATGTGTGGTGGTTGGATTCCGATGGCGTCAATCGCAGGAGGAAAGTTGATGAAAGTGTTGACTGAATGGCATTTCAGGTCTGCGGTTAGTGTACAGCTGTTTTGTAATGTGTGGCTGAATGGAGTCCGAAAATCCTTTGTGGATCGCGTCTAGAACCCATTGGTAATCAGTGGTGTCCAGCATAATTTTATGACTAATTTCTATGACTATGGTTCTTTTTTCATCGCGACACCGCATATTCTAAATTAATTAATTGTTCTGCTTAGTATTAGAAGTCGTCAGAGATGTTAAATGTATCTCTATTGAGATCATCAAAAATATTTCTTGGGACGACTCAAATCTGCTTTGCATAAAAAAAGTCCTTACGGACACTGGATCTCTGCAATGTTTTTCAGGCTGAACTGATGGCTATACATGAGGCTGTTAGTTGTTTCTCTGTGAAATGTATCTATATTTTCTCGTATAGCCAGGTAGTATTAACAATCATCACAACGGAATCGGAAGCGGTGGAGAATTGACGGAAATCACTAAGCAGTTTTCTCTAAATCTCGTATAAGTGTCAGGACACAGTAGCACACCGGGTATCGAGATGGCGGATGAGCTTGCAAGGTGCTTCCTTCCAATTTCGCCATCATAGAAGGGTTTGGGCATGCCGTTCTCCAATTGTAAGCTCATTATAAGAGAGTTCTTCATCACAGATGCTAACTCTAGATGGATGAGTCTCAATTCTTTAGACATGACTAAGGTAATGTGTTCCGCATGTAATAAAAAAAGTTGGGGAGAGCTTATTTCACTAAAAAGAAACGAAATATCTGCAGTGATGGGTGTTCTTACGGGGCATCTTCTATTGGGTAGACACGCAGAGAGGCTGAGCGTACCATCAAATGGCTTCTGCAGGAGTTGTAGAGATGAGGAAGAACCAGAAATCTTGAGGTACTTCCCTTTGCGAATGCACCGCACTTTGCAGCAGTAGGCTGTAATCTCTAGGGCGGAAGGCTTTAGAGACTTGAATGAAATAGCGGGTGAATAGTTACGTCAATTGCTCTGTTTTGCCAACTCCACACGATGGTTTGACTAGCGAATGGTGGCTAATGTGATTCCTTACTGATATTTCAATTGGCCCGTTCGGCGGACTAGATGAGCAGATGCCCAGCAACCACTTCAACCCAACCCAACCTAATTCAAAAGATCGTCTAACCACTTTTTTGTATCACTCTTAATCAAACAAAAAATGTTCGCATAGATTGGGGAAAATATTGAAAAAAAATTTTTACTATTAAATAATTTTTTGTTTTGTTTATCAAAAATGCTATAAAAATTAAGGGATCTTGCATTAAAAAAAAATTTAAAGAAATAATTCGGCATACCCTAATATAGTTTTTGAACATACAGCTTTTACTACTTAGACTCACTTAGCTTTCTGTTATTGTTGCTATTGCTGTTGCCTTGCTCCCAGCATGTTAATGTCGTCATGTCAATCTTACTCGCTTTTGAATTATCTTTCATGTTACTAACATTGCTGTCGAGTTACCACATTTACTCAGCACTTCCGTTGTGCCAATCAAGCCACAACACGCACGCATACATACATAGCCAAACTTCAGCTATAACTGACAACAGTAATGCTTCGCCTATCGCCAGGTATAAATGCAATACAATATAATAAAGTGGCAGTGAAGGCGTTGAATGACAGCTAAAATACATACATACATGCATATAAATATATGTGGGTAATTCGAAATACACCAGGATGGTGATACAGGAGCTACGCTAAGGCGTTCTAACATTCTAAGTAATCTTCCAAATAGAATAATAACAATATTCTTCTAAAGCTCTGTAAAATACATATATACATACATACATACACATAGCGTGCATTGTTGTTTGTCATCGAAATAGAGTGATGCTCAACAGTTACGCCCAACAATAACCGAGTAAATGTCATGCCAACATCAGAGTAGATGTCAGGTTAGTTAAAATGTCAAGTAGACGTTTCCAACGTCACGTGGCGCTACAATCTCTAACTCATATACTTCTATATACTCGTATATATATATGTGTGTACGTATTAATAAAGGTATATTATATTCGTGTACCTTAAGTTGACAAGGAGTAAGCCATTACATGGGTTTTACTTAATTAACAATACCTTGATTTGGTAAGGAGATAAATTAAATATTTTAATCAAAGCCTGAAGTTAGTAATTGAAAATTAGTCGGTTGAAGAACTTCGCCCTAAACAGTAGGGTTTTATTTACTCAATTTGTGTATATTCTTTGCAAAAACCGCCGCAAAACTTCTTGAATATCATTTTTCAGAGCCTTAAAACTCACTCGTCAGAGCAGAAATGCATAATTTCTTATAAAGGGTGATCCATTTCGAGGCTCCCTAATTTTTTAAAGAAAAACAAACACAGAAATTTCCAATATAATGGAGAATGTTTATTATCATTCGAAAGAACATGCTTTGGCATCTATTTTTTGAAGATTATCTTTTTCAAATGTTGGCCGCGGCCTACTTCTCAGTCCATATGTTGCGTCCAATTTTTGATGACTCGTTCGAGCACTTCGACTGGTAACTAGCGGATGACACCCGTGATGTTTTGCCCCTAAGCCTGAGAATCGGAGCGCGATTGACCACATATACTTTGGACTTTACATATCCCCACAGAAAAAAGTCTAACGGTGTGATATCACACGATATTGGTGCCAATCCACCGGCCCAAAAGGTGAAATTATCTGCTCATCGAAGTGTTCTCTCAATAAATCCATTGATGGATGCGATGTGTGGGAAGTGACGCCGTCTTGTTGAAACCAAATATCACGTAGATCACGAGCTTCCGTTTCAGGCATCAAATAGTCGGTTATCATGGCGCGATAACGGTTACGTTCTCACCGGCATCAATTTTGAAGAAATATGGACCGATGATTCCACCGGCCCACAAACCACACCTAACCGTTGTTTTCTCTGGATAAAATGGCAGCTCTTGAATGCCTTCAGGTTGCTTTATGTCCCAAGTGCTTATTTATATACCCACTGAGCCAGAAATGGGCCTAATCGCTGAAAAAACTTGGCTCAAAAACGTCGGATCTTCTTGGAACTTTTCAAGAGCGCATAGAGCGAAGCTATGTCGCTTGGCAAGGTCGGGCGGCTTCAATTCTTGCACAAGCTGTGTTTTGTACGTTTTCAATTTAAGATCTCGACGAAAAGTGCGCCAAGTCATTCCATACGTCAATCCGAGTTGCTGCGAACGGTGCCGAATCAACTCTCCACGGTCTGCGTGTACACTCTTAGCTACGACCGCTATATGTTCTTTACTGCGTGCTGGACGTGGTCTATTCGGTCGAATATTATCCAATAATAAATGCTGGGTCTCAAGATGGGTGATGGTGTTGCGAGTAGTACGCATAGTAGGCCGATTATGTTGACCATAAGTTGAGCGAAGCACGCGAAACACATTCTTTACAGAACGTTAATTTTATAAATAAAGTTGAGTGATTTGTAAACGTTATTCAAGCGTTAATATTTCCATGATGAAATTCCAAGCAATGCTGAACAAAAATGACATGACAGCTTGACACGACTCACGCGTGCTCTGTCAAAAAAGGCAGCTAGTTGTATTACCCTCTATATCAAAACTTCTTTCAGATTGAGTTTGAACCGAACGACTGTTGTTGTTGATAGGCTTAGTTTGAAGAGGAGAGGGCGCCAACTTCGTTGTACTATCGTTTCCATCGTCATAAACTAAGAGCTTCGGCAACGAAAGCCATCCTCTATAAACTCAACTGCAATATTCTCCAGTGCAGAAATAAGTATGTGTACTGCTTATGAGAGTCTCCTGTCTCCAGGTAACATTATTAGAATGCAGTATGTTTACTGCTTCCCACCAAAAGCTGTAATCTCCTTCCTAACTAACCTTAAAAGACAAGAAATTAATAGACTCGGCTTAAGTCATCAAATAGAAGAATGGAAAGTCACTTAACATATACCACAAAGAAAATGATTTTAAGAAGAGGCAAGCAATTTAGCAATGCCTAAAATACTCAAATTTTTCATCTGTACGGTGTATGGAAATTATTTATCCAGTTTTCAAATGTAACCTCTGATAAGTGGGGTTAGGTCACAGAAAGTGTGACATATCTTGAAAGGATGACATTTCTGTCAACTTCAATGAATCGCACCTGCAGCTGAACCTGTCTTTGACTACTTTCGTGATTCGCGACATTTGGAAACAGGATAGAGATGTCACGCTACTGAAAGGAAAGGGACGAAATATAATCTTATCGCCCTATATCTCTGATATATACAGTAGCGAAAATAGTGCTAGTTTTGCTGCTCCCATCATTCAGCCTTCTAGTACATCCCATGATTTTCGCAAAGTGCATATCACTACCACTGCACTAAACACCGTTTAGACCCAGATAAATCATGGTATCAAATAAAACCGACACTACACGCGAAGAATCTTGGCGACATTGAACATTTCGAAAGCTTGGGATAAGCTTAATCAACAGCTCATAAAGGACATTAATGGCTAATCACTACTTCCCGAGCTAAGATGTTAACCCAACTTTATCTTAGTATCTGAAAATTATGGGTAGAATCTAGATATCAAAAGTCTAAGCTCAAAAAAATTTATCAAGAGGCAACCAGCTGGACGAAGCAATTCCAGATAGATTTTAATTGCAAAGTTAATAATGCTATGATTCCGACTGTCAGGAACCCAAAATTTAATGGGACTTACGACAGTTTGCACAATTTTACTTCGCATATCATCACGATTCCCACTAAAATGGATAACTACATCAAAATTATCAAGTCGTTAGCCGGCAGCATCTAGGGTAAAAGCAGAGAAACATGCTGTCATGTGACAAAAATACGGGTGGGCATTGTAGCACCAATCTGGACACCGGAAACTAGCGAGGGGCAAATGAGCAAGCTACAGTTCTGTCAACTCAAGGTTTTTAGTACCCTTTCAGAAAACCTTGTGATATGTCCTGCGTACCACTTACATTGTGAGACATCTATGTTCCCAGTTATTTAGCATAATATTATGCTTATCTCCTGGGATCACGACTCAACAATATATAACAGAACTGTTCATTGTAACTTGCTACCGCCAGGCCCTCAACGGCATTCACCAATAGTCAGTCAACATTTTGTTTAACTCTCTTTTCGAGAACACCCAAAGAGGTCGTTAAGTAATTCTGGCTCAATCGATGTTGGATTGTGTAGTGGACTGTAATTCAACCTAACCAGAATCAACGCCGACATATCCAACGTAATTTTAGAATGCAATGAGGCATCGTCCTCTAGTTAGATTACCTCGATAACAGCAACGATGAATCGGTGCCCTCAACGCTTCAGGATTCTTTATGAATTTGCAGCTTGAAAGGTAGGTTAGGTTAGGTTAGGAAATAAGTGGCTGAAAAGGGATTAGATCACATTAAAACATATAAAGAAACGCAATTTCCCCCACAAAAAAAAACTTAAGGTCAGTTCTATATTGATGTTGATATCAAATAACTAATTTGAGCTGATAAAAGCTGAAAGCAGGCCAGTCAAATATAAAATATCAAAATGATTCCACCCCGTGATCATTCATTCCTGAAAGTTCATCATAGTTGCAATAGCCAGCGGTTATTCTTTGACTCGGCTGTAAACTTAGCTTAATTCTAAGCATTTGTGGAATTTTCTTGTTCACAAGATTAGATTGAAGAGACCCAAGAGAGGAATATATTTTACGACGATCAAACCTGGCGGCCAGAATAGCCGAGTGGTTAGCATTGCGTACTACAATTCGGAAGGTCCGGGTATAGAAAATTAATTTTTCTAATTGCGGTTGCCCCTCGGCAGGGAATGTCAAGCTCTCCGAGTTTATTTCTGGCATGAAAAAAAGCTTCTCATAAAAGTCCATCAGCCGTTCGGAGGCGGCGGTAAAAAAAACATCAAGACGCAAAAACCACAAAGTGGAGAATGAGCTCGGCCAAAAATCGCTTCAGTGGTTACAAAGAGCCAAATATATATAAACTGAATCGCTGAAAGAGCTCAACTTCTATACCAGAAGTGTTTCCAGGATGGGCAAAAATACTGGATGTAAAGGCTTATAGCTGAGAGGGACTACTATTTATGAACACACCTCGTATATACAAAGTATATACGTCAACTTTTTAATTCCAATACGCTCAATTACAGTTCCAGGCATTTCAATGCCGTCTATATCCAAGCAAACCCCTTTTGATTTCCAAATTGCCGGTAGCTTCGATGAAAAATAAAACTATCTACTTTTTGTGTTGTTGTATCGACATTAATTACCATTTGTTCGGTGCACCACAAGCATGACCTATGACATTGCAATTTGACCGTATGAGATATCTATCAACAATTTATGCATACAAAACCACAGTGAAGCAATAACAATTGCAAAAACTACAAGCAATAATTTTCGACTTACTTGCATATGTATGTATATACAAACTTATATTTGCATTAATACACACACACATATACATAGTAAGTATACATAAGTGTGTATGTGTGCTTAAAAATGAGAAGCTCTCCAATCTACATGAAAAATGAAATGAAAGTCAAAATCGTTGACAGCTCAGTGGTTGGCAACGACAAGTTTGCAACAAGATCAAATTATTTAAAATTTACACAAATAACAACAACAACCTTTAGTAGTAATATGTAGAAGCAGCAGCAGCAGCAACAGCAACAGCAGCAGCAGTTGTGCAATGTTCCCTGCTGTCAGTTATAGTGACAGTTGACAGCAATACTAAAAATAACAACAGCAGTAGCAGCAGCAGCTAGAATAATAGTAGCACCAGCAATTTTCACAGTTTGTTGTAAAATACATGAAATTTGCAAAACATGCACTCTCGAACAAAACCACTGGATGCAGAGGACACATAAACAGCAGTGAAAATTACAACTGGGTCGAAAAGTACTACTTTGCTACTAGTATGCCTAGATTGATTTATATTTAAAAATATCAGTATTGAAATCCTAGTTTATCACTTAAATTTGATTTCAACTTCAAGTAGATTGAAATCGATCTATTTGTAGATTCCTTTTTAATAAGTAGGTCTGACAATATTATCCAATAATTTAAAATTAAAATATATTTTTGGAATTTATATGTGTTGAAAACCAAATTTCCCGCACTTAGACTATTTTTTTATGTACACTTCGCACAAAACCTCATATCTTCCGATTTCGATGATCTTCAATACAAATATATTTTTCATCAAACCAAAAATTGGACTGGACCGAAAAGCTCTATTTAACACTTTAGTTTCCACATTAAAACAGCCCTAAAAATTTTGATATTATAGAGTGATCCATTTCGGGGTTCCCTACTGAACTGTACTGAACTGAAAATTCAAATTTAATGCGAAATATTTATTATCATTCGAAAGAATATTATTTGGCATTTATTTCTTGAAGATTATCTCTTTCAAATGTTGGTCGCGGCTACGTCTGAGATGGTCTCTCCGTTGAGTCCAATGTTCGATTACTCGTTCGAGCATTTCGACTGCAAACTGGCGAATGACAAGCGTGATGTTTCGATTCAAGGCCTGAATCGAAGCGGCATTGTCGATTATGTTGGTCTTAAGTTGAGCGAAGCGCGCGAAACACATTCTTTACAGAACGTGAATTTTCGCAATAAAGTTGAATGATTTGTAAACTTTGTTCAGGCGTTAGTCTTTCTATGATGAAATGCCAAACAATACTGAACAAAAATAACATGACAGCTTGACACGACTCACGCAAGATCTGTCCAAAAAAAGGATATTGAAAAAAGTACCTCTACTTGGATCATCCTTTAGCATCCAAAATTTTGAAATTATGAAATTAAATAATACTAATTTTTGTATGGAATAAAAACTGGTTACTTTTGTTTCAGTTTCAACTAGTTTGGTAGTAGTGTATATCTTATAAAAATATGGCAATCACAATCTCATAGGTTACTTACAGTTTACAAGTATAAATGGAGAAAGAAAGAGCTGAAGGACTAGTTGCGGAGCAATGTAGCAGTTTTTAACTAGTACTTTTGGCTACAGATTGGCTATGCAATCTGCGCGAGCTTGTATATGCATTTTTGCATGCATATTTATGCTTAGGTATGTATTTGTGTGTCGCATATTTTCACTAAAATTTGTATGTTTGTCTCTATCAAGCATCGCCCGAAAATCGAAGCAATTTACGAGAAGGCAAAAAATGTCACTCAGTTGTCAACAGTCCAACGGAAAGCAAATTGTATGTATGCATACATGTTTGTCTAAATGAAGAGAGTTTTCTATATATTTGTATATTTTGTAAGTATGACTAGCTTGTAGATAGATTTTTTTCATCCTGCATTTCAGCATATTTTGCTTTTTTCATATATCGGAAGCGATTAAAGCACAGAGCAATACCATATGCCAGTCTCTTCTTCTTCTTCAATTCTTTAGATCAAGTACAGCAAAGCTGGTCTCCAAGCGATCTCTTAAACTGCCAAACTCCTGTCATCAGAGCATCATCAGCATCAACTTTCTGGAGCGGCTTTAAAAGGACAAAAAGTAGAGTGAAAGCGTCGGTTTTATATCAAAACTCGCTCTCTAATTACAGTAAATGATAGTTTCTCAACAAAACCCTTCATCCCATCAGACACCATTCTGACCTTCGAATAGGCTCGTGAGAAAAGGATCGATAAATCACTCAATTTTTAACCCAACTTTATTAGTAGTTGCGAAACGAACCTGCATATAACCTGCTGACTTGTCTCAAAACCAAGAAATGAATTGGCTTATTTTGCTAAAACATGGAAATATCTACAATTATATGTCTTCTTACAGGACATATTACATTGTACAAATAGGTTGGACGTACCATCAAAGAACTTTTGAAGAGAGAAGTACCGAAACTTTAAGGCACTTCCCTTGTGCATGCCTCACACAATAGTTTCAAATACCTTGAGGTGGCAACGTTTAGTGAATTTTCCCAAATAGTGGCAGCAAAGTTACGTCTATTTTTCAGTTTTACCAATTCAACATACCAGTTTGACTCGCGAGTGGGGGTCTTTACGGATCATCTGTGGTATCACAACTCGTTCGTTCGGTGAGGCTATGTCCTGCAACCACTTCAACCTAACCTAATCTAAAAAATCATGTGAATTATTTAACCTAAAGCTGCAGAGTTAAATCGCTGAGCCCCAAGCTTTGAAGTTGTGGACTTTGTTTTCTAATTTTGAATTAGCATTAACACAGCCTTAAGGAGCTATAACATCCTGCACAGAATAAACATGTGAGAGAGTCCTTTGCCGACGAGCAAAGTCCAAAAACTAAATGCCCCTCATTATATCAGCACTACTATATTGTGCAGAAGACAGTGATAAAGTATTTTGAGACGATCCTAGGAATTAACGCGAAAAAGATTTTTCACTGGACTTATAGTCCCATTCATAACAACAACGACGAATAAAACAGATGAGGAGACGATTTGCTACACCAGTCACTAAGTCTTACTAATACAGTCCAACAGCTGCACGAAAACACATCGCCTCTGAAAGTTTTTGATGCAATAACTGCTGAGGTAAGTGCAGTGAGATTTGGATCTCTCAAAAAGGAAACTAGCAGTGACACACAAAGTTCCAAAGCTTCAGTTTCAATAATAACGATATATTGGCTGGACCAACAGTATGAACTGCACCTACCAGTTTTGCTTACTCTGACTCTCTCTCTCTCTCTCTCTCTCTCTCTCTTTCATTTATACACGTGATGTATGAATTTTCTACTGTCCTTGCTGTTGTGGCAGTGACAGCGGCAGCAGTGACACCATTGTGACTTGACAGCTTAACGTAACATAACGTCACCCAAGTGTAACGAATAAAAAAAAAACGGCGGAGATGGCACTAGGGAAGTTCAAGAGACTAATAAAAGAAAAGCGAGAAAAGACCGAGAGGAAACAGGAGAGACAGGCAGAGAGAGAGAGGGAGATCTACAGCGATAGGCGAGAGAAACTCGTGTTTACCGCTTTGCTACAAGCCTTGGCGTGGTGTGGCGTGGCGTGACAAGCAATGGATTGCATTGTGCTACCAGTGACGGTGACAGTGACAGTGACAGCGACAGCTCTGACACTAGTTGAGTGTGCTGTGTGCAAATTTCCTATGCGTTTGCAGATAACTTAAATGTATTTTATGTACAGTCATATACATATAAATATATATGTATGAATATTTGTGTGTGTATGCATGCTTGTGCAACGAAATTAATGACACAACAACAACGTTGACATATACCGTATGCCGCTGACGATGAATTGCAGTTGCAACATGCGCACTCCATTACTGTTGTTATTGTTGCATTCTTTTTTTTATTGCTACTGTCACATGATGCATGCACATCCAAGTTGTTGTCTTGCCACTGACTCATTTGTTTGCTGCATGGCGCACATAGTGGCGCTGCCATTGCTGCTGTACAAATGGTAGTTTTTATTTTGATTTCTACTACTATACTACCATTTTTAAGACTCACTTGCATTTACTCACTGCCAGCGACAACTTTTGTTGCTGCTGCATCTGCTATAATGCGCCATATCTACAGCATACATATATACTAGTTTGCCCATATTTCATGCTCTTCCCAAAATAACTCTTCCGTTCACGCTACTTTGCTTCCGTCTATATGCTTACGCTTGAAATGTCATTTGTTTACACTCGCATTTCGTATTCTAGTCAGATTTTTCTCTCTGTACGCATTTGTATGTCTTACTATTGTCAGGTTGACGCAACGCGCAAGGATAATATCTCTGTCCTTAGTGGAGTGGTTGTTGTTTACTGTTGTTGCTGGAATAAATGGGCAAAAGCATAAATGAAAACATTTTCAGAATTAATGACTAACTATGGCTGTGATAGATGAGCTTTAAGGTTATGTTGTAAATAAACATATAAGCATCGGCTGAATCGTTTGGGATGCCGAATGTTGTCAATTTCTCAAAGTAATATTTCAGGACTCGTCGAATAACTCCGACAAATAATATTTTAAAAGGAAGTTATCTTGAGCTGCTACAATGTACTGCCAGGACTTTCCTCGAAAGTGAGCACTGAATTTATGGAGGGAAGACTTCTACAGCGATATGAATGGCAGTGAAGATGAAACATAAGGAGATAGTGAGCTCGACTCCCCAATCGATGACAATGGAACAGACGTTCCATCATCCGACTATCACGAAATTTGAATAGCAATATTCAGCTCGAAAAAGAACAAAGGGGCGGTAGCCGATGGCTTATCAAATCAGCTATTCAAATATGGCGGCGAAGAGCTGACAAGATATATGCATCAGCTTCTTTAAACAATGTGGTCGGACTAAAGCATACCCGGCGATCGAAAGCAAAGGGTGCTTTGCCAATTCTACAAGAAGGTTGACTCCACAGAAAATCTGCGCCACAATTATTGTGGGATAAGAATTCTCTCATATAATAGTCTCATCCATCTTCCATAAAGTCTTATTAAGTGCCAAAAGCTAAAACTCAGCGTCATTGGTATTATACAAATGGTACCAAGTATATACCATGAATCAAATCTTGGAGAGGGTTAGTGAGAAAAAGATGGAGACACAATATTTTGAAGCAGCTTTCGACAGCTCAAAAATGACCTGCCTCTATGTCCCTATAACTGAATTTTCTATCCACGCTATATTTATACGTTGTATCATCATGGAAAGACTTACGCCTGAAAAACGTTTACAAATCATTCAACTTTATTACGAAAACTCACGTTCTGTAAAGACTCAGCATTCATTATTGGATAAAATATAGCGGACGTAGTTAAGAGTGTACACGAAGACCGTGGAGCAACTCGGACTGACGTATGAGTCGACCTGGCGCATTTTATGTCGAGATCTTAAATTGAAAGCGTACAAAATACAGCTTGTGCAAGAACTGAAGCCACCCGACCTTCCCAAGCGACATCTCTTCGCTCTATGGGCTCTTAAAAAGTTCCAGCAAAATTTTGTTCAGCGATGAGGTCCATTTCTGCCTCAATGGGTATGTAAACAAGCAAAAATCACACATTTGGGGACAAAAAGCAACCTGAAGAGATTCAAGAGTTGCCATTTCATCCAGAAAAACGATGGTTTTGTGTGGTTTGTGGGCCGGTGGAATCATCGGTCCATATTTCTTCAAAAATATAGCCAGTGAGAATGTATCCGTCAATGGCGACCGTAATCGCGCCATGATAACCAACTATTTGATGCCTGAAATTGAAGCTCGTGATCTCCGCGACATTTGGTTTCAACAAGACGGCACCACTTCCCACACATATCATCAATCAATGGATTTTTTGAGAGAACACTTCGGTGAGCAGATAATTTCAGGTTTGGGGCCACCAAGATCGTGTGATATCACACAATTAGACTTTTTTCTGTGGGGATATGTAAAGCCTAACGTTGGACTCAACGGATAGACCATATGAGGCGTAGCCACGGCCAAAATTTGAAAGAGATAATCTTCAAGAAATAAATGCCAAAGATTGTTCTTTCTTTTTCTTTAAAAAAGTAGGGAACGCGGAAATGGATCACTCTTTATAATTGGCATTTTTTATAACCGCTGAAGTGATTTTCGGCCGAGCTCCTTTTCCCCATTTGTGGTATGCGTCCTTATGTCCTTTCCAACAAATGCAAGGGCCTAAAATTAATTCTAAGCTGCTTTCGAACGACCGATAGATTTTTATGATGAGCTTTTACGACATGTCAAAAATACACTCTGAAGGCTTGACATTCTCGGCCGAGACATAACCGAAACTAGGAAAATAATTTTTCAATAAATTTTGGATGATGGCCGCATTAGGACTCGAGCTCAGTCCTTCCGCATAGTAATACGCGTTCTTAAATGCTCACTACTGTTAACCTGGCTATAATCAAGCGATATACTGTGTGCTAGTAGCATTCTTGTTGGAAACTATTATATTTCCAAGCCGAGTAGTCGTACATAGTGTTGGGACTAATCGATGCCTACTGAGAAGTACTGATTATACAATAAGAGTCAGAAAAAACGTACCTATGATTTTCAATTTGCTTTATTAACAATAAGTATATCTAAGTTTCTAAGCAAGGTATTAATTAAATAATTTCTATTTCAGCCGCCTAATGTCCGTGACCATGACCATGTCCACCCTCGTGACCGCCGTGATGATGGAAAGCAACACCATGGTCTTGCTTTATGGAGAAACCACTGGAGTGACTACTATGTCCGTGACCATGCTCATGACCATGTCCATGACCATGACCATGACCATGTCCTTCATCATGTCCACTATCGTGGGACTCGACCTCAGCGTGTCCACCATGGTAGCTAGTGTGGCCATGGTCAGCTACGTGATGGTGTGAGGGTTCTCGATGTACCGTAGCATGGAAGCCGCTATGCTTGTCAGCTGTATAGTGGACAGTTCGCTTATGACCGTCCGCATCGAGCAACTCGTAGTGTCCGGTTACTTTATGACCATCTCGGTGTTCGCTGTGCTCCTTCACATCGCCGGTTTTCTTATCCTTAACACCATAGTCGAATTTGTACTCAGCGTGCGAATCATGACCATCATCATGTCCGTGTCCATGTCCATGTCCATGTCCATGATGATCATGGTGATCATGATGATCGTCATGTGAAACCAAATGTACAGAGGCGTGACTAGAAGCACTGTGATCCTCATGACCGTGTCCATGATCCTCATGACCGTGTCCAAAATCACCATGCCCGTGTCCATAATCCCCAAGACCGTGACCATGATCACTATGACCGTGACCATGATGACCATGGTGACCATATGGCAAGGTGCTAGCCAGCGCCAGGCAGCATGTGAACGCAACGATAATCTATAAAAAAAATTCAAGCAATTTAATAAGTAAATTTTAAGATATAATGGGTAAACAAAGCTCACCTTAAAGGCCATTGCTGCAAACTAAATTACGATCTGTGATAGTTCAAAGCAAACTGTGCTCAATTCAACTTTGAACAAAGTTTTTATACCAAATTTGAATGCCAAACATTTTCTTTCGTTTTTCTTTTGTTTCATAAACTATCCGTTTAGCATGGACAAACGCAACTCAATCCGCCAACCGCGTAATATTTGATAATTGCAAACAAGACCACGCCTACTCGGCTACAAGCTGAAGCAAAACTTAGACTAATTAGTATGTCAAAAATTGGTCAGTAAAAGTGTTTCGATACAAATTTTTTGCATTTTCAGTGTTAGTTTATGTGGGGAATCACATTTTTAGCAATTCAACGGTATTATGGGAATGCGTTATTACTGGTCATTCGAACCTTGAAAATGCCTTAGTGACTGTAGTGAGAAAAAATTTAGTAAATAAGATCATAGAGACCGAAAAAATGAGTTTCGAGATAATTTTGAAATTGTCAAAATTCAAAATTAAGTTGTTGCAGTTAGAACTTAATTACCAAAACAACGGGGGAACTCTGTATTCCCGACTTTCAAAATCCAGACGGTCAATACAGTTTTAGAAATATCCAGACAAGAGACAATCTCGATATTACATAAAACAGACATAACGAAAACCCGACCTGGCAAAATACAGATAACACATTATCCAGACAAAACAAAATCCCGACACCACCAAATAAATTACTTTTCGATTTTATTCAAAATTTTCTATCAATTTACTGAAAATATTAAAAGTAGTCTATTTAGCTCTGTAGCACTTATTATGTTCTCAAACATAACGTTGAAGAAGTAGCATGATAGAGAGTGATGTTGTCTGAATCCTCGTTTCTCACCGAATGGCTCAAAGAAATCGTTTTTAACTCTGACTAAGGTTCCGATGTTGTTGTAACCCATGGGCATCTCCTACTGGTGCCATCGAAATCTACTTTGGAATCGATGAAACGGTGATTTGTGTGGATTCATATCTCACTGGTCTTTTCCAAGACTTAACATAGTGGTGAGTCAGATCTAGCAGGTGTACAAAGAAGCATACATATGTATATCAAAACAGTTATATCAGCTCATATGTATGCTAGCTTGGACCTTATATAGGGTGTTTTTTTTATAGAGGTGTAGAACTTTAAGTTGGCATTACTTTTCATCAAATGATACGGACCAATGATTCCACCAGCCCATAAAGCGCACCAAACAGTCAGTTTTTCTGGATGTAACGGTGTTCCAACATACACTTGAGGATTACCTTCAACCCAAATGCGGCATTTTTCTTTGTTGACGTATCCATTCAACCAGAAGTGCGCTTCATCGTTAAACATCGCAAAAATGGACGTAGTGCGCGATACGTTTTCCGCACAGAACCATTATTTTCGAAATAAAATTGCACTATTTGCAAGCGTTGTTCAGGCGTGAGTCTATTCATGATGAATTGCCAAACCAAACTGAGAATAAATCACTTGACTGCTGTTAAATCGGTTGCCATCTTGAAAAGTAATGCCAACTTAAAGTTCTATACCTCTATAAAAAAAAAACACCCTTTATTAAGTGTGCAGAATGCTTATCTCATGCTAGATGCCGCAGACTCTAGTTTCCTAATATTATGTATTGGGCAGAGCAAACTCAGTTACCAAGAGTTTTAGTTCGACCACATTATGCAAATAAGCTGAGATATGTACTTTATAAACTTTCTTGACATCAAATTTGAATTGCTCAGGGAAATCGCAATCAGGACTTTATCATAGTCGTGTGTAAGTCTAGAACAATGATTATTGATGGGGATCGCGTGTTCGCCGTCTCGACGTATTTTATTTTCTTTATAGTTAATCAGTCTAAATAAGTGTTCTCTCTATCAACTCAGTATGTTCTCAACGTCAGTAATCCCATATCCTTGCTCGTTCCTACAGGACAAAACTCTGCCCCCTGTGACCTAATAGGGTTAAACAAAATACGTGTGGGTGCCTCCAGTGAAGATCTTTTTCTTTTAGACGTGACTCAAGAATTGAATATATCGTTGTGACTGTAACTGCATCTTCAGAAGCAAAACTATTTAAAGGAAAAACGTGTACAATAGTTCTGAAGTGAACCGTATTCCAGTGAGGACGTTCGACACCGACCATAACAAATGGTAGTCAGACGAAGTAAGGACTGGGCTGAAAGGTGGGAGTGGCAAAAATTCCCTGCCGCTGTTTTTCAAATAGTTTTTAACCGTTATTACATTATGAGAGCGAGCGTTGTCAAGTTGTAAAATTATTGTTTGTGGTAGCACATTCAAGGCGTTTTTTGGCAATCGCTCCCTTCAACTTGATGAGTTGTTGTCGGTAGCATTTTCTATTAATGATTTCACACGATTTTAGTAACTCCTAATACAGCTCATCTTTAGCTTTAAACCTTCTTGGGTACACAGGACGTTCTTCGACTTTCGGTAGAGGGTTTTTTCATATCAAAGAAATGAAGAAGAACTTAACGCAAGAAAAAAATTTTCAGGTACAAAGTTCGACATTTTGTGGGAAAAAAATGTTGATCACGCTTCAAATGAATGATTATTCGGAATATCGGAGCGATGGATAAAAATTAGAGCACGAGCTCGATGCTCGAGCGATACTCGTTCATTGCTCAGCTGCTCAACAGAACAAAAAATTTAATTTTGTTTGTCAAAGTTTCTTTAGCGTTTCAATCATATTTACACTTTGCATAAATAAATTTAAAATTAATAAACAAATAAAGTTTTGAGAAAAAAAGTCAAAGTGTTTGTCAAAATACTCGAAAATTTTCGAGTAATGAGCAATGAGCAGGTGTGCGAGTGCTCGTTGCTCAAATGGTCGCACTGCTCGCAATAGTTTGAGCAAAATCTGGAGCTCTAATAAAGGGTGATCCAAGTAGAAGTACTTTTTTCAATAGCTCACTAGATCACGCGTGAGTCGTGTCAAGCTATCATGTCATTTTTGTTCAGCATTGCTCGGAATTTCATCATGGAAATACTTACGCTTGAACAACGTTTACAAATCATTCAACTCTATTACGCAAATTCACGTGCGCTTCGCTCACTTTATGGTCAACATAATCGGCCTACTGAGCATACTACTCGCAACAACAACACCCATCTTAAGGCCCAGCATTTATTATTGGATAATATTCGACCGAATAGACTACGTCCAGCACGCAGTGAAGAAAATATAGCGGTCGTAGCTGAGAGTGAACACGAAGACCGTGGAGAGTCGATTCGGCGCCGTTCGGAGCAACGCGGACTGGTGTATGCAAGAGCTTGGCGCATTTTACGTCAAGATCTTAAATTGAAACCGTGCAAAATACAGTTTGTTCAAGAACTGAAGCCGCCCGACCTTCCCAAGAGACATCGATTCGCTCTTGAAAAGTTCCAAGAAGATCCGACATTTTCGAGTCAAATTTTGTTCAGCGATTAATTCCATTTCTGGCTCAATTGGTATGTATACAAGCAAAATTGCCGCTTTGGGACGAAAAGCAACCTGAAGAGATTCAAGAGCTGCCATTTCATCCGATCGGTCAATATTTCTTCAAAATAATGCCAGTGAGAACGTAACCGTCAATGGCGACCATTATCACGCCATGATAACCGCTTATTTGATGCCTAAAATTGAAGCTCGTGATCTCCGCGACATTTGGTTTCAACAAGACGGCTCCAATTCCCACACATATCATCAATCAATGGATTTTTGAGAGAAAACTTCGGTGAGCAGATAATTTCAGGTTTGGGGCCACCAAGATCGTGTGATATCACACCGTTAGATCTTTTCCTGTGGGGATATGTAAAGTCCAAAGTATATGCGGACAATCCCGCTTCCATTCAGACCTTGGAGCAAAACGTCACGCGTGTCATTCGCCAGTTACCAATTGAAATGCTCGAACGAGTCATCGAAAATTAGACTCAACGGATGGACCATCTGAGACGTAGCCGTGGCCAACATTTGAATGAGATAATCTTAAGAAAATATAAAGAATGTTCTTTCGAATGATCATAAACATTCCCCATTAAATTTGAATTTTCTGTGTTTTTTTTTTTAACTAGGAAACCTCTGGATCACTCTTTAAAAATCACGCCTTCTTTTGGCAAACCGCATGATTTAAGTTATTAATATTTTGGCTCAAAGATAAATAAAGAAACAAAAAGGTAAAACCATGCTCTTACTTAACTATGTAACAACTGATAAAGCAAAGTTTTTGAATAATTCAAAGCGTTGCAACGGAGAAGATGCTCTTCAATCATTCAAAGAGAACGTATGCATTACATTAGATTCGCTAGATATACAGCAATATAATCAGATTGCTTGGAAACCTTAATAAATAACAAGTAAGAATTCTATTTCATGAATTGGTGTTTGAAGTGAGATTTTATATTACTTCAACATGAAGTAGAATTACACAAGACTTGCAGCATTCTCGCATGGTAAATATTTCTAAACTTGTGTGAGTAGAGCCAACAGACAGGCTGTCATTGCGGACATGTCCGTTGACTTTTCGCCCAAAAATCTCAGCTCCTGCACACACAGACACACAGACATACATTTATGTAAAGTTAGTTTCCTTCTACCACATGCTGTCTGCCATACACACCAGTACACTTGATGTTTCACTGTGAAATGACAGTGAATGTCAGCACTGCATGTTGCATTTTATGACAATGCATTTTGATTTATTTCTCCCAACATTAGCAGTTGTCACAGGCAATGTGTACCACCCGTACACATACAAACAAACACATAAATCTGTGCATAAGCATACCACCAGCTACAGAATGTATGCAATCGGTGCAGTAAGAATGCTACAACCTTGTCTGTCAAATGCTCCTGTTGCTGTAGTTGTAGCTGCTGCTGTTGTCAGCGCAAAGGATACCAATTTCGTATGCATATGGTAGCGCAATCCGACGTACAGTTAGCACACACTATCCGCCTGCCTTCAACTCAATTTATTTTCGTATGTAAGCATGTTTTGGCATTTTGTGTACGGTTAAGCTTGTTGCCCATTTCCGACTGGACACACTGTCATCCTTCTTGTCTCTGTGATAAGGATATACGAGTGCATGCTTGTGTGGCCATAAGTTCTATTTCTGTTATTGCTATTGGTTAGTAAGTTCATGGCATATCATTATTACGTTGACTTGATGTCCTGTTCCATGTAATGCGTCACTCGAATGAAGGAGGTAAATAGTTGACTTGGGTAACTGACATTAGGTATGTATGGCTGCTTGGCATATTCCTCTTCTTCATCTGATCCTGACGCATTTACTATGCAGTAAAGGGTGGAAAGTAATCATCCGTTTGGCTGTTACCATAAGAATGAAATTTTGCATGCCTAACCATTTTTGGGTAAAAATTTTTTTTTGCTGTTATATGTATTAATATATGTATTCTCAAGTCTTATTTTCGAGAACTGATTTCAACGGCATTTATTATAATGATCAATAGCTTCAAATATATTTTAATTGTGTCAAATAACAGCACTCAATTTGTATCAATATTGCAACTTCCAAATTTTTTTTTCGGATCCAGATCAAAGTCGTGCTGCATTTCTCTGATAGTCTATTGAGGTTACTTTTACATTTTATTGTCCCTTTTGACGTGGTGAAGTTGCATTGAAGATACCTAAGGGCAGCTCAGTGTAACAGTCAGCTGGTAAACTCATGGCGACGATCTTTTGGAACTCGGAAGGAATATTATTGTTCGATTATAAAAATAAAGGTATCTCTATAACCAGAGAATACAAATCTTCAATAATATATATATATATATATATATATATACAGTGGCGGGCAAAAGTCTACTGAACCCCCTGTTTTCGTTGAATTGAAAGTCCAAAAGGTTTATTGGAAAATTTAATGATACAGTTTAATTTTCCCTTATCATAAAAAACCAACAAAAATAATTTTTTTACATCAATAGTAAAGCTATTACAAAAAAAGTGTAAATCCAACAATGACAAAAGTCTACAAACAGTACATGCATAACTTATCTTAGCGCAAAAACTTTGGTTAATATGAGGAAACATGATCATTTTAGTATTTAGTTGGTCCACCGTTCGCATCAACAACAGCTTGAAGCTGGCGTGGCATCAAAGCTACTAATTTGTCAATTCTGAGGGAGTAATACTGTCCCAAGCTTCAATAAGACATTCTTTGAGTAATGCTGAGCTGGAAATCTGATTTTTTCTAATTTTTCTCTGAAAATTTCTCCCAGACATATTCAATAACATTCAAATCTGGGCCTTCAGGTGTTGTGTGCCTGCCCTGGAGCATAATAAAGCAACCAATCTTTAACAATATGAACCTTGTGCTTTTGGATCGTTATCCTGTTCAAAGATCCAGCCTGCGCCAAGCTCCAAACTGTCCACCACAGGCTTCACATTAGCTTCCAACAATGACTTATATTTGAACCGATCCATATTACCCTCAATAAAAACAAGTTTTCCGACTCCAGATGCCACAACCGCTCAACCGCAAATTATTACGTTGCCGCCCCCATGCTTCACTGTTAAGTGCAGTATTTTCTTTTCTTCAAACTTTTGCTCTTCCATCGCTGCCGAATATATTGAACTTCGATTTGTCCGTAAACAAAACTTTTTGCCAAAAATCCATTCTCTTGTCTAAATGTCCTTTAGCGAACTCCAAGCGAATTTCACTATTTTTTGTTTTTTTTTTTAAATAAGAAGCTTTTTACGTGGCATTCTACTGTGGAAGCCGTTATTGCTCAGAGCTCTTCGAATTGTTCTTGGATGGACACACTTTCTTGATGAGTTTGCGATGTTTTCGGCTAATTTTGGAGCAGTAACTTTAGATCATCATTCACTTGCTTCATAATAAAGCTGATGTCTCCTCAAGTTAGCTTCTTCGGGCGGCCAACACGCTGCTTTTTTTTCGGTGGATCCATTTTTTTTCAAAGTTTTTACAATGGCCTCTACCTTTTGGTGGACTTAAGATTAAAATTTTTTTTAATTTCACCATACGATTTCTTCTCTTTTCTGTGCTGAATAACCAAGACTCGTACGCCAATGGATATTTATTTTCGCGGAGCCATTGTTTATGCTAAGTTGTTTAAACCACAACTATATTCAATACTAGCAAGTTTGAAAACATAATATAAAAAAATTGTAAAGAAAAGGGTACCTAACCGCCATAACAGCACATCATATCGACATACCTGCTAGTAAACCCGTGGTGTATGTAGACTTTGTCAAGGACATTTTTGCGTTTTTTCACCATAATTGTTTCATTTTATGTTAGAGAATGGATTTGTTTTAGCACACGTGATTAGAAAAGAATTTTAAATAAAACTGTATACCTACATTTTTCAGCAAAGCGATAGTACTTTCTACACAACGAATAAAGGCGGTGGTTTCCTCCGCCACTGTATATATATATTCGGCCAAGTTCCTCCCCTCATTTGTGGTTTCTCGTCTTGTTATTTTTACCAAAAAATGGAGCGACATACAATTACTTCTAAGCCGCCTCCGAGCGGCCAAAGGATTTTTATGAGGAGCTTTCATTTCCTGTCAGAAATACACTCGAAGAGCTTGACATTCCCTGCTGAGGATCGACCGCAATTAGAAAAATTAATTTTTCTTTAATTTGGATGTTTCTCGAACCTGGAGTCGAATCCAATCCTTCCGAAGCTTGTAGTATGCACTGCTTACCATTTAGCAATTGCCGCCGCTTCAATATTAGAACAATTAAAAGAGGCCTGTAAAGCACCCGTCCACAAGAGCCACGTTGTTTTGGCCGCCCTGCATAAGGTTTGAATTACCCACCATAAAGCCCGGAGTGATTATTATCTTTTTTTAAATAAAAAAGCTGGGGAGTAAAATATTTTCGTGATTGCAGCAAGTTAAATTTGGCAGACGTAGCGGTAGACCGGAAGTCTCATGCTCAAATTGAGCGAAAGTGATGGTGTGGATCTCGCATGCTATCCTGTTAATGAGTCTATAATATTGTCATAGTTACTCCTTGATCTAAGGCATTGTATTGTACACCTCTTCCAAATTTTGTAGGAAAGATAACATTCAGACGTGCTCTCTTCAAGCTGAATTATATTCAGTCTAACTGCGTTTCAGTACGCTTAGAGTCTACCGTACAGAACTAATGGAAAAAAGTTTAAAAAATTTCTAATTCCATCCTGGCAGTCGATGGAAAAGATGCTGATATAAGGACAGCTGCGGTCCACTGAGCTCTGTCCAGTTTCATAATAAAATTAGTTCAATCGACCCGTAGCGTTGTATAACGCAGTGAACAATATATGGACTTAGATCCCATCTTTTTTCATTGGCCGCTTTAAGGGAATATAGAGCAGTTTTCCCTCTTTTTTATGTCGTGGTTAGGCACCAGTTAAGTTTTTTTTTCCAAAATTATTCCGAGATACACATATAATCTCAGTAGAGAAAGTGATCTTCGTGCCTTTTATTCGGTTTAAATGAGATTGGTTAATATTTATTGGTGAGGAATGCCGTTTCAGTTTCAGTAGAAGTCTTTATTTTGGGAGAGTTACCACATCACAGCCAGTGCTTACAATGAGATACCACAAAAGTGGTAAGAAAACTCCTCACGCAACTTTTCGTGTCTCATATAGCTGCTGTCCAGTTCAGCAAAGGTTATCATGCTTCTTAGAATGAACTCCACAATTTTCACTATAGGTTGTTCCAGACCCAATTTTTGAAGCTCGTTTATTACAACCTCGGAAAGTACGTTGTCACAAGTCCTTTCTATGCCTAGAAAAAAAACTAAGTGTGTATTTCTTGAAGGCACGTCACTATTAAATATAACTAACCAACAACGTTGTGCAGCACTGAGTCGAAGGTTTTATTTGGACGAAGCATGTTGGTTTCTTTACCCTCTCAAGAGTAATTTTTTCCATATACGTGAAGATTACGTTTGACTTGGTCCACAGGTGAGGAATGTAGCCCTCGCCCAGACAAGCTTTTTAGATGATACATAGCAAAGTAAAATCATTCTTCCAATTATCAAATCCTATGTATTCACTCGGTTGCCTCCTTTCTATGATCTCCAGTGTAAGGTGCTCGATGACAGTCTCATATTAAGATCTAGCTACTGATTTGGGATGGGCAGCTAAAGAAATGTGTTTCTCGGATTCACTCACGTGTCTGCTGAGAACTTATTCTCTTAGATGCTGGAGGGGAGTCCAGGCTCTTGTTACCATTTACTAATGTCCGCTTCTCTCTGGCAACAAGAACATATTTTTTCCAATTTAGGATGGACTTTCGTTCCTTCTTCAGTCGATCGGCAGGGATGATGCTCCATAATCCTTGTGATTGTTCAACAGTTCCTATGTGCTCTGATAGATGTCTTAATGGCTTTGGAGCCGAAGGATTACTGAACTGAGTTGATTCCATACATGGTCTTGTGTCAGCTTCCTCCTTCCGCGTTTTCTTGTGTTGTGTGGACCTAGTGAGATGATTTCACCTTTCCGTTGCATATTACGGTTTAGCATTGGTCCCTGAGGATATGGTAGGGCAAAGGAGTTTTACATGAGTGGACTGTGGATACCCTTCCGACTCAGTCGATGCAGTTCCCCAAGATATTAGAGATGATCTTGTATCGCTGTGTCTATTGGTATCCGTGCACGGATCCGAAGGCGGATGTTTATTTTTACTCAAGTCATCTGGTTCTTTGTCCACCTACTGAGATGAGAGCTTTCGGTGACCGAAAAAATGGGAAGTGAAGCGAAAACGGTTGACTGCGGTAGAGCGACGTGCTACAGTGCTCCAGCAAGTCGCCGTCAACTCAACTCAACTATGGAAAGCGTCCTTTCATATTTATATTTTTTTATATTTGAAACAACATTTTTTTGTTGCATAAAATCAACGACAAGATTCCATTCATCAATGCTATAAGATATTTCAAATAAGTCGGTTTTGGAAAATATTCAACACGAATTTTATTTGTTTATTAAAACTAAAGAATGCTAGGGAGTTATATTAACTCCATTTAAGAGTTTTAAAACTCCCAACACCATTGCCACCATGAGTTCGTAAAAAATCGTAAAAACAAATGTAAGAGAGCCGTAAACAAATAGTTATGTGCCTAAGAAAATGTTCAATAAAGCGCAAATTGTGCTGCCATCACAAATTATGTCATTACTACAGTTTTTACGATACCTTCCCATCCATAAGGATTATGAAGCTTTCACGCTTGTCTTATCTAAACGACGCACATAACTGACTTTGCATGTAGACGAAATGGACTTTTTAAGAATATACTCATAAAGCGAAATGCATTCAGCCATAAAAAACAGACTGTTTGGGCGAATAGGATAAGCATTTATGTATGTAGTAGTTTACCAAGTGAGAGCGGCATTTTGAAATGTCATAAAATACAACAAAAAACTAGAAAGAGGTGATTTTTTTAATCTCCAGAGAAAATCCAATTTTACTGTAAAGGAAATTGGAAAGGATCAGCAACATGCATACTACACACATACATACGAGTACATAACATCCACACATACATATATTTTCACAAATAAGTTTATGCAATATATTCTTTGGAATACTTAAAAGTAGCATTGTATACATGAGGGTGAGAGGTCTAAGTGCCACCGACTTTATATCTACTTTTATGTGACCTAAGGTGAGTGCATATGGTCGTGCGAGTAACTCAATTGATTAACTTGAGACATTTCCTTGTTGGAATAGTGTAGCGAAATAATTTAGGAAAAAATGGAAAAAATTGCAAAGCAACTTAAGCCGAATAATGGATTTGTACAAACAAATACCGCATTTAACAGTGATTGGATATAGAATGTAATTATGGTGCGTACATATGTATGTATGTATGTGTTTGTAAAAGTGTAAATGCTGTAAATTACATTTTTAAGCGGATCAATAAATGTGCTTTAATGTAATTAAATCTCAACCCGCCTAATACCCTTAAGATACAATGTTTCAAAGGGTCTCCAAGATAAAGACATTTCAAGTTTGGCAAGCAAGAAACAACAACTCAGGTGAGTTTGACAGAGGATTCATTCGCCGGCATTAATAGATGCCGTCATTAATAGATGCCATACAGTTAAAAGTTTTAAAAGTTCGGTCAATTGCAGCCCTCCGCTAAGAACTCACCATGGCAAGTGAGTTCGAAGCCACAAGGAAAAGGCCATCTTTCCATTGTAAATATTTAAATCTAATATCGGATCCAATTCTTTTCTAGAATTTAATGAAGATTCGGACTAAAATGTTACTCAATTTAATTTTAAATTACTTAAGGAAATGATTAATAACAATATTGAGGAAAAGAAAAATCCTGGATAAGGCAGGATAATGGGTGTTACGATATGATATGGTAGTTCCGCTTCGTCATGGGTGTTAAGCATATTACTTTATCACTTTTGCCACTATACCATTACTGAGTACATACATATAGACCATGAAGTTAAAATTTTTCACATGATTTTATTCATTATATTTTTAAGTTTAAACAGCAAAAATCTATATTTCCATTTTAATTTTCGTTATAACGGTATCTAAGTGTACCAACATGTAAACATAGGCACCACAAAGTCTGCGTTCAGGTTTATAATTATTTACAAAAGCATTAAAAATTATAAAGAAAAATTAAATTTAATATTTTGTTGGATATTCACGTTGTTTTAATACCTCACTCAATCGGTTTAGCATTGAATTTAACAACTTATCTGTTTCCTCAGCTGTAATTCGGGACCATTCCGCCAGCATAACTCTTCGCAAAATCTCTTCACTTGTTATTATATGCTAACGACTTCTTTTTTCTAATATATCCCAAAGGTTCTCTATGGGATTGAGATCGGGTGACTGAGGAGGCGTTTTTATCTGTCTATGGGCATTGTACAAGAGTCAAAGTCCAAAAGAACGAAGACAAGCCTAGATTCTCCACACTTTGTTTCAAGTTCCTTTTTAAAATTTTTAAATATACCCATTTATCCATTGTTGATTCGAAAAATTCAAGCTGACCCACATCATTAGAAGCCATGCACCAACTTATCTTGTTTCTCAAGGGCAGTTTCTGATATGTGCCACACAATGTGGCGGCTTTTTATACCGAATATACAAAATCTGCTCTCATCCGAAAAAAATGACTTGTTCCCAGAATTCCGAAGACTTATTTATATAATTATGACCAAATTCAATGTGCTTTCGCCTGTTGGAAAGTGTGATATAAGGGTTTTTTCGAGCGACTCTACCATGATATCCAGCATGATATTTTTCTGCACAAATTGTTTTTTTTTAACGTTTTATTTACGTTTTCAGCTATATTTGTTGACGTAATTCGCTAATTAACTTTCACCAGAATATTTTTTTTTCGTTCTTCCCGTATTGATAATATTTTTGGACAGCCAGATGGGGTTTCTACGTTAAAATACCGGGTTGCTTGAAATTATTTACTATTTATCTCGAAAATGGAAAAAGTAATATGGTTTTTTTTTTGTATTTTGAACTGAGAAATATAATGAATAAATTCTTGTAAATTTTTTTAACTGAATTAATTATTTCAATTGTGTTTGGACTTTACTTTAAACAATGTGTTGGGTGAACGCAGACTTTGTGGTCTATGTGTAGGTACATTTCTGGCATAGAAATGAGGAGCATGTTTCTGTCCCATTTACACAGTTTTATATTAAAGTATTGATGATAGGTGGCTTTTATAAAGTCCGATATACAGTTGCTCACAGAAGTATTTTGCCTACGAAGACGATTAGAGAATCATGGACTTTTGTAATTTATTTTTCTGATTTATTTGATAAATGGCTTCATATTATTTTATGTATTTTTTACATATTCCATTAAAAGTCGAAAAAAGGGTTTTCGCAACCCATTTAATCAGAACAAAATGTGAAAAAGGCGCAATTCAGAAAAAAAATTCAAAAAATTCAATTAAGACTTTAGTGTAACGCTCTTCAATATATTTGTTAAGGTAACCATTATTTTTTAAAACTTGATTTCAAAAGGCTTTCCTGGTACTCTTTTCATTCAAGGAAATTTGTACTAACTCGTGCATACCTTCAAGAATTTCTCAAAGTTTTTGACAGTTATGACAGATGAGTACCATGAAAAGCAGTTTTTGGTAAAAAGTATCCAGATTTTAACCTATTGAGCTATATGTTTTGAGTCATTGTCAAGTTGCAATAAAAACTCATTATTCATTGTACACATTTTTTTTGCCCTTTAATGTAAATAGACTTAAATAGACAATTGAACATGCTTAAACACTGTGTCTTTTAAAATAACTAGTTTTTTCAACTCTTTGAATGGTTGTGTGACCCCTTTCCATGCAAGAATCACAGTTGTTGTTGTTGTTGTTGTTGTTGTAGCGGCGCAAGAATCGAAGTCATTCATTAGAGTTGATCTAAGGTTTTTAAGATAAATAGTCTTATAACGCTTTCGGCATCCCATGCAACATCAAGACGATTCAGCAAATTATACACTTTCCCTCGTCTCTAATAACTACGGTTTTCTAAAAGACAAAATTTTTTATATTTCATTAGTTGGCAATAGAGAGTTGGCAAAAGAACTTCCCTTTTTTTATTGCTATTAAAATTTGTTAGTTTTTGAGTTCTAAACGACCGTGAAGTTCAGTATTAGAAGGATTTTTTTTTAATATTTGTCAAATTTTTCGAGTAAATTTTTTTTGTAACTTAGCTAGCTTAGTTAATATTGCTAGCTGATATATGCGATTTTTTGCAAATTTTATCTCAATATTTAACGTATTTTTCTCACTCCCACTCATTTTTTAAATCACTTCTTTATTTATACCTTTTTATTAGTTTTCAATTGTTTGTGATATAAACTAAGCATATTACGAAAATATCATACAGTTTTTTTTACCAGTTTTGCTGATATAAAATAAGTTTATTTGCCAGCTGCAGTCAACTCTTGGTCTTTTGGCATTTGTGATGCTCTCAGCCAAATGAGAGAGAAAAATGCATTTAATTGTGAGTAATATTAATATTAACATACACTCATAGCCACCTGTTGCACTAAAAGTAGAAAATCAAACGAATTTTTGACGAAAACAAGTTTTCAAATAGCAGGCAATATACTTTTGCCTCCACCCCGTTTTGTCGTTGCTCTTGCATAATGGAATATATTTAGTTCGAATCGGCAGTCTGCATGACTTATTTTAGGGAAATTCAGCAATGAAAATATACTTTGAAACAAGCTTTTATATCCTCACAGTGCCTAGAAATTTAAAATTTGTACGTGCAATACCTTATCTAAAATACTTCAGTGAGTAACTGTATGTAAATTCCCGATATTTTGCAAATATATGTATGTTTACCAAAAATATAAAATAAATAAAAAACAAAATATATTTTAGTGTCCAATAAATTACGAAAATCTAAGTAAAAATAGTAGAGAAGGGTAGTTAACTACAGCTCAAAACAAAAGCTAAAAAATAACCTTATGTTAACGATACAAATTTCGAAATAGCAAAAGTAAACTTGAGAAAAAGCAGCTTATCATACAGCCAGTTGTATGTCATATGCTACAGAGTAAGCTAACAGAGCTCCTGGCTACTCTGTATAATATTATTCACATAGAAATGCAGCGATAAATTTACTACTATGTTGTACACATTACCAGATCAAAGGCCGAGCTTCATTTTCACAAAATGTATCACAGTTTTATTTTATTTTCATGTTTATTTAATCTCTAAATCCCTACATTATAGAAAAATTGTTATATTATATTAGCTATTCAAGCATTTAAATAATATTATTTTAATTTATTGATATATAACTTAATTGGACGATTTGCCAAGAGATGGGTTTAACTTGTTTATTATTCCATCGTTCCAATATTCCGAGGATGCTTTGGAATGCTATTATTATTGTCTCTCATTTGAAGCGTCAACAAGAATAATTTTATTTCACTCAAATATATGAAACTTTTTACCTGATTTTTTTTTTTTTTTTTTTTTTTTGTTAGGAGCTCTTCTTCTTTACTTTAATATTAAGAAAACCGCTACCGGAAGCCATCGTGTTGGGACTGTGGTGACAACATTTAGCGCAAAAAGTGAGTATTTGGTGGGATCAAAAGGGTGTGCTGTATTATGAGCTTGTAAAACCCGGTGAAACGATACCGTACGAAAAGGTTCCGACAACAACTCATCAAATTGAAGCGAGCGTTTGCCAAAAAGAAGTAGAAGAATTTTGCGAAAAATTACCGGAGCTTGCGTCCAAACGTAAGGCAATAATTACCCAACGTAAGGCAATAATTACCCATCATGACACCGCTCGGCCTCATTAAAACATTCCGGTTAAGAGCTATTTGGAAAACAGCGGCAGGGAAGTTTTACCTCAAAAGCCTTACAGCCCAGATCTTGCCCTTTCTAACTACCATTTGTTACGGTCGATGTGGAATGCTCTCGTTGCCAATTTTATGGGAAAATGTTGCAGCTTCAGATAGAAAATAGTTTGAATAATTCGTACATAGTTTTCTTAAATAAAAGTTCAAATTTTGAGAAAAAAAAAACCATCTACTTAGAACAATTTCCAATTTCCCTGCAGAAAAAGGTCGCAGGTAACAGCCCACGTTAGCAGCACTCGGCACTCCAGATTTTTTGTGATATGATATCAAACATAGATTTTAATTGCACGATGGTAAGCAAAGAAAAGTGTACTCAGCTAAAGCACGAGAGTTCATACAATGGCTATCTATTATATTTTAATAATAAATTTAAAATGTTTACATATGCAACATATGAATTTGTGTTCATGTCACTACGGTATTAGCTTAGTGTAGTGAAGGCACACTCAACTCTTATTAAAATGCAGATTATGCACTTGAGTAATACACAAAAGCATTTCCTGAATGTATATTTCACACGCCATTGTCTAATTAAGTTGATTAATTCATTTAATGGCGTTTGCACAAATGTCAAAAATGTATGTGAACTCTCAAGTACACACACACACACAAACAAACAATGAAAGATAACATACACATTGTTGTTTCACTCAATAATGCGCACACTTGCTGTTGTGGCATGCCACAAACTAATTTAACTCACACTGCTTGCACATATTTGTCACTTCTCCAACCGCTACCACCCCCGCCCCTCTCGCGCCACATGACATGGTAAGCTTTCAACATCATCAGCGCTGTCACAGTGATACTGACTAACAACACACTCGCTCACTTGTTTGTCTGCAATTTCCTCACTAATTGTTAACGTAATTCTTCTCGCATTGCGGACGCCGTGACTGTAGACGTAGCTGGCGGTCGGTCAGCAACAATAGCGGGGTGACTAATTGTGTCAACAAGCTAAAATTAAAATAATAAAATGTGCAGACGGCAACAACAATATTAAATATATTAACATGCTACATACGAATATGTGTATGCATGTGTGTATGTATATATGTGTATGAGTTTATAAAATTGTAATAAAGTGTGGAGGGACAATAAAACGAAATGCGTCACATCAAATGACAAGATGACAAATCTTATTTACAATCTAACACACACAAAATACATACCATCACACACATACATGTAATGTCCCTTCAAGGGAAAATACTAGTTGTGAACTGGAATCCAACTAGTTTGCATTTATGCACCAACTAGTTCATCTTCCATATATTTCCCATGTAAGCAACTGATATTTTTAACACGGCGATGTCCTGATAAATGTCAAATAAAGGGTGATTAATTTTTTCAATAGACTTTTTTTGCCAGATCACGCGTGATTCGTGTCAAGCTGTCATGCTATTTTTCAGTATTGCTTGGCATTTCATCATGGAAAGATTTACGCCTGAAAAACGTTAAGACCCAGCATTTATTATTGGATAACATCCGACTGAATAGACCACGTCCAACACACAATGAAGAAAATTTAGCGTCCGTAGCTGAGAGTGTACACGAAAGTCGTGGAGAGTCGATTTGGCGCTGTTCGCAGCATCTCGGACTGACGTATGGAACGAATTGGTGCATTTTACGTCGAGATCTTAAATTGAAAGTGTACAAAACAAAGCTTGTGCAAGAACTGAAGCTGCTCGACCTTCCCAAGTGACATCGCTTTGCTCTATGGGCTCTTGAAAAGTTGCAAGAAGATCCGACGTTTTGGAGCCAAATTTGTTCACCGATGAGGCCCACTGCTGGCTCAATGGGTATGTAAAGAAGCAAAATTGCCGCATTTGGGATGAAGAGCAACCTGAAGAGATTCACGAGCTGCCATTTCACCGAGAAAAAGCAACGATTTGATGTGGTTTGTGGGCCGGTGGAATCATCGGTCCATTATTTCTTCAAAACTAATGCCGGTGAAAGGTAGCCGTCAATGGCGACCGTTATCGCGCCATGATAACCGACTATTTGATGTCTGAAATTGAAACTCGTGATCTCCGCGACATTTGGTTTCAACAAGACGCCGCCACTTCCCACTCATCTCATCAATCCATGGATTTATTGAGAGAACACTTCAGTGAGCAGATAATTTCACGTCTTGGGCTGGTCGATTGGCCACTAACATCTTGTGATATCACACACACCGTTAGACTTTTTTTCTGTGGGGAAATGTAAAGTCTAAAGTCTATGCGGACAATCCCGCTTCGATTTAGGCCTTGAAGCTAAACATCATGCGTGTCATTCGCCATTTACCAGTGGAAATGCACGAACGAGTCATCGAAAATTGGACTCAACGGATGGACGAATGGTCTGAGAAGTAGCCGCGGCCATTATTTGAAAGAGATAATCTTCAAAAAAATAAATGCCAAATAAAGTTATTTCGAATGAGAATAAACACTCCCCATAAAATGTGAATTTTCTGTGTTTTTCTTTAAAAAGGTAGGGAACCTCGAAATGGATCACCCTTTGTAAGTATGTGTTGAATTTCTAGTTCATCAAAAATAAGAATAAAAGAATTGAACTAAGAACTTCACGCGCTAAATTGATAACCTCTAACCAGTCGGCTATCGTTGTGATTTGGAGACCAACGACTAACTGCGGCCTTCAACAAAATTTATGAGGAAATGACACTCGGTTGTGGTGCTCTAGAAATAACAACAGCATATGAATGGCGTGATGGTGAAAATTATTATTATTCCCGTTACTGGTGAAATGCTTTGCAAACAACGAACTGGTATGATTTCAACCTATTCCATACTAGTATTTATCTAGAATCTTTGCATACTAGTCTACGTGTTCACTGCAGGGGCGTGCTGTCTAGCGACTGTGCGAGAAATTAGGCGGTTGTAAAGCATGCTCGCCCTCATATGTGGAGTACAGCAGGGGAATGGTGGTTCGTGCGGGAGGCATTTATAGAAGCACTCATGCATATTAGGTAATTTATTGTTTTGAAAACAAATATATACAAGTATACATATGTAACTTATGTGACATGTACGTTTGTGTGCTATAATTGACCATATCGTCCACAGAACATAAAAATAAATACCACTTGCGCTACAACAAACACACCGAGGTCATGCTTCCATAGCTCCCACGCGTTTCTCATTACAAACAAAGCGTGTTTTGATAAATGACTTACAGCATTTTAGCTGAGTGAAAGTAGTGGCCAATTGTGGTGTACTCATCTTCGGTCTAATGTTCACTTTTTATCCTTAGTAGCAGTGGCAACAAAAGTCTCCACTTGCGTGAATCCCAGCTGGGATGAGTTGGTTTCTTCTCATACTTTCACGTGGGTATTGGAGGGGCAAAGTGACTGGAAGAAATATGCACTTAACTTCTTAACGAATGCGTTGAATTGTCATGGCAAGGTCGTCGTGGAAGTCTTCTGCTGGTAATTATTCATCGGCGGAAGTTTCAGACTTCCAGATCTTCCAGTGTTCTACGATAAAGGGTGTTGCTATTAAAACACCGGTGGATACACTACTTTTGAGGAGTTTTTCTGTAAGAAAGTTCAACATTTACACAGCCACTGTTCTGAGTTCACTCGTGGTTAGCTGAAAAATTGTGGAGAAATGCTCTTTATCATTATCTATATCGTAAGAATGAAAATCATAAGGACATATGGCCACAGCGGATATGTTGGGTACTGCAATGCAGATGCCACCGCTTCGTTATTATCGGGTAAATAACTGCTCCTCTGTCAACAAGCTGTCTGCTTGAACCAACTCAGTCAGTGCTGGGCTATCACTCACGAGTTAAATACCTAAATATTTATATATATATATGTAACATAAGGCCTCGAGAGACGAGTGGTTAGCATTGCGCATTGCCATTCAGAAGACCGGAGTTCGAGCCCAGGTTCCACCAGCATCCAAAATTATAGAAACTTAATTTTTTTAATTTCAGTCGCTCCTCGACCCTCCGAGTGTATTTCTGACATAAAATAAAGAACTCCTCATAAAAGTCCATCGGCCAATCGAGGCGGCTTAGAATAACCTGTAGATCCATCCATTTGTTGGTAACAACATCAAGACGCAAAACAACAAATTGGTTGAGGAGTTCGGCCAAAAATCGCTACAGCAGTTACAAAGCATGAAATATATAAAACGGGTGATCGATTTCGAAGACCCCTACTTTTTTAATGAAAAAAATACAGAAAATTCAAATTTAATGGACAGTGCTTATTATCATTCGAAAGAACATTCTTTGGCATTTATTTTTTGAAGATTATCTCTTTCAAATGTTGGCCGCGCCTACGTTTCAGATAGTCCATCCGTTGAGTGCAATTTTCGATGACTCGTTCGAGCATTACTGGTATCGACTGGTAACTGATGTTTTTCTCAAAGGCCTGAATCGAAGCGGCATTGTCCGCATAGACTTTAGACTTTACATATCACTACAGGAAAAAGGCTAACGGTGTGATATCACACGATCTTGGTGGCCAATCGACCGGCCCAAAACGTGAAATTATCTGCTCACCGAAGTGTTCTCTCACTAAATCCATGGATTGATGAGATGTGTGGGAGGTGGCGGCGTCTTGTTGAAGCCAAATGTCGCGGAGATCACGAGCTTCAATTTCAGACATCAAATAGTCGATTATCCTGACGCGATAACTGTCGCAATTGACGGTTACGTTCTCACCGGTTTGCGAAAAATTCACGAGGTGGCCATTTTAATGACGATGTGTTTCACGAAGTAGGACGGTTTTATAGAAGTAAATTCACAAGTGATGTATGAAGCTGTACTAACGGCTAAATGGTCTAAGATATAAAGCGTAAAGGTCCTAGACTATTCGATACATTCCTCTGGCTTCGAAAGGCAAGGTAGCATCCAGAAAGTTATAACATAGTTCGGTCTAAACGTCCAAGGTGACCGAAATACTGAAAACTTATGCTAGGCGCAAGCCAATTTCTTTTTTCCCAGCAGAGGAGAATGGGCGGAGGGAAGACCATCGCAAAAGAGAGGCAGCATGCTTCTTCTATGTCCGGCTTAATATTGAGGTAGTTGGATCGAACAGGCTGACAAAACTGTTACTTGTATTAAGCTAAAGAAAACTTAGTTTTGTTATGGGTGCATTGAACTGTTGAGATATCATCTCTGTTAGCTAGATAGGCTGGAATCAGCTCTCACGAAGTTTTCAGCTCCAGCTACCTCCAAGTGGATTCCTGTCATGAAAATTATAGATTCTGTTAATTCAGCAGCCGTACGGTGGTGACGTAAACAATAATATTTATTAAATACTTGAGTTTTTCTAATTCTTTAATGGAAAAAGACTTCTTTCAGCCTTCAAAAAAACACAAAGGGAAGATTAAGCATACAAGCAGACAGCTGAGAAAAGGAAGAAAAGCGAATAGAAAGTGAGCGAGTGATATGATGGCAATAAATGCCAGTTGTCAGTTGCCAGTAAAATTCACAAACTCGTACGATTTCAAGAACGACCTCCTATGGTAAAGTTACAATTGTACATACATATGTATATGTAGTTATGTGAATATGTATACATAGTTTCCATATGGTTAATATCTAACTCTCGGAATGGGTCAACTAGACAGCAAGCTTACACTTCGCTCCTTTATAGAACGATAGCAGTGCTCGTAGTTGGCTGTTTGGCCCGTCTTGTTGATTGCATATTTTTGGGGTTCACAAGACACAGCGACCGACAGCCTGGCACGCCATTTATCATTTAAGGTTTAAGGGTTGCTGATGGCACTCATAAATTATTATGAGCTTTCGCACTATGAGCACACCCCTATACATACATATATCCATAGACTACTGCAGAATAGTGGCCAAATCTGTTTACGTACATTCGTGCATATCTGCATATGTATGTATATGTAAATAAATCAATGTGCTTGGTAGACGTCTGCATTTGTTGGAAAAAATATTCATACATATGAACTTACAAAAGTACGGCGAATAGAATTTAACTGAGTTCACGTACGTATTTGCATGGACTGTTTGAAAAATATACAATTACAAATATGAATTGTATATGGAATGAATAAATCACTAGCCATTCTTCAAATAAGTATACAGTAGTCTCTTGGGCAATATCTTCTTTCACTAAATATTGGTCCATGATCAAGATACTGACGGTATGAAAACTCTACGCCCCAAATATCATCCTGGAATTGACCTCAATGAAATCAAACAGCATTGGACTATTCCAATTTAAACTCATCAAATACGCCGAGTATCTGTAACACTGGCATACAGCCATCATGCAAATAGAAACAAAATCGGAAGCCTATGTCATATTGCCCCCTAAAACCGATTTTTCAGATAAGAGAACATATTTTTAATTCTAAGATTCAATAAATGGGAAATGTTAATGAAAGGTATAAAATATTCAGCATTGCCGAAGACAGAATTTTCTCCTAATTTTATTTATCATATTTTTTATAAATATTTTTTTAATTATCTGATACATTTTCTTTTATTTTATTTTAGTTTATTTAATTGTTTTATTTTATTTTATTTTATTCCATTTTATTTTATTTTATTTTATATTTTATTTAATTTTTTTCTATTTTTTTATTTTTATTTAATTTAATTTTTTATTTTTTTTTATTTTTATTTTATATTACTTAATTTATTTGTTAATGTTATCTTATTTTATTTTATTGTATATTTTATTTTTTTATACATTTTCTCTTATTTTTTTAGTTTATTTCATATATATTTTATTTTTATTTTATTTTTTAGTTTATATTTTATTTTATTTTATATTATTTTAATTTAGATTTTTTTGTTATTTTATTTTGCTTTACTTTTTTTAATTTTCCCTCTTTTATTTTATTTTAATTTTATTTGATATTTATATTTTTTACACTTTTCTATTTTTTCATTTTATTTCATTAATTATATTTAATTTTGTTTTTTTTACCTTATTTTTTTATATAATTTTATTTTGTTTTATATTATTATTATTTTATTTTATTACTTATTATTATATTACTTAATTTTATTTTATTTTATGTTATTTTATTTTATTTTCTTTTATCTTAATATATTTTGATAAATTTTTTGTTATTATTAATAATATTATTTTATTTTTTTTGTTTATTTTTTTATATATATTAGTTTTTTTGCTTTATTTTATTTTATGTTTATATTTTATTTTATTTTAAAATTTCTTTTTATGTTATAAAATTTTTTTTATTTTCATTATTTTATTTATTTATATTTTTAGTTTTTTAGTTGTTTTATTTTTTGGTTTTTTTTCATTTCAATTTATTTTATTTTTTAGTTGTATTTTATTATATTTTTTTTTAATTTTTTTATTTTTTTAATGTTTAATTTTTTTTAAATTTCATTTCATTTCATTTCATTTTATTTTATTTTATTAATTTTATTTTTTTTTATTATTAATTATTTTTTTTAAATTTTTTTTTAATAAATTTTGTTTTATTTTTTTTAATTATTCTATTTTTTCTCATTTCTTTTATTTTATTTTGAATTACTTTATTTTTTATTTTTTTTAATTTAATTTAATGTTATTTTTTTATGTTTTTTTTTTAAATCTTGTTTCCTTTTATTTTATTTTACTTTTAATTGTATTTTATTAAATTTTTTTTTTGTATTTTTTTTAAATGTTTAAGTTTTTAAATATAATTTCATTTCATTTTATTTTATTTTTCTATTTTCATTTTAATTTTTTTTTTAATAATTTTTTTTTTATTATTATTTTATTTTATTTTTTCCTTTTTTTTAATAAATTATTTTATATTTTATTTTTTTATTTTTATTTTATCTTTCTAAATTAATTTAATTTTATTTTTTATATTTTTTTATATTTTTCTTTTATTTTATTTTTTATGTTAATTTTTATTTTTTATTTATTAAATTTTTTTCATTTTAATTTATTTTATTTTTTAATTGTGTTTTATTTTATTTTTTTATATTTTTTAATTTTTTTATTTTATTTTTTAATGTTTAATTTTTTAATATCATGTCATTTTATTTTATTTTTTAATTTTTTTAATTTTATTTTTATTTTATTTTAATATTATTTATATTTTTTTTAATAAATTTTGTTTTATTTTATTTTATTTATTTTATTATTAATTTATTTTATTTTGAATTTCTTTATTTTTAATTTGTTTTTTTTTTTTGTTTTTTTTTTTTTTGCTTTATTAAATTTTTTTAATTTTAATTTTATTTTAGTTTAATTTTACTTTATTTTAGTTCAATTTATTTTGATTTTTTTTTTTTTTTGATTTTAGTGTATTTTATTTTATTTTATTTTATTTTTTTTATGGTATTTTATTTTTTTTCCTTTTTATAATATCTTTTAATTTTTTTTTAAATTTTTTAATTTATTAATCTTAAAATTAAATTAAATTCATTTCATATTAATTTATTTTATTAATTTTATTTTATTTTATAATTTTTATTTTTATTTTAATTTTATTTCTTTAATAAATTTTGTTTTTTTTTATTTATTTTGTTTTTTCTTATTTATTTTATTTTTTTTGAATTATTTTTTTTTTTTTAATTTAATTTAATGTTATTTTTTATGTTTGTTTATTTATTTATTTATTTTCTTTTTTTGTTAAATCTTGTTTCCTTTTATTTTATTTTACTTTTAATTGTATTTTATTTAATTTTTTTTTGTGTATTTTTTTTTTATTTTGTTTTTTTAATGTTTAATTTTTTAAAATTAATTTCATTTTATTTTATTTTATTTTTCTATTTTTATTTCAATTTTTTTAATGAATTTTGTTTTATTTTTATTTTTTATTTTTTATTTTTTTTATTTTTTTTTTAAATTAAATTATATTTTATTTTTTTATTTTTATTTTATCTTTTAAATTAATTTAATTTAATTTTTTTTAATTCTTTTTTTCATGTTAATTTTTATTTTTTATTTATTAAATTTTTTTATTTAATTTTATTTTATTAATTTTATTTCATTTTATTTTTTTATTGTAATTAATTTTATTTCTTTATAATATATTTTTTAAATTTTTTTGTTTATTTATCTTTACTTTATTTTATTTTAGTTTATATTATTTTATTTTTTTATGTTTTTATTTAATATTTTATTTTATTTTCCAAGTTCATCATAAGCCCCGAATCTTGGTAATGTTGTTATAGAAAAAGCATTCAAATTTATTTTATTAGTTCAAGGAATCAAAAGATTTCTTTAATAAAAATGTTCTCAAATATGTTTATCAGCCAATCGCGGACTGGAAGGTCTTTAATCTATATTTGAATAACTGTACTCTTAATATATATTACTGGATATGTAAACTAACTAAACAACATTTCTAGCCGAAATACTTATATTATTCTTTTCTTATTGTGCTTATTCATTTTCCCGCTTGAAGGGATAATACCAAGACTTATTGCCTTATTGTCTGATTCATGTGCCCCCTCCCAATGAGTTTCCTCGCCTGCGTGGAAGTGAGCTTCTTGCTTTATTATTTATTACTCAACCACATCACACGCTTCAGATTTTATTTATGTTGTATCTTAAACGATTTTAACGCCACCGTCAAAGAGCCAAGGGAGCATGGGCGGCAATGGCCCAAAATAAAGGCAGTCAAGCTCAAGAGCAATAAAATAGATGAAAAAACTGACAAAGGACAAATGTGAATATATTGTGTGCCATTGTGAATTATGAGCATTTTAGGTAATTTTCCCATTTTTCTTGCCGCCGAACTTCAGACCAAAATACAACGCTATATGGAAGGACAGTCAAACGAAACTAACCTACGCTTTTTAGCTTTAGTTGGTGGTTAAGTTGTTGGTGTGATTATTTGAACACTTGTGTCTCGATAAGAATTATGACTGCCATAGTTTCCAATCTTGAATGCTTTCTGCTACGAGTACTTGGTTTTGTTCTTATTGTTGCTGTCTTGCCATGTCACCCTGTTTCATGAAGCGTTAAAGTCGTGCTGCGTCAGAATAGCCGACAATGGAGCAATGGAAAGGCGTTTCTTTGTCCGCATATTTATTCCCCAATGTATCATTGCTTAAGCTAATTACGTAAACATATCTCATAAATTACAAGTTGTTAAGTGGTTTTAATATCCACTTATTTCTACCCGTTTCCCTTCGTTTACACTTTTCCGTTTGGACGCTGTGCTTGTGGGGCACTGGTAGATGTTTGATATATTATGCTGACCGGTAGAGGTTGCGGATAAGTTAATTGCTTCACAATTGAAATTTTATATATTTTGGAGTAGACTTAAATTACTCGGATGATTCAATTAAGTTTTGTGGGTTCACTTTCTGTAAGAAATGTCCTTTTTTGGTTCTTTTGTGTGTTCGGTAAAATGTATGTGTGAGTTTGAGATGAAAGTCGTTTCTTTCTAACTTCTGATTATAATCGAGTTAACGTCAGCCCGCCTGTGATCTCGCCAGCCAAGCTAGCTTAGCTGCAGTCTTTCAATTCACTGAACTCGCACAGAGCGTCATAAATATGACAGAAACGCCAACTAGTCAAATATCATAATCTCTCAAGTTTCTACATCATATTTAGAACACAATGAAGTATTTGAAGAGTACTCTTACAGTATGAGAAAAGCAGAATTAATGAAGTTGTTGTTGAGGACCATGTCATTAGCATCAACATAATTGGCATATGCCAGAAATTTTTTGTTCTTGTGGAAAATAGTGCCTCCTCAGCTCTATACTTTGTATTATTTTCCTCATTATAAAGTTTAGTTACCCGAACTCTCGTTTGGTAACGAAAGGCTTGGGGAGGTATTTCGCTACTCTAATGGCACCTCTCATGCTATTAGTTAGTTCAAGTAGCTTTCGTGCTGTTAAAAGTAGATTAAGAAAATCTATGAAGAGGTAATGTGAGCTTCGAAACATAATGTCTTATTTCTAGATCTGAAAGTATGGCTGGCAGGTTATTAGATTTGTAATTTCATCTTTTACTCAGTATTATTATTTTTTATTTGCCTATCACAGGTAGGCGATCGCTATTAGAGCTTAATCATAATGGGAAATCGTTTTGCCATTGTTATCAGTTGGACATTCCGTTTCCTCCACAAAATACGACATAGTAAATAATGTTCTATATGTACTTTTAAGGAATGATCTATTTACCATCAGAACTTCAAAGTTGTGATTTTTTAAAACAAAAATTATTTACAGTTCGATCAACGGGCTTCTACATCTCTGAAGAATTTCTCCCCTTGCTTCCAACTATAACTTCCGTAATGTAGGTTAGGGCATTACATTTCTGTACACTTGTTTGTAATGCCGTCTTGACAATTGAATCTTGAAACTTGTCGCGAATGTTATTTCGATTTATATGAAAAAAATTGCGGCATAGAGCTTCTCTATTCACATTGGGCTTGCTCAAATATTCGAATGTTGAGGTAGCAATCCCACGATCAATGTAAAAAAAAAAACTATAAATGGGGAATGTCTTCGGCCACGACGAAGTCTTAATACCTTTCATGTAAATATCAAATTTACTTATATAGCAAATTGCAAAATTCGATTTCGATGATTTGCAGTGTCGATATTAACTTGAATTCACGTCTGTAGAACACCAGATTTCACTTCCTTAGGTACCTTTTTGACGGATTTATGATAACCTCTTTGTTATTATTATTCCAAATGGGTTCTTACCTGACGCCTTTCGCATGACGTATGAAAACTTTTTCTTTATTTTCATTAACGTCGTGCCACGATTTAGCTAAAAAAAAAATCATCAGCTCATTTAAAAGAGGTAATTCTTTCAAATATAAAGTGTTATTAATAATAAATAGGTGAGAGTGACAAAATTGTTTTCTCAATATGAAAAAGCGAGTCAGATATGTCAAATGAGAGTTGAAATTAAGACACATACGGTTGGTGAAATTTAAAATTAATTTTACAAGTTTTCAGAAACAACCGGAAAAAATATTGTTACGTTTTTAGTAAGTTAGCTCGATGATTTGCCAAATCCTTCGAGTCCGATCACTGAATTGTTAAATAAAAGTAGCCAACTATATTTGCAGTTTCTAATTTACCACGAATTGACTCAATGGTACTTTATTCCACAATAACTAACTTTATAACTTTATAAAAACTTTCACAATGTAGTGTCATCACCCACTCGTTCCCTTTACGACTGAATAGCTGTGCAGTTGTGTTTCGCCCTAATATAATCAATCGACTATTCGCAACTGCCTCCTGAAATGATCGAATTGTTCTCTATTACGAATGTTCTCGATTCACGCTCTAGAACATGCCAGTTATCGGCTTCTCTCTTTCATCTGACATTTGCTTAACATTTTTGCCACAATATCTTGACTTTTTAAACGAAACATTAAATTCGATTTCGGGAAAAAGCTATAAAAATTGGGCTCTTTTTGTATAGATTCGATTTTCTGTCAGAGTATATTTGATACCTTAGATTCCAAATTATAGAGCCGTATATCAGAGCAGATCTTACTAATATTGTGAATAAAATTTTAGTGACGTAAGGTTTCTTGAATTCTTTTCATTCAAAATATCTTTGGCTTTGTTGATCGTTACAACAATGTGAAGGTTGAAACTCAGTTTAGGATTTAGGATCCATAGTGATATCCAGATCAGAAAAATGGTGAACTCGTTCCAAATTACACTTATCTATTGTCTAAGTGGCAGTCTGTACAATTCGTCGGGAGAAGCTCAAAGGTTTAACATTTTTTTATTTTTTTTCTTTACACCATTCAACCGTGCTGTGTAGGTCTGATTGTAGCAGGATATCTTCATTTGTCAAAGTGTAAAATATATAAAGTTTTACATCATCCGCATACATTGAAATTTTTGAAAATTTTATATAAGAAATTAAATAATATATCTCATTTATAAATAGTGCAAAATGAATCGGTACTAGATGGCTCCCCTGGGGTACTCTTCAAGAAGTATAATTGGAATCTGAAATGGAATTTTTAAACATTACCCTTTGAGTTCAATCATACTGAATTATGAGGAGACACATACTCAAAATTTTGAATGGAAACCCAGTAAGTCAAGTTTCTTCATAAGCAACAAGTCACACACTTTGTCCAAAGTTTTGCTGATATCAGTATATATCACATGAACGCTGATGTTATCTCTGCATGCATTGATGGTGTACAAATTGAGCTCAAATAAATTGGTAGATTTTTAGATTTTCCTTTCCTATAATATAATGGAGGAGATTGAATGAGTCAAATGATATGTGATAAGCGATACAAATAATTTTGCAATTGCAGAGAGTTTAGCTATTTTCAAAACTGTGGGTCCTTCAAAGTGCCATGGTTGAGTTGGTGCCTTATAAACACAAATATGTTTAGGAAAGTATTTTTCAAATAGGTTAACTCTAAGTTGAATTGCGCAAAGCTTTGATCGAATTTTTCTTTTCATTCGAATGAAATATCACAGTTTTGAGATCTACGAACCGCCAGTAGTCGCTGGAATCCGAATCTGGCGAATACGGTGGGTGTGGAAGCAATTCGAAGTTCAATTCATGTTATTTTACTATTGTTTTAACCAGCATTTGGTCGGGTGTTGGTAGGTATGTAGGGTACAAATTTCAATAAAATAATTGTGAAAAAATCTTTAAAAAATTTAAAGCTATTTTTTTCTTTTACTTTCAAAGAAGGCAACACAGTCTTGCAGAAAATTTATATCAGATTCTGGAACAGCCTCATAATATTCTGTCCGTCAACTAAGAAATCCGAGGTATATTTTGCAAGTCAAGCTGTCAAGCCTATATCATAGTTACTCTGTAAAATACTTTTAAAGCCCGTGAATCGAGAAAAAAGAGCGAAAAGCTTCAATTTTTTTTTTGGGTCGCTAGCGATCAGTCCTATGAATTGTTTATCAAAAAATGAGAAATCTAAAACCTTAAGGTTTCAACTAAAAGCGTTATTTATGATCTTACTACGACTATTTTTCACAGATTTTTTTTTCAGGATTATTTTCTCTCTTTCGGCTTAGGTATTAAAACATTTATCCACAGAAAGTGATGTCTGTCGTAAGAGGCGACTAAAACTTAGTAGTACCCGTCACAGTGGAGTCTTTAAAATGGAACAACCTGGAATTTTGTCTGGCCCAAGTCTGTTTTGCGGTTACAAAAACAACAACAAGGAACCTAATCTATTTCTTCATAATAAAAAGTTTCCACTTCTGTTCCACTGAAGAGCAAACTGCCTAGAAATAAACAAACAACCCTGAAATAATGCCGCAAATTTGACACCCTTGTTAAAGGGCGGAATAAAATTCAATAACAAAAAAGAGCACCAATATTTTTCAAATTTCTTCGTTTCATTTTAATGAGGGAAGTAAACCATACGTTTGGCCTTATCACCCATCACCATCAATCGTTTCGAAGGTGTCACTTAAAGTGCTAGGCTTTTTTTGGAATGTTTTCACTTCAATTTGAGCAATTTACAAAATATTTGCTTGTCTACATTTTAGTGGTTAAATCTTTACAAAATTATTCCACATTCAAGCAATACGAAGGTGCACCCTCAAATATAGAAAATAATTCAACCATTTTTGCGCCACTTTGAAGTGGGTTAAATGCGTTTGTAATAAACACTCATGCTCACCCATTGGGCCGCAACGTCGATTTGGATTTAAATTTTACTTTTACGTAAAAGGTCATTCGTGTGTAAAAATTCTTCAACTTCAATTGCCACATAAATTCCACAAAGTCTAAATCATACAAATGTGCGCGCTCATACACGTCAGCCCAGATTTGCTACGTACGTTTGCCCCCTCTACCACTGGTCAGTATGTGTCTGTCACATTAACTGAAATGTATTTGTGTACGCTTTTGACACTTTGTAAAATCAAGCCGCAAGACCTTTTAAATGAAAATTTTATGCCCCAGCGTATAGGAGGCAATGACATATCCTTGTGCACATGCTGTGTATGTAAGCCAACCTATTGACATCAACAACAATGACGGCAGACGCCAGTCGACAAATATGTTAAGTGGAATGGTCATTCTATGTCCTAAACTGACAATGTGCTGACAGGAAAATGCCATGTCTCGTAGCTGTCAAGGCAATAAGAAATAACGAAGTTACGCAAAAACTTTCTAGGAATCAAAAACGGACATATTTAACAGATTTATACACAGTGGTGGTCCTGCAATTAGAAACGACTTCGCCAAATATCGTTTTGCAAAAACTTTTAGTTCACCACATCAGTACTTTTCTCAAAAAAAATAAGATTCGAATTAAAGAGATTGAAAATGGTAATTATTAGTTGGCTTAGTTGGCATAACCGTCCTCTATACAGGCGCAGAGTTTGCTCGCGATCTGTTGCTTAGTTTCTCTATAGTGCTAATCAAAATGAGTGATACAGTGCATATAGGGATGATATGAATTCTAAGTGTCATTTTGGCCATTTTTAATATGTCATGATCTCTAATTTTTTTCATTGTATTCAGTAATGTTTACAATTTCATCCATGGACCACCATTAACGTCGTGAACTTGTTGATTTTGCCTTGGAACAACTGGAAAATGATAACAATTTTTTTAAGAAAATCATCTTCTCCCATGAGGCTCAGTTTCATCTGAGTGCGAAGAAAATACCCAAATTATTCATGGACAACCATTACATTCACTTAAATTGACACTTTGGTGTGATTTTTGGTCTGCTGGAAACATCGGTCCGTACTTCTTTCGAAATGAAGCTGGTAGCACCGTTACTGTTAATGGAGTGGGCTATAGATCGATGATAACCAACTTTTTAGTGCCACAATTGGAAGAAGTTGATCTTAACAACAAATGGTTCCAACAAGACGGGGGGCTACGTGTCACACAGCACGTGCAACAAACGAATTATTGTGAGAAAGGTTTGGAAATTCGATTATTTCACGAAATTGTGATTTATCACCATTAGACTACTTCTTGTGTGGTTATTTGAAGTCATTGGCCTTTAGCAATAGACCAGACTCTCTTCAAGCTTGAAAAGTCAATATTAAACCTGCTATTCATGACATACGACTTGATTTAGTGGAAAAAATGCACAAAAATTTGGTTCACCGAATTCGTTACGGCAAAAGAAGTCGTGGAAGCCATTTGAATGATGTTATATTCAGAACTTAATTGTATCGCGCTCTGGTCACTTTCAAACCTCCACAAACGGAAATTAACTTCGCTAAATGGAAGCAAGTGTGGACTAAAAATGGTCATTTAAGTTAAAGGGAGATATCCCCTGAACTTTCGGTGTATGCACTGCAACTGCTGAAAAGATAATTATGAAGAACTTGACATAGAAGTTAGTAATCAAGTTTTGGAATGGTGTCTTCTAACGGAGTCCAACGTAAAAATAAAAAAAACTGTTGATCACAAGTAGAGCTCCCGGGTATCGAGCACTGCGAGCAGCTCTTTGCTCGCTCGATACTCGCTTATTGCTTAACTGCAATAAATAAATTTAAAATTAATAAAAAAAAAAGTCTTGAGAAAAAAGTAAAAGTAAAACTCGCAATGCTCGTGCTCGGCTCAAAAAATTTTCGAGTAATGAGCAATGACCATGTGAGCGAGTGATCGTTGCTCAAATGCTCGCACTCCTCTAAAATTTTAAGCGAAATCTGTAGCTCTGAGCTGGTGTTTCGCCAAACGGTAAATAAAGATTATTATCTTAACGTTAGGTAGTAGTTTAGGGCAAAAATTCGTCGGAAAATGGCTTTACCAAATAGTTTTTACCACGATAACGCACAATCTGAATAGGCTATCATTGTGAATGAAACTCGCGGCAAACATTTAACAAATAACATTGAATAATCAACTTACTTGGCTCCGGTCGACTTTTTCTCTTTCCAAAACTCAAATTATCACTTTGAAACAACCGTTTTCATATGAAACAAAACAGTAAAATAAAAACTAAATAAATTTGGAATGAATAATAAATATTCCAACTCTAAACACCTACAATTGTCAAAGAAGGTATAATGATTTAAGATCTGTCCCTTTCACTTTAGTTCGATCCCCAACTTTGCCTGCTCCTAAGCCAGATTAACTATCCGGTCCATGATCTCTGATTTCACTTCTATACTTTTATATCCATGAATTTTTCTTGAATTTGGAAACAGCAAAAACTCATTGAGAATAATTTCTGAACTGTATAGTAGGTGACCGAGTAACCGAAGTTATGTTATTTTTTACTCTGCCTTGATTTGCAATGTTTTTTCTTGATAATTTGTTTTACGAGTACTTGCTTGGGTAATTTTTTCCATATATTTTGGGTAATATATTACCAGCTAATCGGAAAGCAGCAACCATCAATTCTTCTTTCCATAAGTGATTGGGTTGGTTAAAGTGTTTTCTCGAAGATGTTCAAAGAATTCCTTAAGGGATCGACTGAAAGTGAACGGAAAGGTCAGTGGGAGTGTATCTGTTGGGAAGCCGCAGTCAGTTTAAGGTTCCGGCTTTTAGATTTATGATGAATTTAACAATCTGACTTGGATGCAATCAAAAAGGCAGAAAATCAACTCTTTGATAGCTTCGTTTTGCTGATAAACACATAACGAGTAAGTTTATAGAGCTCTATATCGTCGAGTTATATTTTAATAAAGCCCATTTGGGAGCCGATCATCGCAGTCGCTGGTACCTGCAAAGCAGATGATCTTGGGAGATTTGAACTCCATTGAGCACCATTGCCAAATTTTCCCAGTGCGAGTTCTGGTTTTTTATTTATTACAAAAACAATTTCGAGGTTCCCTACTTTTTTTTAAGGAAAAAAACGCAGAAAATTCAAATTTAATTGGGATGGTTATTATCATTCGAAAGAACTTTCTTGGCATTTATTTATTGAAGATTATTTCTTTCAAATATTGGCCGCAGCTACGTCTCAGATGGTCCATCCGTTGAGTCCAATTTTCGATGACTCGATCGAGCATTTCGTCTGGTAACTGGTGAATGACACGCGTGATGTTTTGCTCCAAGGCCTTAATCGGAGCTGGATTTTCTGCATAGACTTTAGACTTTAAATATCCCCACAGGAAGCAGTCTAACGGTGTGATATCACACGATCTTGGAGGCCAATCGACCGACCCAAAACGAGAAATTATCTGCTCACCGAAGTGTTCTCTCAATAAATCCATTGATTGATGCGATATGTCCGAAGTAGCGCCGTCTTGTTGAAGCCAAATGTCGCGGAGATCACGAGCAGCAATTTCAGGCACCAATAGTCGGTTATCATGGCGTGATAATGGTCGGCATTGACGGTTACGTTCTCACCGGCATCATTTTTGAAGAAATATGGACCGATGATTCCACCGGCCCATAAACCACACCAAACCGTTAATTTTTCTGGATGAAGTGGCTGCTCTTGAATTTCCTTAGTTGCTCTTCGTCCCACATGCGGCAATTTTGATTGTTTACATACACACTAAGCCTGAAATGGACCTCATCGCTGAACAAAATTTGGTTCGAAAGCGTCGGATCTTCTTGGAACTTTTTAAGAGCCCATAGAGCGAAGTGATGTCGCTTGGGAAGGTCGCTTGGGAAGCGACTTCAGTTCTTGCACAAACTGTTTTGTATGCTTACAATTTAAGATCTGCACGTAAAATGCGCCAAGTAGTTCCATACGTCAGTCCGGGTTTCTGCGAATGGCGCCGAATCGACTCTCCACGGTCTTTGTGTACACTCTCATCTACGGCCGCTATATTTTCTTCACTGCGTGCTGGACGTCTCATGATGGGTGATGGTGTTGCGAATAGTACGCTCAGTAAGCCGATTATATTGACCATAAGTTGAGCGAAGCGCGCGAAACACATTCTTTACAGAACGTGAATATTCGGAATAAAGTTGAATGATTTGTAAACGTGGTTCAGGCGTAGGTCTTTTCATGATGAAATGCCAAACAATACTGAACAAAAAGAACATGACAGCTTGACGCGGCTCACGCGTGAGATGTCAAAAAAACGCTATTGAAAAAAGTACTTCTAATTGGATCACCCTTTATATAGTTCGTAGATAATCTCATATTCTACTTGTACAAGTATTTAGTTCTAAAATGTCATAAATGGCGGTTTTCATATAGTTTTTAATTTTTTTTTAAATATATTGTACCAGTGTGTGTTTTACGTGGGACTTATTTAAATCAACACTGATTTGGCGAAGGAAATTATACGTCGGAGGAGGTATATGAGAGCAGCTGTAAGCCATCATCTAACGTTGAAAATATAGATTTACGTAAAGTAAGTACTAGTGAGGATGAAAACAATGTTTTGTATCTTGAATCAGACAATGAAAAACAACCTGGTGATGGCATAGGTACGAATGTAGTTGAGAAAGAAGCTCAACGAAGGGGTAAGCTTTGATCCTAAATTCGAAATGCCTCTGGAAAGGGCACCCGATATTATTTTCTGATTTCTACTGAGTTCAATGTTTTTAGAAAGTTTTTTTCCAAAAAATTTGTTCATTTTTATAATGGCTACACACTGGAGGGATACCAAAGAAGTACTTGTTGTGTCTAATTGCCATAAACTGCTAATTACAAATGTAGAGAGAAAACAGAAGGATGGTAAAAAGAAGTAAGTTACTAGCCCCTTAGTTAGTGTGGACTGTAATCGAATAATGGACGTTGTACTGAGCCGATCAGAAAACAGCAAATAAGATATTTTTCAAAATTTTTATGCTTGCAACTGTTTATTGCTTGCATTGTACCTGAAAATAGCAAGCTCAACCGCAAAAAAACCATTTCAGTTTATAGTCCAAGCAGCTGAATCCATGATTGCAGAAGGAACTAAATACAAAAAGCTGAAGATCCGACGGACCGGTGGAGGACCATCTAAACGCTAACGTACAGAACTCCCGAGCATAGGCGAGCATTTACCCATACAAAGACACTCCCCACGAGGAGAAACGAGAACCAACAGTGATATATTTTCACATTTTGAATATTCCTCGCAGAGCGGGAGTTGAACTCCGTTGCGGAAGTGCTGATAAATAAAATATTAAATCCTTGTCGTGAATATCTAATGAACAAATCTTGATATATATAAATATATTTATAAATTTAAATGTTTATATACATACATCAACGCTCATTTGGTTCTCAGCTACCACTCCCTCCAACCGTTGCTTATCCTTTTGGCTTTTGTGTTATGTATCTTTTCAGTTTAATTGAATTTTATTGCCTCACGTCAACATCAGAAGACAATATGTGCTACCGTCTCAATCCACAACGCTGTCAACCTTTTCCCGAATACTCCTATATGCATATGTTTGATTGTGTGATGCGCTACGTGTGTGTGTGTGTGTGTGTATGCCTTTCCATTCAAGCGCCATCATTGTCAGACTCTTTTTAATTCGCTTGACTGCCTACAAAGTTAAATATATTATATGGGTGGGACGAGAATTATGGGTATATATGTATATATTTTTATTATACTTATATACATATATTCACTTGTATACTCGTATATAACATATTCTTAGTGGTTTTGCATACATTGTAGCATTAAATGTGTGTATTATAACATGAGCACTTTGTGCTCGTTTCCTTGGTTGCTCTTCATTTTGAGTTTTCATGGTTGCATTTTATTATTTATGATTATTATGATGTGCAGCTATTTTGTTTTATGTCATTCTTGTGTGTTAATTGCTTGGATGAGCATCTAATTGGGGGTCCAAGTTGGCACTTAACTACAAAGCCAATAAAAACACACCAATAGAGTGTGTGATATGTGCCTAAGTTGAAGGAGATTTACGTATGCATCTGTGGAATTGCCGTCTGAAGTAGAGAGCTACAGAAATCTGAAATTTTAATGTCTAGAAAATAAGTGAGCTGAGGGAAATAAATGTAGAGAGAAAAAGGAAGAGAGAGATATTTATGATGCTAGATGGAGAGCTAAACCTTTTTAGTTGAGAGTTTTTGAAATAAAAATTAAAAAAAAAAACAAAATGCATATAGATGAAAAATCAAAAACTCAAGTTTTTAAGTCTATTTTGATAATGAAAAAAGCTTAGAGAAAAAGGACTTATTACTTACTTAATTGTTCTGGTATGGCTCTTAGGTCCCCAAGTCGTGTAAAGTCGTAAAATATTCAATAACTAGCAAATAACATGCTAAATATTTAAGAAAAAAAAAACGTTTTAGTGAAAATAAATAACTAATAACGAAAATCTGAAAATATGTATGAAAATGTTGGCCGATATTGATAATAGTTTTACACATCAGAACTTTTCAAGTTTTGTTTACTTACCTTAAGCATATACTTCTTAAAAAATATATAAATGAGTTTTGGAAAAACAAATTTTTGTTTCTTCTAGTACCTTACGCGAGTCAAAAATATACATGATGTTTTGCTCAAGCTTTTGCATAAAATTTTTGAAATTAATTAGGGGATTAGGCCACTCTAGAATTTTTGGAAAATAGATGTTTTTTCTATTGATACATTATGGTCTGAAAAATGTTATCCCGAAAGATTATGACAGATAAAAATTTCTAAATGCCCCATTTTCGTTCTCTAGTTGAAGCGTCTGCTTCAGTCAGTAAGGCATACTCAAAAGTTTAAACGCATTTATCTCAAATCTGCCTTTTTCAAGTTGCCCGGAAACATAACTCAAACAATTTACAACCGATTCACTTGAAATTTTGACAGCATCATCAGAAACACATTATCTACAGAAGTACGTAGGATCTTTTTTTATCTTGAAAAGTTTTTGTTTTTATTAACAAATTTCCAACAATTTTTTAGGCCAAACTGTTACTTATTCCTTTAGAGACCCGCCACTTTGTCAAAAATCCCACGCATTTATGTAGCTATTGCTATTTACAAGCGGAAACCGTTCAACAACTTATTAAAATAAAAAAATTACAGGAGCTGTGTGCCCGGCCGTGGTTCCCGAAAAATTGGAGACATCCTAGGGAGAACGCTGTATAGCCGCCATTTTTAAATTAATTTTTCTTAAAAACTAGTTATAAGCAATTAATAGCATGTATAATAAATGCCTTTTGTTAAAAACTAGATTTATTTAATAGTTTTCCCGAAAAAAAAATAAAAAACGCATATTCTGTGGCCCTCTAGAGTGGCCTAACCCCTTAAGTTCAAAAAGCTTTAGTCAAAACTAACTATTATTCAATATTACCCGCTTAAGACTACTTGGGAGTAATTCTTAGCCGAATAAATTTTTTTTTTTTTTGAATTAGACAAAAAAATTTCGTTGATGAAAGTTCCGTATTGAATAAACATAGAATCAAAAAAGAAAGAATGGCTATCCTCAACCATGCCGAAGTCTTAAGTCCTTGTTGCATATTGCAAAATTCGATGTTGATAATCCTCAGTGTCAATATTAACTTAAGTTCATTTCTGTAGAAAACCAACTTTCACGCTGCTATAGTTTTTTTGGTGGGCAAAACCTATTACCTGAAAAAATCGGTTATATGGCTACATAGCCAGTCGATTTAGATGATTTTCAGTAACAATTTGCAGCTCATATTGTGTTTAGAATAACAAATTTAACGCTCCTAGATGCTTTTTCCAACTGAGTTTTGACCAAAGCCTCACAACTGAACAAATCGGTAGTATATATGCTATAGTAGTCTGATCTGACCTGTTCTGACAAATTACCGTTTAAACGTATAAGTGCATCTGTCTACCAAGTTAGGTTGGAATTTTGATATTGAAATACTTACATAATTCGGATTAAAGCTAATATACCATTTCATATACATGAAGGGTATAAAAATGTATAATTCTTTCGTTCCTGGTTGTTGGAACCAAAACCATATTGGACATAGGAATATTTCAAAATAGCTCACAATAAATCAGATTTTATCATGCCAATGGGGACTGCGGGATGGGAGAATTTGTCTTTTTCAAGGAACCTAATATTCTCTCTCTTCGCTTACGAGCATCCTTCAAGGCGAACTGGTGACATAAGAGTGATCTGTAGAACTATAATGAAATACAACGAGAGGTTACAGAATACACCCATATATTCGAACAGCCGGATGGCCATTAAAAATTGTAGGGAGATTTTAATCCCGCCGACAGGCCTTCGACATATCCATAATCTAGGTTCCCAACAATAGGAATATTTTTGGTAATAAAATAGCTGACTAGATTGCCAAGTTGGTAGCATCTTTTCGAAGTACTATTAAGCTTTTGCTATGTATATTTGGCGCTTTGTAACCGCTGAAACAATTTTCGGCCGAGCTCCTGCTCCAATTTGGGATTTTGCGTCTTGATGTTTTTACCAACAAATAGTGGGACCCATACAACTATTCTAAGTCGTCTCCAAACGGTCGATAGATTTTTCATGAAGAGCCTTTTTCATGACAGAAATACACTGGGAAGTCTGGACATTCCCTACCGAGGGGCGACAGCAATTAAAAAATAATAATTTTCTATAATTTTGAATGTTGCTCGAGCCTGGACTAGAAACCAGGTCTTCCTGTACTGTCCTGTGTAGTACGCAATGCAATGGAATATGGTTCCTTTCTATGAAATCTAGGCATCAATTGTTAATGGTAAACTGGAATCTATACAAAAGCCCTTGATGTTATTCGCATTATGGAATTTAAACAGGAATGCGAATATGATATCTTCACTTACAAAAGTCTTTAACGCTTTATATTTGGTGTTTTATTCTTCACTAGATTGATAAGAGGTGGTATAACAGTGACCCGTTCCTAGTTAACTAGCTCAACTCTAGCATCCTTTTAAGGTCTCTTAGATACGTGAGAATTCTGTTATATTGTGCTCATGCAAAACAAGTTGTGAATGAATTTAATACTCATTTCTCCGGTTTGATACTGCCAGCTCTGAATCAGGAAATATTTACTAAGAGTTTTAAATAAATAAGCGATCTGTTAGTGTTTAGTGGAAAAGAGAAGTTTAACCACGACATTTCCCGATCGGTGTTGGATTCAAACCGATCCGTAGAGTCATTGGTTTTCAGTCATCAAACCGATCCGTAGAGTCATTGGTTTTCAGTCACCAATCCGTGGAACTTTTAATTTATGTCAGTTGAAAGGGAGATAATTCTGGTTCGTCGTCATCGAAAAAAAGAGTGCTTCAATTAAAAACCTCAATGAAGTTTAAAAAATTAAAATATTTCTTAAGATTTCTAATTTGAAATAAAGCATTGAAATTTCCAACACTGCATGAACTCTCATTTCAGATAGTTGTACATTCATAAATATATATATATTTATGCCAAAGAATAAAGTAAAGATCTGTGAATGTTTTTGGATTTATAATTTGTGAGGGCGTTTTTAGTATTAATTCAATACTTGCCTTTGTTGTCTTTGCTTCCTTTCCTTTAATACCACTATTCTTTTCTTAAGCGTTCAAGGTGTGCTGTTCATATACTTATGTATATGGAGTATACATATATGTCTACACCTAAAATTATATTTATATATGTATGTCGTGTTGTATGTGGTATGTTGGGGTGTATTTCCGTTATATAAAATTTATGGCTGACTGATTGCACTTCATACAATTAGCTAAAACGGAAGCTAATTTATGTTGCGACAGTTTATGCTGAAATTAATGTATAACTAACTGAAGTGCTCATAAATCACAATACCGTACCCCGGAATTTACGCGCCTAAACGTTTTTAACATATGTACACACATATGTATGTTTATATACTCATTAATACTTTGAAAGTATTTATCAATAAATGAGGTTTTACTGAATGACGAAGCTAATTAATGTGGGTAAAAAATTGTCAAAAACAAAATATTTTCTAATTTATTACAATCAAAAGGGTTTAATGGCGTTTTTTTGCCTTAGCTAACTGACATTCATATATGAAATCACAAAATGCCTATGAAGAAGACAATATACGTATATCTATAATTTCAGCAAGAAAAAATGGTTCAATAAATACACCTCTTTTCCCATTTACTCCAATTTAAATATTTTCAACTTTATTATTATAAATTTAAGTTTGCGCGATGGCAGAACTCAACAGTTTTGTTACCGATTTTCTAAATAGCTCGACTAATGCACCTCCTAGCGGACTAGTTTAAGTTTCATGGCAACAACAACTTATAAAGGGTGATCCATTCCGAGGTTTCCTAATTTTTAAAGGAAAAAACACAGACAATTCAAATTTAATGAGGATGTTTATTATCATTCGAAAGAACATTCTTTCGCATTTACTTTTTTGAAGATTATCTATTTCAAATGTTGGCCGCGACCACGTCCCAGACGGTCCATCCATTGAGTCCAATTTTCCTTAACCCATTCGAGCATTTCGACTGGTAACTGGCGAATGACATGCGTGATGTTTTGCCCCAAGGCCTGATTCTCCGCATAGACTTTAGACTTTATATATCCCCACAGGAAAAAGTCTAACGGCGTGATATCACACGATTTTGGTGGTCAATCGACCGGCCCAAATCATGAAATTATCTGCACACCGAACTGTTCTCTAAATAAATCCATTGATTGATGCGATGTGTGACAAGTGGTGCCATTTTTTTTTTTTTTTTTTGAAACCAAATATCGCGGAGATCACGATCTGGAATTTCAGGCATCAAATAGTCGGTTGTCATAGCGCAATAATGGTCGCCATTGACGGTTACGTTCTCACCGCCATCATCTTTGAAGAAACATGGACCGAGGATTCCAACGACCCACAAACCACACCGAACCGTTGTTTTTTCTTTATGAAATGGTAGCTCTTAAATCTTTTCAGGTTGCTTTTCGTCCCAAATGCGGCAATTTAGCTTGTTTACATACCCGTTGAGCCAGAAATGAGCCTCATCGCTGAACAAAAGTTGGCTCGACGAATCTTCTTGGAACTTTTCAAGAGCCCATAGAACGAAGCAATGTCGCTTGGGAAGGTCGAGCAGCTTCAGTTCTTGCACAAGCTGTTTTTTTACGCTCGACGCAAACTGTGTCAATTCGTTTCATAAATCAGTCTGAGCTGCTGCGAACTGCGCCGAATCAACTCCCCACGGTCTTCGTGTACACTCTCAGCTACAGCCGCTATATCTTCTTCACTGCATACTGGACGTGGTCTATTCGGTCGAATATTATGCAATAATGAATGCTGGGTCTCAAGATGGGTGATGGTGTTGTAAATAGTACGCTCAGGATGCCGATTATATTGACCATAAGTTGAGAGAAGGACGCGAAACATATTCTTTTCTAATTTTAGGTCATTGAATGTTATCTACAGTTTCTATGAGAATATTTAGTAGAATATCTATAGAGAATATGCCTAGTGTTGGAACCAACAATTTTTGTGGGCAAACCTATAGATAAACGAGAGTACAATCTCACGTAATACATTTTCGAAAATGAAGCTGTAAGCTTAGGTTTTGTTTGTCTGGTTTGTGTTGAGCTGGCATCTATCTAGTTGTTTGTGCGAGAAAAGTCACCGTTGACACCACAAAATCGAGTGGGGCAGCTTACAAAGTGACATCTTTTCTGTACTGTACGTCATATTGATAGATCAATTCCGCTGATGCTTAAAGTCTCTGCTTATTGGGCAGATAGAAGAGGAAAGGTGTGTGACCAATACTTCTATACAGAGCACTGTCATAAACGGGCTAGTAAGCCTCTGCAATAATAAAACTCAATAAGAACTACCTCCACCAAGGCCTTGGAAGTCATACCATTACTATATGTATATATTATATATAAAGGGTGATTCAAGTAGAGCTATTTTTTTCAATAGCCTTTTGGATAATATTCGACAGAATAGACCACGTCCAGCACGCAGTGAAGACAATATAGCTGAGAGTGTACAGGAAGACCGTGGAGAGTCCATTCGGCGCCGTTCGCAACAACTAGGACTGACGTATGGAACGACTTAGTGCATTTTACGTCGATATCTTAAATTGAAAGCGTACAAAATACAGATTGTGCAAGAACTGAAGCCGCGAAATGTTCCCAAGCGGCGCCGCTTCGCTCTATGGGCTCTTGAAAAGTTCCAAGAAGATCCAACGTTTTCGATCCAAAATTTGGTCAGCGATGAGGCCCATTTCTGGTTCAATGGGTATGTAAACAAGCAAAATTGCCGCATTTGGGACGAAGAGCAACCGGAAGAGATTCCATAGCAGCCATTTCGCCTTGAAAGGGTAATCTATTAGGCAATACAGTGACATTTACAGAAATTAAATGTGTATATCAAAAAAGTTTGAATGTTGTGTATGAACGTATAAGAAGAAGAAAAACCAGCTATAACTAGAAAAGCGTTTGGTTCCTGGTTATACAGTTATAGAAGTGAATGAATTCAAGCTGACATTGCTGACGATAATGTCACCACAAATTCCCTGACACTTTTCAGCGCTTTAAAGTTTTGTTTAAAAGAGTGGTGGTTGGAGAAGCACTTGGGCATATAATAAAGTCGAGCCAAATCCGTATTTTTCCGTGCTTGGTGAAGGCAACGTTGAATCAATAATATCGCGTCAGTCATTTAAATCTTTTGTATAATGGCGACAAATGGAGACAACAAGTGAAACCAGGTCGCTCTCCAATTGATTTTCACTAAGCATTGGAGGTGGAGGTCTTCCTCTACCTTCTACTCGAAAACTTCAAGCACCGAGTTATCAGATGTCGTCATGTTCGAAGCCTTTGCATCATATATGTATTGTACATAGGACAAGAATATTAAGTGACTTGTAGAGTTTGACCTTTCTTTATATGTAAAGAACCACTTAGTCCAAAGTAGCACCTGTTGACAAGAGTGATTCGGCGCTGTAATTCAAGGTTGAAATTATTGTTTGTCTTAATGCTGGTTCTAAAATAGACGAAATTATCTTCAATTTCGAAGTTATGACCGTAACCATTTGATGCTCCCTGTAGGCTGAGAGGATAAGAATACACCCACGGCAATGAATTTTCATGTCGTACAAGGTGACTAAGATCCTGGTTAACATTCCAGAGCTGCATAGAAGTTTTATTGTTAGTAGTTTCGACTACGAAGTCCGACCCAGGATTTAAAAATGGTACCACGGGAAACAGGAAGCCCTCGGAGTATGCTCCGACCTGTTTGATAGGGGTAAAGCCCTTAGGGGAGTATCGCGGGGGCTGTGTTTTGAAAGGATGCCCGTTCCTAGAAAGGCAGAGGTGTGTGCTGACCTCGCTCCTTGCCAAGGTGGTAATAATTTGCATGATTTGCTGGCTTTGTGCGGACTTGCGTTGTGATTTCGCGGCGCATTTTTGCCATGCTTATGCTTGCTCAATGTTTATATTCGTGGGATGCTAATCAGCGTCGCAAAACTGATTCCTTGTACAAGGATATACTGTGAGGTTAGGTCGGCGACGGCAGATACTTACGATAAACCTAACGTATGTTGTTGTAACCATTTGATGAGGGAGCCAAAACTCAGCAGCTCGCAATATTAAGAATTTAGTTAAGAAAGTCTCAAAATATGAAGTGGTTCCCTACCGAACAGCTCTTATCAATTTTGATGGGTAGCAGTGAGTGTTACTATGAAGAGGGACATAGTTTTAGGCGCCAGCTAGGATCAACATTTAAAATTAGAGAAAATTAATTTTAAAAATTTAATTTTTCTCATTGTGGTTGTCCCTCGGCAGATACCGACCCCCCTTAGTGTATTCCTAACATGAAATAAAAAGCTCCTCATAAAAACCTATCAGCCGTTCTGTAGCGGCTTAGAGTAAACTCAGAAATCTCTATAAGTATTTTGTGTGAAAATAATCAAGATGAACCCCAAAAATTCGAGGAAAGGTTCAGCCGAAAATCGCATCGGCGGTTACAAAGCCCCATATCCATCCATAAAAACGTTTAGAAAATAACTGTAAAAATAATTCAAAATATTATAATTTCGAAAAAAAGGTATTAAAAATTTTCATATGTGACTAACTGCACCACAAAATTTAAACTCGCAAGTGTTTTTATCGCACGATAATCCAACGGCTGTTGACAAAATAATGCTAATGAAAACCCATACAATAACTGTGTCGTTTATGGTGGGTGTCTCAACCGAAAAGTGTGCCGTTAACCAGCCTACCAGCGTATAAACGTGTGTGTTTTTCTTGTCAAAAACTCGTTTGGGTGTGTTTGCGGCGCCACTTAAATTATGTTTGTTTATTTACAACATTTCTGGCTTGAATACTCGATAGCATTTGCCATTATTATTATTTTTGTTCAATTGAATGACTGGCGCTTTGATAGGTGTTGACTGGTATGCTGGTGTTGTGACACTGATTGGCATTATCAATAATTCAAATCTCATCGCTGATTGAGTTTCACCCTCAATGGCTGTCTGGCTGTGTGTCATTATTCGGGTTTGTCTATCAGTTGTTCAACTACTCAATAAATGAAATTTATTTAGGACTTAATTCTTCATTGATTTTATGGAATTTATACCTTTATATAATATATATACATACATAAGATCATGCGTGATAAAAAGCATAGATTTGTATTTATTTATTGAAATATTTAAATGTATGTATGTGAGATAAATATTGTGCGGTGAATGTAACAAAGTAAAGCTTGAATCGCATGTAACTCAGGCGCCAGCCATATTTTGACTGTCAAAACCGTTTATCTAGTTTCATGCCCTGTGTGGCGAGACCTCACACATAATATTTCTATAATTTGTTGAATTCCACTACCATGTTTTTTGATCATTTACATATATGCATATACTTAAATATTAATAGATTTATTAATTTTACTTTATGTATAAATATTTTTGAGCTCCGAAAAAGCAGTGTTCTCATTAAAATTTCGTGCTTGCAAGATTATATATATGTATTTTATAAAGATTTTTTACTTTTTTACTTTTCTTATACTTGATGATCTCTAAATGACTTTAAGTCACCAAAATCGATTATTAAAAATTATCGAAGAAGATTAAAAGTATAAAAATAAAAAAAGACGAATTTTTTCTATGACTTATTACAGATTCAAATTATTCACACAAATATGAATTATTACTGTCACAAATACATATACATAATCATACAAAATTATCGAAACCTTAATGCCGAAGCCTTTATTAAGGGTAATCCAAGTAGCGGTACTTTCTTCAAGACCCTTTTTTTTTACAGATCACGCGTGACTCTTGTCAAGCTTTCATGTTATTTTTGCTTGGAATTTCGACGTGAAAAGACTTACCCAACTTATGGTCAACATAATCGGTCTACTGAGCGTACTATTCGCAACATCATCACCCTTCTTGAGACCCAGCACTCATTATTGGATAATATTCGACCGAAAAGACCACGGGTAGAGTCGATACGGCGACTCGGATTGACGTATGGAAAGACTTGGTGCATTTTATGTCGAAATCTTAAAATGAAAGCGTACAAAATACTGCTTGTGCAAGAACTGAAGCCGCTTGACCTTCCCAAGCGACATCGCTTCGCTCTATGGGCTCTTGAAAAGTTCCAAGAAGATCCGGGACGAAGAACAATCTGAAGAAAAAACAACGGTTTGGTGTGGTTAGTAGACCGCTGGAATCATCGGTCCATATTTCTTCAGAAATGATGTCGGTGAGAACGGTGAGAACCATCTATGGCGACCATTATCGCGCCATCATAACCAACTATTTTATGCCTGAAATGGAAGCTCGTGATCCTCGCGACATTCGGTTTCAACAAGACGGCACTACTTCACACACATCGCCTCAATCAATGGGTTTATTGGAAGGAAACTTCGGTGAGCAGATGATTTCACGTTTTGGGCCGGTCGATTGGCCACAAGATCGTGTGATATCACACCGTTAGACTTTTTCCTAAAAGGATATGTAAAGTCTAAAGTCTATGCAGACAATCCAGCTTCGATTCAGGATGTGGAGCAAAACATCACGCATGTCATTCGTCAGTTACCAGTCGAAACACTCGATCGAGTCATCGAAAATTGAACTCAATGGATGGACCTTCTTTGGCGTAGCCGCGGCCAACATTTGAAAGAGATAATCTTCGAAAAGTGTTCTTTCGAATGATAATAAACATTCCCCATTAAGTTTGAGTTTTCTGTATACATACATATGTGTGTTGAACTTATCAAATTTATTTTATTACTTGTTTTTCTAACAATTTTAACGTAAAATCTTATATCAGAAAATTGTTTGACGAATATTTTCCCTATAATTTTGCCTAATCTGTGAGTTTCGATGATTTCCAGTGTCCATAGTTAATTGAATTAAAATGTGAAGAATAAAAATTTCAGGTTTTTTGAAATTTTTTGACAGATTTTTGATCCAAAATCACAAATCTGAAAAAACTGTTGCATATATAATATTTGGGGTTCTGGTATATGTGGTAACTTTCGATTGAAATCTTTATATACATGCGATTATCAATTATTTTGGCGGCGGGAATCCTGGGTTCGAGCAACATCCAAAATTATAGATAAAATTTTTTTGGAATTGCGGTCGCCCCTCGGCAGAGAATGTCAAGCCCTCCGAGTGTACTTCTGACATGAAATAAAAGGCTTCTCATAAAAATCCATCGACCGTTCGGAGGCGGCTTATAATAAATTGTAGGTCCATTCATTTGTTGGTAAAAACATCAACACATAAAACCACAAATTATAGCAGGAGCTCGGCCGAAAATTGCTTCAGCGGTTACAAAGCGCCAAATATACATACATTATTCCTTCTATTAACCGGAATATATCAACGTCATCCGCTGTAATGCAGACCAATACCATACATCATTGATCTTTTGAAACCGTGAAAACACATTTTCTGTGACAAGAGCTGTACGTGACTTAAATCAAACTTTTTTGCAACCTACATCTGCGGAAATGTTAAATTTACTACACATTCCCAGAATATAATTCTGCATTGCCTAATGCTCTACAATGCTTTTCCTGATCCCAGCTTGAACATTTGTTTCATAATTATACCTTTCAAGAATATGAAATGGTATTTACCTTCGGTCCGAAGTAAGGAAGTACCAGAGGGAGAGCAATAGGAGAGACTAAAGAGCTTGGTTGATTCAGCCATGACCGTCGCTTTGAATGTAAACCATTCCCTCAGTTTTTAATATATTTCAGCGAAACGTGGTACAGAGATGCATTTTTATATTTATATGATCATTTGTGTTAACAAGCCAGATCAGACGACTATAACATATAGCCGCATACAAGACATTAGTTCAGATAAGAGGTGTTGGGTCGAAAATCCGCCAAAAACATTTTCCACGCGTAAATTCAAATAAGTATTTGTACTGAAAATTATCGAAATTGAAATACTATATAATATAGCCTGAATCAATTCCTTCAAATATGAGGTTTCGGGCTAGAAATTCCTGATACTCTACACATGTAAATTCACAAAAAAAAAATTTGAAATGGAGCAAAAAATTTGATATATTCATAATCTCGTCAGGGCCGAAAATTTCTTTCTTTCTTGTTTCTAGTTATTCTTTGAACAATATGCCTCGATAATATCATGACTGATAATATCATGAACTCCCGGGTTAGGATTTCAAGAATATATTCACGGTAAGCCTGTCGTAAGAGGCGACTAAAATCCAATAGTTCCCGTGACAGTCGGGTCTTTATACTGGAACGATCTGGATTTTTATCCGGCCAAGGACTGTAGTGACAGGCAATATTCTACGAAGCGAAATTAGGTAATTTTTTTGCGATTACAAAAACAACATAATATCATGATTTTCGCAGGGATTATTTCTCTTGATTTCAAATCAATCACGAAACTTGTTCATAACCAAAGTTTTCCTCAGAATAATATATATTCGAAAAAATTATTTTTATGTTTGGATTTATTGGAAAATTTTATTCTATAATTTTGGATGTTAGTCTGGTGCCTAGAGCATGAGTAGTCCGAGTGTTAATCACTTTACTACTGCGCTGTATACCAAGAAAAATAGTACAGTGCTTCCATATAACTCATAGTCTACGGTAATGGAAAGTTTACCAAGCGACTTTAGATCTTTTTTTTTTTTTGATTCAGTCCATGGTCATAGTTTAAGAGTCGTTACAATGCTCTTGTATACAATAAAATATCCATAAATAAGTTATTTTTTCAATTGGATTTTATTAGAAAGGGCCAGATGTGCATTTGTAATATTTTTTTTTTTTTTTTTTTTTTTTTTGATTAATTTAGGAGTAAAAAACAGTATTTATTCATTGGGTTCGTTCTCACTTAACAATGAGCTCCGTATCCTCATACTCGTTTGTATGCTGAGAATTATTGGAAAATTGTGTTACGTAAACAACACTTTAAATATTACCAATTCACAGCATCAGAGGTCTTCATGTGAAGCTATATAAATACAATTAATATACCAGCACACATATGGATGTACATGGATATGTACGAATGGTAATGAACACATAATAAATTTTTCAATTGCTACTTACACAAATAAATAAACTAATAAATGCAGAAAAGCGACAATCATCATTGAGTGACAGCGTACAAATCATTTCAATTGCCGGCTTGTCAATTCAATTAATTTAAATTGTATTACAATGTACAACAAACAGTGATTTTCACTGTAACTTACAAACTTCAAGCCAAACAAAAAGTCCCTTAACCGCGGCCGCCAATCAGGATGGAATGAAAACTGACACAAGTTCCACTATGCAATTACGAGTGCACAATAAGAATGCGCGTATGTACGTAAGTAAATATGTATATATTTATGTATATACATTTATGAAAATACGTAATCATGCATTACATACATATGTACATATATATGTATGTACATAGTAGTTGAGAAATATTAATAATTCTGCATTTAACCTTTGTTGGACGCGCATAAATCAGAATTTATTAAAAATTAACAGTGCACAAACATATGTATGTACATACTATGTTATATATAATATACATATGTACTTGTATGTTTACATACATATATATACTTACGACATATTTACTTGAAGTAATTGCTGTAGCACTTTAATCAGCAACACAAATTGACAAGCATTATGGATTCCATGATTGTGAAATATTTCGCTGTCAGTTTTATCTGTTCATATTGTCAATCGTTGACAATTAAATAAATGAACACAGAAACGAGTTTGTAATTGATAATATGGAGTGTACTCTTGTTGGTCATAAATTAATTAAAAATTTGTTTTGGAATTTGACAGCTTGCACTCTGTATAAAAATTTCAAGATTTAAGTGCATTTTTACTGTTTGTTTATTGAGGCACTGAGCAACTCCATATCCATGGGCATGGGAACTTTTTCAATAACTGATATTAATCAATGAAACAGCCCTGAAATAATCAACCGAGAATCATTACGGATGATCTAGTTTTAAAGAAAAAAAACACAGAAAACTCTAATTAAATGGGGAATGTTTACTATCATTCGAAAGAACAGTCTTTGGCTTTTTTTTTCTTTTTTTTTTTGAAGATTATCTCTATCAAATGTTGGCCGCGGTTACGTCTCAGATGGTCCATCCGTTGAGTTCAATTTTCGGTGACTCGTTTCAGCATTTCGACTGGTCACTGGCGAATGACAACCCTGATGTTTTGCTCCAAGTCCTGAATCGAAGCGGTATTGTCCGCATAGACTTTAGACTTTACATATCTCCACAAGGAAAAGTCTAATTATGTGATAACACACGATCTTGGTGGCCAATCGACCGGTCCAAAATGTGAAATTATTTGCTCACCGAAGTGTTATCTCAATAAATCCATTGACTGATGCGATGTGTGAGAAGTGGCGCCGTCTTGTTGAACCCAAATGTCGCGGAGCTCAAGAACTTAAATTTCAGACATAAAATAGTCGGTTATCATGGCTCGAAAACGGCTGCAATTGACGGTTACGTTCTCACCGACATCATTTTGCAAGAAATATGGATCTATTACTTGTTTACATACTCATTGAGCCAGAAATGGGTCACAATGGGCTGAACAAAAGGAAGGCTTAGGAAGGTCAAACGGCTTCAGTTCTCGCACAAGCTATATTTTGTACGCCTTCAATTTATGATGTCGACGTAAAATGCGCCAAGTTGTTCTATACGTCAGTCCGAGTTGCTGAGAACGGCGCCGAATCGACTCTTCATGGTCTTCGTGTATACTGTCAGCTACAGCCGCTATATTTTCTTCACTGCTGCGTAGTCTAATCCGTCGAATATTATCCAATAATGAATGCTGGGTCTCAAGATGGGTGATGGTATTGCAAAGAGTACGCTCAGTAGGCCGATTATTTTGACCATAAGTTGAGCGAAGCGCACGAAACACATTCTTTACAGAACGTGAATTTTCGTAATAAAGTTGAATGATTTATAAACGTCATTCAGGCGTAAATCTTTCCATGATGAAATGCCAAACAATACAGAACAGAAATAACATGACATTTCACGCGGGATCTGTAAAAACAAAGGCTATTGAAAAACGTATCTCTTCTTGGATTACCCTTCACAACTGATTTTTGATTTATTTATGTTTTCACTCTCACGCATAAGCTATTACGTCCTAAGTTTTACTGGGAACGCTAATATTTTTTTGTTCAAAATAAAGAGTCGCATAATAGTTTAAAGGCCACCCTAATTTTCAAAACTATTTTTTAGAATAATTTATCTTTCACCACAAAATATACCTCAGTTTCAACGATAACCTATCTATTCGAGTGAAATTTCTTACTCATGATCATATTTGTTGAGGTCTGCGAACAATCAGAGTAGTTCCTGGGAGCCAAATATTATGCATACGATGGATGTGGGGATAATTCGAAGCCCAATTCGAGAAATTTTGCCGTTGCTTTCATTGACTGCTACAAGTCAAGGTGCGTAGTCTTGATGAAACATAATTTTTTGTCCTTGCTTTTGTTTCTTTCCAATTTCGATTTTCATTGAATATTACATCACGTACATCCCTGAATACAGAGGCCAAAACCTACCCATTCCAACTGAACGCACTACTTTCGAGCTCTTTTTACGAGATTCACCTGTTGTTATCCAATGAGATGACGATCGCTTCAAATTTCGGAATGAAGGGATGGATTCATGTTTTCTCCGTTATTTCATATAAAAATAACAAATTGTTTTGTTTAAAGATGGTTAAATACTGCTCAGTATCATCAGACCGTGATTGTGTTTGATCAACAATGAGCAAATGTCGATTGTTTTGGTGTTCTTTGAGGTGTGGCTGTCTCATTTGAACGTATACTGCATTGTGCGCCATCAGTTTCTGTACGAGCACGTTTGAAGTCAGTAAGATAATGTTTTATTGTTGTCCCTGGTGAAATGAACTTTGTACAAAACTTGTTGGTCATTGTTTCAATTCAACGGCATTTTTCGCCATCAAGAAGCAGTGTAAAATACAAAAAACACGAAATTTTCTTTTTAGTTATTTTTAACTGAAAAAGGTGGGATCAGTTTGAGCATAGTATCTCAAAAACTTTTGAGTAGTTATAAAACTTTGACAGCTTTTTTTTGAAGCTTAGCACTAACTGAAAATACAGTGAAAGCAACAAAGCTACTATATGTTAGGCTTGGGACTTTTCAACAAATGTGTTAAGTGCTTTTCATCTGTCACAAAACCAATTATACAAAACGTTCCAAAAATAAGCCTTTTCAATGAATCGATTTATTTCTTTTTTTAATTTCAAATGTGAATAATTTCCGGACACTGACCGAGGAAAATCAACCATCGAGGATTGGTATGCTAAGTTATGTCAGCGACTATTTCCTGCTATCAGATCTCAAAAGAATGCTCGCGAGGAAGAAATTTTCGTCGAATGAAGAGGTGATCACCGAAACTGAGGTCTAGGTTAAATCGTACTACAAAAAAGCGAAGCGAAGGTTAAATCGTACTACAAAAATTGTATAAAAAAGTTGGAAGGTCGCTATAATCAATGTATCACACTTGAAGGAAACTAACATATGTTGAGTTAAAGAAATTAGCGGAGTGAGAGAAAAATGCATTTGGTCTGTTTAACAACTTTATTCAGAGTGTCGTTTTACAAAATTGGTGTGATATTCTAAGCGGTTTTCTTTATGTATAATAACATTAACCTTATATAAAGCTTAGCTTATGTAAAGCTTAGCATAGATAAATATGCGATTGGTTTGTAGTATTGCATTCAGATTTCAGCATGTTGAATAAAAAATTAATTTTGTCAAAAAAAAAGTGTTTTACTATGTTAGGCTTCGGTAGACTTTTCAATTGTTATGTGCACTTGAAAGTGTAAAATGAAATTTTATTCGATTGCTTTCGCCTCAGTTTTATAATTTACTGGTGCCCAACCATTCTATATATCCCATTGTATGCTTATAAGTCCGAAATAATTTGCGTTTCGATGAACTTTGTTTTTCCTACACGATATCATTAATGGCCTAGTTCACTGCTCACAACCCCTTGAGCAAATAACTATACTCTCATATTGAAGTTATTAAAGCTAATAACTCCCTTGTGTCTTTATATACACATACTTAATAGAATCTACAGGAATACTGATCTAGATTTCGGCATCCTGTGAGTGTGAGTGCTAATCATTTTATTTTTGGTTATATATTTTAAAGTATCTTAAACATTTAGTCTGTAAGTTCTCTTTTTAAAAATAGTCACAAGAAATCAAAGAAATAAAAATAAAAATTATTTGTAATGAATATGAATCGAAATTTAAAAAAGAAATAAATGAATTAATAAAAATTTTAACTTTTTCTATTCTTAATAAAATCCAAATGTTAAAAAATGTTTAAAGTTATTTTTCTTGCTTACGCCCATAAATTATGCAACATTATGCAACATCTCCTCTCATTTTTTTCTTCTTTGTATGATTTTGTAATTTTTATAGATAGTTTTACTGTTTTGGTCATTTGTTTTGTGAAAATTCGGATATAAGATATTACTTAGTGTGGCAAATACATCACTATGGTCAACTGAAGAGAAAAAGAAAAGCAACGGAATATGATGAATTATGTATTTTTCTCAGTACTTAGATTCTTTTCCGTTTAGGCCGCGCGAGGCTGAAATCTGTTGGTATTTGCATGCTCTTATAGATGCGGAATTTGGAATTGAGAGTGAAATTTGTTGAAAACTGGCCTATCTGTTAAACCATCTTATTACTACTGCTTCTAAAAGCAATGCAGGGATGTCAGGTTGAGTGAATTATGAGACAGATAACAATGCCATTTAAAAGCAAATAATTGCCAGTAAATTTGTAGATTAGTCTTTTAGTGTCATACGTTAAGCAAAGAGATTTTCTGATCCAAGGGAACTATATTGGAAACCAGTTCCAAAAAAAAATTCTGATTACTTTTATGGCAGGTTATAAAATTTGGAGGGGTGTGGTCCAGAACTACGCATACAAGTTTAAAGAATTTATTTTATATAATTTGAGAAATTATTTTATTTGTATTGGTCCTATAACTCAACTCGTGCGGTGTGACAATCGTTCCAATGTTCCGAAGATGCTTTGGAATGCTATTATTATTGTTCGTCTTTTCGAGAATATGTCATTCATTTACAGCATAAACAACAACATTTTTTTCACTGAAGTATGTCAAACTTTTAATCTTTGGATTTAATCTTCATTACTTTAATATGAGACAACCGCTGTCTAAAGTCATCGTACTGTGACTGCTGATGAAGAAATGGATCTATTCCGACAACCCGAGGTGCAAAAAGTCATTTGCCAAGCCTAACCAACTAGTGAAATTAACGGTAAATTATGCGAATATCTATAGCGCCATGTATTTGGTGGGATGAGAAGAGCGTGCTGTGTTATGATTTTCTAAAACCAGATGAATCGATTAATGGGGAACGCTACCCGCAGCACCACATCAAATTGAACGATATCCGAAAAACGCTCGGAATTTACGCCCAGACAAGAAGAGAGAATATTTTCACATATGAAATTTTATTCACCGCGTTCAGCCTGATGTTGAAATACTGATTATACTATTTGGAAAACAGCGGTTGGTTGCCCCTACTGACTGCCATTTGTTCCGGTCGATTTCGAATGCGTTCGCTGCAATACGGTTCACATCAGAAAAAAGCATCAAATTTTGGCATTTCTTTTGGAATGGAATTCACTTACTTTTAAAAAGATGGGAAAATGTTATAGCTTCAAATGGGCAAGTACTTTGAATAATACTATTGTACCTGTTTGTCTTAAATAAAGAGTTCGTTAGCCTTAACACACTGGGTGCACCCAAACCGATAGGTTTTTTGCTAAATTTTGTTTGCTAAATTGTTTTTTTCTAATATCTGTTCATTTATAAAATGTATATTCATATAATACTGGTACATTTTCAATTGACTCTTTATTCGAAACTATTTTTTTATAGCATTACTTTTTTCTGACTTGGTAACTTTTTTACTGCCTGCACCGCTGACGCTATTTCCGTCCGATCTCCTTCTCCAAGTAGTTGAAGTAATATTAATCGTTTCTGAAGAGAAATATTGCAAAACTCTCAAGTGCACTGATCTCAACATAAATAATTACTGCGACAAATGATTGACTTTATCTACGCGTACATACCTGCTCATAAAAATAGAATGTCAAAATATATACATATTTAAGTGTTTGTCAAATGTTGCCATTTCAGTTATGTGACAACTACAGAGGAAATTAAACTCATATTTAATTAATGATATTACCGATTGTTATGAGTAGTTGCTAAAGTGCTTGATTAATATCTCAAAATCTGTCCAGTTTATACAGCAAATGTTTATATGTAAATACAATTTTATATATATTTCTACCTTATTATAAATATTTTCCTTATACCTACTCGTATATATGTGTCAGTTCTTTCACTTAAATACTTGAGTGATAAAATGATGATTTTGACAGTTTGAGTGGTCTTATACTCGACATACCCTTATCTTGCTGTTTATTCTTTTAAACGAAATAATTGATTACACCAGTGGACAGTCAGAACCTATTGCGCAGTGAGTGTATAACATAAAACTATTTTATTTATTCATTTGCATGAAGTATATTATTTATAATTAAATAAGACATAAAAGAGGCAACTAGCAGCAGAGGCTATCGGCCTAACATAAAACTAAAATCGTGTGTCGAAGAGTTCTGCTTATTATTTTCGACATTATGAGCCATTAAATTGAACGTAATTTCCTATTTTTAAGCAACTCGAAAGCATGTAAAATCTTATTATTAAATGAACACCCACCAAAAGCTTTTGACAGCATTTCAATCAGGCATTTTATCCCTGTAATCGAAATTGTTGAATATTTAATACTCGTTTTCACCAGAATTCGGCCTTTCTATAATTGTTAATTTTATTTTTCTACAGTTTTTATTCTAACATTTTTTATTTTTATTCAACTAATTGCTACAAAACCATTTTTGTAGATTAAATTTTATTAATTTTAGAGAAAAGTTACAAAGAGTTCCGCATACGCCCCGACGAAATGAGCTTTTCGGTATGGCCATCAGCTCTCTCTTCGGTTCTGATTTGATCTCATCAATTGTGGCGAAACGCTTTCCTTTCATTGGTTTATTTAGTTTTCAACATCTGGCGAATACGCTGGTTGAGGCATGATTACAATTTTGTTTTTGGCTAAAAAAAAAATCACGAATAAGCATTGATGTGTGAGCTGGTGCATTATCGTAATGCAGAATCCACGATTTGTTTTTCCACAATTGCCATCGCTTGAGCCGTATATACTTTTTTTTTTTTTTAGCAGGAACTCATTATGCTCATTATACCTCGGCTTAAGCCTGCATGAAATATTTATCATGAGCATGCGGCGGCGAAGCTTGTTTCAAAATTACTGTATTTTGACAAAAAAAAAATATAAAAAATCTTTAAAACGTCGCTGACCTTCATGAAAAGGGTTTGCCAATCGGTCGAATCAAAGTGTCGTTTTGGCCATTTTTAATATGTCATGATCTGTCTTTTTTTCTTTATATTCAGTAATGTTTACAATTTCATATACGCAAGAACAACGTTGCTGATTTTGCCTTGGAACAACTTGAAAGCGATAAAGATTTTATAGAAAATCATGTTCTCCAATAAGGCTCACTTTCATCTTATTCATTAACAACCTATACATTCACCTAAATTGACAGTTTGCTGTGGGTTTTGGTCTGGTGGAATCATCGGTCCGTACTTCTTTCGAAATGAAACTGATAGCACCGTTACTGTCAATGGAGTGCGATATAGATCGATGATAACCAACTTTTTAGTGCCACAGTTGGAAGTAGTTGATCTTGTGAACATCTGGTTCCAACAGGACGGGGCTACTTTTCACACAGGACGTTTAACAACCGAATTATTGTGAGAAAGGTTTGGAGATTCGATTATTTCAAGAAATTGTGACATTGAATGGCTTCCAAGAAGTTGTGATTTAACACCATTAGACTACTTCTTGTTGGGTTATTTGAAGTTACAAACAATAGAAACCGTTGTATAAAAAGGAAGTATCCTAGGTAAACTCCTATTCATTTTGTTTACCAGAGATATGGCTTCGCCGATATGCATCATTACGACCAGTAAAACTGAAATAGACTCGTCCAACGGAATACAACCTTCAATTAACCAAATAGACGAATGGGCAAATAGATGTTTTTTTATTTATCAATAAAGTCTCCTTTTATACTATACATTTAGTCCAGCGGTTTTCCACTTTTTTTTGTATTATTTCCAAATAATAGGTTTTTTCAAGACCCTCAAAATAAACTTTTCTTCCTTTTATGAACTCTTCATTCCACCCGAATCTTTTATCGGCCAGCTTTTTCTTCTGGTTTGAAAACAAGAAATAGTCGCATGGGGCTAATTCTGGATACGCTGGATGTGGTAACATTAACCATGCATTGTCCTGATAGAACAGCACTTTTTTCGCCAAATTCGGTCGTTTCTGCTTCAAATCAATATCGAATCTGTTTAAAAGCTCTGAGTAATATTCGCCGGTTATCACTTAACCCTATTCAGGGTAATCGATGTGAATGATACCTTGTGCCTCTCAAAAAACTGTGGGCATACCGCGTTGGCCAACCGATTTACCTTGGCGTTTTTTGGTGCAAGTTTTCCCGGGGAAACCCACTATATTAATTGTTTTTTGGTAACGAAGCGGCGAAAAAATTCGTTTGATACACGGTTGCGCTTATTTTCACAGCACACATCGCGCGGATAGCTTTTTCATGTTCAAATATTTATGTAAAATGTGATGTACCCGCTCAGGTGACATGGCAGCAGTTTCAGTTACCTCGTCATTTTCCGCTCATTCAATATTATTCCAATTATTATTATTATTATTATTATTATTATTTTTTTTTTTTTTTGAAGATTTTTAAGTTGACGATATGTTGACTACCTTTCTATTAGCCTCGCTTTCTTTCCGGTCTGTAGAAAGCAGAACTTCTGGTGCGTTTGCTGAGGCTGATGATGTCGATATCATCGACATATGCCATATGCAATTATAAATTCTTTTAGAATCACTGTAGCTCGTTTTATTTTCATCAGAATTTAGGTAAAGAAAGCGCACGAAAAAAAATATTTTCTGAAACTTCGTTAATTATCGAATAGTAGGGTGATTATGGGTTATTTAATGGGTTAGGGTTTGAAAATTAAAAAAAATCGATATTTCTTAATCTTTTATTTATTTAAAATACTCTCATAAAATTTCAAATCGATCAGAGTAAAATTCTAAGAGATAGACCCTTTGGAAATTCCGCCCATCAGGCCATGTCTGTGTCAATTTGAAACTTTAAACGCGTTTATCTCAAAACTCTATTTTTTATGCCGGTGGACACGATTTCTCGAAAAATTTTAAAGCGATTTTGTTCAAATTTGGCACACATCTTCGTAATAACATTATCTAGTCATTGATCGAAGGATTTTTTACAACTAATTTTCTGGAGACACATCATGGCGAAAATTTGATCAAGAAATGTGTTTTTTTTTTATTCAAAATCTGTCAAAAATTCAAATTTTAATTTTTTGTTTTTCCTTCATCCAATAACGAGATTTATCCATATACTAACGACATATTTTTGGTTTTTTTGATTTTAGATGAACCAATAATGAGTTATGCTGTCCACGGCGAGAGCATTTTCTTTTGAGACGTCAAGGGAGATGAGGTAACGGCTGAGTTTTCGGAATTTTCGAATAAAAATTTCGCAAAATACTTTGTATATATGTATCTTTGATATGGTGAATTGTTTGAATAAAATATATGACTGTATATATAAAAAAATAATAGAAATATCTTTTTTTTTAACCTCTGAAACCCACCTAACCCCTTAAGGTTAGTTTACACAGTCACAGGATACCTAATCGATAAGGAGTTGATATTTGTCGATCTTTTTGCGGTTCCGATCGTCGGGCTTGCCCTCATCGGATCAAATTCTGCATAGAAGCTGATGCATGCTCCTTGTCAGTTTTTCGTCACCATTTTTGAAAAGATCTACAAGAATATTGGTATCTAATGTTCTGCGTCAATTGAGCTTGGCTCTGATATAAGATTCAAATAGAGCAAAAATTATTGTTAAAGTAAACGGGTCTGACCCTTATGAGTATAATGAAACTATTTTATTCGTTTTTTTTTATAAATTCCATATTTTTCTCCAAGTGCTGTGCGCACACGTATCACTGGGAAAGCTTACATACATGCATACACATATATACATACTACATTTATGTGAACGGCGGGTAGTGTTGTTGGCTGCGCAGTCACAATAGAATTGATATGCACTCGTAAATTTTCATATATTGCAAAAACTGTCATGACGATAAATTAAGAAATAAATTTCAATTTCACTTTAACTTGAAAAGTTGTTAAAGTCATTATTCCGTTTTGTATTTGTTGCTATTGTTGTTGTTGTTGCTGCTGCTGGCTCTATATCTCGTTTATTACAATCATATTTTTTCACTAGCCCAGCCAGCCGCACACAGGCTGTCACACTGCCACTGCCACTGCCACATAACCACTGGGCACACAGGTCGAAAAAAGCAACAACAACAACAACAGCAACAGTAACTATAATAATAACAGCAACAACAACAACACTCATATTGTTATTTGTTTGACGTTACTACTGTATTATTGCTTCATTTTTGTAGTAACTATTTTGCTATTGTTGCTGTTGTTGCTATTGTTATTGTCTTTGTTGTTGTTGTGCATTCAAGTAAACATTTTATTGCATTGTTTTGTAGTTGTGTCGTTATTGCCATACGTATCTGTGAGTATTGTGTCGTTGTTGTATTAAATTTGTGTGGCGTTTTCCATGCGCCTCTCTGCACGCTGCGCCGCGTTTGTCCGTTCGTCGTTGGTCGTTCGGTTCGTTACGCTGCAGCACACAAATTGTGATAAATTTATTTTAAAGTGAATTATATGCCGGACAGCTGGACAATAATAAATTTCATAGACATTTGTATGCCCAATATTATTCGTACAAAATGCATATGCATTCACTAAGCATTCAAACATTTGTTTGCACACACACACACAAACACATATACAGCTATACACATGTATATATGTACGAATATGTTACGAACACAAGTGTGTGACTTTGTTTGGTGCTATGGCTTTGTAAATATATACATATAGTTTACATATATTTACTTGGCGCTCACAATGGGTGCGCTCAGCTGAATGACAGCCAACAAATAACAATTGCAGCATTCACTACACTGGACCTGGCAGCTCTGCCACACTATTGTTGATGTCACAAGAACGTGTTACACTAAAAGAAATAAGATTTGGTTACGGATGGTGCCAAAGACTATTATGCCTTTAAACTTTCACTTCAAATCAGATGAATATGAGGGTGCTTTGATAAGTCAGTGAATTTTTGAATTATTTATATTTTTTTTTGTCAAGTTTTCGTTTTATTACCCAACACAGTCTTCTTTTAGCGTATTTTCCAATTTTTGTGTTCCTTCCAATAAAAGGGTTTTTCTCAAGGCCGTGGAAATAGGTTTTTTTTTCTGTAATGATCTTTTCATTCCCGAATCTCTTACCGCCCAGCTTTTTCTTCAGGTTCGAAAACAAAAAATAGTCGCAGGGGGCTCAATCTGGAGAATATGCTATAAGGGGTAGCAGCTTGTATCCTAATATACATAAAAATATTTGACAAGGTGACTGCACTCATATTGCGCGGTGAGCTTTTTCATGTTCAAATATTCACGTAAATTATGGTGAACCCGATCAAGTGAGATGCCTACAATAACCAGCCACCACATGCTCTTTTATTCCCCGATCGTCCAATAATATTTCATGGATTCTGGAAACCTCTTTCAGGCAACCTTGTACTGGTAAGGCCTCAACTGAACTGAGTAAACCATTTCTTAACCACTGAAATTTATGATGCAGAGTCCCCATTAGTATTTATCAATACCTTTCTTGGTTTTGGTTCTTCTTCTTCTTCTTTGGCGTAAGCACCGCTTACCACCGCGATTATAGCCTCTTTGCCAGGTCGCTCTCCACCTGATCTTTCCAACGGAGTGGAGGTCGTCCTCTTTCTCTGCTTCCACCACCGGGTTCTCCGTCGAATACTTTAAAAGCTGGCGTGCTTTCATCCATTCGGACGAAATGACCAGCCAGCTAGCCGCTGTTTCTTGATTCCCTGAGTTATGTCAATGTCGTCGTATAGCTCGTACAGCTCATCGTTCTATCGTCTGCGGTATTCGGCATTGCAAGCGCGCAAAGGACCATCAATCTTCCGCAAAACTTTTCTCTCAAAAACTCTTAAAGCCAACTCATCGACTGTCGGCATCGTCCAGGCTTCTGCATCATATGTCAGGACGGGAATGATGAGCGACTTGTAGATTTTGGCTTTGGTTCGTCGAGAGAGGACTTTACTTTTCAATTGCCTACTCAGTCGAAAGTAGCACCTGTTGGCAAGAGTGATTTTGCGTCGGATTTCAAGGCTGACATTGTTGGTGTTGTTAATGCTGGTTCCGAGATAGACGAAATTATCTACGAATTCAAAGTTATGACTGTCAACACTGACGTGGAAGCCAAGTCGCGAGTGCGATGACTGTTTATTTGATGACCAGGAGGTATTTCGTCCTGCCCTCGTTCACTACCAAACCCATTCGCTTCGCTTCTTTGCCTAATCTGTCTTGGTTTCCGTTATGGTTTTTTTTTTTTGCCAAAAATAATGATTAATCAGCATATGAAATTAACTTTTATCCATTTCAGTCAAAATTCACGAGCCCATCTGTTTTCAATGGCTGTCAAACACAAACTAAATCGCGCAGGTTGCTCAAAATTTTTATGCAGGCTAATAATCGATAACAGTTCATGGGAGCACTGACTTATGAAGCAGCCCTCGTATCTGGTCGATGGTGAATCTATCAGGTCCGAAGCGACCCTGATAAGGCCCGATCAGTGCTTTAACACTGAGCTTTGATTTTCAAACGGTAGACAATATCTTATTGGCGTAGGCTGTTGGTCTCCTTATTTGTGGCTTGGGCATATCATACTTAGATTCCAACCATCGTGGATGCTTTTGTCCGAGCAAAGAAGCTAATAGCTAATGGCATGCACCATGCCAGTTCTTCAATGCCATGTTTGAATAGCTCAGCTGGTAGGCCATCAGCTCCCGCTCCACAAACTTGGAATATTTATTCGACCTTCGAATTAATCGGTTTCCATCAGCATCGATTAAAGATTTTTATTCATCATCTCCGGCTGTGGCACTTTCACTGTCAAGGAAAATTGTGTCCTCCATAAACTCAGATAACCTCTGTGGATCCTAAATGATTATGCTTCGGTTTGGAAATTTTCCGTAAGTCAGCTTATCTTTTCAAAGATATTTATAGAATTTTTGAAGCATTATAAATGCCTTTCGCCCTCTGTCTTTTTTTTTGTATGTTTCCTTCCTCAGCTCCCGGTATCACGGCTTGGTTGTGTTACCACCAAGCGCGTGATGTGGTCGATCGCAACATTTGCAAGGTAGGCAGTATTTTTTCTTCACCGCTGCTCGAAATTCCTCATCGTACTAGCTCTGCTTCAGTTGTTGTTAAGATTAATTCTCTAGTGGCAGTACGTAGGGAACTACAAATGAAGTGCAAGTGGAGTAGAAACTAGTTTGGCGACGTCAAAACTTCCTTGGTTTTGCTGACAGGCGTTCTCTGCTGCACAGAGGCGGGCGCCTGTCTTAGCTGCGACAAAATAGCGGTCCGTGTCGATTGTAGTTCTAGGAAAATACAAGAACACTTTAGAAATGTCTTCCATCTATCAAGAGATCATCAATTTAATAGCACGATTTTCAATCCGGTAACAGTCATGCAACTTGAAAGGTTTTTTATGCTAGGATCCGTGCTAAATCCACCCATATTGCGGGCCTTTGAAGAATATGTTGAAGAAATTCGCTTTGATGGCGAGCCTTTCATCCACGAAAGATCCAACACCAAACTTGCGCTCCTTTATAAGACCACTGTAATAAGAGTAAAAAGGACCTATTTTCTGTCGTCCTTTCCCGATAGGAAACAGTCTGGCAGCGGCACCCCTCCATTTAAAGGACCGACCCTTACAGTAAATGCCCTCGAAATATACGTTTCTAGCGATCGTCATCATAATTACAAGTTCTCAACCGCGGATTTATTACTATTTTCATGGAATTTATTTTTTAAAACCGAACCCAGCGCACAACCTCGCTGGACGCGCCAAGAATATTAGTTGGAATACATTTATATAGCGAGCATCTTGCTTCAAGACCGACGTCTGCTCGCAATCGCACCTCTGGTATACAAACGTTGTAACTAGGCTTCAGCCAAACTTTAAACCGATTATTTTAGAGTAACTCAACAGAAAATTCCTCGCTTTTAGCCGTAACCCAAGGCTACACACAGGTTGGCTTTTCATACTGATTGCTCACGTTTCCAGAGCTCGTGAGTTTAAGCAAAGGTAGAAATTAAGTAAAGCCCTGTGACTGTAACTGGATTCTAAGAAGTAAGACTTCATCCCGAAAAGCCAAGGAGTTTAAAAAAATACTTTTAACGGTATCTAAATTGGTTCAGCAATTTTGTTGTTGTTGCTGTTGTTGTTTTGCAGCTAGCCAACCCCGCCTAGTTTCAGGTAGGTCTAGTCGTAGTCATCGAGGTCATCTAATCAGGGAGGCCCAGGAAATGTGCTGTTTCGACGGGTTCGTGCCAAAGGGAGAAGGGTGTTAAATGAGTCGGGTTGAGTGGGCATGCAAAGAGATGGTTAGTGCCACGCGGGGATTCGTTGCATGCCGGACATGTGTTGGGTATATCAGGGTCGAGTCTGAATAGGTAGGAGTTGAGCTTGCCGCAATATCCAGACCTTAAATGTGCGAGGGTTAAGCGGGTCTCTCGAGGCAGCTCGAGCTCCTGTGCTGCGATGGGTGGCAATTGGATACCGAGAATACCATTTATAGGAAGAGAGTTCACAAAGGTGTTAATGGACACTCGGTGCATGGTATTTAAGGCCTGTCCGTAAGCTGTCGTTTCCAGCGGTTCTTATTTGTATTGCTGTTTTAGGAATTTAGTCAGACAACGCGGTTATTCGAAAGACATTTTTCTTGCTCGGCTGTACTATGTACTCAGAGTATATTAGATTTATTCAGCTAACGGTTCTATGTAAGGGAATAAAGTAATCGAAATTGAATGATGAGACGACGCCATAAAAATCTGCCTGTCCGTCCGTGTATACGACAGCTTAAGTAAGTATGTTGATGAAACTTGGCACTTCATCCCTTGGGTCACAGGTAAGAACGCTATTTCAAATGGGTGAGCTCAGATCAAGTTCAGGCTCACCTCCTATTTAATGATAATTTTGAAAATTACGAAAATTTCGTAAATTCTGTAATTAAATTTCTGTGATTCTTATGATGTTGGTCTGAGCCAGGACGGTATGTAATTTAGTCAGCATAACCGTGACTTATTTTATTTCTAAGTGCTGGACCATCACATCCGTTTGACATTAGGCTTAACATTGACTGTTATGTGCTTAAATACCCGTCAGGAAATTAATTTTCAGTGATTCATTAATAATGTCATTCCGTAATTTAGCCATTGAACGCTGCTGCGCTGGTATAACAGAATCATTTAAAATGTTGAATGCGTGCGAACACAATATTTATTAAAATGCCACAAATCAATTTAAATTTGACAACTTAACAGTCTAATCGAAATGACAACAACAACAATAATAACAACTGCAACAATTCATTGTAGGGGCGGCTCTGCACGCTCGATGCACCCCCCGCTGGCAACAACGCCAAATGCTACTTAAGTAAAATTGTTTTTGGACATTTTTTTTTTTTTTTTTTATAGCTGTTGTTCGTGAGGCCTATGCGCATGCCGTTCGTCGCTCGTCGCTTGTCGCAGCGCGGATGCCTGCCTGCTTGTCAGCCAGTTCATTCCCAACTGTCGTGGTGCATGCGCGCATACAACTAACTCAGCGTAAATGTTGAAAATCATGGCGAAGCCAATAAATTACAATGTTGCAGCCACAAAATTTTTGAAAAGGCGGCGGTTCATACTCAATAAACAACAAAATTTCGTGCGCACATAATTAATCGATTACTTGTAGTGGCCGCAACCCCATCACGCCAATGTATATACTCGTTATATATAAGAAAGCCAAAGACACTACCTCGCTTTAGCTTGGTGTTAAGGGAATACATAGCCAAAGTATGTATGTATGTATTTATACACTCAATATACACACATATCGACTCGTTAAATAAAAGCTTATACTTCTTAAGCCGTTCAATCCAGTAGTTGCCCGCCACCCTCCACCCAACTAAATTGAAAGTAAAACATCGATAACACGCGGCTTGGAAATATATACATTCATACATACAAATGTATATGTATGCATTTAGCGTTTTTGGATTTCAAAGGAAAAAATCGCATGAAACTTTTAATAGCCCAACCATAATCGTAAATCTTTTACGCTGCGCATTCAACATTCTCAAGTCAACTTACACACTTCCATACAGAATATACATAGGCGTTTAGTATGTGCATGAATGAAGTGATCCAGCTGCAAAAACAGCAAAGCAACAACAACTACTACGGTACAGCATAAATGCAATATTAACAAGTAAACAAGAAAATTGCAACAACAAAAAAGTTTCACTTTTCACAACTTTATTTCGAACCTTATTGCTTGTTGTACGCGCTAAGAAGGTAGCGAGCGCACACTCACACGACTGAAAATGCCAATAAAATATATAGAAGTAAAATGAGCTTGAATGTACTGTACGGTGTTTCACTTTCAAAATATTACAAGAGTTCGTTGAAAGAATTTCTATAAAAAAAAAATTAAATAATTTACAATTAATAAAAATTATATTAACAAATAAAGGTTGATCCAATTAGAGGTGCTTTTTTCAATAGCCTTTTTTTTTTTGACAGATCACGCTTGAGTCGTGTCAAGCTGTCATGTTATTTTTGTTTGACATTTCATCATGGAAAGATTTATGCAACAACGTTTACAAATCTTCATCATCATCTTTTTTACGAAAATTCACGTTCTTTGAATAATGTGTTTCGCTCGCTTCTCCCAACTTATGGTACACATAACCGGCCTACTGAGCGTACTATTCGCAACACCCTCACCCATCTTGAGACTAAGCGTTCATTATTCAGCACCCAGTGAAGAAAATATAGCGGCTGTAGCTGAGAGTGTAAACGAAGACCGTAGATAGTCGATTCGGCGCCGTTCGCAGCGACTCGGACTGACGTATGGAATGACTTGACGCAGTTTATGTCGGGATCTTAAATTGAAAGCGTACAAAATATAGCTTGTGCAAAAACTGAAGCCGTTCGACCTTCCCAAGCGACATCGCTTCGCTCTATGGGCTCTTGAAAAGTTCCAAGAAGATCCGACGTTTTCGAGCCAAATTTTGTTCAGCGATGAGGCACATTTCTCGCTCAATGGGTATGTAAACAAGCAAAATTGCCACATTTGGGACGAAGAGTAACCTAAAGAGATTCATGAGCTGCCATTTCATCCAGAAAGAAAAAGTTTTGGTTGTGGTTTATGGGCCGGTGAAATCAGTGGTCCTTCAAAATTATTGCCGGTGAGAACGTAACCGTCAACCGTTATCTCGTAATGATAAACGACTATTTGATGCCTGAAATTGAAGCGCCGTGATCTCCACGACTTTTGGTTTCCACAATACGGCGCCACTTCCCACACATCGCATCAATCAATAGATTTATTGAGAGAACATTTCAGTGAGCAGATAATTTCACGTTTTGGGCCGGTCGATTGACTACCATTCGACTTTTTCTTGTGGGGATATGTATAATCTAAAGTCTATGCGGACAATGCCGCTTCGATTCAGACCTTGGTACAAAACATCACGCGTGTCATTCGCCAGTTACCAGTCGAAATGCTCAAACGAGTCAACGAAAATTGGACTCAACAGATGGACGATCTGAGACGAAGCCATGGCCAGCATATGAAAGAGATAATCTTCAAAAAATAAATGCCAAAGAATGTTCTTTCGAACGATAATAAGCGCTGTCCACTAAATTTGAATTTTCTGTATTTTTTTCTTTAAAAATGTAGGGAACCTCGAAATGGATCACACTTTACTTTACAAAAAAGCATTACTGGTTAGAAATATACTAGTTTCATACCAACTAAATAGTAACTAGTTCATTTTCGGGTCAAAATTAGGATTTTTATTATTTAAAAAGGGATTTAAGTAATCAGAAATTACTCTTGTAAGCTGATGTATATGTATGTTTAATAAGAATTATAACGTTTTATTCAAATCACAAAAAAATATCATAATTTAATGAAGCCAGAATTCTAAATTAAATAATGGATTTTTTCCCAGAAGTACAACATATAATAGAAGTTTAGATTAAGGAAAATGGGCTGGATGGGAATACGAAGGAAGACTCAGAAATTTACGATTTATGTAATTGAGTAGCTTCATCGACATTAAAATATTCACTTTTATCTCACATAAAATGATCTGCAATTAAAACCGTGACAGGATATTAAATTCATTTATTTTACCACTTTAGGTCATCTAAAAATTCGATTCACCGAATGTGCGGCTTGAGGGTCTCAGCTAATTTGTTCGCTTTGTTCAATATTTTGTTTATCTTATTTTGGTCATTAGCTCAAGCAAACAATGTGAATTCATATTTTTTAATTGGCACCAGTTTTGATTTTGATTTTTTTTCAGGCTATTTAGAAATTTATAATACTAAACTAGTACCTTTCAAGACTAGTTTTGACTGTAAGGCTTAAACATCTCCCATTCATATCACATTTTGTTCCACTGTGCGACATATATGTATATACATATATATACAGGCTTGCCAAACACCAACACCGCCGGAACATGCCGCCTGAACTCGCCATAAAATGTCAATTTGCCAGGAATGTGCGCGAGATATGCTAAGTTGTTCCTACGCCGCAGCAGAACACAGCACAGCAGAGCACAATATGTATAGAGACATTGCGATATCGCTGCGTTGTCTGTTCGCTGTCTGTCGCGGCAACATAAAACTTTACCAAAATTCACCCATAAAATTTAATAGTGCCCTGACTGTGATTGAGTTTTTAATAACCCGCAGACACTTTGAACGCCGCCAAATAAACGATGTAATAATATGTGTATGTGTGTATGTATGTATGTATATATGTATGTATGTATGAATAAAAAAAAAAACTTTGTGCGTAAAAAAGGAACAAAACAAGCTGTTAAATTGATTTACGGCCAGCAGTTGGAAAGGAGAAAAATGAGTCTCCTCCACCAAAAAGCGAGTTCCAACATTTAGTGCACCACAACGTGTTGACGTTCACCTATAAACAAGACAAATTCAGGCAAATGTGCTGTAACCATCAATCAGTAAATTAATTTACGATTATATGGCAACATAAATTACTTGCTTGCAGTTTTTACAGATTAACCAATAAATCTTGAAAGTGTTCACTGAAATAGTACATACCGAGTACATACGAGATGGTTGTAGGTATGCGCGTATGCAACGTATTAATTAATAGCGGGGTAGAGGTGAAAGCGTATCAAAATGTAAAAAATTGAGGAGGGAATCGACCTATTTTTGGAAACTGGAATGTGTAGAAATAGGGAAATCTCTTCGAATGTGAGGTTACAACAGGTGAGGAATGGTTAAGTAAGTTAATCTCCTTTATGGCAACCAATATTGAGGAAATGATCACATTCAAAAATGAATAGGTTATTGGAAAAATTGAGGATTACTGGACAAAGTCTCAAATAATTTTAAATTCAAGACAATCATGACTTTACCGAGCTCCAATGGGAATTGACTATGCATCGAATGGAATAGCACAACCGGTAAGCCATCACTTCCCGCTACTTTGTTATTCTTCATTCAAGTAATTGTTAATCGAGCCTCGTCATGGTAGCGAAATGGATCTGCCATGGGAAAGTATTCCTTTCATTAACTCAGCCTGCTCTGAGCATCAATCGCATGATCTTTAAACACTACGTGAGTATGAGCCGGTCATGGCACGTCCTGTATGTCGCTTTTTATTTTCATAAAATTTTTGACTATTACTTCTGTCAGCGAGCTTCTAAATCTCGACTTACTTACGTATTTCGCACTCTCGTTTTTACTGCAACTATCGAAAAACGTAGAAACCAGCGGCGACTTGATTTTTTCCGTAAAACTGACTCAGCTGATCGCCCTCTTTCGTACAAGGTTGCCAGTTTATATTGAGTTTTATAAATAAATAAAAAATTTAAAATGACTAATTCGGCTATTGTCCTATCTGCAAATATCTCTTGCTTCCCTCCTTAACTCGCACCGTTCGCCTTGAGGTTAATCAGTTGATGTGGTAATAATATGGATGGAGGCTATATGTTGGGAGCATGAAATGCCGCCCCACATCTCTCCAATACCGAGTAGTTGAATAGTGATCTCAGGGGGAAAAATGATAGTCAAGTAGTTGCATACTGTGGCTGCAGCTTTTTAACGTCGAACCTTTCTTGTGTTCAATGACAGACTGCAAGAAAGTTTACCGAGTTGATATTAAGTCCTCGGAGCATGCAAGCATCTAGAATAGAGGAGATCTCGCCCAACTATCAAACATGATCGATTTGATTGCGAGTTGTTCGATCCGAAGAAATCCTACAAACAACCCTATTTCAGGCCTCAAAACATGTTGAGGGATGATTTTGCGACGTTTTTGTCGAAAACATTTTCTTTGCCCATCCTGGCCTTGCAATCCGCCAAGCAAAATTTTTACATTACGTGAGGGAGAAAGGGCTCGTAAGAACGCACAAGGCGCTCATAAAAAACACCGCGCAGATCGTGCTCCTCTTCAGTCGGGTCGTGAATACAAACCAGCAATATGTTGAAGACCTTCGCTTTGATGCGGATTGTTTTGAGATTAGATGAACATCTCAAAACAATCCGCATCATCATCGAGATTAATGCTTGGTGACTAATTTTTTCTTCTACTGCGAATTTGATGAAATCCTTTATATAGCCATTGTAGTACATATCACCTACTAGTCTCCGTCCTTGTCCTGTCTATCCCAATTATTGGACAGCGTTGACGTAAGATTTTGGACTTACTAGGTAATCAGCCAGTTGTGCAGGAGCAACCTTTCTAATTAAGAAAACGCACCTCCGATATACAGACGCTACAGAAAAATTTTGTGAACCCTTAAACCGAATGTGTTGGTGACTCCTCTACAGCTTCCTCTCTTTTAGCCTTGACCCAAAGCTGCACAAGGGTTGGTTACCGCAACTTGCACAAGGATTGTTCACATTTTCAAGATGTCCGACGAGTATGCAAGTGCAGGAGTATATTATAACAAAATAGAACAAACAAAAATTAAATATTGAAAAAGCATTTTTCAGAGTACTCCGATTTTGATAATTTGATAATTTGCAATGGGTGTAACTTGAAATTTTAACTAGAGCAGTAGGAAGTGGAGAATAATTCACTGATTTTAACGTATACTTCCGCAAATCCGGTTACCACTTAGTTCGATTTTATTAAATATTTTTATAAAGTTAGTCCCGCAGAAAGTAGAGGGAAAAATGATTAACCGGAGGGGGGGATGATTTATTGATTTTAACGTAGTAGGAGTAAATTAATAAAAGAAAAGTAAATTTTTCTTTTCTTTCTTTATTTTCTTGCATTAGGTAGGGCATACTTTGAAGTAGTCCCACAAAAAGTTAGAGAAAAATGTTTAACTGAAGGGATGAGAGAAGGGGGATCAATCATTGATTTCAAAGCTAGTCCCACATATCCCGTTGACACATAGTCCGATTAAGATAAGTTTTTCTTTAATAGAAAGGATATATTTCGAAGTTTGGGCATACATAAAATTGAAAAATAAAAAAACCGAACCGAAACAATGAATTGTGAAATCTCCAGCGATAAATATTATAGACCCTGGCCCAACGAGAGCTGGCTGTGGTGACATTCCGTGACTTGTCTTACTTTGAATGCTTGTAATACCGAATGAGCGTTTCCAACGCTGTCAAAATTTTGGCCAAAGCGATAACCGTCTTTATAATATCTATGGCCAAAAGCACAGACAAATAGAACATATATCTATTTGAAACTTCACAGTGTTTCAAGTTCTTAAAGCAAAGTTACGTTTGTTCACTTTTCGTACGTGACAGAACAATTATATTTTGTTTTGACTGTTATCACAGCACAGCTAGCCAGCATTGGACCTTAACATTACAAAAAATACACTCTCTCCATGACCACTCTCAGCATGTATTTTCTATGGCAAATTCGGATGCAGAAACGATTCCTTGGAGGGACGAGGGGCTAACATAATTTTTATATTAAATCTGAAATTAATGTTTTGCGGAATCATAGTTTGGTCCAAAATGGCATTAAAAATGAAACTCAAATTACAAATTGTGTTTGGTGGCGGTATTGCGACTTAAAGCTCTCATCGAGAATTTCCAAATAGCCTATCTATACCCGCATCCACCTCATGTGTGTCCCTTCGGTTTACTGTCTCACTTAACTTCGTAGACGCTCGACATTTTCAGGCGAAGCGCTGTATTGCACCGACCCAAAATTAATGTTGTTGTTGTTGTAACCGCAAAAAGTACTCCTCAAATTGGTTTTTGAGGAATAATGGGTGAGGGGTAGTCTTTGGACGAATAAAAACCGGGTCCTTCCCGACTGTAGCGGTAACTATTGGATTTTAGACTCGTTTTATGACAGGCATGCCCTATCGCGGGTAAATTATTGAACCCTAATCTGCAGGGGTGACCCAAAATTAAACGGGAATAATATTTTAAGAATTTTCTTTTTAAGGCTACATGAAAATATTGAATTTTTTTGTTTTTTAATTTTTGAAATTGAATTAAAAAAACACAGCGAATATAATAATTTTTGGCGAAAAAGAATAGCTCCTGTTGATGAAGAAGATTCAAAGAAATATACCCCACTTTCTTACCTTTCATCCTTTTGCAATAAGAAATCTTAAACAAATCTCAGTTTGTTGTATACACATGGCAGAAAAAATCTGCGTTCACACACTGTATTAAAGTATTCAACTAAAAAAGTTATGTATTTCAAAACAATCACTATTTTATTTTCACTTATTTTGAAAACAATGTTTGAGTAAAATTTTGTAGAATTTGAACTGCGTCGTTTTGAGTTAACGGATTTTAATACCGCTACTTAACCCTTTCGACCCCAACGTTGCCTGAGAGCAATTTCGCGATATCATAGGTTTACCACAGGCGTTAATTTTGTTTTTGTTTATTAAACCGGTGTGATAACGGTAGTCTAATAAATTAGCACGAAGTGTGACTAAATACAAAATCACCTACCAATCGTTTAGCTAAGTTATTTGAAAAAGTTTGCAGCAGTGTCAGCTAAAAGTGGTGTTTTCATTTAAGAGATAATTTTTAAAAGTGCATTTTTTTTATATAAATTTGTCATTAGTGATAAATGTGTGAATCAACTACTTTTCAGCAATAGTTAAATGAAATATTTTTGCAAGTCATTTTTTGTAATTGTAAACCAGCATCAGGTAAGTAATTTTTACATTTGTGAAGTTGCTTGTGAGCAACTTTGGGCAATTGTGGTAATATATTTGTATGCATTTAGTTATGAGACCTCAAGATAAAGGTTTGTCAAAACAGGACATAGAACAAATTTTAAACTTCGATTGGGAAGTTTCTTCGGATGAAGAAAGTGATGATGATATGGAAGATGTGTCCGCAGTGCTGGAGCAAAATTTGGAGGGGATTCTGGAAAAAAGGGGAGAGTATAGAAATTGACCTTCTTGACAATATAATTGAAGAAGATAATGGGCAAGAACCTCACTCAATTCAAAACATGTGTATCGAAAAAATTGATTCGAAGGCATTAAAATGGAGGTCAAAGGGATTTGAAGCTCCCGAGAGTATATGGAAGGAAGATTGTATCTTGGAAATTCACGAAGTCATGAAACCAGTGGACTATTTCTCACAATTTTTTGATGTTCGATGTATCGATTTGATCACCCAGCAAACTGACTTATATGGACTTCAAAAACTAGGAATTGAACTTAAAAGCACCAACGTAGAAATACAACGATATATTGGTATTCTGCTATACTTGGGTGTTATTAAATTGCCACAATTTAAAATGGCGTGGTCTGAAAATATGAAGTTAACGGCTATAACAGACTCACTATCTCGCAATAGGTTTGAAAAAATTAAACAGTGTTTACATTTTAATGATAACAGCAAACAACCTAAAAAAGAATATGCAAACTATGACAAGATGTACAAGATACGCCCTCTAATAGACATCGTTAGAGAAAACTTTAATAAACTCCCTCAGGAAGAACATCAAAGTGTTGATGAGCAAATAATTGCGTTCAAAGGTATGTATGAGTTCTTATGTGAATGTATATAACGGTTCCCTAATAGGTTTCCTGAATTCTTCGGTTACAGGTCGATCAACGTACAAACAATACAATCCAGCTAAGCCTAATAAATGGGGCTTCAAAATGTTTACACGTGCTGGAACATCTGGACTGGTATACGATTTCACGCTGTACGTTGGTGAAGGTACCTGCCCATCATATGGACTGGGGCTCTCTTCGGATATAGTTCTCTACCTGGCAAAAAATTTACCCAAAGATAAGAACTTCAAACTCTATTTTGATAATTGGTTTACATCGGTAAGCCTTCTGATTGCATTGAAGGAAATGGGCATATTCGCAACAGGAACTATACGCAAAAACCGTATAAACAATTGCCAGTTACTTTCAGAGACCGAGCTCAAAAAGCGGGGAAGAGGATCTTTCGACATTAAATGCGAAATCAATCATAACATTGTGTGTCTAAGATGGTTCGATAATAAACCGGTCCAACTTATATCTTCGTATATTGATCATCAACCAGTTGGGGTTTGCAAACGTTGGAACCCGAAAGAAAAAACCCAGGTAGATATTCAAAGGCCTGCAATAGTAGCTTGTTGCAATAGAGGCATGGGCGGTGTAGATTTGGCAGATATGTTGATGGAACTTTACAAAGTTAACCACCGCTCAAGGAAGTGGTATATACGAATTTTCTATTGGTGTCTTGGAACGTCCGTTACAAATGCATGGTTGCTTTATAGAAAACATTTAAATATATTATATCCGAAACAGAAACACATTCCTCTTATAAAATTTCAACTAGAAATCGCTGGTGCCCTTTTGCAATCTTCTTCAGTATCTATCCAAAGAAAAAGAGGTAGGCCATCCAACGCAGAGAGTAGCTATCCTACGGATTCCGATGTTAACTCACCATCCAGCAGTGTCTCTTCGCAGAACTCAAAAAAGTACAGGTTCGAGCCGAACCCTCCAGAAACAAAACGATATGATAAGACGGATCATTGGGTAGTATACGGTGAAAAAGGGCGCTATAGGTTATGCAAAACTGGAACTCCAACATCCAATGGCCTTAAATGTAAGATCCATCTATGTAGTAATAACAATAAAAACTGTTTCTTGTCTTTTCATACCTAATATTGTCTTATAAATAAAGCAAAATGCAAATAGAAAATGTGTTTAATTTTATACCACGAGTGCCCAATGTTGCCCACAGGCAACTTTCTGTAGCGCCCAAACGGTTGGGGGTGGCGACTTCAAAATTTGGCGGTATACTTCTGGAGTATATATAGTAAGAACAATGATGAAAAAAAATTTTGAAATCATAGGAAAAAAGTCGGGGTCGAAAGGGTTAAGTTATTTGAGCAGAAAAAGTGTGAGTTTACTTTAAAAAGCGATGGTTTGTCGCATTTAAAATACAAATTATTTATGTTGAATTTAAAGTTAAATGATACACGATAGTAATCGCGATTATGAAGAAGACAAGGCGTGTATAAATATAGGAAAAACTCATTATTTTTTTGATTCTGGACCAAAAGCGAAAAGAAATCGAAATTGACGAAAGTAAAATCATTGTTGGCTCGTGGCAGAATGGTAAAAGTTATCGGGAAATCGCAAAAACTGTTGGGAGACAGTACTCCTCTGTCAAGAGAATAATAACCACCTTCAAACAAACAAAATCTTATGAGTCTAAACCACGTGCTGGACGTCCAAGAAAACTGAGGGAGAGAGAAGAGCGCAACCCAACCATTCTTGTGAAGTCTAACCCATGTCTAACAGCAAGCCAACTTTCAAAAAAATCGCATTAAAGTACCAAAAGAAATTATATCCAGATATGGTACGAAAAATTCTGAAAAGAACCGGATTTCATGGCAGAGCCGCATGAAGAAAGCCCTTCATATCGAGAGTAAATCGTCTAAAACGGATGAGAGTTTTGGAATAAAGTAATTTTTTCAGATGAGAGTATGTTTTGAATTTTTGGGATAAATGGCCGTAAGATTATTTAGAAGAAAACCGGAACAGCACTGGAAAAGCAAAAACCTGTACCTACGGTAAAGCACGGTGGTGGCGGTGCTATGATGTGGGTGTGCATGGCAAGTTTGGGTGTAGGAAAATTTCAGTTTGTTGAGTCGATCATGAAGAAACATAACCATCTTAATATTTTGCAAACAAATTTAAGAGATGGTGCAGTAATGCTGGGACTCGGTGAGCAATTTACTTTCCAACAGGACAACGACCCGAAGCACACAGCAGAAGTTGCTAAGCTTTGGTTGCTGTGCAATATTCCTAAACAACTTCGTACATCCTCGCAATCGCCTGATTTAAACCCTATTGAGCACTTATGAAATTAACTAGAAAGAAAAGTTTAGCAGCGTACCAGAAATGGGAAGCTAAAAGCTCAGAAGTAACAACATAAATTGTTGTGTCAATGCAAAACCCGCTTCTAGAAGTCATTAAAAGACGTGGATATCCAACAAATTATTGACTTAATATATGTTTTTTAATTATTAGCCTTTTGTTTCATTGTTCTTGTAGTGAACGCAGACTTTTTCTGTTTGATTTAAGTGACCTTTTTGTTTATATGTGATCTCATTTTAAATTTATATTAATTATTGGTACCAAAGTTTGTGTAGCTATTTATTGATCTAAATAAAGTAATGTAAAAAAAGTTTATAAATGACTTATTGTTTTCAACATTTCATAGTGCAAATGAAATATACTTAGATGAACGAAGACTTTTTCTGCCATGTGTATATTGCACGATGATTTTACTCGTTTGAAGGTACCTTCTTCTTCTTTAAGAGCTTCTTAGCTTTTGAGAAATAAATTAAAATAATAATTACTGAAATATTAAATAAATTAGAAAAAGAAATGTATTAGCACAAAACTACGAAGCGTCTTCAAAAAAATTGCATAAAATTCAAATAAAAACTAAATTTAATGCGAACGTGCTTAACCGTGCATGAAAAACGAACAAGCCTTGATTAAAATATCACTTTTCCATATTTATTTTGACACAAAGCTGACGGCACCCATTATAAGCAGTGCCGCTTTGCATTGTTACTTTATTATGGACGATGATTATAACGAGCATACACGATTGAATGAGTGCATTCGCACAAAGAGCGGGAGTAACAGCCGTAACAGCCAGACAGACACATAGGACTATATTTGTATGTGTATTCGTATATTTGCAACACCAAACTTTTGTATACAATTGTGCTTAGTGCACACTTTAAAAACGACCATAACATCACCCCAAGCACACCACTTCAATAACAAACCAACACAACAACAACAACACTATGTGCTGATGATGATGATGATGAGGATTGTAAAAAACCACTTGAAAACTACTCTTTAAAAGTACTTCAAGTGCTGCCAACGAATGTCTAAACGATGGACAGGCAAGCAAACGGACATACGGACAGCCGCTATCGTGCTGAACAGGGCAGTGAGCAGTGGTCAAATGTAAACAGCAAAAGCAAAGACCACAAACAAATTCGAAAAAAAAACAAATAACAAATAAAAATAAAATATAATTATTTTTTTTCATTTATCACTCCTCTTTGCGTGTACTTTGGCGCTGTCTATGCGGCTCATTCAGCGTTTGTGACTCTGACACGCACTGACAGTTGATACTGACACATAAACTGACAGTTTCAAATTGAGGCTGTTACTTTGATGGCGTGTCATGTCACTTTTTAGAGTGGAAACATATGAAATGTGCAGATATAAAATGTTAAATGTGGCAAAAGCGGCAATGGCGGCGTTAAAGCGCTAAAGTGCCTCTATGTATGCACTACGCAACGATACATACATACATACATAAAAACCTCACTTCACCTCGGCAGTAAGACAGTACGTACGTACCACAGAGTACGGTCAGGGTGGTTGGCAGTGAGGTGGCGGCGTTGGTTAAAGAGCCACATATTGTGTGAGTCACTCGTTTGAAAATGGTACGCGTGCACAATTTTGGTTTTTGTAGGTTTTTTATGCTCATTTATGGTGTGTTTGTGTTGTTGTTGTTGCTGATTTTTAAATGTGTTGCGTGCGTGCATTAAGATTTGACAAGTTGACGTCTAAATGTCAAAAGATACGATCATCGTGTTGCGGTTTCACTGATCTCCTCAAACAAGCGCACCAACGAGAGTGAAAGGAATACTGAGTTTATAAGCGGTACGGATTAACGCTGAAGCATCGCAAGTAAAAAAATCATATACATATATACAATAATAGTAATCTGTGGATAATTCATTTGATTAGAAGCCGTTCGAAAGTATTGCAATTCTGGTCATTGCAAATAGTGCAGAGATGTCGAGTAAACTTCCGCATCAAAGAGATGCTTGGAGTCACGAACCACCCCAATTCAGATAAAATTAAAAGATTTCTAGACAGTTAAGTCCAGAATATCTATTTTATTCTATTATTTCGATTGAGTTTTGAGTGTTGACAAGGAGGTTCCATCATAATTTAATACTTGTGACAGTCATCAAATGCAAACTCTCATCCCAGACCTCAATAACTCGACAAGGGCTAATTTTCACAGCACGGGTTTCAAGTCCAAAGCACAACGTCGCTTCAAGACCGTTGCCCGCTCTTAGTCTCACCTCTAGCGAAGAGACGCTGCAGTAAGATTTCAGTGTATGCTTAGACCAGATATTTTGGATAGTCTCTAAGCTCTCTCTCAAGGCTATACATGGGTTGGTTATCGCATCTCGCATGAGGGTTGCTCATGTTTCCTGGGTGTGTGACGAGCAACCAAGAGTAGAAAGACTATACGCTAACACAACCCATTCAATTGCCTTGTAAGCTGGGTATTTGAAGATTCTGCATTCTACTGATAAACTAGGCTCTGCACATCAGCTCCTAAGAGTAAATGAAGAATATGAGCTCGTTGGAACTGAGCTGAAGTGAGTTTCGACCAAGCTTCTACTTCTAACAAATAGAGAGACCAACAGTTTATACTAAGACCCCCTGATAAATTTTTATCACGATCCTTTGTTTTATGCAGAAATACTCACGTAGGTGTTGACATTCCTTGTCGAGGGGCTATAGAAATTATAAAAATTAACTTAATTTTTTTTACTAAACTAATTTTCTATAATTTTTAGATGTTGATCGGACCAGAACTCGAACCCTGACCTTACTGTATCCTCTCATGGTTGGATTTCCATATTTTTTCATATGAGGATATCCATTGGCCGTGAATGAAGAAATGGTAAGGGCAATACCATTTCCAATATAGGCTTCAAGGTAGGAGCGGATATATAATTTAAGGACCTTGACATCTCTCTCTAAAAATGTCTACACAACTCAGTTGGCATGTTCCGAGCAGAAGAGAAAAGTTTTGAGTTCGCTGGCAAATTAACTCAACGTCTCCAAAATCTAAGCAAACACCTATAGGAATATATTGGTAACGAAGAACCTGATGAGTTGTCAAGTCTAATGTTTCCCGTGACGAGTCCGAAACACAGTCAATACCATGCCCGTTAGCAGTAATCAAAGGATATTTTCATACATTTTGCACAAGTATCTCAGAATAAATTTAAATCCACATTCTCCTGTAAGAGGAGACTAAGCACTTATCAAGTAGGTCTGGGAAAAGGTGATTCACCCAACAGTTATCTCAATAAATCCATTGATTGATGCGATGTGTGGGAAGTGGCGCCTTCTTGTATGAAACCAAATGTCGCGGAGATCACGAGTTTCAATTTCCAGCATCAAATAGTCGGTTATCATGGCGCGAAAAGGATAGAGATTGACTGTTACGATCTCACCGGCATCAGTTTTGAAGAAATATGGACCGATGATTCCACCGGCCAACAAACTAAACCAAACCGTTGTTTTTTCTGGATGAAATGGCAGCTCTTGAATCTCTACAGGTTGCTTTTCGTCTCAAATGATGTAATTTTGCTTGCTTAGAGCGAAGCGATATCGCTTGGGAAAGTCTAACAGTTTCAGTTCTTACACAAGCTGTAGTTTGCACGCTTTCAATTTAGGATCTCGACGTAAAATACACCAAGTCGTTCGATACGTCAGTCCGAGTTGCTGCGAACAGCGCCGAATCGACTCTCCACGGTCTTTGTGTACGCTCTCAGCTACGTCCGCTATATTTTATTCACTGTGGGCTGAACGTGGTCTATTTGGTCGAATATTATCCAATAATGAATGCTGGGTCTTGAGATGGTTGATGGTGTAGCGAATAGTATGCTCAGTAGGCTGATTATATTGACCATAAGTTGAGCAAACTGCGCGAAACATATTCATTTCAGAACTTGAATGTTCGTAATAAAGTTGAATGATTTGTAAACGTTGTTCAGGCGTAAGTCTTTCCTTGACGAAATGCCAAACAATACTGAACAAAAGTAATATGGCAGCTTGACACGACTCACGCGTGATCTGTCAAAAAAAAATTCTATTGCAAAAAATACCTCTACTTGGATCACCCTTTATATATGTATAGATTTACCACCACAAAATTGAGGCATTGGTCCGTTGAAGGGAATAAAGAAACAGTTTCCACACAGTCCACTTTCTCTCTTACAATGTCGGCATAGAACACCTGGAATCATCAGGTGCCAATCTTTGAATGGCTGTACATAAAAATCAAATCGAGAACATCAGCAAAGAAATGCGGTAACAGAAATAAAATAGCGCATACAGCGCTAATTTGGGCCGAAAAATCTCTTTGGGAAGAACTCCAACCCACCCACCAACCTACATACCCTCCTACCTAGAAGCAGTAAGTTGGTAGAGGCTATAAATATTAGAGTTGGGGTTGAAATAATTACGTCTAAATCTGCAATAAAGTTCCATAGTGCCATGACTGACAACGGATTGCATTTAGAACTCTCGAGTTCTCTCGTATAGTGTCAGATAGCGGCGGACCCAGACAACTCTTTTGGCAGATTAATAATCCCTATTTCTTAAACGTCACCCCGATTCGGTCTGAGGCTCTATATAAGAAGTATAAGAATAGAAAGCCAACAGTACTCTTATCGGCTAAGCTCGATTAGAGTTATATGCTGCTTCGATAGTTGTATTTAAGGCTGTCAAGGGATGTCAGGAAACTTTTCTGACTACCCCGAAAGATTTTCCAATGTGACATCTACTTCAACAACGTATTACATCAAACCGCACTTCAAGTTCTATTGACGCTGCTCTCGAACATACCGCAAACATTAATCTTCCAGTCGCCCAGAAGTAGCTCAATGTCAAGACAATTAATTTTACATATCTTCATATCTATAAATCTATGTTTGTATGTTTCTTTTATTAGATTTCTATTTGTGCACATCGACAATTGATGAATAACACACTCTATCCTCCTGTGCATACAGACTTTTATACATACATTTGTATGCACATTCTCATATGCGCCACTTTCTGAGAACGTCAAGTTGGTGCTCATTGAAAGTGCTTTAGTGAAATCAATTAAATTCTAAAAGCAAAGCGAAATGATACCACCAACCGGCATGCAACATTTCAGCGCTGCTACAAAATAGACAACAACAAAAACATAGACTCATACAAGTAGTTAGTTACCTAGACCGCAAGAGCAACAGCGCCAACAACAACAATAATAAATAAATAGCTACGAATAATTTCCGCTGTGTGTTGGTTGCAGCGCATCAAATAGAAAAACAAACATATAAATAAAGTGAAATGAAATAAATGCATTGCCCCAATGTGGCAGCAACATTTGTTTAAACGTCACTTTGCCACATGTTTACAAATAAATTTAATTGATCAATCAGAGTGGTTGGTGGCGAGATCACAGTTGAAGAGAGATCAAAAGCGTTGTATGTAAGTGGTAGAACATACACGGTCACATACGTAATTATATGTCTATATGTTATATTGGATGGGGTTTTATATGGAAGTATGTGCACTTGTTATTGAATACGTTCGACATTAATTATCTAATTGCGGTGCTTTATTTTATTTCAATCTTATTTCACAACTTATTTTATTTTACTTTATTAATCTTCATTTTATTTAATTATATACATTTTTTAACCTGATATTAATTTACTTATTGTTTTTTAAATTTTTTCTTTTAATTATTTTTTTTCTTTTTATTTATTTTATTCAACCATATTTTATATATCTCTATTTGTGTCGTTATATATCATATTTTATTATATTCTGTGATAATTAATAACTTAGTTTTAAATTTTTATATTCTATATTTTATTTAATCATTCAAATTAATATTGTTATTTTATCTTATTTTATCTCAATTTATATTATTTAACACTTAATTATTTAATTTTATATTTATTAACATTATTATTCAATTTATTATTTAATTTTAATTTACTTAATTTTATTATTCTTTTTTATTTTATATTTTTTTAGTTTTATTTTATTTAAATAATTTTTTTTTAATTCTTTTTTTATATATATTTTATTATTTTAAGTTTATTTAATTTTTTTTAATTTTATATATTTTTTCCAAGTTTTATTTTATTATGTTTTGTTTTATTTTATTTAATTTATTTTATTTTTTCTTTAATTATTTTTAATATTATTTTGTTTTAATTTATTTTATTTCATTTTACTATGTATTTATTTATTTTGTTTTATTTTATTTCATTTTTTCTTTTCATTTATTTTATTTTATTTTATTTATAATTTTTTCTTTTCATTTAACTTTATTTTTAATTGATATTATTTTATTTTATTTAATTTTATTTTATTTTATTTATTTTATTTTACTTATTTCATTATTTTTTCTTTTCTTTTATTTTATTATATTTTTTTTAAATTAATTTTTTTACTATAAATATTTGTTTAATTTTATTTTGTTCTATTTTATTTTAGTTTACTTTATTTTTATTTTATTCCTTTTTAATTAAATTTTTTTAAATTTTTTTTTACATTTAAATTAATATTGTTATTTTATCTAATTTTATTACAATATTTATTATTTAACAATAAGTTATTTTATTTTATATTATTAACCATTATTATTAAATTTTTTTATTTTTTATTTTATTTAATTTAATTTTTCTTTACAATATTTTATATTTTTTTGTTTTGTATTCTTTAATTTCTTTTATTTTTTTTTATTTTTAATTTAATATTTTTCTTACTTTATTTTATATTGCTATATTTTATTTTATATTTAATTTTTTTTTAATTTTCTTTTTTATTTCATTTTTTTTTATTTTGTTTATTTTGTTTCATTTTAGTCTAATTTATTTTTTATTAAATTTAATTTTCATTTTTTATTATAGTTTTATTTATTTAATTTATATAATCGTATTTTATTTTAATTAATTTTATGCAATTTTTTTTTAATTTTTTAGTTTATTCTTTTTTTGCAAATTAATTTGATTTTATTTCATTTTATTTATTTTACATTATTTGATTACTTTTTAATTTTGTTTTATATTATTTTATTTTATTGTTTTTATTTACTTGTTATTTATTTTTATTATATCTTTTTTATTATTATTTTATTTTTATTTGTTTTTACTTTATATATATATTTTTTATTTTAATTTATTTTTTGTTTTTGTATTTGATTTTAGTTTATTTGATTTGATTTTATTTTTATTACTATTATTTTTTAGTTTTTTATTTTTTTTTTTAAATTTTAGATTTTCATTTAATTTTTTTATTTTATCTCTTTTTTATTTTATTTCATTGTATTGTATTTTTTTTAATTTTATTTTATTTAATTATATTTTATTTAATTTTTATTTAGTTTTTTTACCTCATTATATTTTTCTTTATTTATTTTATTTAACTTTTTTATTTAGATTTTATTTTAATTTTTAATTAAACTTAATTTAATTTTATTTCATTTTTTATTTGATTTTTTTATCTTATATTAATTTATTTAATTTTTTTTATATTTTTTTATATTTTTTTTTTTGTTGTTTAATATAATGTTAATCTTTTTTAACGAAATATAGTTTAATTTTATTTTAATTTTTATATTTTACTTTATTTTATTTTATTTTAATTAATTTTTTTTTCACAACTGTGTACATGAGGCAGTTGTACTGGTAAGCAGCATCCGCTGCCAATTTTTTTTTAAATAATGCACTTTCTTCACCTGTTTCTCCCCTTTTTGCTTAAAGTTTTGGTGCGTTACAAATGCCAATGCAATAATATATAATTATAGCAATTAAAAGTGTGAAGAAAATTGAGATAAATTTCGAGCAATCACAATATTTTGATAGCTATCATTGATTAAAATTCGTTTGAGATTTTATTTATTCAAATCTCACACTGTTGTAGCAGCTGTAATTAATCACATTCAATACACACCCCGAATTATAATAGTATTTCAATTCGAAACTCGATATAAATAGGCATTTATACGAATGTATGTATAGATGTGTATATGAAACTCATTCAACGGTTTATATGCCAGTCTGTTAGCACTGCTTTTTGATATTCAATGCATTAAGTAATTTTCCTCGCTACGCTCCACCACAACTGACAAGCAACAACCAACAACAGTCGGGGTGGGGGAAACTTCCATAATACCAACAAGCCCAAAAATCAATTGCAGCCAGAAAAATAATGTCGGCGTTGAAATGCAATTTAAATATCTCGAACGCCAAATTGATTTTTTATAAATTATGTGTTAATTGTTTCTGACGTTGGCGCTAAACTTGAAGTTGTGGTTGACATTGGGGTCGCTGCTCCAAAAAAAATTTTGACGCCAAATTTGACGTTAACAAAATGTTATGCATACTATAAATGACGTTTATCGCATAAAAAATTCAAAAAAATACACACAAGCTTGTAACTATTAAATGCAGCAGGACGCTTTAACCTATTCCTCGAGACCGTTAAAAAATATTTGTTGAATGTGTACATATATGAAATTAAAAAAAATATTTTTTTAATTTATTATTATTTATTATTATTATTACATTAAATGAAATAAAAATAAATTTGAAATACGAAAAGTAGCTTCCAGGGTAAAAAATTACATATTTTATTTCAGTTAGAAATACATATATATTTTTCCAACTACCTGCAATTTTTTGTAGCTCACAATTTAACTCGATTTTAGCCAGTCAAAAGTCAACTAACTTTAAATTTTATTGCACCATATATCCCGCCAAACACAAAAGTGGCAGTTGAGAGCGAGCTATGTATATAGTTTACTTCAGGAGAAAATTTATTGAATACAATATTTTACTGGCTGCCCTATCCTCTTCCTGTTCTATCCTAACCTACATAACCTATACTAACCTACCCTTCCTAAGCTACCTGTTTCTATCTTTTCCTATGATATCCTAATCTATCATTTCTTATCCTAAACTCCTGCCTCTTCAAATCTTTTCGAAGCGTATTCCATCCTCTCTTTCCTAATCCTAGCTCATCCTTCTCAATACTATCCTGTCCTATCCTATTGTATACTTCTCTAGCCAAGTCTATCCCAGCAAATACTATCCTATCCAATCCTTTCGTATCCCAAGATATCCTGTCCTATGTGATTGTATTCTTTTCTATCCTATCCTATCCTATCTTACCTTATCATATCCTTTCTTCTCCTATCCTATCGTTTCTTAGTACACCCTAAGCTGCCCTATCTTGTCCTTTGCCTCTCGAAGAATTCTCTTTGAAAGGCGATACCATAACAAACAAAAAAGTGTATTTATGAGCAGAACAAGCTCTATGACCTACTCTATTTCCATCATCATCAAATTCCATTTGCTAGGTTAGTGACATTTTGAATTTGCCGCGCAGTTACTGTAAAAACAACACTGCTCCCGTAAACTGTTATCGATTAATAGACTACTGTAAAACTTTGAGCAAGCTGCGCCGAGAGTTTGTGCTGGACAGCCATTGGAAACAGACGACCTCGTGAATTTTAACGAAAATGAATTTTATCGAAACGAATTTAGTGTGCTGATTAAATATTATTTTTTGAGTAAAAAAACCCAGCACCGAAACCAAAAAAAAAGTTATAAAATTCTATGGAGTCTCTGCGTCATCAATTTAAAAATTGAAGAAGTGGCTTACTGAGTTCCATTGCAAGTGACACCGAACGTTCAGGTTTCCCAAATGAAGGTCGTCACGCCAGAAATCGTCGGTTAAATCATTCATCGGAGAATAATTCATCGTTGCTGACTGTAGGCATCTCAACTGAATGCGTACAGTACATTTTTTATGAATATTTGGACATGAAAAGGCTATTCGCGCGATGGGTGCCGCAATGACTCACACACGGACCATAAGCGCAACCGTGTAAGTACTTCAAAGGAGTGTTTGGCGATATACAACCATAATCTGAACGAATTTTTGCGCCCTTTCAGTATCGTAGACGAAACTTCGATCCACTACATTACACCAGAGATCAACGAATAATCAATACAGTGGTTTTCTCCCGGTGTACCAAAGAAAACTAAGGTGGGTCTATTGGCCAACAAGGTCAAGCCACAGTTTTTTGGGATGCATTGAAAAGATTAAAGCGATCACCGGCGAATATTATTCATAGCTTTTTAATAGATTAATTGATTGAGAATGCTGTTCCGTGAGGAAAATGCACGGGCACCAAATACATAAATTGGGCCACAAACTGCTACCCTATCCAGCATATTCTTCAGGGTTAGCCACATGCGACTATTTCTTGTTTTCATACCTGAAAAAAATGTCAGGTAAGTAAGTAATTCCGATCAAATGCAGAGGCTATTTCAGAAACACAGCGCTGATTCTGAGTGCCTTGAAAAAAAAAACAATTATTAGAAAGTTGGAAAAACTCTGGTTTGAATGTTTAGAGCTGAAAGGAGATTAAGTTGAGAAATGAAATGCTTATTTGCCGAAAAAATTTAATTTTATTCAAAAAGTCACTTACTTACCAGATCATATATCTGATCGACCTCAGACATCGAATACCACGATCAACACATCTTTTTTGCTGTTTAAGGGATTTAAGTATTAAAAATTTCGTAGCTTTTTCTATGAATCTTACTGTTCTAGAAGTTTATGAAGACAAAACATGTCTTCTTTTGAGTTCCCGATTCAGCGGTCGGTCGGGGCGATCCTTTCTGATTCGTTAATTTCATCTTGGTGAATATGAGTGCAATATCGAAACGGCCTCACAACTCGCTGATATCACAATGATAACCGTTGATGAAAAGCATCTAATTGTCGTCGCTTCTAGGCAGGGAAAGTAAAGCACTGCGAGTGTATTTCTGACATGAAATAAAAGCTCCTCATATGAAAAAATCGACCGTTCGGAGGCAGTTTAGAAGTTAAACGCCTAAAGTTGTCATCGGAATGATATCTCGCTCATTCTACGATGTTTAAGAAGGTATAAAAGTGAAGCTGTACTAAAGCCTGTACTTTTTTTAAAGCTATAAAAGACCGATCGTTAAAATAATAGGATCACCGGATCTAGTTATAATGCATCTGGATTTTCATTTACATATGTATTAGAGAAAATACTTCTACGTGGTAATAAGATAGCCTTAAATTGCACAGAGAATAAAAATCAAGTTAACATGAAAGCTGTGAAACAAATTGCAACCAACTTTAACAACAGCGACTGTCAGCAGTAAAAATAAAAACAGGTTTCCTCATGATAAGCTCTAATATCATGCCGGAGTATTGCAGATTTCTTGACGAGATGGCTGAATGCTAAATAATAAGTCTCTTCAAGGCTCTCAAAATATTATTTATTGATGTGATGTCCTCTTTATTCGAACCGAATCTCTTAACGCCCAGTCATTTCTGTAGGTTTGGAAAGAAGAAATGGTGGCAAGGGGGTAAATCTGGAGAAATTGTAGCCCAGTTTATGAATTTTATGCCTTGGTTACTACACTCCTGTGCACCCGTGCATTATTCTGATGGTACAGCATCTTTTTTCGCCAGATTCGGTGGTTTTGGACTTCAAATCAACATCGTTTCTATCCAAAACTCTGAGTAAAATTGAAAGACAGTAACGGAATTTTGTTTATAATTTATGACTAAGTAAGTAATATAAATTAGTGATTAAGAAACTGCAGAAAGGTGGGAAAATAATGTCTTATCTATTATTTAATTTAACATAAACCAACTGCTAATCCCTACACGAAATCCCAAGAGGAATTTTCTTAAACAAACTCAAATGTACTTTTACACATTGTAAGCACTTCAAAGCGACGATAAATTTCCACCTAAAATGTGTAAATTATAAATACGAGCAATTATTTTAACTCTACTTAACAAATTACCAACGAACGTAAAAGCAGCTGTGAGCCAAATGCAATGTGGTAGCTGGAAGCTGCTTGTCTCTCTATTACATACACATATGTCTGTATGTACTTTATATACTACCACATCTAACTATGTGGTATGTGTCACGATTTAACTTCCTGCGCGTTTGTGGCATAAATTACCAACAAGAGACATTTACGACATAAAAAATGGAGGGAGGTGAAGGATGTATGTAGTTAAATTTGCGCGAAACGTACTGACATACAATTCCAGGCGCAAAGAGCAACTTACCTGACGTATGCAGACACCATTGCTGCTTGTATGTGGCATGTTAATGGATAAAGTGTGGGTTTTATGTGGGTATGTGCATTAGGGATATATGTATGCATACATACAACTACCGACTATTCTGTCTAACTGCTGCTGTACCACTTTGTGGCAGCGTTTAATTGAGTGAAAAAGTAGCGTATGAGTTCATGCATACAAATGTGTGTGTGTGTTTGTGTGCGAGTTTTTCATTTTGTTTTAAGGACTTTACACGCTCTTTGCGGCTGAAAAGTTTTCAAATTGCCAACATACATTGCACTTGCAGCGAGAATTGAAACTTTGTGATATCATGTCCTTAGTACATGGTTTCAAATGTGGATATGAAGGTCATAGGGCAGACTAGATACTCAGAGATCAAGATTTTTCATAGTGGTGGTTTTGATAATTTTTTAGCATTAAATTGTTTCAGTAGGAATTTTATAAGATTTTAAAGTGAAAATTAAATAGGTTTAAGGTATGAATTAGAGCTCCAGATACCCGGGTATCATTGCAAAGCAGTTCGATGCTTGCTCGATGCTCGTTCATTGCTCAACTGCTCAGAAGAACAAAAAATATATTTATTTTGTTTGTCAAAATTTCTTTGGCGTTTAAATTATTTCTACACTTTGCATAAATAAATTTAAAATTATTAAAAAGTTTTAAGAAAAAAGTCTTGGTGTTTGTCAAAATACTCGAAATGCTCATGCTCGGCTCGAAAAAATTTCTAGTAATGAGCAATGAGCAGTTGTGCGAGTGCTCGTTGCTCATAAGCTCGCACAGCTCGGAAATGTTTGAGCAAAGTCTGGAGCTCTAGTGTGAATCAACTAATGATGAGGCTATCAGTGATGGCATAACTGTGAACTATGTACGTTCTTTAATGATTCTTCCGATCTATAGATCTCATATTCTCTTCACCAAGAAAAGCTAGTACCAAGACTTTTTATGAAGGTGACGAAGCAACTGAAATTGCATAGGTAGGCAATACCAAACGCTTAGACCATTGACATTAGTAAGATAATCTGATGAAAGTGTGATTACTGCTCTTCTAAATAAACATAAATGGAGTGTCTGATCATGCAAATATATTTTAGCAAGCAGAAGATCGGAGAAACTACTAAACTGTTTGTAATATTCAAATCACATGGGCCTGTAAACCGAGTAATTTCTGGAGTTGGTATACGAAATAATATTCATATTTGTCTTAAGTAACCGGACGGCCTGGTTTCGAGTCCAGGTTTGGGCAACATCCAAAATGTTTTGGAAAATGGAAAATGTTTTTTTTTTTTAATTGCGGTCGCTCCTCGGCAGGGAATGTTGAGCCATCCGTGTATATTTCTGACCTAAAATAAAAGGTCCTCATAGAAATCTATCGGCCGTTCGGAGGCGGCTTAGAATAAACTGTAGGTCCCTCCATTTGTTGATTAAAACATCAAGATGCAAAACCACAAATTGGAGGAGGAGCTCGGCCGAAAATCGCTTAAGCCGTTACAAGTGCCATATATATATATAATGGGATTCTAAAACAACACACTCTACGACAGATTTTCATTTAGAATACTAAGCTGAACCATCTGTATAAAAATTTGACACACTCGAATTATTTTTCGGTCAAACTTTTGAAAAACTGCAGACCTTATTGACTTTGGAGTAACTTGATTTATCAATAGAGCACATAAAACCACTTTTCGACTTATCGCCGACCAGTTTTAACCAATAAATATTCAAATTTTCTTCACCTTTTATCTAGTTTATAATCAGTGAAATTATTTTCAGATATCTTGCAACGAGGAGAACATTGCATGGTGCCCAGAGTGATATGAACTGAAGTAGAGTGAAGGTAGTCTTTGCAATACTCTTCCATTACATAATTTTCAAATTGCTCCTGATAAGTATTCCTGTTCCGCAGTGGGATTTCCCTTCACGATGTTTGGTGTCATAAAATAGAAATACATCAATATTAAAGTTTTTAAATTTGGTTAAATGAGTTTCGGAGGCAATCATTATATCTCTTGCAAATATACATAAGATCAGAGTTTGAAAACACGCAATATTGTACAGCAGTGTTCCTCGATTTTGCTCAGACATTTGATACAGTTTGCTAAATGGACTATTATAAAAGCTGGGAGGTAGGCTTCCCGTAAATATGCATTCCATTCTAAAAAGCTTTCTTCTTGACAGAAAATTTCGGTTAAGAAAAAAAATCACACTACTAAATCCTATAAAGTATTTTCTGGTGTTCCACAAGGAAGTGTTTTAGGACCCACTTTATATATAATTTATACCAGAGATCTTCCCACAAACCGAAACCTCGTCACATCAACTTTTGCGGATGATACAGCAAGACTCGGTGTAGATTCAAACCATGCTGTGACCAGTTATAACGGGTGATCCGTTTTGAGGTTCCCTACTTTTTTTAAGAAAAACAAACACAAAAAATTTAGATTTAATGCGGAGTGTTTATTATCATTCGCGAAGAACATTCTTTGGCATTTATTTTTTGAAGATTATCCCCTTCATATGTTGGCCGCGGCTACGTCTCAGATGGTCCATGCGTGGAGTCCAATTTTCGATGATTCGTTCGAGCATTTCGACTGGTAACTGGCGAATGAAACACGTGCTGTTTTGCTACAAGGTCTGAATCGAAGCGGGATTGCCCGCATAGAGTTTAAACATTACATATCCCCACAGGAAAAATTCTAACGGTGTGATATCACATGATCTTGGAGGCCAATCGACCGGCCCAAAAAGTGAAATTATCTGCTCACCGAAGTGCTCTCTCAATAAATTCATTGACTGATGCGATGTGTGGGAAGTGGCGCCGTCTTGTTGAAACCAAATGTCGCGGAGATCACGAGCTTCAATTTCAGGCATCAAATAGCCGGTTATCATGGCGCGATAACGATCGCCATTGACGGTTCTGTTCTCACCGGCATCATTTTTGAAGAAATATAGACCGATGATTCACCAGCCCACACAAAATCGTTATTTTTTCTGGATGAAATCGCATCTTTTAAATTTTTTCAGTTTACTCTTCGTCCCAAATGAGGCAATTTTGCTTGTTTACATATCCATTGAGCTAGAAATGGGCCTAATTGCTGAACAAAATTTGGCTCGAAAACGTCGAATCTTCTTGGAATTTTTCAAGAGCCCATAGAGCGCAACAATGTCGCTTGGGAAGGTCGACCGGCTTCAGTTCTTGCGCAAGTTGCATTTTGTACGCTGTCAATTTAAGATCTCGACGTGAAATGCGCCAAGTCGTTCCATACGTCAGTCCGAGTTGCTGCGAAGGGCGCCGAATCAACTCTCCACGGTCTTCGTGTACATCTCCACTACGGGAGCTATATTTTCTTCACTTCGTGCTGGACGTGGTCTTTTCGATCGAATATTATCCAATAATGAATGCTGGGTCTCAAGATGGGTGATGGTATTGCGAATAGTATGCTCAGTAGGCCGATTATGTTGACCATAAGTTGAGCGAAGCTCGCGCAACGCATTCTTTACGGAACGTGAATTTTCGTAATAAAGTTGAATGATTTGTAATCGTTGTTCAGGCTTAAGACTTTCAATGCTGAAATGCCAAACAATACTGAACAAAAATAACATGTCAGCTTGACGCGACTCAGGCCTGATCTGTCAAAAAAAGGCTATTGAAAAAGTACCTCTACTTGGATTACTTTTTATTTTACTTTGTTACACTTACCGGCCACCTACAGGCAGTCTTAAATTTTTGGACCTATCGCCCAAGCTAAGAAGAATTTTAGAAATCGGGTTTTAAAAATAAGTTCAGAGTACGGAAATCAATAAGAAATCTAAATTTTCAATTCAATTTTTCAATTTTTCTCTTTTGCTCGTCTAAGGGTTAACTTGTTAATAATAAAAATGGAATCAATTAGTTTTGTATATAATTAATCTATCTACATATATATATATATATATATATATATATATATATGTATATATATAAATCAATGCAAATTTGGATGAACGCTTATAACTTGAGAACCACTCGATCAAATTGCACCAAATTGTTAGGATTTATAAAGGAATATTAGGATAAGCTTAATGGGTAAGTTTTCATGAGATTGGCGTAGCCGTTCCAGAGATATGACCATTTTAGTGAACATTGGCCGCTGCCCATATAAAATACATGCAACAACAACAAATACATGTGGTGTTGAAAGAAAAAAAGAACGAGTGACAAAAATGAAAATTATGTTTAAAAAAAAAATTTTTTTTAATCCTGATTTAAGAATAACATTTTTTCGATTAAAGCAAATATTTTGACATTTCTTCATACAAAGCTAGCAGTTTACATTAGATTTTTTTGATTTTTTATAGGTGTATCAAAGCACGCCGGGGTCCGCTAGTAGTATTTTATTTATTTTCTCAAGGGTCTGTCAATCAAAATGCTAGTGAAATAAACTTTCCTAAAGACGCAATTTCTCATCGAGATACGAATATTTCAATCTAAATTTATGCAATATAATTAGAATCCATAAAATCTCACCTGCTGTTAAAGAGTAAAAAGGGTGTGAGCGTAATTTTATTATCCAAACCAGCTGTGGGTTCTCAAAAAAAAACAAAAAAAAAGAAAAAAAAAAAAAACAAGGCGGCTATCACAGCCATTACCTTTGATCTAACGCAAATATTGTAAATTAACAAACAAGCTGTTACATATTACTTTTTTGTCGATTTATTTATGCATTTATGGACTTTTTATTGCAGGGAATTAAAGCGGCATTGAACATACATACATAAATACACAGAGGAATACTTTGCTCTGTTGTGCGGCGAAGGTGTGGTGGAGACGCCACATACGCAGCGGGAATATATGTAATCAACGCAACTCCAGAATTTTAAACTCTTCACAACAATAACAACAGCAATGCTGCTACTAATTATTGTACATTCACATTGACTGGAACTCTACTGCGGGGCTTTGATAAGTCAAGAGCGGCCCAAACTAAGAAAACGCTTTGATGCTTGCGCGTGTTAGCTGCAGTGGAGCATTTATTGCACATTTTACGAGTTTATATCATTCCACAAAGCACTAAGAACGCAAAAATAAACACAAATAAAAATTTGTAGAAAACCACCAACCAACTATGCGTGTTTGGCAAAAAATTCAAGGAAGTCGTTGGTGAAAACATGCATGCATGCGCGCACACATACTCGACGAACATCAACAGCTACTCACAGATTGCCTTTAGTTCGTTTAATGTTTATTTGTTTGTATTTTCATACAAATGCACATATTTGATGCTTGAAATAGTGTGATAATTAGGTTATCTCATGCAGCAACAAGCGGCACATAACACTTCACTCCGTCACTCATTCGCCAGCTTTTTAGCAGATCCATCTATCCAGACATCCGTCCATCCATCCATCCATCCAACCGACTTTCCGTCAGTCATGCGTCGGCTAAGTTCAAAGTGTTTAGTAAGATTTGTGCGCATGTGTGTGTGCGTGTGTGCGTGTTTTAATTTGTTTAGCCGCCATCATCGTCGCTGTTGTTAAATAGTTTTATTGTCTAAACAGATAAACAGACACACGCACCGACAAGCTGACAGGCGTGCCTACGCAAATACATAAAAATGATTACACATAAACAACAAACAAGCTGCAAATGAGCAAATAGTCACTGTTTGTGTATTTATATTTATTCTTCCCCACTGTACTTATATGTATGTTATGTATGTATGTACGTATTTATCCACATACTACCTTCGCACAAGTGCTGGGGCATCCAGTGGTGCTCTAAGTATGATTTATGAATTCAAAGAATTACTACATCTGCCTCTGCATACAAGTTGTGCTCATAAATTAACAGATATTTGTTAGAGAGGCCATCCATTTGCATCCATGAGAAGGCTACTCGACACATTACATTACAAATTGATTATGAAATTACAGTTGAAGTGTTTCTGTGTAATATTGCGGTCCATTTAGACAGAAGCATAGTTTTCAATTAACCAAAATTCAGGCATACCTTTGGTACACTATTTCACATCCATGCCATTCTTATATATATAAAAAAGGGTGAAACAAGTAGAGGTACCTTTTCAATAGCCTTTTTTGAGAGATCACGTGTGAGTCATGTCAAGCTGTCATATTATTTTTGTTCAGTAGATGTTTGGCATTTCATCATGGAAAGACTTACGCCTGAACAACAGTTACAAATCATTCAACTTTATAACGAAAGTAATTCGCGCGCTTCCCTCAGCTCACGGTCAACATAATCGGTCTACTGAGCGTACTATTCGCAGCACCGTCACCCATCTTAAGACCCAGCACTCATTATTGGATAGCATTCGACCGGATAGACCACATCCAGCACGCAGTGAAGAAAATATAGCGGCCGTAGCTGAGAGTATACACGAAGACCGTTCGCAGCAACTCAGACTAACGTATGGCGCATTTTCCGTCGAGATCTTAAATTGTAAGTGTACAAAATTCAGCTTGTGCAAGAACTAAAGCCGCTCGATCATGCCAAGCGACATCGCTTCGCTCTATGGACTCTTGAAAAGTTCCAAGAAGATCCGACGTTTTCGAGTCAAATTTTGTTCAGCGATGAGGCCCATTTCTGGCTCAATTGGTATGTTAACAAGCAAACTGACAGCATTTGGGACGAAGAGCAACCTGAAGAGAATCAAGAGCTGCCATTTCATCCAGATAAAAAAACGCTTTGGTGTGGTTTCTAGGCCGGTGGAATCATAAGTCCATATTTCTTTAAAAGTGATGCCGGTGAGAAGGTAACCGTCAATGGCGACCGTCATCACGCCATGACAACCGACTATTTGATGCCTGAAATTGAAGCTCATGATATCCGCGACATTTGGTTTCAACCAGACGGAAATACTTACCACACATCGCTTCAATCAACGGCTTTATTGAGAGAACACTTCGGTGAGCATATAGTATCACGTTTTCGGTCCGTCGATTGGTCACTAAAATCGTGTGACTGTTCGAATAGACCAAGTCCAGCAAACCAGTGGTCCAATGAGTATGTAAACAAGAAGAATTGCCGCATTTGGAACGAAGAATAATCTGAAAAGATTCAAGAGCTGCCATTTCATCCAGATAAAACAGCTGTTTAGTGTGGTTTGTGGGTCGGTGGAATTATCGGTCCATATTTCTTCAAAAATGATAACGGTGAAAACGCAATCATCAATGGCGATCGTTATCGCGCCATGATAACCGACTATTTGATGCTTGAAATTGAAGCTCGTGATCTCCGCGACACTTGGTTTCATCAAAACGGCACCACTTTCCACACATCGCATCAATCAATGAGTTTATTGAGAAAACACTTCGGTGATAATTTCACGTTGTGGGCCGGTCGATTGGTCACCAAGATCGTGTGATATCACACCGCTAGGCTTTTGCCTGTCAGGTTGTAAGTTTTAAAGTCTATGCGGACAATCCCGCTTCGATTCAAGCCTTGTAGCAAAGCATCACGCGTGTCATTCGCCAGTTATGCTGTTAATACTCGAATGAGTCATCGAAAATTGGGCACAACGGATGGACCATCTGAGACGTAGCCGCGGTAAATATTTGAAAGAGATAATCCTCAAAAAATAAATGCGAAAAAATGTTCTTTCGAATGATAATAAACATCCCCATTAAATTTGAATTTTCTGTGTTTTTTTTTTTTCTTTTAAAAGTAGGGAATCTAGTTATTTATATTAAATAATTTTATTTATATTCAGTTAGTTTCTTAGAAGTTTAGTTTATTGTAAGAAAATAGTTTGAATTTTAGAACAGTTAATAATAACGGTATAAGCTAAAATATCTAACAGCCAATATATTCTCTCTAGTGATTTATACCAGCATTTTTTTACAAAAATCATTAATAATTTTACCCTTATAAATCGTTTGTTATCACAAGTGTCGAGTACTCAAAAATTTATAGCTCATAAATTAAATGGTTATCGCCAGAAAAAAATAACAAAACGGATATAATGCAACTAAAAATACAATAACAAAAAATAATTGACTTAAATTGCCACAAACATGCCAGCAGACTCCAAAGTACAGTAAATATATAAAACACAAGAGTAATATAGGAAAAAAATAATATTTATGCATGTAATTTTGGTATTAAACGAATTAAAATATATTACAGGAAAATAAACTAAAATAAAACAAACGAAAACTCTCTAAGCGCATTTGACATAAATTAACATAAAAACTAATAAATAATGCAAATGCCAAGCACTGCTGCAACAACGCACGATTTGTTGGTAATGATAATAATATCTATTGTATACAAAAACAATAAAAACTAATAATAATAATGAAATAAATACCAGCAGTAAAGTTATTACCTACAAATATACAGTGGCGGACAAAAGTCTACATACAACGCCTGTATTCGTTGTGCAGAATATACTCTCGCTTTGCTGAAAAATGTAGGTAAATCCTTTCTAATCGCATGTATTGAAACAAATCCATTCTCTAACATAAGATAAAATAATTATGGTGAAAAAACGCAAAAATGTCCATGTCCTTGACAAAAGTCTACATACACCACAGGTTTACTAGCAGTTATGGCAATTTGCTGTGTTGTTATGGCGGTTAGGTACCCTTTTTTTACTCTTTTTAAAATAATGTTTTCTATCTTGCTAGTATTGAATTTAGCTGTGGTTTGAACACATTAGCATCAACAACGACTCTGCGAAAAGAAATATCCATTGACGTAAGAATCATGGTTATTCAGCATGGAAAAGAGAAAAAATCGTATGACGAAATTTAAAGATTTTTAAACTGAAGTCCACCAAAGGCACAGACCATTGTGAAAAAAATGGATCCACTGAAAAAAAGCCGCTTGTTTGCCGCCCGAAGAAACTAAGTCGAAGAGACATCAGCTTTGTTCTCAAAGAAGTGAATGATGATCCTAAAGTTACTGCTTCAAAATTAGCCGAAAACATAGCATGCTCATTTCTCATCAAGAAAGTGTGTTCATTTAAGAATTATTCGATGAAATCTGAATAAAAACGGCTTCCACAGTAGAACGCCAAGTAAAAAAGTCTCTTATTTCTGAAAAAAATCGGAAACTAGGAGTCGCTTGGTGTTCGCTAAAGCGCATTTAGACAAGGGTTTTCTTTTGGCAAAAAGTCTTGTTTACAGACAAATCGAAGTTCAATATATTCGGCAGCGATGAAGGAGCAAAAGTTTGAAGAAAAGAAAATACTGCACTTAACGCAAAAAATATAGTACCAACAGTGAAGCGTGGTGGCGGCAACGTAATGGTTTGGGGAGTGGTTGCGGCATCTGGAGTTGGAAAGCTTGTTTTTATTGAGGGTAATATTGATATAAGACATTGATATAAGTAATATTCAAATATAGGTCATTGTCGAAAGCTATTCTGAAGCCTTCGATGGACAGTTAGGAGCTTGGCGCAGGCTGGATATTTCAGCAGGATAACGATCCAAAGCACAGGGTCGATATTGTTAAGGAGTGGTTGCTTTATCATGTTCCAAGCAACTACACATACCAACTCAAAACCCAGATTTCAGTGTTATTGAACATGTCTGGGAGATTTTTAAGCGAAAAATTAGAAAAAATCATATTTCCAGCTCAGTATTGCTCAAAGAACGTCGCATTGAAGCTTGGGACAGTATTACTTCCTCCGATTTGACAAATTTAGTAGCTTCGATGCCACGACGACTTCAAACTTTTGCTGACGCGAAGGGTTGACCTACTAAATACTAAAAAAAATCATGTTACCTGATATTAATCAAAGTTTTTGCGCTAAGATAAGTTATGTATGTACTGTATGTAGACTAAACTAAGTCGTTAAATTTTCCAATAAACTTTTTGGGCTTTCAATTCACCGAAAATAGTGGGTGTATGTAGACTTTTGTCCGCCACTGTACATACATACCACACTTTTCGTCGCGCCAATAGCACTAAATTAAACCAATTTTCATATATTTTTTGCACAATAGAATTGAGGATTATTTTTTCCCGCTAAATAGCTGGAAGTATTACATGCTAACTAACACATGCACACAAAATACATGCACACCATACACACACATACTTCGGTTCATAAAACATTGTTGACTTCCTGTTCGAAGCAGGATGTTCATATTTTCACAAAATGTTATCCGCAAACACACACATGTGCACACACTTACACCGTCATACAGAATGCGCATGCATGTAAGCGCTATTAAAATTATTATTCCATATAAATTATGATAATATATTTTAAAAATTAATATCTGAAATTTATTGGAATCCGCGCCTAGGCGCACAGTGCATAGGAATAACTGTGATTTATTATATACGAGTACATGTGTATGTTAGATATATACTTATATGTGTATGCATGTGTCACTGCACAAAAGCGCAAATTTATTATTGCAAATAATTTCATTGATTATATTTAAAATATGCCATGAGCTGGTATTTATAAAATTTATTTATTAGTTCGCAATTGCGTGTAACAAATAATCGGCATTTTAATACCAATTAAATGCTTAACATTTTACAATTAATATTCGCGTTGCAGGCAGTAGAGATTTACGCAATTAGAAAATTGCTTAATTTTATACCCAATCCGGAGTTGAGTGCTGGTGCACTGTAATTGTAATTAGTTTGGTCGAAATAGACGCGTAATCTGACCGGACCCTTCCGCCGGAGTAGAGATCTTTCTCCACCTCTACTTTCACCGACGGGTGCTGAGTCAAATACTTTCAATGCTGGAGTATTTTGTGTCTCCAGGACAACAGCGTAACTGCTGTTTTTTTTATTCGCTGAACTATGTCAATGTCGTCATAAAGGGTGATTTAAGTAGAGACGATTATTTCAATAGCCTTTTTTTGACAGATCAAGCGTGAGTCGTGTCAAACAGTCATGTTATTTTTATTCAGTCTTATTTAGCAATTCATCATGGAAAAACACCTGAACAACGTTTACAAATCATTCAACTTTATTACGAAAATTCACTTTCTGTAAAGAAAGTGTTTCGCGCGCTTCGTTCAATTTATGGTCAACATAATCGGCCTACTGAGCATCACCCATCTTATATTATTGGATAATATTCGATCGCAAAGACCACGTCCAGCACGAAGTGAAGAAAATATAGCTCCCATAGTTGAGAGTGTACACGAAGACCGTGGAGAATCGATTCGGCGCTGTTCACAGCAACTCAGACTGACGTACGGAACGAGTTGGCGCATTTTACGTTGAGATCTTAAATTCAAAGCGTACAATATACAGCTTGTGTACGATCTGAAACCGCTCGACCTTCCTAAGCGATATCACTTCGCTTTGTGTGTTCCAAGAAGATCCGACGTTTTCGAGATAATTTTGTTCAGCGATGAACAGCAAAATTGCCGCTTTTGGGACGAAGAGAAACCTGAGGAGATTCAAGACCTGCCATTTCATCCACAAAAACAACGGTTTGGTGTAGTTTGTGGGCCGGTGGAATCATCGGTTAATATTTCTTCAAAAATTACGCGGGTGATTACGTGACACATGGCGACCGTTATCACGCCCTGATAACCGACTATTTGATGCCTCAAATTGAATCTCGTGATCTCGTCAATCAATGGATTTATTGAGAGAACACTTCCGTGGCTGGTCGATTGGCCACCATGATCGTGTGATATCACACCGTTGAACTTTTTTCTGTGGGAATATATAAAGTCTAATATCCATGCGGGAAATCCCGCCTCGATTCAGGTCTTTGAACAAAACATCAGGCGTGTCATTAGAGAGTTACCAGTCGTAATACTCGAACGAGTTATCGAAAATTGTACTCCACAGATGGATCACCTGAGACGTAGTCGCAGCCAACATTTGAAATAGATAATCTTCAAAAAATAAATGCCAAAGAATGTCCTTTCGAATGATAATAAACATTCACCATTAAATTTTACTTTTCTGTGATTTTTTCTTTAAAAAGTAGGGAACCTCCAAATATATCACCCTTTATAACTCCTGCAGCTCAGCATTCAGCAATGTTCAATAAATTTTTCGGAAATCATATCTTTCAAAAGCTTTTAACATCGACTCGTAAGATTTTGTCATCGTCATATCTCTGCGAAATTGAACACTACGGAGCTGCAAGTATAGCTTTGCCTTTCTACGTCAAGAGAGGACTTTACAATCCAAGGTGCTACTTGTTGGGATGAGTGAGATTGTGTTGGAGATCAGGGCTGACATTATAGTTCGTATGGATGCTAGTTTCTAGACAAACGAAATTATTGATTTATTATCTTCAAAGCTATGACTATCAACAGTGATGTGGGTCAACGCTTACGTCAGCCGGTTCTAAGCATCGGAATCCTATAACCTAACGGTAACCTAACCTAAACGGGGTTATAGGTCCAAAGGTAAAATTAATACAATTGCCTCAACGGAGAAAAATCTTACGACAGTGTGGCTTTAAATTCTTATCATTAGGGCTCGTGTCTAGCCCAACCCTGGTCTAATGAGTTACTTCGCAGCGTGCGCCAAAGACGATTCCACCATTCTTCCATTTCGCTTACACGCAACCAGTGCAATGATTGAGGTCATCTTAAGATCTGTTCGTCCTTAAAACCCACGCATTAAGTGGCGTTACGCTGCCAAACCTCTACGGACAGAGGTCAAAGGGAGCTTCCCGCAGGATATGTTGCCTCACTCTATAGAAGTATGGCAACCTTCCAAGCGGGTACTACAGCAATACGTCAATACCTTCGTGAACTCTCTTCCAGTGAATGGTGTTCTCGGAGTCAAATCACCACCCATCGCAGAACAAGAGTTCGAGCAGCCTCGTTCTGTAACCCTGGCGCAATTAAGATCAGGATATTGTAGTAGGCTTAACTACTACCTATCCAGTCTCGACCCTTACATATCCAACACATGTCCGGCATGCAAAGAATCCCCGTACGATACTAACCACCTCTTTGCATGCCCACTTAACCCGACTCATCTAACACCCCTCTCGCTTTGGTCCGAACCCGTCGAAACAGCACGTTTCCTGGGCCTCCCGTTAGATGACCTCGAGGAATAAAACTAAACTTACCTGACCCTAAGCGGAGCTGGCGTATGCCGCTACAACAACAACAACAACAACCATACAACCGACTTGGACATATATGAGGTTTTGGATCAGAAATTCACCAGAAAATCATCTAAGAGCGTAACGTGTGGAGCTCTAACCCACGTCTATGCAAATAAATTGACGCCGGAAATCATTGAAATCGGAGGACTACATTATACGGCACCCCTACAACTAATTTTTTTTAGATATGAAAATTTAAAATTAATCCCAAAAACAATAGAATAAATTTGACATGTTCATGGAAGATATAAAGACTTCGGCACGACGGCAGATAGCTCTTCTATCTGGATTTTGTAAGTATTGCGTTCTAAGTACTGTTTGAATATTTTCACCTCAAAAAGTATTATTCTATATTGGGACTTCATCTGGCATTTATTTATCCAATTTTTATCACAATATGCAATGAAACCTTTTTAAACCCCCCATAAATTTAAACACACATACATACATATGTAAACACATATTTATGTGTGTAGGTATGCCATTTGACAACTCATTATCTCACTTCCTTCTTCCACTCTTTAAGCAACCATGACAGTTTTCGTGATGCTCAAAAAGTAATTTTATTCAACCGCAAAAGAAAAAAAAAAGAGAAAATTAAAAACAAAAACAACAACAGCAATAACCCTATCAAACAGTGCAGCTAAACAAGCAAACAAATGACATCATTAACAATAAAAACAACAACAACAACAACAGTAACAACAAGATCACCATCAGCCACAACATCAACGACAAGATGCCACCGCATGGCTTGCAACTGCCACCGAATGAGCCGCTAAATGCTATTGGGACTGCTGGTACACTAGAGTATGCATTCTAAATTACACATATATATATATATGTATATATACATGCATGTATGTTTGTATTTTATTAAAAGTCATTGCATGTATAGGTAGGTGTGTGGGTTTCAAGAGCCTCACTCTCTCTGATTCGCTTCAAGTGCTGTTACTCTGTCTGACGTCTTCTGTTGTTTCGTTTGCATTGTTGTTGTTGTTGTAGTTGCTACACCGCGTGAAAGATTTATGCCGAAATTCTTTCGACGATTAATAATTATCAACAGTTGCCGCGGTGGTCCGGCACTTTGAGAAATCACTTTGCTGCTGCTGTGAGGCATAAAGTAGTCGCAGACATACATACACGTGTGTGTGTGTGTAAATGAATTTGTATGTTTGTGTATAAGTATGATGCATTCAAACAAATAAACATAACATAAAACACATTTGGATTGCCTGCCAGTGTCATTAGCTTCCATTTTCGGTTGTTGTTGTTTTTTATTGTTGTTGTGCTGACTTGGCTGCTGCTGCTGTTGAGGATGGCGTTGGCGATAATGTTGTTTGGCCACTACTGCCTCTTCCACTCCAGTTGTTGTTGACTGTTTGCTTTTATTCGTGTTGTTGTTGTTGTTAGATCGTCGGTGGTATATGTACTGTCGGTGTTGTCGCGTCGGCGCGTTCGCTGCATGTCGTCTGACGCTGCATAGCATGCCACTCCATTCCATGCAATAGCAACAGAGACAACAGCAGCAACATGCAATCCGACAGCCCATTCGTCGTCATTGTCGTCTTTGTTGGTTTTTTGTTGCTGTTAAGGCTGTGACTTGTGACGCTCGTAAAATTGGAGGAGGTTATTGATTCGGTGGCCGTTTGATCGTATTATGGAGACATATATGTTACAAGTAGTCCACGTAGAAAACCCTTTTGAAATTTAAACGTGAAAAGAGTCTTAACTTCTGTTCCGGAATACACAGACTAGATGGGTAAAAATAGATTTTTGAAGCCGAGCGTCTGCAAAGCCTAACTCCTGCAAGCTCAGCGCCAGTTCTGAAGTAATTGGTAAATATATCTGGATTCTCGATCCTTGGGCTATCTATTTTGTGGCTTATTAAAGGAGCATAAGTCAGAGCTGCACCTGAGACATCTGGAACTTGTCAGGTGCAATCGTGGCTAAATGAACATCTAGCTGCTATCGATATATATGCGAAATTTCTTCATCCAATGAAGTGCTTGCAGGTGAAAAGGGAAAACATACCCACCATCGGTGGCACCGAGTGGAAATAGATATGGTTTCTTATCCTCCTCTACAGTCCACTCTATCTCTGGTGAACAGATGCTGCATCAATACTTCAGCGAACCCTCCGTCCGAATATGATGAACATCTTCGTTGCAAAATTGGGCGGAAACTTACATGTCCGGCGACTGGAATCCCGGTGTGCGCTGTTCTACACACAAAAAGGGAGACCCCACATTCCACGTCACTTATTGTAATCGCCTCAATATCGCATATTGTGTGAAGCCCACCGTCAGCGAATTGATCGGAACTTATTAGTGTAGTTTCATACCTTGTAAATACAGAATTGACTAGATATCCATCATAGTAAAGTAACCTTGGTACAGACCCGTGAGACACAAATACTTATTCGTCGATTTAAGAAAAATTATATAGCACGAAAAGGAGCTGACTCTCTGAGCAGTTCGATTCTAAACCAAGTTCAAACAAACAAGGTGATCCCTTGTCGTTTGGCTTCTTTAGTTTAATGCCGGAGAAATCATAAAAGCAACAAAAATAATTAGAGAAGAGAGAGCCATCAACAGCCGTCAGTTCTGAAGCAATTGAGTCTGAGTGTAGTGAACGTGGGCTGGACGAAATGTCTCCTATCATAAAACGAACGGTCATCGCATTCGCGCCTTGGCTCTCATGTCTGTTGACAGTCAAAACTTTGAAGTTTCGTCTATCTTGAACCCAGCATTATCACCAACAAAGATGTCAGCCTGAAAGTCCAACGCAGAGTCACTCTTGCCAGTAGGTGCTACTTTGGGCTGAGTAGACAATTGAAAAATAAGTTTACTCTCAACGAACGCGTTGACGATGTCGAGATACGATGAATCGGCACTATTAGGAGGGTTTTTAGAACGACTTATAGACATCTGTTTAGGCCGACGAAGAGCTGTATGAGATATACTACAGCATCAACATTGTTCAGTGGATTAAGAGATAGCAGTTACACTGGCTATATTGTTGTTGTTGTTGTTATTGGAACTGCAGAAAATAACCCAAATTTGACTTCGGAGAACATGAAGGGAGTGACAGTCCTTGGTCGGATAAAAATCCGGGTCGTTCCGGTATAAAGACCCGACTGTCGCGATAACTATTGAATTTCAATCGCCTCTTACGACAGGCATGCCTTACCGCGGGTAAATTCTTGAACCCCAAACCCGCAGGGGATACACACTTGCTAGGTAATGTTGTGCGGTTGAAAGAAAACACTGCAGCTTTTAAAGTAGTAAATGGGAAGCACTCCATTTGGAGGTTCAATTGGAAAAGTATCTGGCTTTCCTCGGTATCTGTAGTTGACGTCGATCTGCGAAGGTAAGTAAGGACAGGTGTTCTATTGTAGACTCCGCTGTAATCCCGTATGTCAATAAAGTAAGAATGTACGTTCTTCTATAGGGTTTGGTGCCCAAAATGAGGTTTATGAAGAAAAATCTAGAATTTTAAACTATTTGAAATATCAAATATTTTTTTGTGCTTTTCGAAACCAAAGTAGCGTACATTTGGTGGTGCTTAATTAGAAATTGGTGCAGCTCCATTAATCTCTAAAATGGGGTTTTTGTCGAGTTACCAACTGCTGCCAAGCTGTCCGCGCATTGGATGTGACAGCATGCCATGACATTTAAATTAATGCCTTCGCATGTGTTTTGATAAGACAGGCGAGAGATATTACTGGCAACGGGTGAGAAGAGAGGGGAGAGATTGAAGTTTCCGCAGCAGCAAAGAAAATGGAAAACAAAAATTCAAATTTAATACTTTTTTTCCTCAAATTCCGATACTCACTCACTAACTCTTTCGGCCACTCTTTCTTTAGCACCTCAGCACCAACGAAGGCGACACAGGCTGTGGTGCGCCCTTTGTCGCCTTGGGTTGCCCTCAGCGATTGTGTGTTGTTGTTGTGTTGCTGTCAATCCGCAGGTTTTTTTTCTCAATTGTTTCGGAAACATTAATTAGCTGTTTTGAATATTTGCTGTTTTTTTTTTGTTTTTCAAAAAGCACGCCAACTAATGCACAAGCAGACCCAAATCCACTTTTCCAGTCGCTTCAGGCCATCATCGCATGTTCATATGCGACATACATACAAATATATAAACTTCAAATTTTTTTTACTGCCACTTATATTGCTTGTTATTGTTGCTGTTATTGCTGCTGGCATCCAGTGTTGTCATTTCATGTGTGTTAATGACATTTTTAAATGTCGCCTAATTTATTTCACGCTGTGATTTATGCTATTGATTTAAATTAAAAATTATTTATTTTGTTTACTGCGTCGCGTTGTTGTTGTTGTTGCTGCTGTTGCTGTTGTTACTGTTGTTACTGTTGTTTCTCGTATCATTGCCTGGCATCTATCGTCGCTCTATGCTCGTTTACTTTCCCTTTTTCCCTCGTACACACATATGTACATATATACAATTTCTTTCTTGCCATTCGTTTTATGGTTTTTTACTTTGTTTTGTTGTTGTTGTTGTTGTTGTTGTTGTTGTTGTTGTTGTTGTTGTTGTTGTTGTTGTTGTTGTTGTTGTTTGTGCTCCCCTACTTTGAAAGCCTAATTCATGTTATTTTGACATTAACAAATTTATTTTTATTAAGATCTTCATGCTTTCATAGAGTGAAAATGATACTTTCAAAATTATCGGCAGCTTCCACCGAAATCTTTGTTGGAAATTTATGGACATGTACTCGCATACGAATATATGTATGTACTTGTATATGTATTTTTTATTTCATGAGATTTTCACGATATGGACCGCCCGTTGCGTTGGTCGTTTTATATGTTGATTAGTTGGACTATCCATGTTGTGTACATCATTTGGGGTTTACAAATAAAATATTCAGAAAAACATTTTTTTTTTGGTAATATGAGAGTATGCTTGTGTGGATGTGAGAAGGTAAGCCTCTTATGTTCCTGTAGCACTTTTTCCTTCGAAAGTAGACATTTTTGGAATCAGAATTCATATTGGATTGCTGAAATTAAATATGAATCAGGATTGAGTAACTTCGAGCACAGCTACTTCACAAATAGAGTGATTAAGCACCCTATTTATAGGGTAATTCAGGGGGAGACCTTCAGTTTTTAGAAAATTATGTTAAATACGAAACTAATTACGAAACTAGAAACAAAGTCATGTAGGAGTCCTAATATCTTCTAAGAATATTAATAATCAGTTGAATGATTGCTATTAGTAATAATTCTCGTATAACCATTTATATATCGGGATTTGCAATCTGACAACTGACAATCTTACTTCGAGACGAGTTTCGTAAAGGTCGTCCAAAATAATTGTTATTCCAGAAACTATTGATGCTGTGAAACTGATATTGCCAAATCATCCTGTGATCTATCAAGAGATTGAGACAACTGTACTGACAACATTGCGTGACATTTGATTGTAAAAAAAAAAATTCTTCACTTTCGAGTCCACTAATTTGTCTATTGCTAAAAAAAAGGATTTGTCGTCTATGACATCGTGACATCGTAGGTTTATGCGTTTGAACCCGAAAGCAAACAGCAGTCGAATGTATGGGTCTTTCAAGATGAGTCGAATCCAATAAAAGTTGTTCGCCCACGAAGCACTTCAAAGCAAATGGTTGCCTGGTTTTCTGAACATGTCGCAACCGTACAACTAGAATAACGCAGAACAGTAGATTGAGAATGAACCAAAACCGTTTGTTTGCCAGTTGTCTTTCCAGAAATCCGGAAAACCAACCGCCGAAGACGGATCACTCTGCACCAGGACAATGCGAGCTCTTACAAATAGACTGAAATAACTGCATTTTCATAGTATTCAAAACATCAAAACATTTGAGAGGTCATCCACCGTCTGGTCCTGCATTGGCATTAAATGATTCTTTTTTATTTCCTTACGTAAAAAAAAACTGCGAGATCAACATTTTTCAACACCTGTAGAGGCGGTTAATGCGTTCAGAACGCATGTTTTGGAGATACCACAACCAGACTAATAATTGCAATAATGCAAAAGTGTATAGATTGTAATGGATAATACATAGATAATAATAGAAGCCCCGATATATAAACGGCAAGATCCGTAGTCATGCGTTTTTGGTAATGGGAAATTTAGGTCCTTGTTTCTTCCACATATATATATATATATATAATGTATATATAAAGGGTGTTTTTTATAGAGGTATAGAACTTTAAGTTGCAATAAAACAACGATGGATTATTCGATTGACATGAATTTTATTTATCCGAAAGATAATCTTGTGGCATTACATTATAAATATGATTTCTGGCATATGACCGCCACGGCTGGCGCGGATGTAGTCCAATCTGGACATCCAATTTTCGATGACTTTTTTCAACATTTGTGGCCGTATATCGGCAATAACACGGCGAATGTTGTCTTCCAAATGGTCAAGCGTTTGTGGCTTATCCGCATAGACCAATGACTTTACATAGCCCCACAGAAAGTAGTCTAGCGGTGTTAAATCACAACGAGAAATTAGGCGGTCACCAAACGTGTCTTTCAATAAATCTATTGTGGCACGAGCTGTGTGACTTGTTGCGCCGTCTTGTTGAAACCACATCTCCTGGATATCATGGTTATTCAACTCAGGAATGAGTTAGTAATCATGGCTCTATACCGATCACCATTGACTGTAACGTTCTGGCCACCATCGTTTTTGAAAAAGTACGGACCAATGATTCCACCAGCCCATAAAGCGCACCAAACAGTCAGTTTTTCTGGATGTAACGGTGTTTCAACATACACTTGAGGATTTTCTTCACTCCAAACGCGGCAGTTTTGTTTATTGACGTAACCATTCAACCAGAAGTGCGCTTCATCGCTAATGGACGTAGTGCGCGATACGTTTTCCGCACAGAACCATTATTTTCGAAATAAAATTGCATTATTTGCAAGCGTTGTTCAGGCGTGAGTCTATTCATGATGAATTGCCAACCCAAACTGAGAATAAATCACTTGACAGCTGTTAAATCGGTCGCCATCTTGAAAAGTAATGCCAACTTAAAGTTCTATACCTCTATAAAAAACACCCTTTATATATATATACGAAGCTTTCAGGATGGCTTTATTGGCACGTAAAGTGTTCGCGTGATGTTTTTCTGGGAAGTGGATTTGGCCCTCAGATAGCCTTTTACCAGGTTTTCTTCCGGGAAGTACATCTGGAACCGATCTATCCTAAAAAATGTTATTTATGGTTTGATTTGATTGAAATTTGGTGCACAAGTAGCTTTCTACATAAATTTAAACATGGAACACTGCTCTTTCGAGAGGTAGATCTAGAACCGATCTATTAAACAAATCCATTTACTTGAATTAACTTTTTTAGAAGATTTTTATGGGTCGGTTTTGGTGAATTTTTTACGAAGGTATCATTTTGTCACAAAAAACTTATGTCGAAAATTGAGTAAACAAGTTCGATTTGTTTGAAATTTAGTACATTGGTGTGTTGAACAATCAGTTATATAGGAGCTATGCTATAGAGATACAGTACGCTTTTGTTTATTTCGCATATCTGTACATTTAGTAAAAATAGTTAGAAAAATAGTTATTGCGTCATTGGAGTATTTCGCTTTGATAGCAAAGTTGGAAATGTTAAGCGATGCAGTAAAGTCCACTCTGTCATCAGCTTAACTAATTTGTATTTCTCTTTATCTTTTGCCAAAGTGTCAGAATTACAGTATTTCTTCTCGAAGTTTTTCTCCTTCATAACATGACAGTGGCAAGAAAAACTGAGATTTTTGAAAAAAAACTTTTTTTAAATTATTTTATTTTAAAAATTAATAATATGGCATCAAAGCAATATGTTTCGACTTGACTACAGAAAAATTTGATCAAAAAACAAGAAAGAAGTTCTGTCTTCGGCCAAGCCGAAGTTCTTATACCTTTCATGAACAAATAATTTTTTTTTTTGCAAATTGCAAAATTCGATTACGATAATTTTAAGTGTCAATATCAACTTGAATTAAGGTCTGTAAAATACCACATTTCACTCTCTTAGATCCTTTTTGGGAGAATTTTTGATTCAAAACCTCATATCTGAACAAGTCGGTTGTTTAGTGGCTATATGATATAGCAGTCTGATTTCGATGATTTTCACTCTAAATATGCAGTTCACAATATGGGTGTATAATACCAAAGTTAAAGCTACTGACTCAAAACCTGATATCTGAACAAATCGGTTGTATGGGGGCTCTATGTTATAGCCCTCGATTTGTCCAATATACATTTTTCAAACAGGAGGACATGAATAAATCAATTCAGCTCGTGATTCTAATACGATCGGTATAAATTTCTGTGGGTATATCTCTTTTCTTCTTATTCTCGTACTTACGTACTTCGGACAAAAGTTAATATATCATTTCATGTACAGCAAAGGTACAATTGATAACTTTAAGGCTTTGGGCAATATGCCTTGATCTAATTTCTGAAAAATAACTTCGCTTTGACCATCACAAACCTTTAGAGATTCACTTAAAACCGATAGAACGAATGGAAATAGCTTTTTAAAGAATTAACTAGTGACTGATAAAAGTTTTTTTTTCGAATTAACAAAACGGCTGCCTGCTGATTTTCGAAAACATCGTGAGTGATTTAAAAAAAAAAATGACATCAAAAAAAGAAAATCTTTCGATTAATCACTTGCTTTTTATATTTTACAAAATCTGTGCATATTTCATTGAAATATCTTAAGCGGTTTTCGAAACACAGTGGTTACTAATTCAAAAAACTTGGTTTTGAGAAAAATGCGCTTAAAGCTTTACATAAATGTTTTGGAGCATCCGAAAGCACAAATTTTTAGAGAATATTGCTAACCCTATTAGGTCACGCCTCTGTAAAGTCACTTTATGGGCACAGGGGGTCAATGTGATCCCTGATACAAAGTATGGTGTTTTCTTTAAATTAACCGGTAAAATTAGTTAAAAAAATACTGAGGCAGTTTAAATATTGTAAAATGCCGGTGAACTAAAAAAAATTTTTTTTTAAATCATATTTCAGAAACAAAATTATTTGCTACAAAAAACCTAACAGGATTTTTTTCCTTAAACATGAAATTTTATGAACAAAAAAAAAATTACCAGGGGAAAATTTCAATGAAATTTAATTTAATTTCGAAATACCGTATAAAAATATAAAATATATATTTTTTTTAATTTTCACTCGAATTCAACGCAGACGTACGCACATTTCGCGTTCACAAGATGGACAAACGTTACGTTAAAAGTACGATCTTGTCTTTTCTTGGAATGTGAGACAGCAGCGTTATTTAGTATATGAAAAACCAAATTTTTTCCCCTTTGGATCTGGGCTAAACACTTTCATTTCAGCGGGGATTTCACCCTTATTCTTACGAATAGTTCCCGTTATAGCCGTACTAATTGGTTCACTTTGCATACGCTCAATGGCAGGAATGGAAGTGAACCAATCATCACATATAACAGACTGATGGTGATTATGAGTCGGAACAGTTACCTGCCGCAAAAAGTATTCTGAAATGGAATCACATCGATTTGGAAGTGTCATTTTCCTATGAATCTGAAACAACCAAATAAAAAAAACTAATGTCGGTAATAAACCAGTCTAAAAAATTATATAGGGTGTTTTTTATAGAGGGATAGAACTTTAAGTTGGCATTACTTTTCAAGATGGCGACCGATTTAACAGCTGTCAAGTGATTTATTCTCAGTTTGGTTTTGCAATTCATCATGAATAGACTCACGCCTGAACAACGCTTGCAAATTGTGTAATTTTATTTCGAAAATAATGGTTCTGTGCGGAAAACGTATCGCGCACTACGTCCAATGATACGGACCAATGATTCCACCAGCCCATAAAGCGCACCAAACAGTCAGTTTTTCACTGTTTGGGTCAACTTGATTCCACAATTTTTCATTGTCTGCTTTACTCAGACTCGTGAACTACGCTCACGGCGCAGACATATATTCGGGTCTGAAAAAGTGCTGGGGTCAATAATACCCCCTGTGACCTAATATGGTTAAAAAGATTTAATAAAAAAATTGATCTTTTGGAAAATATGATTACCGCTAACTCTTTAATGCCTCTTATATTTATATTAATCATTGTCATTGTCAAAAGTCATTACTCTTTTAGTTTTCAATTATTTTTTTACTAGCTGGCAACTATTGCACACTACTGACCAGTTTCTTCCAAACAACTTTCATTTCATATTTATACTATGAAAGCATATTACTCTACATATTTTGGCACTAAATGCTTTTCCTTATCCTCTCTCCTGCCTTACACTCTCATATACTGCATTCATAAATATACATGACCCGTACATACATACACGTACATAACCATAACCATACAGCCACACATATATACATATGTATGTATGTACAGTATGTTGTTGGCATTTCGCCTATGCGCACTCCCTACTGTTAAACGACTTAAATATGGCCATAAAATAATTTAATTAACACATAAATCACGACTAGAACGACTGAAAATGTAATTTAGTTTTAATTCTTGCACTTGCTCGGTGGCACTAAATTACATGCAGAAAGGCCGTAATTCCCAGCCGCAAACACACAACAGGCAAATATACATACATTGTTACGTACTTACAACAAGCTTTTATATGAATGTACATAAATATTAGTGAGAGTGTGTGTGTGTTTAGGTAGTGCATATGAAGTATTAACTGGACAAAAACACTTGGGTTGAATTGTATGGTAATATGGTGCTCTGCCAATGTGTTTGTGTGTGTGGTCCATTATATGTAGCATAAATAGTAGTAGCGACAGTAGTTACTGTAGTACCAACAAAAGCATAAATAAGTATGAGTAACAAGTAGAGTAACAGCAAAAGCAATAAAATGGCTTAAATGCGCATACACGCAGTGCTAGAGGGCAACGCGCCTAAAATTATGTTACTTCTCTACTCTTTCGGCTGCATTGACTTTGAAAAGCCGTTTACATGCAAATTAGGGTCCAAATCAGACACAATTCGGTTAACTGCCTGAAGCGAAGGCGAATTACTCTCTGCATGATTGTATATTTATGCGAATGTTTATATGTAAATATGTTTATCCATTATAATTGCTTGCTGGTCAAATCCATTAAAAATATACCACGTCTATTGTATGTTTATGTGTGTGTTAGTTCAAACCTTTATACTTTTATGGACATTGTGTGTGTTGTTATGAGGACAAACACACTTTTTTATTGCTACATGAATTTACGACCGAGTGATTTGCTTTGTTGATTTAGTGACATATCTATTAGTAATGACCTGGCGGTGAGGAGGAACAAGATTGGATACCTGAATGAGCATAGGAGAGGTGCGTTCAAATAATACGATGAAAGTTGAAATCTTTCAGGATTTTTCCATTCACATATATACATATATAGAATGTCCAGTTTGTATAACTGGCACTAATAAAAATGACGACGTCTTCCTGTTTATAAGACCCATGGCATTTTCCAACGCACAGTATACTTTTCTAGGTCTCTGATCGCCCGTTTGGGGATGAAATTCCAATATTGTTTCCCACAGGAATTTCTGAATTGTTGGAATCTGTTCTTATGTTGGTTGCGGAGATACTTGCCTTTGAATTTACATAAAAACACCATTAGCTAAGATAGCAAATTGAGAATGAAGGTCTCAATTTTCTTCAAAAATTTATTAAATAAAATCCAACTAAAATTAAAAAAATAAAATCTGTATCTTACCCGAAAGAAAAACTGAAAGCAAATATAACCCTGATCGTGTTATCTAAATAGTTCTGAGACGGCTCCTCGGTACAAAGTCAGGATAAACAAAAAATAACTAAGTGACTGAGATAACCTACGAGTATTAAGGTCGGTATGCACATCTAGCAAAAAAAAAACTCATATATTTCGTGGATGGAAAAATGTAGTAGGCATGGAAATTTGACAGATTGATTTTCCATCGTGAACAGCTCTTTACATAGGAAGAAGATATGCAAAAGTAAATAAACAAAACGAAAAACATGAGTATAGATAGAGATAGATATAGAAATAGAGAGTAGATTATGTATTCTTACCTTTTCCATGACTAAAAATAAATAAAAGTTGTAGAAATTGATGGAAAAACTAAAAACATTACATAAATTGCTTTATAAGCTTGCTTTAATATGTTTGAAAATTAGTCTTCCTCTTGTTTCTCGCGAAATATATGTGAGACTATTTATCTCGCTCCGAAACCTGTGTTGCCGCGCTTTCGTATTTGTTTAAAAACTTTAGAAATAGGCAGTAGAAAATGGAGTTTTTTTCGTTCGAGGTGCGTAATGCTTCGTAAACAATTTTTTGTGCGAATCGTTTTTTGCACTTTTTTATATGGAGTTTTTGGTTTTCGTAAGAGCTGCATACCGACCTTTAATATACGAGGATTCCCTTATATATTTCGGAATTAGAGAAAAAAAGCAAATATTGATTATCACTTTATTGTTTTTCAAACATTTTGTTAAGATCTATAAACTTTTTCATGCCTTTGAACCAGTTGTTGAAGCATTAGTGCCACACTGATTGAGGTATCTACGAAACACGCGTTCTGAACGCATCAACCATTTCTTCAGGTGTCGAAACAGTCTACTATTTACGTACGAGAATAAAAAGAAGTCAGTCGGTGCCAAGTCAGGATTATACGGGGTTTGACTAATCAAATCGATGTTTTGAGTGCTCAAAAACGTAGTGATGCATCTTCGGCGGTTGATTCTCCTGATTTCTTGAAAGAAAACTTGCAAAAAAATGCTTGTGTACCACCGTAATTTTAGTGATACAGTTGCAACATGCAACACTTTCCCGAAAAAAGTGGCAACTTTTGCTTGGGAGTGCTTCGAGGGCGAGCCACTTTTGTTGGATTCGGCTCATCTTGACAACTGTAAAACCTATCTCATTATTAATTATTATTCTAACATAGTGTTGTAAATTTTGAAGACTTCAGAAATAAATCAATGAAGAAAAAAGATAAATTTAAAATATTGTTAGGGCAAAAAGAAAAAAAATCAAATTTAAAATCGAACCGGTTTGTTAAAAGAATCTCCTTAATTTCAATAGTTTCGATAATAGCAATGATGATTAAACGGCTGGGCGCTTTTTAAATGATATATGTTAGGTGCGATAGCGCTGATAACAAAACTTGATGAGATTTTACTGAAACATTTTCATAAAATTTAATTGTCTCGAATTGACGGTATCGACGGTATCGACGTAGTGAAATTTAGTCTGTACACCTTCGAAACTCTAAACTTATATAATTAATAATATGGAAGCTGGAGGTGCCTGCTACCACTTCTTCCCTACAGGTAAATAATCGAACGAGGCTCCAAAACCCAAATACAAAGAATATAAGCGATAAGGCTAAGCTATGCAAGAAAAATTAACTGAAACTAACAAAATTTGGACCTTAGGACCATGCTTATGGTGTCCTCAGATCCTTTTATTAGTTCACATATTGGAAATAACCGGTAAAGGAAAGTTTGCGAAACTAGTTTCAATATAATTTTAAACCTAAATAATGATTAAATGTATTTTCTTGAATTAAGAAATTATATACTTGGAGTAGTTGCTTAAAAAATCTTATTTCCCCAGAAAATTACCACTTGCGTACTCTTCTCATATCTAAATTGATTTTACATTCTATAATTTATATAATTTTGCTTAATAATTACTTTTCAGTAAGTGAAGCCAGGTCCTTTTCTACTTGATCTTTCTAAGATAGGTCTTTCTCCTTCTCTACTTCCACTAGTGGTGACCAGACCTGGCTGTATATCTCGTACATCCGCTCCATCATTTCAATTTTTTTTTTTAATTTCTTTGACGCTACAATAATATTTACAAATTAATAAATAAATTTAAAATTAAAAAAAAAAAATTAAGAAAAAGTCAACGTTCTTTTCAAAATACTCGAAATGCTCGTGCTCGCGCTTGAAAAGTTTCAAGCAATAAGCATGTATGCTCGCACTGCTCGGAAATGTTTGAGCAAAATCGTGAGCCCTACTTTGCTCGTCGAGAGAGGACTTTACCTTTCAATTGCCTTCTTATAATTTGTAAGCCATTACGGAACATTGTGCCTTCTCTGTTTAGTTCTGCATCTGGTATTCTGTTCTCCAACATTAAGTTAAAGAAGTCACACAATAAAGAGTCACTTTGTCTGTAACTTCGTTTGGTTTCGAACGGCTTAAATAGATACATCCCTACCCTGACGGAGCATTTGGTGTTGTTCAGCGTCAGTTTACTTAGCAATATATGTTTTTCGGAGATACCAAATTATGGCATGAAAGCGATTTAAAAATGTACGAAAAAAAAATTTTATGGTTATTTTCCAGGATTCGGCGCATGGGATTATCTGGTATATGGTGGGCTTTAGTTAGATTTAGTTAGATAGGGCCTTACATGCGATTTTAAGGTTATTTATCCCACGATAGTCTGATCCAAAGATTTGTAATAGATTGGACAGAGCACATTCGGGTTTGACACGCCAGTCATGCTTTCGTTCGACCATATTTTGCAAAGAAGAATCATATTTAAATTGCTCAGTCGGTAGGTCATCGGACCCGCTGCTTTGTTATTATTCAAACGGACGACCGCTATTCGAACTTCCTCAAAGTCGGTGGATAGAACATTTATGGCATCATCTCCCATTTGATAGTGATTACTTCAACATTGCTATTAAGGGGGCTTCATGAAGTCAATATGCTCTAAACAGCGGTTACCCGATCGTCTTTCTCGTTAAACAATGAGTATGTTCCAGTATTGAAACCTTCAGTAAGTCGGGACAATTTTTCATACAATTTTTGAGCATAGCGCCTGTCGGTCAGCTTTTCAATTTCTCTGCACTCATACAATTCGCTTTCTTTCTGTTTTTCCCTCTCCATATGCGTCTCGCTTTCTCTATCTCAATTTTTGGTATCCTCTGTATACAGTTGCGTTTCTGTCGGTAGAAAGGTTATCAGATAGGCAGAATTTTTTCTCTTCACTATTGTATAGTATTTCTCATCGTATCAGCATTTCCTCGATCTTGTTCTAAACCAATTGTTTCTGTGACGGTGATACGTAAAGATTTCGCAATGGTGCCACTCAAGTTCCTTGTAGTGGCGAGCTTGCGTCTGCTGTGATTGCAGATGTTCAACGTCTAGTGTGCAAGGAAAGTCCCATGAATGAAGCTGTTCAGCTAGAATAAAATCCTCTATTGGTTTACTCATAATGTAATTTACGTTGCATTTCGCTTGAAATATTATTTGAAACAGATTTTTACTTAAAATTTTTATCTATCACTATTCTGGCAAACTACTAGGTTCTCTTCATTATCTTTCAGCTGCTCGGAAAGAACTGACAATTTCCTCTAACCTGCTGCAACAATTTTTGCAAATCGATATCGTGCTTATGCACACTTATGTTTACAATATTTTTATAAACCTACTACTTGCAAAAAGATGCAATAACCAAACACTCACCCACCCACTTTTTTCAAATAATTTGTTTGCGTCAATGAAGACATTTCCTTATCATTTATAGCGAATCTTCATGGCATCACCAGCTAACCTCACCAGTTCAGTATTGCAATAATTTAGTCATTGAATGTGTGCGAATCTACAAAAATCGTGATTACTTTTGAACAAATGAATAGCGTGAAATAAGAAAAGTCATAAACTCAGTCAATAATTTAACCGCAAATGCTACACGCCTACTCAATCGTAAAATAGCAGGAAATGAGCAAAAATCTCAACAAACACATAACAGCAACAACGGCGAGGCAACAATGTGAAGACTCTATTAAGGTAATCGCCAAAAAAAGAAAACCAAGAAGAAGAAGAATACTGAAAATAAAATGCTCACAAAATCAATAAATACAAGTACAAGTTGTGATAATCGCGCTGAAAACGAGGAATAAAAGTACGCCAAACGAATTTGAACAGGCGAAAGCACTAATAAACTTTTGTTGCAATTGCGGGTAAGACAACAACGCCAGGTTAATGATACTTCAATTACCCTGTACGAAAATCTACTCATTCTTACATAATTTTGTATTGAATGAATGTAAGTAAGTTGTAGTCGTACCAGTACAAGTGACGCCGGACGTACCAGTTGCCCAAAAGAGGTCGTCACGCCATAAATCGGCGATGAAAGCCATGACATATTGGACCATTGGAGAATAGAAATACGTAAGATGGCAGAGACTGCAAGGCATCTCAACAGAGTGGGTACATCATACTTTACATGAATATTTGGACATGAGAAAGCTATTATCATGATGAGTGCCGCGATTGCTCGCACACGGACCATAAGCGCAACCGTGTAACAACTTCAGAGTAGTCTTTGGCCATATTCAACCATAATCCAAACGAATTTTTGCGCCGTTTACTTACCACAGACCAAACATGGATACAAAACACAACCCCAGAGACCAAAGTAACATCAAAATGGTGGGCTTCTTGAGGTGAACGTTTACCACAGAAGACAAGGGTGGGTATGTCGGCTAATGTGGACAAAGTTTTTTTTTGGATGCACGAGGTGTCGTTCAAATCGATTACTTTGAAAAAAGTAAAACGTTGCGAACATTAATCAGAGATTTTCGACAGATTCGATTTGGTGAAAAAAAATGTTGTTCCATCAGGGCAATGTATAGGGGTGTGTAGTCACTTTGTCAAAAATGCATACACTGATTTAGCCCCCTTCGACTATTTCTTGTTTCCAAACCTGAAGAAATAGTCGTGCTGTAAGAGATTCGGGTCGAATGAAGAGCTCATCACATAAACCTGCGCCTATTTTGAGAGCCTTGACCCTGTACTAACTATATAGAGCTCGAAGGAGATTATGCTGCAAAATAAAACGATTATTTGAAACAAAAAAATATAATTGATTCCATAAAGTCACTGATTTATCAAACCACCCTTATAAGTTTATATCAGGCCGATTCCACCTTACCTAGCTTGTGTAGATTACTTCTAAGAATACTAAGTTGTATTTTGCATAGCGCAAGTAACATATTGATCGAATTGTCTGAAATTTACGCTGTTGCACGGTTTTGTCGGTATAACCTGTTTTGGATGTGTTTTATTAGAGCCAAATATTTTTGACAACATTTGAAAGTGAGTACCTCGCTGAGATCACATTTCTCCATAATATTCATATCATTGGAAAGAAATAGTCGAAAAGTTGCAACCACAACAAAGAGCAGAACGGTTTTCTACTCAAATTGGACTCCTGCTCTCTGAGAGCACTCATCGGCAACTCTGTATAAGGAAACAGTTGTACAACATTGCAAACGAAGCTATTAGTTTTCGGAAAGGTCAAAAGAATAGCTAGTACGATGAGGAATTTCAAACTGCAGAGCAGAGAAATCAAAACGCCTACCTCGCAATGCTGCGGTCGGCATTAGTAATGCTGGAAAATTATATAAAAAGATACGGCGACTTAAAGAAGATTTCAAGACGGAAGTGTACTCCTTTAGAATCCAAAGAGGTGATCTAGCGACTAATCTTCAGAGTATACTGAATTTATAAAGGGAACACTTCTACTGCCTACTGAATTCCAGTTAAAATTAAATATCAGGAGATGACGTGCTCGATTCCACAATAGCAGATGATGGAACAAGTGTTCCATTGACCAACTTTGAAGAAGTAAAAATAGCAATTGCTCGCCTAAAAAACAACAAGGTAGCGAGAGCCGATGGCTTACGGGGAGTATGAGGCGGCATCGATATAGTTGAGCGAATAAAAACACGGCGACTGCGCTCGCTAGAGGTCATGTGATCTGAATGGATGAGAATACTCTATAGTTTTCGATGCAGTACCCGCCGGTGAAAGCATAAAAATAGGAAGGCCTCCAATCCGTTGGAAGAATCAGGTGGAGGAAGACCTGGTTGCACTTAATATTTCCAATTGGCGACAAACGACAAAGCGAAAATAAGAAAGGAATGGCGGGTTAACTCGTCTATAATCGTGTAAGCGTTGTCTACACCAGTAAAAAAGAAGAAGAAGAAAACAGACAAAAATTGACTTTAGCTTTATTTGGTTATCTGCACACATTGGCAATGTTAAATTATGCTTTTTTCTACAGGGTCAATTTCACTATTTATTTGATTCTAAAATTCCATGTATCTTTATGCACTTGTACATACGAATAAGACAGTAATCCTGTAAATGCAATAGTGAGAAAGTAATAAAATGGCAATGAAATGCAAATAAAAAAGTTTTTAGCAACTTCTGCCTATAAAAGTTGCTGTTTTCTACTAGAGATTACCAATTCAGCTTTAGATATGTTTACGAGTACTAACATAGTTTTGTACATGGAGTTAGAAAAAAAAAATTTATTAGTGGAGGTGTGATTTTGTAATATTCCTTCTAGCTGTATTCATCGTATGCTTCTAAGCATAGCTTTACTGCATGACTATTTGTAAAGTTCAAGAGGTCACTCACTACCAAACACAGTACAAAATAATGCACTTGTCGGAAGTAATTTTTAGTTCTATAAAATTAACTAAATGTAATAAATAATAAATAATTGAGTGCTAAATATGTTAATATTGGAGAATTCTATAGAGATTTTAGAAAAATGTTTAATCAAAAAAAGTTGTATAAAAATAAATTAGGGAAATAAAATCAAAAATATTTAATAAATGCTTTTGGTCAATTAATGGCACAGCTTTTAAAAAATATAGTCGTTAAAATTCATATTTTTATATTTATTTATTTATATTTTTGATACTCATAAGTAAAATAATTTTTTTTTATTTTAATAATTTTGAAGCAAACTTAACTGTCATGCCGAACATGTTTTTTTAGTGAAAAGTCCGGCATTTATGAAAATGAATCGCTAAAAACCCACAACCGTTAAAATTGTTCAAAGCTACAACAAAAATGATGATTCAAACCACGCTTCGTGCTTTAAGAGGAGATTATAATGCACATAATTGTCCAACTTCTCAAGAAATTGGTAGGTTTTAAAGAAATTTTAAGAGACTGTATCGGTTGCAGATATTGTAAGGCCTGTGTGTCATCATTTTGCTCATTCTACCTCAAATATCACTGCTTTAAGTGAAAGTGTAGCAGAAGACCCGCACGTGTATACTTCTAAAGAGTTGGGATTTTTTTATGTCACATTATGGCGTAATTTTCACTTGGACCCACACCTACATTCATATAAAGTCCAGCTGATACAACAACTGAAGCCCGCTGACCGTTCACAACTTGGTTACGTCGATTAGGTGCTTCAACAACAATTAATGGACCAGAATTTTTCCCAAGAATCCCAAAAAACTTAATGTCTGGTGTGCTCTCCGGCCTGGAGGTGTGATTGGACATTATTTCTTTGAAAACAATTATGGCGAGACTGTCATTGTCAATTCGGGGCGTTGTGATCGTGTGATGACATTTTTTTTTTGCCCCAAAATGACGTGTCCTTCATCCTTGAACAATACGTGGTTCCAACAAGACGGTGCAACATCCTACAAATCAGCAGCGAATAATATAGCTTTATTGTGAGAGAAATTTCCCGGCCACGTAATCTCTCGTATACTGTTATTTTTATTGGATTTTACTGTTATATTGGATATTTTTTGTGGGGCTATGCGAGAGAAAATTCCAAAAAAAAAGTTTATGAAAATAAACCTTGAATTCTTGAGCTGTTGAAAACCAACATTCGCCAAGTTAGGGCTGAGATACCGATACGTTTATTTTGGAAACCGCAAAATGGATAACCCTGTACACATCCCAAATTTTAATCTTAACCCTTGTGTACAACAAGCACCACATTCTGGACATCAAAGTAATATTCGTTACTACTGTTAAGGGCAAAATAAAGACGGTAATCGCAACCAGCCGAGTAGCATTATTATTCGAGAAATTGGACAATTTAAAAGTTGGTCGTAGTCAAGAATTTTAAGACCACCAAAACGTCTGATTTCAAAAAAACCATGATCTTAAAACTTTCTAAGATCAAGATAAAATGAGCAACACAATATACCAAATTTTCCCAAAAAAAAATTGTATTTTCTATGTTGTGAGATTTCTAGGGTATAGTCTACTTAGAACTAGGGTATAGTCAATAGAGCAAAACTATTTATTCGAATATTTATTGTCTTTAATTGAATGAAAAATCCTTTACAGGATCTACAAAGGTTAGGTTAGATAGATATGCCTACTGATGTGGGCACATCAACACACTTAACCATTATGAATGAAGTTTTTCTCCAAATCATCTCGCTTGACTGCCCGTAAACTTCGATTCCCTTTGAAATCTTATTAGCTTATTTATCTTAGAGTCGGCTCTCTTAGAAAAAACAAGGAAGACAACTTCTGGATATCGGAACAAAGCATTAATTATGAAAACCCGTTTTTCCTTGTCACGTTTTTAGACACCTTCAGCAACATCTTCTGATGGCAACCCCCAAACTTTTAGCATCAGACAGTGGCCTGACAGTACTTCTACTACTTTTAAATGTGCTACCTTCTAAGATAGTACATTTTCATCACCTCTTCTGATCCCATTTCGGTGAAGTTTAGATAGATTTCCAGCTAATCCCGGTGAAAGTCCATCTTAGCGCGGCCTGCTCATAAGTATGCTCTTTAAGTAGCAGTTTGCATTGTGTTCTTTATTGGAAAGAATTTTTTCTTGGTAGTACCTTGCCTAGCAAGTTCGTCTGCCTTACAGTTTCTCAAGAACTCAAATAAGAAACAGCACAATTTTTGAATTTGTCGTAAGCGAACCAAGCGTTTTAACAGCTGCTTGACTGTATCTGAAAACAAAAATATACTTACCCTCGAATAAGGCACCGCTAAGCTCTGCAGCCTTCAAGGACGCTCCAATGATCGGCAAGATCGGCCGGAAAGACAAGGTTAATTTCTTGAAACTTCCTCACCAACTCTCCCACAGAGTTCAAAACTAATAGAGATTATTACCACACTAATTTACCTTTCTGGCGGCCGCAACATCCGAGTGGTTAGCATTGCGTACTACAATTCGGAAGGCTTAGGTTCGAGTCTAGGTCAATGTCAAGCCCTCCGAGTGTATTTCTGGCAGGAAATAAAAGCTCCTCATAAAAATCCATCGGCTGCTCGTAGGCAGCTTAGAATAAACCGTAGGTCCCTCCATTTCTTAGTAAAAATGACAAATTGGAGGAGGAGTTCAGCCGAAAATCGCTTCACCGGTTCTTTTTCTGCAAAAGAGACTGAACTGGAAAGCTAACTTAGAAAATATATATTAGAAGGCCTCCAGCAGCATATCTTAACTACCGGGGTGAACGCTACATAATATGCTGTAGAAGATTAGAGTTTGATAACTCCTTCAACAAACCGACGTTACATTGAATGCAACACGGAACTCCACCCAAATTCGCAATCTACGAGAAGCTCGAAAATATTTTTAAAATATTTTTAAATTTTGAAAAAAAAATTATTTCTAAAAATAAATATATTTACCAGCTGTTTATTGTGACTCACTGCTAGCCACTCAATGAAATCTTAAACAAAATAACATCAGATAACTTCCAAGGAAAATCCATAGTATTTTCTTGCAACAGAAATTAAGAGCCAACAACTCCAGCACTCCAGCGGCTTAGCAAATAAAGTTGTTTCCCCGCCCCAATTGCACGCCGAAAATCAGCGATTTGTCATAAGCAAAATTAAGAAAAAAGTAAAAATATTTTATTAAAGTAATAAAAATCTGCGAAAAATTGCTTTATTTTATTTCGCCAAAGCATCATTGCCCATTGTGTTGCAACCAAAGGATGGTAAGGCTGGAAAAATGTTTGCCGTGTTGTGTTGTTGCGGCAAGTTGAGTGCGCTTACCAGGCGTGTCTAGGCCCACCTAAAAAACTAATAGCAACAATCTTAGACATGTACAACAACTAAATTGCAACAACTAGTGCTCGAAGTATAATCGAAAAACACAGAAAAAAATGCTTGCATTATTTATTAGATTTTTTCACTTTTGTTCTTTGTATTTTTTGCAAGCTATAAAAGCGCGCCTCGAGCAGCTGGATGAGTGAGCATTGTTGTTGCTGCTGCTGCTGCTGCTGATGTTGTTGTTGCTGTTGTACGCACATGGTAAGTAAAGTGGAGTAGTCGCAGTGTTGAGGCGGCAGGCAACTGCAGACAACAGTGAGCGGTCGGCAGCCGGCAATAACGAATTTATTATTTATTTCACCTGACATCATAAACAACAGACACCATAAATTCACTTCAACGCCAAAACTGCCAAAATGTGTGCGCTACGCCACAACGAAGATGTGTTGCCATTGCTTTGGCTATTTTTCATCATGTTTTTCCATTTCATTTTCATTTTTATTACTTTGCACCCCGACAAAGGCAAAAAAAAAATTGAAAAAGCCACATTCTACATGCGTCTTTAAGCGATTCCTGACTCTTGTTGTTGTACTTATTATTGTTGTGAATTTGTTATTTGTGATACGAGCCGTCGTGTGTCTGTGGGGCAGTTAGACTGACTCGCGCCGCCATATCAACACGCCATGGCGAAGGTGAAAATTTATGATGGCAATGCACGACATGCGAATGAAGCTCAGTCAAAAGTCTGCACAAATATTTATAACCTCGGTTATCTATACAAGTAAACCCATCATAATACACATCAGCACATAGGCAAGCGCTTAGGCCAAAAAACCGTCATATTACTTTTATCTCTACACGTTGCTTCGTTGTCTCTTTCCAGCTACTTCGAAACTTTAGAGTGAACTATTATGGCGCTCGGATAATAAGCAGAAGTAATCGAAATGATCTGCGTGGTTACTCTGCAGTGAAAATAGAAATAGTACGAAAGATTCTGATTTGTAACTGGTATTTAAGTGGTATAGTTATACCATTTCGTTTATTCACTAGTCCACGCACGCTACATGTCAAGCTTTTCGAGCGTATTTCTAACAGGAAATAAAATGCTTCTCATAAAATTTCAGCAACAGTTCGAAAGCAGCTTAGAATAAACTTTTATTGACAAAACATAATACCACCAATTGGAGGAAAAGCATGACCAAAAATTGCTTCAACGGTTACAAAGCGGCAAATATATAAAAATATGTAGATAATTGACACTTTGTAACCTTGTTTTAAAATGGAACGATTTTCCGTCATTCCTTGTCAATTTTGGTTTTTCGATAAACCGGTTTCGGCGTTCCGCCATCATCAATGCCTAGTTTCGTTCTTTGTAACCGCTGAAGAGATTTTCGGCCCAGCATTTTCAATTTGTAGTTTTGCGTCTTGATGTTTTTACCAACAAATTGAGAAGGGACCTATATTCTAAGTCGCCTCCGAATGGCCGATGGATGTTTATGATGACCTTTTATTTCATGTCAGAAATACACTCGGAGGGCTTGACATCCTTGCCGAGGGTCGAGCGCAATTAGAAATTTATTTTCTACAATTTTGGATATTGCCCGGACCTGGACTCGAACTCAGGCCTTCCGAATTGTAGTACGCAATGCTAACCACTTGGCTATTGCGGCAGCCCCTCAATTATATGTACGAGTATAAATAATATAGACTATAACCACTCAGCCAATTTTATTAAAATTTTAGAATAGATTCACTGAAACCTGAAAAGTATTCCTAAGATTTTTGGATATTTTTGAAAGAGTTGTCACTCGTCAGAAAATTAATACTCATTTAAACATAAGGAATTCATCAATTGAGAATGATTGGGCAGATTTGGCTCAATTTTTTTAAATTTGTTCATAGCTGCTAGGAGAAAGTTTTTATGAAAAAAATACCTTTTTTCCGGGAACGGAACGATTATTCCGGAAAATTTCATTAATTGTTCCATTTCCTTCAAATTTGGTGCAAAAGTAGTTTTTTACCTAAATTAATACATGGAACAGTTTTTCCTTCGGGAAGTAAGCCTGGGGTCAACCTATCGTAAAAATCTCATTTGTGGTTCAATTTGCTTGAAATTTGGTAGCTTGTTGCCTAAGTTAACACTTTCTCCCGGGAAGTGGACTTAGAACTGATATATTAAAAAAAATCGATCTTGAGGTTCGATTTACTTGGAATTGATGGAAGCAAGTTCAATTTGCTTGAAATTTGGTTCATACATTAAAACGAGAACCACCTTTTCTTCCGGGAAGTGGACCTATAAACGATCTTATCAAAAAAAAAATGTACTTGAAATAATAGTTTTTCGATGAAGTGGAACGGATACCGATCTTTTTGCGACAAATATTGTTATGGGTTCGTTTTCATTGAATATTTGTACAAATACATCATTTTGTCACGACATCAGGACAAACATATGACAGGAATGAGCTAGGGAGCAAGTTCGATTCGCTTGAAATTTAGTTCGTTAGATATTATTGTTATGATCAACACATACAATACTCTCTTTATGGAAAGGGGATGACAGATCAACAGATCGATATTAGATTAATTAGAATTTATAAGTATAGATTGTTTCTAGATCGCTTCGTCATGTTAGTATACTTTTTCTGCAGGCTGTTTTAAGTTTGACGATGCGGTTATATCTAAGAGTACAATAATTGCAGACTATTCTTATTTGTTCAATGTAAGCCTAGATCCAAGTAGTGAAACACGACTAATTTAGAGGTAATTATGTTGTATTTTCATTTTCGTTGAAGACTAATGTCTAACTATCTCTGTTTTGGATCAACTACAATTCTCCTCTTATAACATCAAAATTCAACAAATTAGAATAGGCTGGGCCTGCTAGTATATTTATACTCGTATAGTTGAAATCTGCTGTTGATGAGCTTTTTGTCTTAAAGCTGTGTTAAAAGGTTTGATAGTCGAACTGTTAGTAACTATGGCTAACATATGTGAGGGTTCGCTATAGATTCTATACATTTTGAATGGTCTTTTAACTACCTTAACTGGTGTGTCACAAAGGTGTACACACTGCATAATGAGAAAGGTGTTTTTTACGTTCAACAGAGCGGCGACTAGACACCCGCGACAGTACGGCCAGTTCTAACCCCGTAATTGATTAAAATGCTTTAAATGACAGGCAAGTTAATAAGCTGTAAACTGCTCTCATGAGGTAGAAACTTCGCACAATGTTCCGAGTTTGGTTGTATAGAAACAATTGTTGAATTTAGATCTATGTAGGTCAAGAAGCATATGTTATGTGTTATACATAACCGTTAGCAAAGCTCATATACCATTCTTACTAGTATTTCAAATTATCGAATTGCTTCGTAGGATCTCTATATCCGGCTACCTCATCATGCTGAGCACCTCCTTTAAATTATAACTAGAACTGTGAATCACGGTGTGGGAAACGTGGGTATGGCACCAATCTGCTTGAGTATACTTATTACTACGTTTTTGAATCGGCTACTGACAACTGCTTTATGGTCTGCAATTTTTCTGTCTTTGAATGACAGGGTGAGTCTTTGGAGCACTCTACTGTCTTCATTAATGTATTATGGTAATGTATTACGGCTAAAGAAAAAATTTAGTGGCGAAGTTTCTGTTATAGTCATCACAAAGTATGACATCGAAATGAGGTCTAGAAACAGTCTCTCAAACCTTATCTCCTTCTCCACAGTTCCTATTTAAGCAAACTTTTCAATTATAGCAGATATCACGACTCCCTTGGTTTTGTCGAATCGGATAATATAGCTTAAATGATAGTGGACTGGGAGGACAGCGGTCTAGGCCACCCAACTATGTTAGACCGATGTTAGACCGAGCCTTGTACAGTTAAAAAGTTCGGATTGCATTGGACGAAGGAATTTTTTTCGTCCTAAAAGGTGAGTTAACGAAAGGGGATAACGGCTCAGATTGGTTATTTTATAAATGGTTTTCAAGATTTTAAGTTCTGGCCACAACTGACAGCAGATCGAGGTAATCATTTAATTTTTAACGAAACTCTTACTACTTATAATATAATTAACTAAAAATCTAATAGAATTGAGGCACAATCCATAAGAAAAGTACCGATGCTGAAGATTTGTTCTTCTTCTTCTTCTTTATAAGTGTAGGCGATTCCGGTAATTGTCATAGCATGGTCTAGCCATCCCAGCAGCTGTCTTTTAATTCCACGAACGAATGGCAACTCCAAGTGGTTAGCATTGCATACTACCATTCGGAAAGTAAGGATTTGAATCTTAGTTCGAGCAGCATCTAGTTGACGGCATTGTTCCCCTTCTGTTCCTCATAACATGATGAGAATGAGCGGCTTGTAGAGTTTGTTCTTTTTTCGTTTTTCTAATTACGGCCGCCACTCAGCGGGAGATATCAAGTGTTTTCATTATATGAGATAAAAAGGTGCTCATACAATTCCAACCGTCTCAGCCAATAATCGCTTCGACGGTTATAAAAAACCAATTTAAATTGAATATACAAAATTGCAACTTCCACCTTTCAACTTAATTCTTTATACAATGTTCTGTCATATATTTTTTAACAACTCCATAACTTCACTTGTGACACAGTGCACGATTAAAAAATTAACGCGAGCATTCGACGTCGTCCTGCGTCGTTCACTCTGTCAAAATGTCTCGTTTACCAATTGTTTATAATCAACACATTATTCACGAATGTCATAAAAGAAAAATTATGCGAATGCTCGTTGGCTGCTACAACTGCCAACTTACAACACAGGCGATTGCATGCTCACACACACACATACACACACATTTATATTCACTTATATATGCATCTGCTTGTTCATACATATGTTTAATGGCCTATGGCCAGGCCAACAACTTCATTACCGAACAAACAGCGTTGCGATATTTTTGGGCTGCCAAAAGCCAAAAGCGATTTTTGCGCCGATGAGGAGAAGGCAGAGCCGCAAAGCCACCGGCCGGCTGCTAAGAAGGTTTTGTTGAAAAATGAAAAATGATTGCTGAGGCAGCAAAAACGTACAGTTCATTTGCCACACGGATAGGAGGAAGCGCAGTCAAGCGAAGGAGGTGTGTGAGAAGGAGGGGCCACAGAGCCAAAGGTAGTCATGGCATGTCGAAGAAAAATGTTCTTTTCGCGATGTGGCAGGCAATTTTACAAACGACAACCGCCGTGAGAGTGAGTATTCTTGGCGTCCCAACACATAATTGTGGGCGCGCTAAGCAGCAACCACCAGCACACGCTGCGTTGCACAGCCACAGCTACTCGTCTAACCGCCCGCCCGTTTGACTGCCTGACTGCCTGACTTGTTTTACCTCTGCAGCAGCGTGGCAGTTTTGCCGACTTTGTTGGCCTGTAAATCGCTTGTGGCGCAATTGGACGTTAAGCTTATTTGAACCTTCCGCACCAACGCTCAGCCAATATTTTATTATGAATTGCTCTTAACGATGTTCCATTTTTCATTTATGCTTTCATAAAGTATAAAACGCGCCCAATTGCCGTAACATGCAGCGCACATCCGTTTGCTGGAAACGCACACGCTTAGGCTCACTTGAACGTTTTTATTGTACGATGTAAGAGGATGGACGTATGCCTTGGGCTGTCGAAGGTGTAGTGCATTCACTGAAAATTATTGCAATTTAGTTGCCGCACAGGAAAATGTGAATAGGAATATTTACGAGTATGTATAATGATGATGGTGGCGGAGGGAACGGATGGAAAGAACGAAGGCATGAATTATGAATTGGTCGGGAGCTTAGGAAAAGTGAAGATTATATATTCACAGGTAAATTCTCATGTAGGTTGAATGTATATATAAATTATGCTTAACATAAGCTCCGAGTTATTGCATGCATATCAGCCGAAGATGGGAATAATTCAAACGAGTAACTTTGGGGTACAACTCTTATGGAGAGGCTGAGATATAGTCTACTATCTCGCTCTGGGCCAAACCCAAACTAAAAACGGTAGCATGATTGATGACTCCAAAAATTATCAATCCAAGTTTGAATCCCAATGGGAACCAACAATGGTTCAACATTATCTATCATGACGAAGGCTTCCAACAAATGAAGTCCTCCTGAGACACTAAGAGCCGTTTTTTGATTAAGATCATACAGAGATTGAAAGAAAATCAGGGACAAAAATTTAGGGAAAACAAGTTAACCTATAATACTTCTCTTATCCATTAAAAGAAGGCTCTTCGCTGCGGACTTTCTCTCAATCTCTCCAAAATTACCAGATACTCCAAGTTTTAGCGCTAGATCGATGTAATTTGATACTAGTATGCTAACTTTAAACCCCTTTTTAGCGTCGAGCACCAATGGCTACCATTTAAATTGATGTACTTCATTGGGTCTATGGTATTTGATCGCCAAATGGAATTTCGACTTGATTACGGGCTGCATTAGGATGTAAAGCTTGCATCCTCGCATAGCCTACTTTAACCATGATAGGGTATATGAGACGGATCGCGGAAGATCGCTGCCGATGTCGATGCCCTTGCCGTGTGCCAGTAGTTAATGTAAAAGGAGTATGGCATGCTAAGTATTGAACATTATTCGTTGTATGAGTATAATTTTGTCAATTTTCCCAAATCGAAAATCTTCTGAGCGCATTTTCTTGATACTCAATCACAACCACTATCGATTCTTTATAAATTACTAAAGTGTAATCCCACTAGAGGCACTTTTTTCACTAGCCTTTTTTTTTTTTGACAGATCACGCAAGTTGTCATTTTATTTTTGCTCAGTATTGATTGGTATTTCATCATGGAAAGACTTACGCCTGAACAACGTTTACAAATCATTCAACTTTATTACGAAAATTCACGTTCTGTAAAAAATGTGCTTCGCGCGTTACGCTCAACTTATGGTCAACATAATCGACCTACCGAGCGTACTATTCGCAACACCATCAGTCATCTTGAGACCCAGCATTTATTATTGGATAATATTCGACCGGATAGACCACGTCCAGCACAAAATGAAAAAAATATAGTGGCCGTAGCTGAGAGTGTACACGAAAGTCGTGGAGAGTCCATTTGGCGCTGTTCGCAGCATGTCGGACTGACGTATGGAACGAATTGGTGCATTTTACGTCGAGATCTTAAATTGAAAGCGTACAAAACAAAGCTTGTGCAAGAACTGAAGCCGCTCGACCTTCACAAGCGACATCTCTTCGCTCTATGGGCCATTGAAAAGTTCCAAGAAGACCCGACGTTTTCGAGCCATATTTTGTTCAGCAATAATACCCATTTCTGGCTCAGTAGATACGTAAATAAGAAAAATTGCCGAATTTGTGACGAAGGGCAACCTGAAGAGATTCAATAGCGTCATTTCATCCAGAAAAAACAACGTTTTGGTGTGGTTTGTGGGCCGGTGGAATCATCGGTCCATATTTCTTCAAAAATGATACACACATAGCATCAATCAATGGATTTATTGAAAGAACAATTCAGTGAGCAGATAATTTCACGTTTTGGGCCGGTCGATTGGCTACCAAGATCGTGTTATTTCACACCGTTAGACTTTTTCCTGTGGGGATATGTAAAGTCTAAATTATATGCGGACAATCCCGCTGCGATTCAGGCCTTGAAGCAAAACATCACGCTTGTCATTCGCAGGTAACCAGTTGAAATGCTCGAACGAGTATTCGAAATTTGGACTCAACGGATGGACCATCTGAGACATAGCCGTGACCAACATTTGAAAATTTGAAAGAGATAATCTTATAAATATAAATGCCAAAGAATATTCTTTCGAATGGCAATAAACATTCCCTACTAAATTTGATTTTTCTGTGTTTTTTTCTTTAAAAACTAGGGAACCTCGAAATGGATCACCCGTAATATCAAATTAGTAGACCGGGGCATACGATGGGGATACTATAAAATGCTTACAAGTGATGCAAAGAAGATCGAAAATGTGAACGAACATGTTCACCCTGGACGTCCAAGCAACTCAATGTTGAGAAATTGAAGAAACTCGTTATGGTCAAATAGTCCAGGAGTGCTGAGCCTAAAAAAGTACGCCGGGTTCGATAAAATATCTTAATTTTCGCACTGGTTTCCTCGATTATCATGACATAGAGCATCAGTAGTCGTACCAACCTCGTCATAATAAAGATATTACCTTGAGGTGATGAGCAGAGTCGTTAAACAGTGTGTGCTACACTGCGGTAAGTAATGGCTGCGAAGCTTGGTCCAACCAACATCTCATATTACAGAAAATAAAAAATTCTACTTGCGCTCTGCGTCTGTAGAGAGAGTTAACTCCTTCGAATGTATGTCTTACGTAAAATAAAAAGCTTATTCAGAGACGGTTTGGAAAAACCATAGATCCCTCCATATTGTTGGAAAAATATCAACTCCAAAATCGCAAATTGTAGGCGGATCTCGGTCGAAAATCACTTCTGTCGTTACAAAAAGTCTCTTACTTGTATATAATGAAATCTTAAGACCTGAAGAGAGCGTCTTCAGGATATTGAAGGTTCTCCAAAGCTTTTGAAGCAATTCCCAGCACTAAATCCATCTTATTAGCATATCGAAAGTAATTCATTTGCATAATTTATTCATCGTTTCACTTGCACTCACACGCCCTTTGAAGGCCGGAGTTTCTAATACAACAAATATATAATATATTTGTTTGCCTTCAGTGTGGTATATCTATATGTATACATAATATTTGTATGTGCATTTATTAGTGTGTAGGCATGTATGTAAACTTTTGCAAACTCTGTTAACTTCCTGCACACCTATTTATGTACATACATATTTGAGCTTACGCCTTACCCTTTGCCAACGCTCGCAGTTATGCTGACTTTACGAGGCTTCTGCCATGACGGCGGCGGCAGCAGCAGCAAAACTTATGCTCACAAATCATAAATTGCCGCCTTAAAATTTATCTTCAATTCTGGCGACCCCATGTGGTGTCGAGTGAATAGTGTTTTGAAATTTATTGCTGCATTTGCAATAAATATTGTTGTTATTATTAACATTGTTGCTGCTATTGTTGTTATTGCTGTTGTTGCTGTTATTGCTATTGTTGTTTTTATTGTTATTGTATGCCGCGGTGTGACTTGGCGCACGAGAACTACCAACTATTCAACATATTCATACATTGATAGCAACGCACACGAGTAGGTGAGTGTGTGTAAACTGCCAGCTTCATCTCGCCACCGCCCCACTGAGGCAGCGCCGTATTGTTTATTATTTCGTTATATATTAATGCCCGTTGATTGCAACAAATGCGCCGAGTCTGCTGTGAATGAGACGCAGCAACAGAGACCCCAGCAGTGCACAAATGATACCGACAGCAGCAACAAAAACAACAACAATAGCATTGAAAGAAAAGCGATTTAGCAGGACGGTTAATGCTGCTGGTGACGGCCATATACATATGTAAGTATATCCATACATATATAAGTATGTAGATATGTCTTGTTATTGGTCCTCTTCAATTTTCATTTACTTGCACTGTTGAAAAAATTTATTATTATTTAGCTATTCATACTCACATACACTTACATAAAAGCTACGTTGTACGTTTGTATTGAATAGATCCTTTCGGTTGGCTGGCGAATATATATGCTGTGAATGAAAGCAATTTTATGAATAAATTGAAAATTATTTTGAGAAAATTCAGCAAATTATATTTTAGACAATTTGCTGTGCTTACGATCACTGCAACATTTGCATTTAATGTCTCATTGAGGCAGAAAGATCTATTAAACGCATATGTAGAGGTGCTGGGCTAACGCCGGTGGCCACTGCCAACGAGTTAGATTTACGGTGTATGTATCCTTGGTCACCTCGATTGAGGAACAATCTGTGGTTCTTAGGGGACTCTGTTTCATCGTTAGCTGTATGGAATGCTGTATCTTCGATATGGCACTTTCTCCAACCTAATTCCTTCACGGGAGAACTAGATGATAGAAAACCAATGGTGGAAATAAACACTAAACTTATTCACAGTTGACTTGAAACTTGACGAAAAATTTGACTTGGGGATGTTTTGGGAAGAAATAGCGATCGACCAAGAGTTTGTCTTACAAACCATTTCTCTGCTTTTCAAGCGAATGCTGCTGCTGTTAAGGAAGTGCTGGACACATTCCTTTGGTGGCTGGTTTCTTTCATACAAACGAATCTTATCATCACTGCCCTAACATCGAGTTATACATATATATATATTTGACGCTTTATTACCTCTTAAGGAATATTTGGCCGAGCTCCTCTTCCAATTTGTGGTTTTGCGTCTTGAGGTTTTTACCAACAAATGGAGGCACCTAAAATTTATTCTAAGCCGCCTCCGAACAGCCGATAGATTTTTATTAGGAGCCTTTTATTTCATATCAGAGATACACTCGGAGGGCTTGACATTCCCTGCCGAGAGCGGCCACATTTAGAAAAATTCATTCCTTATAATTTGGATGTTGCTCGAACCTCGACTCGTACTCAGGCCTTCCAAATGGCAGTACGCAATGCTAACCACTCGCCTATCGCGGCTGCCAATGACGTCGAGCTACTTTAAAACAAAAAATAATGGGTACCCCTCCCTCGTTAATGCTGGCAAAAAACGCTAGTACGTGACCCTATGTCCGGTGAAACAAGCTAGCTAGCAGCTCAGTGCGCGGTTGCGACACTTTCTTTTCCAAAGCGATTCGGTGAGGGAATCTTCTTTTTAATTCAAAAATCTCTACTTTGTGTGATTGTCATTCTTGCAGTGAAGTTTGAGATTTTTTCAGATTGCCCACTAGAGAAGGAGTTATCATCTATGAATTTTTCTGCCTTCTGGAGGGTGTGACAAAAAGTTCTCGGATTGCATACTTTGAACAATTCGGAAGAGTAAGCAGATATTGACATTAGGCACATTTGCAGATCTGAGACATGCCAGCTCGCTGTATAAAAATTGGTTTAATGTTTAGGAAAATAATATTTTTGGCATTAAGTGTCTTATATGCCTATGTGGGATCCTCTTAGCATTAATCGTCCCAACCCAATTTAATCAAACCTATGGTATTCTACAGAGCTGGAAGTGAGACCATCAATTTGGATTATTTATTTAAGTAATAAATTCTGAGCGCTCAGAGGATATTATAGGTTGTGCACTTAAAATCTCCAACTGTTATGAATAATCTTGGCCAGAGGAGATTATTGCAGGGAGATTATTTTTTGAATGCACACTGAAGCATAATTAAATTCCAATGACATGGAGGCAAGTGTCGCCAGTAGTATTTATTTATTTCTAAAGCCGATGAAATCACACAAGATCGTCTAAAGGACTCGAAGTTCATAAGAGGATTATCAAAACAAAAAAACAAAATAAAAAAAAAACGTTCAACTTGCATTTCAGAAAGGTAATTCCACCTAGGGAATTCCACCTAGTTACTTTCTTGGTCATAGGTGGACATTTTAAAAAGATTACACCGTATGCTGTTAGTTGAGCTTAGTTATAAACATACTCCTGTGGGTTTCATAAATCAGTGTTTCAATTGCAGAACTGTAAAAGTCAGCTTGCCGAGAATATTAAGTTTTCACTTACGTTTTCACTTAAGTAGGTAAATGCTACAGGCTTTGGTCCTCTTCGCTGGAGTATAAAGGTTAACTCTCTTCTGAAAGGAAAACATTAGGTAAAAGAAAGAGTCCCTTAATAGACTAAAGATTATACTCTGTGTCAACTCAAATAAGCTACAACTTGTTCATTTCCCAAAGAAGTAAGAAATACCTCCAATAAGTCCTCTAGCCATGAATTTCTTTAATATAAACTTGTTGAGCAAAGCGCAATTTCTGAGCGCAGCTCTGGACAAGAGATAGAACTGAAAATTTCAGAGATAGAGAGATGAGATCGCCTCCCTCGTTCTATATACGTGTAAAAATTCTACTGGTAAGAAAATAGCCTTAAGTTTCATAAACTGTCACTAGATCTTTATCAGGGCCTTGCGAAATATCGGCGTGTTTCGCTACCCCAAAAAAAAATTTATGTCTTAAAAATTTCAGCAGGGATCCTCGAACAACTTTTTGCATTACTTACACAATGTATATGCCAATCATCGAAAATCGCTTTATTGTATTTCAAAACATGCTCAATTATGATTTATATATTTTTTCCACTCTGATTGAGGTATCTCAAAAAAAAAAATTACATTCTGAATGCATCAACCGTCTCTTCAGGTGTCGAAAAAGATTGACCTCTCAGTTTATTTTTTACGTTAGGAAATAAAAAGAAGTATTTCGGTACCAAGTCAGTACTACACGATGTCTGAGAGCCCGCAATGTGGTGGGGAGAGTAATCTGTGTTTGGGGTATGATTGTGTAACAGTCAGGATTTAATGTTCTGCGTTGTTCTGCGTTGTTCTAGTAGTTGTACGGTTGCGACGTGTGCAGTTAAATAAAACAGGCAACTAATTGCTTGGAAGTGCTTCGAGCGCGAGCAAATTTTATTACATTCGGCTCATCTTGAAACACTGATACAGTCGATTGCTATATACTTTCGGGCTCATATGCTTAAATCCGCTATTCACCACCTACCACGATGACATGGACGAAACACCGCTGCTGTATTTTTTTAAACACTTTTGTCACTAGACTTTTTTGAGCGACTGGAAAATTGTGAGAGATCCAAGGGGAACAAGTTTTTTTTTTAATTGAAATATTCATACAATATTGAATGTATGTTGGTCCCAATAATGCCTATAGTTGTCTTAATCTCACAACAGGTCACATGATTAAATTGCAATATTAGTTTGCTCGCGGCATTAACAGTTTCCGGCATAACAACTGTTTTTAGACGATCTTCACCCAATTCGTCGTGGAGTGATCTAGGTCATCGATGGAACTCACCATACCATCGACAAACAATAGTCTTTGATGGAGCTTCATCGCCGAAAATTGAATTAAGTTCATCGATGTACTATTGCTAAGTAGAAAGTTGTAAAAAATATTCGCCCAAAAATGTTCGCGATTTAATTTAATTTTTTTGACTGAAATGAATACTTTAAGTTACTGTAAACAACACAACTAGCTCTCGTATGCCCAAATATTCTGAGTATGTATAACATCAAAAGTGTTAAACTGTACGATAAGGGTGTCAGTTGACAGATTGCAATATTAGGGTTGTCAAATCCCCAAAATATATAATGCAACCCTCGTATCATTTACCATCTTAAAAATTTGAATGTTTAAAAAAAGGATTCCTCAAAAAGATTTTCCGTTATAAGTTTAGAACTTTAAAATTTGTATTTCAGTTGGCTTCAAAAACTTTTCTCAAAAAATCTATTCACCATTAAGGTTTTTTAACATTTTTATTCCGATACCCTTAATAAAATGTAAAATGTACAATAGACTGGATCTTAGCAATTCTTTTAAACTAAAATTTTAGAAGTAGTTGGCAACGCTGCTCGAAAATATTTTATAATTAAGCCTTTCTTTAGCCATTCAGTTGGATACCCATATTGTAAAATTTCATTTATTTTATCATCTTTTTTATATTTACATTTCAAGAGAGATAGTAGCCCTCAGGGACTTAGGCATAAACGCTCTTACAGAATATTTAAATATATAAGAAAAATAATGCTACTCTAAATTCGGTAGAATATAAACCATCTACACGAATGTTGAAATACGCTGTACAAATTTTGTTGAATTCGGTGAAGCCGATCCCGAGTTATAAGATAACCAGCTCCTAGTTAAAGTCGTTTGTCTCTCACATCGAGAGTTTGATCAAGAAACAAGTTCGGACGGCCGTTGGAGAGTTAAAATGCTTTAGGATATTATTTTTGAAGAAGAACTTCAGAGTTTTTAGAAACGAGCAACAAAAGTTTCAATCAAGTTTCTAAATTGGTTTTATACAACTCTAGTCTAAAAATAAACAATATTAAAGTCGAATAAGGATCTTTATGAAGAGCTTTTGTTATTGATTAGGAAAATTAATTCAAATTTAATATTCTTTAATTTTGGGTCTTAGTCTCTGCGGAACTCGGTCCCATGAGCCTCTACATAGTAGTACGCACTGCAAACCTCACAGCTAATGCGACCGAATAACTTCAATGAAAAATGAACTTCCAAAAAATGACGGCCAACATTTTAATCAGGGCTAAGTATAAGTGCTGAAATCCACCAGAGAATTGCCTTTCCTTACATTTTTACTTCAAAATTGCTCCAGAACACTCAATAGCCAACTGAATTATGATTTACCACTCATGTGCTCATGTCGATCCCATCGTCATCCTTGCCACAAAATCAGATAACATTAGGCTGACTGACGAGCGAGTTAAATTATTCATTGAATTTATGATAAATGTGGCAGATACAACAATAACAAAAAAAAAAGAGTTCTCATCAATGGCAAATCAGTTGCCGACGACATGTTTGTAAACAAAGTTTAGATTGAGCGAAAGTAGAAAAAAGATAAAAAACAAAACAAAATAAAAAACAATTTTGCGCGCAGCTGTCAAAACTGTTACCTTGCAACATGCACAACAACAAATATGGCAGCAACATAAACGAAGGTTCAACGTTTCAGCAAACACACACACACAAATACACGCGGTTAAGAATAAGCTTATTTGAAAGATATGCGCTTGTTACTTAAGCGAGTCCGAGACTCATCAATAATGATACTTGATGACTATGATCGATGACCATGTGGCAGAACGCCTCCAGTCAACAAAAGCCGTGGGCTGCCACAAAAACATAAACAAAAACAATACAAAAAATCAAAAGTGTTTGTTGCACAACCAAACTTTGTATGTATGTATGAGTTACTCATATGTACGCCAGTGCCAGTGCCCGCCACATATCATGGTTATTTATTGTTTTGCGCTTGGCTGGAAAATGTGTTGTTGATGCTGTGGCAGTCACAAAGTCGCTGTCATCTGAAGCAGCAGCAACAGCAGCAGCGTTGTTATTATTATCCTGGTCAACACTGTTGTTGTCATCTCGCCCATCGTAAATGGCTAATGCATATACGCCACCAACAGCAGAAAAACCAACAGAGATTGATGGCTAGCTCTCAAACCAAACCAAACGCAAGTGAATTATGCGCACATGTGCGGCAGTAATCTCCACAGTTGTAGGCGCACCAGTGGGCGGACGCACCATATTCGCTAGTTTATTACTGTCATTTGATGTTAGAAAATATGGCAGAGGCGTGTCACCCACTGACACATATCACTTTTTCATACATCTACATGAGCGTTACTGACGCCTAACCAACAATGATTGATTTGCAATCAGCGCTTATAGATGAGTCCACAATAGCACTTCACTGAATTCGTATCTTAGCAACATGGCATTAGTTGATCAGAAGCCAAACTTCACTAACAGAGTGGAACTGATTTTTTCTCTGCTTTCATCAGCGCATAAATCACTCAATCCTTCATCAAAAATGTCTCAAAGCTTAACTAGTCAGTTGAATCGTTGGACTATCCCTGGCACAATTAAGGTCTGGATATTGTAGCATGCTCAACTTATACCTATCCAGACTCGACCCTGACATACCCAACACATGTCCCGCATGTAAAAAGTCCACGCACGACATTAACCACCTCTTTGCATGCTTATTCAATCCGACTCTCTCCCTCTGGTCCGAACCCGTCGAAACAGCACGTTTTCTGGGCCTGCCGTTAGATGAGTTCGATGACTAAGACTAGACGTACCAGACCCTAAACGGGGCTGGCTAGCCGCTACAACAACAATAACAACTCGCTGGACTATATCCTCTGTTTTATCGACCGTCGCTTTACGTAAGGGGCAAAATCCTTTTCAAAATCCATCGAAAGCTCATATGACCGCCTGATGTCATCCCCATAGTGAATATATTTCAATGCCTTCTCAGTCAATGAAAACTGCTTTTGGAAATAATGATTAGAGGATTCACTGAATATTGTGGAGAACTTGGCAAGCCTTCACGCTAAATAAGACCATATATATGATATTTGGAGACTGTCTTCCATCATAGGATTCTGGGCGATCTCCTATTTAAGTCTTCAATCTCATGATTTCTAATTCTACACATATGGAACCTTCGCCAATCGTCAATATGGAACCTTCGTTAAATCGTCAATCTCATGGTTTCTAATTCTACACATATGGAACCTTCGAGACTATTTTTGGATAGCTAAAGTGTTAGGCCACTGACCCAAATAGGTTGTTGTCCTCAAGACATGCAATTGCTATTCTAATTTCGTTATACGTCGGGTGATAGGACATATTTGCCATTGACTTTTGTTATTGACGTCGGAAATTTTATCCGAATGGCATTTAGCTACTATCCTGCAGAATTCCAGTAAATCTTTAGGCAGAGAATCAGATTAAACATCCGCTGAGAAGATTCGCACTAAAGTTCCTGACTTTAGCATAGTTCGAATGCAATACTACTGGTAGGTTCAGAGGACAGCTTTATACGTGGATATCCGGGCGGACCTGCGGGCCGTATCATCGAAAAAGATAAATTCATGCGTAGTCAATAATTGTAAAAAGGTTCTAAGCGCGATATCTCCATAACCTGTGTTAAAGACCATATAAAAATTTTCGGTAATGAAAAAGTTAACGAGTTGATTTAGTCTACAGCATCTCTTAATGAGTCTGAAGCTTCCATAATACCGTGTCCCCTAACAACAATATGGTATTAGCTTCATTTTCAATTTTAGCAATTAGCATTGATCAGATTGAAATCCATTTCCAACTTTAAGATAACGAAACAGATTTTGGACGAAATGGATCTGCTCTAAAACACTCTCTGTCGCAGCTGAAAACTAGAAGGGAACCAGGGTACAATTTTCGTTTTGTCTCACAAACTCAGCATGGTACACTTGGAAACCATCAGGTACATCGAATGGACATGGATGTTTATTAAAAGACAAGTTATTTAGAAAGTGGTATCAGTGTGACTGTTATTATATTCACCAAATTAGCTCAAAGTACGTCGACTAATTCCATAAATATTCATCGTTCAACGCTCGTGTATATGTCAATATTTGTTGGTAAGTGCTCTCGTGTGTGTAACCACACCCATTTTAAGTTTTTAATTTTCAGAACTTTTCTTGTAATGTGATTTTCATTACCAAATAATATTTGAAATATTATGGTTTCTTGCAATTTTTTATAGTTTTCGAAATTACTGGTATCCGATTACACCCTACAAACATTTTTGGACCATATGGTCCATTGGAGTTCCTACAAAAATGCTCCTCTGTGTGAACTAATGAACCAACTCATATTTCTATACCAGCTTAGTGCGCCACGACCCCTCTTTTCCCCCTGTAAATAATCCATGAATTACCTTTGTGGGGTAGTTTCAATTTTTTGTAGGTACTCCATGGAATACTCGAATGATATGCAGAGGTGGAGTATATGGTCCAGCCCTAGGACATCACGAATTGAATTGGACCATATTTTTTTTGTATGGATAGTGATAGGTTTTGGATTACTCTATTGCCCGCATGGAGTTCATATTTCACGCGTGCATGGAGTACTCGCGTTGTTTGTAGTGTATCCATTAGCATTACCAACTTACGTACAGATCCTGCAAATATCAGTAAACCTTATTCGGACGAACAAGCAGTATTATCGTAAAAATTCAATTTTTTTCAAAAATATTCTTTTGTTCAAGAGTTTCTATTTTTTTCACTTCAAAATAATCCGCCTCAATTTCAGAACAGTAAAAATATACACTCTTTGGTATATTCTTGGGCTTTTTTAGGGATTCGATTTTTATTTACCCAATCTAAATGCTGTCCTTTCATAGGACTCCCCAATCTTTAAAATAGTGAAACATCACAGGCAAGGTTTTTTTTTTTTTTTTTGAAACTATTTTCTAGGCACTTAAAAGTCTTTCGTATAAGGATATTGTCTGAAGAGATCCCTAAAACATTTTCCGAAAAATAATTTTCTTGAAAATATTTAACCTCTTTAACGGCCACCTGAAATTATTCTTGAGAAAATTCCTGAAGTATAGGTCAGAGCAGCCCAGAGTTAACCAGTTTTGACATTCAGCGAAATTCTTCTTCGTAAAATTTTTCTAAATTTTCGTGTCTCTCTTATATGTTTCTTAACCACTTTTTAACTTTTTGTAAACAACTTACAACAGGCCAGCTTTAAAGCTCATAAAAATCGCGCTGTCTTTGAGTGTATTTTGAAGGTTTTTTATTGTTGTTGATGTTTTTGTAACAGTTTGCTTAACCCCTTCTATGAGCGAGCATAGTCTACTTGTCGAAGTCATATAATGGGAGCTGTTTCGATGACTTCGGACCACAGGAAAAGCGTTGTTAGATGAGTGGGGGATCTTTTGCATGCAGGATATTAGTTAAGTATGTAGGAGTAAAGTCTAGCTATGTAAGAGGTGAGTCTACTCCAGTATCGAGAGCTTAATAGTGCGAGTATTTAACGAATGTAGGTAGGCAGCTGGAACTCATCGTCTGCTATGTGTGGTGGCTTGGTTAGATACTGAGAGTATAGATATGTGGCGTACCAACATAATTAAATTATTTAAACTTTTGATAATTACATTCTTATTGTAATAGATTTAAATTATTAACTTTATGCTCACATTACAACACTCAACCATTCCTCCTCATCTGGCAGCCAATCGACACAGACCTTAGTCTAAGTATCAAAAAATATTTTTAATAAAAATTATAAATTTAAATTAAAAATAAATTCTGTGTTTAATTCTAAAGATATTTCACTGCGAAAGTGGTGCACAGGTGGCATTAGATGGTTTCCCGTTACGGTTTTCAGGGCAATGCCCTGACAGGCTTGTAGCTACTTCATCTTCATCTTGCTAGTCAACATTGTCCAAATCGGTGAGCTTAATTAATGATCGATCTGCCGAACACCTTGTAAGCTGAGAAAAAGATTTCTTTGTATTTCCCCATAGTGCTGCCTGCTAATGGTTTGAGGGTTTTTTATGGAATTCTGCACTTTGGAGCCAATCGCAACCGCAGCTGAGTGCGAAAGGATTGCTGCATGTCGGTTGTGACTCCTAATAACTTTGGGTTACTTATTATCGGAATTTTGACGTCGTTAACTTTCACATTCAGTTTAAGTTGGTTTCTACGCAGCATAGTTAACCCGGTTTATATCCGGTCAAGGGTGCTTACTTTTTCGATGGCCTAACCCCGTTTATGTAAACGATAAATCTAAAGGTTTGTTACTGATTGTGTGTGCTTTCAGAAAATATTGACCAAGTCTGGGCTGGTTTATATATTTTGGTTTTACCTTCCAAAATAGATTCACAGGACTACCACGTATTTGAAATCATTTTTATTATTTATTATTATAAAACTTGATCCAAGTATCTGAACTTTTTTCAATAGCCTTTTTTGGACAGATCACGCGTGAGTCGTGTCAAGCTGTCATGTTATTTTTGTTCAGTATTTTTTGGTATTTCATCGTGGAAAGACTTATGCCTGAACAACGTTTACAAGTCATTCAATTTTATTTCGAAAATTCACGTTCTGTAAAGAATGCGTTTCGCGCGCTTCGCTCAACTTATGGTCAACATAATCGGCCTACTGAGCGTACTATTCGCAACATCATCACCCATCTTGCGACCCAGAATTCATTATTGGCACGCAGTGAAGAAAATATAGCGGCCGCAGCTGAGAGTGTACACGAAGACCGTGGAGAGTTGATCCGGCGCCGTTCGCAGCAACTTGGACTGACGTACGGAACGGCTTGGGGCATTTCACGTCGAGATCTTATATCGAAAGTGTACAGAATACAGCTTGTGCAAGAACTGATGCATGAAATTGAAGTTCATGATCTCCGCGACATTTGGTTTGGTTTCAACAAGACGGCGTCAATTCCCACAAATTGAATCAATCAATGGATTTATTGAGAGAACACTTCGGTGAGCACATAATTTCACGTTTTGGGCCGGCCGATTGGCCACCAAAATCGTTTGATATCACACCGTTAGAGTTTTTCCTGTGTGGATATGTAAAATCTAAAGTCTATGTGGACATCCCGCTTCTATTCAGGCAAAACTTCACACATGTAATTCGCCAGTTACTAGTCGAAATGTTCGAACGAGTCACTGAAAATTGGACTCAACGGATGGACCGTTTGAGACGTAGCCACGGCCAACATTTGAAAGAGATAAACTTCAAAAAAATAAATGCCAATGAATGTTCTTTCGAATGGTAATAAGCATTCCGCATTAAATTTGAATTTTCTGTGCTTTTTCTTTAAAAAATTAGGGAACCTCGAAATGGATCATCCGTTATTACAATATTGATATAAAATACAGATTCAGATTTTGCTCAAACAGTTTCGAGCAGTGCGAGCATTTGAGCAACAAGCACTCGCACACTTGCGTATTGCTCATTTCTCGAAACTTTTCGAGCACGAGCATTTCGATACTTTCTTCTAAAAATTTTGTTTTAATAATTTTAAATTTATCTATGCAAAGTGTAAAAATCATTGAAACGTCGAAGAAATTTCGACAAACAAATTTGAACTTTTTTCTGCTGAGCAGTTCAGCAATGAGCGAGTATTGAGCGAGCATCGAGCTGTCGGCACTGCTCGATACCCGGGTATCTGGAGCTCAAGTATGAAATCATTCGTATTTTTGATATCCCTCTTATACTTACTTATAGTCAAAATTTATTATCTAGTGTTGTATTTTCAATTCCTAGTTAAATTCCGTTAAAAATAACATTTGTTACCAGTAATTGGATATCCATACAGAGTTGCCTCATATTTTCGATTTTATGGAAATTTATTACAAAAGTCAGTCATATTGATTAGAATAGTTTTAAGAACTTTAATTAAGTTATATTTTTAATGAATTTTGCCTTTTTTTGGAAATTTTATGTTTTTAATAGCACTAACAACCTTTAAAAACAGAACAAATATTCAATCACCTTGAAGCTAATGGATTGTATTTTATTAAATATAAATTTTATAAAATTCATCACAATAGTTCAAGGTAAATACGTACGCACTCATACATATACATATAAACAAATGAAAAATAATCAATAAATCAATATATTCTACATACATACATATATACTTGAATAAAAAGTACAAAGCATTGTTGTATGCCCACATTTATCTAGGCAACATCATCGCAGCACTTTAACTGTGGCACTGTACAAACATTTGTACATTTATACATATAATATACATATTTACACTGTATGAGCTCTAGTGTGTATATATGTATATTTAACTGCACTTTTATTGAATTTGGGATTTACTTGAATCCCGTTTGATGATTGACTGATTATTTTTCGCTTCTTGATCGATATGTCAGTCAATTGAGTTGTGCTCTTCAATACAAATGCATGCGCACACATGTATGTACATATATATTTGACTACATAAACGCATGTAATCCGCTTGTACTAACAATGTAATGTGGACAGGCGTTATTAATGATCGATTGTCTATCATAAAATGTGACAACAACGGCTCTTGGGCTCTTGGGTAATACCAGTAGGCGCCAAAATAAATATGGATAAATATGAAAATGTCAATTTGAGTGGTGACAAGGGGCGTACACATATTGTTATATATTCATGTATGTACATATATATTAAATACATATATATGTTCATACATATCTATATATTTACAGCTACTACCTTTAACCAAGAAGCGGAGTGGAACAGTATATGTTATATAAAAAGGGATATATATATATATATATATATATATATATATATTATTTTTATATGTTATATATAAATTTCATATGTTTATGGAAGATATAGCGACGTCAACATAGTCGAAGACAACCCTTTTTATATAACATATACTGCTCCACTGTATATATATATATATTAATTAGAATATACCTGAGAAGAAGACCAAATTTCACGTTCTTATATGTATTTTTGATTCAAAACCTCATAACCGAAACTATCGGTTATACGAGAGCTATATGATATAGTCGAACGATCTAATCGCGCCCGACAAATGATTAATACATTACAAAAATATACCACCCACACACTAAGTATCATTGAAATATCTATAAAAAAACTGAGAAACTAGTTTGCGTTCAAAAAGTCAGGCAGATAGACACATCTAAATTAACTCAGCTCAACGTTCTGATCCGATTGGTGTAAATTTTGATGGGTCTATCTCCTCTCATTCTCAAACTTACGTACTTCGAAGCAAAGTTAATATCCATTTCATGTCCATGAAAGGTATAAAAATAATAACTAAACTACGCAATAGTCCGAAACCTTTAGCTAACACCTTGGTCTCCACAAAAAATTAAACCCACCTGAAGAGGAGGAATGTTCCAGACTTGTAAAGAGCAATACTGAGCAAATAGCTCATTTGCAAGGTGATGGCCGAATGCCAGCTGGCTTTACTATGAGAACTGACAAAATAGACTACTAGAACGTAGCTTGGCTTTAAGCACTCACACATTCAAAGTAAGACAAATCAAGGGAGCTGAGGTGGCTACTAATTTTTCAAGATTATTCAAGATTGGATTACTTATTGTGAGGCCACCAATGTGGAAGTAGATTCAGTAAATAAACATAAATATTAACAAAATTATTAAAGGAATAAATGTTTGCCTGCTCATAAAGCGCATAAGTCATAGAAAAAAAAATTTTTTTTTTTTGAGATTTTGTTCGTGAATAAATTTTTTTTAAATAAGCTCAGTAAAAATAACTTTATCCGCAAAAATTTCCTCATACTTTTTTCATCCTAAAACAAAATTTTTGAGATATCACAATTGTAGAAGCTAAACTAGTTTTATTTTAATTACCGTCAAAAGTCTAAGATTGAAATGCATTAATCTCCAAACAGTTGAGACTTCTGCAATTTTGCAAACAGATGAAATCGGATAAGGCTCATGCCTACCTCCTATATAACGACAATTTGAAAAATACGTAAACCACGAAAATTCATTAACTAAATGTGCAATTCGGAATGGCCTGTCGCCACCAACATTTGTTTCAAAAAGCATATCTTAAAAAATACTAGAAAATCTTATGATTATTATTCCTATGATCCCATGGTCATGTTTCGGGCAATGACTATGACTTTTTTCCTAATAACAGACTAAACGAAACATTGTATTTATGTATACCATTTTTACTGGAAATTAAATCCTATCAAAAAAGACTTATGCAGGTCCAGAAATATACCCACCTCCCATAAAACAACCCTTGGGTTTTTAACCGCTCTGTGAACTCAATATAAATAAACCGAGTATATAATATTTAATTCCACCAAAACTTAGTGTCTCTTACTTTTTTATTAGATTATCTAGTGTTTGACCGTAGTTTTTATAAAAAATAAAATTTCAATGTTATTTAAAAAAAAAAAAACAAATCGACCAAGCGCTAGTTTTGTACATACGTTTTTCCAAAAGCTTGAAAATTTCATTGAATTAATTAAATTAACAATTAAACAAAAGGCATTTATCAAACATATAATTAACCGCTTATAACTATATTTTAAGGAAAAATAAATTAAAAATGGGGGGCTATCCAGGGTTCTCCCTAGGATGTCTCCATTTTTTCGGGAGCCACAGCCGGACCCACAGCTCCTGTAAATTTTTTATTTTAATAAGTTATTGAACGGTTTCCGCTTGTAAATATCAATAGCTACAGAAGTACGTAGGTTTTTTTCAATGTATGCACTTTTGACAAAATGGTGGGTCACTAAAGAAAAAGTAGCGATTTGGCCTAAAAAAATGTTCGAAATTTGTTAATAAAGAAAAAACTATGCAATATTAAAAAAATTTCAACTGAATCGGTTGTAAATTCTTTAAGTTATGTTTTCGACCAACTTGAAAAAAGCAGTTTTGAGATAAGTTTTGAGTATGCCTTACTAACCGAAAAAGGCGCTTCAACTAGAGAACGAAAATGGGGCATTTAGAAATTTTATCTGTCATAATCTTTCGGAATAACATTTTTGAGACCATAATGTATCATTTGAAAGAAAAAACAATCCATTTTCCGAAAATTCTAGAGAGGCCTAACCCTTAAGATGTAATACTTTAAGGAAATTGAAAAACAAACCCAAATCGAACTTTTTAAAATTTTGACTACCCTAACCCCCGAATGCTGTTATTATTCGATTATTCATCATCCAAATAATTCTTTTAATAAATGTTCTGAGATTATAAAATCTTATTGTGGTTAGCTCAGCGAAACAGTCAAAATAATATTTTCCGAGAAAGTAGTTGGCATAGTGCTAGTGCCAGACAGTCACCGAGGTAGTATTCGACAGACTACTCAGCGTCCTTTCAGCTGCTACTAAAACTATTCCAGAAGTATCGTTTTACCATTAATTCCTTAAACAGTATTTCGTTGTTGTGACCATTGTAATACTGATAGAGAACCAGTCTAGAAAAGCAAAATATTACTTTTGACGTAGTAAAATTGCATTGCTCTCAAATTATATATAAGTAATAGGTTAGTGATCGTAGATTTGATCTGGTATTCGGTTCCTTCCGTGATTGCAACATATTTTGTTTAGAAAACACTGCATTGGCGAAATTTCTCTCGCTATAAAGCCATATTGATTCACATTGTATGGAGTGTGGCACCATCTTGTTGTAACCACATTTTTACCAAGTCGTGTTGCAGGCCAAAAAAAGTCGCTTATCATACGTAGAAAACGATCCGAATTGACACTGAAAGTCTGGCCGCTATCGTTTTCAAAGAAGAAAGGTCCAATCACACCTCTGGACCAAAGAGCGCACCAAACAGGAAGGTTGTTTGGGCGTAATGACCTCTCTTCAATTATTTGAGGATTCTCGGAGTTGCAAATGCGATAATTTTGCTTATTTACGTATCCACCGAGTGAGAAATGTGCCTCTTGTTGTTCAAGCACCCAATGGACGTAACTAAGGTGCTATGAATGTCCAGCTGGATTCAGTTGTTGTGTTAGCTGGACTTTATATGGATTTTATCGTAAGTGCAAGTCCAAGTGCAAAATAAGTCATAAAGTTCCAACTCTTGAGAACACCGAGAAAAGGACACATTCGGGTTCGACTACAACATCGATGTTTGAGTTGGAACGAGCAGAACGTTGCTGCAATATCTGTAACCGATCCAGTCTATTTAAATTTCTTTAAAATTTTACCAATTGGTTGAGTAGTTGGACGATTATGAGTACCATAACCTTCTTTTAAAGCACGAAATATGGCAACGTTTGAATCATCATTTTTGTAGTTAGTTTCAACAATTTTAACGCCTTGTGCGGTTGTTAAGCGACACATTTTCATGAATGCCTGACTTTTAACTAAACTAAAACATGTTTGATTTGACAGCGAAGTTTGACAGATGTCGAAATACAGCCCTGCACTTTCGAAACTACTAAATGGACATCCCTTTATTTAAAAAGTTTCAAAATAAGTTGCTAAATCAGATTTTTCTTCACTTGTATTTTCAAAACGAAACCTTCAAGATTAAGAATTAAAAAAAACGTATCAAAATTCTTTAAACTAATATTTTGAGAAGGAGGGCTTTCAATCAGCAAAATATTGGGAGAACACATCCCAAAAAGTAGAATTTTGTTATGAACAATTTAATGTTCGAAACAGACCTTTTGTGTACAGTTTCCTTAGTCACAAGTCCCACTAAAATTTAGCAAACAACTAAACCTCGCGAGAATCTGTAGCCCAATTAGTCTCGGAAATGTACATAAATATATATACAAAATAAATGTGATATCTATATACATATCAAACCTAAATTCCTAGCAACTCAGCTGTCAAAAAATATCTAATCGGAACAAATATAACGGCTATTTAAGTGTTGAAAATTTACAACACTGCATTTTGCTTGGTGCATGCATCAGTATGCAATCACGAAATCTACAAACGCTCATTACACATGCTATGTGGAGCTTGTCAGAAATGTCAGTTTAACGTATTTATTTTCTACAAATGTCGTTTAGCCTCTAATCATAAAACGAAGAAAAATAGCTGAATGAAATAAATAATGATTTATACTGTTGCCCTATTGGTGCAACTTGCAACCAAATATGCACTTCAGCCGCATTCAAAAAAGGTAAAGTATTAATGGACATAATTTATTATGGTCGCCATAAAAAACAAAAAAATGAACAAACGCCACTTTGATTGCTTACACATACAGATACAAATACAAATGCATATATACGTATGTATACATATGTATATTATGTATGTATGTGTAGTGTTTGGCGCTAACTGGAATTTACATTTATTGTAAATAGAAAAAAAAGCACCAACATTTACTGTTTGATTTATTGCTTTGTAAATTTCTCTTTGAAGTATTTCCATTCTGAGATTGTAATGAATTCAGTAGACGAGCAATGCAAGTTGTGTGCGATAAATTTTGAAAAATGAATTGTTTTTGATGGATGACTTGTTGGGTCATTCGTAGCGTATTGTGAAAAATATTTTCGAATAAATTATGTATTATATACTATGTAAGTAAAATAATTGAAATTTTTCAGCAATATGGAGGTGTTTGTTTTTAATTTTTATTTGTCAAGCTGAAAATTGTTTTATAAACCAAAAAGAAAAAAAATTTAAAAAATTACAAATAAAATAAACAAACAAATAAAATAAAAATAACTGAATTGCTCACATTCAAAAATGTCGTTTTCAAGATAGTTGTCTTATAGCCATGCAATCTGAGCTTATCAGAGAAACGTTTCCTCACTTTGGCTGAAGACGAAGCAGTAGGGGTCATGAGTGGTGATTTCTCCCAACATAATTGGCACAGACATTAGGGGGCGCGTTTTGCAGTTCGGACAGAGCACCACTGAGGTTCTTGGTTCATCGTTGCTCCAGACGCTTTGTTGTTCAGACGAGCAGCCACTGCTTGGACTTCATCATAGTCGTCACCTATTAGTTTTGTCGGTACCCCATCTCCAGTGTTCTCTTTATCACTTAAATTAAGCAGACTGGAGCAATGTTTCGTGCATAAACTCAGTGCGACGTTAATTTTTAAGAATTATCCCTCTCGTCAACCTATAACAGCTCTTCGTATCAAGAGGGCTGACATTTTCCTTACAACTTTTTCTTTGTGGAAGAAATGGAAAGAATGCAATAAAAGAAGAAAGCTTATCTCGCTAAAAAGAAAGAAAAATATCAATAATATTGTTACGATCTTGCTGATTGAACTCGATTATTTTCCAAATCCTTCGAGTCCGATCACTGGATTCTAAACAAACTCTCAATATTTATTTGTTCGGCTTTTTAACCGTCAGGAATTTTCTTATTTAACAAATCTTTATCATACACAATTATTATCTGCTTCACTCAGCTTATCCGTTTCTCAAACACACGCTAGGACTGAGTCTTCAACTTCATTCATTTCAAATAGTTGCTGCAGCTCCTTTTATACCTCAACAGCGTGTATTTGCTGTCTACCCTTTTGTTTGTCCTTGGTATGGGATTTTCGTCACAATATCTACAATAACGGCACCTCTTTTCTACCCTAAAACGACTTATTCAGAAGTGGTAGAGATGAGCTGACGCCCTACCACTTGAACCTAACCTAAGCTTGACGGCAGTACTTAGTGAGCTTCAACTGCCGTCCTACAGGCCTCGGACAAGTCATCGAAAATTGGACTCAAAGGATGAACCATCTGAGACGTAGCCGCGGCCAACGTTTGAAACAGATAATCTTCAAATAAATGCCAAAGAATGATAATAAACATTCCGCATTAAATTTGAATTTTCTGTGTTTTTTCTTTAAAAAAGTAGGAAACCACAAAATGGATCACCCTTTATATGCATATATATATATATATATATATATATATATATCGTGCGCTTTGTAACCGCTGAAGCGATTTTTGGCCGAGCTCCTCCTCCAACTTGTGGTTTTAGGTCTTGATGTTTTTACCAACAATTTGGAGGGACCTACAGTTTATTCTAAGTCGCCTCCGAAAGGCCTATGGGTTTTTATTACGAGCTTATATTTCATGCCAGAATTGCACTCGGAGGGTTTGACTTTCCCTGCTGAAGGGTGACCGCAATTAGAAAAATTTTTTTTTTTTATAATTTGAATGTTGGTCGAACCTGGACGCGAACTCAGGCCTTCCGAATGGTAGTATGCAGTGCTAACCACTCGGCTATTGCGGCCGATCTTATAACCAATAATATAACTCTATTACAAAGATAAGGCGCAAGTAACCGCCGCGTCTAGCTAGATAAATTCCAGCAATTTTATGAAAAAAATTTTCAGCAATAAGTCTCCGATCATAAATCAGTCTCAGTTCGTCTGTCTGAAAACTGTCAAAAAGTTCAAACTAATGCCATCCAAGCAAACGGATTAATTATTCGATTTTAGCCTATCAAATATTGTTAAGAATGGTTCTAATCTGCTCGATACAGAATTTGGGTTGATTTTGCAAACTTGTGTAATTGATTGGCGAGTTCGCCATCTGGCTGGGAAAATATAATGGCCAGTTCGATGTTAGGCCTACGGATAGTACGCATATCTGAAATCGTAGTTCACGTTCTAGAGCAAAATGATCAGATCAGTTATCCAGATCTGGTGCTTTATATGATCTTACCTAGCAATTGTGATCTTAGCGTGCGATTTAAGCTGCTAGATCTTAGTCAGAAGCAGTTATTCATGGTTTCTTCCACGCATATGTAGTTTTAGTTAGTTTAACTATATAATCAAATTTAAAATACAAATTATAAATTAACTTACCAATAATAAAAAAAAAATATTTTTTTTTGCATATTACCACACTGTAAATGCGCATACATTAATATTTACCTGTCAGACCCGTTGTTGGCATGGCCGTTCATATGCTTAAGTACCTCTTTTTTTACAAATTCTGAGTCATTATCGACCACAAACAATTTGACAGCACTACACTACCCATGCCATAAGAGCTCAACATAATCTCAGTTCATAAGTTATCACTGTTCAGCACAGCCCCTCACACAGCCTTTACCTCCACTAACACGACTTTGCTTTATTCATTAGCACAACAGCTGCACGTTCAGCTGGCAAACTGTCAAAATGGCATAATTATGAACGACAGCACAATTAAGGATGACATGTAAAGTATTATGAATTATCACTGAAACGTCAACACGTTCACTTCACATGCCGCCATTTACACACAAATGCCTATATTTGTATAAAAATCCATATGTATTTGCTTATGGTAAACCAGCGTTGTTCGAAGAACTTCTTCATTTCATTTCACTGCGACTTTACTACACAGTCATTTGCATTTCTCACACTTCACTAAAATTTATGATTTGAAGTTATAAATGAAAAGCGGCCAAATGTAAAGAATATTCAAAAAGGGGCATATAATTTGACGACGGAGCACTACAAACATATATTCTCATACTCATGCCTCTTTCAACTGTCAACTGTATTAAATGCGTATTTTCACTCTTTCACTCGACTTAACAAATTGCTTTCCATATTAATCCGTTACAACTTGTGTATTCAAAAAAATTTTGGTAAAGCTGAAGATCGCTTGTCGCTAAGTGAATGAAAAATGTATAAAATATGTGACAATTTCAAAATACTTGGACTTAGACATGTCTACATATATACATATGCACACGTAGAATTAAAAGCAAAGTTGAAGAGTTTTACTAAAATAAAGAGTAAACAAGAATTTGAGTTTATTATTAATTCCGATATTTATTATGTTAATTATTTATTTCTCAGACAGAGGAATATGTTTTTTGGAATCTCAGTTTTAGAAATTTTTAAACGTATTGATGATATACACCATGTAGTGGTTTCTAAAGTCCTAGTCCATATTTTGACATCTGTCAAACTTAACTGTCAAACCAAACATATTTTGTTTTAATTAAAAGTCAGGCATTTATGAAAATGGGTCGCGTAACAACCGAACAACGTGATAAAATTTTTTAAACTAACTACAAAAATGGTGATACAAATGTGGCCACGTTTCGTGCTTTGAGAGGAGATTATGGTGCGCATAATCCTGCAACTACTCAAGCAATTGATAAAATTTTATATAAATTTTAAGAGACTGGATCGCTTACAGATATTGTAAGGCATATGAACCATCTTTTTGCTCGTTCCACCTCAAAAGTGAAGCCGAAGACCAAAAAGTGTCTATTTCTCGACGTTCTCAAGAGCTGAGACTTCTTACGGCACATTATGGCGTAGTTTGCACTTGAACTTATAACTACATCCACATAAAGTCCAGCTCAAACAACAACTGAAGCCAGTTGACTATTCACAACGCCGTAATTACGTCGATTGGGTGCTTCAACAACTAGCAGTGGACCGCGATTTTTGCAACAAAATTTTTTTCAGCTCCGAGAATCCTCAAATAATTTAAGAGAAATCATTACACCCTGGAGGTATGATTGGACACTCCTTCTTTGAAAACGATAACGGCAAGCCTGTCATTGTCAAAGCGGAGCGTTATGTTCGTATAATAACCGATTTTTTTTTGGCCTGCAATTGTAGCACACGTCTAGTGCAATATATGGTTCCAGCAAGATGGTGCCACATGCAACACAAATCGAGTGAATATGGCTTTATTGCGAGAGAAATTTCATGGTAGCGCAATCTTTCGTCTTGGCGATGTCAATTGACCACCGAGATCGTGCGATTTGACACCGTTGAACATTTTTTTTGCGGTGCTACGCTCAAGATCCTGTTTATGTGGATAAATTTTCAGCTCTTGAGCACTTGGAAACAGGTATTAGTCAAATTATGGCTGAGATACTGCCCAATATGCGCCAAAAAGTAATCGAAAATTACCCCAAGCGGATCGAAGTTTGCTTAAATTCACGGAGCGTCTTTTGAATGATGCAGTATTTCACATATAATGCCAAGGTTCAGACCTTATGAAAATGGGTGAAACGTACTTATAAAATCTTCTACTTCTACATCTGGTGTTTATCCATGCAACATAATTTTTTTACCCTTCATGAACATGAAATGCTTTTCTAATTTTTATCCGGAATAAGTAGATATAAGAAGATATGAAGAAGAGATAGATCGTAAAATTTTATGCAGATGTAATCAAAATGGTTATTGTTAGCTGAAACAAATTACATTCTGTGAACAGCTTCAGTTCTTGCCTAAGCTGTATTTTGTACGCTTCAAATTTAAGATCTCGAAGCAACATGCGCAAAGTCGTTCCATACGTCAGTCCGAGTTGCTGCGAACGGCGCCGATTCGACTCTCCACGATCTTCGTGTACACTCTCAGCTACGGCCGCTATATTTTCTTCACTGCGTGTTGGACGTGATCTATTCGGTCGAATATTATCCAATAATGAATGCTGGGTCTCAATATGGGTGATGGTGTTGCGAATAGTACACTAAGTCGGCCGATTATGGCGCGCGAAACACATTTTTAACAGAATGTGAATTTTCGTAATAAAGTTGAATGATTTGTAAACGCTGTTCAGGCGTAAGTCTTTCCATGATGAAATGCCAAACAATACTTAACAAAAATAACATGACAGCTTGACACGACTCACACGTGGTCTGTCAAAAATGGCTACTGAAAAAAGTACCTTTACTTGGATTTTCTATTCGAATTTCAGAAAAGAATGCATTGCGAGTAGGGACAGCAGCGAGCAGAGACAGGGAGTACCAAGATACTCCTTCAAATGTGCCTAGAAATCGGGTCGAAAAATATTTAATATTCCGTACAGAGTATCCCAATAAGAAGTGTGATGCCATAATGTGATGCCACAAATATTGAAAATATACTAACGCTAGGCCATTTAGTTAATAGCTTTGAGCATGGCCAAGCCTGAAAATACGCCCAACGTCAACTCTGTAAGCGAAAGTTTTTTATATTGAGATCAAAGTAGTTTTTCTGACCTCGTCAGTATGATGACAAGCATTTCTTAATAATTTTAAAGCTGATAATTTGTGAGCATCATAATAACTGTTTTGCTATATGAATAGATGAAGGACCGTCTCTGGGATACCACCCTCCGAAATAATTTATCCACACAGTAGATTTTTTATATCTAAAGATATAATTGATACAAAACTATGAAAATGACTTTGAAATTTACCTTTTTGGTGTTGTATGAAATTAAATAATTATTATTTTTAATTCATATAAACGCTATTGTCCCTATTTTATAAATCTCTCTGATATTGTACAAGTAAGTAGGAAAAATCTGATAGTTTTGTTCCTTACTGTATAACTATAATTTCTTTTTTGATTTTCGCCCTGCGTTTGATATTTGAGGAACAGAGCTTTTTACTCTGAATATCTTCGAAAGGTAATTAGAATCAAATTGGCTTTCGAAACCAAAAATTCTTAAATCAAATTACAAAGTAAGCTCAGCTTACTCAACAAAGGGACTTTGTATACTATTTTCTTCTTCAGTTGAAAATAGCTACTACAATGGCAGATACTAATACGTACAATTAAAAAAAAGTAATACTTTTGAGGAGTTTCGCGCCACCGTAAAGGAGGCACTGTAAATGCACGTGTACGTACTCAGAGTGTGATGGGCAGCCAGCTATATAACGAATTAAAGCGAGAGTGTCCGTACATCTATGTACATACATATGTAAAAGTGACACTGAACTGAAAGCGATTCAGTAATGGAAACTAACTTTGAATGTGGTCGGCAAAATCGACCAGCAGAGTCGGTATTTCGAGCAACCATTGATCGATTCCGCACCACGTTTATTCTAGTGGAAAATGAGATCCTCAGAGATACCGTACAGAGCGTACCGAAAACGCTATTGCTGCTGTAGAGGAATGCATCGAGGAAGACCCAAATGAGTCCATTTGTCATCGCGCACAACAATTTGAGGTGGAAATCCACCTTATGGACAATTTTTCGGAAGTATCCTTGTTTTTTTGGTCTTACAAAATCCAACTCGTGCAAGAATTCAAGCCAAAAGACCATCAAGCGTGTCGCACGTTAGGTAAATGGACCTAAAATGAGGTGGACACCCATCTCGATTTTCACAAGAAAGTTTTGTTCAGCGATGAAGTTCACTTCTGGTTGAATGGGTAATTTAATTTAAAAATTGTCGCATTCAAAGGCCTTTACTGGTTTGCTATTATATCCTCATGGTGAGCTCTTCGTGTGGGACTAATCACTATATTTATTTATTTATTATTTAGCGTAAAAAATACATCACCGAAACCAAGAAAAGACCTGATAAATATGGGGAGCCTGCACCATCTACTTCAATGGTTATTCTCTAGATTTAGGCCTCTGCGACTACTTCTTGTCTTCAAACTTGAAGAAATAGCTGGGCGGTAAGATATTTGGGTAAGATACTTGGGTAGAATATTGAGCGCATTTATCGAGGTTTTCAAGAGCCGTTACTTTCTTACGACACATTATGACGTATTTTTTTACCTCCTAACCCGCTGGATGCGTAAATAAGCAAAATTATTGTATTTTGGGCTACGAGAATCTTCAAATAATTGAATAGAAGCTCGTAGGTGTGAACGGACCTTCCTATGTAGCGATACGATCGTTTGAGAACCGATCGTTTTAATGCGAATTGACCTTTAACTCTGATATTTATATAATTGGTCATAATTGGTTATTACAACCGCACCGTAAGTTCTGCGTTCTCCATGTTAGACAAAGAAGCGAGTCGAATGGGTCTATTAGGGAACGAAGGCAAGACGAAATATCTCCTGTCATCTAGTAAACAATCATCGCACTCGTGACTTGGCTCTCACATCACTGTTGACAGTCATACCTTCGAAGCCTTAAAAAAGCTCTTATTTGGAAGGAATAAGAAAATTGGAAAAATGCCAGATTAAATATATAGAGCTAAAGGGAGGCTATGCTGTGAAATAAAATCCGAATTTGACGAAGAAATATATTTTATACAAAAAGTCACTAACTTAGCAAACCACCCTCGTACCCCCATATTCAAAAATGTTCATGACATTTAGTCCGAAAACAATAATACCAACTGAATACGTTTGGAGCACGATTAAATCGGTTTGGCAATTATATGAAGAACTTGAAAAGGACCTTCGGCCACCACCTACATAAAGTGTTAACCAAGCGGAGGTACTTTTTTCAATAGCCTTTTTTAACAGATTACGAGTGAGTCGTGTCCTGCTGTCATGCTATTTTTGTTCAGTATTGTTTGGCATTTCATCATGGAAAGACTTACGCCTGAACAACGTTTACAAATCATTCAACTTCATTACGAAAATTCACGTTCTGTAAAGAATGTGTTTCGTGCGCTTCGCTCAACTTATGGTCAACATAATCGGCCTACTGAGCGTACTATTCGCAATACCATCACCCATCTTGAGACCCAGCATTCATGACTGGATAATATTCGACCGAATAGACCACGTCCAGCATCCAGTGAAGAACATCCGTAGTTGCTGAGAGTGTACACGAAGACCGTGGAGAGTCGATTTGGCGCCGTTCGGAGCTCCTCGAACTGACGTATGCAACGGCTTGGCGCGTCACGTCGAGATCTTAAATTGAAAGGGGACAAAGTACAGCTTGTTTAAGAATTGAAGTCGCTCCACCTTCCCAAGCGACATCGCTTCGCTTTATGGGCTCTTGAAAAGTTCTAAGAAGATCCGACGTTTTCGAGCCAAATTTTATTCAGCGATGATGCCGATTTCTGGCTCAATGGGTATGTAAACAAGCAACATTGCCGCATTTGGGACGAAGAGCAATCTGAAGATATTCAAGAGCTGCTATTTCATTCAGAAAGAACAACGGTTCGTTGTGGTTCGTAGGCCGATGGAATCATCAGTCCATATTTCTTCAAAAATGAAGCCGGTGAGAACGTAACAGTCAATGGCAACCGTTTTCGCGTCATAATAACCGACTATTTGATGCTTGAAATTAAAGCTCATGATCTCTGCGATATTTGGTTTCATAGAGGATGGCGCCACTTCCCGCACACCGTATCAATCTATGGATTTATTGAGAGAACACTTCGGTGAGCAGATAAATTCACGTTTTGGGCCGGTCAATTGGCCACCAGGATCGTGTGATATCAGACCTTTAGACTTTTTCCTTTGAGGATATGTAAAGTCTAAAGGCTATGCGAACAATCTTGCTTAGATTCAGGCCTTGGAACAAAACATCACGCATGTCATTCGCCAGTTACCAGTTGAAAATTGGACTCAACGCATGGACCATCTTAGACGTAGCCGCGGCCAACTTTTGAAATAGATAATCTTCATAAAATAAATGCCAAAAAATGTTCTTTCGAATGATAATAAACATTCCCCATTAAATTTGAATTTTATATGTTTTTTCCTTTAAAAAATAGAGAACCTCGAAATATATCACCCGCTATATGTCAGATCTGAAAGCCAAATAGTTTTAAATAGTTAATGTAAGAACATACGTATGGCTTCAATGAACCCTCTTTATAGTAAAATAAAAATAGATATTAAGATATCTGATATCCAATTCCACAAGAATTTAGTTCCTCTTTACTTACCGTATAATTATTGAATTTTTTAAACCCCTTAAAATATGCAACAAAAGGAAAGCTACCAATTTGTAGTAACCAAAAATTAAAATATTTACAAAAGCAAACAACTTAAAAACCGAAATCTAATCTGCCAACCACAACAACAAAACCTTTTTTCATTTACCGAAGAAAAATAACAGCGGTAAGAGTGATGATGATGATGGCTGCATGGAGAAATGTGCACATAAATAAACTTTGAAATAATAAATTATGATTGATGCATGATGGATGTGGCAAGTTGTGTAGCATATGACGACAACGGCAGTACCAACAACAACAAGAAGAGCAATAAGAGTGTGCTCAAATGGCAGGCAATAGGCAAGCATGAAATGTGAGTGCTCAAATAAATACATATATACAGACATACATACATACGGGTACATATGTGCATTTAAGAAAGAAAATACACGAGCAAACACATATAAATAAATATGCTTGCGGTTTACTAATCACATACTCGTATGTATGCTTATGTATATGTATTTTGTGTTTGAATGATTGAGTATGAGGCGCGACGCCGCTTGTCTGTTATGTTGATATGTTGCACTGCTATTTGAGTGTGGCGGCTTTTGGCGTTGCATATTTTTTTTTTGTATTTTTTTTTTTTAATTTTTTTTTGCTCGTTACTGTGTTGACAGACACAGGATGATGGTTTTAGATTGATGGCTAAACATCAAGTTGTAACAACCGGCAACCGGTGGTCAGCAAACAAACACAAACTTGCAGCAACAACAAAAATATTGTATTACACATACATAGATACGTATATACGCATATACATAGGTGCAACACTACACGCGATGGTTATTATTTTCCACTCAAGCACCAGCTAACCAAGGCTCGTGTGTACTTTTGCGTTTAATAGCACGTGTACATACATACATATATATATTTATACATAGAGTGTACAATGTGTGTTCATATATTTAATGTCGGCAGACCATAATTTGTGCTTTAGGGCTTTACCCAAACAACCATCACTCATCAGTCATCAGTCATCACTCAGGTGACCATCAAAGCCTTAAACCAACAACTGACAGCAACAGACGGCGCCGACGTCAGTAAACGAGTTGTGTCAATCTAACATGACACCATTCTGAAGTGACACTAATTTTTTGGTGGGCATAATTTTTCGATTTTTGTTCATATTTTTTTGCACCAGGTGAAACAGAAACCGCTTGCAACAGCTTTAATAAAATGTAGACATGTATGTATGTATGTATGTCAATATAAATTTTTATATTTTCTCATAATAATGAAAATGGAAAGTTTGTCAATCACTCATGATTGATGTCATTTTTTGGTTTTATGTTAACCACAAACCCTTTCTCACTCGCCTAATGCCCAAGCAGTAGTCATTTACTTTTCAATTTAATTTTTTTGTTTCGGTTTTTATAATTTTTTTTTTTGTGATTTGATTTTTGCCTTTAAGATGGATGAGAAAAATATGTGATTCGCTTTTGGCAATATCAATCATTTTGTTGACATGTTTGTCGACTTTACTGGCATTCTTAATGAAAATAATCATTTTTGGAATAACCTACGAGATTGTATATTCCCAAGCAAGAAGAAAAAGTGAAATGTAAACATCAGCACATCTTCTTCTTCTTCTTTGGCGTTGGCACCGCTTACCCCATTATAGCCTCTTCAACAATAGCGCGCCACTCGTTTCTTCCCATTGCTGTTTGGGGCCAGTTGGAAATTCCAAGTGATATCAGATCGCTCTCCAACTGATTCTTCCAGCGGAGTGGAGGTTTTCCTCTTCATCTGCTTCCACTAGCGGGTACTCCATCGAATACTTTCAAAGCTGGAGCGCTTTCATCCATTCGGACGACATGACCTAGTAATCGTAACCGCTGTCTCTTGATTCGCTGAACTATGTCAATGTTTTCGCACAGCTCGTACAGCTTATCGTTCCATCGTCTGCGGTATTCACCGCTACCAACGCGCAAAGGACCATAAATCCTCCGCAAATGTTTTCTCTCGAAGACTCCCAAAGCCGACTCATCGGTTTTAGACATCGTCCAGGTTGCTACACCATATATCAGGATGGAAATGATGAGCGACCTGTAGAGTTTGGTTTTGGTTCGTCGAGAGAGGATTTTACTTTTCAATTGCCTACTCAGTCCAAAGTAGCGCCTGTTGGCAAGAGTGATTCTCGTTCACTACCAGACCCATTCGATTCGCTTCTTTGTCTAACTTACTTACGGTAAGAGTGTTATGAACAATTATATCAATATCATCGGTATACACTAACAATGTATGTACACTCTTGTAGAAAATTGAACCTGGTCTATTTAGCTCTGCAGCTCGTATTATTTTCTCCAGCATCAAATTAAAGAAATCACACGATAAATAGTTACCTTGTCTGAAACCTCGTTTGGTATATCGATCGGCTCGGAGAGGTCCTTCCCAATTCTGACTGCGCTTCTGGTAATATCCAGGGTCAGTTTACAAAGCCGTATGAGTTTTGTGGGGATATCAAATTCAGACATAGCGGCGTAGAGGCAGTTCCTTATCGTGCTGTCGAAGACAGCTTCAAATTCGATAAAAAGGTGGTGTGTATTGATTCTTTCCTCTTTTCTAGGTCTAAAGCCACACTGATAAGGTCCGATCAGTTTGTTGACGGTGGGCTTTAGTCTTTCACACAATATGCCAGATAGAAACTTATATGCGACATTAAGGAGACATATCCCACGATAATTGGCCCAGACCGTGGGGTCTACCTTTTTTTGGATAGGGCAGAGCACACTTAGATTCTATTCGTCAGGCATGCTTTCCTCCGAACATCAGCCTATACATACATACAAAACAAAGAAAACGGAGCCGAATACGTTTAGAGCAGGAGATTCTGTACATATCTTCAACTACTCTAATGTTAAATGTATGTACTTCTGACATTAACTGAAAAATTTGTATTAAGAACATAACAAATAAACTTTAATTTATATGATAATTTAAAATAACTAAACCACTTTTTGTTTTTCATAGAATTTCTCCCTCTGCCTCTATCTCTACCTTCTGCTTTCTCCAAATGCGTTTCGTTTCCCTTTTAACCTCACGGTATCTCTTTCACACCACACGTATTGACGTCAATCGCAACGTTACGAGATAGACAGTCTCTTTTCTCTCTACTACGATGCGACAAACCTCGCTCTCCTTTCGACTGTGTCAAAAACCAATAGTTTTCCGTAGAGATAAGGAGTGCGAGTCAAGTTGAAAATTAGCTTGCTGTCTGCTCTGATTGAAGCTTTTCAATGTATAACCTTTCTTGTGCGTTTTTAACAGCACAGAGTTTGATGCGTATCTTGACTGATGCATGATAATGGTTCGAGTCGAAATTTATACTGAGGTATATATGTTCATCTAGATAACAGGTTCTTCGATCCGGAAATAGACAGGTAGTTTGATGAACTCTCTTAATCCGGAATTTGGTACTGCAGACTACCATCGGATCTCTTCAAGGTACATCAGCTTAAGCTTATTTAGGTATGTTTCGTCATGGAGGCTGAATTTTCGGACAGTTGTGCTGAAGATATCTTCTATTTCTCCTCCGTCGTTAAGTTTCCCAAGAAAGATTTTTACACAGTAGCGGAGACAGCGCTCACAGTTGTATTCAAGACGTTCTTAGTAGGTAAAGTTGGGCATATCGTCCAACTTTTCTGTCGATTTGAAATTTGTAGCAAAATTTGTTCGTTCGTCGAAAGCCAGCCGGTCTCCTAGCGAAAACCCAGCATCAAATTTGCGCTTCTTCATAGAGCCGATGGGATATAAGTCATGATCGATTTAGTGGTTTTAAAAGTGCAGGGCTGTATTTTGACATCTGTTAAACTTAACTGAAAGCCAAATATGTTTCGCTTAAGTTAAAAGTCAGGCACCGATGAAAATGGATCGATTAACACCCGCACAACGCGTTAAAATTGTTGAAACTAACTACACAAATTGTGACTCAAACGTAGCCACGTTTCGTGCTTCAAGAGGAGATTATGGTGCGCGTAATCGTCCAACTACTCAAGCAGTTGATAAAATTTCAATGAAATTTAAAAAGACTCGGTCAGTTACAGATATAGATAAGGCCTATGCATCATCGTTTTGCTCGTTCCACCTCAAATATCGCTTCGGCAAGTGAAAGTGTAGCCGAAGACGCGAATGTGTCTATTTATCGACATTCTCAAAAGAGGTACCTTACTGCACATAATGGCGTATTTTGCACTTGGATTTACGCCAACATCTATAGAAAGTCCAGCTTACAGAACAACTGAAGCCAGCTTGAACAACAAGCAATGGTCCTCGAGTTTTCCAACAAAATTTTCTTCAGACACGAGGCACATTTTTCTTTCGGTGAATACTTAAATAAGCGAAATTGTGGCAAAAAAAAAATTACTGCTTGGTGTGCTCTTTAGTCCGGAGGTGTGATTGGACCTCACTTCTCTGAAAAATATAACGGCGAGACTGTCACTGTCAATTTGGAGTTTATGGTCGTATGATATGTATGATATGTGTATGTTTTCTATATTTTTCCCAACCAGCGATGATACCATTCTTAATTTCAACGGGAGCATCAAAAAGCCTAAGCAGCAGCAACTTCACAATTACAAGACTGGAGCTGATATTTACATGGCGACACCTAACCTAGCACAAAGCCACGCTGCAGGAGTTGTTATAATATAAAAATATTTTACCCTTAAATGGAACATGTAGGGCTTCCTCTCCTTTAGCCTTAGCTTACAGCATAACACACGAATTGGTAAGAGTTATTCAGCGTTGGGTTTCAATTAATCTTTTTGAAAACTGGAGATATTATCCTCGTTCACTATCATAATCTCTCGCTTTGCTTCGTGCTGCAATCGAGAGAAATCAGAACTCACGGCGCGGTTGTTGTGGGCAATGACATCAATGTCTTCGGCCCAGTAATTGTTCTATTCTCGATATATATTTTCAGCTCATATTATTTTTTCCACCATTAAGTTAAGGAAGTCACATTTTCTAAAACTTCGTTTGGTAGCTCACATCCCTGAGATGTAATCTCAAGTTCTAAAAATGCTGCTGGAGAAGTCACGATTCTTCTCTTAAATCCCTCATCGTCATATCATGCTAATAAAGGCAAAATCCTCTCCCAAATACAACTAGAAACATCACCAGGTATTCTTTATATAGCTGAATGAACGGCTTATATTATGCAATATGCAGATATCCCTTCAAATTCTGATAGAGCTTCTGTTATTTCAAATCAATTCTCTGTTTCAATTGGAGATTTTCATTGGATTTTCCTTGTGGATATTCCCACCGAGAAGAACGTAGGCTGCATTGATGTTAAGGTTTCAGAGAATACAAAGGAAAGATCTCTTCCTAAAGTGAATTTCAGAAAATTTCCATATACATTTATTTTACTCTTTAAAAATTTCCTTATACTTATGCATTAACCAAACACATCCATGTAAGGCAATTCGATAAATACTCGGATACTTATACTCTATTCTTACTTTATCTCCTCTCTTAGCAAACATAAAATCCGTTAGGTAAATCCAAGTAATTTTATGTAAAACAAACATTACACTCCTTCTTCTCTCTTACTTTTCTTGTATTTGTTTTGTTGGTATGCTAAATTCGAAGTTAAAATAACTTGTGGCTGGATTAACAACAAGCAAGCAATTCTCAACACATTTCAATACCAAAATGTACCCATATGATTGCTGTTGCTGGGTCAACGAAGCGGAACATTTGCAAAGGACACTCAGTGGGCACGACCGAAGAAGACAAACAAATCGAAACCTTTTTTTCTATTTAGTAAATATATGTGCCACATTTTTGCTAGAAACTGGAGATACCAAAGGTAATAGAGATTTTCTGAGGCTACCCGTCCACTAGATATTGTATAAAAATGAAATCTGTTTCAGGCAATAAGGCATTATAGACGACTATAGTCGTTTCTTTCCCAAAAATCTTACATTAAACCTGGACCGGATAATATTATCCATGCGCACTTTAAAAGATTATTAGTTTTGGTTTTAACTTAATACTGAGAGATTACAGTAAAAAATTTTTGAATAGCTAAGGAACCTATCAAAAGGGAAAAATAGGTGTGATCGCGTAGCAAACATTGGTTTCATTCATTAGAACCCGAACAACAGAATATTTGTTAAATCAGCTTATAATCGTCCATTACTTTAAGGTACATGGAGAAGGCTTTACTTTTTACCAAATGCTGCGAGCTAGGGTGTTTACTCTCACTTAATAAACTCAGCTGTTCCAGGTAAATAACTTCAAAGCTGGAAAAGTGTTAAGTAACAACATTAGTAAGCAGAGGTCTGCCTCAAGACAAAGTTCTATCTATGTTGCTCAAGAAATTCACTGTGAATTCGACTTTGGAAATGGCAGATTAATGCATACGCCAACGATTACGCCGTATCGTACAGACAAAAGCTTCACCAAACGTGAAAAACTAAATTACTGCAAATAGTCTCCATGGCTTTCTACTAAACCTAGAAACCGATTCAATGTCTCTAGGTTCAGTCCAAGACAAGACATTGAAATTGATGGCTAACGCGTATATACCGGCGTTTCTCATATATGCTATGTTACTTGATCGTTGCAATCGATCCTTCTCTTCTCTCTCAAAGTAATAAAAGATATTTTCAAGATTACAATAAATTCGAGAATTATGATAGACTTTCGTCGATTTCTACATGAGATGGATAGAAGAAACAAACAAGTGAAAATAAATCTGCGAGACAGATGAACTTGTAGGCAAGATACTTTCAAGCAGATTCCTTCCTAAAAAGACAAGCACTGCTAGAAGTTTTGTTAAGTCTAAACTGATATTCATGGAATTCTTTTTCTATGCACAGACAAGGTAGCGGTGGAATCATATCGGATAATGTAATTCTGCACGTCTTCAAAGTAATCCTTACTTCTTAGCTTTTGGGCATGTTGCTCTGCACTTGTAAGCTCACTATATGAGAGTTGTTCATCACAGTTGCTAACTCAAGATGGAAAAAACTCAGTGATTGCAATGTGATCAGGATAATTTGGTTAGCATGGGATAAAAGAAGGTCACGAGTCCTTATCGCGCTAAATAGAAAGGAGACATCTACAATTATAGGTCTTCTTACAGGAAGTTTTCTAAGAGGCAGGCACGCAAAGAGGCTGGGGGTATAATCTAACGACTTCTGCAGTAGTTGTAGAGATGAAGAAGAACCTGAAACCATAACGCACTTCCTTTGCGCATGTCCCGCACTTTATAAAAGTAAGTTGAAGTCCCTCGTGGCGGCAACATTTAGAGACTTGAGCGAAATAGTGAGTGGCAAATTTGGTGGCCTAAGTGAGCAGATGTTCGGAAACCACTTCAAACTAACCTCGCCTTGACATTTGTTTGACGGATTAGGCAGCGTTAGATAGTTCCGATGCTGAAAATACCATGAGTGGGACGAAATGCGGTTTCATCTATACTGCTTTCGGTAGTATTTGGTTACAAAATATCTGATATATTTTTTCGATATCTTTTTATAATATCTGACGTTAAGGCATTCTTATAGAAATCAGTAGGTCGAAGAAACTCACTAGCGCCAAAACCGCCTATAAAAATATTTCAGTCAACACTCCCTTTATAACTAAATTAATAGGTTCTGTCTAGTTGCATATTTAAGATCATGAAATTTTTCAAATTCAAAGTATAAGATTGGCGTGTTGTGACCGCTAAAGCGATTTTCAGCTGCTCCTCCAATTTGTGGTGTGCGTTTAAATGTTCTTCCAAGGGTCTACCGTATATTCTAAGCCTCATCTGATGGATTTTTATGAAGAGCTTTATATCATGTCAGTAGTACACCCGGAGTGTTTGAGAAAATATCATTTTCTAAAGTTTTGGATCTTGGTCGGATCAGAACTCGAACCCTGGCAGTACGCACTGCTAGTCACTGGGCTATTGAGACCGCCTTAATCATAACAGGTACCGAAGAACTAGTTAAATTAGAATTAACACATGATGAAATACTGGACTGAAATTTCCCTTGCGATAACAGCATCTAATGGAATTATTTCTAAAAATAGCCTTCTCTAGGCCGAAAGACATTTCTAATGCTCACGGTTTCAAGCAGGCTCGCTATTTATTTTAAATGCTACGGGAATAACTACCTGTCTTCCTCATCCCGCCACAATAATGACTTCCCTATTCGATATTCAACATGAAATCAACCCCACCGTATGCCGGTCATGGCTTATTTAGCAAGTATGCCTAACAGACCCACTTCGTACGTCCGACGTACATACAAAAAACAAACGATTTGGTTGGTATTATTATGGAATGTAAACTTTGATTTGGTTACAATTTCATCGGGGCTACCGCCGCCAGTGCAAATATGCAACACCACCAAATGTCCCCCCCGCCACACCACTCGCCGCCTGAAACAAGTGGAGAAAGATCTAAGTTCACATTGTAAAATTGTTATTGCTTGACACAAACATGCATAACACACATCCATGCGTACATACATAAGTGCCTACAATGACAGTGGTACAATGATAATGGTGCATTTGTACTAAGTTCATGCTTAACTGCAGTATAGGCGTGAGTGTGTACGTGAATTGTGTGTATTTGTATTTATTTGGTATGTCGCTGGCGTACGATTTTCATTCCATTCCATACCATTCGAATTCTATTCAACTTAATTGCTTGTTCTGCTGTTGTCACCAGCATTACAACAAATATTGTTGTTATTGTTGTTTGCATTGTGTTAAACGAATTGTTTGCGTATTGAACTGTAAATAGTTTTCCGCCACTTTTTCCATTTCTACACCTTCTTCTGCTTCTTCTTCTTCTTCTTCATCTGCTATTGCTACTGCTACTACTTTTGTGTCTCCTCCTTCTTGGGGCATGCGATTGTCGCCTGTTATTATCCTTTTTACGAGCTTAAGGTTCAAGTGGCATTATGAAGTTGGTGAGCATAAAACCACATTGTGGCAGCGTACAATACATACATATGTACATATGTATGCACGAACTGTCCTTTTCAAGCTTATTTACATACCAATTTCTACATACATACATATGTATGTAACGAGGAAATAGAAATGTTCATAGTTTTTGTACACATTGCTTTGCTCTTGTGCATGTGCATGTGTGTGCGTGTGTATGTGTGGCGAGTGCGAAGATTAACTTACATGGCAAGTTGCAAATTGAGTTGATAATACGATTTTACAAAGCTGGTGAAGTCAATTAAGCGATATTACAAAATGTTTGTCAATAATGTGGATGTGGCGTACGCACAAACATACACACACATACATCCGTATCTGTGTTATTGCGTGCGAATAACATTTATATGGTTTTATCTAAATTCGAATTAGTATAATAAAATATTTATTGCGTGTGTTTTAAACAGGGAAAGCAGGTTTTAAACTCTTTAGATTTTATACTAGACCAGCCGACCCGGCCACACGTTGTTGTGGCTTTTTGTATTTTTTCCAATTTTTATTCTAATTGGTGTTGCAAAGGGTCATTCAAATTCCAGTTTAATCAAAAATCAAAATTTAATTTTTTTATTATTTTGTAATATTGATCTAGCTACGTATTTGTAAGTTAGTTTCGCTAATTCACTACTAAAGTCTTTCACGAAAGTGTAACGAAAGTGTCACGAAAGTGTCAATCAAATCGGTCCACAGTTTGGAAATCATGGTTCCTGTAAATCGAACCATAAATACTACTTTTTCGAATAGGTCAGCGACTGATCCAATTCCCGATATGAAAAATACATAAAAACTAATTCGTATACCTAACGAATATATATACGAAATTATATTGAAATATGTTAAGCCGTTTCGGTGGAGTTCGAGGACAGACACTGTGACAGGAGAATTTCATATACTTAGATAAGATTTCGAATAGGTCGGTCCATGATCCACTTTTCGGGGATAAAAGTCAGTGTTTCTGCTAATCTAAGTAAAAAGCTATCTGTGTACCAAATTCCAAGCAAATCGAAACATAAATACAATTTTTTCGAATAGGTAAGTCCCAGCTCCACCTCCCACGTATATGTGAATGATGCAAAAAAGAAATAATAATAGTTCTTGATGCGTATTATATATCATGCTAAAATTTCAGCTCAATCGGTGTAGAACTTTTTGTGTTTTTGAAGCGTGATCCAAGCAGAGGTACTTTTTTAATAGCCTTCTTTCGACAGATCACACGTGAGTCGTGTCAAGCTGTCATGTTATTTCTGTTCAGTGTTGTTTGGATGGTTTGGATGGTTTGGATGGTTTTCATGGAAAGACTTACGCATGAACAACGTTTAAGAATCAATCAACTTTATTACGAAATTTCACGTTCTGTAGAGAATGTGTTTCGCGCGCTTCCCTCAATTTATGGTCAACATAATCGGCCTACTGAGCGTACTATTCGCCACATCATCACCCATCTTGAGACCCATCACTTATTATACGGCCGCAGTACTTTCTTGAAAGAAGAAAAGGAGAAAATACAGCGGTCATAGCTGAGAGTATACACAAAGACCGTGGATAATCGATTCGGTGAAGTTCACAGCTACTCCGACTGACGTATGGAATGACTTGGCGAATTTTACGTCGAGATTTTAAATTGAATGCGTACAAAATACAGCTTGTGCAAGAACTGAAGCCGATCGACCTTCCCAAGCGGCATCGCTTCGTTCTGTGGGCTCTTGAAAAGTTCCAAAAAGATCCAACGTTTTCGAGCCAAATTTTATTCAGCGATGAGGCCCATTTCTGGCTCAATGGGTATGTAAACAAGCAAAATTGCCATATCTGGGACGAAGAACAACCTGAAGAGATTCAAAAGCTGCCATTTCATGCAAAAAAAATAACGGTTTGGAGTGCTTTGTGGGCCAGTGGAATCATCGGTGCATATTTCTTCAAAAATTATGTCGGTGAGAACGTATCCGTCAAATGGCGACCGTTATTGCGCCATGATAACCGACTATTTGATGACTGAAATTGCAAGTCGTGATCTCCCCGACATTTGGTTTCAACAAGACGACGCCACTTCCCACACATCGCATCAATCAACGGATTTATTGAGAGGACATTTCGGTGAGCAGATAATTTCACGTTTTCTGCCGGTTGATTGGCCACCAAGATTGTGTGATATCACACCGTTAGACTTTTTCCTGTGGGGATATGTAAAGTCTAAATCCAATGCGGACAATCCCGCTTCGATTCAGGCCTTGGAGCAAAACTTCATACGTGTCGTTCGCCAGTTACCAGTCGAAATGCTCAAAAGAGATATCGAAAATTGGACTCGACGGGAGAAACATCTGAGAGGTAGCCGCGGCCAACATTTGAAAGAGATAATTTTCAAGAAATAAATGCCAAAGAATGTTCTTTCGAACAGTAATAAACGCGGCTTGCAGTCGAGCAAGTTCCATAGATTAGAATTTTTTCGATTAACATACATACATACGCACAAAGTAAGAACTACATTAGTTAGGCTACACATTAGAGCTCATCACCAGCCTGAGTGTGAGTTCATGAGACATAAATTCTTTTCAACTATGTTAGAAGGTAGTCGCCTATATCAAAATCTGCTATTACAACACACAGTTTTCTCCAATCATCGTTATTCTCTTGACACGCAATGAAAAAACCTCAAGGGTATGTACTCAAATACATATATACTCGTATATCCATAACAAAACTACAAATTCGTTAAAAATTAATTTTCCGGCCACCAGTAATTCCACTATTACTGTCATTTATCATCTTTTAAATGCATCATTTACTCACTGTCTGACTGTCAGTATGTGCATTTCGTTGTGTTTCTTTAGCTTACGTCGTTCATAAATTTTGGCATGCATTAATCACATGAAGTTGACAGCTGTCAGCACGTTTACATCAACGAAAATGAGCAAATAATAATGAAATAAAAATGTATGCAATAAATAACTGAGGAAATGAGTAAATTGTTTTTGAGCAAAAATAAAAGAAAAATATTAAAGATCATTTGTATATATGTATGTATGTTAAATTTGTCTGCAGGTGCGAGATGATTTATTATAATGAAATAAAAAGGCAAAGTGAAAATTATTCGGCGGAAATGATAATGTGAAATTTATTAAGATAACTCATTTTTTGATTAATGTGAAAAAAATTAAAATAAATTAATAATTAACAATAAATATGTCACTTATGCGTATATAAGTAGGTATAACTGTGCCATTAAAAAAATTTCTTTTTTGACTTTTATTAATGTCTGTTGAGCTCAAATTTCATTCAATTTTATATGGTTAATATTTCCCAAGATAATTTTTCATTTTTTTTACTTATCACGCAAGTCACTAGTCAACACCGGCACACAACTTTTCCTTGCTTATCATAAACTACTTTATCATACACTAATCCATCAGCAATCAGTCAACAATGACAGCTTCATTTCCCAGTCAATTGTTTTCAAAACGCGCTTCCTTTAAATTGATTGTGGGTAGGGGGCGGGGGGCGACTTCTGGCCATTGCAAATTGATTTCAGCTATCAAGCACGCAATGACTGACCGTTGTACATATATACATATGTACATATGTACAATAATAATAGCAGTAAAGGCATTAAGCCGCTAGAATAGCCGATTCATTTTGGGGAAATGAGGTTATAAAAATAAATTCTCCCTCGCTATACTTTGAGCGGATGGAGATAAGTTCGAAAAGGAAATTGTGAAAAAATAGCAGATGGAATGTGGTAGGCCTTCTTCTGATTATGTAGTTACAGTTACAAGGCGATACTCATTTCTAATGCGACTCACGGCTAACAGAGAGAGTTTTGTGGTGCCCTTTCGTAAAAATTCCGTTTCAAGTTTAACTTTGGGGTTCACTTGAGTATCAATTTAGCATCTGCTCACCAGAGATGTGGTTACAAGTGACTCGCTATTCATATCACCTAATGCGGTGACCAGCCACATAAAATTAGTAATCAGCCACGGACCAGCAACTCCACTTTTAATTAAGACCACTGTAAATGGAGGACTACAATTTGAAAGCATCTGCAGTCCCTTGTTTGTAAAGATGCCGTTGCCTACTGGGTTGATTTTCTTGCTAAAATTTAGCCTCCGATACTGAGTTCAAGAAGGGGGATGGAAAAGAGAAGGACAAATTATAGTGGGTTCTTGTGGCATATATTACAATGGTCATAACATAATTGGCGATTCCTAAAATTTATGGCTGCGTCTTAATGTTTTTCAAACTAATGGAGAGACCTACAGTTTATTCTAAGTCACCTCCAAACGGCTCATGAATTTTTATGAGAAGCTTTCATATAAAGACACAAATTTGGATTTGTAATAAAAATAGAGACTCCGTCGTCGAGTACTATCGCTAACCCCAGTGGACGAACCTCTTCAAGCGATATTTCATAACATATCACTAATTCGCATCCACACCACGTCGGAAAGGAGACACATATTTATTCCATCCAAAGATGATTCCATAAACCTCTACTTGGCGTTTTTAACGCCAGATGGGTACAGAAAATATCACCGGCTCAACACTTTTAAAATTCAGCCTCCATGATGCATTACGTACGTTGAGACTGATTAACTTTGTCGTGCCCCGAAAAATAGTTGTATTTGCTACCAGATTGTGGCCCAAAGAAATTGTTCAAGCGACGTTACTGTATCCAGATCGGACGATAATTGCTAACTAAGTGTGGTCTGCCACACGATAATTTACGAAAAGCAACTGCCTATAAAACGCAAAAATATCTGAGTTTCATATCCTCGCAAAATTTATATGCCTGTTTAAACTGTCGGTGATTAAGGTTGAAAGCACCGCTATAATTGGGAAAGACCTCTCCAAATCGTTCTATATTAAACGAGGTTTCAGTGATAAGGTGACTATTGATCATCTGATTTCCTTAACCAAATTTTGCAAAAAAATATTATCAGCTCAATGGAGAAGAATAATCCTTTAATTCTATAAGGACGCTCATATCACGATGTTATTGATTCTACAGACCTACATACCCTAGTTATGAATCTTCCAAACAAGAAGTTAGTCAAAAATATTAGCAGAATTGTCAATTTTCATTCCCTAATCGTCAATATTTCCTTAAAATGCAGGAGACTAAATTCAGTAAGAATAGATCAAATTAAAGTATTTACTTCGAATACTTCCAAAGATATTCCACAATAAGAAACCATTGCCTATAATTGTTTCTTATCTAAAGCAGCAGGATCAGTTTCCTTATTTTATGTTAATTTCTGTTCGTTTGCTTCGCCAAAACTCGAGAATGGCTATATCAAATTTAGCAATTTTGATATTGAAACATTTGTGGGAGTTCGAAAGTTCGAAAGTTGAAAGAGTTAAAAACATCCGGATAATGGATCAGCGACCGACCTATTAGATAAATCGTATTTATGGTTCGGTTTTTTTTTTAAATCTGATACTTAAATATCTTAGCGATTAGTTTAACATTTTTTCCCCAAAAAAATTGCATTTATTGTTCAATTTGAAAGATATTTGTCCTGCAGGAAAAGAATCTGGTAGCAATATTATCGAGACAAATATTATTATTTTTCGATTTTGTTGAATTTTGTACGAAGGTTTCTTTTTGTCTAGATAAACAAATATAATAATTTTTTTTCGGATATGGTTCAGGGAGCAGTTTTGATTTGCTTTAAACCTAATAAGTTACACCCTAGTACTTCCATGGGATTACGAAATATTCATATTCGTTCAATCTTACTGTGAACCACATATCTTCGAGGCAGACTTTGACTTCATAATACTCTCTGAATATCTCTAGCATAAACTCAGCCGCTGTAATATTCAAGAAACCTTCAGCTGTCAAACCTTTCTGGATTCGAACTGAACGACTAAATGACTTTCGAGAAAGGCTGTAGTAGTCTGTGGTCAGCAAAAATTTTATTGAAATAAAATTAACGAAAAAATTTTAATATTTTTAATGGACGCAAAATCACTTTATATTAGATTTTGAAAAAGTTCACATAAAAAATTCTATAGACGTATGCAAAAAAGTACAGAATTATATAATTACTAGTGAACCTAAATATTCCTATCTTAATACAATCATTAGAGAGAAATTTATAACTCAAAATGCTTACAGTCCCGAAATTTTATTCTTTTTTCATTATTTACTCATATATCTCATTACGCTCAGTACATGAAACGCGCATGATCCAAATTTTTCACGTCTCACATATTCTACTTTACACACAATTTGTATTGCTGACTGCGTACCTGTGAGTCTGTGCGTTTTTAATTAGTTTCCTGAGAAATTAAATTGCAAATTTATGCGACATTTTGTGGCTTTCAGTATTTTGAGTAGAGTGATACCATGATTCTGATGTTGGTTTTATTTACAATGTAGTTAGTACAATGTTATAATTGGATTATTGTAGTAGAGGTTTTTGTTGACAAATTATACATATATTTTTAAATGTTATGTTACATTACACCTTTAAAATTTCTACAAAATATCGGAAAAATACATATGTTATAGCGTCCCGCAGCAACCGCAAGGTTGTAAGTTGAAAGGGGCGGTTAAGATTCTGACCGCAAGCGGTTAGATTTTGTGAACATTTCACCCCATTTAAAAAAATAAATTTAATTTCTTCCAACCATGTGTGCCCAGCTTCGTAAGACTGTAGCTTGGCATCGTGAAAGATATAACGTCTCAATCGGCTGATGGTCGGACACTGGCAAACGTGTTGTTCCAGAGTTTCGTCTTCCACTCTACCTAGTTTGTGAAGCCGATATCTCAGGGGTAAATGCCTCGCTAATACACCCAAACGAATACTAAATTGTCTAAATGCACGTAAAGTTAGGTTTGTCTACAATAAACACTGCGCCAACATAATTTAGTGTTTCGTCCTACCGTGAAAATGTTCCTTGAGTTTAAGTGTCTATGGCTTTAGACAACATTTAAAAGCGCTACAAGGTCAAAGGCTGTCAATGCTGAAGCATCCGCCAGCGGCATTGGCGCGAGTCAACTCGTCCACCTTTTCATTTGCTTCTAAATCCGGGTGACCTGGAACCAAAGAGATATTCACTCTGCTTTCCCGCGATGGTCTGTTGATTTCGCATGTTCTCACGCATTCGGAATACGTGCTGACACACTTAATTGCCTTAATTATTAAGTGGCTATCTACCAGAAACCCTTATTAAAGCGGTTGCTCATTTGGCAACTTCAGTAATGCCCATAATTTATGAGTGATAGACAGAACTGTAGTCATTTAGTTTGAGGCTAGCTTGGTTATAGGGGTGGTCACCGGAGAACCTTGCTCCCTGTATCTGCCTCACATTTAGAACCATCAGTATAGATATGGATATCTCTACTTCAAATGGACTTGTCTTCCTTTCATTATATCCTGCTAGTAAGGAGTAGGTGCCATCTACCCGAATGAAGGTTCCCTTCCTCGCCCTGTCAAGCCCTTCGCATTTTGGGGACTAGACCCCATAGTTTAGAATACCTAGTCGGGTAGCTGTTAGTGCTGCTGCTTCGTACATCACTTGTATGGCCTTTTATGAGGTAGTCCTCGTCGGGTCTGCTATACTAAGTAGACAGGTACGTTGCACCTGTTCGGTTCAATACGGCACTTCTTCTTGAATATCACCTACCATACTAGTACTCCATATATTAGTATGTGTCTTACGACACTCGTGTAAAGCCAATGCACCATTTGAGATCGTAGCAAAGGAGGCCTTTGATGCGTTTATGAAGCACTTAAGATTACTAAAAGAACGCTAGCTCTCTATAGCGTCTTGCTATTTTTTTGATAAGACTGACTTGGGTCACAGTTATAAATATACAGTTGCATCCTGCTCTGGAATGATCTAAGTCACTTCTTTCGCTATTACTAAGAGCTTCGGTTGATCACTGTGCGATTGATAACCTTTCAGTTTAGCCTCGCAGAATCATGATAAGCAATATGCGTATGGTCGAATTTTTGAGTACTTATTTGGTCTTTTGTGTTATCACAAAGGACTCATTTTGTCTAAATGGGACCTAGTATGAGGTCAGTCATCTATAATATCACCTAACCTAAATATTTCATTAGTTTTTGAATTTGTAAACATGAACGGCGATCGCAATAGCTGAGTGATTAACATTGCGTCCTGCGATTCGGAAGGCCTGCGTTCGAGTCCAGGTTCGAGCAACATCCAACATTATAGAACATAAATTTTTCTAATTGCGGTCCCCTCGACATGTGTAAAAATTTTGAATATAAAAGAAGATTCCCTAACTAATCCGTTTTGGAAAAGAAAGTGTCGCAACCGCGCACGAGGGAGTGCTTGCCTAGCCTATGCTGAGCTTACTTGTTTCACCGGACATAGGGTCACGTCCTAGTGTTTTTTGCCAGCATTAACGAGGGAGGGACCCATTCTTTTTTGTTTTAAAGTAGCTCGACGTCATTGACGGCCGCGATAGCCGAGTGGTTAGCATTGTATACTGCCATTCGGAAGGCCTGAGTTCGAGTCGAGGTTCGAACAACATCCAAAATTATAGAAAATAAGCTTTTCTGCCCCTCTGCAGGGAGTGTATTTCTGAAGGGAAATAAAAGCTCCTCATAAAAATCTATTGGCCGTTTGGAGGCGGCTTAGAATATACTGTACGTCCGTCTATTTGTTTGTAAAACATCAAGATGCAAAACCAAAAATTGGAAGAGGAGCTTGGTCGAAAATCGCTTCAGCGAAAAAGAGAGAAGTGCAGTACCCAGCCATGCCGCAGCCTTTATTTCTTTCATGAGCACATAAAATTTACTTCATATCTGACCAAAGTGTCTATATATGGGGTTATGAGTTATAGTCTTCTCATTTCGTGGCAGTCCCTGGCCAGATGAAATCCTAGTCGGGATATAAAGTCCCCACTGTTGCAGGAACTATTGGATTTTGTTTGCCTCTTATGGCTTCGTACTTTAATGCAGGTAAATTCATGAACTACTAGCAGCCAGACGTTGTTTTTAACGGTCATGATTCTCTGTGTGCAACTAACATAATTTAAACCATTCTTCGGAATCATGCGAAAATCGACTCATTGAACAAGTCAATTTATTATTAAAAGTCGACTTCCTCAATACAACACCTTCCATTAGTTGTTAATTGTCGAGCACTAATGATTAACTCATCATCATTTTTCTACACAAACTACAACAATTACAGTTATTCATTACAAGAACTTCATGTACATAATTCATGCGACGGTAAAGTTATGAGCGCACATATTTTATCGTTGTAGAGCTGAGCACAGAGAGAATCAATAGCATCTTCCGCCTTCCCTCCGTAGTCATGAATTATGTGCAACAACTGCAATTACAACATTCAACAACAATCAGTTGTATGCCGGTGAAAAAAAAAACGATTCAACGGTGAGTTCAATACCAAGTGAACGGAAATACATACAGACGTGCACATATAAAGGGTGTTTTTTATAGAGGAACAGAACTTTAAGCTGTCAAGTGATTTATTCTCAGTTTGGTTTGGCAATTTGCCATGAATAGACTCACGCCTGAACAACGCTTGCAAATAATGCAATTTTATTTCGAAAACGAGATTACCGTTGTTCCCGATTTTCATAAGCGAATTTTGTTTAGCGATGAAGCGCACTTCTGGTTGAATGGCTACGTCAACAAACAAAACTGCCGCATTTGGAGTGAAGGTAATCCTCAAGTGTATGTTGAAACACCGTTACATCCAGAAAAACTGACTGTTTGGTGCGCTTTATGGGCTGGTGGAATCATTGGTCCGTACTTTTTCAAAAACGATGGTGGCCAGAACGTTACAATCAATGGTGATCGTTATAGAGCCATGATTACTAACTTTTTCATTCCTGAATTGAATAATCATGATGTCCAGGAGATGTGGTTTCAACAAGACGGCGCAACATGTCACACAGCTCGTGCCACAATAGATTTATTGAAAGACACGTTTGGTGACCGCCTAATTTCACGTTTTGGACCTGTGAATTGGCCTCCAAGATCTTGTGATTTAACACCGCTAGACTACTTTCTGTGGGGCTATGTAAAGTCATTGGTCTATGCGGATAAGCCACAAATACTTGACCATTTGGAAGACAACATTCGCCGTGTTATTGCCGATATACGGCCACAAACGATGGAAAAAGTCATCGAAAATTAGACGTCCAGATTGGACTACATCCGCGCCAGCCGTGGCGGTCATATGCCAGAAATCATATTTAGAATGTAATGCCACAAGATTATCTTTCGGATAAATAAAATTCATGTCAATCGAATAATCCATCGTAGTTTTATTGCAGCTTAAAGTTCTATACCTCTATAAAAAAACACCCTTTATTTATATACGCTATGCGCCCATAGCGAGCGTTCAATTCAATTGCTATGGCATCAACAAATTAACTGCAGTCAGCAAATCGATTGTGCGGCATATTTATGCAACGCCATCAATTACCACGACTACACGCGGAATGGAGTTGAGTACGAGTGCATGCAGCAACACAGACACACAAACTTACATTATATTTGATATTTACGTTTGTATGTGCGTATGTATGTATTTGAGTCTATAGAGGTGCTTCAGCAGCTCCGCTGCATCGTTTGTACGGGTATCCGTGTCCATAAAATATTATTAGCGTGAATGGTTTCCCCTCCTTAATCAAACACTTTGCACAATTTGCAATTTGCTGTTGTTGCCGCTTAACGACTTTCTTACACGTACATACATACAGATGCAGCAGTACCAGCTGTCTTTTCTTTTCTTTTTTCGTTCGTATTAAGCAATTGCCTATTTCAGCATGCACCAACACGCGGCAATGCTCAGCAGGCTTAAATCTAAGAGTGCAGTCTCAATCAATCACAAAATGCAACAGCAACGCCCACCGAAAAGCGAAAGATGGGCAGCACGCAGGTAGGCGTAATAATATGTCGGCCTTCGTGAGGTAGTGATGCACAGTGTTTCGGTGTTAATTTGTTTGGACGAACTTTTATTTCTACTGAGGGTGTCGGATTTTGGCTTCTGGATCTAGATTATGCAAGGTTATATCTCAATATAAGCTTTAAAGTGACCTTCGAGGCTTGACTCGAGGAAATGTACTGTTGATTGAAACCGAATTAACAGTGACGTTGGAGGTGATTTGACCTGCGGGAACTTCATAGCCGCTATCATTCCATATTCTTCTGAATGGAGGTTTTATACAAATGGGCTGGAAGTTATAAGTATAAACCATGATGAGAAAATACAGATTGCGGCTCGAGCGTGCAGACTCCGTTATAAGAATATTCAATTTCCTATCGGAAATTCTCTACACTAGGCTTACACAGAGCTTACCAAAAAACTTTTGGAATCAGGAATGATCTCTCCATGCTTTTCAATACTGCACGAGGTGTCAGACAAGGAGACTCTTTGCTCTCAGTGCTAGAAGAACTAATACGACCAGAAGAGATAAAACTGTTGCCTCTTCAAGTTATTGGGCCTTAACAACCGTGCCGTTAGTTTTGGTTTCTAGTGATCGAAATAGGAAACGAAGCAAATGGGTCAGGTAGTGAACCAAGGCCAGATAAAATAGCGGGAATATTGTGTATTGACTAAATCCAGTGAGTCTAAATAGTTCAGCGAATGAGAAGACACCAGCTTAGGTTATGTTGTCTAGCGGTGAAGAACCTGGATTCGCTTGCCGTCGCTAATTGATGCTGAACGAAGCAAATGGGTCAGGTAGTGAACCAAGGCCAGACTAAATAGCGGAAGTAGGCAAATGAAAATTAAAGTATTTTCTCGACGAACAAACATGTGCTAGTCATTCCCGTCCTCCTATTTGATGGAGAATTGTGTATGTTGACTAAATCCAGTGAGTCTAATTAGTTCAGCGAATCAGAAGACAGCAGCTTAGGTCATGTTGTCTAGCTTTGAAACATGAAAACACTCCAACAATGAAAATTTTCAAAGCAGAAGCAACCGTTGGAAGCAGAGGAATAGTTAGATCTCCACTCCGTTTGTAAGATCAGGCGAGAAGAACCTGCGTTCACTTGGTGTCGCGAATTGGCGCTAAACGGCTAAAGAAAACACAACTGTTGTACCATTATTGGCTCGGTTGCATGAACTAAGAAGAACAAGTTTTAAGCTCGCTTGTGGGGAAACACAACATTCTGTGGTCTGGGTTTCTAATCACAGAAAGTACGCGCTAGAAGAGATGATGTAATCTTGATTGGGGTGAGTCAAGAGAGATCGTCACTTGCTTTTCTAGTAAGTGAAACGAAACAGTTGGACTCAGATCCGTGAACATGTAATTTGTATGAATATGCAGCTTTGTAATCACATACTTTAGGTAGTAAGCGTCCAAATGGTTTCAACCAGAGCAGGAATTTTCGTTGCTTATAGATTATGAGGAAACAGCCCTCAATGTTATTTGCAAATTTTTGCAATTCGAGTGTATTACATGGAGGCTTGGTATCCTTCAGGTACGTACGCTTACGAAATGTAAAGTGGAAATTCTAGTCTGCATTCAATCCAATCAGCCACAACCACACAGGTTCGACTCTCACTGGCGGCCGAGTTATGAAATCTCTAAGGTGATGATGGGATTGGTACGCCACAAAGTGTTAAAAGTCGGTGTTGCAGGAATATATACACATATTCATATATCGGACGAGGTACTCTTTAAATTTTTGGCGTGCGACTCTTCCTACAAATGCAATGACAATCCATTTTAAGCTTACACCGAATGCCTAGCGAAATTTCTTAGAAGGCAAACATTTTCCTGCCAAGGGGCGGCTGTATTTGGAGATGTTGGCTTCGCCAGGATATAAACCCTCGATCCTCCTGCTCGGAAATGTCGGAGAGATCGTATTTTGCCTTGGTTCCCAAACACAGTTGACGGCCTTAGCTTCTGAATAATAGACAATGTTTTCGACATTTGGATCAGCGGAAATATCACTTACGGGTACAACACCAGTTTGTCGACGAATGATTCTATGGAGTAGGAGTCTGGAGAATATGGACCACCGAGCTTAAAAGAGAACAAGTCAAAACCTTTACTCTGAATAATGAAAGTGGTTTCCTACTGAGCAACAAAGTTTTAAGAACTTTTCCGATTTTTAATGCATTTCGACGTTTTCAGTTACATACTCTGCACTACCAAAAAAAAAAAAAAAACGAAACATACCGTATACATATAAATGTACGAAAATTGAGCAGCTTTAAACGGAAATTGCATTCAACGCGCTGACATGCCAAGTCACTGGGCCGACAGACAGTCAGACCGGCAGGCAGTGTAGCAGGCGAGCAGCTGAGGTGTAAGCTTTAAACTCCCTCTCCGTTCGCCAATGTGAGACCACAGCCGCCCTCAAAAGCCGCCACCGCCACCACCATTGCTGCAGTTGTTGCACGTTTCTCGCTTCAAGCGGCATGGCAACCAATAGCAATATGATTAAATCCATTGGAATGGGCATTTTAAGAAATAAATAAATGTGTTTGCGTGTGTATGTGTTTGTGCCACACGAATGCAATTCAGTTTCGTTGCATGCAAAGCAAGGCAAGGCAGGGCAAGGCAAGGCAAGTCAACGCATTTTTCTTCGCAATTTATGTGTGTACATGTGCTCTTGCATATTAATAATAAATTTTCTTTGCATCAATTGGCGTAATAATAATTTCGTGCGCAAGCTTTCTCGTTGTTGTTGTTGTTGCAAGTGGGAAGCAATGTTTCTACATACTTTTGCTCTGTTGCCTTTGTTATTGCAGCGGCTGCATGCATGCTGCATTTAAGTGCATAATTAATTCTGTTTGCAACATGAAATACGTCGAGGGTAATAGGTTTCGAGCAGCCTGCCAGCACGCCAGCCCCAGAATTGCTATCATCGCATTGTTGCATACGTGTTTTTGTCATAAGTGTATAAAATTGGTGGGGCCTCACGAGGGTTCGAGTAGCAATTTGAGTGGTTTTCAATAGACAAGCAGCTTTGTTTACCCCTTGGGTACGGCTAAAATATATCGAATATATTTGAGCCTTTATTCCAATGGAATTCTATACATATATATAAATATATTTAATATTCTTAAACTCTTTGAATTCGAATTGGATAATCATTTAACGCGGTTTCAAACAGGTAGGTTAAGTTGAACTGGATGACACCTTTCGGAGTTTCACATAGACGAAACCACATCCACTACATAAGACCAAAGTTCCATACTGCTACACTTGTTTAGAAGTTTGAACAGATTTTCTAGGGATCCGAAGTGCACTAAACACTGCAATCCTCACTCTTTCGTTCACTGTAGCACATCTATAAGGATATGCAGAGCTTTGCCAGCCAACTTAAATCATTTATTTGCTCCATACGGATTTATCATTTGTTGCTGTCATAAGCTTTTCGAAGCTCAGCCGCCGATTCATGCTGCTCTTAGTAATAACTCCATACTACTATACCCTGATTCGTGTCAGTTTTTAAAACCATATTTTTAGTAACTAGATTCCCGCTTGATACGTTCAAAATAGCATGTAGCACTGCAAATGGTATTACTTTGTGCGCTCCGGCGTTGTTTATCATTAAGAAACTCTGAAAACACTTTCCCCGTTTCACAGATGTTATTTTTTTTTAACTCTCTAACATACCAGAACCTGAAAGAATAGAAAAGTATTGTCCTATGAATAGCATCCCAATCTCAGCCTATCATTTGTCTACATGAAAAAAGGCTGCTGATCCCTTCCTAATTGAGCCCCCGAAATATTTTGTTACCTTTTTCCCAAATATTTAGTACTAGTATCTTTTCTAGCTTTGCTTTGCTTCAGAGTGAAGTTGTGTACTTTCTTTTAAATAGAAGCAGGCCTCATCTGCATAGGATGTAAGGATGCCTCTTCTCATGTTATCACTGGGTTGTGTGTTTTTTTTTTTTCCTGACACCTTTTTTTTTAATAACATTTGTTTGTTGTACTTTCGAGAGCAGCCTCCCAACCGCTTTGTTTTGGCGATCTAATATTAAGTAGCATTTTCAGGAAATTTGTTGGCCTGGAGATGCCCTTGAATTCAATATCTACTTGAACTGTCGTTTCCTAGTACCTGTTCTCGCAGACTTTACTAATTTGTTTAGCTTATTAATAACATTTTATAAAAAAAAAGCTCCCTATTCAGGATTGAAAAATAAACATGGTCATATTGTTCACAAAAACCTTGAACACCAGAATGCAGTGCCATGGAATCAGGTCTGACTTTTTTTGAACTTCTAGCACTCAATAAGTCTTGAAACTGTCTAATTGATAACAGAAAATACTCCAGTAGTGTAAGTAAAGGGGGATCCAATTTTGGTACTTTTTTCATTTGACAGGTCACGCGTGAGTCATTTCAAGCTGTCATGTTACCTTTGTTCAGTATTATTTGGCACTACATCATGGAAAGGCCTACGCCTAAACAACGATTACAAATCATTTAATTTTATTACGAAAATTCACGTTCTTTCAAGAATGTGTTCCACGCGCTGCTCTCAACTTATGGTCAACATACTTGGCCTACTGAGTGTACTATTCGCAACACCATCTTGAGACCCAGTACTCATTATTGGATAATATTCGACCGAATAGTCCACGTACAGCAAGCAGTGAAGAAGATGAAGAAAATCTAGCGGCCCTAGCTGAGAGTGTACGCAAAGACTGTGAACAGTCGATTCGGTGCCGTTCGCAGCAGCTCGGGCTGACGTATGGAACGACTTGGCACATTTTACGTCAAAGTATTTAATTGAAAGCGTGTAAAATACAGCTTGCGCAAGAACTGAAGCCGCTCGACCGTCCCAAGCGACATCGCTTTACTCTATGGGCTCTCCGACGTTTTCGAGCCAAATTTTGTTCACCGATCAGGCACGTTCCAGCCTCAATGGGTATGTAATCAAGCAAAATTGCCGCATTTCTGACGAAGGGCAACGTGAAGAGATTCAAGAGGTGCCATTTCATTAAGAAAAGACAACGGTTTGGTGTGGTTTGTGGGCCAGTGGAATCATCGGTCCGTTTTTCTTCAAAAATCATGTCTGTGGGAACGTAACCGTCAATGGCGATCGTTATCTCGCAATGATAACCTACTATTTAATGCCAGAAATTTAAGCTCGTGATCTCTACGACAATTGGTTTCAACAAGACGGCTCCACTTCCCACCCATCGCGTCAATCAATGAATTTATTTAGAGAACACTTCGGTGATCAGATAATTTCACGTTTTTGGCCGGTCGACTGGTCACCAAGGTAGAGTGATATCACATCGTTAAACTTTTTTCTATGAAGATATGTAAAGTCTAAAGTCTATGCGGACAATCCCGCTTCGATTCAGGCCAGTCGAAAAGCTCGAACGAGTCATCGAAAATTGCACTCAATGGACCATTTGAGACGTAGTCAGGAATTTAGTTGAAAAAAATTATTTGATAATTAAATATTTTTATCAAACCCAAGAATGTTTAAAGTAATATTTTTAATTAGAAAAACAAATTATGAAATAAAAAAACATATTGGAAATAGTATCTAAATTTAAAAAAACCATAATTTTCAGAACACAAATCTCGCACTTTGGCGACTTTCGAGCAGAGCTTTTTCCTCGTATATACATTTTTCAAAAACATACTCATCACGTCCATTTCTCTGTATAGCGAACTTTCGCCATTTCCCCACATTTAAAATGCATTTATCAATGCAAACAATGCTATGTTTGTAGGCATGCGCATTTATGTATGCTTTTAAGTGACCACATATGTGTACGGTTGCATGTATGTATATATGCCTGTGTATGCGCGGTATGTATAATCATCATTATCATTAACATGAGCGTTGAGTATCTACTTGAATGCCACTTAGTATCCGGGCAACAACGAATTAGTATGAGCTCGCATGCAGCGAGTAATTGGGGCTATTCAAGCTTGCAACGTGGCAAAGTGCTTGCATAAATTCAGTTGCATGCATGTGCATACTGGTACATACATATGCAATTATATACCAGACGGTTTTTTTTTTTTTTGCAAAATACCTAACCAGGTCTGCCAGCAGCTTTCCGGTAAATTCGATTTCATATATGTATGTGCAGGCATATGCATATATGTGACTAAATGTTTGTATGTAAATATGTGCACACGTAAATATGATGCATGTCAAATTGCCTACAAAGCAATCAAATTATCTGTTGCTGCCTGCTAGCTGCCACTTTGAACTGGCATGTTGCATGCCACAACTTTCAATCAGCCACCGCACAAGCAAACACGCATACACATGCACAATCGAAGGCAATAAGTGCATAAAAACTCAATCAAACATATATACACGAGTATATGCTTCTCATGCATGCATGCCGCATACTCTGCCCCGTCCCACTCCCCATACATTGGTTTTGAGAAAATTGATTTATTATCGCGATACGCATGTGCAGTCGACAGTTGTTAGTACTTCCCAACATCACCCCAACAAGGCAGGCACTATCAGCATCCTCACCAATATCATAATCATCATCGTCGTCGTCATCGTCATCATCGCCATCGAGCATCGTAAACAACAACATCAGCAATAATAACTTTGGCATTCGAAACGGTCTCAATATCACCATCATCCACATCCGCAGTGTTGTCGGTGTCAGCCACCGCATATCCTGTTCATGCAACAAACATTTTTCATTTCACTTGCATATCACTTTTGCCGCTTTCGCACAGTCTGTTGGCAGTCATGTTGCACATTTGCATCGATTAATATGAGAGAGAATTTCACCATTTGCCTGCCCCTGTTTTGTCATTTACTGCTGCATGCCCTTACATACATGCATGCATACTCGTATGTGGTTATATGTTTTTTTTTTTTTTTTTTTTTGGTTACGACCCGGTAGGCAAGGAATCTTCATAGATACGAGTAGCCCGTACTACCCGCATGCCCGATTTGCCTCCTGGCACCTACGGACTAAACCCAGCCTCCTTCGTACGCTGGGCCTGTGGGACCCCCACGGGACTATCCATTCCGATATTACTTCGCGGGGCAGGCACTGGACGTTATTCTGTACCGTCACTCAACGTGCGATTTCGCGGCGCTCTCTGCTCTCTTCTTGTCTGAGACGCTTCATTATCTCAGTGATGATATTTGCGCACTTCGTCCATGTATCTTTTCGGATAGCATTGCCTTCAACAGATTTTCTGGAGTCAATGTGCCTCTATGCAATGACTTAGCTGTTTGCGCTCTTCTTGAAACCTGTCGCAGTGTAAAGAATGTGCTCTGCGTTTTCCATTTTATCACGGCAGTGCAAACAGTAGGGATGGTCTGCGTGCGTATACTTGTGTAGGTATTCGCGGAAGCAGCCATGTCCGGTGAGGAACTGCGAGGTAGTAGTTTGTTTCACCGTGCTGTCTTTCTACCCAATTGCGTACACTTGGGATCAGCATCTTCGTCCATTTTCCCTTTGGTGACGAGAACCACCGTTGTTGCCATTCATTCATGCTCTGTTTCATAATTTCTTTGCAATTACTTGGATTGCGCTTAGTTTCTGTCGCCGCTTTGGCTGCTATATCTATCGGACATCTTCCAGCCAGCAGATTTGCGACATCGTCCGATACCGTCCGGTAGGCACAACAAACCCTTAATGATGCCAATCTATGTACCGAGGCTGGTGCTCTCAGGTACGCAGGTATCATCGTGGCTTGAGCCCAGATTGGTGCCGCATACATCAGAATAGATGAAGTGACACTCGCAAGCAGTTTCCTTCTCTGCTGTCTTGGGCCTCCCACATGTGGCATGAGTCTCGTGATAGCTGTACCGACTTTGCTCGCTTTCTCGCTGGAGTATTTCAGATGTTCTTTGAAGTTCAGCCGGCGATCAAGAACAACTCCTAGATATTTAATGGCTGGGATAGATTCTATCGTGCAGCCTCCTACTTTTATTTGTATCCCCTCCACCTTTTTGCGACTAGTCATTAGCAACGCCTCCGTTTTGTGGTCTGCTAACTCCAGGCCTGCTGTTGAAAGCCATGTTTTCACGTACACTATGGTTTCATTGCATATGCGTGATACATCAGTCAAGTGTTTTGCTACCACTACGATAGCTATATCATCAGCGTAGCCAACGATAGATACACCATCCGGTTTCCTTATTTTAAAAATGCCATCGTACATTATGTTCCACAGGAGAGGACCGAGGACCGACCCTTGTGGAACGCCTGCTGTTATTGTATACTTCATCGGGCCTTCGTTTGTATCATATAGCAGTACTCTTTCACTGAAATAGCTCATAATTATGCGTATTAGATAGTTCGGAATGTTCATGTTTTTTGTTGCTGTTATTATTTCGCCCCAGTTAGCAGAGTTGAAAGCATTTTTCACATCTAACGTAACTACGGCGCAGTACTGCTTGCAGCCTTCGAACCATCGTTTGCCTTCAAGGGCTTTACGGGCAATATTGCAGACAGTGGCTACGGAGTCAATGGTTGAGCGCTTTTTTCGGAAACCATATTGCCACCTCGAGAGGCCATGGTCACCTTCCGTAATCTCTTGTAGTCTAGCGCACAGGACGGACTCAAATAATTTGCCTGCTGTATCTAGCATGCACAAAGGCCTGTGTGATGACGGCTCTTCTGGAGGTTTGTTACCTTTAGGTAGCAGGACTAGTCGCTGGCGCTTCCATTTTTTTGGAAAAATGCCTTCTTGGACGCACTTCGTGTACAACTCGCTGAAAAGTTCTGGCCGTTTCTTAACAATGTGTACGAGAACATCATTTGGGACTCCATCAAGGCCTGGAGACTTTTTTGCTTTGCTTTGCTAATCGGTGGAATTTCGGCAATATCAACTTCCACTTCATGTGATGTACTGTATTCCTCGTGCCTCGGGAAAAGTCCTGCGACTATGTGCTTAATTATTCGGGGACACATTGGTTGCTTGGCATTCCTTGCTTTCAACTTTTTTAGGACGATGTTGTATCCACTACCCCAGGGGTTATCATCGATGTATCTTATCAGTTCCTGGAATGATTCACGCTTACTTTTCTGGATTGCCTTGTTAAGTTCCTGGCGCTTAGTTTTATATGCGGTTTGAAGACGTAGGTGATCGGGGTTACTCCGTGCCCTTTGTCTTTGGTATAGTCGCCGCTGCCTGAGACATTGAGCGCGCAGCTCTGCTATTTCTTGGTTCCACCAATAGGCTGGGGCTCTTCCGTTCCCCTTTGTTTTTCGGGGCATTGATGCATCACAGATGTTAGTAATGTGGCGGGCGTACCACAACAGAAATCGCAAAGTGGTCACTGTATGTGAAGTCATCTAAGATTTCCCACTGAATGAAATTAAATAACGCGGTACTACAGAAGGTCAGATCAATTATCGATCCAGCACTACCTTTTTGGTATGTATTTTTTCCACCCTGGTTTAATAATACGATGTCGAGATTAGTAAAGGCTTCAAGTAGCGCTTGTCCTCGTGCGGTTGTCTTTGAACTACCCCATTCTACCGCCCATGCATTAAAGTCGCCAGCAATGATGACTGGTGATTTGCCAGAAACATCAGCTACTAATCGGCTTAACATAATTTTAAAATTTTCTATTGGCTCGCTTGGTGGAGCGTAACAGCTATAAAAATGAATTCCTCCGACTTTCGCATGTATGAAGCCTTCATGCTGGCTAGGTCCTCTTTGTTCAAGTGCAAGATCGCCGCATGCCCAGACTGCAGCTTTTCCCCTTTTATCATGCAGCCAGCTTCCCTCCTCTGAGGGTGCACGATAGGGTTCGCTGATTAGTGCAACGTCAATTTTCCGTTCAGAGATAGCTTGCTTGAGGAGGTCTTGGGCCGCCTCGCAGTGATTCAAATTGCATTGTATGCATTTAATCATTGCTTCAGTTGCATAATCGCCTTTTTATATTCCGGACACCTAAAGCTACCAGTGGGATGGTCCGTGCCCATATCTGTCTTGCATATTACGCATGTGGTTATATGTATGGGTGTGTGTGTGTGTGCTTTGGCATTTCTGCCACAATTTTTGTTGCCGTAGATTGTGCATATAGTCGAGAATTGATGTCGTCGCTTTTGGCGTTATCGCAAAATTGTACGAAAACTTGCATGCAGTGGCGAGTAGCATGCAGTAGAGGCGAAAAGCGGTAAGCAAGAGCAACAAAAATCCAATGAATTGCTGATGAAAATGTCGCATCATAAATTACAAACAATGCTCGAGCTTCAGAATGTAAAGAAGCTGGACTGATTTCGTTGCGTTGTTATGAAGTACAAACCGAGGCAGCGATAATATACATATATACATACACATACAGACATATATATAGATATGCATACATATATTTTTGTATTCCACATTTTCCACCTCTGCTTTTGATGTGTTCATTTACTGCATTCGTTAAGCTAATTCCCCCCTTCACAGATTTCCCTTCCTTCCTACACCTTTAACCCACTACTAATCCATGCCCATAATTTCATTTATTCAATTTATATGTATGTATTCAACTCCCACCTTTCACTTGTTTATTATCTCACTCTTACCATTTTTCTACTTCACTTTGTTATAACTGTCTTTTTAGAGCTCTACCCTGCGCTGTTGCATCCATTCCACACAGCAGCAGAATGCAATTTATCTTTAATGCAAGTACGAGCACCACTCAATACCACACGCGTGCACTTGCATATACATAAATTTAATTATACTCATACTCGTACATGCATACATATATCTGAGCACAAATTTTAATATATATGCACACACTAACACCACATAATAAAGTTATCGTTATTGTATGTGCACGAGTATGAGTGTTCATTTATCATAATTTTGCCATTTTGCCCATCAGTCGTTGTCACTGATAACAACACACGTACTACATACAAAGTGTGTTGTGATGGTGTGCTGACAGTGTATTAATAAATTATTTTCAGGCCCAAAGAGAGAAGCAAGAGTGCTGCATATAAGTACAAACATACACAAAACGAAATTGATATATATTCTTGCCCGCAAATTAACGAAGAAGAGCACTTTATGAGTGGAGGTAAATTTTTGGTAAAATTTCTGTAGAAATTTACGATAATGAAGGAGTTTAGAACAGTATAGGATCTCACAACTGTAGGTCTAATGATATTTTACGATCAAAATTTTGCATTATTATAACATAAAATTCTCCAAATACTTCTCTCTGCCCTCAGAAAGTCCCTTAATTTACCAGTGAGGATTCAATAATAAAATTCTACTTATCACAATACAGTTCTTGGGCACATTTTCTTCCCTACTTTGTTAAAGAAAAAACACAGAAAATTCGCATTTAATGGGGAATGTTTATTATCATTTGAAAGAACATTCTTTGGCATTTATTTTTTGAAAATTATATATTTCAAACATTGCCCGCGGCTACGTCTCAGATAGCCCATCCGTTGAGTCCAATTTTCAATTACTCGTTCGAGCATTTCGACTGGTAACTGGCGAATGACACGCGTGATGTTTTGCTCCAAGGCCTGAATTGAAGCGGACAATCCCAAACAAGCACAGACTTTAGACTTTACTTATCCCTACAGGAAAAAGTCTAACGGTATGATAGCGCACAATCATGGTGGCCAATCGACCGGCCCAAAACGAGAAATTATCTGCTCACGGAAGTGTTCTCTCAATAAATTCATTAATTGATGCGATGTGGGAAATGGCGCCGTCTTATTGAAGCCAAATGTCACGGATATCATTTCAGGCATTAATTAGTCGGTTATCATGGCGCGATAACGATCGCCATTGATGGTTACTTTCTGACCGGCATAATTTTTGAAGAAATATCGACCGATGATTCCACCGGCCCACAAACCACACCAAACTGTTGTTTCTTTCTGGATGAAAGGGCACTCTTGAATCTCTTCAGGTTGCCCTTCGTCTCAAATGTGGCAATTTTGCTTGTTTAAATACCCATTGAACCAGAAATGAACTTCATTGCTGAGCAAAATTTGGCTCGAGAACGTCGAATCTTCTTGGAACTTCTCAAGAGCCTATAGAGCGAAGCTATGTCACTTGGGAAGGCCAAATGTCTTCAGTTCTTGCACAAGCTGTATTTTGTATGCTTTCAATTTACGATCTCGACGAGAAATGCGTCAAGTCGTTACATACGTCAGTCCGAGTTGCTGCGAACGACACATAATCGACTCTCCACGATGTTCGTGTACACTTTCAGCTATGGCCCCTACATTTTCTTCACTGCGTACTGGACGTGGTATATTCGGTCGAATATTTTCCAATAATGAATGCTGGGTCTCAAGATGGGGGATGGTGTTGCAAATAGTACGCTCAGTAGGCCGATTATGTTGACTAACTATAAGTTGAGCGAGGCGCACGAAACACATTCTTTACAGAACGTAAATTTTCGTAATAAAGTTGAGTGATTCGTAAACATTGTTCAGGCATAAGTCTTTCGATGATGAAATGCCAAACAATACTGAAAAAAAAACATGACACCTTGACACGACTCACGCGTGATCTGTCAAGAAAAGGCTATTGAAAAAAGTACCTTACTTGGATCTCCCTTTACATCATAAATTTAATTATTCGCTTTTATTCTACAGTTTCTAAAAAGAACTTAAAAAATAGTTAACTCTGGTAATCGTGTTTAACCTCAAATCAATTTTACCTACGCTAACCAGATGACATGACGTATGAGTAACCGGTTAATTGCATTAAAAAAATACTTTGAAGTAGATTCGAAATACAACGCTGTCGTTTCGTTGGTTATACCCATTATTCCTTTAGTCGCGGACTTGGCCGCTTCGAGCGATCTATTGAGATTTATCAGTAATACAGCATTTAGCTAGAAAAATCTTGACCCACCAGTAAATACTGAAGCATCCTTGTTAACTCTGGTTAAGTGTTACAAGACCGGAACTGAAAAAGATGAGGCAACTTGTTTTGCTGAGCACCTCAGTATGGTATTCCAGCGAAGCACTGCTACACATAATGCACCTCTGGCACTAAGTCATAGTACTCCAACGTACAATGCTTCTTGCCGAACATCTGTTTCACAGCTAAAAAAAAAAAAGATTATTGCCGTTCTAGACCCTAAAAAGTCTACTGGATATGACCATATCACACTAAAGACGCTAAAAGAACTGCCGAACATTGCTCTCGTTTTTCTCGCTAAGCTTTTCAGTGTCATACTAAAGCCAGGATATTGCCCACAAACATAGAAAAGGTTGCAAATAATTATGATAGCTAAACCGGTAAAGACGCAACTCTACCGTCATCATTTGAGCCAGTCAGTATGTTGCCTTGCCTTTCCAAACTTTTCTGAAAAAGTCTTGCTATCAAAAATTTCTCCTTTTCTCTATGAATATCAGTGAACATAAATGAAAACACATCACTTCTACATTAGGGTAAAAAACGTACCCTACTCTCAAGCTTAACAATCTAACTATTCCGCAAGCTAACGAAATTACATACCTCGGAATTCATCTAGGCAGGCATTTAACCTGAAGATGACACATCTTGGCTAAAAAACTGCAGTTTAGACATAAATATCCCAGTCTGTATAGGCTTACAAGCAGGAAGTCTGGGCCTAGTTTGGACAACAAAGCCCTCCTTTATAAAACGATAATAAAGCCGATATGGATGTATGGAATCCAGTTATGGGGTTCAGTTTGCGCGACAAATATTGATATTTTACAAAGATTCCAGTCAAAAACTCTAAGAACTCTAACAGGCACACCATGGTACATGTGTAAAGAAAAATTCACAAAGGCGTAAGCATACGCTCCTTCTAAGAGGAGATGGAAATCGTTATACAAAATACATAACAAAACTGCGTTATTATCCGAACCCTTTGGCTAACACCTTGGCCTTCGCAATAACGGAAACAAGTCAAGAGAAGAGATAAACCATTTTTCGAAAGATTTTATTACTAACTGTGAGGTTTCTGAACTGAAAGCAGATGCAGTAAATAAGTAAAATGTTAACAAAAAAAATTTTTCATCGAATTTCTCGAGGACTTCGGTTTATTCAAGCTGTTGGTAAAAAATCTAGAGAATCGCTATAACTTTTTGATTGCTCTTCATTGACTACTTTCGATACTCAAATATCAAAATTTCATGTTTAATAATGTTATAACTGCGACAGGGCATAAATTTGGCATGCTTTTAGGCGCAAGTGATACGAATTGCTTAGGAAGATGAAAGTATTTCAGGAACAGACACATTTTTATTAAAGCATATAATGTAATTTGATATAGTTTTCTACTTTCTTTGAGATATAAGTAAATATAAAAATATTAACAAGCATTTTAGAAGGTAATGGACAAGTACAGAATCTTTTAGCAAATTCACGCTTACAACGCATTATGGTAAACGTAAGCCCTTTTTTTGGTCAGAACCCAATTTTCAAAGGTTCCTAAAATATCAATTTTTTTGGCAAGCACTAATTTAAAATACATTAGATAACAGTTTTGGGTTTCAGAAATCTCAAAGGGGTTCCCACTGCTAAGCTATGTAGCTTAACATGTCTGAATGAATATGTTATGAAAACTAATTTTCGAAAAGAATTCTACTGTGAGTCCATCTGAGTCTTCAAAATATTTTCATTGTTGTTGAGAAGTGAATTCTTATTCAAATGTGGCTAATTTCAAGCATCACTTTTCATCACTTTATTTAGAATTTTATGTTTTAGAGTATGACCTCAAATTTGTGAATACGCAATTGCTTGTTACACGGAAGGAGGTGAAAGAAAAAACAGCAAAGACGTTATTTTAAATTATTTAATAAAAACTTTACATGACAACGATTTTGACCAAGTTCAACAGTAGATATGAACGAGAAATTTTACAACCGCAGGACTTCAATGAAGAATAAGTCAAAGTGGAAGTACGTCAACCAGCGTTGCTGTATACAGCTTAGAGTAATTGATCACGAAGAAGGCTAACTGTGGATTAATAGTGCTCTATTTTAGACCTCGAGTTTGAGTTGAGTTTCCTAAAATTAAAAACAGACTCTCCTAACATTCAAAGGCATACTACGCATACTTTTATTTTAAAATTATAATAACAATACAAAATAAACATAAAATTAGAGTAGAGTGATGCTACGGCCAGTTTCCTAAGCAGATTAAACAAAATAAAAAACATCCAAAAAAATTCGATGTTTAACCGAAACCGGTGATCTGGCGATTCATACCCAGAGTGTACTTGATTTATGGAGGGAACACATCTACAGCCTACTTAATGGTAGTAATAATTAAGAGCCCGTTTGATGGCAACCCCACAATCTATGGCAACGGAACAGATTTTCCACTTCCTTTGAAGAAGTTCGAATAATGCTTCTTTGCCGATTGTGGTCGATCAAAAGCGTAGAGCATACATTGAAACCCAAGTGTGCTCTGTTCAATACACAAATAAGGAGAACCTCACAATCTGTATCAATTATTGTGGAATAATTGCAATATTGCATATATAGGACTTTATTGTGTGAGAGATTAATTGTACATTATCAGTGTGAATTCAAACCTGTCGAATTTGACATTGAGCAATTGTTCACCATGAGACAAATCTTCAAAAATACACGTGACTACCCGCATCACCTTTCGATTGGTTTTAAAGTAGCCTTCGGCAGCACGAAAATCAGCTGCCTCTATGCAACTATTTCTGAATTTTTTATCCCTGCAAAACTTGTATGACTGTAAAAGTTGACACTGAGTAATACCGATAGCTCCTTCAGTATCTGGTAGGACCTCTTTACGAGCCATTAGATACCAAACGAGGTTTCAGACAGGTTGAAACTCTACCATGCGATTTCTTCTACAATATGCTGGAGAAAATAATTAGAGCTGCAGAGTTAAGCAAAAAAAGTATAATATTTTAAAAATGTGAATAAATGATTTTGATTTCATTAGCATAAGCAAATGCGCCGTTAGTTCTGCTTTCTCTTGACTGGATAAAGAAGCGAAGCACCTATTTGCATTCGTAATGAATGAGTACAAGATGAAATATCTCCATCCATCATACAAACAACAAGCAATCAATTTCACGTAATACGCTTGATGACTGTCGAATTAGGCAAAGCACGTACAGAGATTCTAACTGGCAGGCATGCACATATCCGACCAAGTGTTGCAAATAAGCTGATGATTACACTATATAAGTATGTCCCATGCTTTATGAGCATAATTCGCCCATATTCTCATTAGAGTATTTCAGCATTACCACTTACTAGCTTCTCAAGGTCTTCATATATGTCGCTCTCAACGAGCAGGAATGAAATTTGAGCGGAAACCCGTTTTTATGTCTGTTAAGGGCCGATCCTAACTAACTAACTAATTCTGCTGCTATTTGATATATGAAATAACCAAGCACCTTGATTGGTGGGGAAAGCGATCATAGAAGGTTTCTTTAGTCACTAGTTTATATCTTCCATTTATTCATATACTATATATATATATATATATATATATTAAGGACTTAATTATTATTATTATTATACTATATTACCATTCGGTAGGCGACCGCAATTAGAAAAATCAATATTCTATATTTCTGAATGTTGATCGAACCAATTCGAATTCAAAAACATACATTTCTTATAAAAAGTTATCCATTTAGTGGTTTCGAAAGTGCTGGACTGTCTTTTGACATCGTTCAAACTTAACATCGTTCACACCAAACATGTTATATTTTAGTTAAAAGTCAGGCATGAAAATGGAATGAAAATGGATCGCTTAACAACCGCACAACGCGTTAAAATTGTTTAAACAAACAACAAAAATTGTGATTCATACGTGACCACGATTGGTGCTTTTTTTTTAAGAGGAGATTACGGTGCAATTTTGGACTGCCCGATCATCATTTTGCCCGTTCCACCTCAAATATCGCTGCTGTAAGTGAAAGTGTAGCCGAAGACCCATATAAAGTTCAGCTCACAGAACAACTGAAACCAGCTGACCATTCACAACGCCGCAGTTAAGTCGATTGGGTACTTGAAGAACAGGCAAGGGACAGCGATTTTTCCAACAATATTTTCTTCAGCGACAAGCCACATTTCTCACTCAGTGCATAAGTAAATCAGCAATTTCGTCGCATTTAGGATTCTGAAAATCCTCAAGTACTCGAAGAGAGGCCATTACACCCAAAAAAAATTATAATATAGAATATGTATGATTTCGAAAGTCATATATACAAGTTTAAGACAAGCGGAAATTTTAAGGCACCAGAACCTTTAATAAAGAATTTGAAATGTGGTGCAATTCGCGATGTACGGCATAAGATATGATTAAATGCAGAGCTAGCCTGAATCGGAAACTTGTCTTTTGCGAATACGCTTAAACGCCGATCAGTTGAGCGGAGCGGAAACAAAGCCTTTCCGCCTGCCGTACTTTGATTTGTGGCACTCTTAGTAATGGGAATATGGAGCGGAAACAAAGACTTTCCGACCATAACTCTGTGTCAGCTAAGAGAGAAAGGAGCAGAAACTTGGACTTTCCGACCGCAGTAGAATGTAGTAGACTGGAGACTAGGCTTCAACCCAGCTACGCAGGTAGCGTGTGTATCGCAACCCTTTGTTAAAGTAACGCGATATAGCCAAGAGCTTACCATCCCCGCGAGGTAACACTTTATTTATAGTTCCGTGGGGAGAGTGTTAGTGAGTAGAGAGGTGTTTAGTACGTAGGTGTAGCTATTATTTTGCAAGTCGTGTATATTTTTATGCCGGTGTAGCAGAATTCTTGATAGTTACTCATCACAGGCGTCATCCCAAAAAAAAAAAAAAAAAAAAAAAAAAAAACCCAAAGAAAACGTACTAGCTGGTGCGCACTTGGGTCCGGAGGTGTGAGTGGACCTTACTTCTCTGAAAGCGATAACGGCGAGAACACGAGCACGACTTGAAAAATAGGTGTTTCCAACTAGATGGTACCACATGATTTACAATACGAGCGAATATGGCTTTACTGCGGGAAAAATTTCCCGGCTGGCATAATCTCTCGTTCTAGCGACGTCAATTGGCCCACCGAGATCGTGAGATTTGACACCGTTGGATTCTTTTTTGTGGGACTACGCGAAAGACTATGTTTATGCGGATGAATCTTGAACTCTTGGGTACTTGAGAATCAGTGTTCCTCATGTTATTGCTGAGGTACTGCCAAAGATGTGCCAAAAAGTGGTCGAACATCACCTCAAACGTCTTTCCCATATAATTTCAAGGTTCTAACTTTATAAAAAAAAAAGGAATTTCATGAAAAAAATTATTTTAAACGGCATTTTATTTATGTTTATTTTGGAGACCATGAAATGGATAAACCTGTATTTCTTATCATAAGCCTTTTGTTTCAGTTTTGCAATCTACTATAGTTCATACTGATGTAACCGATAATCAAAAATATTAATAAAAACTATATTAAAATCTAAGATATTGACTTATCTGAGAAAACTCATGACAACATACATAAACGTATATACATATATATGCTACCATAGATAGCATATGCCGTTTTTCTGCCGTAACACACAGCCCTTAGCTGATCAGAGCTATTGTATGAAATGACGATAAAAGTATCTTTACTGTTAATACACATCTGTTAGGCAATATATGTGCATACAACACAAACAGTTTGTATATTTTTATCAAACGCCCAATATGCTTTATTGAGTATCCAGGACAATCCCTCTCCTTTAAGTTCACAAACACAATAAACAACTTTTGATTATAATAACATTTGTACAATTAGAAGTTGTAATGGAATATTTGCATAACTATATATATATATTTACGATAATAAAATGCAGCTTCAGACCGAATTATTCTGATTAGCCTATACACCCATACAAATATACCCACCTGCTTATGCGGATGTGATTATACAAATAATTTCTGCCCAGCTAAGCACATGACGGACTCAACATACCGCCGACTGACGCACTATAAAATCTGCACACGTGATTAACACGAACGTTTTTGTGGCATAAAGAGAAAAAAAATACAAAAGCAAATAAATAAGTGCCAACAAACAATGCAAATTGCAGCAAAACAAAAAAAAAACAAAAAACATGAAGAAGAAGAAATAATTTAACAAAAGCGTAAAGTTGAAAAGAAAAATGCCCACTTTGCCATCTCGTGGTAAATAACCATTCATCAAATTGTCCAAATTACAGACATTTCACATCGTTTTTCTTCAATTCGTTTACACCAATTTCAAACTAACGAGAATGAGCGGTGTGAAATGGCAGAATGCGTACCACCGTGACACACACACACACACACATGTACCCATAACATATATTTGTGTGTGGCTAAAAAGACAGTCAGTTGGGTCATTGGATTCTCGCTCGCTGGCTGGCGATCACAATGGTGCAACCCAGCAATTTTCGTACACTTTATTTTCCTGCCCTTTTACACAAGTGCTTGATTTACTCGCACACATTTTTTTCTTAAGCACGACTTACTTACATACTTATTCACAATAAGCGCACAATTCTTGTCGACTTTGCGCCGCACTAAGGCGTTTAAATTATTGCATTATTTTTCCACTTTTTCTAATTTTTGTTTAATTTTATTTTATTCTGTTTTGGTAAATATTAGAAATATGCTCTCGTGCTGGCCCACTAGCACCAGCCAGTCATTCAGTTCAGCCATCAGCAGCGCTATATCCCAAACTCCATTACTGCTTCTTCTTCCTCTTGTGCAAAGTGTATATTTTAGCGTCTTTACATTTAATTTTATTTTATTTGTATACTTCAGTGTTGGTTTTGCCAGTAAATTATGTTGGCAGGCAAGCAATTTAGTCAGCTTTTAGCGGTTAAGTGAGTGCGTGCATTGCGCCAATAAATGCCAAAGTACGGATCACTTTTCGAGCAAATTAAGTCGAAAGCGCAAAGCGAATTTTTAGAATTTATTGCAGATGCACTGTTTTGAAAAAAGAACAGTAATAATAAAATTTACTATAAATGGCTTTAGGTAATCAAACATACCATTTAATTATAGAGATCTTACTTAAACCTTAAGATTCACCTTCCACTACTTTTCATAGAGGATTTGGAAAATAAATGAAATAATAATTAAAAAATTAAACCGTCTTTTGTTCAACTTTTGTTCGTATATATATAAATATATATTCATATAAATATACATAATTGTATATCACAGTTTATAATTGGGTGATCTAAGTAGAGGCACTTTTTTCAAAGCCTTTCCTTGAGAGATAACGTGTGAGTCGTGCCAAGCCTTCAAGTTTATTTTTTTGTTCAGTATTGTTTGGCGTTCCATCATAGAAAGACTTACGCCTGAACAACGTTTACAAATCATTCAACTTTATCAAGAAAATTCACGTTCTATAAAGAGTGCATTTCGCGCGCTACGCTCAACTTATGGTCAAAATAAACGACCTACTGAGCGTACTATTTGCAACACCATCACCCATCTTGAGACCCAGCATACCTTATTGGATAATACTCGACCGAATAGACCACGTCCGTCACGCAATGAAGAACATATAGCGGCCGCAGCTGAAAGTGTACACGAAGACCGTCCAGACTGACATGCGTAACGACTTTTCGCTTTTTACGTCGACATCTTAAATTGATAGCGTACAAAATACAGCTTGTGCAAGAAATGATCTTCCCAAGCGACATCGCTTCGCTTTATGGGCTTTTGAAAAGTTCCAAGAAGATCCGACGACTTCGAGCCAAATCTTTTTCAACGACGAAGCCCATTTCTGGCTCAATTGGTATGTAAACAAGCGAAATTGCCGCATTTGGGACGAAAAGCAACCTGAAGATATTCAAAGGCTGCCCGTTCATCGAGAAAAAACAACGGCTTAGTGTGGTATGTGGACCGGTGGTCAATCGGTTCATATTTCTTCAAAAATGATGCCGGTGAGAACGTTACCGTCAACGGTGACCCTTATCGCGCCATGATAATCGACTATTTGATGCCTGAAATTGAAGTTCGTGATCTCCGCGACATTTGGTTTCAACACGACGGCGCTACTTCCCACACATCGCATCAACCAATGGTTTTATTGAGAGAATACTTCGGTGGGCAGATAATTTCACGTTTTGGGCCGGTCGATTGGGCACCAAGATCGTGTGATATCACACCGTTAGACTTTTTCCTGTGAGGATATAAAGTCTAAAGTATATGCGGACAATCCCGCTTCGATTCAGACCTTGGAGCAAAATATCACGCGAGCCATTCGTAGCCGCGGCCAACAATTGAAAGAGATAATCTTCTAAAAATAAATGCCAAAGAATGTTTGCAAAAAAATATTTTACTTACAATGTTAACACCAATGTTCCCCAATAACAATACTTGTTCTAAAAATACAATATATTGTTCTAAAAATATTTTTTGACCACAATTTTCGAAAATAGCTTTTTTCAATCTCTTTCGTTTTCTAACTATATTATAATATTTTCCATGACATAGACCCACTGAATTTCATACCGATCGTATCAAAATAACGAGCTGAGTTGATTTATCCCTGTCCGTATATTTGAACGCAACCTAGTATATAATTTTTCTAACTAGGTAGGCAGATGGCACTGGTACATTTATATGTACATTTGTCGGAACTAACCAGATCGGACTACTTTAGCATACGAGGTATGATCAAAGCAGAAGCTGAAGGTTTTGTTCACTGTTTTCTTTGATTACAATGATATGGTGTATTATTAGTTCCTGCCAAAAGGTCGTACAGTTAATAACGAATACTACAAGGAAGCTGTGCAGCGTTTGCCTTAAGCAATACGGCGCAAAGATCCGGAATTGTGGAAAAACAAATCGTGGATTCTGCATCACGATAATGCACCAGCTCACACATCAATGCTTATTTGTGACTTTTTGTCCAGAAACAAAACCGTAATCATGCCTCAACCACCGTATTCACCAGATTCGTCTCCCTGCGACTTTTTCCTATTCCTTAAACTAAAGAAACCAATGAAAGCCACACTTAATGTGATCAGAATCTAAGAAAGAGCTGATGGCCATACCAAAAATGCGCATTTCAGAATTGCTTCGAGAATTGGAAAAAGCGTTGGCACAATTGTATTACATCCGAGGGGGATGACTTTAAAGGGTGCGAAATAGATATTGGTGAATAAATAAAACTTCTCAAAAAAAATCAAAATTCATCTTTTCATTTGAACACACCTCGTATATATACTCTTTCATATTACTTTTATGTTTTATATTTAATTGGAAAGGTTGTCTTAAAGTTGATGTTGCTCATCAAACAAATGTGCAATCACGTATAAGACGCTTATGTACTGCTAATAGACTTTAAACAGAAATAATTTTGTATAATGTCTGTAATGTTGTAACCCTTCCTTTTTTGTGATTGAATTTGATAGATAATAGAGTGTGAATTACAGGAAATAATTAGTTTCTTATTCAACAAATTGTATACTTAACGGGTTCCTTATACAAAAAACATACCCTTGTTTCAAAGAAAAATGATTCTTATGGTCATTAGCCGCAGGGGGATGCAAAAACGATTCTTTAGGGAATATAGTTTCATACCACATTGGTTGCAGAATTAAATATCCAATGAACTTTATTTAAAAATTAATAGTAGTAGTAATAGTTGTTAGTCCACAATAGCCACTGTATCCGCAATACTTTTTCCCCTCTAATAACCTTAAATTTTGTGCGAGCATTTGAGCAACGAGCACTCGCACGCTTGCTCATTACTTGAAAATTTTCGAGCACGAGCACGAGCAATTCGAGTACTTTGACAAAAACTTTGCCTTTTTTCTCAGAACTTTTTTTTAATAATTTTAAATTAATTTATGCAAAGTGTATAAATCATTGAAACGAAAAAGGAATTTTGACAAACATAATCGGGCATTTTTTGCTCTGCTGAGCAGTTAAGCAATGAGCGAGTATCCAAGTATAAAAAAATATTTGATAGATTTTAATATCTACTCCAAATTTTTCAATCTCTGTCTGAAAATGAATTGAAAGAAAGTATTATTGTTGATCCGGAAATAAAAATGTTGATAAAAACTAAAGATATCGATGAAATAGAGAGTGAAATTGAGATAGAATCTTTAAGTAAGAAGTCAGAAATTATTAATAAAACCACAAAAGACCAAATTACCGCGAAATTATGAAGAAAATTATTGAAATCTATATATATATAAATTAATGATTATCTGTATGTACTTTATATATTCCGAAATCACTTTACAAAAATACAAATATATGGATGAGTCAATAATATAATAAGAAGTTTTAATTTTGAATTAACTGTATCATTCGAAAGATAGAAAAGAGCCACAATAACGTGTGACCTGGTATTGCTAGTTTTCAATGAAAATAGAATGTTCGATGAGTATTATTAAACTTCACATCTCTGATTTTCATTTGGACCACTTTGCTGGAAAGTTGGAAGCCCTAAGTGAAGATCAAGAAGAGAGATATCATTTAGAGGCATACACCGTTGCTGTCAATAAAGGGGATTGAAAGAATGAAGGCAGAGTAATATTGGCTGTTAAAGGGAGAAGATCCAACTCAGAAAATCAAGCGAAAATCTCCCAATCAGACCCAATCAGACCTTTGGGAAAGAAAACAAAATCCACACAAATAATACTTTTTTTAATTTATTTGTAGCAAAATATTGTTTAACAAAAATATGATCGTGGGAAAAATCTTATTCTACGGACGAAAGCATCTCAATATCAGCACACTCGAAATAGTGTTGTATCAGAAATAGGCTCACTATACCTTTCATGTGCTTAAAATTGTATATTAACTTTGGCCCGAAGTATGTAAGTACCAGAAGGAGAAGAGATAGATGCGCCGAAATTTATACCGATCGTATCGGAATCACGAACTGAGTTGATTTAGCCATGTCCGTACTTCCGTCTGTCTGTTTGAGCGCAAACTAGTCCCTTAATTTTTGAAATATTTCAACCAAACTTGGTAGAAAAATTCATCTATAAGTTTAAACGATAATTTACCAGCCAGATCGGACAACTATAGCAAATATACGACCGAATTTTCAGATTTGAAATTTTGGGTTATAAATACGTAAAAAAGTACCTAAGAACGAGAAATTTAGTACACTGCACATACATAGTGAATTGCAATTCGGATCTAAAAATCATCGAAATCGCACGAATTACATATAGTTTCCATATACCGATTTGTTAAGATGTGAGGCTTTAGTCAAAACTCAGTTAAACAAACATCTAGGAGCGTGAATGATTTGGTATCCTACACTCATATTATGAGTAGCATATTCGTAGTGAAAATCAACGAAATCGAAACACCGCATAATATAGCCCCCAACCAACCGATTTGTTCAAATATGAGTTTTTGAGTAAAAATAATCAGCCCAAAAAGCATACACACATAAATAAATTGCATCGAAATCAGACTAATAGATCATATAGCCCCCATACAACCAATCAAATATGATCAAATATGAGGTTTAGCATCAAAAATCCGCCAAACAATGTATAAAGGACATGAAGGGTATGAAGACTTCCGTATGGCCGAAAACAGACGTTCTTTCTTGTTTTCTATTTAAAAAAATCTTGCACTAAAGATTTCATATCTAAAGTAAAATATTTTATAGACTGTTGAAATTTTACTCGATTAAGAGCTAAAAACTGGAGAGCCCAAAAGGAGGGCACTGTTAACGCGAGGAAGAGAAGAGTATTTAATAAATTTTAAACCAAATAGTCTTCTAATACTTCATTCTCTGGCTTTTGTTTCATTCGCTTGATAAAGGATGTTTTTTATAGAGGTATAGAACTTTAAGTTTCAATAAAACAACGATGGATTATTCGATTGACATGAATTTTATTTATCCGAAAGATAATCTTGTGGCATTACATTTTAAATATGATTTCTGGCATATGACCGCCACGGCTGGCGCGGATGTAGTCCAATCTGGACGTCCAATTTTCGATGACTTTTTCCAACATTTGTGGCCGTATATCGGCAATAACACGGCGAATGTTGTCTTCCAAATGGTCAAGCGTTTGTGGCTTATCCGCATAGACCAATGACTTTACATAGCCCCACAGAAAGTAGTCTAGCAGTGTTAAATCACAAGATCTTGGAGGCCAATTCACAGGTCCAAAACATCTCCTGGACATCATGGTTATTCAATTCAGGAATGAAAAAGTTAGTAATCAAGGCTCTATACCGATCACCATTGACTGTAACGTTCTGGCCACCATCGTTTTTGAAAAAGTACGGACCAACGATTCCACCAGCCCATAAAGCGCACCAAACAGTCAGGTTTTCTGGATGTAACGGTGTTTCAACATACACTTGAGGATTACCTTCACTCCAAATGCGGCAGTTTTGTTTGTTGACGTAGCCATTCAACCAGAAGTGCGCTTCATCGCTAAACAAAATTCGCTTATGAAAATCGGTAATCTCGTTTTGGACCCATTCGACGAATCTACACCTTACTTGAGTCTATTCATGATGAATTGCCAAACCAAACTGAGAATAAATCACTTGACAGCTGTTAAATCGGTCGCCTTCTTGAAAAGTAATGCCAACTTAAAGTTCTATACCTCTATAAAAAAACACCCTTTAGAAGAATTAACCATATATCTATCTTATCCCGGAAATCCATCCATCTTTAAGTAGATTTGAAGCGGATTATCACCGCAAAGGCTTACTCAAGAGTCTCTAACACATGCATGCATATGTAGTAACACACATCACATCAGAGCATTCAACTGACATTTGAAAAGTCAGTCAATGTTAAAAATAAGTATTTATGTATGTATGTATGTATGTACACACAGTTAAATATAATCATTATGTGCATGATGCGAACATTATTTATGTTTTTCTCGCACGTAGCGGCGTAACAAATGATTTGTTACATTACAAGAATAAACGAGCCGTGTCCACGAGGGAATACTACTTACAAATAATATAAGAGAAAAATTATTATTATTCCCTTTCTACTTGTTGTTTTCTTACGCACAACTCACACACTGAACGGTGCCGTCGACATTCCAACATAATTAGCGCTTTGTACAAGGTAACGAGTTATTGATCGACAGCAACATTATCAACGGCAGTCATCGATCAACACTAACACCAGCAGGCAGAGTATAAATTTTAAATTTTCTTTTTTAACTGAAACACTTTCGTATTTTTTCTTCTTCTTCTTCTTCTTCTTTTTCAACGTTTTGATTGACATGTTGTGGCATCCGGAAAATATATCTACACTCTTTTATGCACTTGAAGGCACTTATGTGTGTACGTATGTATATATGTATGCACGTATGCCAGTACGAGGAGTGCATTTGATCTTAAGCTGCATACACGCGCATAACGAATTGTGTTTATTTACGCCAAGTCATCGTCGAGTGACAAGAGCCGTCAATCTTTATGATCTACGTTGTCGTTCGATCCTCTTTACATTGGCTTAAGAATATTCTACGCATTTGTGTGTGCACCATTGACCAACATTGTTTGCTTTGTAGTGCCTACAAGGCGATACTCGTACTCTTACTCAATGTATTTTATCCAGATCTTTTCCCTTATTTGTAGAGAAAATATTTTTTCTTTAATAGAATATACGTATGTACATGTATATGTTTGATGTACGTGTTCTGCTTGATTTACAGCTTCTAACTTCTGGTCTTACACGTCACAAAAGACTATTTTGATTGATGGTTTCAGGTAATTACCCAACATTTTGTTATTATTTGAACACGTTATACGACTGGCTAGATATCGGGTCACTTGAGATTTTTATGACTGTCTCAATATAAACACTGATTGGTGCACAGTAGGTGAGATAGTGTCATAAAATAGTAAAAACATATACATATGTGCATATACATATGCACATACATATGCACATTCTGTGGTAATTTATTGGTTATTTTTAAGTTTTTATAACGTGGAGAGAAAAAAGAGATTCGAAGAAATTTTACTGAGTTGAGTTGAGTTGGTAGTGAAAGAAATCGCAAAAAAATTATTTATTGCCATAGCAGCTTAGTAACCTCACTTAGAAGCAGGCAAAATTATTTACTACTGGCCGATGCTCCCAATATATCAACTGTTTCGACGGGTTCGGACCAAAGAGAGAGAGAATATTTGTTCCAGAGAGTTCAACGTAAAGAGGTAGATAGTGTGTGGTGGGGGCACTCATTGCATGCGTGACATATTTAGGGTATGTCAGGGTTGAGTTTGGATAAGTGGAGGACTCAACTTTCTGCAGTATCCAGACCTTAATTACGACAGTATTCCTCAGCTGGACGCAACAGCTGAGTGATTAGGAGTGTGTATTATTATGTCGAAGTCATTGGTTCGAGTCCGGATCGACCTACATCCAAAACTATAGAAATTTAATTTAAATAACAAAGTTAATTTAAGTTTTCTAACTACAGTCACGCTTAGGCAGAGAATATCAACGCCTCCGAATGTATTTCTTAGATGAAATGATAGTTCCACATAAAAATCCATCAGCCTTTCGGAGGCGGAATAAACTCTAGCCCCATCTTTTGTAGGAAAAACATTAAGTCGCGAATAAAAAATTTGAGGCAGAGCTCAGCCGATAATCACTTCAGCGCCAGCTCAAGCTGTTCGTTTGGTTGGTGTTTGGATTCTTATGACGTGATTTACGTCCAGAAAATTGATGAAGATGTTGTCCACAGCCTCTCTCAATTTCGTTTAAACCCCCAAAAGAGAGTTCACCGCTTCCCGTTAATTTGTGATGTAATGCTGAAGTCCGCTATGTCAAGTATTTCCTTCTTGATGTGACCCTCAGCAGGAAATTCGACTTCTAGGTGATCCCTGGGACTTGAGAATTTCGTTGCTGCTCTGCACTCTGGTGATAATCGCGGTGGCATGCGAAGTGAAGACATGCAGGCTATTGTCACTCTCAATAACTTCGGATTATTGACAGTCGGAGATTTGACGTCACCTATGAGCCGGTTTTCATACTAGTATTTTGGCAATACGCCGATATCGAGCAGCTATTGTCATATGAAAGCAAGAAGACAATCTCTGGTGGTGGAATGAGCTGGAACTTTGAAAACCAAATAATAACACTACACGTTGTTTAATTTTCCTAATTTAGAGTTGTGCACCAGATATTATGCTGAAAAGAATTTCTGCCACTAAGGTGATTCATGGTTCACCTCTTCAATCCACGCGATTTCCAACGTCTAGTAGTTGTAATAGTAGCACGCTGAGTCGAAAGCTTCACAAGTCCAGTGCACCCAAGACAGTTCACACAGCAAGGTTCTTCTCCACCCGAACTTTCTAAAGAAGTGGAGGTCTTCCTCTTCATCCTTCTCCATCGGCCTAGCTAGCGTAGCTGCTGTCTCTTTATTCGCCTAATTATATCAATATCGCCGTATACTCGTATCGTGTAAAACTCATTGTTTCACCATCTCAGCTATTTGCCATTGGCATTGCGCAAAATAACATAAATCTTCCGTAAAACTTTACTCTTGAAAACTCCTATTACCGGCAGATGTTGGTAATGACAACGCCTCCGCACCATCTAGCTTGACGGGAATGATGAAAGACTTTTTCGTCGATAGAGGAATTCACTTTTTAATTACCTACTTGGTAGCAAATGTTGGCAAGAGTGGTTCTGTGTTTATTTTCAAGGTTGACATTGTTGTTGGGGCTTATGCTGGTTCCAAGATCGACGAAATTTTCCACGATGTAAAAGTTATGACTGTCAACAGCGACGTGAGTGAATGTTTGTTTAATGACAGGAGATATTTCGCCTTGGCCTCATTCACTACCGAACCAATTCGCCAGTATGAAGAAACCAGAACTAACGTTGTGGTTATTGCTGTCGATGATATCAGTATCATCAACATACGTCAAAAGTTGCACGCTCTTGTAGAATATTGTAAAGATTCATATACTTATTTGTATTTAACAAATAATTTTTGAAAACTAAGAATCAATAATGCATTATTGTTATTACAAGAATCCCGATATCTCCACTGCCAGGTGCAAAACCACCTCCTGTTGAGACAAAATACATATTGAAAATCTACAAACCATTTTCGCTTATTTTCGCATTTTTCATTAATGACCTTATTCATATATACCTATAAATAAAATAAATATATACTACAATATACATATACACATAATGATTACTCATAATTATACATCAGTTAAGCCGACATGCTGAGCTTGTTGTGACTTATTGTAGATGAGAGAGGGAAATTAATTATATTGTATTATTCGAATGTGCATATATACATATATACAAGAAAGCAATGTTAATGATTATATTATATCACTGACACATACATACATACATACATACAAGCATATATTGTATTTACTGTACATCACAAGGCGCCCATCATCAATGCCATTAGTCACAAAAATTATGTATCATTTATATTAATTTATTATAAGCGAACTCAATGTCGGACGAATGGAGGAACTAACGTACATACATACATACATACATGCATACATACAAAGTACCTGCTTGCAACATGCCGCAACATAATTCATCAACGTGCCAACGCAAAACAAAAATGAATGAGCGCAATCCATCTAAAAGTATTAATAATCTGTCTTACTGTCGGTTTGCCTTAAATGATCGAATGAATGACCGAAAGCATGTCTGCCACAGTCAGTGGTTCAACTCTTTTTTTGTTGTGATTTTCTATTTTACGACTGATTACATTTCCAACCCAGTAGGAAAGCTTTTTCCATTAGATGAAATATATATACTAGGATTATTTAATCGACGGCGGCTGCAATAGCTGAATGTGATTAGCATTGCGTACTAAGATTCGAAAGGTTTGGGTTCGAGCCGAGGTTCGAAAAACATACAAAATTATAAAAAATAAGTTTTTCTAATTGCGGTCGCCACATGAGAAGAAGGTTCTCATAAAAACCCATCGGTCGTTCGGAGGCGGCACATCAATATAGATTTTAATTTTTTTTTTTTATAATTATAATGTTTTTATTCTTTTTTATTTTTTATTTTTTATTTTTTTTTTACTATATTTTATTTTTTCTCATTTTTTATTTTATCTAATTTTTTTTTTAATTATTTTTTACTTTTTATATATAATTTTGTTTTATATTATTTTATTTAAATTTTTTATTATTATTGGTTTTATTTTATTTTCATTTTTATTTATTTATTTTATTTTTTTTTATTTTTTTTATTTTTCTTTTAATTTTTTTATTTTTTTTAATTTTTTTTTTTTAATTTAATTTATTTTATTTTTTTTGTTCTATTTTAACTTAATTTAATTTTATATTATTTAATTTTTTATTTATTTTGTTTGCTTCATTTTTTTATATTTTTGCATTGTATTTTATTTTACATTAATTAATTAATTTATTTTATTTTAGTTTATTTTATTGCATTTTATTCTGTTTCATTTTGATTTAATTTAATTTAGTTTTATTTTGTTTTATTTTATTTTATTTTTACTTTTATTTTATTAAATTTTTTTTTGCTTAATTTTTTTTTTTTAATTTTTTTTTTCTTTTTTATTTTTTTTAAATTTTTTTAATTTTTTTTTTTATTAGTTGTTATTTTTTTATTTTTTATTTTTTTGTTTTACTGAATTTTATTTATTTTATTTTATATTAACTTATTTTATTTTATTTTATTTTATTTTATTTTACTTTATATTATTTTATTTTATTTTGTTTTTTTTTTGCTTTAGTTTATTTGATTGTATTTTATTTTGTTTATTTTAATTTGTTTAATTTAATTTAATTAATTTAATTTTGTTTTTTATTTTTACCTTTATTTTTTTATATATATTTTATTTTTTATTAATATTATTTTATTTTAATTTTGTTACGTTGTTTTATTTTATTTTTGTTTATTTTTTATTTATTTTATTTAATTTTATTTTTTTACTTTATTTTTTTTTATTATTTAATTAATTTTATTTACATATTTGTCATCTTATTTTATTTTATATTATTTTTTTGCTTTATTTTTATTTTTGATTTTTTTTCATTTTTTTTATCTTTTTTTTAATTTATTTTAATTTTTATTTTTGATTTTTTCTATATATTTTTTTTTATTAGGTGTTATTTTATATTATATTATTTTATTTTTGTTTTACTGTATTTTATTTATTTTATTTTATATTAATTTATTTTATTTTTTTATATTTTGTTTTATTTTATTTTTTTATTTTATTTTATTTTACTTTATATTATTTTATTTTATTTTGTTTTATTTTATTTTATTTTATTTTGTTTAATTTATTTTATTTTGTTTTTTTTTTTTTTTGTTTTGTTTTGCTATAGTTTATTTGATTGTATTTTATTTTGTTTATTTTAATTTATTTAATTTAATTAATTTAATTTTGTTTTTTATTTTTACCTTTATTTTTTTTTTTTATTAATATTATTTTATTTTAATTTTGTTACGTTGTTTTATTTTATTTTTGTTTATTTTTTATTTATTTTATTTAATTTTATTTTTTTACTTTATTTTTTTTTTATTATTTAATTAATTTAATTTACATATTTTTTATCTTATTTTATTTTATTTTACTTTATTTTTTATCGCAATCGGTCTACGTTTATTTTTTATTTATTATATTTAATTTTAGTTTTTTTCTTTATTTATTTTTTATTTTTTTTATTTAATTTGATTTACATTTTTTTAATCTTATTTTATTTTATTTTATTTTATTTTATTTTTTTTATTTTATTTTATTTTATTTTGTTTAATTTATTTTATTTTGTTTTGTTTTGTTTTAATTTAATTGATTGTATTTTATTTTATTTTATTTTTAATTTGTTTAATTTCATTTAATTGATTTAATTTTGATTTTTATTTTTTCCTTTATTTTTTTATTTATTTATTTTTTTTTTAATATTATTTTATTTTTATTTCTTTTTACGTTGTTTTATTTTATTTATTTTTTTGATTTTTTTATTTATTTTATTTAATTTTATTTTTTTTTTACTTTATTTTTTTTATATTAATTAATAAATTTAATTTACATTTTTTTATCTTATTTTATTTAATTTTATTTATTTTTAACTTAATTTTTTTTTTATATTATTTAATAAATTTAATTTACATTTTTTTATCTTATTTTATTTTATTTTATTTTGTTTTTTATTGCAATCGTTCTACGTAAATATTTATTATCTGTGAATATGAGGAAATATATAACAGCAAAACTTGAAATCTCAACACACTAAAACTTATCCCAGACAACACTTTCTAACAACAAAAGAAAATTTCTCAACACAACTACTCGCAAAAAATAACAATAACAACAGCAGCGAACAGACAGTTGAGCAATATTGCTGATAAAAAGTCACAAATTTACCTGTCAACAACATGAACAAGCATACCAGGCGAAAACAAAGCATAAAGTTGAAGAAGAAGAAGAACAAATCGTGGGGGTAAGTGTGAAACTGAACGATAGAACAAACGAGCTGTCGCTTAGTGAACAATGTGTTGCAGACTACTATGAAAGTAAAGCAAATAAATCAAGTGCAGCAACAATCTTAGAACAACGATAGAAGCGTATGAATAGCGTAGACTGTATAATAGAAACACATACTATGCCGGATAGACCTATACATATGTATAAATAACTTCAAAGAAAAGAAAAATTCGCACCCACAGGGCGAAAGCCGAAAACAACAAAACAAATTCAAATTCATGAGACTGAATTTTAATTTGATTTGTACAAGTTCAACAAGCCGACTGGAAATATTGCGGTATATTCATAGTCCTTTAACTTTAAAGCTGGCCGATAACTTGGCCATTCATGCTAGCGGGCTTTAAATATAAGCTTATGACCTGGAGCGCTTTGTGTAGTTCAAAGTCTTATAAAATCTCAAAATTAAGAATTGAAATCATAGAGAAAATTCGGTCTCTTAATTGGGAAGTTGTCGCTGTCTAATTGATGTCCTCGTAAGACTAATGGCTTACATCACCGCGATCCATGACTTGCAATATGCAAGACAAGGACGAACAACAGTAGGTTCTTGTGACATACATAAACTACCGCAGCCATACAAAGCAGCGCAGATTTGGCGTAGAATTCCCGATGGGATAGAGACTCAGTTTTCGAGTCGCGGGGAATGAACGTCTAACCACAATCCACATAAAAGCGAAGTTTTTCAACACATCGCTGATTTTCTAAGAAAAAAAGGAGGAGCAACACTATGTGACCAAAGATGCGTTCATCGCGCTCAAACTGTGAGTGACTTGGAGTTCCCCACATCGTTGAAAGACTCACTCTGACATTAGGCGGGTTGTTGGAACTTCTTCGGCAGAGATCATGGCAAGATTAACACGTTTGGAATCGAACAATACCAATATGAAAAATGACTTTGTCTGAAGCTAAGTCAAGGTAAAATTCATAAGCCGCTCACTAAACGCTTCTGCAGCAAGGTCTGCTGCTCAGATGACAGTCTCCCTTCAGATTTCTCAGCATCTATGATGACGCAGTGAGGGAATGGAACGAATCTCTTTACCGCATTCCGTGCCAGTAGCAAAGCCTTACCATCCAGGTTCCTGGCACGAACTCTTGAAGCTGTTTCTTTTAAGGAAGGTGTGGATTTCCTGTTGGTTTTCATCGGCGCAGCTTCCCCAAAAATCTGGAATAGTTTTCATATGGCTAATGGCTTCTCATCACTGGGCCTGGTAGCCTCCAAACGCGTTTAGGGACGTTTTCCGTCTTGTTGTTTTTCACCGACGTAGCCATCTCAAAATTCTGAAATTCTTTTCACGTCCCTGATGACTTGGGCCTCGTAGCCTCCCAAGAAGTTCAGAGACGTTATCCGATCTCCAGTCTTTGGCTCTGCGTTCGTTTTATGTTTGGTCCCACAAATGAGTTAGAGGATCGCTGCAGAGCGTAGTTGGTTGGATTTTCACTATTTAGGGAACCATAAACATGGTTTACTGCTGTAAAAAACTTTTTAAAGACTCGGAAAAAAATATCCCCATATTTCTCAACCCACATAAATACACAAATACATATGCACGTACATAGAAAAGAAAAAATGCCGAATGTCAGCGAAAAATGAGAGTAGTAGACAAGAAAAATAGTATGAAGGCAATGAAAATTGAGAGTTTTCTGTTGCAAGTAAAATAAATCAAAGGTTCTACCAACTCTGCCACTTTATATTGCCTTAAAAATTTATTTCTAGTGCTGAATGTGTTGAGAAAACAAAACCAAAAACAAAGTACAAAACGGAAGGCAGCTTTTAGAAGTGGATAAATATATATATATATATATATTAGTGTGAAAGTGTTTTCCCATTTTTCGTTTCCGTTATTCACTTGTCACACATACATACATATTTACTCGCACATATATTTTATTCCTGATTGTGTTGTCCATGCATGACTGTGTCTGTATGTGCCAATGTTTGCGGCTGCACTTGCAGTTGTTGCAACAGACAAGCTGAAGACGTGCAACATGAAAGCATGTTCATGGCAAGAGATCAAGGGTTGATAACATGATAGCTTTATAGTACAATAGTTTTTATAATATTTCTCATGTTAGAAGTGTCTGTATTTCTGTGGCCAACTGTGTAAAGATGTAAGAATACGAAGGTTAGGAGCAACATGGCCGACAGCTGTAATACATATAAAAACAACACCTACAACAAAAGTGGCAGCAATTTTCACTAGTTTCTGCGCTTACATTGCAGTGCTACCAGTTACTAAAACACCAGCCATCTGTGCGGATATTCACTGACATAAATTGCTGCAACGGTGGCAGCAAGAGCAACAGCAGCTAACGTTGCAATATCAATGGCAAGTGATGCATACTACTCTCTACTACTTGAACACCAACAATGTGGGCAGAACGGCTAACTAAAGCATCAACAAGGAGTTGGCCAACACTTCAGCGCAGCTAAGGGCTCGCTACGTATATACTTGTGCGTATGTATGTAGTGCGAAAATGTTAGATGCCCAAAAGTGTATATTATGTAATCATGTTTCTCGCTGTTGGTATGTCTTAGCTCCTTTGGGCGCTCTGCAATCACCTCTAAGGAAAATTAATATCAAAATGGAAACATTGCCAATAAAAGGGACATTTGCAATTTATTTAAGCTCTTTGCTACTCCGACACTATTTTTATTACCGCGCCTGGTGGCTGCTTATTTCACTCACATATATATAGCTTTAAAGAACAAACTATTATACTGAAGTATTTATACCTCTCATGAACTAATAAAAAAAATATTTAAATTTACACTTGTAGAAAACAGATTTCACGATCTTCGATGCTTTTTTGTCGGATTTTGGGTCCAAAACCTCATATCTGAACGAATCGGTTTTATCGAAGCTATATTATATAGTCTTCCGATTTCGATGATTCTCATCATTTATGTGACATAACGTGTGGAGAATACAAGTTTCTTCCCTTCGATGCTTTTATGTCGGTTTTTGGGCCCAAAACCTCATTTCTGAACAAATCAGTTGCATAGAGAGTATGAGATATAGTTTTCCCATTTTGATGATTATCGGCCTTAGATTTTTGTTCATGGATTTTTAACACAAAACCTTATATCTGAACCGATCGGGCAAAATATCAAATTTTACTCTCATAGATGCTTTTTTGTCGGATTTTGGACCCAAAGCCTCATATCTGAACAAATGAGTTGCATAGAGAGTATGAGATATAGTTTTTCTATTTTGATGATTATCGGCCTTGGATTTTTTTGGGATTTTTTACCCAAAACCTCATATTATATATTATATGGGAGCTATATTCTATAGTAGTCCGGTTCCAGTGACTTTAAATAAAAATGTTGCAAGCTTTTTTGAAGTATTTATGAACCAAAATTACATATTTGGTTTGGTTCCGATTAAGTGTCGTTCAAATACGTCAAATCCTGATAAACTAATTTTTGTTTAAACAGATAGACGTACAGACGGAGAGAGGAACTTTTCTAAATCGACTCAGCTCGTCAATATCGATATAAATTTGGATGGATCTACCTTTTGTCCTTTTGGTACTTGCATACTTAGGACTTTCTGTAGTGCTGTTAGTTTCGAAATGCGGGAGTACGGCAAACTTGAGAAGTTAGCCAAAAAAAAAAAACAATTTGAAAATTATGGTCTAGTAACTGACATTCAAAACAATTTGAGTTTATAGAAAGAGGACTTTCTACACAGTCTACCTCCAAAATGGCGTTGAAAATTTGATTCCTATATAGATTTGGTAGGATAAATTATATCCGACATTCCAATATCCGGTATAAGTATGCTCCGATATCATGGAACAATCCCCCTCAGTTAGCTACCATCTAACGTAACCATGGATGAACTGATCAAATCTTACTATTATGACTACAGAACTGATGGGTTTATCAGTAAAAAAAAATTTGGAGAAGAGAAAGAGGCGTATCTTTGTCAACTTCAAGCCTCCTTTCCCCAACATGAGATTGTGTCGTGACTACGTTACCATCTTGATATACCTTCACAAACTAAACGCCTCTGTAAACTAACCCAGAAAAACACCAAAATTTCTGTCTGAATTGACAAGGACCTCTCCGAAGCCTGCGGTACTTAACGAGCTATCAGAGAAGGTGATTATGTTCATGTGATTATTCGTCGATTATTTGGTTCTGGACAGTCGTGTCACTATCATCGGTCATAACTTCGAATTGACAATGACAATTCTGTCTATTTAGGGACTAGCAGAAACACCAATAACAATGTCAGCCTTGGATTCGAACGCAAGATATATCATGCCAATAGTTTCAATTTTGAAAAGTTTTATGGAATCAATATGTTGGCAAGGTCATGCCGTCCGCATGATTCAAAACACTGCAGAACATTAGAGAAAACAGAGAAATATAAAGATTTTCATTGGATCCCCGAGTGGTCGACAAAGAGCATATGAAAATATATTAAGCTGTGCTTGAGCCAATTAAGAGGAAGATCTACCTGATGTACTTAATAAAAGATCCCTAGAACATCAGACCGAGCTTCTTCAACCCATCGCGTATTGGCCACAATAAAAACTTCACTTATTTTTGATTTACCATGCTCTAATTTCGCTCCAGGTGTTGATAGTAACGTTTGTTGGCATTTTATCAAAATTCGATACCAGATGAACGTGATTGGGTGGCTGCAAATCCCTAAATAAACGTGTTCACGCCAGAACGCTTTATCCACTAATAAATGTCAGGGAAAAGGGATGAATACGTGGGCAATCCCTTTAGTGCAGCGAGGGAAAAACTGTCCCAGGTGTGACATGGTGGCGTGCGCCTCTCTTTGGATAAAGAGCTGTACCGCATGGTTGGGCACCACCACACTATAACGATAGATTTTGAAGGACGACACGCAGCTTGTGGTCTGACTGGTGAATGCGCGCAATCTTTGAAAGTGATATCACCAATTACTTTTGTGATAGAATATAAGACTAGTCAGACAACGGATGGAATATGCATTTTTATAAGACCAGACGAAACTAATAAATATTTGAGTATATATAATGTTGGTGGAAATTGGGCTCCAATAGCTGAGCCGAAGTTGGACATCCCATCCGGAGAAGCACCAAAGTCGTGGCGCACACCCGATCGAGCGCTCACTAAATATTTTTATCTATTGCTTGTAGACGCTTTTCATTGTGCCATCGGTGCAATTCCTTTCGTACTTCCCTACTTTGAGCATCCCACAACCAGTCATGCAGGCAGGTTAAAGTGACTTTCGGCAACTCTAAAGCAGAGGTATGCAATGAATACTCACGAAAGAGTAGAGTATTCTCCCCTGCGGGTTAGAGGTTCAAGAATTTACCAGCGGTAAGGCATGCCTGCCGCAAGAGACGATTAAAATCCAATAGTTTCCGCGAAAGTCAGATCTTTATACCGGAACGAACCGAATTTTTATTCGCAATATTACCCGAACACCAATTTATTGAATATTTTTGCGGTTACTACAATACATCCAAAGGGTACAGTTGAATCATGTCCATTAAATCTTTGTATACATATCCCCCCAATTCAATTTCAATGCTGCTGAACTACATATCTAGCTCCTAGGAGTACTTCGAATTCATACTCAACAACATTTATGAGGTTTGACCACACTGACTGATTGGATTTTCTACTCGATCTGTAAATCCAACGAAAAGTGGTACAATTGGACTACTAGTGAATCATGCGTGAGTATGATCGATATATCCGATACGTTGCTCAGAGACAAAACTGCTTGAAACCATTTTAATAGCACAAACGCCCAAGCCAAACACATAGTTTTTTCTACAATCAGTCAAAACTTCCAATAACCCCAGCTGCTTTCTACCGTTCTACCCCTTGTACTTCCTGCAATACTCATAATATATACTGCACTCTAATGTAATTTGTATTGTATTTAAATCAGCTGACTAACCTAAAATTATTTGCGTCATGACACCACCCTGTTGGCATGCTATGGTCCCCCCGTGGCTTTGTAGAGTTGAGATATGCAAAAGTCAATATCAATGTATGTCCTGCGACGCTCAGCATTCTACATTAACACTACAATTCGCACTAACACACACATACACACACACTGTACCTATCATTACTACCATATTGAGAACGGGTATGTCGGGCCACTGCTTCACAACGGAGGTTGCCTGAACTTATTGTCGCCGTTGACTGCCCTCTGTCGTTGGTACTACTGGTATTATAATCAAGATTGGTTGCCAAGTCAGCGGAGCACAGCGTGTAATAATACCTCATGCGAATACGTACATATATACTTCAACTAGTCATACAGAGTTCATACTCATTGCTTTCGACGCCATTCTTTAACTGTAGATTTCACTATTCTACTTTGCTGTCGCTGTTGCTACTACTTATTTCAAGTGTCAAAAGCAAAACTAAAGCCATTGTCAACATGAATTGTCACAAACAAGAAGCGTAGTAAAAACCCTACGACAACAAAACAACAACAACAATTGTTGTAGTAACAAATTGCAGTCGCAATAAAATGGCAAAAGAGAATAGAAATGTTTTGTAGCTCATTTGCTATTATATCCGTTGATGGTGTTGCCATTGCTGTTGACATTTCTGTGTGCAATTGTCATCGCGTCAAGCCAAGTCGTGAATTGTAATTTCTTGCTGCTATTCTCCCTGCGACAACACTGTTTATTTATTCTTCAACTTCAGCTACTCCCAACTGTGTCCATTGTGTGGGGTTGGCATTCTCCCTGTTGGTGTTTGTTGAGGGGAAACGCAATTTGTTTGTTGCTTTTTGTAAATTTTATATGAATTGTAAGTTGTTAGTGCGCCGAAAAGGGTAGCCTAGTGTGAGCGGGTATTATGTGTACACACAAATGCACATGCACATACGAGTATGTAAATATAGAAATTTAAATATTTTATTTCCTTTAAATGTGATGCAAAGTACTCGCAAACTTTTTTTTTTTTGACACTATAAAGCTTATACGCTTTAAATTGCGAAGTACCAGAAAAGAAGGGCAGAAAATCAAACTAGCATTTCGGAGTATATTTTTATACCTATCATGAACTTGAAATGGTATAGTAGTTGAAATGGTCCGAACTATGTAAGTACCAGATGGCAAAGAGATATACGGATATCGAAACACAACATATTAGTTCATATGTGAAGTTTGGCGTTAAAATTCCTTTCAAAAATGCATCTAAGAGTGTGGTTTGCTATTCTACTCACGTGATTTCAAATAAATATTGGTTCTGAAAATAATCGAAATCAGTAGATTATATATATATATATATATATATATGTATGTATATATTATACAACCAATTCGTTCAGATATGTGACTTTGGATCGAAAATCCGTAAAAAAATCAATTAAGAACATGGAAATATGAGTTCTTCACACATATAAGGAAGTAAATGTTGGTACTGAAAAGCATAGATATTTGACAACTATAATCATTCGAGGTTCCCTAATTTTTTAAAGAAAAACACACAGATAATTCAAATTTATTGGGGAATGTTTATTATTAAACGAAAGAACATTCCTTAGCATTTATTTTTTTAAGATTATCTTTTTCACATGTTGGCTGCGGCTACATCTCAGATGGTCCATCCGTTGAGTCCAATTTTCGAAGACTCGTTCGAGCATTTCGACTAGTAACTAGTGAATGACTCGAGTGATGTTTTGTTCCAAGGCCTGAATCGTAGCGGGATTGTCCGCATAGATTTTAGACTTTACATAGCCTCACAGGAAAAAGTCTAGCAGTGTGATATCACACGATCTTGGTGGCCAAACGACCAGCCTTAAACATGAAATTATCTGCTCACCGAAGTGTTCTCTCTAAAAATCCATTGATTGATGCGATGAGTGGGAATGTCGCGGAGATCACGAGCTTTTGCGCGATAACGGTCGCCATTGACGGTTACGTTCTCACTGGCATAATTTTTGAAGAAATATAGACCGATGATTCCACCAGCCTACAAAACACACCAAAGCGTTGTTTTTTTTCTGGAGAATGGCAGCCCTTGAATCTCTTTTGGTTGCTCTTCGTCCCAAAGCAACAATTTCCTTGTTTGCATACCTATTGAGCCAGAAATGGGCCTCATCGCTGAACAAAATTTAGCTCGAAAACGTCGAATCTTCTTCGAACTTTTCAAGAATCCATAGATCGAAGCGATGTCGCTTGGGAAGGTCGAGCGGCTTCAGTTCTTGTACATGCTGTATTTTGTACGTTTTCGATTAAGATCTCGACGCAAAATGCTCCAAGTCCTTCCATATGTCAGTCCGAGTTGCTGCGAACGGCGCGGAATCGACTCTTCACGGTCTTCATGTACACTCTCAGCTACGGCCGCTATATTTTCTTCACTGTGTGCTCGACGTGGTCTATTTGGTCGAATATTATCCAATAATGAATGCTGGGTCTCAAAATGGGTGATGGTGTTGCGAATAGTATGCTCAGTAGGCCGAATATGTTGACCATAAGTTGAGTGAAACGCGCGAAACACATTCTTTACAGAACGTGAATTTTCGTAATAAAATTGAATGATTTGTAAACCTGGTTCAAGCGCAAGCATTTCCGTGATGAAATGGCAAATAATATTGAACAAAAATAACAAGACAGCTTGACACGGCTCACGCGTGATCTGTCAAATAAAGGGCTATTGCCTTTATACTTTATACATGCATTTTCTAATAAATATTATCATCAAAAATTACCAAAATCGGCAGACCATATTTTAAAGCTCCCATGCAACCGTTTCGTTAGGTTTTTTGTCAAAAATTCATTAAAAACGCATCCAATGTTGTGAAATTTGTTATGCTACTCACATTAATTCAAAGCAATTCATGAAAATCGAATTTTGCACATTGCAATAAATTCGATATTTTGGTATATTCGGTATTTGGTATTTTTTTGCAAATTTTGAATTGAAACGACCGAAATCTGGGCTTTACTTTCATTTATCACTAGCTGAGCACTATGTAAAGAGCCAATCACAAGCTTAGCGGAGAAAAGGAAACCTCACATTTACTGGATATCAGGGTGTATGGACATCGAAGGAAATGAGATGAGACCGATGAACCGGCTAAAGAGAAAGTGCTATCAGAAAAGGACGTAATTCTCTTTTACCAGTCCCATTCATGGAGGTATAGCAAGCAAAGCAAACATAAATAAGTTAGATAGGTTTTCAAAAGCCGGGTCTACATGCAAGTTGTGGCCAATCTTGGAAGCTACCTTTTTTATAGCATATGCTTTACATCTATCAACAATGTGTGTGTATTAGTGTGCATCAGCGTCTGATTCTTATAAAAAAAAAATTTACCTCTTCGAAAATGTCCGTATTCGTGTTAAATAAATAGAATTTGCGGGAACTATTTTTATTTGAATTTATATTTTAATTGGAAAAAAAATGCACCTGAAACCCATCGAATGCTTGTGGAAGTTTATGGGGAATCTGAGCCGAATGATAAGTCAGAAAGCAAACTGAACGCATTATAGACTACAACTAATGCGTTCGAACCGTGCACTACGCATAAAAAACCTAGAAACGACCGAAAGGCTTGACAAGGTGATTTTGTAACGATCAAAACCTACCTGGAAACACTGAAGAAGAATTAGGCCGAAAAGGTAAAACCTCCCAAACTTTTCCGCCGTAATCTTCTGACATTGCTGCTGCCGAATATTGGCTTCTTCGACCGATGCAAAACATATTTTGGAGAAATTGAATAATGGCTCTGTGATTCGATCGAGGAAATTACTCAATTTTTAAAGATGGTATTCGAAAATTACCAGAGAGATGGAAAGAAGTAGTCGCTTTCAACGGGCAATACTTTGAATGAAAATACTATTAATTTAATAAAGGGCCTTGCCTGCTGGCGTCTCATGCGTTTCATTTTGCTCTGGTTGTGGATAACGAGTGCAAGAAATATAGAAAATGTGCAGCGTGAGAACCCTGTGCCCGGCAGAAAGGGTTGATTATACTTTGTCAGAAAAAACGGAAGGATTTAAAAAAGACTAGGTGTTCTAATTCCATCGGTCGTTCGGAGGCGACTTAGAATAAACTGTAGGTCCCTCTATTTGCTGGTAAAAATATCAAGACGCAAACCCATAAACTGGAAAATCGAAAATCACTTCAGCGGTTACAAAACGCCAAATATATCATTAAATTTGCTAAGAGCGCAGCAACGCTTATCAAACTGAACACAACAGGAAGGAACAGTAAGTGACAGTGCAGTACTTTGGTTGTATTTTTTTGAAAAAATTTTGAAGTTAATAATAATTTTAGCATAGTCCACCTCAAACGAAATTAATATAGAGCTACATATTTGAGCTTATCCTGTACTACGGCGACTCCATGATCGAGTTGATTTTTTTTTCAAGTTTCCCGCAGATTTCGAACGGGAAAAGACTATTAGGAGTTGTAAGGGGTTTCACGGGACTTAAAGGCAGCTTATCTGATTAATTTGATTTAGTTTTAGGCGCAAGAACTACTTGCTATTACTACTATCGAAAATTGCTTTATTGTTTTTCAGGATATTCTTCATTAAGATCTATACATTTTTGCATGCGTTTGAACCAATTGCCGAACCATTTTTATTACTCTGATTGTGGTATCTGCAAAACATGAATTCTGATCGCATCAACCGCCTCTTCTGGTGCCGAAAATTGTTAGCCTCTCTGTTATTTTTTTTGAGTGCTCCAAAATACAGTTGTCTCAGTCGATAAGTGAGAGCTCGCATTGTCAAGAGTGATCCGTCAAGAGTGATTGTCAAGAGTGATCCGCAACTAGCAAGCAAATGGTTGTGTACCACTCAGAATTTACTATTCTACGTTGTTCTAGTGGTACGATTGTGACATACCAGTTTTTCCAAAGAATAAAAAATTAAAAAAAAATTAAAAGACGATCATTTGCTTGAATGTGTTTCGTGCGCGAGTAACTTTTCTTGGATTCGGCTCATCTTGAAACACCCATAGAGTCGATTGCTGCCTACTTTCGTTCTCATACGTGAAGGTCCACTATTCAGCACTTATCACGATGTCGTAGACGTGTTACGAAGCACCACTATGGAATTTTTTAACATATCTCTGGATCAATCGACAAGAGCTTCTTTTTGAGCGATTATCAAATTTTGCAACATCAGTTCGTGCACAGAGTCAATAGTTCCCGGAATAAAATTGTTTCTAGACGACCTTCACGAAATTCGTCGTAGCGCGATCTAAGACCTCGATTAAATTCACCATACCATCGATGAACACTGGTCCTGGATGAAGCTTTATCGTCGAAAATTGACTTAGGTTCATCGACGCACTGTTGTGGTGCCCGACAGTAAAACTAATAATACATATATTGGCTAACTAAAGGGTGTTTTTTATAGAGGTATAGAACTTTAAGTTGGCATTACTTTCCAAGATGGGGACCGATTTAACAGCTGTCAAGTGATTTATTCTCAGTTTAGTTTGGCAATTCATCATGAATAGACTCATGCTTGAACAACGCTTGAAAATAGTGAAATTTTATTTCGAAAATAATGGTTCTGTGCGGAAAACGTGTCGCGCACTATGTCCATTAGCGATGAAGCGCACTTCTGGTTGAATGGCTACGTCAACAAACAAAACTGCCTCATTTGGAGTGAAGGTAATCCTCAAGTGTATGTTGAAACACCGTTACATCTAGAAAACCTGACTGTTTGGTGCGCTTTATGGGCTGGTGGAATCGTTGGTCCGTACTTTTTCAAAAACGATGGTGGCCATAACGTTACAGTCAACGGTGATCGGTATAGAGCCATGATTACTAACTTTTTCATTCCTGAATTGAATAACCATGATGTCCAGGAGATGTGGTTTCAACAAGACGGCGCAACATGTCACACAGCTCGTGCCACAATAGATTTATTGAAATACACGTTTGGTGACCGCCTAATTTCACGTTTTGGACCTGTGAATTGGCCTCCAAGATCTTGTGATTTAACACCGCTAGACTACTTTCTGATGGGCTATGTAAAGTCATTGGTCTATGCGGATAAGCCACAAACGCTTGACCATTTGGAAGACAACATTCGCCGTGTTATTGCCGATATACGGCCACAAATGTTGGAAAAAGTCATCGAAAATTGGACGTCCAGATTGGTCTACATCCGCGCCAACCGTGGCGGTCATATGCCAGAAATCATATTTAAAATGTAATGCCACAAGATTATCTTTCGGATAAATAAAATTCATGTCAATCGAATAATCCAGCGTTGTTTTATTGCAACTTAAAGTTCTTTACCTCTATAAAAACACCCTTTATTTTTACCAGCAATTAAATAACTTGACTTGGATAATATGTGGTTCCAACAAGATGGTGTCACATGCCACACAACACGAACGAATATGGATTTATTGCGAGAAAAACTTCTCGTCTCGCCTTGGCGATGTCAATTGGACACAGGGATCGTGCGATTTCACACCGTTGGACTTTTTTCTGTCGGGCTACGCACCGTGTTTATGCAAATAAGCCTTTAACTCTTGAGCACTTGAAAACCAACATTCGTCAAGTTATGGCTGCCTAAAACTAATTTTTTATTACGAAAACATTTTTCATAGCTCTCAGGTTTGTTAGTAAACTCTTTAATTTTACAATTTTCATCTGATAATTTAATGTTTTGTAAATTTTAAGACTTGTACCTAGTATTTATTGTTAATATGTTATGAATGTTAAGTAAAAATTTTAGACTATCTTAAATTCAATCCCGTAGACACATTGACTAATAATGGTAATCTGTCATTGAGTAGTGATCTATATTGTACTGAAATTTTGTAACTACATACATATACATATACATGTGTATATAAGTATGTATTGGCCTCATCTAATGCTGCCAGGATAATTGTCAAAATGAATGACAAGGATACTTAGGGATTTGTTAGCCAAATGTGCGTGATATATGATGTTGAGTATACGAAGAAACTGGACACTTGCTAAGACACTCACACACACACGCACAAAACTGCTATTCTACGTTGTTCTAGTGAAATTCCGCACGCAACAAAGCAAGCAAACAAAATGATTAATGACTTTTGAAGTGACTTGCATGAAAAATAACCCAACTCTATAACTAAGAAGACATGGGGGCCGACAGCAGCAACAACAACGACAACAACAGCAGCAGCAGCAGCAGCAGGAACAGTAAAAGAGCTATATTAGTACGACTAGCCGGCCAACCGTTCAACCGGATGACGAATGAACCTAACGAGCCAAGCAAAGCAAGCAAAGCAGGCAAGTAAGCAAGCAAGTGATGGAGGTGGTGAATAAGAAAAGTGCACAGAGGAGGCAGAGAGTATAAATTAGAAGAGAACAAACGACCGCAGCCAACGAGTCAGCCGCTACCGACAGCTATAACAAACAGATATGCACAACAACAACAACAACAATAACGGAAGTACATACTCGTACGCCATTACCGACACAAAGCTGCCATATCAATTCTCGACAAAGTCCTGTACGCATGTTGCACTCAAGACAGTCAGTCAGCAGCAGCAGCAACAGCAACAACGACAACTACAACACAACAACAACAACAACAACACTTAACGCATTTCTTGTCAGCATAAATAAATGACTTGGGAACGAGAAGCAAGAGAGACAGAGAGAGAGAGAGAGAGAGAGAGAGAGTGAGAGGAGATATAAAGAAACGTCAAAGCAAACGTAAAGCGTGTGGGGCCGCGAAAATTAATGACTCGAATGACTTGGCGAAAACTCTTAAAGACGGAGGTTACACGAAAGTATTGTTACGGTGGTGAGATTGAGAAATGCGCGAAAATGAATGTGTGCCGCCTGAGATATATCGCCCGCGAGAGAGGAGAAAAAACTGCAAATCGTTTAAAAAGAAGCCATGAAGTAGAAAGCTTCTTATTTGCACAGTTTTACGTCGAGCAATATTTCGGTGTGTACATATGTACATACTTATATATTATTTGTAATTTTTCTTCACTTTTTCTTCTTTTTTCTTCACCATCTATTTATTCGCAACTCATTCTTTTACGAGTACGAGTAGCGTTGCGCTGCTACTTCCTACCAGCGAAGTGGGCGTTGGTTGAAGCAAGTAGTCACGTGACAGCACAGCGATGACGTTGACAGCGGGACGACAGCAACAACGATTTGTGTGTGTTAATTGCAGTGCACGTCAAAAGTCGATGTAACTGACGTGGTGTGATGATGCTGATGACGGCAAAAAAGCTGATGGCGATTGTTATGGCAGCTACATACCATATTTGTTTCTCTGAGAGAAGGATCATCGACAGAGGAACAGTGGTGGTGAAACAAAAAGTTTGACGGGATCGTGGAAGCTTTTGGGAAAATGATGTCGCAACTGTTGTCAGATGGTCAATTAGATATAGAGATCGGTGAGTTTAACATTGCCAATACCTTGTACATGGGCAAACAACTCCAAATTTAATTGGCTTGGAAATTTGTGAATGATTCCTTCTGTGGCACATGAAAGAAACGAATTCAGACCGATAAAAGCAGCTTGTTTCAGACCAAAGTATTGAGCTCATAGTTCAGGACTCAAGAAGATGTCGAAAACATCCAGGAATTAGCTCATCGTACTCCAAGTTCACTTATCTGTGAGGCTATGAGAGCTGATCCCTTAAGAGAAATGAGACTTTTGAGCTCTAAACCTCCAACAGTCTAGGAGTCTGATTGAACCTTAAGTCCAGCTTATTCCAGAACAAAGTATTGAGCTGATAGTTTAGGCGTCAAGAAGATGTCGAAAATATCCCATCGTACTCCAAGCTCACTTATATGTGAGGCTCACTTATAAATGAGACTATAAACCATCAATAGTCTAGGAGTCTGATTGAACCTTGAGTACAGGAAGAGTTTCAAACCTAAATATAACTTAATGATCTTCTATAAGAATCAACAGAACACAGCTCCAAGGTAAGCGACACTTTCACCTCCACCAGAAAATTACCAACACATTCTGGAATTAGTCGAACGTACCGGAGCTGAAACCTTAAAAAGCTTAGGAGTGTGGCTGAACCTGAAAGCACTGACGAGCTTATACCCTACTAAACTAATTATAAAATTCAGCTTCAGAGTTCAAATGACCTCTCTTCAGCAACTTCTTCCTTACAAAGCTCACATAAAACGTTGTAAATTTAAGTAAAATTCTATCGACCATTGACCAAATGAGATTGGAGAAGATCGAACGGCTGATAATCTCTGCTAAAAAGTGGATATTTCAAATGTATATCCTGACAAGACCTTGACTTATATGAGCGCACGCAGAACGGTCCTTAGGCTCTTTTCACAAGATACTACGGGAAGAACAAGAAGAAGGGCTCGATTGTCCCTTTCTAAGCAGCAGTAGTTTACGGCATACTGAAGTCGCTTTCATGGTTAGCCTCTGAATGAAAAGGGACAAGGAGGAGGAATCAAAACAATTTTTTTTGTATCTAATGGAGCCATTTAGTCCTAAGTGTGTAATTTTTTTCAATTCGGCAACCACTTCTGCCTAACCCAACCTGTTTTGGGGTGAGTAGTATTTATATATGTGTATAAAGCTACTAGGCCTTGCTAATCAGCAAACAAAGCTAGTCGATGTCCTCGATATTTTCTAATAGATGATCCAAGATAAGAAAAGAGTTATTTCTATGGGCTCGGATCAGAAAAGAGATGATTAGTATCGTCGGGACACATATTTCCGATTGGATGTAGCATACGTTAGGTACATATGTATTTGGAAGTCGAGTCTGGATAAGTAGGATTTAAGTCTACTACAGTATCCAGATCTTAGTTGTAGCAGTTATAACTAGGTCTCACGATGCAACTCGGGCTCTTCGCCTGCTTCCGATGATGTCATTGACTGAAAGAGAATTTATGAAAATATTTACTGACTCTCTGCGAATGGCGTTTAAGGCCTATTGGTAGTACATTGCACCAAGATACTGCGTAATGGAGTACGTTAAGTAAGATGAGCATAGTAGACGGTTATTTTTCAGGCATATGTTTGTGTTACTATGATGGCATCCCAGCAGATACTGTACAGTTCTTTAGTTGAGAGCATAGTGTAAATAAATAGTGTTCAAGTGACATCAGTAGGCTCGCTCTCATTTCAAAGGGTGTGTCTTGACAGGATTGTAACTTCTTTATCTACGACTCGCTCATCCACGGTTGTTTATGACCGACGACCACCCGATAGTCTTGTAGTTTGCAAGCAACGTTAATTTGCCTTTTTTCCAGGGGCTGCTAACTAGCAAATTGTGAATTTGGATTCCAATAATGACAAGCGTTGATATATGGAGTGACGGTGTACAGGCTGTCGAATGTCACTCAAACTTTATGGAAATCTTCAAATTTTTCTATTAGCACCCTCTTCACCTCTACGCCTGTGTAAAACGACCATACCAACGAATTATACCCCTCGAAAAACAACATTTGACCGAAATTCGCCAAAAGTGAACCGTCAGTTTGGCGCTTACAAATTTGCTGCCCAGACTAACTGAGCGACTCTGCCATCACCGCTACCTACATTGATGGTGCGATTACATGGGGCAGCGCAGCTGTGCAACAACAAAGATTGATGTGCTGAGGAAAATAAATGATGATGGTGATTATTTCTCATTGAGTGTTTTTTTTCGCTTTTTTTATTTTGCGTCAGCTTCCTTTCACGCTCCTGTCGAGCTATGAGCGGGGAGCTGTAGCATAAGTAAAGCTGAAATCTAATATTGTGAAGACAGCAAGAGAAACAGCAAAATATTGCTGGCATTGCTGGCAGTGGCAGCAGCTGAAGAATCATGGCTGTCATTAACAGCAGCAACATCTATGAGTTGGCAGCAGAGTTGCTACTCAGTCAGTCAGTCAGTCAGTCAGTCACTCGCGCGCACACACTGCGATATTCAACTGTCCATCAAAGCGAGGTACACACATACTATGTTACACTACAGCCAACAGGCAATCCATCCATCTCAACCAGCGCCAACAACCATCTATTCATTTGGCAAAACGAGCGACACTCAGCAGTCAGCAGTGAGCAATCACGAGTCTGCAGCAACAGCTAACAGTCAACAGTCAGCAACATATTTTGTGTGATTTTTAACTTTTGACGAATTCTATGTGCTTCTTCCACATGTATTTATGTATGTATGTATGTTTGTATGTATGTACGACTCCAAGATTGACATCTGACTTAGATATCTGAAGATATTCGTAATCTAGCCGACGTACAATTTGTTACAATTGATGTGTTGTTTCTACAGGCCAAATGTTGTTGCTGTTGTTGTTATTGCGCTTACTGTTGCTCTTCAAGAACAAGATGAATGTGTAAATATTTTTACTTGCAAATGATTTCTGTTTTTGTAGCAATAAATAAATACTCATCGTCATTCGAATTGCCATTGCAACAGACACACACACGCACACACACACACACATGCACACGCAAGTCCTTCTTTGTGCCATAATCGATTGCTATTGTTGCTGCAAATGATTATTGTGTTCATGTTTGTTAACTAAATTTATTGCATGGAAATGTCCGAAATATCAATCTTCTTACGAAAAGTGTAAATGATGGCAAGCAATTGCTCTAAGTTCAAGATGGACGGCTGATGGCAAAAAAAAAAAATTGTAAAAACCAGCGCATATTTATTTCACAAGAAATACCAGGCTCACCTTTAAGCAGATTTTCTGATACTTTTCATCCTTTCTAACGTTCTAACAAAAAATATCTTATCAATTGAATTGAATTATTTTAACATTATTTTATTAGCGAAGACTACCTTAGAAAAGTTCTTCTTAACCCCTCTTGAATATAGGATTTTCCAATTAGAGTGATATGATTTCCTTTAAAAAAAAACCATAATTGTTAAGGAAATTCAAATGTTTTTATTTTATGTGAAGTACAATGGATACAACTAAGTTCTGAATATAACATAATTTAAATAGCTTCCAAGACTTCTTTTGCAGGAACGAATTCGATGAACCCAAATTTTTGAGCACTTTTTCCACTAAATCAAGTCGCATGCCATGATTAGCACCTTCAATATTGACTTTTAAATCTTGAAGAGAGTGTGGTTTATTACTAAAGACCAATGACTTCAAACAACCCCACGAGAAGTAGTCTAATGCTGTTAAATCACAACTTCTTGGAGGCCATTCAATGTCACAATTTCTTGAAATAACCGAGTCTCCAAACCTTTCTCGCAATAATTCGGTTGTGGCATGTGCTGTGTGGCTCGTAGTGCCGTCTTGTTGGAGCCAGATGTTGTTAAGATCAACTACTTCCAATTGTGGCCATAAAAAGTTAATTATCATCGATCTATACCGCTCTCCATTGACAGTAACGGTGCTACCAGCTTCATTTCGAAAGAAGTACGGACCGATGATTCAACCAGACCGAAAACCACACCAAACTGTCAATTAAGGTGAATGTAATGGCTCTACATGAACAATTTGTGGATTTTCTTCACACCAGAATCGACAGTTTTGTTCATTTACCGCACCACTCAGATGAAAGTAAACCTCATCGGAGAAGATGATTTTCTTAAAAAAATCGTTATCGTTTTCAAGTTGTTCCAAGACAAAATCAGCAAATTCACGACGTTTATGGTTGTTCATGGATGAAATTGTAAACATTACTGAATACTAAGAAGGAAAGAGACAGATCATGACATATTAAAAATGGCCAAAACGACACTTAGAAATCATATCATCCCCATTGGTAAACGCTTTACTTTCTTCTTCTTCTTCTTCTTTGGCGTAGGCACCGCTTACGCGATTATAGCCTCGTCAACAATAGCGCGCCACTCGTTTCTTCTTTTTGCTGTTTGGCGCCAGTTAGAAATACCAAGTGACACCAGGTCGCTCTCCACCTGATCTTTCCAACGGAGTGGAGGTCTCCCTCTTCCTCTGCTTCCACCAGCGGGTACTCCATCGAATACTTTCAAAGCTGGAGCGCTTTCATCCATTCGGACGACATGACCTAGCCAGCGTAGCCGCTGTCTCTTTATTCGCTGAGCTATGTTAATGTCGTCGTATAGCTCGTACAGCTCATCGTTCCATCGTCTGCGGTATTCGCCGTTGCCAACGCGCAAAGGACCATAAATCTTCCGCAAAACTTTTCTCTCGAAAACTCCTAAAGCCGACTCATCGGATGTAGACATCGTCCAGGCTTCTGCACCATATGTCAGGACGGGGATGATGAGCGACTTGTAGAGTTTGGTTTTAGTTCGTCGAGAGAGGACTTTACTTTGCAATTGCCTACTCAGTCCAAAGTAGCACCTGTTAGCAAGAGTGATTCTGCGTTGGATTTCAAGGCTGACTGGGAGCCAAGTCGCGAATGCGATGACTGTTTATTTGATGACAGGAGATATTTCGTCTTGCCCTCGTTCACTACCAAACCTATTCGCTTCGCTTCTTTGTCTAATCTGGAGAACGCAGAACTTACATTGCGGGTGTTATGACCAATTATATCAATATCATCGGCATACGCCAACAATTGCACACTCTTGTAGAATATTGTGCCTGGTATGTTTAGCTCTGCAGCTCGTATTATTTTCTCCAGCATCAAATTAAAGAAATCACACGATAAAGAGTCTCCTTGTCTGAAACCTCGTTTGGTATCGAATGGCTCGGAGAGGTCCTTCCCAATTCTGACCGCACTTCTGGTATTATCCAGGGTCAGTTTACAAAGCCGTATGAGTTTCGTGGGGATATCAAATTCAGACATAGCGGCGTAGAGGCAGTTCCTTATCGTGCTGTCGAAGGCAGCTTTAAAATCGATAAAAAGGTGGTGTGTATCGATTCTTTTCTCTCGGGTCTTTTCCAAGATTTGGCGCATGGTAAATATCTGGTCAATGGTGGATTTGCCAGGTCTAAAGCCGCACTGATAAGGTCCAATCAGTTTGTTGACGGTGGGCTTTAGTCTTTCACACAATACGCTAGATAAGACCTTATATGCGATATTAAGGAGACTTATCCCACGATAATTGGCGCAGACCGTGGGGTCTCCCTTTTTTTGGATTGGGCAGAGCACACATAGGTTCCATTCGTCAGGCATGCTTTCTTCCGACCATATTTTGCAAAGAAGCTGATGCATGCTCCTTGTCAGCTCTTCGCCGCCATATTTGAAAAGTTCTGCCGGTAAGCCATCGGCTCCCGCCGCTTTGTTATTTTTTAAGCGGGCAATCGCTATCCGAACTTCTTCATAGTCGGGTGATGGCACCTCTATACCATCGTCATCGATTGGGGTTTCGGGTTCGCCATCTCCGGGGCTTTCATTTTCACTGCCATTGAGCAGGTTAGATAAGTGTTCCCTCCATACACTAAGTATACTCTGGACATCTGTCACCAGATTACCTCTATTGTCCCTACATGAGTTTGCTCCGGTCTTGAAACCTTCTGTAAGTCGCCGCATCTTCTCATAGAATTTTCGAGCATTACCCTTGTCGGCCAGCTTCTCAAGCTCCTCATACTCACGCACTTCGGCCTCTTTCTTTTTTCGTCTGCAAATGCGTCTCGCTTCCCTCTTCAGCTCTCGGTATCTATCCCACCCCGCACATGTTGTGGTCGATCGCAAAGTTGCGAGGTAGGTAGTCTGTTTTCTCTCCACTGCAGTTCGACATTCCTCATCGTACCAGTTGTTTTTCTGGTATTGCCGAAAACCAATTGTTTCCGAAGCAGCGGTACGCAAGGAATTTAATATTTCGTTCTACAGCTCCCTTATACCAAGTCGCTGATGAGTGCTCCCAGAGAGCAGGTGTGCAAGTCGAGTGGAAAACTTGCTGGCTGTCTGTTGTGATTGCAGCTTTTCGACGGCAAACCTTCCTTGTGTTTGTTGACGGGCGTTCTTTGCCACACAGAGGCGAGTGCGTATTTTTGCTGCTACAAGATAATGATCCGAGTCGATATTTGGCCCTCGGAACGTACGCACGTCTAGAACACTGGATACATGTCTTCCGTCTATCACAACGTGATCGATTTGGTTGCGTGTTTTACGATCTGGCGACAGCCATGTTGCTTGATGAATTTTCGTATGCTGGAATCTGGTACTACAGACAACCATATTTCGGGCCCCGGCAAAGTCAATCAGCCTCAGCCCGTTTGGGGATGTTTCGTCGTGGAGGCTGAATTTTCCGATTGCTGCGCCAAAAATGCCTTCTTTGCCCACCCTGGCGTTGAAATCGCCTAGCACAATTTTGACATCGTGGCGGGGGCAGCGCTCATAAGCACGTTCTAGGCTCTCATAGAAAGCATCTTTGGTCACATCATCCTTCACTTCTGTCGGGGCGTGGGCGCAAATCAACGATATGTTAAAGAATTTCGCTTTGATGCGAATTGCGGCTAGACGTTCATCCACCGGGGTGAATGCCAGGACTCGACGACGGAGCCTCTCTCCCACCACAAACCCAACACCAAATTTGCGCTCCTTTAAATGGCCGCTGTAGTAGATTTCACAAGGACCCACCTTTTTCCGTCCTTGTCCCGTCCATCGCATTTCTTGGACGGCGGTGATGTCAGCCTTTAGTCTTACGAGGACATCAACCAGCTGGGCAGCGGCACCTTCCCAATTAAGGGACCGGACATTCCAGGTGCATGCCCTCAAATCATGATCCTTAAAACGTTTGCGGGGGTCGCCATCAAAATGGGGGTCTCTCGTCCGAGGCAATTGCTGATTTTTCATTGGAGTATAGTTTTTATGTGGTGGGTTCCAAACCCTACGCACAACCGCAAGGGATTCGCCTTCTCACTTTAGCTCGCCTCCAAACGGATGTTTGTTGGCTACCCAGAGGATACTTGGTCTAGAACCGGAAGTCGTGAGCTGCTTGAGCCATATGTAAAAGAATCGTTTCTGGCCACTCCCAGGTGAATGGCAGTCAGAAACTTTTCTCACTTGCGTGAACTTCTACACATGGCCCCATCCTCCAAACGCTTTACTTTACTTCAGTTAAATATTATATGAAATAGCGGACCTTTTTTGGAAAGACTGAGTTTACACACGAATATGTTTGTAGCTTTTTATCGTCAATTTCTCTTTTGCTGTTGTCAGCCAAGTTCACATGGAGAGACTCTGTCTGAGCAATTTTTGGCATTTCATTCTTCTTCATTCTTTCTTAATTTATTTTACTTTCGGAATTTTTCGTTGAGTAAGCGCTTGGCAGTTATTTTTGATTGTTTAAATTGGAATAAAAGGTAAGTAAAATGGAAACTTATATATTATTTTTCAATTGAATATAATTTTTGAAATATACTTACTTCTGTAGCATAACAATGGCAGAAAAAATTAAGTGGTCAAGGATGCAAACCGAGCAACTAATTTCATTAGTTGAACAGAATGAATGCATATATGTATAATGTGAGGTCGAAAGGATATTTAGACCGGAACATTAAAGCTCGAGCCTTTAACAAAATTTGCGAAGAGATGAATATGCCAGGACTCGATTTAGCAGAATTGAAGAAAAAGTGGAAAAATTTGAGATCACAATATTTGGAGGAAGTTCGACAGATGCAGGCTTCCAGAAGAAGTGGATCGGGAATAATCGATGTTTATGCGCCAAAATTGTGGAGTTTCACGCAACCGAAGTTTCTTAAAGTGCATACAAAAATTAGGAGTGAGCAGAGTAGCATTGAGGTAACATATGTACACTTTTTACCACATCTTTTTGAAATAATTTCATATTTTATTTTGAAGGATCAATCTGAGATATTAGAAAGTTTGGGCACTGCATCAGATAGTCCATTACTAGATGTACATGATACATCTGTATTAACTACAACAACAACTGAAGATATTGTTTTAGTAAGTAAATTTGAAGTATACAAAATAAACGAAGTTATAAATTTACTTTTTCAAATTCGTTTATAGATCACCGATACGAGTAGCAGAAGCCCCAACAATGAGCCTAAAAGGAAACAAATGAAGGTATTAGTTATTATATTTTTAACATTAATATAGATACACTTATGCAAATGTAATCGTTTTATTTTTCAGAACAACCCTTATCTGCTAAAAAAGACAAAATTTTGTTTTTAAAATTTGTAATTATGGTAAAATGCTCAATCTTTTCGCAATGATCTGAAGGATATACATATGTTTACCATCTAATGCGCCTATACAATTATGGAATTGCCATCTAATGGCAAATTCATTTGCTATAGACTCCCATTCCATAGTACTGCTTGGAAACTAGAATAATAGAATTTTAGAAATGGAATTTTTTTAAGTGCGAATTGGAAATATATATATACCTTCACAAATTGACGCTTTAATCGTTTCCAAATAGCATCACATACATTTGGAATTATAGCACTAATAGACGCCTTAGATAACTTCGAATCAAAGTTCAAGCTCTGAAAAGTTTCACCTGTAAAAGTCTCTTCATGTACACTTTTTCTATTTATACACTCAATCTTTATTTACCAGTGGCGAGAAACCGCAAAGTTAACGACAGCTTTTCCGCTGGAGATATTGCTGCACGCATAACAGTCTCTTGCTTTCTAACATCATCATTTATAAGCGTAAGTATGAAATTGAATTGTGGCTCGGTCATTCGCAAGTAGTTTTTATAGCTCGTTTCGTCCGAAATTAACATCTCTTTTGTTAAAAATGCGTATGATCCTTTTTCCGAATTTGCTTCCCTCCACATTTTTACCCAATCCCGCTTTTTTCTCTTAATAGTTACATATAGCTGCAACTTCGTCACATATTTAAATAAGGCCTAATGAATAATGTTTATGAAATACCTTTAATAATACATTTTGGAAGTGCAATTCAATTACAAACCTTTGCATATCACATCCTTTTCACTATCATCAGAATCAATCTTAACGGCTTCTTCATAACACTCCAATATTTCCTGCATTAATTCAACTTTATCTGAATACTCCATTATCTGAAATATTAATAATTAGATGCATATGCGCGTAAGCAATATATATGTAGATGTTCATTTATCATGTCAAAATAAATTCACGTTTCGAGAACGGCTTCTCCGATGTCAAAACTATACAGGATGCTTCCGTAATCATGCAGAAGATTTATGTTTTCACAAATGTGGAAATAGGGGCGTGGAACCTCTAAATACCACCTAAATGACTCAACCGATTTAGATGAAATGTTGTGTGTGTATTCTAGAGAACTCGAGAATAGTTAAATTTACAATTCAGTACAGTTGACATCTGTTTTGAAATTGTTTATGTACCATCATGTCTATTATGGTAAACGTCGGATCCATAGCGGCGGAAATACACGCAATCCGCATTCAACTCACTTTTCCAATCAACACTATTATTAAAACCGACGGATGCACCGCAGTAATATTCTGTAACCTGTATTACCAATATTTTTTCTAAAACACAGCGTTCTCCATTTTGCGGTTTCCAAAATAAACATAAAACAAATGCAACAAAATAATTTTTTTTTTTCATAAAATTCCTTTCATATAATAAAACTTGAACCTTGACATGTATGTGAAACACTTCATCATTCAAACGAGCACCTCGTGAATTTTTACAAAGTTCGTTCCGTTTGAGGTAATTTTCGACCACTTCTTAGCACATATTAGGCGGTATTCCAGCTAAAACTTGATCAATGAAGCAGCACGGTCTTTTGAGTAGCCTCACTCAAAACAGCCCAACGGTGTCAAATTGCACGATCTCGATGGCCAATTGGCTTCACCAAGAGGAGAGATTACGTTGGTCAAAGTGGTGTTCTTCAATTGCAGGCCAAAAAAAGTCGGTTATCATACGTCTATAACGCTCCGAATTGACAGGCACAGTCTCGCCATTAACGTTTTCAAAGGAGTAAGGTTCAATCTCACCTTCGGACCAAAGATTGAACCCGATAGAAAGTTTTTTGGAGTGTAGCGGTATTCGATGATATTGATATCAATTTCTATAACAACCGCACCGTAAGTTCTGCGTTCTCCAGGTTAGATAAAATAAAAAGCGCAGCGAATGGCAAGACGAAATATCTCCTCCAGTCATCGCATTCGCGACTTGGCTCCCATGTCACTGCTGACAATCATAACTTCGAAGTTGTAGATAATTTTATCTATCTAAGAACCAGCACTAACCACACCAACAATGTCGCCCATAAATCCAACGCAAAATCACTCTTGCCGATTTTTGACTGAGAATGCAATTGAAAAGTTAAGTCCTCTCTCGCCGAACTGTTCTGACATATGGTGCGGAAGCCTGGACGATGTCCACATTCAATTAGCCGGCTTTAAGAGTTTTCGAGAGAAAAGTTTTGCCGAAGATTTATGGACATTTGCGCGTTAGCAAGAGCCACCACCGCAGACCAGAGAATGTAGTTATTCTACATTCTCTGCTCAAAGGTACTTCCAACAGAGAATGTTATTCTACATGCTCTGCTTAGACAAATTATAAGTTCTTTGGTGCATAGAACGACATCTCATTTCGATTACTTGCCGGTTTGTGTCTGCTCTATTCACATATAATTTCAATAGATGGCGCACGGAGAGTAAATATGAGATTTTCGCATTACTTTCAGATATTGTATGTTGACAAAAAATACATTTGTCAGTTGTGCAGATACTGGCTCGTTGGTCTAGGGGTATGATTTCCGCTTAGGGTGCGGGAGGTCCCGGGTTCAAATCCCGGACGAGCCCAAGTGAAGAAATATTTTATTTTACTTCCTTTATTTTAATTTTAGCTTATTTAATTTATATGTGAGTCACATGTTTTTTAATCACTTTACTGACCAGACCATGGTTTCCTCGTTGGAAGGCGGAAATGGGAGACATTAAGATTAAGATGGGTCGACTATGAGTCGAATTACCTTTCTAGTCTGATTGTATTTATCGTCGTGCCAGTGGTCATGCTGAATTTGTCGTTTTATGAAATTTTTCTTTTCGGGTTTCATTGCGAATTTCGTCCACGGGTCATGTGCGGAGCCCATGTATCAGCGTTTACTGAAATGTTGGAGTGCCTTTAGCCTTTACTATTTATTTATGTATCTATATAGTCGTATAACCTCCTAAGAAATTTTTTTCAAACTTTCATTAATTTAAAACTGAGAGCAAGAGTTCGCCGCATAAGAAGTAGCCGAGTTGATGCCAAGTTAATCCTCTAGAACTAGTTACATCGGGAAGAATGACCTGTAGGGGAGTTCAGAAGCGTTTATTGATTCGATTTATCGAATTGTTATCATACGAATTATTCCGCTTGCACTAAGTGATTTGGTAACTCATTTTTAACAACACTCGTTAGCTGGCATTTCCTTTTTCTTAAAATTAGGGATATGTCGCTTCACAGTTTAGCAAAACGTCAAAATATTCGAAAAGCCCAAAAGAGCAATGACGTAAACAAGCAAATTCAATTTTTAATAAATTCGTAATATTAACCTAAATATAATAACCAGTTCTTTGTCGATGACGTAAAAACTTCAAAATATTTGTCGCTTAATTAGTAAGTTATCGAGTAGTTAATGGCAACAACTGATCAATCGATAACGAATATCGTTAAAATATGCATAGTTTATAGTGAAATCGTTAAAATTGTCGCTAAGTTCTTTTAACGTTTCGGAAACGGTTTAAATATATTACTGAATCCCATCACAGGTGTCGAGTATCTCTACGATGTGTTTTACGAGAGCGGTGAACTTCTCAAAGGTGAGTTTGTGTTTCCACTGGCATTGTTGGCCTTTTACTGCCTCATTCCCAAGGCTTTTCATATGTAGCATGAGTTAGTGAATGGCATACTTATGTGAGTTTTCCACTGAAATTCCTCCTAAAAGGAAGGCATTTCCTTTTTTAACCTGTGCAAAGTTTTTGTGGTTGCTATACGTCATTTTGTGTGAGCATACTTCGAGATGAATGTTCTTCTTGGAAAAAAATACGAATACGCGCACACATAAACTTTTCGGAAAGATTATAGACGAAGAGTCGGGGTTTTTGATCAGATACGAACCAGCAATAGCGACAGTAGCAGCAAAGATGACTATATACGAAACTCTTTATCTCGTGAGAGCTCTCTGAAAATCCACATTTTTTATAATATTTTCCAACCGTGCCACTGAGATGAAAAAGTTCCGCTTTGGGATTTATGGAAATTTTTTGGGCATTTTTTGATATTAAAGAATTGTAAAAATAAATATTTTTGCACTTCTACAGCCGTGTTTGGAAAATATTTAACTTCAATAAATACAAACAAAATTTGTTCTTAATTTTAACATACAAATTTACCGTGTTTAATGAAAATTTATTGATAACCTAAAATGGTTTTCTGATGAAAAGTGATGCGTTTCATTATTGACTAAGTGGTACTAAGGCTTGTTTACCATCAGCTGTTCAAAATTCCTTCATTTGGCTTTGTTACCAGCCCAAAGAAAATAATCGAGGAACGCATTTATCTACATTTTTAGAGAGTTTCGTATCCAGTCATCTTTGGTAGTAGTGTGAAATGGGGGCGCATATGTAGAATGCTGTGGCCTAAAATATATACTAATTACCTGAGTAGTTGGACAATTATGTGCATCATAGCCTTCTCCTAAAAGATACGTGGCCACATTGGAATCACCATTTTTTCCGTAGGTTCGAACAATTTTTGGATGTAGTGCGGTTTTTAGGCGATCCATTTTAATAAATGCCTGACTTTTAACTAAAACAAAACATATTTGGCTGGACAGTCAAGTTTGATAAATGTCAAAATGCAAAATTCAAAACACTCTTTATACCAACATGACCCAACGATCTACAAACAATTTATATTTTATCCGAATGATGCCTATTTTCGTGATCTGTTGATATGTAATCCCTTTCCCGGAAAAGAGTATTGTACAAGTATATATTAATCCAAGCAAAAAGAAACCGCTCATCAAAACAATTTGTCATAATAAAATTAGTATCTGGCCCACTTCCTGGAAAAAAATTAATTTCAAGTAAATTGAACCATAATCTCATTTTGGTTGAAGGTAGTAGACCCAATTCCCGGTCAAGTTAGGCAAAAAAAACTATCTATGTCTCAAGTTTCAAGTAAATCGAGCAATAAATACCAATTTTTGGGATAGAGCGGACCAGGGCCACTTCACAAAAAAAAAACCCGAAAAAATTCTCGGGACTCCAATAAAACCATGCTGAAAACGGGAACAAAATATGCTCAGTGGTTTCGGAATCTATAAGTTACATACATACATACATTCATACATACGTCCGTTTTTTTTATACATATGTACATATGTATATGCAGAGAACGTAGAAGACATATGGTATATGAATGAACGATTACTTTCCGAACTCAAATTAAATTCAGCGATTTTGAATTTCAGGTTCAGCACATGCGCACACCGGCATATTTCGTTTGGAATTGTGAATAGCAAATTAGTCCAAATAGTGTTAACGTACTTTTTAAATTCAAATTGAATGTAAAAATACGATAGCATTATGGCAACTCTCTACTCTGACTGCGTCTGCTTGTAACAGTGGACTATACACGCAAAGAGTATTACACATTATAGCTCTCTTTAACTACGTAGTAAGAAAAGAAAAAAATAGCTTTTTCGTATTTAAGCGTTGCTCGCTTCAAATTTACTTGGAGTACAAATATCGCATTAGGTCGAATGCTCGCAACTGGCTCGTTGGTCTAGGGGTATGATTTCCGCTTAGGGTGCGGGAGGTCCCGGGTTCAAATCCCGGACGAGCCCAAGTGAAGTAACTTTTTTTTTTATACAAAAACCAAAAAATTTCAATTAAAATGGTACACAAAAATTTTGCGCGAAATATTTTTTTCCAAAATAGTACGAATCCAGCAGTCATCCATACAATTTTAATATCAATGCGTAGCATACTGCTGAATACCACTGCTACTACTTAGTGAGGACATAAATACTGTTACACACATTTTATGCTATAAAATAAAAAATAATGAATGTTTTTGGACCAATTTTTTCTTACATATTTATTGATATATATTGTATACAAAACAGCAGTATTCATTCGAAAAATCCCGCCTTCGGCCTTCACGCACGCCTTAAGTCGGACTGGCCAATCAGCAATAGCCGCACGCACCTCCTCCATTGGGAAATTGGCCACAGCACGAATCAAAGCTGTCTTAAGAGAATCAATGTTGGGGTATCTTTTGTGGCAAACCATGTCCTCTAAAACTGTCCACAATTTGTAATCCATCGGGTTCAAATCAGGACTGCCAGAGGGCCACTCTTCAGATGAAATGAATGCTGGTAAATTGTTTTGGAGCCAGATTTGGGTCGTTTTAGCTTTATGGGCCGGCGCAGAGTCTTGCTGAAAAGTCTATGATTGGTTTTGGAACATGGCATGGTTAAGTGGTCTTACAACAGCCTCCAAAATGGTTTCTTGGTAAACTTTGGCCAATGCTTTAACCCCTTGTTCGCAAACAGACATCCCACCAAACCATGACTGAAGCTGGGTGATGACCTTCTTCGACCCGTGGAATCAGTTCAGATGCTTCCTTAGATGACCGTGCATACACCCTATCATTTTGTTTATTAAATTTTTCCTGCACGGTAAAAATTTTTTCATCGGTAAACAAGATTTTTCTCTGCAAGTTATCAGCATGCTTCCCCAAAAGACGTTTGCATTTTACCACCCTATTTTTTTTTCAAAGCTGCAGTCAACAAATGTCCGGTACGGCGTTTGAAAGCCCCAAGTCCCAAGTCTTTTTTAATAATTCGACTCATGGCCATGATTTTCTGTTTTCGGAGCGGATTTCGCAGAATTCTTGAATTGACAGCTTTGATGACTTGCGGCGTTCGAACTGTGCGTGGACGGCCCGACCGGTGGCGGTCCTTAACATCCTCAGCCTCCTCAAACAGTTTTACGCACCGGTAGACGAACATGCGAATAATGCCGAGCGGACGGAGTGTTTTGAAAATATCAACTTTTTCCATTTCACACTTAAAAGGCGCTATAACAGCGATACGGTTTTCATTATCTGACCATTCCATGTTGAAAACTCACACAATTTAGAATTCCCGATACATATGGGAATTATGTGGTATGCTCAATTCTCCTATTGAAATGCGTGTGTTTAATGTTGTAACAGTATTTATGTCCCTACCAAGTATTCACCCATAGGCACAACGTCACGCTCATAGATGTTTTTTTTTTTTGGCGGACTTTTTACCAAAATCTGATATGTGTGCATCACCCTCCGAGATGCCTTTTTAGGGGATATTTTCCACACAAAATCTCATATTTGAACAAATCGGCTATATGGGGGATTATATAGCCCCGCGATTTCGGTTTCGATGATTTTCATGACCAATATACAATTTATAATATTTGTAGAAAATACTAAATTCAAGTTCCTAAATGCTTTTTTGACGGATCTGGACGGTTGTATAGGTGCATCTACCTACCAAATTTGGTTGAAATATCTCAAAAATTGTGTTCAAACAGACAAACGGACAGACGGACATGCCTATATCAATTAAGCTCGTGATTCTTATACGATCGGTATAAATTTCGGTGGGTTATCTCTTCGGATCAAAATTAATATATTATTTCATGTTTATGAAAAGTATTAAAAGTGGTGCTATTGTAAATGGGCTACGGGAAACCCCCAGGAAAATATATTCTTCAAGCTGTTAGGTAACTTCAGTCTAAACTTGAAAATTCAGCTACACTTGAAATGGAACAGTCAGTAAAACAGCGCCTGAAAATTTATTAATTAAATATAACATTTATTTCAGAATGCAAGCGAAAAAATGAAGAAGATGAGCCAACGAAGAAACCACAGTTTGAGTTTCCTTGAATTACTACCTTGCATTGGAACACATCTCATGATATTTATTTTCGCATTCGAAGTCTTCGGAGGATGAAGTGGAACTTGCAAATATGATGTCCAATATTTCGTTGACGATTTCCAAATCTCTAGCTAGACCTTATTCACGATTTTCAAATTGGCGCAATCTGTACAAAAAGTTCATATCAGTTAATATTTATTATTATTTATGGCTAATTTTATATTTTCTTTACCAAATATTATTCGGAAAAATTAATTTTGTTTTGCTTTTTGCTTAAAAATTTCACAAACAAACTTTTTTAATATTTATTGTTGTAAAGTAAATGCAATTTATAAGCCAGTTAAAAAAAATAAGCCAGCTGGATGTTCTTTTGCGAATCGGTTGCAAAAAAACGCATAATTTTCGATAAAATAATCGTATACTAGCAGTGGCTGTTGATGAGAAGCATACTTTTCTCGGCAAACACTGGTTTCGTAAGGTCCTAAGATCTGTTTGATCACACCATCGACTCACTTCGTAACAAGGACAGTCCAGCTGGTACAATGACGAATAGAGCTTGGTACTATATGTAAAATTAAGCCCAATGCGTTTACCAAACGAAAACGACTTATGTTTGACCACCACGTGTCATGAATGCACAATCACTACTGATTTACATACATATGTATATCATTGGCGCTTTGTATCCGTTGAAGCGATTTTCTGCCGACTGCTGATACTACAATAAATTACCATTCGATTTTATTTCAGGTAAGTTTTTTTATACATATCTACATATGTATGTATTTAGCTTTTTTTTCTCATTTTTTATTATTGTTAACACCATGTGATCTTCAATTTCGAAAATAAATACCGAAGAGATGAAAACTCCATTTTGGCGGCATTTGCGGCAACTGGCTCGTTGGTCTAGGGGTATGATTTCCGCTTAGGGTGCGGGAGGTCCCGGGTTCAAATCCCGGACGAGCCCAAGTGAAGACAGTTATTTTTTAAATTTCAAAATGGTTTAACGCAATTTTACCAAAAAACCAAGGCTGCTGAGAACAGGAAAACGATACAACAATTCTCGTGTTTTTTGTTTTTGCTTTTGAGTGTTAATTGTTAAAATCATATCAAAATTCTTTAGCTTTAAAATTGCAGAAGCTCTCTGATCCACCACTCATTTTTGGCTTAAATCATAATCACAAAATCAATACGATTTCAGACAAACAAAACATAAATGGAAATTAATATAAAAATAAATTAATTTTGTCAATCACGCTGTGCAATGCATGAAAAAAGGTTGAATTCGCTGTCTTGTTAAATTCGCTTTGGTTCCAACGTATTTTTTTTTGCTATAAAAAATGCAAAATTTAAAATTGAACGTCAGCTTACCTACCCCAAGGCGAATTCATTGCAGGTGAAGTTGGTAGATCAGCTGTTTTCTTCTTCTCTTGATTGCTCGCTTTAGAAAGTCAAACAAAGGAAAGATTGTAATGTTTACATTGAATTTCTAATTGTGGGTGCGAAAAGTTGTGCTTACAGTTCTGAATTAAAAGATTTAACAATGAAGAAAGAAAATAAAATGAAGATTTGCGCTGTTGTGTTGTGATTTGTTCCCTTAAAAAGCTAGACGCATTTGCAGACAAAAAAAGGCCGAAATGTATGAGTAAGAAGAGCTTGAGAAGCTGGCCGTTCAAGTGTAATGCTCGAAAATTCTTTGCGAAGATGCGATGACTTACAGAAGGTTTTAAGACCAGAGCAAACTCATGCAGGGACCATGGAGATAATCTGGTGACAGAAGTCTAGAGCATAATTTGTGTATGGAGGGAACACTTCTCCAACCTGCTCAATGGCAGTGAAAGTGAAAATCCCGGAGATGGCGCACCCGAAGCCCTAATCGATGACGATGGTAGAGAAGTGCCATCATCCGACTATGAAGAAGTTCAAATAGCGATTGCCTGCTTAAAAAATTACAAAACGACTGCTGGCTTACCGGCAAAGAACTGACAAGGAGCAGCTACTTTGCAGAATATGGTCGGACGAAAGCATGCCTGACGAATGGAACCTAAATGTTCTCTGCCCAATCCAAACAAAGGGAGACCCCACGGTCTGTGCCAATTGACTTGGGATAAGTCTCCTTATTATCACATATAAAGTCCTAAAGCCCAACGCCAACAAACTGATTGGACTTTAGCAGTGTGTCTTTAGAACTGGTAAATTCAACATTGATCAGATGCGCAAAATCTTGGAGAATACCCGAGCGAAGAGAATCGATACACACCACATTTCCATCCATTTTAAAGCTGCCTTCGACAGCACGATAAGGAACACCCTCTACGCCGCTATGTCTAAATTTTATATCTCCACAAAACTCATACGACTATGCAAACTGAACCTGGATAATACCAGAAGCGCACTCGGAATTGGGTGGACCTCTCCGAGCAGTGATGGAGTGATAAGCTGCAAATCAAGAGACAACGACCATCCTGGCAAGGTCATGTCGTCCGAATGGATGAATGCGCTCCAGCTTTGAATATATTCGATGGAGAAGCCGCTGGTGTAAGAGGAAGACCTCCATTTCGCTGGAAGGATCAGGTGGAGAGCGACCTGGTATAGAACGGCAAAGAGAAAAAACGAGTAGCGCGCTATTGTTGATGCAGCTATAATCGCGTAAGCGGTGCCTACGCCAAAGAAGACTTCCTTCACTTGCAAGCCTGGTGGCAAAGATTGCTTAATCTTCTCTGCCTTTTTTATGTCCTGCACCACTATTAAAATAACCGAGTGCAGCGAATCTTGAGCTTGGTTTTAGAGCGATTCTTCTTAATTTTGTCAACAAACGCATCTGGGCGACGTGCGTTGTTAAGAAAATCACATCTCTCATTTTGCGCTTTACACACTTTTATTGCAAATGAACCAATGTATATATAGCTCTTTTCATGTTAATCTTGATTTTTGTTTGCACTTCCTTTAGTGAGTGACAACAGACTTGGAAAGAAAATTTCAGCTTACCGTCGCTTTTGGAACTGCTTCTGTGAGCTGCACTGAATTGTTGTTGTTTTTTGCTGTCTCATACTTAACTTTCGACACATTACAGCACATTTAGCGAGTGTTTAAAATGAAAATGAAAGTCATACCGTTATTTTAACAATTTTCATAAGTATAATTTTTATTAATTTAATTCCATAAACTCGCAATGGATAGATAGATTGGGGAAAATTGGTGTTTAGTATAACATATGTGAATTATATAACATAATTAAATATATAGAGGGTAGGGAAAAACGTACACTACTACATACAATAAAATTTATATATTTCAAAAGAGAAAAAAAACTTTTGCGCTTACTACACCTACACAACTGTACTATGTAAATGAATATAATTCAAATATAAATTATATATATGATAGATAGATATAATGCATTTTTTGTAGTTGTTTTAACAATTTTTTCAATTTCCTTTATGCAGGTTAACACAAAATGCAATAAATGTTTTATTCATTGTTACATACATGCATAAATTATATAACATAATAATAATAATAATACACAATACATAATGGGTAAATATTAACATAAATATATGGTTTTGGTAGTACATATATATATTTATATGTATATATTTTGTGTTAATAAAATTAAAGATTTAATGCGATTATGTATATGTATGTATGTAAGCAATTAATTATTTCGCTTAACATTTTCGTAGAAGACGCAACAAAAACAAACAAACAAATTAGCTTGTTGACAGAAACAATTATTAATATTAAAAAAAAACACGAGAATGGCAAAAATATGTTTTTTTTTTGTTTTAGAAGGAGTATATCGGCTTGGCCGTTTTTTTTTTTTGTGGAAAAAAAATTATTAATAATTTATGGCCATTGGTTTAACGCTGACTACAAAATATATTACAAGTAAATTGCCAAATTTAGGGGTTTTTCACGAATTTTAACACAAAAGTCGTGTATAAAATAAAATAATTTTTATTTTATTAATTTTGTTTTACATTTTCAAATATTTTCTTTCTTTTCAAAATATGGTTTACAAACAATTAATATTTGCAATGACACGCACTAGGCAAACACATACTGTAAATGTGGGCGCTTATTTTTGAGTTTCAAATTTAATTTTTTAACTAACGGTTATTTGGGATATAACATTGTATTTTGGCAATTTTTGAATTATTTTCGAATACATCATATGATGAGCAAAATTTTGAGTACAATTTTTATTTAGCAAATACATATGTAAATATCATAAGATTTCTTCGATATATGCCTATGTATGTATGTGTGTGTATGCATTATGTATGCGTGAAATGTGACCAGTTGCTAAATATCCAATTCGAATCGTCGCAAATGCTTTTGAATCGCACTTGTCGGTCTTCTAGATATTGCTGCTGTTGTAGTCATTGTTGTTGTTGTTGTTTTTGTATTGGGGGACGACGGTGGCGGCATCGGCGGCGGCGGTGGCGTTGCTTTCGTTCTCATTTTCGTTGTTTGGCACATATTCGGCTGCTCAACATCACTTCCGCTCGTATCGGAAGTGGGCGAGCAATGGTTGTTGTGTTCGTGTGAACGCCTATCCGCCAACATGACGCATGTTGTTGTTGTAGATGTTTTGTTGTATGCTTTTCTGCCGTTGCTGCTGTTGCTGCTATTGTTGTTGTTGTTATTGTTGTTTTTGTTATTGCTTTTATTGAATCTACGCCGCATGTTACCGCTAAGTGTTGCATACTGCTGTTGTTCCTTACGCTTTTCATCACCAACATCATCGTCATCATCATCATCATCATCATCTTCAGCATCGCCATCATTAGCTGCGCCATTCTGGCTGTTTTTGTCATCATCATCATTGTTATCAACTTCATCGTCACTGTAAGCGGCAGTTGTTGTTTGACGAGTAAATTTATTAGCGCAACTATTTGTTGTTGTTGTTGTTGTTGCATTATCTTTTGCATTTCTTGCTGCTGCTGCTGCTGCTATTGTTGTTGTTGATTTGCGTACAAAATCCGTAAAACTACTCAAATTAATGGCATTACGCTCGGCCACACTCATGTAGCCAACAGTTTTTGCTGTTGTTTTCATTGTTGCTGTTGTGTTTGTTGTAGGTGTTGCGCCAGTATTGCACATTGGTGTTGTTGTCGCAACTACGCTGTCATTTTTATTCAGCTTTGCCATCATTAAGTTTGTTAAGCTTTGAGCGCTGCTGTTGCTGTTGCAGTTTCTGCTGCTGCTGCTGCTTCTGCTGCTGGTGTTGTTGTTGTTGTTGTTGCTACTATAATTAATTGCACTAACACTATTTACACTGTTATTGCTACTACTTGCAACAATACTACTTGTTGCATGCATATTTCTATTAGTATTACTAAAATTAGATATATTTCGGTTTTTATTGTTGTCGTTGTTGTTGTTGTTATGGTTACAGTTATGGTTATGATTAATATAATTATGATTATAAATATGTTTATTAGCACTAGAAATCTTTGGTTGCTCCACTGGTTTTGTTCTTGTTAATAATGTTGTTGTTGTTGTTGTTGTTGGCATTGTTGTTGATGATTGTGAATTGGTTTTGGCTACTGCGCTACTCGCATTCATTACACTCTCTTGCGTGTTGCTCGTATTTGCTGTAGCTATTTTTGACTTGTGACTATTAGAGGAATTTGCGCTCTCCGCAGCAATATCAACAACATTTATTGCGGCATCAGCAACTAGTCGCTTTTGTTGATTTTGTTCTCTTTGTTGTTGTTGCCTAACATTCTCATCATTCTGTGGCAACACCAACGCAATGCCTGCTGCTGTTGTTGCTTGTTGTGGCATTTTGTTGGCGATCGGCGCATTGTTGGATGATGCTGGTGATGAAATCGTTGTTGTTGTTGTTCTTGTTGTTGTTGTTGTTGCAGCAATTGCTGGTGCCTGCTGCATGCCGCTGGCTGCATTCTCAGTGCATTGTCGTGAGGTTGTTCTCAATTTCTTGCCGAAAGTGGAAGATTTTACACCTATTTTATGTTTTTGGAGGTGAGATAAAAAGTTGAGTGTTTTGATAAAAAAAAAATATTTTAAATATTATTATTACTAATTTGAATATAATATAATTTTTTTCTTTCAGTTAGAGAAAGCAATGTAGACAATGACCAGTTATTCATGCAGATTAGTGATTTGTTAAATTGAAAGTGAGGTGAGGAGCAGACAAGTCGAAAAAAATAAAAAAATATTTTAATAAATGAAAATTTAATGAAATAGTTACAGTGATTGTGAAGTATTTTTTTTTTTACAAACTGTAAAATTGAAACATTTTTCAACAATAGTAGCATTGAAATTCAATAACAATTCACTCATGCGTTACCCCAAAAATGTCGTAACCCAGAAAAGTAAATTTTTTCAGTTAGCCACGATATGTATACAGAAATGTGTGTTACTTAAAAATTTCCAAATATATGTATGTATGTATGTATGCACATATGCCCTGCAAATATTTGTGGACCATATGGTCCATTGGCGTACCCACAAATATACTGCCCTGTGGGAAGTAAAGGACCAATTCATGTTTTTACACGAGCTTAATAGTTAAATTTAAAAAAAAATCTTCGTGTTATACCGATCCCAATCACTACACGAAGTTACAATTGCACAAGAAGTTCTATACTCGTAAAGAGAAAATGTGTGTGGATTGAAACTGAGTCAGTTTCGTTTCGCTGTTGAGCTCTGCTGGTACGGCGTGCAGAATTTATTATTATTTCTATGAAAAATACGTAGAACAAAAGTCGCAAACTAATAGATATATATATTTATTAACAATAAATTATTAATATTAATATAAATTTACACCATAAATAATATGTTTTAATAGCTTTTCACCAAAGCAGATGGTATTCGAAACTAAAAAGTATGTTCGAATGTAATTTTTCGCATATACTCCAATTTATAATCTCCTGTAGGTACTACATGCAGTACTCGAGTGTTATGATGGATTATATGTTCCAGCCCAAGGACATCACAATGTTAATTGGACCAGATTTTTTGTATGGATTGTGGTAGGTTTTGGATAACCCTATTGCCTGCGTGGAGTGCATATATATTTCACGCGTGCATGGAGTATTCGCCTTGTTTGCAGGGTCTTCTACCACCATTGCATATTAAAAATTAGTCGAAATTTGGCGTACGGAAAATGATCTATTTTTTTACTATTTCTATAAAATATTTCAGTATATTTAGCACGAAATCAATCAAACTTAAGCTTAGTTGCTTAAATATTGCCATTTTTGTGTTATATTGTACAGGGTTATCAATTTTGCGGTTTCCAAAATAAACGTAAATAAAATGCTTTTAAAATCCAAAAAAAGTCAAGTAACGTTTTCATGAAGTAAGGTCTAATCACACCTCCGCATCGAGGTCCCCGCCAGACAGTAAGTTTTTTTTTTGGGTGTAATGACCTCTCTGTAATTATTTGTGATTTCTCGGAGCCGCAAATGCGACAATTTTTCTTATTTACGCATCTAACGAGTGAGGAGTGTGCCTCGTCGCTAATATAAATTTTGTTGAAAAATTCGCGGTGTACTGCTTGTTGCTCAAGCGCCCAATCGACGTAAGTACGAATGGTGAAACATACTTCAGTTGTTATGTAAGCTGGAAATAGGTGTAAGTGCAAGTGCAAAATACGCCATAATGTACCGTCAGAAAGTCCCAGTTCTAGAGAACGTCGAGAAATAGACATACTCGAGCCTTCGGCTACTCTTTCACTTATATATATATATATATATTTGAGGTGGAACGAGCAAAACGATGATGTACAGGTCTTACAATATCTGTAACCGATCCAGTCTCTTCAAATTTCTTTAAAATTTTACCAATTGCTTGAGTAGTTGAACAATTAGGAGCACCATAATCTCATCTTAAATCACAAACCGTGAAAATCACCATTTTTGCTGTAGGTTTCAAAGACTTTAACGCAATGTGCGGTTGTTGAGCGATCCATTTTCATAAATGCCTGACTTTAAACTAAACCAAAACCCGTTTGTGTTGACAGTTAAGTTTGACAGATGTCAAAATACAGCAAATAAATAAATGGATAACTCTAGTATTCTAATGATATTTTTTCAGTCTACCCTCCGCAGTTGTATAGAGATGTTTTTATTTTTAACATAATTTAGAAGAGACCCATTACTACTTAGTGAACTTAAGGGCGTATTCTAGTCCAGAATTTAAAAAAATTAAATTTTTTGTTGCATATTTTCGAAGTTTAACTATTTAAAAATATGTATTCAAATTATTTTCGGAGATACAGGTAAATGCGCTTTCTCGGAACTGCCTTTTTCAAAGCGATAACCACGATTTCTCAAGTTCGACTGGACCGATTTACATGAAATTTTTGAGACTCCTCTTTAAAGACTTCTCTTTGTCTGGACCTACGCAAATTTCAATTTGTACTATTTTCAATTATTACTTATTTTCGAAAAGTCAAAAAAAGGGTTAAATTTTTCTTTTCAAAACAGTTGCCATTTTGCGAAAAAAATTTTTCGGCTTTTCCGTAGTTCCAGACATTGCGAGATTAATAATATTTTTTTTCAGATTGCTAGAAGGGCTGAAATCGAGGGTATGGTCACGTGAAAATTTTTAACGAGCCCCAACTTGATCAGATGTTAATTCATGGAATTAAAAAAAAAATTTTTTTTCTATTTTTCTCATGTTAAAAAAAAAATAAACGGCTTATTTGATTTTAAGTTTATCCCGTAGGAGCGCCACTCGGTCGGTTGGACAGCAGGTGGCTAATGCAGGGTTCGTCTTTAAACAAAAATTGTGCTAAATAAAGTTTTGAATTCGTATAAACTGAAATGGTCTATTGATTGAGATCATCGAAGTCCTCAGAATGGACTTCATTTGCTTTGAGCAACGCTTACATCATATCGCTCATCAGCTTACTAATCACCAAATTTTCCTCATTACCTAGGTTTAGGTTTTTATGTTTCAATTCATTTCAAGAAAGATAACATTTTCAAGCAAATCAAACCATAAATACGATTCTTCAGATATATTTTTCAGGCCCTCTTCCCGGAAATAGAGTCTTCTTATTATTTTACCTACAAAAAATTAGAAAAGCCAGTTCATATCTTTTTGCGCTAAGTTTTTTCTAAATAATCTCAACACCATTGGAATTTCATTATATTATGTATTAATGCAATTAACCGGTGATCCATTTCGAGGTTCCCTACTTTTTAACCGAAAAAACACAGAAAAATCAACTTTAATGGGGAATGTTTATTATCATTCGAAAGAACATTCCTTGGCATTTATTCTTTTAAGATTATCTCTTTCGAATGTTGGCCGCAGCTTCGTCTCAGATGGGCCATCCGCTGAGTCTCATTTTCGATGGCTCCTTTGAGCATTTCCACTGGTAACTGGCGAATGACACGCGTGATGTTTTGCTTCAAGGCCTGAAACGAAGCTGGATTGTCCGAATAGACTTTAGACTTTACATATTCCCAAAGGAAAAAATCTGACGGTGTGATATCACACGATCTTGGTGGCCGATTCACCGGCCCAAAACGTGATATTATTTGCTCACTGAAATGTTCTCTCAAAAAATCCATTGATTGATGCGATATGTGGGAAGTGACGCCCTCTTTTTGAAACCAAATGTCGCGGAGATCACGAGCTAAAATTTCAGGCATCAAATAGCGCGATAACGGTTGCGATTGATGATTACCGGCATCATTTTTGAAGAAATATGGACCGGTGAGTCCACCGGCCCACAAACCACATCAAACCGTTGTTTTTCCTGGATGAAATGGCAGAAATGGGCCTCATCGCTGAAAAAAAATTTGGCTCGAAAACGTCGGATCTTATTGGAACTTTTTAAGAGCCATAGAGCGAAGCGATGTCGCTTAGAAAGGTCGAGCGGCTTCAGTTCTTGCATAAGCTGTATTTTATACGCTTTCATTTTAAGTCCGAGTTGCTGCGAACGGCGCCGAATCGACTCACCACGGTACACTCTTAGCTACGGCCGCTATATATGCTTCACTACGTGCTGGACGTGGTCTATTCGGTCGAATATTATCCAAAAATGAATGGTGGGTCTCAAGATGGGTGATGGTGATGTTGCGAATTGTACGCTCAGTGCGCTGATTATGTTGACCATAAGTTGAGCAAAACGCGCGAAACATATTCTTTACAGAACGTGAATTTTCGTAATTAATTTGAATGATTTGTAATCGGTGTTCAGGCGTAAGTCTTTCTATGATGAAGTGCCCAACAATACTGAACAAAAATAACATGACATCATGACACGACTCACGCGTGATCTGTCAATAGAAAGCTATTGAAAAAAGTACCTCTACTTGGATCACCCTTTAGGATTGAATTGATGATGATAATTAGATTTTTTTTGCATATTTTACACTAAAAGCATGCTTTAGAAATAAGTTCGACTCAAAACTGAAGTAGTATTTTATGGTTTTGACTTAGAATGGGAAATATGGTACGAAATCTGATAATTTCCATCTGCTGTTAGAAAAAAGTGTGTTGACTGCATAGTTGAGCTTTCTGGGCATGCTATTTTCGATATAGTTTTCAACTAGCTGTTACACTGGTAATAGCGTTTATTTTTGTCTTGTTTTCAATATTTTTAATTTAGTTCTTCGTAAACTTTTTACAGTAGAGACTTACAAAAAAAATAAAACTTGATTATTTCTGCGTCATTGTGATACGATTTGTAAAGAAAAATATAACTATAAATATTCGGTGAATAGTTTGAAGAGAACAAACGCCACCCAAAGAAAAAAACAGAGAGACACACAAAAGAGCGTGGAATAAGTCGAGAGTGTATTTACATAGCAAAAAGTGTACACAGAAGCACAGAATGAGTATTCAACAACACAAAATATAGAGTAGATCAAAGATGCATTAAAACTAGTAGTAGACAAAGACAGTACGATTAATAAAAAAATAGTGACAGAGCTAGAGATATAGTGAGACAGTGGTATGCTATTGAATGCCTTTACCTTCAAAACTCAGCCTACTTTGAAAATAGTGCAAATTACTTTGCTTATAACAGGGCTCATATGTATAGAAATTGGCATTTAATTCATCATTATCACCAACATCATTATTATTATCATTATACAGATTGAGATCACTAACAATTCCTTTATGCACGTCAGCACCAATATTTTCAGATTTCTCACAAAAGGATACACTTGGAGCAAATCCTTTGGTAACTGACATGGATTTAGCTGGTTCCACAACTGGAATTGATGGATTTGTAGTTGTTGTTGTTGTTTTTACACGTTCAATATCACGTAGTGAAACTGTGCATATAGTTGGTTGTGGTGATGGTGGTGGCGGTGACGGTGTTGGTGTGGCATTTTGTGTTGACATCAAAGGCACCGATACCACATTCTCTACAAACGCTGCATTCGCATCATCGGCAAGCTCATGAAACATGCCATTCGCATGCGATTTTCGCTATTCGTGTGTTATTTATGTGGAATTATCATTATTGGGTTTTGATTGTTTGTGGCAGAGTAAAATTGTAAATAAATAAAAAAATAATAACAATAATAATAGCAACATGAATTGAGTTGAATTAGTAAATATTAAAAAATTAGTTACAATCGCTTGCAAAAAAAAAAAAAATTATTTTCAAATAGATAATTGAAAAATAAAATAAAAAATTTTAAGAAATATAGAAATTCGTGTTCCCAAATATTTTCAAAATTTACAGTTTATGCACAAATGTGTGTGTTTTTTTTGTACAATATAGAGTGGCTTACCTCGCTGTCTTCGCATGCGACACCATCATCCTTGGCTGAACAAAGACCTTGCACGAATTTCGAATCTGCTGCCGTATCTTCAGCGGCTAAATGTGCACGAAATTGTTTATTTCTGTAAAATTAATAACAGATGAAAAAAACTCATTTAAAATAATTTATTTTTTAATTTAATTTAAATATTAAAAATTTATTTTTAATTTTTTATTATTTTATTTATTTTGTATTTTTAATTATTTATATTTTTTTATTTTTAATTAATTAATTAAATTTTTTATTCATACCTCAACTCCAGCTGTTGCATTTGTTGTAGATGTTTCAACTTTTGTGTTGTACTGCGTAACTTTTCCTCCAATGTAGCATTCTCAACGCATTTTATAGAGAATTTTTCGGAAAAAGACAAGATTTCTTGACGCAATTCTTCTAGTTCCTCTCTGGAAAATTTGTATAGAAAAAATCATAATTTTAGTTACATCTAAACCATCATAAAATAAGTATAGTAAATTAGCACCAGAAGAGTGTTAGGATCAACATTTCGGCTTAGAAAATTACTATCTTGGCAACCCATTGCTTCTAGGCTACACAGGATGAAGATTCACTAAAACACCTGGTCAACACATATTTTCCGAGATGTTCAGATAACATACCTACCATCATAAAATAAAAAATAAAATAATTTAGATGATCAACGGCTTGGGACCATTTAAATTCCTAGGGACAGAGGGTTTAAGTCTAACTTAACCTAACGCTAAAGATAGAAAGAGCTTTGGAACATGAGTAAGATACCGTGAGCATTCACCATGTGTTGTTCTCATCTGGATAAAAAGTTTACTGATCTACAGAAGCAATAAAACAGAGTGGAATGAAGGCAGATACGAGATTTTCATTAGATTCAACGGTATGAAACTAATGATTAAAGAACACACCAAGTACGTCAAAGTGATTTTGGACTGCACGCTGTTGCAAAAGCTCAATTTAGATGAAAGAGGGTAGTAGTATCCTTTATGTACGTAAGAAGTTGCTACGCTGTAGGTGGGGCGATAATCTGAGCTCAAACATTGGTGTTACATAGTGGCAGTCAAGTCAATCTCACTCTATGGTACTTTAGTTGGTAGACTGTGGTCAGAAAAATCTCTTACAGAAAATCATTGGAGCGGATACAGCTGCTCGGCCCGCACTTAATATGGGAAAGATGCTTTCAGTCTATAATATAAGAGAGTGGATGGTGCAAAAGCGTCCAGTCTAAAAATGGAATGTACAAAATTCACACGAAAAGATCAAAAATGGCCGACGGTGTGCGTTTGGACACTATTGCCCTAAACTTCCGGTCAGACGGAACCTATACCGCATGCAAAAGCCTTAGAAAAATCGAAACTTACATACGTTGATAGCCAAGCGGTAATTAAAGCCTTAATCTCACAGCGTATTGCGTCAGCTAAAGTTCTTAGAAACAGTGAGCAGGGGATAGGGGGGCCGCAGTGAAACAACTTGATAAAAGGAATCATAAACCATAACCTGTTCATTATATACAGTTATATGTACCGAAAATATAGGGAGATAGCCATTAGTGAAACATTAGAGAACCTTCTCAGTTTCAGTTTCATTCCGGTTTTATCAAGAACATGACTCCATCTTTGAGCTTTCCGGTTCAGAGAATTAAAAGAAGTTTCAAAGCCAGACTCAGGGCGCTGTCAAAAGCTTTTATGTCCTATATGACGACTACGATACCAAATCATTGGGTCCACTTAATGCTTATTGTTGCAGCTGTCAATTGCGCTCGCTTTACTACCACATTAAAGGGTATATTTTTTAAAAGAAAGCTGTCTCTATCGGAAATTCGACTAATTCGTGAAGAACTTCAACAAAATTCAAAAAGTGAGAACGGAGAATAGTCTTTAAGGACCGAATTTCTTTGAGTTCTCTTATTAACGGGATCAGGAGTCGGTGAGGAGATCCTCGACTACTACACCAAGGTAATGAAATATGCTAACAAATACCTCTCAGAATATTTCGACTAGAAGATAGTTTTTGGAAGCTGTCCCCATCGTTTTTCAAAAAAAAGGTGGTTTTCACGACAATTTTCTACCGATGACAATTTTCTGATGTTCTCGTCTAGCTGAAAATAACTGTACGCTAAAGGAGAGAACAAAGTCCGGAATCTTCTACTGTACAAAGAGACAAGCTCCACCTCATTGGGGTTACCAGTTGATGGTAAAGTCGTAAAAAAACAAACTGGAAAACTAGTCTTTAGGAATTAAAGACTCATTTTTAGGAAATTAAAGAATTTCCTTAAGGAGATTGAATACATTTAACTCGTTCTAAAAATAATATCTTCTTGGTTTTTCATTGGACTGAATTTTTATATAATGGTTCCAAAACTTTACACACAACCGAGGGAGATCTGCCGTCTTATTTTATCTCGTCCCAAACAGATGTCTGTTGGCTACCCAAAGGAAACTTGGTCTAAGACTGGATGATGTGAGCTGCATGAATCGAAAGAATTGTTTCTGGGCACTCCCATATGAATGGCAGCCGAAAACAACCTTATTCAATGCATTTCTTTTCTCTATACCAACTGAATCGTATTTTTTTATCGGTGGGATTTTTGTTTCGACTTGACCAAAATTTGATCTTTTTGCATTTTGTAGCTGTCAATTCCAGAGATGCTTGTATCAATTTTGACTTACTCATTAGCTTTGGCAGTGTAGGCCGAATGTTCGCCCTTTTGGAATTGTTTTAAGAATTCTTGCTTGAAACGGGCCACCTCACGCTGTACTTCGCTTTGATGAGCCTTGCGCATGGCGTCCAATGCGGCCAAGGTAGCCTAGGGCAAAGAAAAAAATAATTTTTTTTTGAGTCATTTTTAATTTAATAATATAAAAGAATGCTACGCACTTGCGTTTCCTCGGCGAGGGCAGTCTCCTTTTCCAATAGCAAGCGCTCAATTTCTTGGCGATGTTTTTCCTCTAAATCGGCCACAATGCGACGATGTGATGATTCCATGGCTGAAAGACCCTTCTCGCAGAGAGTCTAGAAGAGAAAAAGAATTAAATTTAATACATTTTTTAGGGCTAGAGTTTATTTGAAATATATATATACTCACCCTAAGCTGCTCGATTTCTGCCTGATAGCGTTGTCTGAAACTCGCATCGTCGCTGGGTACCTTGCTGAAGTCCGGCGAGTGCGCTAATAATTGATCGCGATAGGTATCTTGTAGGCACTCCAATTGCTTGCTGTGCTCCAGTTCTAACATGTCCAAGCGACGCTCAAAACGTCTGCTCTTCTCCTTCTCTTTATTCAATTCGGACTGTAAATAGTCACGCTCTTGCAACAACACCGCATACTCTTCATCTTGACGAGTACATTTCTCCACCAACGCATTACTCTGCTCTTCGTGAGCGTGTGCTTTCTCTGTTTGCTCTTCAAGACGTTGCAACAGTGACAAATTATCGCCTTGCTTGCCACGTAACTCTTGTTCTTTGGTTTGCAATTTGCCTGTGACGCTCGTCAGCTCTTTTACGCGCTGTTCCAGCAATTCTTTGCTCTTCTGGAGTTCAGCGCTGATCGCGTCCTTTTCGGCCTCGATTTTCTTAAAGCTGTTGCGTTGGTTCTCGAGTTGTTGCACGTAGATGCTTTTGTCTTTGGCGTGTTCCTGCTGCAGCTGTAGCAGTTCGCATTCATGTTGTTGCTGTAGGCGCAGCAATTTCTCATGCACTTGCCGACAATGCTGGCAGGGTGTGTTGAGTGCGCGGTGTATTTCTTGGCAGAGCTGATCGGCGCGTTGCCGCAGATCACCGCATTTGTGGCATACATCTTGTAAACTCTCGATGGACACCGTTGAGCGTGGTATGGACGTGGTGGAAGCCGAAGCTTCACATTGTAAGGCGATTAGTGAATCCTCCAGTTGACTGAGGAATGTTGAGATTTCTGATAAAACTTGACGATCATTTAAGAAATCAATAGTGTGTTGCTTGTAGATAAACTCAAAATCTGCATCAGCAAGTATATCGGCCGGATTGTTGATCTGTAGATCATTGGAGAGTTCCTCAAATAGGCTCTCGTAGCGTTGAAGTGCGATAATACCCATTTTGTTTGGCTGGCACACGCGCTGTGTGTGTTCGACGTTCTCTTTAGCCAGCTGTTGTTCCACGTAGTCACCACGCAGTACGATTATGCGTGCATCAACAAGTGCCTTGTGCGCAATTATATCTGCGAAATCGACGAGCAACTGCCGGCCCTCTGAAATTTTGCGTTCTTGTTCCAGCTGCAGGCGCCATTGACCGCGCTTCATCTTTTGTATGGCCTCCTTGTAGCATTGTGTGAGCTGGGCAACTGCCAATTCCATTTCCTTACGCAACGCATCGTGTACAGCGTCTGCAAACTTCTCAAATGAGAGCCGTTCTTCGGCTGTGAGTGTGTAGCCGAAAGAGGGCGTGAGCGATTGCTCAAAACGGTCGGCATTACGTAACATAATATGCGTAATCTCCGACTGCACCAGCTCGGCGTTGACAGTCTCTTGTGCCTGACGCCAGGCCTCCTGTACGGCACCCTGCACCAAATCGTTTGACGAGATATAGCTTAAAGTTTCTGCTGCGAGACCGCTGGCTAAATTTTCCATGGCATTGTTTTTGTAACGCTTCACGATTAGATTGATTTCGTTCTGTTGTCGCAGCAAATCCTCCATAATATTCTGATCGACTGGATCAAATGTTTCTTTGCTGCTCGTGGTCACCTTACGACAGTTTGATAACATCAAACGACGCGCTAATACGCCCGCCAATATGTCGAGCGTGCCACTAGACTTGAGCGCACACTTGCCACTCAATTTCGCCTTCAGCATCGTCATTAAATGCGAAGTCTCTGATACTTCCGTGCGAGTTTGGCGTTCACAGAAGAGTTCGGGATTTTCCGCGCGCATAACTGAGTCACGCAATTTGCCGAAACACACGCTCTCGAATGCCACACGCTCCGCTAAGAGTTCCATATTTTTACGTTCAGTCAATTCGTTGCGCTCGCGCAAGACGCGCCGTTGCTTGAGTAGTTCAGCGAGCTTGTTGCGCAGTTGTGACTCCAGTTGGGTGAGCGCAATCTTTACAGGATTTGTGTCTGGTAAAAGCATTACATTTGGCACGGTAAATTTATCACCACTGCTGCCGCTGATGACGCAAGTTTCACAAGATTCGCGTATTAGTTTGACAACCTCGATGAGGCAACGTTCCACATAACGATACGAATCCTTCCGATCCGTAATGGGTGAAACCGAACGACGGCTGTGTGAGGAGCGCAAGTTTTGTAGGTGATGTAGACTTTTTTCCACACGATCTCGACTCGTTACCAACACGCTTTCGAGACAACGTAGCCGATCTAGTAAATGTTCGGAGACTTTCGAGGCGTTACGCGTTATACCATCAATTGTGGGTGTGCTGCAGGATGGTGTTGGCGTAGATGACGAACTTATTGAGCCCGCAGCTGATGTATCATCCAAGCGTTTTTCTAAATCATTCAGACGCAACATGAATTGCAGTGGGTCGCTATTGCTGGCATTGCTCTCAAGTGAGCGTCTGCGCGATGACGATTTCTTCGCAACCGGTCGGAGTGGTTCTGAGCTGCTACCATTTGTTTGCCTCTCCATTTCATCGATTTTCACCTCCAGTTCGCATACCTTCAGCTCCAGTTCTTTGGGTATGCTCAGTTGCTCTTTGCCTTTGAGTGAAAGCGATCGCCTACGCTCAGATTTCGCCATTTTCTGCTTCAGCGTGCGTACTTGTCGCTCTGAACTACTGTACTTGAGGGTCAAATCCTGTATGCGTGCGGCCATCATCTGCACTTGTGCACGATCTTCAATCTCTTTACGTTCTAGATCTTGCTTGAGCGCCGCATAGGATATTTCCAACGAATCAAATTGGTTTTGTGACTCTTTAAGCTCACGCTTCATTGCTCTTATTTCGTTTACGGCCTTTTCAAATCGATTGCGCAACTCATTGTACTCATCTGCAAGGGTATCGCGCTCCAACGCAAACGGATCTATATCACCGATCTGAGTAAGATCGCTCAAAGAGTCCATACGCTTTAGTTTGCCCCGATTCAATGGACTGAAACTTTGCAAGCTACTGCCTTCCAGTTCATGCACACGCTTATAGAGCGTCTCATTCTCATCGATGCCACGCGCCAAACGGTCTTCAAGATCTTTTATCTTCTTCTGGCTCTCTTCTAGTTCGTCCGTTAAGCGCTCTACAATATGCTCGGCATTACGTTTGGTCTCATCCAACTGTGCCGTGAGATTATCACGCACCGACTCCATATCTTGTAAGCGCGCATTCAGCTGTTGTTCGGTGCGTTCGAGCGTCGTCAGCAATTCCGACATGCGTGTCTCGCGTTCTTTGGCTTCATCACGCAGCATATTTCGCTCCTTCTCCGCCACGCTGAGCCGGAATTGCAACTCTTTATCAATGCTGAGTTCCTCTTGTACAGGATGCATGGCGGGTGTTGGCGAAAGTTCATCCGAACCAATGCTATCCACTGTGCCGCGCCGCGAAATGGGCGGTGAAGAGTGACTGCGCTTATGTGAACGTGTAGCAGTAGCGGCCGCACGCGTATACAAACGTTCGCGATTTCTTAGTAGAGAAGTTGTGATGGGCGGTGAAGGAGAAAGCGGTGAACCCCAGTCAACACTGTCGCGTCGGCCGCCCTCAGAAGCAGTCCGATACTCCTCATCTGAGGACAAATGCGCGGCTTTTGGTGTGGACGGTGTTGTAGCAATATTTATAACTTTGGTCGGCGTACTGCTGCCACCGCCTAGCACTGCGATTGTTGGTGTGACGGGTGGACTAGTTTCACTCTGTTGTTCACGTTGTGTGGTGTGAATTGTCGGCACTGCTGGCGGTTTCTTGGGTATCTCATGATTGCGTTGTGCCTTTATGAAATCCTTCTCAATATCACTCTTCATATTCGGTGTGACGGCACCATCTTTGATAACCAATTCCACTGTTGGCGGCACATCGGCATCTGTAAGTGTCTGATGGCTACTGTTGTTCGCATTGTTTGCCGCTAGCAATGGTGGCAAACCTGCAATATTCCGTAATATGGCAATCCAACTGTTGCGTGAGCTGGGCGAAAGACTCGCCAATATGAGGCGCCGTTGATCCCAAGATGTCAGTTGGAAGGCATAACTCTTGCTGGCGCTCACTTCCGCCACATTCGTCAGACTATTCACATCCAGCACGCCATCTAACACGCCACGCTCCTCCGACACCGGGTCACGATAGTAGAAAAGTGCCGCACCACATAACGAGAACCAATGCTTCGTCCAATCGCCGGTGCGGTTATCTTGCTTCATTAACCAGCCCTTTTTGGCATTAAGTGACTCCTCAGCAGGCGGATTGACACGTAACTCCGCCGTCTTGGCTAGGTAGTTGGTGGAGAGATCATCAAGATTACAGCCGCCATCCGGATCACCTCTTTCGTGTGCCTGTTGCTGCTGCTGATGACGATGATGGGTTTGTTGTTGGTGCTGCTGCTGCTGATGTTGTTGTTGTTGGCGGTGCTGATTGTTTTCGTGTTTCTGTTGTAGATTTTTCAATTGTAATTGCAATCGTGGACTAGATTTGCACTTATTATTATTGCTGCTCAGACCCAGACCGCCAACAACAACTCCCTTCGCAATTTCATTTGTACCATTGCCGTTGTTGTTGTTGTTCTTATTATTGCCATCACTAGCTGTTGTTATAATATTATTATTGGCATTCACATTGTTGTTGTTGTTGTTATTACCGCTGGACGTCGATAATACAGGCGGTATCTTCTTGACTATGGCCGAGACAATGGCAGGCGTCGAATTCGCTGCCAATGGTAATGACTTTGGTCTCAAGCTAGCAATATTGCTCTGTCTCTGTTGCTGTTGTTGCTGTTGTTGCTGTTGCTGTTGCTGCTGCTGATGATGATGATGCTGTAATTGTTGTTTGTTCGTTGTTCGATGGTAATCGGTTTCATCACGCGATTTTTTCTCTTGCATTGCCGCTGTCGCCGTCGTCGTCGTCGTCGTATGATGCAGATGACTATTGAGTACATTATTGACAGTTGTATTGGACCAGCGATTTTTCTGTTGACTTAGATTCGTTATAGTGTTGGCAATGTCTTTGTAAGTCTTCTCATCCCGTCGAATATCCTCGATGAGTAGACATGATGATGAGACTAAATTTGAAAAAAAAAAAACAACAGAGACATGAAGAAAAGGAAGTAAACATTTAGTAGTGATTTGGAAATAGATAATCGCACATACATATGCATACAAGACTAATTGGAATTTTAAAAACTAAAGCAAGAATTGTTCTTTTGGTGTAAGAGTAATCCAAGTGTAGCAGCTGTAGCGATGGAGTGGCTTAGGTACAATAATTAGTGAAAATGCAATCTTAGATCAGAATAATATTTTTGTAATTACAAAAAGAAAAAAAAATCGTTCTCAAATTAATGCTTTAATATGAGTGTAAACGAATGTGTAAAAATAATGACTTGAAATAATGAAAAAAAAATATCTTCTTGCTTGTCGAGGCATCATGGAGACGTATTGGATAGTGAAAATAAGTTTCAAAAACGGAAAACAAGTATATATTAAGGCTTCTAAAATCACAAGGAAATCCTCTCCCATGATAAGTATTCAGAGCTTAGTCTCGTCTGTTAACCAAAAGACAATGATCTGATGATTAACTAGTGAAGGGCAACCGTATAAAGTGATGAATGAGGTGAACTCATAAAATGACCTATCCAAAAGACTATCAGTTGTGACCGATTTTGATATACTCGAGCGATTGATTGATCTTGATATACTCGAGCGGTCTCGTATACAGACTGTTGAAATTGATGACCTAGTCATAATAAATAATAATCTGAAAAATGATGTTATAGATCTGATAAGTAGAACAATCTTTCTCTCTTCGTTCAATAGTTATTTCATTATTGGGGTAAATGCAAGCCTTATCAGATGGCTTCATGTTCCAGTTGTGGCTGAAAAATTGTTAATTTATCCTAAAAACAAATGTTTCATCCCCCAGTAGTTGTCAGTCATTTTAAGCTGATCCCATATCTTTCCTCAATAGTTTTTAGATCCTCGTTTGAATTGCTTCCCTTGTTATTTGCTACAGGAACTAAGATTCTGGTCAACTGGTCAAGGCAACTCTGAGGATAATGCACTTTGATGGACATATTACAACCTAAGTTTTAGAATTATTCCAGAATGTTGTTCATTTCAATTCAGAGCAGTTACTTGATTTATGATTTTCCCAAATGTTTTTAGTAACTTCAACAAATCAGTTTCACGCAGGTAGTTTCAAAATGTTCATTGAACTTGAGATATATGTAAGTATATTTTTTCAATATCCGCATTTATTTTCCATTAAAAATACCTGCCTTTCTATGCTTAGACTAGGAAATTTTCTTGTTATGTAATCGCCTTCACAAATTGTTTCATTAAACCAAAGGTGGATTTATTACGTTAACCGACTTTAGATCTACATAAAAGCTCCACTGCGGATTATATAGGTAGTTCAAAATCCTTTATCAAATTAAATAATTAAACTTAAGAAAGGTTTTGGCTCTGACACTATCGATATCACTACTGCTTGACATTTTACTATAGGTTTCTTCAAACTATGGTTCACGGGTAAAATAAATAGTTGGAACAGGTAATTCCTCCTAACGTTTTAAAGGTCTTGTAGCCGATTGTAAGTCTGTATAAAACACTTTTTAGCATTAACACCACGAAAATCGGCAGAAAAACAACAGAAGTAACAGTTATCGAAGTGATTTTTTAGTTCCCTCCACTGATCCACTATCTGAAGTGTTCTATCATATTTTGTAAAATATTTGAGGCATCCAAGGCTTGTTTTTATGTACAAATGTGACTTAAAGCATGTACAATGTGTGACTTAAAGTATAAAATCTGTTAAAAGTTTCGTAAACTTTTTGAACCCATATTCCCTTAAACTCCAAAAAAAAACAAAACACATGTGGACCACTGAGAAAAATTCTTTTCGTGATGAAGACATGACATCAAAATGGATTCGTTTATAGTTATAAACGTAGTAATTAGATTTGAAACCGTAATTCCGAAAGTGCTAATTACAACAAATTTAAAAAAAAGAGTATTGCCACAAAACTAAACGTAGGGAAAAAATAAAGAAATACCATTAGTGTTGCCAATGGATACCTAACACAAAACGACTCGTGCCGAAACCTAGGCACCTAAATTTTTTTATTTTTTTTATTTGTTTATATGTGTAATTCTTATTACGAAAAAAAAACCTCAAAACGACGCCGAAAACATTATCGAATTCACGTTGCTGATCATGCGGTAAACGATTGCGTAAGAACGGTGCGAGAATATGGGAAATGGGAAAGAGTGGGAAGGACAGCATCTATACGCTTCATCTCTTATTGATAGTTTTAGCTACATCATCTACCTATAAAAATCGTTAGAATATAGGTTTATTCTAGTACTTATAGAATTTTCAATCAAATAAGTAAAAAATCAATCGTATATGAGCAAACCAAAATAATAATTTTTACTTTCTAAAGTTACTTTTTCTTCTCATTTGGAAATAATTATATATGCATTAGTGATAATCGCGAATTCGGAGCCGACAGTAGTTAATTTTTGCATTATTTTAGTTTTTCTTTCAGGACTTTATTAGATGTAAGACCAGTAAGGACTTGAAAATTAATTGATTATTAAAATGGCTGGAAGAACCACACAAAAAATACTGAGAAGCAGGCCAAAATCTACTTCTGATCATAATGTAAAATTCTGATCATAATGTAAAATTCTTATTTCATGTCAGTAATACGCTCATAGGGTTGGACATTCACAGCCGATGCCATATCGGTATACTTGTACATTATGATCATATCTATTTGCTACCTAATTTCTACCGAAAGGAATATTTGTTTTGTTTTTAAAAAACATACATACATATTTTGAAAAAAATAGATTTTTTTTTTTAATTTCATTATTTGAGTTTTGCATTAATAGAATTTTCTGTGAACCTAACAGCCGCCCCTAAGCCATTGAACTGGTTCATTATGTTCCGCAGCATAAACTTAATATTTATTTGAGAACAGCTCGTGCGATTTGAACAACAATTTAATTTCTCTTATCTATACATGTCCATCTCTGTTAGGCTGGATATGGAAGCAGCGTGACGGATATGACTTCTCAGTCGATTCAAGCCACTCTGAAAAGTAGTGCTCCAGCGTTTCGCCCTATTCTGTGCTTCCTCTGTACTCAGCCGATGCCATCTTAGCTAGTTAGCGGAGGTGATACTATAGCGGTAGTGCCCCATCATACCTACAGAAATACTACTAAGTTCTCTTTGTGTGGGACAGAATCGAATACAAGGAAAAGCTTTACGCTCTGAAAGTTTTTAAAAGCCGTTTTGGTTTATACTCTCGCTCCGAAAACTTTGAGGAGTGACATGGGTTATAAATGAAGATATTTAGTTATTGATTCCTTTTGTTGTTTTGATCTTCCGACAGGGTGGTAAATTGTTTTAAAATGGAACGAAACTAGGCACTGAAGATGGCGGAACGCCGAAACCGGTATGTGGAAAAACCAAAATTGACAAGGAATGACGGAAAATCGTTCCATTTTAAAACATATTTTGTTATATTTACGCCATTTTATAAGAAATTTTAGTTCAAAATAAAAAATACATATTTTCGAATCATTTAAAGTTTAATGACATTCAAAAAAATTGATGTAAATTGACAGTCTTATGATCTAATGTGTGCAAAAGCAGACTATTGCTATGCCTCGTTGATCAGATTTGATGAATAAATATGACTTTTTTCATGTTATAAATTTTTACAAGTGAAAGAGTGAGCATAAAATGATGAAAAGTTGACAAAGTGGCAAGCGCTTTTCATTGCCAAAAAGTAAAGCAATAAAGTTTTCGATTATTTACATGGAAAATACTATTATATATTAATTTGCTATATTGTATATCTTCTAAAATTGCAAAGTGCTTACATGTTTTTAAAATACAATAAAGATTGCCCAGTGGCAATTAAAAAGCATAAAAAAGCTCAAATTTAGAATTAATTTAAGTTCAGTGCAATAAAGTAAGTAAGTAGAAGTATTTTTTTTATTAATATTTACATATGAAATGATTAGTTATTGAGCAAGATTTTTCATTAGTCACCCATCAAATCCTTTAAGCTTGAGTTTTAATATATGTAAAAGTAAGCAGAATAAAAAGTATTTTATTAGTTTATTCATATATTCTTCTATATTATAAATTATTACTATATTTTCAAATACTCAAGTTCTATTTCAACATGGTTCAAGGAGTGGAGATGTTTTGTGATTATATTATTAATGAAATGAAATGAAACAAAAAGTAGAAAAACTAAAGCAAAAAAAATGTCTTGAAGCACAATTTTTTGAAATTGAGTAATTTCGCCTAACCAAGAGCAGCTCAATAAATAAATCTAATATTTTAGAAGAGTTTTCTTTCTTTCGTAAGTTTATATCTTGAGGATTCTGATCTTGGATGCTGAAGAATTATTAGAACACTGAATGTGCTTTTTTATTTCCTTTTTTATAAACTAGCGAACAGCCTGTTAAAGGTTTTATTACTATTTTTTTTATTTAAACAGAAATAATCTGTGTAAATTTGAAATAATTCCAGAAGCTACCAAAACTAAAGTAATAAATTTTATATGTATATATGGATTTAAATGGCAAGTTTTCGATAAATGGAAAACTGCTAAAATAAAAAAAAAAATTTAAAATTTTTATGAACAACAATTAAAAAAGTTTGCTAAGAATTCAGAAAAGTCTTTATACCCTTGGTAAGGTTAGGTTGAAGTGACTGCCGTCCTATCTGGTAGACGAAATCTCCATGAGATATAGGTATGACCACTGCTTACCAACTTCCGACACTTTCCGCAGTCTTGCCGCAGCAGAAGATGTATTTATGTCAATGAAGACTACACCCAAGAGAGCATTCATTGCCGTAGTAGATACGGTCCGCAGTGTTCCGATAATACATATGGACACTATCCTCTGCAATATCTGAAGTATAGTTTTAAATAGATGATTTCTTCTCGAGCGTTTGCCACCATCACTCCATAGAGAAGTATAGGCCTAACCATTAATGACTTTTTCGCATGTATAGACATGTTTTTTCCATCCGTTTCCGTGAGTTCTGTGTTCAGCTTAGTTTCCCGTTCAAAGTGAGTCCCAAGTATTTAGCAGACTAAATCTTATGCACCTTCGTTCCTAAGAGCACGAATATTTCAAAAACCATTCAATACCATTCCGTAAGCATTTGAAATTACGCGTCATTCCTGAAGTAGTGGACAGATATTTGGGTTTGATTTGAGTTACGAACAACGTGAGGGAATCACTAAAAGCTTAAATCATCCGACTTTGAATCTTCCACATTCAAAGACTCTACCGCCGACTTGGCGGTCTCGCACCGTATAAGGTTTTGAACTTATTTACTCGGTTATTTGAACAATGTCTTCCAACTTAACACTGTTCATTTCATATTTCAAAGGAGGAGATCAAGTAGATGCAAGCCGTTTTATGTGGAATAAAAAGCTGATATTGTTAAATTGGCGGCCGCAATAGCCGAGTGGTTAGCATTGCGTACTACAATTCGGAAGGCCTGGGTTCGAGTCCAGGTTCGAACAACATCCAAAATTATAGAAAAGAAATTTTTCTAATTGTGGTCGCCCCTCGGCAGAGAATGAAAAAGCCCTCTGAGTGTATTTCTGACATGAAATAAAAGCTCATCATAAAAATTCATCGGCCGTTCGAGGCGGCTTAGAATAAACTGGAGGTCCCTCCATTTGTTGGTAAAAACATCAAGACGCAAAACCACAAATAGGAGGAGGAGCTCGGCCGAAAATCGCTTCAGCGGTTACAAAGCGCAATATATATATATATATATATATATATATATGTTAAAAAATGTATATTTTGCACCAACTGAAAGGGGTTCAAACAATACGAAGAACTCGCATTAAAAAAGGTTACTATTAACGCTCCCTTGTTCTCATACACTTTCAAGTATATTTATATACCTAAGTATTTGAGAAACATTAAAATTATCAACTTTACACTATAAAAAAGTCATACTTACATACTAAGAAGAATTAGTACATAAAAACTCATCATACTCATCTATTAACAAGTCGGTGTACGTGCATGTGTGCTCTGGAGACAGATTATGACTGGAGGCGATTCAATAAGTTTTCCATGCACGGTTAAATTTTAACAGGTCGATAAAGAGAATTAACAAGAATAACAACAACAACAACAAAACTAAAACTAAAAGTTATTTAAGTGTTGACCGACCAAACAGCAGACAGATTGCTAAGTTAACCAGACTAACGCGCTGGTGGAGAAACAAACAAACAAAAGCAAGTAAGAAATGCTGTATTCGGCTGTGCTTAAGTTTTTATACCCAACCGTGAACTGTATTTAATTTATTTTCAAGGCTAACGATATGCACAATCACATGGTAGAGGAGTTCTATGCTATATAGAGATCGCACCATCTCAAAGATTTTAAATTTCGAAGTTCGATCTTTAATAGCAGACTGAAAATAGAAAATTTTATTAGAAGATGCGGCAACTTACAGAAGTTTTCAAGACCTATGTCCAGAGTGTATTGAGTTTTTGGAGGAATCACTTCATCAGCCTGCTGAATTGAAGGAAAAAAGGAACATCTTTTACGCCTATGTAAACTGAGCAAGGCCGAATTCTCCGTCAGTATCAATAAGGATCTCTTTCAGCCGTTAAATACTAAAGGAAACAAGGTGACTTCCCAACGTGTTGTTTCTTCTACCTAAAGCTGGAATATATATTACGAACTGCAGAGCCAAATAGAGAAGGTACAACCATTTATAAGAGCCTACTTACTTGCTAGCGTGTCAAAGTAGCGAAGCAAAAGGGTCTGGCAGTGAAGGAGAAAAAGACGAAATATCTCGGGGCACCTAATGAACAGTCAGCGCATTCATGTCTTGGCTCTCACGTCACTGTTGACTGTCATAACTTTGAAGTCTCAGAAAAGAACTACCTTTGCTAAAAGGTTAGCACCTTTGGGCTGAGTAAGCAATTGCATAGTAAAGTTTTCTCTTGACGAACAAAGACCAAACTCTGTCAAGTCTCTCATCATTACCGGCCTACTATATGTTACAGAAGTGTGGATAATATCGACATACGATGCGCCAGCACTGGGAGTTTCTAGAGAAAAATTTTGCTGAAGATTTATGAATGGAGAATATCTTCGACGATGGATCATTGAACCGCATGAGATATACGATGACATTGACATATTTTAGCCAATTAATAGGCAGCGGCCACGCTGGCTAGATTGTGTTGTCTGGATGGATGTGAGCATAAAAACTTTGAGGGTATCCGGTGCAGTACTCGCCGCCGGAAACATAGAAAGAGAAAAGAGAAACTGAACTTCAATTGTGGGATCAAGTGGAGAGAGAAACAGCAAAACAAAACGAAGCGACTTGTTACGACTCGGCTTTAATTGCGAAAGCGATGCCCACGAAAATAAAAAAACAAGAGGATATAATCATTCAAAAGTTCCTAATCGAAAAATCGGTCGTATGGGAGCTATAAGTTATAGTCAGTCAAAAAATTATGAGTGAATCCTGTCAAGCTGTCAAGTTATTTTTGTTCAGAATTCCATTCCATCATGGAAAACTTACGCCTGAACAATGTTTAAAAATCATTCAACTTTATTTTGAAACTTCACGTGCTGTAAAGAATGTGTTTCGCGCGCTTCGCTCAATTTATGGTCAACATAATCGGCCTACTGAGCGTACTACTTGCAACAAAATCACCCATTTTGAGACCCAGCATTCATTATTGGATAATATTCGACCGAATAGACCACGTTCAGCACGCAGTGAAGAAAATATAGCGGCTGTAGCTGACAGTGTACACGAAGATCATGTAGAGTCGATTCGGCGCCGTTCGCAGCAATTCGGACTGACGTATGGCACGACTTGGTGCATTTTACCTCGAGATCTTAAATTGGAAGCATACAAAAAATAGCTTGGGCAAAAACTGAAGCCGCTCGACCTTCCCAAGCGACATCGCTTCGCTCTATGGGCTCTTGAAAAATTCCAAGAGGATCCGACGTTTTCGAGCCAAATTTCGTTCAGCGATGGGGCCCATTTCTGGCTCAATGGGTATGGAAACAAGCAAAATTGCTGCCTTCAGGACGAAGACCAACCATATGAGATTCAAGAGCTAACATTTCATCCAGAAAAAAAAAGGGTTTGGTGTGGTTTGTGGGCCAATAGAATCATCGATCCATATTTCCATTATCCCGCCATGATAACCGAATATTTGATGCCTCCGCGACATTTATTTTCAACAAAACGACGCAATTTCACACATATCGTATCAATCAATGGATTTATTGAGAGAACACCGTTAGATTTTTTCCTGTGAAGATATGTTAAGTCTAGGCTTTATGTGGACAATCCCGCTTCGATTTAGGCCTTGTGATAATCTCCAAAAAATAATTGCCGAAGAATTGTTTTTCGAATGATAATAAACATTTCTCATTCCTCAAACTGGATCACCCTTTACAGTACAAAGCTACACTTCAGCCAAGGTAAAACCATTTCATGTTGACAAAAGATATAGAAAATCATAATTATGTATATATAAGTATTTATATACATACATATGTGTATATATAACTGGCAGATAATTTTACTGTAACAAAGATCTCCTTAGTCCACGTAAGCAAATATGTACTACACACATACATACATATTTCTATATTTCGGTAATGATGGAAGCATTGCTCTAGGCGCTTAAAAAGTAAGGCTAACCGACTCATACTTGACTCTAAGCCATACATACCCTCAACGAGTTTCGAACGAAAAAGTAAGCATAAGCACAAGCACTAAAGCGCAACATTTCGACGCATTAATGCAATAAATAAATGCGGATAAATGTTGGCTTTTGTGTTAGCGGAAAACGACCATACACACTATAGATTTCTTTATGCCATAAAAATACAAAAAAAAAACAAATATATTTAAAATAAAAAATATTAAAAAAATTAAAACGAAAAAAAGAATCCCGCTCATATGCTGCTCACAGCCTCTAACTGGGCTCATAAGCGCTGACTTAGTAATCTTAAGGACGCACTGAATCATTGACTAAGAAGCACTGCGTTGCGTTAAGCCTTGATCCAGTACTCGCACCACTCAATAACAGACACACCGATATTACTACAATGCATGCATTGTGGTTATTGTTGTTGTTGTTGGTGGCGTTGGTGCAAAAATATGTGGTAGTAGTGTTACCGCTGCACATACCAGAAGCGCGTAAATGCTATGTTTATCTTGATTGAGCAGCATTTTTATGAGTTGAAAGTGAGTTGGCAGGCAGCAGAGACAGAGACAGTCTGGACGCACTTTAGGCTGAGACTGGGTTCGATTCTTGATGGCATGGTATCTCGCTCATCACTATCATCATCATAACCGGCATCATCATCATCATCGTCGTCGTCTTCAGCTTTATGCTCATCATCTTTTTAGGGTGGTGCCACAGCAGCAACAACAATACAACAATAATAGCAGCGAAATTACAACAACCACTTAGATGGCAATTTGCAACAGTGCGAGTGTGGAAAAGGGTTCAAGGTTATTGTGTTAAATGAGGGGTATGCATTTAATTGGTGTGTTGGTAAAAGACTATGACAGCGTTGGAATTTATGATGCTTGTGATATTTTTACGCCCCACCAAACTATGTACATACACAACTACTACTATACTCCACTTAATTTTTATAACCAGCTCAACGTATGTAGCTTAGTACAGCGCTTGTACCCATAGTCAAGCGGCAGTGGTGGCAGCACCGCCGGCATCTCTATCAGCATCAGCTACAGCTAAGAGGTAACATTGTGTCCTCTAGTGCAACAGTGAAGTGCGTGTCAGAACCACACAAAAAAAAAATTGTATACATATGTATGTGTGTTTTCATAGTTAAGTATCTACTAAATAGTTGTAAGCAGTATTCCAATATTGTATAATTCTATTTCGATATGAAAATGCGTGGATGTATATATTATTATAACCACTCATATTGCAGCGCGAAGGTTTTATCATTTTGTTCACCTTACGGTGGCCTGTAAAGCGATTTAAATTTGCCTTTCTTGACCATATTTTACTGCCGTAAAGCTCAATCAGAGGCCGTAGATTTCTCCGGTGCCACCTTTAATGACGTCAGAGCCGTCAAGCATAGTTAGCTCCTCTACCGGAAATCTTTTCCTTATATTTGTTATTCTTCTATGCCATCCTATGAAACTCAGGCTGAAAATAATTTCTTACAACTACACTATTAACTTAAAAAACTTTTCACTAAATATAGTACTGCTGCAGTCTAGGTTCTCGAATTCATGAGGTGTACTCTGAGGTGTACGAAGTAAATTAATATCAATACTGAATATGAAGTGATTCCGAATCTACCGTTCGTCAAAAGTAGGTATATTGAACAGTCGGAGAGCGAAATCAACAAGGATGCATCATATCACACCAGGAAGCCAGGCGGTTTAGTCGGCCAACAAGTATTTTTTTGGAATGCACGATGCAGAATAAAACAATCACAGGTGAATATTATTCAGAATTTGATCAATAAGCAAGGTAATGGTGGACAAAAAAGGCTACATACCTCACACTTTATAGGGAAGAAGGTTTCAAGCGACACTAAAAGAGGGTCGATGGCGCTGGAACCTACGGCCCGCTAACGGAGCTTGCAACATCTACAAAGCCGGAATCTATTGCGCTTAGCAAGAGGTCATACAATCCTTCAAGCTTCCGGAGTATTGCAGTATCTTCCCGACAGAGGCTGCTGAGCAAGCTAACAACGCAAGAAACCACATAAAAATATCAATATTTATAAACGTTCAAAGCCAAGCGCCAATAAAAGCAGTAATCTCTTACTTTGTCCTTAGAAACATAGAGTCAGTAGAATATACATATATATTTTACGCTTTGTAACCGCTGAAGCGATTTTCGGCCGAGCTTTTCCTTCAATTTGGGGTTTTTCGTCTTGTTATTTTTTATCAACAAATGGAGGGAGCTATAGTTTATTCTAAGCCGCCTCCGAAATTAAGGGAGCATTATTTTTCCAATCAACACTATATTCAAATCGTCTTAGAAAGGGTAGAATGGCATATTTTAGCTCTGGTACCCCAAAAACCTAAGAACACTGAGGAACTTGAGGCGCTGGTACAGCAACTCAGTAGTGTCAGTTCCAGAGCACTAAAAAAAGCCTGTTCTAGCACCCAAGAGGTAAAAAAAAACACCAGGGGGAAAATCAAATCTGCAAAACCTTAGAAAACCCAGCAAAAAGATCCTTAGCGCAGTAACCGTTTTTTCTCAAGAGGAGTTTTGGAGTTTTTGTTAAAGAATATTTCAGGGATTATAAAACTGCTCCAATGTAAGAAAAAAAGCACGTGGGAAACCTTTTTCAGTAGTCCGTGAACTGAGGCGGAGCGGAGAACACAGAGAAAAGTACACTCAAGTACACTCGCTTTGTAATCTGCACATAGCCTAAAGAACTTTTCCGGTATCTGTGGGGCAAACCTTGAATCTTCTCATAATAATCCACTATTCTGGTGTATCCTGAAACAGGTAACCGCATTCAGTGATTATAGATGTAACATCCATCGTAAAATTGCTTTCAAACTATACAGGAGTAAAAGATAACCTCACTTTTACACCAATTCCTCGTATGTCCGCTAGATTGGCAGTGAAATGCGTGAGAGCTTTCAATGTGATTACAAATAGGTAGTAATTATACGCAGGTGAGCATTACCTCGTACCAACAAATTACCAACAAACTGATGACTAGGTAGTTCCTCTTGAACTGGAACATAGTAACGTACCGGGCAATGCGATAGCGAACGAACTTATAAAGTGGGGTTCCAACTCAAATTGTAAGAGTCTCAAAGTGATCACGATAATGTGGTTGTTGTTGTTATTGTAGCGGCTAGCCAACCCCGCCTAGGGTCAGGTAGGTCTAGTCTTAGTCATCGAGGTCATCTAATTTGTATATTGCTCGAACTTGGGCTCGAACCCAGTACGTGAATTACAAAAAACGCTAAAGACTATACGATGAAATTTCTGAATGAGCCGGAAGGCGGCTTAAGATGAGAGAGAATGCCTTGATGGTATGTAATATCGCCAAGATCATGTACAATGACATTGCTTACGCGGCTCCGAAAAGACTGCAGAACAGTTGTTGACCTTACGACGAGCTATGCTTGACGGCGAGCAACCTACTGGCATCACATGCGCTAAGAAGGAGGATTAGTAGCAGTGGCGCATATAGGAGGTGAAGGGAGAAAGCCATGAGTGAGGCGTTGGAATACCTGCTGTTTAGGCGTTTGCTTAACATTACTGTGAGCACCACCCTAATACAAAATACGCATCTTTTTTGCGTCTCCTTATATACCTCCTTCTAATATTTACCATATAAGCAATGTGCGGCTCTGCTTCTTTTCGGCCTTATCTAGAGTTCACCCATTTGGCCAGATCCGATATCGATTTGAAACAGTAACGGTCACATTTGGTAAAGAAAAAACTGCTGTTCCAGTGTAACTTTCACATTAAGAGCTCTCCGACTATTTTCTGTTTAAAAAACTGAAGAAATAGCGGGGCGGTAAGGGATTCAAGTCAAATGAACTGCTTTTCACGGAAATTAGCGCCCGATTTGATGGCTCATTGTTTGGATGCATACAAAAATAAATGGAAAAACGCTGGATATGTACGTCTCGTACATCTTCACGTCGATTCATCATATGAAGTTATCGCCCAAACCTCTGGCCTTTATAGAAGGACGGAATTCATTAGCGACTTGTAGAGTTTAGTCTTGGTTCGGCGAGAGAAGATTTTACTTTTCAATTGCTTACCCAGAGTGTTTCTGCATTGGTTTTTAAATCCACACCTAACGAAAATACTAAAAAAAAGGGTGCGTTGCAGTAGTTTGAAGTTTGATTGTAGCAGATCACGCTTAAGTCGCCTTGCAATTTTTTTTGCTTTCACGTCAAGCGAAAGGATCTATTGTATAAAGCCACCTCGGAAGTGCTCAAGAATTTTTATGAGAGACTGTAATGTCAGAGACCCGCCAGTTGATTTCACGCTGCTGACATATTAAATTTTTGCTCCAACCAGATACTCCATCTTCCTTTCTTATTTATGCCCTGAAATGTTTCTAGCAAAAAAAAAAACGCCTTCTCCAGAAAATGTTTTTATGGTTGCATGTAAGTTCGTACATACAAGTATATTTAGAGGTGCGTAAGTGTGTTTATGTGTCAGCATGGCAAAACCACTCATAAGGTGCCAAGTGTAATTAAGTTGATAACCATATACATTTTAAGAACCATAATAAAATGTAGTTTATATAGCTAATAGTTGATAATATGCGTAGAGGCATGAGAAAAAGTGGCGAGAACTCCTTTCGCTTTTGTTGCTACTATACATATATACATATGTACAATCATATAATAATAATGCGTTTGCATGCTTACATATTTATGAATATATATATTTATACGAATAAATATATGTATATACATGTGTTTATCTGTCCACGCATAATTTGTAACCTGTCCGCCATTTTTATACAAACTGACAAAATACCGATTAATGTGCTTACACACATGTATGTATGTATATAAATATTTGTGCATACTCAAACGGTTAATAACTGTTGACTATTAATATTTTGAAAGTGTCCTTGAGCATAAATAAAAATTTTAAATATATTTTGAACTGAGCCACATAATGCTTGATGTAATTTTTTTTTAAAATTTATATTTTTTTTTTTTCAAAAATTGTTTGTATAAACCAGTTTTGTATTCTAGAAATTTTTGATTATTTTACAATTAAAAAATACAATCAAAAGTGGTAAGCAATTATGTCATTTCAACTTAAACGCTTTTGAACTGTAGCTAAAATCTAAAGATTGCAAAAGTGAAGTAATTAAGTTTTTCCTCTCATTCTGGGCTAAAAAAACGGGTGATCCTTTTCAAGGTTCCCTACATTTAAAAAAAAAAAACACAGAAAATTCACATTCAATGGGGAATGTTTATTATCATTCGAAAGAACATTCTTTGGCATTTATTTTTTGCAGATTATTGGCTGCGGCTACGCCGCAGATGGTCCAGCCGTTGAGTCCAATTTTCGATGACTCGTTCGAGCATTTCGACTGGTGACTGGCGAATGATACGCGTGATGTTTTGCGCCCAGGCCTGAATCGAAGCGGGATTATCCGCATAAACTTTATTTAGACTTTATAAATCACTACAAGAAAAGGTCTAAAGGTGTGATATCACACAATCTTGGTGGCCAATCGACCGGCCCAAAATGTGAATTTATCTGCTCACCGAAGTGTTCTCTCAATAAATCCCTTGATCGGAGCGGAACGATGCCGCTTGGGAAGATCAAGCGGCTTCATTTATTGCACAAGCTGTATTTTGTATGCTGTCAACTTAAGATCTTGATGTAAAATGCGCCAAGTCGTTCCATACTTCAGTCCGAGTTGCTGCGAACGGCGCCGAATCGACACTGCACGGTCTTCGTATACACTCTAAGCTACAGCCGCTATATTTTCTTCACTGCGTGCTGAACGTGGTCTATTATCCAATAATGAAAGCTGGGTCTCAAAATGGGTGATTGTGTTGGGAATAGTACGCTCAGTAGGCCGATTATGTTGACCATAAATTGAGCGCAGCGCGCGAAACACATTCTTTACAGCACGTGAAGTTTCGAAATAAAGTTGAATGATTTTTAAACATTGTTCAGGCGTAAGTCTCTCCATGATGAAATGCCAAACAATACTGAATATATAACATGAAAGCTTGGCACGACTCATGCGTGATCTGTCGAAAAAAGGCTATTGAAAAAAGTACCTCTACTTGGATCGTCTTTTATAACAGAAATATAAATTGAAATACCTTTGAAAACTCTTCGAAGACTTTGGGGAATTCAGGGAAGCAGAAATGTTTCGCAGAAATAATTCAGCTTTATTTTACTAAATTACAAAACGGAGGACACTCTAAATTTGTATACTTTTATTGAACATGAATTTAACACGCCATAGCTCTGGTCCCAAAGATGTTAGTATCATAAGGAAGAGTGTAACCCCATTTAAATTTATACCTTTATGATCAGAAAGACGAGCTGAGCTGATCTAGCTATGCCTGTCTGTCTCTCCGTCGGCCTTTGCTTGAATGCAAAATAGTCTCTCAGTTTTAAGATATTTGATCGAAATTTTGTATTTTTCTATGTGTATACAAGTAGATATCTCAACAGAGGCCCATCTCATGGCGATATTCTCTCACCCATGCTCTGATATCTCACATTGAACTCATTTTTTCTCAAAATTCTGTCACCAGTCCACTAGTTCTAGAGGTCACCTAAGTTTGGGAGCTAAGACAAAGTCATTTTGGACCGAATCCAGCTCAGTTTCCTGTCCAAAATGCAGCTTATAATTAAGAGGTGTAGGAAAGTCTTTACTAGAGCTCCAGATAACCGGGTATCAAGCAGTTCGAGCAACTTGATACTCGCTCATTACTCAACTGCTCAGCAGAACAAAAAAATTCCAATTTTGTTTGGCAAAATTTCTTTGGCATTTCAATGATATTTACACTTTGCATAAATAAATTTAAAATGAGTAAAAAAAAAAATTCTGAAGAAAAGTGAAGGTTCTTGGCAAAGAACTTGAAATGCTCGTGCTCGTGCTCGTAAAGTTTCTAGTAATGAGTAATGAGTGAGTGCTCGTTGCCCGAAAATATTTCAGCAAAATTTTGAGCTGGAGCTAAAGTCCCAGAATTTGCCGCTGTATTTTTATTTTCGGGATAAGGCCAAGGCGGGCGTATTAGCTGAGTGGTTAACATTTCGTATTACCAAGCGTAGGGTCACGGGTTTGATTCCTGGTTAGACCAACATCATCACAATTATGTTAAATTCATTTATCTAATTCCTGTCCCCCCTCAGCAGGTAATGCCAAGCCCTCCGAGTGTATTTTTGACATCATATAGCAGCTCATCGCAAAATTCATCAGCCGTTAGTACGTGCAGACCAATACTCTTATACTATAGTTTAGTATTATGGTGCCAAATGCAAACTGCGACTAAAGGAATATCTTCCATATAGGATGGAATGCAGAAAGGCAAGGGTCCTATTTCCAAAAATGGAGGAATGACGAGGAGAAGTAAACGATTTACCACATATTATGCGATTTCCATGCAAAAGTAGACTTCGGCATTTTGGAGTCGGGTTTATGAATAGCTTTTGCTATGACGCAGAAACTAAAGTTAACGACCTAATGAAATTCATTAGGGAGTCTAAGTAATTGCAAAAAGACCGGAGCAAACTCATGTAGGGACTAAGGAAGTCATCTGGTGGCAGATGCCCAGAGAAGGTTTAGCGTGTTGATTGAACACTGTTCCAGCCTGCTGAATGCCAGTGAAAGTGAAACACTCAGAGATGGCGTCTTCCAAACTAATCCCAATCGTTGACGATGGTATAGATCGTCCATCGCCCGATTATTCGAAATAAAAAAAGATTCATCGCATAAAAAATGACAAAGCGGCGGGAGTCGGTGTACCGGCATATCTATTCAAAAATGTGCTTCACCCAATCAAAAAAGGGAGAAGCGCAGTCAGAATTGGGAAGAACCTCTTTGAGCCGTTCCATACAAAACGAACGATTTCTCTTTATCGTGTGATTTCTTCAATTTAATGCTGGAGAAAATAATACGAGCTGCAGAGCTAAATAGATCAGGTAAAATTTTCAACAAGAGTGTTAGCGTATGCCGATGATATTTACATCATTGGCCACAACAACCGCACCGTAAGTTTTGCTTTCTCCAGGCTAGGCAAAAAAGAAAAACGAATGGGTCTGGTACTGAACGAGGGCAAGACGAAATATCTACTGACATCAAATAAACAGTCAGCGCATTCGCGACTTGGCTTCCACGTTACTGTTGACGGCCACAACTTCGAAATCGCTGAGTCGGCTTTACGAGTTTCCGAGAGAAAAATTTTGCGGAAAATTAACGATCCTTTGTGCGTTGGCAACGGCGAAAAACCGCAGACGATGAAACGATGAGATATACGAGTTATGCGACGTTATTGACATACATAGTTCTGCGAATCAAGAGACAGCGGCTACTATGGCTAGGTCATGTCGTCCGAATGTATGAAAACACACCAGTTTTGAAAGTGCTCGATGGAGTTCCCCCGTTGATGAAAGCAGAGGAAGAGACCAGAGTAAGCAGACCTCAACTCCGTTAGAGAGATCAGGTGGAGAGCGATCTAATTCACTTGATATTTGCTATGAAGAGAATTTCATTTATCCGTTATATCTAAAAGTGGTGCTCGCATGAGACTTTGGCAACGGAAGCTCCGTCAGAATAAGAGCAGACGAAGATTTTTTTTTATCTAAGACGAGATGTTAGACATTAACTTAAGTGTTTTATTACTTAATTCCAAGCAGAAGCAAGTAAAATAACATCAAAAAGGAGCTTTCTGTTTTCTAAAGAGCTTCAATATCAAAAAATAGTAAATTAAAAAAGGTTCTGATTTTGAACGATACAGCGAACTATTAAATCGATAAGATGTACTGAGAAACGAAAACCAAAATATTGTTGAATATTTGACCTCAGGGCTTGCATGTTACTTATGTTTGCAGATATAAATATCTATGAATATGTGTGTATACACAAATACAAAATATATACATTATAACTATGCTCGTATGTTATAACACCACATATCGATATGCTCCGCATTGAACTGAGCAATGCACGATCAATGAATAATTTTACGCTCAGTCATTTGTTAAATTTTTGGAATTTTATTATTTATTGAATTAATCAAGCACAGCATACGATATATGTACATATGTATGTGTTGTTTTATACATATATACATACATATTTACTATGAATACCAGCTCCAAAGGCAGCAGACATGACATGTTGAGCCAACCTCGACAACCTCGGCAATCAACTTACGGCCGATGGCGTTTGGTAATGGCTATGGAATAAACCAACCAGAGTTTGGCAGTGCAGGCGTGCAAATTTTGAAATCGCAGCGAATTGGCAAAATAAATATATACATACGAGTACATCACACATGCATATGAGTATGTACATATATCTGTGCACATTGGGATGTAATACGCTGCACTGCATTCGATAACTTAACAAATGTAAGGCCATATTTAATGCAACATTTCTTTTATTAATGACTGACAATTAGTTTATGTCAAATGCGGACATATTCGCATGCACATCCATACATACATATGTGCATCGCATATATTTACGGCCGGTCGGTGTTTACAAAGTTGTGAAGATTCCTTGTAGGCATGCATGCAGTGAAATATTAAACTAGTCATAAAAAGTACTAGTTTACAACTAAAGGGTGATCCGAGTAGAGGTACTTCTTTCTGTAGCCTATTTTGACAGATCATGCGTGAGCCGTGTCAAGCTGTCATGTTATTTTTGTTCAATATTGTATGGGTTTTCACCGTAAAGAGACTTACGCCTGAACAACGTTTACAAATCATTCAACTTTAATACGAAAATTCACGTTCTGTAAAGAATGTGTGTTTCGCGCGCTTCACTCAGCTTATGGTCAACATAATCGGCCTACTGAGCGTACATATCCCCAACATCATCCACCCATCTTGAGACCCAGCATTCATTATTGGATATTATTCGACCGAATAGATCATTTCCAGCACGCAGTTAAGAAAATATAGCGACTGTAGCTTATAGCGTGCACGAAGACCGTGGAGAGTCGATTCGGCGCCGTTCGCAGGAATTCGGACTGAAGTATGGAACGACTTTGCGCATTTTAGTCGAGATCTTAAATTGCAATCGTACAAAATACAGCTTGTTCAAGAATTGAAGCCGCTTTATCTTCCCAAGCGACATGCTTCGCTCTATCGGCCCTTAAAAACATCCAAGAAGATCCGACGTCCATTTCTGGCTCAATAGGTATGTAACAAGCAAAATTTCCGCATTTGGAGCATACAGCATTTTGAAGAGATTCAAGAGCTGCTATTTCATCCAGAAAAAACAACGGTTTGGTATGGTTTGTGGGTCGGTGGAATTATCGGTCCATATTTCTTCAAAAATGATGCCGGTGAGAACGTAACCTTGACGGTTATCGAGCCATGATAATCGACTATTTGATGACTGAAATAGAAGCTCCTCGATCTCTGCGACATTTGATTTCATACAAGACGGCGCCACTTCCCACACTTCGCATCAAGCAATGGACTTATTGAGAGAACACTTCGGTGAGCAGATAATTTCACGTTTTGGGCCGGTCGATTGGCCACCAAGATCGTGTGATATCACACCGTTTGAATTTCTCCTGTAGGAATACGTAAAAGCTAAAGTCTATGCGAACAATCTATGTACCTATTAATTCGTTATATTTATTGGATGTCGCAAGAACAGAATGGCTAGCAGTGCGTACTACCGTTCGTGAGGAAATTTATAAAAAAATAATTTTTCTATTGCCTCTCGTCAGGGAGTGTCAAGCTCTCCAAGTGTATTTCTAACATGAAATAAAAGTTCCTCATAGAAATCCATCCGCCGTTCGGAGGCTGCTTAAAATTAATTGTAGGTCCCTTCATTTGCTGGAAAAACATCAAGACGTACTCCTCAAATTAGAGGAGGAGGCCAGGCAAAAATCGGTTCAGTTACTCAAAAATATAGTAGTTACTGTTACCATTTTAAACTAGTTTGTTACTAGTTTATTTTAAACCAAAATGTGACCACCAGCATCTCATGGGACATCTTATTGTTAAAAACAAACTTTTGCATGAGCAAAATTTAGTCGCTCTTGCTAGGCGCACTAGTCTCGAGGTAGTTTTTAACAAGTTAATTTAACTGTAGGTTATAGGAAGTAGGAGTATGTTGCTGTACTCCTCTATATGTGAGTGCTTGCTTTGAAACTAAAATGATCGGCTTCTTTCTCGTACGTCAAAAGAGAATTATTTATGTATGTATGTATATATACAAGTAGTATTTTTCGATTGATTTTCCAGTCAAATTTTAGTTCAACAACATCAATTGTGATAAGAGCATTTACAAGGGTTTGTGATCTCATTGTTTTTTGAAGCGAAAACATGAAACTCAATAAATTAACCAAGTAAATTTGGTAGTGATTTATTGGTAATCTTTACAACTTGATTGTTTTCCAGGAGTTTAAAATTTACCGAAATTTTCGTAGCGGGCAAAAACAAAATGTATGCTGCTTTGGCCTTATCGAAGCTTACTTCCTTTAGTAGCGTACTTAATTTTGGTAACTTTATAAAAGCTCAGGAAATAATATAAATTGATAATATTTATCCAAAGGTTTAAAATGAAACCTTTCGAAGAACGAAGTTAATTTTTCACGCTTAATTTGCATAAAGTGATGCGCAACAATTGGCGACACTCTTCAATAATGTCTCCATCATTCAGTTTCTTAAATCTCTTTAATCCGATACCCATGTAGTAATGTAGACTCTCTAATGCATTTTATCAATTATTTTGAATTAAAATTTTTTAACAGGTGGCGCTATCCACAAATATTTTCTCAATACACTTCTCTTTAATCTCTTTTGTTTGTTACCTATATTTTAATATTCCATTCAATTTATAAGTCTGTTCCGCCGTATTATAAAACTAAATCATTCTTGAGCTCACTTAAACACAATTTGAAAACTGGTGGCAACTCTGCCGATGAATAAATTTGACTACTCTCGCGTTTAGTAGGAGTTTAGCTACAAACAAAAGTACAGAAAAGTTAGAGCTGCCACATCAGCTTTTCGGAATGTAAAATGTCTTTTAAACGATTTGCATCATAGCCCAATTATGCTATGTAAATTTGGTTAAAATTTTAATTTATTTTGTTTTATTTTAAATTTTATCTTAAATTTTATTTAAATAATTTTTTATTTTGTTTAATTTGGTTTTATTTTATTTCATCTTATTTTATTTTGTTTTATTTTATTTTATTTTATTTTATTTTATTTTATTTTATTTTGTTTTATTTTATTTTATTTTATTTTATATTTTTTAATTTATTTTATTTTATTTTATTTTAATTATTTTTTATTTTTTTTATTTTATATTTTTTATATTATTTTATTTAAAATTTATTTAATTGAATTTTTTTCAATTTTATTTTAAATTTATTTTATTTTAAATTTATTTTATTTAATATTTTATTTTTTTATTTTAAATATATATTTTTATTTTATTTTATTTTATTTTATTTTATTTTTTATTTTTATTTATTTTATATTATTTTATTGTATTTTATTTTATTTGATTTTAATTAATTTTTATGTATATTATTTTAATTTTTTATTTTATTTTATTTTATTTTATTTAATATTATTTTTTTGTAATTTTATTTTTTTATTATTATTAATTTTTTAATTTTATTTTATCCTTTTACTTCATTTTTTGTTCGTTATTATTTTACAATATATTATTATATTTTTTTAAATTAATTTTGTTTTTTATTTCATTTAATTTAATTTAATGTTAAAATTTTTTAGTTTTTTTTATTTAATTTAATTTTTAATTTAAAAAATTTTTTATTTATTAATTTCTTATTTTACTATAATTTTTTATTATTTTTTATCTTTCTATCTTATTTTATTTATCTATATTTTATTTGATTGTAATTTATTTTATTTTAAATTAATTTATTTTAATTTATATTATTTCATCTTATTTTAATTTATTTTATTTTTATTATTTTATTTTATTTTTTTATTATTTCATTTTATTTTATTTTATTTCATTTTATTTTATTTTATTTTATTTTATTCTAATATTATTTGATTTTACTTTTTATTTTATTTTTTGTATCTAATTTTATTTTTTTTTTAATTTATTTTAATTTAATTTTATTAATTTAATTTTATTTGATTTTATTTGATTTTATTTTATTTTATTTTTAAGTTTTTTTATATTTTTGTTTTTATTTTATTTTTTTATATTTTTTTAATTATTTTAATATTATTTATTTTATATTATTTTATTTTATTTTATTTTTTATTTTATTTCATTTTATTTTATTTAATTTTATTTTATTTTATTTTATTGTATATTATTTAATTTTATTTAAATTAATTTATTTTATTTTATTTTATTTTTATTTTAATTTTTATTTTAATTTAATTTTATTTTATTTTATTTTATTTTATTTTATTTTATTTTATTTTATTTTATTTTATTTCATTTCATTTCATTTTATTTTATTTTATTTTATTTCATTTCATTTTATTTTATTTTATTTTAATGTAGTTTATTTTACTTTACTTTATTTTAGTTTAATTTATTTTATTTCATTTTTTATTTTATTTCATTTTATGTTATTTTATTTTATTTTATTTTAAATTGTTATATTTAATTTAATTTAATTTTATTTTATATATATTTATTTTATTTAATATTATTTGATTTTATTTTAATTTAATTTATTTAATTTTATATTTTATTTTCATTTAATTTTTATTTATTTAATTTAATTTAATTTCGTTTAATTTAATTTAATTTTATTTTATTTGATTTTATTTTATATAATTTTGTTTTATTTTATTTTATTTTTAATTTTAATTTTTTTACTTATTTATATTTATACTTTTTTTATTTTTCTTAATATTTTTTATTATATTAATCTTATTTTATTTTATATTAAATTATTTTATTTTATTTTATTTTGTTTTATTTTATCTTATTTTATTTTATTTTATTTTATTTTATTTTATTTTATTTGATTTTATTTTTTTTTTATATTATTTTAATTTATTTTATTTTATTTTATTTGCTTTTCATTTATTTATTTTATTTTATTTTATTTTATTTTATTTTATTTTAAATTATTTTATTTTATCTTATTTTATTCTATTTTATTTCGTTTCATTTGATTTTATTTTAATTAATTTTATTTTATGTTACTTTATTTTATTTTATCTTATTTTATTTTATTTGCTTTTCATTTATTTATTTTATTTTATTTTAATTGATAGTATTTATCATTTGGGTTAACTTAATTTATTTATTTAATTTAATATTATTTTGTTTTATTTGTAATTTATTATGTTTAATAAATATTTTATTTATTTATATTTTTTTTAATTCACTTGATATGGATTTGTTTTTTATTTTACTTTGTTAGCCGATGTTCTAGACCAATCAACCCTTAAACTACAATAACATGATAATTATATATCTTGCATTAAGGAATCATTACATACATATGTAATGCACACATAGCTGCAGGTTACTTAAGTTCACATGAATTTCCTACAATTACAAACAATATTAAATTATAGATTTCAACATTCCATTTTTCACTAACAAAACCACTTAATAGACGAGCAGTAAAGTAATGCAGCGTAAAATATAAATGTATGAAAGTACATACGAGCATGATTTCCTAAATAAGTAAATAAAATAAGTTCTTTAGCCAATTCCAGAGTCAGCGAGTTATGTATATGATTATAATAATATGTGTGTGGAAAAGTGTGCAGTTGAAAGGTGAAGCGCATAATTTTTTCTTATTACAAATATACACACAAAAATGTTCAGTTAACACACCTTTGCTGTTGGTCTCCTTAATATCGCCACGAACTTTGTCATCCTGCTGCGATTCCTTTTTGCTGCTGTCTACTTCATCAGCGACACGCACACCAATTTGAACATCATCATCTTCTTCATTCTCTTCGTCTTCACCTGTCTCCACACCATCATCTTCATCATCATCATCAACATCTTCGTCGTCTTCCTCCTCATCGTCATTGTCATCCTCCACGTCGTCGTCGGCAACATTGCGATATTCACTGGTACGCGTCATCACTGTGGCCGCTGTCGACACGGTATTGGCTTTACGCTGTGCAACATTATTGCCGCCACTGCCAATTAGCACGCTGGTCGATTGCACCGACGTCAATGCATCCTTGTGGTATGAATTATGGCGATTGCGTGTCGGTACGCCTGCAGCTGTCGCATTATATGAATCTGTATTGATTTGTTGTAGAATTGTTGTGGTCGCTTGACCGCCCGGAAATGTAGCATTACGTTTGTGGCGTCCTTTAGATTTTGGAAATGCGGCCAATATGTTAAGCCACCACTTGGACTCCTCGGGACATGTGCCCTTCACGAATGTAACCCGATCGGGAGCAGTAATGGCAATCGAATTAGTATGGCCCGTCACATCCTCCGCCATGGCGACCTCAAGTACTTTGGTCATATCGATGCATGCTTGTGGCACAGTTTCGGGCTGTGGAAAGGCGGTAAAAGAAATGAAAAGTGAGTTAAAATAGGCTATAATAAATTATTTTAAGACATGGCGGAATATAATCATAAAAATCAAGACTTTTAGTAAAATTCAAACCAAAAATTCTTTCTAACCGAGCTACAGAGAGAGGGAAAGAGAGAGAGAGAGAGATCGCAACAATTTGAGCACAAGGAAATAACGAAACGGATAAGAAGAATCCGCAAGAAGGACAGAACACGTTTTGAGAACCAGGAAACCTCTTGCTAACGCCGATATACTATTTTCATGGAATACTCTTTGCAGAGACTATTTCGGACATCAGAGAGGAAGCATATAACTTTATTACAGAACCGTTGAAAATAAGGAGTAACCTATAGGCTCTAAACGCAATTCTTCTATAGCAAGATGATGCCGAGATCCGAGTAATTCTTACTCAATTGAGATCTGGATACTGTACGTAGTAGATTCAACTACGACATACTTAAAATATATCGCATGCAATGAGTCTCCACACGGCACTAACCGCCTCTTTACATGCCCACTAAAACCTACCCATGGTTTCTTGGGTCTTCCGTTAGTTGTATATGTACAGCGCTGAAAGATATTTTCTAATGTCTCATGCATGCTTCCGTTCTTTATGATATTCTACTATTCATTTTTTACAAGAAGTTTAAGTAGTATTTGCTAGGATGCTATCGAATGGATCATGCCTCCAAACAGAAAAGCATCCCAACACATTAGATGGAAGCTACTTCATCGAAAGATTACTCGACCTATGGCAATCGACATAGCGCCAAAAAACATCCGGGATATATGGCTAAAAAGGCGTAGACTGTAATGTGGCAACGGAAACTAAAGCTTTTACGTGGATGAATCAAAAATACCGGATAACAGGGTTTCCGAAATCCATTGGCGCAGAACTGGACAACATACAGGAAGTGCTATTCGTCTGGTGACTGAGCGGGAATAAGATATAAATATCAAGAACACTAAAGGCTCTGTGCAAGGATTTTGATCCAAAAAAAACTGGCGGTTCAGGACGAGTTTGAAAGACTTAACACCCTGTAGGACCCCGAAAGAAAACGCAGTTAGTTTTTTTCTTACGCGACCACGGAAGATTTACAGTTGTAGGCATAAAACGAACATAAATGACAGTGCTGGCTGAATGAAATGAAGGGCGCCAGCCACCTTTTCTGGTTTTGCCCACTTCTGTCAAGTACACAACTCAGTCTTCTATAGCGGTTTCGCAGTTCATACAACTAGATGAATCAATATGTCTGGACGCTCTTAAACTACACAAAGGCGTTGATGTCCTGCACGACGATAACTACACCTCAAAATAGATTGAACTCGAAATGTCGAACTACAAAAGAACCAGCAGGTCTATGTGCGGCGTATCAGCCAACCGGTGTAACCTAACCTTATCAATGCCTTCACCAACACTTTGCTGGTGCCGAGTTACTAAGTGGACGATATTTACCAGAACTTTCGTTATTAGTTTTTTTAATTTTATGAAACTAACTTTTGCAGATAAAAAAATGTATAAAAAAAATATGAAAGTAAAAACGAATTCTCTTCCTATTTACTGACATCATTAAATTCGTTTGAATTTATGGATACATATGTATATGTTTTTGAAAATTTCCACTTAGTTTCTAATGGCTTTTCCCTTTCTCACCACCTGCCTCATAAACAAATCAAAAAGGCATTCAACTGAAATGCTCATTAATTTGAATTTATATGGCACGTTTGGATATTTAAGTGCACTTTTCTTGCAACGACACGACGTATATATGAATGTATTGCATGTACTTATGTATGTAGTTCGTGGCAGTAGGTCCTTGCCTTTGGCACATTTAAAACTGGAAGAAAATTTAAAAAACTTCTCTTTTTTCTTCAACTTGCTGCTGGCCTTCACTGTGTGAGTGTTGCCAGAGTGAAATAGAATAGAAGTAACTGAAATATGGAGGTATGGAAATTACAAAAAAAAAATTTTACTTAAATTTTTTAATGTTAATTTAAACCAAATAATTAATAAATTAATTTCATATAAATTATTTTGAAGAAAACGTTTTAAATGTTGTTCACACAGGTACTCAATTAGCTTAATAAGTCAAAAAAAGTTAATAATACAAAAACTCTAAATATACCAGCAGATTGTGCTGGAGTGGAGCTAGAATAGAAAGACCCAAACAACTCCAAATAAATTTCATAAAATTTATTTTAAAAAAAATAATTAAACTCTGCTCACAAGGTTAGATTTTTTCACTCCCAAAATTAAACTTGCAGAAGCTCAAAATTTACAAAAGCTCAAAATATATATTTTTTTTTTTTGAAGTACAAATTTTTCAATGGAAAGATCGGTTGTCAAAGACTCTAATTACAATAATTCACCTTAATTGAATATTTGTTTGAACAGCAATCTCAATAATGAAATTTATTGCTTAATTCCCTCAGCCTATTGAATGTTTTGAACAGATTTTTCACGCCAATACTTTATATTATTAGTTACCCAAGACAAGTTGGTATAATTTCAGCTCTCAAGCACCAGTTCGTGTTCTAGTTAATCGTTCACAGTTAGCGTTGAACTGACAGATGGTCCATCCGTTGAGTGCAATTGTCGATGACTTGTTCGAGCATTTCGACTGGTACCTGTGAATGACACAAGTTATGTTTTGTTCCAAGGCTTGAATCGAAGCGGGATTGTTCGCATAGACTTTAGACTTTATATATCCCCACAGGAAAAAGTCTAAAGGTGTGATATCACACGATCTTGGTGGCCAATCGACCGGCCCAAAAGGTGGAATTATCTGCTGAAAGAAGTGTTCTCTCAATAAATCCATTGATGGATGCGAAGTGTGGGAAGTGGCGATGTCTTGTTGAAATAAAATATAACGGAGATTACGAGCTTCAATTTCAGGCATCAAATAGGGAGTTATCATGGCGCCATAACGGTTGCCATTGACGGTTACGATCTCACCGGCATCATTTATGAATAAATATGGACCGATAATTCCACCGACCCACAAACCACACCAAACCGTTGTTTTTTTCTGGATGAAATGGCAGCTCTTGAATCTCTTAAGGTTGCTGTTTTTCCCGAATGCGGCAATTTTGTTTGCTTACATACCCATTGAGCCAGAAATGATCCTCATCGCTGAACAAAATTTGGCTGGGAAACGCCGGATCTTCTTGGAATTTTTCCCAGAAGCTGTATTTTGTATGCTTTCAATTTAATATCTCGACGTAAAATGCGCCAAGTCGTTCCATACGTCAGTCCGAGTTTCTGCGCATGGCGCCGAATCGACTCTCCATGGTCTTCGTGTACACTCTCAGCTACGGCCGCTATATTTTCTTCACTGCGTGCTGGACGCATTCTATTCGGTCGAATATTATCCAATAATGAATGCTGGGTCTCAAGATGGGTGATGGTGTTGCGAATAGTACCCTCAGTAGGCCGATTATTTTGACCATAAGTTGAGCGAAGCGCACGAAACACATTCTTTACAGAACGTGAGTTTTCGTAATAAATATTTTGTGAACGTATTGCCAAACAATACTGAACAAAAATGACATGACAGCTTGACACGCCTCATGCGTCAGAAAAAGGCTATTGAAAATAGTTCATGGATCACCCTTTAAATATTAAAGTTCGAATATGCTGAAAAAATGGCAACTCTCTTGCACACACTGCATCACTATGAACCAGTTAGACAAAACAATAAGAAAAAACCAAAAAAATCTGAAAAAATCCATACAAGTAGTAACCCGCCGACAGGCAGCCCAGTTAGCAAGGCCAACAGTCAATAAGCCGCGGGTAACACTTGTTTACTCCACACTTATGTATATATGTACATAAAACATGTAGGTAAGCATACTCATTCAAAGCGCATACATGCCTACATACTTACATAGTTACATACATATGTACTATATAACATATAATTCTTGCACGCAAGCTTTGACAGGTGCTGCAGTAGGGTGCCAATTAGTATACAATTTCATAGCATTTTGTATAGGCCTCAATGTTGCTGTTTTACATGCATACATACAGAAAAGGTTTTTTTTGCCGCACTGAATATGGGTAAGCCACAGTTTTGAAAAATAAATATAACAAAAAAAAAGTGGCACCTTAAAGAGTGAGTGAGCGCCAAAGAATGTGCAGTATATATATATATATCCAACGCCATCAGCGATTGGTAATGAAATTGGTAGTTCGTATTGGAAATGGTTTCATAGAAAGTGGCTTTTGGTTGTAAATTTTTTTATTCTGCATACATACATACATATGTTCCTACTTTCAAAGCTCTTGAATGCGCAAGCGCAAATGCTCCATGTGAGGACAGCGAAGCGTCGAATAAATGCTTATAATGTTAGAATAATAACCAAATATTTATTGGTAATGTGCTGTGAAAATTTAATTTAATGTGAACGAAAATTATGAATTTTTTTCTTAATGTGACTTTCTTAGTTCACTCGGTGCACTTGTTGCTGCGATATGATAATAAAAATAAAAATCAAAATGAAAAAATAGAGAAAGTCGTGAGCGCGGTATATTTATTTATTTTTTTAGTGGTAAAAATCTTATTTTTCCCCATTTTCATTAATACGTAAATTCCTCATTTAATTTGTTTATGAATATTTAAGAAGAATTTTCTGTGACAAATTTAAGGTAAATTTTTATACGAATTTTACCTTAATTTATAATAAAAATTAAAAATAAAAATACTATAAAATAGTAAATATTTTTTAATTAATGGCGCTCAATCGCTGAAAAGCCATTGTATTTGCGTTCACAATGAAAATATGAAATCTTTGAAACAAAGCTGAGCTAAACAAGAAAGAAAGGCTGTTTTCGGCCATGTCGAAGTCTTTATACCTCTCACGAACATATAAAATTTATTGCGAATTGAAAAATTCGACTTTGACAATTTTCAGTGTCAATATGAACGTGAATTTATGTCTGTAAAATACCAAATTTTACGCTCTTAAATGATTTTTAGACGGAATTTTGACCGAAAACCACATATCTGAACAAAACGGTTGTATGGGAGCTATGTAATAAATATTCCGATTTCGATGATTTTCACTATCAATATGCAATTCATAATATTGTGGCGAAAATCCCAAATACGAAGTACAGACAAAAGGAGTAGCAGTATCACAAGATTTCCAAATAAAAAGGACAGACAAAAGGAGCGGCAGTATGACGAAAATTCCCCGTACTAAAGACAGAAAAAGGGTCGACAGTGTAAAGGAAATTCCCCGTAAAAAAGACAGACGAAAAGAGCGGTAGAAACTACTGTGGGTAGACGAGTTAGCGCATGAACATAATGTTTGGACCGTCGTTAAGGATAAACGGAGCAGCTGCAGCTATCGTAGGCAAACGAATAATCAGCCTATTCTTGAGCGCGTGAACAGAATGTTTCTGTCATCTTCAGGTATAAAAAGAGCGGCAGACACTGTCACAGCAGAGACGAGTAGAAAACACAGTGGCGTTAACATTGCTGTGAGCTGTGTGTTTTAGATAAGCTGTGTGAAGCAGAAAATAATTGTGTGTCATAAATAATTGTAAAATAAGCCATTGGGTATAGTATAGAATTGTAATTATTGAAGACTAAATAAACGTTGAGTAAATTCTTGACGATTAAGTGGCCAAACGAACAAATCTTGGGAGTTTTATTTAGCAATCCAGTGATCGGACTCGAAGGATTTTGGAAATCATCGAAGGCAGCTAGGAAAAACGTTACAATATGTAGCGTAATACCAAATTTCAAACTACTAAATGCTTTTTTGACTGAATTTGACCTCAAGTTTGACTCACATCTAAACAAATTGGTGTATGGGAGTAATATGTTATATGTTCCATTTCGATGATTTTCCGAGCCAACAAGCAATTTATTATGTATGTTTAGTTTATCAAATTTAATGTTCTTGGGTAATTTTTTTGACTGATTTATGACCAAAAGTTTCAAATCAAAAAAATCGGTCGTATATATATTTAGTTATCCGATATAGCCGGCTCCAACAAATAATCGTTTAAACGTAAGGGTGCATCTACCTACCTAGTTTGGTTGAAATATCTCAAAAAGTTAGGACTGAGGCAGATGAACATAGCTAAATCAACATGGCTCATCATTCTAATACGATCGGTATAAATTTCTGTGATTGGTTCAAACTTCTCTTCTCCTTCTGGTACTTCAGACCAAAGTTAATATACCATTTCATGTGCAATTAAGGTATGAAAATACCAAGGTAAAATAGTGTCAAAAGTTTTAAAAAGTTATAGACCAGTCGGTATCGATACAGCCTTTCTTGTTCAGGCCGCTCAACCTGTAGATTTTCATCGGTATACACTGTTTGCACACCTCTGGCGTACACGCAGAGCACTACTGGCCGCAACAAAAACTACTTTTAAGTTTGTTTCATTATACTATTTATAAAGGGGTTTCCAATAGGGATGATATGATTTCTAAGAGTCGTTTTATATTGTATTCAGTAATATTTACAATTGCATCATGATAAGCTATACGCAAGGACAACGTTTACAAATTCTTGGAGCAACTTGAAAACGATAACTTTTTTTTTTTAGAAAATCATCTTCTCCGATGAGGCTCACTTTCATCTGAGTGGTGCGGTAAATAAACAAAACTGTCGATTCTGGTGCGAAGAAAATCCACAAATTATTCATGAACAACCATTACATTCACTTAAATTGACAGTTTGTTGTAGTTTTTGGTCTGATGGAATCATCGGTCTGTACTTCTTTCGAAATGAAGCTGGTAGCTGGCAGTGATATCTGTCGTTCTTTCTCTATACAACTGTCAGCATGCTTGATGTGCTATTCAACCTCATACTTTGGGTAAAGGGAGGAGCACCATCACGCGCCCCAGTTTTAATTTTAAGGGCCGACGCACGATTTAAAGCCTGATGTTAAGTTCATTCCGGGGCATAAAATCTCAATATTCTTAAGCAAAAACTTATATTACTATGTAACGACGTTGGAGGCAAAAAATTTTATGAAAAAAATTTATTGTCAGGAGCGTCAGAGGTTGATTAAGAAAAGTTAGCCGAGCTTAGTAAAATTACTTACAAAGTCTTATGTTAATGGGTGCCAGTGGGGGAACCGAATTTTTTTGTACACCACCAGAGGGGCACCAAAGTCGGGACCGAGAAACTGCTAATTATTTCAGCTCATTTTCGTTTTGCCGACAGTGTTAGCAGCCAGAGAATAGCTGAAGCCAAAGAGGAGGGTTAGGGTGATCCTCTGTATCTCGGATGGTGTTTCAAATTATTTATAAAATCACTTGTGGCACTACACAAGACGACATCCGACTATTCAACTGTTTGCGGAGGTTCTTACCATTCTATCTTCGTTTTTTCGGGCAATACAGACCAAAATATGGAGTACCATAATAGGTGTGAAGGAGGACATATTACCCTCTGGATATCCTTGGGCATAGCAGCAAGAAAGTAAATACGATCAGACTTCTCCCAATGAGACCGGTTCGAGGGCAGTACGTTGAGAGCTGTCAACACGACAACACGTTTCATCAACAATGTCAATCCAGTCTACCGTAAATTGCGAAATCCGTTATATCGTTTGGGTTTTAGAAAGAGATGACCACTGCATATGGTAATAAAGCTATAAATCGTACGAGTGTGTACAAATAGTGTCGAATTTAAAATCGGTCCCAGGTCTGTGCAAGATGAGCAGAGGAGCGGAAGGTCTTCAATTGTGGTTGGCGAAATGTCTGAAAAATAAAAAATGCGTTCCGTAATGATTGTAGATTGACTGTTTATGCACTTTCTGCGATATTTCCCCAATTTTCCACATCTCTACTACACGAAACAATCACAAAAAATTTCGGAAAACGTAAACTGTCCGCGACATGTGTCCAAAAACAATTGACAGACCAACACAAGTTGAATTGAAAACCAAGATTTCAATCAAAAAAAAAATTATGAAATCTATGTTTGGGGCTATCATGGCATAATTTTAATCGAATATTTAGCTCAAAGGGAGATTTTCAATTCCGCAAGATACTGTGAGACCTCAAAAAATTACGAAGGGTGATTCAGATTAAGAATTTATTAATTAAAAAAGGATTGAAATCAACATTAAAATAAAAAATAACACAAAAAAAATTAATTTACATTTTAATTTAAATTCAAAAATATATTCAAACATAAGTAATTAAAATATATTAATATTCAAAAGAAATTAAAATAAATTCGATTCATTAGCACAAAACGATATTTTACATCTTTTCAGAAGCATAAGCAAGGAAGGGTTATTTGGTTTTTTGTCTTGCAGACCAGTGTAAACAAGACTTTAGTTAATCAATGGAATAGGTCCGCCCTTTAGCACATCTCAACTGCACCATTTGAATTATGACGCCAATTATAAGGGCAAAAATACATAAACATAATCAAAAATGGAGCATAAATTATTCACGTTGCATAAATTAAAAACGATTAAAAATGCGGACAAAATGAAGGCAAGGTAGAGCCACACACATATGCAGGTAAGATGCTGGGCAAAAGAACATATGAGATTCATACTGGTATTTAGGCATATGTTTAAAGATACATATTTATGTATGGTTAAAAAAGGGTCTGGAAGAGCGTGGGCTTGAATGAAGATCGTAATAAGCCTAGGGACAATGGAGAGTGTGCGGAAGGACCATAATAATAAATGTGAATACATATATTCGTGTCTACATAAATAATTGTTTTATATGCATCTAAATTCATTAAAGAATTAAAATAAAAAATAAAACAAATATAATATAATAAATAAGATTAAAAAATTTAATTTTTCTTCGTAGTAGTTTTTATATAAATTCAAACAATTATAAGATCTCCAACAGAAAAAAAGGGACTCGATAAGCATGTAACTGCCTTTTAACAAACCCAAATATACACTTTTTACCAGCATTTTCAGCGTACAGTCAGCTTTAAAGCGCATTTACATATGTAAATACATATCCATATATTACACCACTGCAGGAAAAAATACTAGTTGTTAACTAGAATCCTACTAGTTAGCATTTTTGCACTAACTAGTTCATCTTCCATATATTTCCTATGCAAGCAACTTGTATTTTTAACACGGCGCTGTCCTACGAACTGTCATATAAAGGGTAATCCAAGTATAGGAACTTTTTTCATTTTTGTTCAGTATTGTTTGGCACTTCATCATGGAAATACTTACGCGTGAACAACGTTTACAAATCATTCAAATTTATTACGAAAATTCGCGTTCTGTAAAGAACGTATTTCGCGCGCTTCGCTCAACTTACTATTCGAAGACCGTGGAGAGTTGTTTCGGCGCCCTTCGCAGCAACTCGGACTGACGTGTGGAATGACTTAGCGCATTTTACGTCAAGATCTTGAATCGACAGCGTACCAAATACAGCTTGTGTTAGAAAAGAAGACGCTCAACCCTCCCAAGCGACATCGCTTCGCTCTATGGGCTCTTGAAAAATTCCAAAAAGTTCCGACGTTTTCGAGCCAAATTTTGTTCAGCGATGAGGCCTATTTCTAGCTCGTTGGGTATGTAAACAAGCAAAATTACCATATCTGGGACGAAGAGCAACCTGAAGAGAATCAAAAGCTGCCATTTCATCCATAAAAACAACGGTTCAGTGTGGTTTGTGGGTTGGTGAAATCATCGGTCCATATTTCTTCAAAAATGGTGCCGGTAAAACGCAACCGTCAATGGCGCCATGATAACCGACTATTTAATGCCTGAAATTGAAGCTCGTGATCTCCGTGACATTTGGTTTCAACAAGATGGCGCCACTTCCCAAAAGTGGCGAGAGAGAACACTTCGGTGAGCAGATAATTTCAGGTTTTGGGACGGTCGATTGGCCACCAAAATCGTGTGATATCACACCGTTAGACTTTTTCCTGTGGGGATATGTTAAGTCTAAATTCCATGCGGATGTTCCCGCTTCGATTCATGTATTGGAGCAAAACATCACGCGTGTCATTCGGCAGTAACCAGTCGAAATGCTCGAACGAGTCATCGAAAGTTGGACTCAACGGATGTACGATTTGAGACGTAGCCGCGGCCAACTTTTGAAAGAAATAATCTTCAAAAACTAGATGCCAAACGAATGATAATAAGTATTCCCCATTAAGTTTGAATTTTCTATGTTTTTCTTTAAAAAATTAGGAAACCTCAAAATGGATGACCCTTTGTAAGTATGTGTTGAATTTCTAATTCACCAAAAGTAATAATAAAAGCAAAAATGAGTTTGCCTGTAGCGAGAATCGAACCGAAAACTTCACGCCCTACAGAGATAATCTCATCCACTCGGCTACCGTTGTGATATGAGAATCAGCGACTAACTACACATTTTCACGGAGCTTGTTATGAAATTAAACTCAGTAGTGGCTTTCTAGAAATAACAACGCCACGCGAATGGCGCAGTGATGAAAATTATTCTGATTCTCGTTACTGGAGAACTGTTATACAAATAACAAACTGTTATGATTTCAACCCATTTCATTCTAGTTTTTAACTAGAATTTTTGAATACTAGTCTACGTTTTCACTGCAAGGATGTGATAAAATGTAGTGCGTGTAGACTTGTTGGTTTTGGTCTTAAAACATATAGAAATATACTAGTATATTTTGTATTAACTAATCGCATTTATCTCTTATGTGTGCAATAATGAATATTTGCACAGATATGAAAATTTTGATGCAAAGTGGGCGTGATTGCTTAAATAATTTTCCGCAGAAGGAGTTTAATTTTACTTTCAGCGCTCTGTTAACATTTTTGTTATGAAAAATTCAATTTATGTTGAAATTAGTATTATTGAAAATTCTCAAATTAATGAAGAAAGTAATCTTACGGAAAAATTTATTGCATGGAAAGTTAAATATATAAAAATTTGAAAATTGAAATTTTCGATTCAAAACAATCATACTTTTACTTACATGTTCATCCACTGAATATGTCAGTTCACCATCATCATATAAAACAAACCATCGCCGCTGCCATCTCTGAAAGCAAAAAATTTAGAAAAAAAATTTTTAATAACAGTAACAATTCAAATAATATACGAAAATATATGAATGCAATATAATTATAAATATATATTTATTATTTTTTGTTAGAATTTTATACAGAAAATTTGTCCTTAAGGAATATTTAATAAAGAAAAATGTGTTAATTAGCTGAAATTCATTTTGAGAATTTATTCGATTTTATAGATAAAAAAATTGTGTTTTATGTTAAAAATTAATAAGAAATACTCTATTGGAATAGCTATATGTCATAGCAAGGTGATTTTTATTTTATTTCTCAACAGATTCTTATTTATTTGTGGAAAATTTCTCAAAGTAAGATGCTTATAAGTGTTTCGTTGAATAACATATTTACATTAAAAAACAACATAGATAATATTGAAGAAAAAAAAAAAACATTTAATAAATTTCGCTACATGTGCAAAAATGCATTTTCTAAAAAATATTTTGTTTGAAAATATTAATAAATATTAAATTAAAATTGATTGGTCTATTGCACTCGTCGCTACATTGAACTTGCCAATTTTTCAAGCGTCGTTAACATATACATATGTAAAAATTTTTGCTAATTCTTTAATAATGGCTTCTTCAAGCTGTTTCAAAGGGTCGCTTCGAAAATTTTTACAGAGAGTATACCACGTAGATAATCTATTGAATTAAAATCCGGAGTAAGAGCGGGCCACCCCAGCAGCGTATCAAAAAAAGATTTTGTGTACTTCGCTACATGTATTGGTGAGTTGTTCTCTTGAAATATCCAGTTTTCACCACAAAGGCCTTCATCGAATTGGATAAGCTCGCTTTCCAACAGCTCTACATATTTTTCTACATTCATATGAATACGTATAAAGCATATTTCCGACTTTCCTTTAGCACTAAAGGCAACCCACACCATCAAGGATCCTCCACCGTGGTTGCGCTTATAGCAAATCTGCTGAACTTGTAACATACTTTTCACCAAAAGCGATGTGCGCATTTCTACGGCGTTGGATGAGGGGAGGCTTGGATATTTTATTTTCATATTTCAGTTGGTAATCATTTTTTTGCAAAACTTGGTGAATTCGTTGACGAGTAAATGATAGTCTCAGTGTGGCATTAATTTTTGAGCAACTCATAATATACTCGGTTGCAAGTTGTCTAATGTGCCGTTTGGGCGCTCGTTTATTGTGGATATTGGACCAATACGCTTACATATTGTGTATTCTTAGGGAACTTTTAAGTAGTTAGTGATTGTATTTCGGTGACGGTTTGTTGAATTAGCAACTTCCATGAGGCTTTCTAAGGTAAAAAATTAATTTATTTATAAATTTTTTTTTGAATTTAAGAAGTCAATTGAAAGTTCCCTGGCCTACCATAGTGAAGCACATTTTATTTGGCAAAATTCATTCTTTTTTATTCAACATAGTTTCCTTCAAGAGTGATACACTGATTATAGCGACCCTGCAAATTTTTAAAACCATTTTTTAGTATGATTTGGTTCAATATTTAATTATTTTAAATAAGTTCACTTTATTCAAGTGTCATAACTCAAACCACAACAAATAAACATGGTGTAATCAGAATAAAGTTGGAAAAGGTTTTTGGAAATGTTGCTCACTCTAATATAATTCACTGGAAAAAAAAACTAGGGGAACGACATTAAAATTATTCCGTTCAAGTATTTCGTTATGAAAATCTACATAGATATCGCTATCTTTTTGATTAAAATTTGTCTCAAAAAATTAAAATTTGTTTATTAAATTGAAAAAAATACTGAAAAGGAAGAATAATTAGAATATGACCTAATACTTTCTTTTTAAGCTAACTATTTAACAGCACATTCATATCTTAATCAAGACATCCTCAACGAATTTTGTAATTGTGGTTCGGTGAACGTTCATTACCACTTCTTTAACTTTTTGCGCGTTGATGTGCTGGGATGGCCACGGTGCTACCTTCAACGCCTTCACGGCCTAAAATCTTGCGTTGCTCGTGCACAAAAAAGATCATTACTACCTTTTCAGAAAGGTATTTGAGATAAGTAATGCATTTCTAAGAGTTTTGTTTGAATTTGTGAACAAATTTTTTTCTGTAAGCTATATTCTTACATATCGTCTGAATCTAATCATAAAAATACATGTTTTTTTTTTTGAGCTATAAGAGGTAAAGGTGGGCTATATATTAATCCAAGTCCAATGCAATTTAAAAACAGATTTCGAAAATATATTTTTGGTATTTTTATTGCAAATAAAAAAATTATAAATATGAATATATATGTGTGTATATACCCATATAGCTCAACATAGTGAACCATCGTCGGTGCGGGAGACGTGGAGATAGAAAGCGATAGAGATCAATTCCACGAAAGCGCGTTAGAATATATTTGTGGATATATCGTATGCAAACTAAAGCTCTCGAAGAAGAGTCAGTTCACTATAGTTTTAAGTGGGTCGGCGAGATCTTTGGAGGTGGAGGTGAAGCAATTGGAAAATATATTCTACTCTTTAAATGGATCCAAATTGTATTTAGGCGAGAATAATAAGCAAAAAATGTGGATTTCTTCATGTAACTCTGGATTACCCGACGATGTTAAGACATTGGTTTTCAGATGCAGAATGCATTTCAGAATTAAAAACTTAAATAAATTTTTGAAATAATTAAATTTTGTATTTAATTTGTACTATAGTATAGGCCTTAAACAGACGCAATAGCAGTGCAGTCGATTCCTGAAGCAATTTTTAATTATTATACCACATTCAGGTTGGTATGCAGCTCTTACGAAACCCAAAAACTCCATATAAAAAAGTGCAAAAAAACGATGCGCGAAAAATTCTTTTACGAAGCAGTACGAATTTCGAACTAAAAAAAACTCCATTTTCTACTGCCTATTTCTAAAGTTTTTAAACAAATACGAAATCACGGAAACACTGGTTTCCGAGCGAAATAAATAGTCTTATATATTTCGCGAGAAATAAGAGGAAGACTAATTTTCAAACGTATTGAAGCAAGCGTATAAAGCAATTTATGTAATATTTTTTGGTTTTTTCATGAATTTTTACACCTTTCATTTATTTTTAGCCATGAGAAAGGTAAGAATACATAATCAGCGACAAATATTTAGAGCGCTCTACTCATGCTTTTCATTTTGTTTATTTACGTTTGCATATCTTCTTCCTATGTAAAGAGCTGTTCACAATATAAAATCATCTGTCAAATTTCCCTGCCTAGTATATTTTTCCGTGCACGAAATATATGAGGTTTTTTTTGTGAGAGCTGCATACCGACCTTTAATATAAAAATCTAGTGATAAAAATCACTCTCTAAATTTCCCTTTTCACACTACTTTAAAAAACAATACCGAAATAAGACTGCGGAAAAAGTAAGGTGAGTCGACTATCACAGCTAATAATGATTCCACCATGACAAATAAGCATAACAGAGTGACTGGATTGAGTATTGAAAATAATATCAAAGATAAATTAAACAAATTTACAAATTATTTTATCGTACCAATAAATATGCGCAAAATCCATACAATTATTTTTGGACAATAATCACCGATAGCGCAGTAGTCGATTTATTATTAAAAATCGTATTTATAAATAGTTCAATTTGACAATTTTTTTTATTGATCATCTCAACATAATGTGAATTTTTTATATAAAAATGTGCTCAAACCTTTATGCACATAAGTATATACTAAACCAGCCTACATTTTCAAACACCAGTTTATTGCTCTCACATGCTGTTGTATTTTACGGCATTTAGTTATTATTCTTGCATTTATTTTACTGTACTGTTTTTAAATTTAGTTTCTATTTTTTTATTTCTTCACTTCTTTGTAATTTAGTTATTATTTTGATATTATTATTTTTAAATATAGTTAATATTTTTTACTTTTCGTTCTTTGCTTGTATTTTATTATTGTTATTATTAAAACTTTTTTTTTATTTATTTATTTTTTTTTTTCTTATATTTTTTTTTTATTTGTAGTGTATTTGTAATTTTTTTTTTTATAAAATGTATTTACTATTTTTTAGTTTTTATCCAAAAATTTTAAGTTGTTAAATTTAACTCATTTATTCGAATTTTTATTTTTAATTATAGTTATTTATTTTTTATTTATTGTTTTAAATTCAGTAAAAAAATTTATATTTTTTGTTTTTTATTTTTTATTTTTTGTAGTGTATTTGTATTTTTATTATGAAAGGTGTTTACTATTTTTAAGTTTTCATCCACAATTTTTAGTTGTTAAATTTAACTAATTTATTTGATTTTAATTTTTAATTTGATTTTTCATTTTTTGTTTAAAATGCAGTAAAAATTTTTTTTTTTAATTTTTTTTAGTTGCTAAATTTTTAATTAATTTATTTGAATTTTAATTTCTAATTAAATTTTTTTCATTTTTTTATTCACTGTTTTAAATGCAGTACAATTTTTTGTTCCTTATATTATAAATTTATTCATTTTACTGACTTTGGTTAACGTTTACTGTAATATTATTTGTACGAATAAGCAATAATTCAGCTGGAACCGCAAATTACGAACAAAAATAACAACAGTTAGAAATTATATATGTATATTAAACCTAAGAAAATTGCAGATATTTATATAAATGTATGTAGAGTAAAAAAATCACTATGAAATTTTTTGCGGGGGCATACGTACATACATGCTACACGTGTACGTACATACATGCTACACGTGTACGTACATATATTTATGTGTGTGGATATACATATATTATATTTTTGCATACACCCTTTGTCAATTTACATATTTTCAGAAATATAAACATACATATGCACACAAGCACTTTATGCATTTACATTTGTACATGAGTGCATAGATATTTAGCACATTGCACATGCAACAAATCAAATATATTTATGTATGAACTTACATACGTATATACATATAAGCGCACGCTTGAATTCAAAAAGGAAATCACTCGTAATTGTGATTTTTATGCAAATGCCAATTTAAATCATTCGCGCGCTCATGCACACCTTTACAACAACAACAACAACAACAACAACAACACATACATATGTATGTATGTACATTACAGACATAGCAAACAGCAAATAGACAATTACAAGTACATGCAAGTATGAGTATCAGTATGTATGTACGAACAACAACAACAACAAGAAAAAATGTATAAATATACATAAATGTACAACCCACAAGCGCAAAGCAAAGCCAGGAACAGACCAAATAACCAGCGAACCAAACTCAAAACTCTTGGTAATTTTTTTTTCTTGTTGTTGTTTGTTTGCTTGTTACTGACAATAATGATAGTGTTGTTAAAGAAGTTGTTGTTGTTGACAATGTTGATTACATTTTATCTGTGAAGGCGTTGGTGTGCAGCCAGCTTGATTTTGTATGAATTTTTTTTAAATTTTTTTTTACAATTTTTTTTCCAACTTCATCTGCATAAATATTGTAAAATGCAGACACGCAGTTTTTTATAAAGTGTTTAGTTGTTTGCTTTATTTATTTATACATATGTATGTACGAATGTAGTTCTCTTGAACGCATTTCGCAGATTTATGAATTATTGTAATTACATTGGAAAACATTTCTTGTGTCGCATCAAGCAGAGAAAATATGAGGCCAAGGCATCAAAACACAAAAAAAACGTATATAAATCTTCTAGGTGAATTGAGTTACGAAAAACAAATAAAATATTGGTGTATACCCTTCAAGCACATTACTAAATTTTTTTATTCAAAAGAGTATATATATTTTTTATTTTTTATTTTTTATTTTTTATTTTATTATTTTACGTGGTCGCTGTTGATTCGGAGTTTACTGGTAACTCAAGATTTGTGGCACATTTGTGGATTTCGAAAACACTCCTAAGGTGAGACCTTCAGAGTTGGAAGCAAGGGCATGAAAGACTGCCGACCAAAAGGCATTGACAATGAATGATACATATATGCGTAAGGCCATCAGAATTAATTCACGTTAAGAAGTTTGAAACGGCGGAGGAAGCTTGGATTCTCTTAAGCGATCTCTATAATGCCGATGGTCTAGCTCGAAAGGTAAATTTATTCAAAAAGTTGGTGAGGTTTAAGTTAAATGCAGCAGAAAAATTTGCGCTTCAAGTTAATGAGTTCTGCTCGATCGTCGACAGCCTTAGTGCAATTGGCATAACTGTACCTGATGACCTTCTTTGCTGTTGTTACTGTTGTGTAGTCTACCAGATGAATTAGAGAGCTTCGCAATAGCAATTGAAAGCACAGAGATACGTTGCCGAAAATGCAAGCATTAAAAAAGAAAATATTGGAAGAAGAGCGAAGACGAGGTCAACGGATTTCTGAATCCGAAAAAGTTTTCTCCGCTAATTCCGTATGAGGCCAGAGAAAAGTGATCAGTTATCGAATATTTGCAATGAGCGTGACAATCTCAATAACAATAAGCCGCAGAATTTCAAGCGCAATATGTCCAATTTGAAGTGTTATTGTTGCGGCAAGAGAGGTCACATTAAAGCCCAATGCAAAAGATCACAGTTTCCAAATGTACTTAATCTATGTGACTCAAACTCACAAAGTTCCTGTGGTGAGAATAACTGGATTCTCGATAGCGGTGCATCATCTCACATGGGTAGTGATATCTCATTATTCACTTCTTTGCGTAAATCTACTCAAAAGGTACTTTTAGCATTTGGAGAAAGGGTACACGCAGAGGGAGATGGAAAGATTTTGCTCAAATCCAATTTTGGTGATATTTTGTTGGTGGATGTACTTTAGGTACCTAAATTGAAGAACAATTTTTTAGCAGTGAGCAAAATATTCCGCAATGTTAAAGGGGTGCATTTTAAAAACAATAAAGCGATAGTGAAAACGAAAAAAAAATAATAATATATTTTCATATAAATTTTAGTGCGCTTAAAAATGAAAAAAATTTATTTAGTCGTACAAAAGAATGATTAAAATATAACAAAATGGCATCGGCGTTTCGGCCATTTAAATTATAAAGATTTATATACACTTTCGGTGAAGAATATGGTGCGTGGATTAGAATTCAAAAACTATAGAAATTTTCATTGCGACATTTGGGCAATTTGCAAAATTAAAAAGAAGTGCATTGGGTAAATACACTAACGTTAGATCGACAAAATGCCTAGAAGTTATACACTCGGATATATGCGGGCCAATGCGCACAACATCGCAAGGCGGTTCAAACTATTTTATAACTTTTATAGACGATTTTCCCCGCTATATCGAAGTACATTTTCTAAAGAAAAAGGCTGATGCATTCGAAGCATTTAGATAATTTGTGACGCGCGCAGAAAATCAAATCGGTAGTATAGTGCAGTGTCTTCGTAGTGACAACGGGCGCGAATATTTAATCGCCAAATTCCAAAATTATTTAAAAGCTAAAGGTATTGTGCATCAAAAGACTGTGGCTTATACGCGGGAACAGAACATTAGTAGAGATGGCAAGGTGTTTATTGGTGTTATCAAATCTTCCAAAGTCGTTGTGGTCCGAGGCGTTAAATACAGTCGCTTACATAATAAATGGGTTCCCAACTACAATTTTAAAAAACAAAACGCCTTTTGAATGTTTTCGAGGTTACAAACAAAGTGCCAACCATTGTTTGGCTGTGAAGCCGTTGTTTTACATAAACAGTCAGGGAGATCCAAATTCGATTGCAAAGGTTCAAAGGTTCCATTTGTCGGTTACGCTGACCATACAAAGGTATATAGACTTTATGATTCAGTGAAAAAAGGCATCGTAAGAGCACGTGACGTAATATTATTTGAAAATATTTTACCGAAAATTGATAATGAAGAAACTGAAAACGTTAATATTGAATTAATAAGCAAAAATGAAGAAAAAATTAATGAAAATAGAGAAAACAAAAATTAAATAGAAATAGAAAAAAGTTTAAGAGCTATTGACATTGAAAAAGCTGAAGGCGAAAACGAGCAAGAAGAAGAATTAAGTGAAGAATCTGTTTCGAGTGAAGAAGGCAAGATAGTGTTAGGTAAAAGAAAGTGTGGAAAACCACGTATATGTAGAACTGGAAAGGTGGGTCCTCCAAAGAAGAAGTGCATATCTGACTATCCCGAAGTGTTAAATTTGGCGTGTGAAAAACCTACATCAGTCGCAGAAGCCAAGAAATCTAGTGAAAGTTCGCAGTGGAGGGCCGCAATGCAGGCGGAAATCGATGCCCTCATTAAAAGCGATCCTTGGACTCTAACTGATCGTCCACCCACCTGGCAAAAACATAATCGGACGTCGATGAGTATTCGTAAAAAAAAGTACAATGAGATCGTTATCGAGTACATACCGACAGCGCAAAATGCAGCAGATATACTTACAAAACCATTATCTGGAGATAAACATTATACTTTATATAAATTATTGAAAATTGATTTTGTAAAATGGAATTTAGATAAATGAATTTGTAATGATTTTGTTATAAAAAGTTGATTTTGCAAATCGCATGTAGGTTGAGGCGAAATTTGTTAGAAAATGCATAGCTAAAGTATGAAACTTAGGCAGCCCAAATACGATATAACTTTTAGTACAAACGCTTAGTATAGTTTTCACATTTTAATTACTTTATACTTGAATAAATTAGCTTAGAGCAAACGGTTGTGTGTTAATATCTAACAGCAACACTTCACATTTATTTCATATTTTTTATTTATTTATATATATAAATTTTTTTAATATTTGTATAATTTTAATCAACACTTTTGATATAATCTTGCTCTGTTTTTGAGTTAAAATAAATAAAATTAGTTTCCTCACATGCAGGGCATAAAGCCTACAATAATTTTTTATGCTTCTATCAGCCTCAATTACACCTTTTTTTTAGCCATATAGGCAGCTGCGTTGTTCATTTGTCTAAAAATGCTGACACTTAACAGAAGAAAATGCGTTACAATTGGGCTCGGCTGTCCTAGAATTATAAATGATGCGAGCAAAAACTGGTAAAACAATTTTAAATTTAACAAATTGACAATTATATGTAGGTAGGTATTTGGCTGAATAATGTTGTGATTATTGGCATAAAAATGACAATTCTACGACATAATTTTTTAGTTATACAGTGCGTATGAGTGATTTACATACATATACGAGTAAAAAAAAAATCGGTAAATGCATTTTAGGGTGCAGTATCGCTTATATTTATACATATGTATGTATGTAAAGTATATAGGTAAGCATTCATATGAAGCACATTACATTTTCGCTATCTGGAGCATCTGCTTCGTCGAGACTGTTGGCGTAGGAAGCCATACATCCGTTTATATAGTTAATTATTTGGTACACTGACACATTACTACATTTTAATCCCTTTCAGCGCCTTAGTTAACAGTACATATGTATAATATGCGTACACTATTCTGTTAAAAATACTTAATGAAAGTAGGTTCTTGATGGCCTTAATAGAACTACTAAAGTTAAGCTATTACATTAACACAGACATATACATAAATTAGAATTTGTTTGCCAGTAAATCATTTTTTTTCTATAAAAGTATAAATATTTAATATAATTTTAAAATTGTTGCTGCCTGTGCTGACTTAGTTTCATATAGATTGAACCGAAATCAATCGAATAAAAAATAATAAATTTTTTTTATTCTAGTGCCTGATCGAAGCTTTTTTGTTAAATAAACAAAAAGTGAGCTTCGGAAATTGTTCTCAATATTTGGAGAAAAAGCATATTTAATTAGCTATAAAATCAAAATTAAAAAATACTTTTCGTTCAATCACTGGTTTTTATGTTTTCCAAAAGCTATATAAATATCAGGGGAATCTGCATTTTATGAACAATGGTTATCGATACAAACACAATTTTGAGAAAAACGAATTTAAAATTTTAGGCCAGTACTCTGGAGTGTTCCTTGTTAAGTATCGAATAACTCGAAAACTTTTTTTAATTTTCAGAAAACATATTTAAGTTGTTATTTTTAAGGAAATGCAAAAAAAAGCAATTTTTGAAAATTCTGATTTTCCCAAAATAATTTTTTTTTTTCAAATAAAGGGTAATCCAAGTAAAGGTGCTTTTTTCAATATCCTTTTTTTTTTGACAGATCACGCGTGAGTCGTGTCAAGCTGTCATATTATTTTTGTTCAGTATTGTTTGCCATTTCATCATAGAAAGACTTACACATGAACAACGTTTACAAATCATTCAACTTTATTACGAAACTTCACGTTCTGTAAAGAATTTGTTTCGCCCGCTTCGCTCAACTTATGGTCAACATAATGGGCCTACTGAGCGTACTTTTCGGTACACCATTACCAATCTTGAACGCAGCATTCATTATTGGATAATATTCGACCGTATAGACCACGTCCAGCACGCAGTGAAAAAAAAATTATCGGTCCATATTTCTTCAAACACGATTGCGACCGTTAATGATAGCCGACTATTTGATGCCTGAAATTGAACAAGACGGCGCCACTTCCCAATGAATTTATTGAGAGAACACTTCGATGAGCAGATAATTTCACGTTTTGGGCCGATCGATTGGTCACCAAGATCGTGTGATATCACACCGTTAAACATTTTCCTGTGGGGATATGTAAAGTCTAAAGTCTATGCGGACAATCCCTCTTCGGGCCCTGGAGCGAATCACAATGCGTATCATTCGCCAGTTACCAGTCGAAATTCTCGAACGAGTTCTCGAAAACTGGATTCAACGGATGAACAATCTGAGACATAGGTGAACAATTGAAAGAGATAATCTTAAAATGATAAATGCCACAGAGTCTTCTTTAATGTGATAATAAACATTCACTATATTTGAAATTTCTGTATTTTTTTTTTCCTTAAAGAAGTAGGGACCCTCGAAATAAATAGATCACCCTTTATATGAATCTGCAAACAGTTCGTAAGGTAAAGACATGAAGCAAATCACAGAGTCGTTATGCAAAGCCGATGATGCTTCCGTTTGTCGAATGTATTGCTCTCGACTATAAAATTTATTTGTTTTGTTCTGAGCATTTTTTAAGGACCATGTCAAAGCTCAGAGGTGATTGTTTGAAGTCATTGAATTTTCCCATAAATTATTAAAATAGAAGTTTTCCTGCTCTAGACCTTCTCTATATGATCATTCTGAGCTAAGAATTGCTGCCTGCTTATCCTGGATGTAAAGCGAACCGTGCCCGTTGAACGATTTGCAGACAGGGCATAATCTCGGCTGTATTTTAACGGAGACTTCCAGCAACTGGATCGCCTGAGGATGGCCACTGCGGTAGAACTATACTACCCCAAATACTACTACACTCGTCAAGACTGCGTCTGCCTAATCGGATAGGTGGTCATACGAAAAAGATGAATAGAAAAAAAAAAAAATCGAGAGCATGTATAGTGAGGGCTCCGATCAAGTTAACATGATAACCGTAAGCTCCACAAGGAAAATAGAGCTTTTAGTTATCTCAGCTAAGGATATTATAGCTGGTACGACGCTGTTTTGAGCATAATACTTGGGTGCTGTAGTTTATTCAACGGCCCGAGATAAAGAGCGCCTGGCGTGAACCATAGAAGCAGTTAGAGCTGATAGGGCACACATAGATTGTGGCTCTATAAATACCTATTAAATACCAAAGTAGAATAGAAGAGAAGCGTGTGAAGGGCAGTCAAGAAAGCCGGCCAGCACCAACAGAGTAGCTCCTCAAACAGCAATCAGCAAGACTACTAGATGCCATTTATTATACCTCAGGAACAGCCAATTTGGACGAGAAGTCTATGGCGTCAACGTCGATGCAAAGCGAGGTAGTCAGGCAACACTTCGCTTAACTGCAGAAATCTCAGAACAGATATAAACAGATAACCACAAAAAGTTGGAATTCTTTAGAGAAGCGGCTGCTAAGTCTCGTGATAAAAATTGTACGCATAAACTCATGCCCTAGTTTGACGGTGTAGACTGGATTAGCGGAATCAAGCTGTCAAGTGCAATGGCTCAGTGCGAAAAGCTCGATAATCGTTCAATAATAAATTGCTAAAATATTTGTTTGAATTTTTTGAGATCTTTTTTTTTTAGCATTTCAATGACTTTATACTCTAATATTTAATTTTTATTTCCAAAATGTTCATCTTTTAATCAATTAATTTGTTTTTGCCAAAGTAAAAACAAAAATTCTCTTATAACATATCAATGTTTTTATAATATTTTTACTTCTTTATAAAATGAAAATCAGCTTTCGTGCTTTTGTTTTAATAATATTCATTTAAATATATTTTCACAATAATAACAACTTTATAGTGAAAAAAATTAATAAAAACAATAAAATATTCATTTTTCTCTCATAAATTTGTAAACTTTTTTGAAGTCTTAAATTTTTCACATAAGGCATTAAAATTTATTTGTATAAATATTAAATTAATTTTATAAAATTAAAAAAAAAAACATAATTCACCTTCCATTTAAATGGAGGTGCCGGGGTTTGAACCCGGGACTTCTCACATGCGAAGCGAGCGCTCTACCACTGAGCTACACCCCCCAATATCTGCCGGCTGCCCAATGACTGTTTTGTCAGTTAGCCACCACACAGCAAAAAGCAACAAGTGGTGTGGTAAAAGCTGAATAATTCAACACACAACTGACAGCGCATGTGCGAGGAAACTGGCAAGAGCTAAAAGTAGCTTATGCCACCACACTTGTTTGGTAAGAAATTGAGAGAGATCATGAAAATGGGACATATAAAGAGCATTAAAAGTTAGAGCACATGTAAAGAGCGCGGTAAGTAGAGAGAGAGAGAGAGAGAGAGAGAGTGCGCGTGTATTCATGCTTTTTGTACTACATATATCTTGACACAGGTGCGCAAAGAAACAGATAAAAATATCTCTATGAAGTTGTTCATTGTAATTTTTTTTTGGAATTATAGTACAATTATTTTATATTTTTGAATGAATAATATTAATTATATATGTACATGGTATGATGTTTGCTTGTATGTTATATGTTGAACATAAAAATATTGTTAGAAGTTTTTTGCTTAGAGAAGAATTGTATATTTTTACATTAAAAGATTTCTTCACGCAACCCACCATCCCACGTACAGCAGTTTGGGGTGGAAGATTTGGAGGTGCCGGGGTTTGAACCCGGGACTTCTCACATGCGAAGCGAGCGCTCTACCACTGAGCTACACCCCCCATTGGGGGGTTAGTGCCAAATGCCTCACATCATATGAGTTGGGGGTCATTTACGTTCACATTGTGATGGAAAGGGTTGTTGTTTAGTTGTATGTACTTTGAACATATTTATATACATACATATATGCAATTTTAATGGGTTTACTTGTACTCAATTTTGTTGTAGCGCAATAATATTTTAATAGAAAGTAGGAAAATTTAATACATATACATACCTACATATATATATAGTTTTAAAAAATGTTTTTGTTATGCAGCAAACTGAAAATTAAGAAAAATTGTTTTTTTGTAGCTCTAGCAGCTCTTGATATATACATGTGCGGTACCATCGATTGAATAAAGCAAAATATTTACACCCAAAAACATGTATTTTTAGGTGAAATTTGAGGAAAAATAGTTAAAAATTTTGAAAAAAATTAGGTAATAAAAATTGTGAGCAAAACAATATTTTTACATGTTTCTGAATTCGATTTAAGTTTCTGAATTCGATTTAAGTTCATAATGTGTTACTTTTTAAACTCTGCTGTGGTTACAGCCCTTTTTTATAGTTTATTTTGTATTTTTTTTATAAAAAAATAGTTTCTCTTGGAGAAGAAAATACATATTTTTTTAAATAATTTTTATTTAGAAGTTTTGGAAAATCTAGATTTTTAAAAGTAAAATATTTCTAAAATAAAACTGTTAAAATTTTCAAACGTTTTCAAATAAATAGTTTATTTTTTTATAAAGGCATAAATTCTTTCTATGTTCATCTACTATAAAATCGATCCGAGAAGAAAGAACTGGAAGAACTGAAAACTCTTCAGGAACTAAAAAAAGTATATTGAAGCCTCGGCCCGATTTCAGCAAATACTAGAAGGAGAAAAGTCAAACTCTTAATAATAAAAACAAGTAACAACGGCTATCTTCGGTCATGTCGAAGTATTTATTCATTTCATGAACATATCAAATTTATTGCAAATTGCAAAATTCGATTTTGATCATTTTCAGTGTCAATATCAACTTTAATTTACGTGTGTAAAATACTAAATTTTACGCTCTTTGATGCCTTTCAGGCGGAATTTCGATCCATATCAGAACAAGTCGGTTGTATGGGAGCTATATGATATAGTATTCCGATTGGGATGATTTTCACCACTAAAAATTTATAATATATGTGCATTATACCAAATTTCACGCTCCTAGATGCATTTTTAGCGGAAATTTCAACCCAAAACGTCATTTCTGAATAAAAAATGGTTGTATGGGGGCATATGACAAATCAGTCCGATTTCGATGATTTTCACTACCAATACGCAATTCATAATGTGTGTTCATAATATCATGTTTTTCGTTTTGCTTATTTACGTTTGCATATTTTCTTCCTTTGTAAAAAGCTGTTCACAATAGAAAATCATCTGTCAAATTTCCATGCCTACTACATTTGTCCATCCATGAAATATATGAGTTTTTTATCGTTAGAGGTGCATACCGACCTTAAACCCTAAAAAGCTGGTTTCGAGAGAGAGCTCAGGATTTAAGGTCGATAGGCCTAGGGTGAAATCTTGAATTTAAATTGTAAGAAACTTTCGGAACTTTAAACACTTCTTTTTTCAATCCGGCCAGTTTCAAATTTTTGCACAATCTTTTTGTATATGTTTCGTAGGTATAAATAAAATGAACAAATTTTTAGAATTTTTTTACTATTTTTCTAATAATTTGGAGTCAAAATATCAGGCGAAAACGAAAAATTATTTTCAAAAAGGTATAATTTTGCCAAAAATAAAGAAATTGCGTTATTCCAATATCTGTTCAATATCTCTATGGTTTAAGAAAACTTTAACCAACTTTGGTCCAGTGTTGCCATTTTGGTTTTTTTCAGCTGGATGTAGCCCCATTTTCACTGTTTAAGGTAGGTATGCAGCTCTAACGAAAAAGAACTCATATATTTCATGTATGGAAAAATGTAGTGGGCAAGAAAATTTGATAGATTGATTTTCTATTGTGAACAGCTCTTTACATGCAAGAAGATATGCAAGAGGAAATAAACAAAACGAAAAACATGAGTAGAGCGCGATAAATATTTGTCGCTGATTATGCATACTAAAGTTTTCAATGGCTAAAAATAATTAAAAAGTGTAGAAATTTATGAAAAAACTAAAAACATTAAATGAATTGCTCTATAAGCTTCCCTTAATACGTTTTACTTCTTCTTGTTTGTAGCGAAATATATGTGAGACTATTTATTTCGCTCGGAAACCTGTGTTGCCGTGCTTTCATATTTGTTTAAAAACTTTAGAAATAGCAGTAGAAAATGAAGTATTTTTCGTTAGAGGTGCGTACTGCTTCGTAAAAAAAATATTCGCGAATCGTTTTTTTTTTCACTTTTTATACGGAGTTTTTGGATTTCGTTAGAGCTGCATACCGACCTTTATCTACAATAGAAAAATTGTAATTTAGCTCAAACTTTTTGTCTTTTTTTTTCAAAAAATAATTTAGCTGTGTTAGCTTGGCTTAGATTTGGGAAAATTCAAATTCTTCTATCTATCACTCTCAAATTCTTCTAATGCACTCTTTAGGGCTCTTAATACTGTTTATAAGTAGAAGAATAAGAAGAAGAATCAATCGATCTTTAAATAATTAAAATTTACTTTTTATAAGAAGGATGAAGAAAATTGTTAAATGGAACAATTTTAAAATATTTTTCAAACAAATTTTTGGTTGGATCACTGAAAAAATTCTGACAACACTGCTTCTTCAATTTGACAGTACGTTTTTAAAAATTCACAAAAATCATAATGGAGTTATCAAAAAAAAAAAAAAATTAAGAAGTAATAATTTCATAATTGTCTCAAGTAACTCGATGTGACTCTTTTTTCGTAGAAGCTTGTGTGATAATTGACACCTAACCGGTATTTAGTTCATCGATTTACAAGGTAAAGAGAAAAACCATTTTTCTTGGTATTCAGAATTTTTTTTCAGATATACATACATACATAACTGCATATACAAGCTGCGAGTGTACGATAAAAATCGACTCCAGCATTTAAAATTAAATTAATTTTCTAATCGCGGTCGACTCTCCGACAGGGCATATCAATGCCTTCGAGCGTACTTCTGTAATAATGTCATATAAATAAATAATAAAAATTTATAGCAAGATAAAAATAAAATTGAAAAGTTCCTATTGTTGAAAAATATTTTGTTTTCTATATTTTTTTTTATATTTCAATGTCGTAATCATGATGAAATAATAACTATAGGTTAAGTATGTAAGTAGAGTAGAAAGAGACTTTGACACTGCCTTAGCTCAACGTTGTATTTTCGAATTTGAAGAGCAAGGGCAGGAAAGAAAGAGAAATCGGGGATTTTTAGAGAAACTTATACAATTACTAGCAGACCCCAGTGTGCTTTGCTACACCTATACAAAAAATTAAGAAAATCTAATATAAACTTGTGTGAAGAAATGTCAAAACATTTGTTTTAATCGAAAAAATTTTATTCTAAAAACAGTATTTTTTTTGCTAACATAAACAATTTTTAAATAAATAATTTAAGTAAAACAAAATAATATCTAGTTGACCGCATTGTGAATCTAAACCATTCTTGAACACATTTAAACACACAAAAATTTTTTTATCAAAATCGTTCCAGATGTTTAAGAGGAGTTCAATGACTAACACACGTACAGAAGATTTATATACATATATAAAGATTGAAACCAGGTATTTTTTGAGACTGACTCTTTTTCGAAGCCATGCTAATATTTATATCACATAAGCAGAAATTGTGTATGCAACAGTTTAATCTGAAATTTGTACAAATTATATTACGTTTTTAATTGAATAAATGCAGGCGGAGTATAAGCCCCGGCTCAGGTCTACCTGATTTTCTTCAACTAAAATCTTGAGAGGTAAGACTACGTTATTCTTGCTTTATAATAACACAAACCCCATATAAGTTATTCTAACGATTGTATCAAGTATTTGCATAATCTGGACAGAGGTTTTCACACATTCTACCTAGACCGCAAATCATGCCAAACTAGGTTCCATGACATCATGGTTTAATCTATACGTCAGCAGGTATTGCAGAGAATACTTCTCATTGCCATATCTCTATAGCGCCCGTAAATCGTTGTTATTCAATTGAATATCTTTTTGGCAAGGTAATAATGTAGAGCCGTCATGTTGTGTAAAATTTCGAAGCGTACTGTCATTCGGTAGATCACGGCTCGAGTCGAGTCCTACCAACATTCATAATTATAGAGAATGCCCCTTGGCAGAGAATGTCAAGTCTTTCGAATGCATTTCTTAAAATTAAATTAAATCTCCTCATAAAAATCCTTTGACCGTGGTGGATTATAATGAACTGTATGTAGGTCCCTCCATTTGGCCGAAAAGCGCTTCAACGGTTATAAAGCGCGTATATATATAATGTTAACCTTGATGGACGAGATTGCTACTACACATTACAGCAATGAGTTCGAAAAATAAACCTTTAAAGAACATAAAACGGCGTCTAAGCGTGATATCAACTTCAAAAAGTAATAATTGGAAGAAGCAATTAGTAATTTTAGAATACTGCTTGGAATATACAGAAGGAACTTATTTTTGTCAGATTAAGTCCTTGAATTTAGTTTAGATCAACATTAACATGTTAATAATTGGATATTATAGCAAAATTACTGGACGCACTAGTCATAACCGCTGATCATCGCTTCAATTTTTCCCTTTGCTTAAAGACGCGACACTGGCAAATTAAAAAAAGGCTGATAAATATAATGATAATTGTAAGTTTATGCTTATCAAAATTTTGGGAAACAATTCCTTTACGGTCCCACACTATGGGGAAAACGAATGATGGGCGGTGGTAGGGGTCCCTCCCCGCATTCTAAAACTGAAAACCAAACCCGGAGGAGATCCCTAGTTTTCGATATATTTAAATTTAAAGTTGCAATAAATATAAATTTTTTCCTTTGTTTTTTGCTTATCAAAGCTACTACCATAAATTTTGGTAATGCCAACTGTAAAAAAAAAGTTCCTAAAAAATAATAAAAACACAAATTTTACAGTATTCTTAAATGAAACACCTTTATAAATTGGCGGCCTTCGGCCGCGCTTGGAAAAATGACCCTCCACCGGACCAACACCGGCTTCGCTTTGAACAGTATTTCCAATAAAATTAAGTTAATAACAAAAATCCGCGAAATTTTTTCCATAAAATTTTATTAATTTTTTTCTATGGTCATGCAACTCTGCATCGTACAATATTTTTATATTAATGCCGTATGGCAATACCCATTTACTGTCAGTGTGAAACATTACAATTGCAATTCGTCAAAGAAAAATTATGCATAAGTAAAATTGGTTTTATTAATTTAATTAAATAATATATAAATGTAATAATCTGTGAAATAGTGAATAAAAACATCAAAGAAACTTTCTTACCTCATATATAAAACATTTGTGCGCGTGTTATATGAAAAATTTGCAATACAATAGTAAATATTTTAACAACAAATTATGCGCAATTAAATCAAAATATTATGAAAACTAAAATCAATTTACATAAATAACATCTATAGTAACCACATTTGAAAGTTTCATAAATATAAGTAAGGTATTTATGTGTATAAGCATTGGAACCGTTTTGGGAAGCTCAGCCAAAATTTTTGTTTAATCCAAATAATTCCGCTTAATATTGCCTCTGCTATAATTTTCCAAAAAAAAAAAAAGGTTAAGAAAATCTTATTCATAACGGAATGACGTTAAAATAAACATTGAAATATCTCTAGTAATGCCTACTCTTTTCATCGATGGAAAATTTTGAGCTCACCCTTTTTTTTCAAAAATTTATTTTAAAATATGGCAACAAAAGTGTATAAGGCAGCGTATGGGAGAGGGGCCACTGTTTACTTACTTCATCTAGTTACTATTTCATCATGGTAGTAATAAGGGTAAATACTGAATGAAATTTAAATAGTATTCACATTTATTACATATCTCTAAATTAAGGCAATATTGACGTTCTCTCATACTTAAAATTATGAATTTAATAAACCGAAAAAATACACAGTAGGCATTATAATGCAATTTGATACAAAACAACAACTTATGATCAGCATGAAGTGCTTTCCTTGATATAGAGTGTATTATTTGAATATTCACCAAAGCTTTTCTCGTCATCATGACTGTCGAATATAGAATTGTAAATAATAAGTTTACACACATACATATATAGGTTCATATACATATACAGTGGCGGACAAAAGTCTACAAACACCTACACTCTATCCATTGTGTAGAAAGTACTATCGCTTTGCTGAAAAATGGAGGTAAATCCTTTTCTAATCACATGTATTAAAACAAATCCATTCTTTAACATAAAATAAAACAATTATGGTGAAAAAACGCAAAAATATCCTTGACAGAAGTCTACATACACCACAGGTTTACTAGCAGTTATGTCGATATACTTTGTTGTCATGGCGGTTAGGTACCTTTTTTTGCTATTTTATTTTTCAAATTATGTTTTCTAATTTGCTAGTATTGAATTTAGTTGTGGTTTAAACGCATTAACATCAACAATGGCGAAAAGAAATGTCCAGTGACGTACGAGTCTTGATTATTCAGCACGGAAAAGAGAAGAAATCGTATGGTGAAATTTAAAAAATTTTAAACGTAAGTCCACCAAAGGTACAGACTATTGTAAACAAATTTGAAAAAAATGGATCCATCCGCCCAAAGAGACTAACTCGAAGATACATCAGCTTTATTCTGAAGGAAGTGAATGATGACCCCAAAGTTACTGCTCAAAAAAAAAAAAATTAGCAGAAAACATCGCAAGCTCATCAAGAAGGTGTATTCATCCAAGAATAATTCGAATAGTTCTGAACGATAACGGCTTCCACAGTAGAATGCCACGTAAAAAGCTTCTTATTTCTAAAAAAAAAAAAAAATCGTAAACTTCGCTTGGAGCTCGCTAAAGCACATTTAGACAAGGGAATGGATTTTTGGCAAAAAGTCTTGTTTACAAACGAATCAATATATTCGGCAGCGATGGAAGAGCACATGGAAGAGCACAAATTTGGAGAAAACAAAACACTGCACTTAACTCTAAAAATATAGCACCAACAGTGAAGCATGGTGGCGGCAACGTAATAGTTTGGGAAGCGGTTGCGGCATCTGGAGTTGAAAAGCTTGTTTTTATTGAGGGTAATATGGATCAGTTGAAATATAAGTCATTGTTGGAGTCTATTCTGAAGCCTTCGGTGGACAGTTAGGAGCTTGGAGTAGGCTGGATCTTTGAACAGGATAACGATCCAAAGCACACGGTCCATATTGTTAAGGATTGGTTGCTTTATCATGTTCCAAGGCACCCACACACCACTTGAAAACCCAGTTTTGAATGTTGTTGAATATGACTGGGAGATTTTAGAAAAATTAGAAAAAATCAGATTTCTAGCCCAGAATTACTCAAAGAACGTATTATTGAAGCTTGGGACAGTATTACTTCCTCAGGATTGATAAATTTTGTAGCTTCGATGCCACGACGGCTTCAAGCTGTTGTTGATGCGAACGGTGGACCAACTAAATACTAAAAAGATCATGTTTCCTGATATTAACCAAAGTTTTTGCGCTAAGATAAGTTATGTATGTATTGCATGTAGACTTTTGTCATTGCTGGATTTACGCTTTTTTTTTGTCATAGCTTGACTCTTTTATGTTAAAAAATTATTTTTTGTTTGATTTTTATTATAATGGGAAATAGTTGAAATAAACTGTATCGTTAAATTTTCCAATAAACTTTTTGGACTTTCAATTGGTGTTTGTAGACTTTTGTCCGCCACTGTATATATAACATCTACTCCTTTTGCTTTATTTCTTCCTAGATATTTAAAAAAACTACTTTTTGTCACGTCGTCATATGCAATTTAAAAATTATGTATGTGTGTAGTTAATTAAGTGTTTCGAAGACAATGGCTTGCTTGTTGTTTGACAGCAATGGACATATTCATATTTCACAATCGTTGCAATATTTTTGTTTTTATGAATAGCTCAAAAAAATCATAAAAATGTCTAAACACAGCATCAGCTATCGGCGCGCCATTAAAAGTCATAAAGAATTTTACTTGAGTTTATTTCTCTGCATGCTCTTCTGCAGGCATGTCATTTTTGACAGGTGTAGGACAAGTGCAGAGATTGTCAAATTTGGTGTGACATATGCGCATATGAGTAAAAGCATAACGCAATGCAAGCTTGAGCTAAGTATGAATTGTATGTACAATGGTGGAAATGATTGTCAACGCCATAATTTATGTGGTGAGAAATTAAGTTTTGCTCAATATTTGAAGATTTTTCTCATATTTTTTTAAAATATGTTTTATTTAATAAATATCATAAGTTCATTCAGAAATTGTATATCTAATAACTGGCTATTAAGGTAGATTTAACTACTGAAGCTTTTTTGATAAATTAAAAATAAATGAAAAAATAGCTAAAAGCATCTCAGTACTGCTCGATTAGCTGTGTTAATTAAACTTTAAATTGCGCCACTGAGTATGGTGTTCACACATATTCAATTAGTATTCTACAGTTGATATTACTTTCATTTTGCTTGTGGAACATTTTGTTCAATTAAAAAAGGGTTTTTTCTATGGCGTAGTTACTTTTAAAGAAAAAGAAGTAACAAAATTTAATAGTATTCCAAAGCTTACTAAGCTCCACGCAGCTTCTTAATCAAATCGATCTACAAATCAAGTATTTACTGCTGTTTATTCCTTAGGATCAATATAGCCATATTTCTGTGTTTGCTAATTTTCTGAATATTACTTCTAAAATTAACTGTTTAATTTTTTATGAATGATTTAAATTAACGTTTTATTTCTGTATTATATCGATTTCATTCCATTCGTTTTCGCTCTTCTTAACATTCATACTTCCGAAGGTTGGTTTACGACAATTTCTTGTCAAATAGTTACTATTTGTCAGTTCAAGCTAATTTTATTGTAATTACGTTCTGTGAGAAGAGCTTTTAAGTTAGCAATTAGTATTTCATTTGAAATCGTATTGTGTGAATTTCCACAAGCAACACTGTGCGTATACTCGGAGCAGAAAAAAACAACTTATCTTAAATAAAAAAATTAAAAAAATTGAAAACAGTAAAGCGTCTAAATGGTCAACAAAACGAGAGATGATGAAAAAGTTCAACACGAAAAAATTTACGAATTAAAAGCTTTGTAAAAAGCTCTAAATCTTATTTCTCTATGGCATTTTTATAGGTATAGAATATTTGCCTAAAAGTATACTTTAAAATGCTGGCTCTATTCTTCGCATCGTCTGCCTTGATTGTAGTTGGCGCAAAGTGTAGTGGCGCTGTTCTTGGCACCTTTGTGGAGGAGTTACACGCCTAACGGTGTCACGCAATGCGTCATCTCGTCGAGATGGCCATAATTTTTTGCTGGTTGTTGCGTTTCCCTGATATTTTCATAATATTCTGCGAGACTTGTCAGTTCATCTAGTGTCCTGAATTCTGGGCGTTTTATGTACTGTTTCTGTAGATTCTCTAGAATCCTTTTTCAACGGTGACATCGGTGTATCTCATTAGGCACTGCAGCTCAAGAACATAATCTTTGAAAGTTTTGTGGGATCGTTGCAGTCTTTGGCGGATTTGATCATTTCTCAAAGTATCGGGAAGACAAGAAGAACTTGTCAAAATCTTGTTTAAATGACTCCCTTGCTGACCAGCATTTATTGTTATTGCGAAATCAGCTCAACACTCGGTCACGAAATAGCTCATGCACCGTCCTAGGTATCTAATTTCAGCTGACTTCAAGCTGGCACGGACAGTTCTTCTACACGCTCGAGGAAACCTTAACGGTCTTACAAACCGTCAAATTTGTGTGCTCACTTTCTCACTCGGTCCATAACAGCGACGAACGCCTGCTCGGAATGGGTTGTGAGAATGTGATACACCTGTGATAGGTCTAGACAACTTGGCGAAGTCGTCATTGAGATTTATGGTGCCGAGTAGCAGTTGCATGGAACTGGTCTGTCTTCAGGCTCAGCGTTACTGGATTTGGGGATAGCCGGTCATGTCTTGTAGCAAGTTCTTAAAGACGTCGAGTATATTCAACAATGAATTGTATCAACTTTTTTCGACACTCATCGACGCTGCTGGAATCGAACTTTACTTCGTACTCAAAGAGGTATTCTCTTTTCTGGTAATATACCCATAATACTTTCACCACTCTTTTTTCCACTTTGTTAATATCACTGTGCTTTTGATTCTCTCACTGGATTTGTACCCTTATTTCTCACTGATTTCTCCCTTTTTTTGTTTATGTAGTTTCGCTGCACTCACACGATGCTTTGAGTACTGTCTCTTTACTTTTTCGAATCCTATTTTTGTGAGTCTTTTCCTCACTTTACATTAAGGGTTTAGGTGGGGTTTTTTGTCTTATTAGATTGTAAAATATGCTTAAATATTCTTCTAAAATTTCAAATCGATCGGAGTAAAATTCGAAGATATAGACTCTTTGGAAGTTCCCCCCATTAGGCCATGTCTGTTTCCATTTGAAACTTTAAACGCGTTTAAATCTCAATTTTTTAATTCGCTGGACACGATTTCTTGAAAAGTTATAAAGTGATTTTGTTAAAATTTAGCACAAATCTTTGTAATAACAGTATCTAGTCATTGAACGAAGGATATTTTATAACTAATTTTTTCGAGCCAATGAATGGCGAAAATTTGATCAAAGAAAGTGTTTTTTTGTTCAAAGTCTGTCAAAAATTCAAATTTTAATTTTTTGTTTTTTTTTCCTTCGTCCAATAACTACATTTATCCATGTACTAACGAAATATTTTTGGTTTCTTGAGTTTAGATGAATCATTAATGAGTTATGCTGCCCACAGCGAGATCATTTTATTTTGAGACGTCAAGGGAGATGAGGTACCAACGGCTGAGTTTTCGGAATTTTTCAGTAAAAATTTCACACAATATTGTTTAAATATGTATCTTTGATATGGTGAATTGGTTGAATAAAATATATGATTGTATATATAAAAAAAATGTGAAAATTCCTTCTTTTAAACTCTGAAACCCACCTAAATCCCCCTTAATAGAGTCTAATATATCCTATATAATTATGTTTAATAATAAATTGAGTTCTTCCAGGAAAAATTAATGATTTCAACCTCAATTTGGGAGTGGTAAGAGAGTAGTCACATTCCAACAGTGCCTAAAATGGATTTAGCTTTGTGAATTCGTCAAACTTTATCAGAAGATAGATTTTTTGTTGGATTTTTTTTTGCAATTTTTTTTTTGCACACTAAAGATAATGTGACACTTAATTTTATCAGAATTTTTTATTTATTTATATATACATAAGTATATTGTGACGTTCAGTAAATAAAAAATGGCTTAGTTGCAATTGACAAAGAAATCGCCTTGTCATTTAATGAAATTCCATTTTAACGGTTTTATTTTTGTGTTCTTGTGCTTTTGATATATAATTTAATTTTATGGGATCGATTTTTTTTTGAACACACAGCAGTTGCATTAAGATTCTGTGTCGCTTTACATTAGATAAAGGCAATAATATGAACATCAAAATCTATATCAGAAATTTTGGCAAACTTAAAACTCTAATCGTGGCACTTAATGATAAGTTTAATTAGTGCTTTTACAAATTCCGAACTAAAAAAATATTGCTAACAAGAAACTGTACTTGTTATAGCCTACAAAAAAGCACTCAAGTGACAATCAACTGACTGAATGAAGCTTATCGTGACGAAAATATAGGGTTTTCCAATGAGAGTGATATGGTTTCTTTTGAAAAAAAAAACACACACTAACTGTTAAGGAAATTCAAATGTTTTTTATTTAATGTGAAGTACAATCGATACAATTAAGTTCTGAATATAACATCATTCAAATGACCTCCACGACTTCTTTTGCAGGAACGAATTCGATTAACTCAATTTTTGAGCACTTTTTCCACTAAATCAAGTCAAGTATGTCATGAATATCAAGTTCAATATTGACTTTTAAAGCTTGTAGAGAGTCTGGTTTATTACTAAAAACCAATGACTTCAAATAACCCCAAAAGAAATAGTCTAATGGTGTTATATCACAACTTCTTGGAGGTCATTCAATGTCACAATTTCTTGAAATAATCGAATCTTCAAACCTTTGTTGTTGCACGTGCTGTGTGACACGTAGCCCCCCGTCTTGTTGGAGCCAGATGTTGTTAAGATCAACTACTTCCAATTGTGGCCATAAAAAGTTGGTTATCATCGATCTTTATCGCTCTCTATTGACAGTAATTACCTGTGCTACCAGCTTCATTTCGAAAGAGGTATGGACCGATGATTCCACCAGACCAAAAACCATACCAAACTGCCAATTTAGGTGAATGTAATGGCTCTACATGAACAATTTGTGGATTTTCTTTGCATCAGAATCGACAGTTTTGTTTATTTACCGCACCACTCAGATGAAAGTGAGTCTCATCGGTGAAGATGATTTTCTTAAAAAAAAATCGTTATCGTTTTCAAATTATTCCAAGGCAAAGTCAGCAAATTCACGACGTTTATGGTGGGACATGGATGAAATTGTAAACATTACTGAATACTATGAAGGAAAGAGACAGATCATGATATATTAAAAATGGCCAAAACGACACTTAGAAATCATATCATTGCTATTGGAAAACCCTTTATTAGCATGACTGTGATAAATTTAAAAAAAAATCAAAGTCTTCAATTTCTGCAACTTCACGATGTATTTGACATATGTTTGTATTAGAATTAATAATATATGTGGTTTCGACTGATTACTTTTATTTGAGGCACTTTAATTTTCGCTGCACAATATGGAGACTCATGCTGACTGCATGTATTAAAAATTTAAAAGCTGTTAAAAGTGCAAATATATATAGATGCCGTCAGATGTAGCAATTAATTAATATCAGATTGAATTTCAAAATGAAAAATTTCAAAATTTAATTTCAAAAGCGCAAGAGAGCATAAAAAATTTCATGAAATTGAAGTTCAATTAAGAGAAATTAGTCTGAATAGCCATTTTGGGAAGTTAACTTTCTCTGAGAACGCTCAAATCAGTAAAAATTATTAGTGCAGTACTAGCAAGTAATTGAAAATGCAATTTCAGAAGTCAAATTGCAGATAAATGCCTGCAGTCACACACTGGAATTTTTTTTTCTGCAACAATGTGAAATTTTGAAATTTTTGTATAAATTAGTTTCAGTGCATTTACACGGTGAAACTGAATTTTTTACAACAAAATGCGTGAACGAAATAAAAATTACGTGAATATTAATTTTTTTTCTTCTAAAGAAAAATATTTGCCTTAATTTGTATATATGTATGCTATGTATGTATACAAAAAGTGATGATTGATAACGGTGAAAAAGTGCAATGTAACGTGAAACGTTGAATCGTTTTCTAATCTCGCAAATATTCTTATCTATAACTCATTGCCTAGCTGTAGGATATTTAATTCTAGCCACGTGTTCTCTAAACTTCTACTATCACGTGAGCAGTTTAGTACCCTACTGACAATGTCGCTCGCCCATTTCGTGCAACACATAGTAAGACTCTTATACTGCGTTTGCTTTAGCAGAGGCCACTAGTGAAGAGCAGAAGTCTTCTCTAAAGTATTTTAAAAGTCTAAACAAGTGTTTTGATCAGTACAGAATGGCTTTATAGTCTTCCCAATTGACTATAGTTTTGCTTTTAATTTCTTCTAGACATTCTCAAAAGCACTCATCAACGTTGAAGCGCAAGTTATCTACAGTACAGGCACCTGGCTATTTGATTTTCAAAATTTTTTCAGTAAATAATACTATGGGGCCTTCAAAGAGAAATTTAGTTATTGCTCTGCTATCAGCACGAATGTTTTTGCGGCGTTACGTAGAGTGCGAAAACTAAATATTTTGCAAACTTCTTTATCATTTAATTTACTGCTTTGATAAGATTTGCGAAAACTACCAGTAGAAATCTTATCAATTTTATTTGATTATGGACTTTGTATTTCTGGGCAAAATCTATTTATTTTAAACTGTATGAACTTCTAATTAAAAAAAAATAAAGGAAAATAAAAGTAAAAGTCATTTTGACGCCATCAATGAATTAGCTCGAAAAATATTATATTGTGTGAATTATACACGAATCAATTATAAGTGTTAGTCCTATTTGTTATGCTTTCAATGAGTATAGAGTCTATGGGATCGGAAAACAAAGCTACACTGCGAAGGAATTGAGAATTCCTGAGGAAGAGTAAGCTGAGGCTGGCTTGGAAGCCAGTACTAGTAACATAAACTGGTATAAATTTGGGAAATTATCTAAAAGGATAAACAAGATCGGTCTCCCAGTTATGTTTGGTTTCAAATCCCAACTCCAGATATTTTTCTGTAGGAAACAAGGGGATTGTTTTATTGTTGAGTGAATGATAATTAAATTGCGATAGATCGAAACTTTCTACTGAATGCGGATAACCTAAAATCCTTGGATGTCTCAATGATTTTTCAGCTGTTTTGCAGATTTCAACAATTTAACATATTTTAATATTCATTTTTTGAAAAAAAAAAAAAAAATGAACTTATATAAGTCCACTTAATCAATCTATTTGATGAAAGGCTCTCTGCTTTTAACGACTTTTTAACCAAGAGTAATATTTGATGCAAGGTTTGGCTTCATTAATCACATTATCTGTACATTTCTTAAACTAAGACTTACTTCGCTAGCTTGCAAAAAGGGAAAACTTGTAGATTCAAGGTCCCTACATGGAAACCCCCGAGACTAACCATATAAATACGAAAGAAGCAAGCTGCTTAGGAAGCTCTATGTGGAGGAGAAGGCACAAAGGTAAGAGGCTGCTACATGGCGATGGCAAGCCCATCTTGTTTTATGGTACAATGATATAGTGGATCGCAGTCAACAAAGCCTCATACCGAAAAGAAGGATGAAAGTGGAGCTTTAGACCCTGTCCGTAAGCGTTGATATTATAGCTGTAGAGTAGGCTTATCTGGTTTGTTTTAAGTTGAAGTAAACATTTTTAATTTGGAATACCATTACTTTAGTCTTGAAAGTCTGGAACGAAGTTTCTCCTCTTTCTTGGTTCAGGAAAAGTTCCAATATTTAGTTGCTACTTGTAGTTAGTTATCACTGGGCTGTGATCAACCACACTAAGGCTCCTTTCCCATTTTGCACTCCCAGTGGTTTTCTTCATTCTTTCCCGCTAAGCTAAATATAATCTACTTCGTCTACCCGATTCCTACAATCATTCCATTACTCTAATCTGTAGAATTTGTAGATCATATGATCATTCTCATAAATAAATAAATAATAATAATAAGTAATAATAATAATAATAATAACTAAACCAGAGTGAGGAAAAACTCGATCGCGCTCGATCAAAATGCAACATTCGCTCGTTTTTCTTCGACAACGATCGAGTCTCACAAATACGAATATCGCGATCGGTCCAGACAAACAACAAGAATGACTCAATCGGGATCGATCAAAAGATCGGTTTACTGCAGGGCGGATCGCGAGTGGTTATTCTATCAAAGAAGTGCGTTTTTTTGCCAGATCGCATAATTTTAAATCGATCGAACAAATAAATAAATAAAATAAATAAATAAATAATAATTAAATACTAATTAAATAAAAAAGCGAACCAAATAAATGAATAGTAAAAACAACAAACAAAAAAATAAATAATTTAAAAAAAATTTAATAAAAAATAAATATATAAATAAATTAAAATAAATAAGTAAATATCTTATCAATAGATTAATTATTAATAAAACAATATTTTAAATATATAGTTATGCAATACTTAAATAACCACAAAGAAAGGTTATTTCATTATATAAAAATTCAACTACTTTATTCAAACACAATTTTTCTATAGAAATGTTTCCAGGAAGTGTTGATACCAAAATTATATTGCGATGCCATTTCCAGATCTCCATCTGTTGCCGTTTCCGAAGAGATTTAAAATATTAAAAAAATCAGCGCGTAATGTTTGTTTCAGCTCGTTGTTTTGGTGGGAAGAAGTTGTAATATATTTTTTTTTTGTTTGGAATCTATATTTATAACATTAATAGCAAAAATGTTGATTTCCTGTGCTTAGTTTTCTAGTTTTTTAATTGCACAGGGAAAAAATATTTACACCAAAAGAAAATTTTATTAGAATCTTATGTACATTAAAACTTCCTTTTACGTGATTTTATTGAATTATGTGTACCAGGACAATCACGTTGCATCCTTCAGCAGAAGTCAGCCATCATATGATGTTCCCATCGGGTTTGCTATCTCTTTACAATAGTATTTTAGGTCCTGATAAAGAGAGAGCCTCTTTTTCTTCGCTAAAGGGAAATTCCCTGGAAACTAGTCAAGTTGTCTGTGGAAATAATGCACTCTGACGGACATACTACATCCTAAGTTCTTGAAATTGTTCTTTTTCCCAAAGAGTTTTCAGTATTTTCAACAAACGAACTGCACGAAACTTATTCCAAACTTGTCATTGAACATAGAAATCAGTATCTCTTATGAAGATTCTTACTTTGAGCTATCAACAGTAATTGTATTTATTTTTGGCTATGATTAAACTAGGGAATCATCTCGTTACATAAGGAAAACATTGCCCATTTTTATCTAAAGCCTCCACCAATTGCTTCATTAAACATAATTTGATGTGCAAACTTTACTATGCCATTTTACCTCTTGTAATGAAAGGTGACTTTATTATATTCTATTTTCCCATTTCCAGTATCTCACGTAACATACAGGTCAATCTCTTTTTATGCAGTGTTGATGCTTGGCGAGACTTTCCCACAGACAATAAAACATGGATATTTGGCGTATACACTTTGTTGATCTAATAGGAACTTAGCCATTTTTAGATTTACACAAATGCTTCTACGCACATTCTTTAGGTGGTTCAAGAACCTTTATTAAATTGTTTAACTCTACTGTGGCAAAAGGCTTTGACTCTGTAGACACCATTTCTTCGATATTACTGTCGCGAGACATTTTACTACATGTTTCTTCAAATATTTCTTCATGAGTAGAACAAAATTTGGGATCAAGTATATCCTCTAAATATGGTAAAGATCTTCTAGCCGATTTTAGTCAGGATTAATCGCTCTTCTTTAAAATTAACATTATTAAAATCGACACGGCAGAAGTAACATTCATCGAAGTGATAGGTACCACTGAACCGCTATTTCAAGTGTTCATAGCACATTTTGCAAACAGTTTGAGCTATTCACGGCTTGTTTTCGTGTTCAATTTGCGACTTTAAGTATCATTATAGGGTTCATCAACCTTTTGAATGTGCATTTTTACAAATGTAGCAAAGCACTTTCGGATCATATCAAAATTGTCCTATTTAAAGAAAGGTATTAAGGGGGTATTCTAGTCTAGAGTTTTGGAAAATTCGATTTTTTTTTGCGTATTCTTGAAGTTTAACTATTTAAAAATATATTTTCAAAATTCAAATTATTTTCGGAGACATAGCTGTTTTGCTGACCCGGCTCGGCCTTTACGCGAAACTATTGTTTTCGATGCAGTAACCGCAATATCTTAAGTTTATTAAATATCTCTCTATCACATGAAGCAACAAAAATTGAAAATTTGAAATTTGAAATATATTTAAAAAAATTCGACAAAGTTAAAAAATTAGTGAAAAAATCGACCGATTTTTTAGCTGCCGCAATTTAATGAAAAACATTTTTTTTTTTCAGGTTTTTGAGATAGCGATATTGGTACTAATTAAAAATCCATAATTTTTTTTTTAAGATGACCACAAGGTTAGAAATCATGACGACGAGGACACGGCCTTTTTCCCCTCTATACTTCAAGGACGCATAACTTCATAAAAAAATGTTATTATTTTTTTAAATTAATTTTAAACAAATGATAAAAAAAATGGATAAAAAATGGATGGATAAAAATTTCAAATGCTTTTTTTTATCAATTGCCAAAAAACGCTCGAAATTTGGGTCTCTAAATTAGAATAAATCTTAATAAGACTTGAAACATGCTCCCGAAAATACTTAACTACGGCAAATTTAAAAAAACAGGGGGTTACCATAGAGCCACAAGTAACCAGTGTGGTTTTTCATTTGTTGTACAGACCTAAAAGGTACACCGTTTCACAAATTCTTCAAAAAATGAGGTTATGTTTAAAAAAAATTTAATTTAAATTTTTTTAAATGTTACGACTATGACACAATTGGGAAATGTGGAATGAAGCAAAAATCGATCCTCTTGTATGAAAATTGATTACTTTTATCGATTTACTGTATGATAAAGGTTGAAGTAACAAAATAGTCATAAAATCTGTAAATAATTATTTTTAAAAAAATATAATTTTCATAATATACTATCTTAACAAATTTGTGCACTGAATAATTCTTCCAGTAACGAAAAATATTAGAATATTTAGGTGTTTATAATAGGGGGATTCTCTATACCTAGGGTATGCATGCTACGGTGCACGGATAGCAAATTTTTCCGACCCATGCAATGGCAAAACAATAAAACACATGCAAAAAAATATGCTACGATAGGAAAAATATGCTATATCAAAACCTATGTGTATGGCACACAGATAGCTAGAAGGAAAAGCAACCCTGTGAAGGCAAAAGCAACCCTGTACCTGTGTGGTTGTTAAACTTGAATATGGGGGTGCAATGGAGGTGCTCTCGATCTCTAGCACAATTACATAGGAAATATTTGCATATAATGCATTTCCTAGGCATAGAGAATCCCCCTAATGTATTTACCTGATGAATAGCAAAAATTTAAAAATTTACGCAATAATTTGTATTCATTACTATCACTTTCAAACCATTACATTGCATAAAAAAATATAAGAATTAGACTTCGATTACATAACAGCTGATATAATCTGTAGGGAATGGTAATAACCGGTTTTTGAAACACCATGTCATAGTCAAAGTATTGTATTACCTCAAGAATTCAGCCGTTGGTATGGGGAATTCATTTAATTCACTAAAAACAATCAATGCTAAGGACAGCAAGTTATGCTTTTCACACTCAAAAAAAAAAAAAAATTTGCATATGTAAATAAAAAAATAAATATATATAAGTTGAAGAACATATGTATATTCATCTATGCATATTCATGTACAACGTACAACAACATTTGCTGACACACAGATAGGAAATACAAGCGATTTATTGAGCGATAGCAATGACTTGGCAAAAATGTCTATACCAAGAGAAAACTTACGTGCACTGATAAGTGTCGTAGCAGCTACATATGTATGGACGTACGTATATACATACATAGGCAAATACATTTCACGAGACCATTCGTAGGTCCAAACTCGTATATACAGCGTATTTACATATGTATATCATACACAATTGATACGTGCATAATACCACTCATTCTCCACTGACTTACGCTCAGACAAGGTTCAAGCGCTTATGAGAGCGGGTTTTATTTGAAAATAGAAAAAAAATTAACTAATTAGCAATTTGGATAATAATAAAAAAAACATAACTGATGATGACTAGGCAATATTTGGTTTATATATTTTAAAATTCTTTTTTGTTTTGTTTATTATTATCGTGAACGACGTGTGGTGTGCTCAACGCGCCAGCAACACACCCAGTCAATGCTTGAACGTAAATGCGTACGGTTGTGAACTTTGAGCACATTTCGTTAAATGAATACATACATATTCCAAATTTCATTTAGCGTAAAACAAAATTGAAACAAATTTCTTTCAATTTGATTTTTGTGTTGTTGTTGTGTACATAAAATATCATTCAGCAACATGGAAGAAGTGAAGATGGATTTAAACGGCAAGAATATTGTATTTATTGGCGGTTTTGGCGGTATCGGTTTCGAAACGTGCAAATTATTGGTTGGAAAAGGTGTCGGGGTAGGTTTGCCAATATTTACAAAAACAAAAAAAAAACAAAAAATTAGTGCATATCAATTACCTATAATAGCAAACAAAAGTGTGTTAATAATATTGATAAAGATTATACTAATAATATTGGTGTGTTAAAAATTTACAGAATCTTATGATACTACATAGAACATGGTATGAGTCAGCGAGCAAAGAACTCAACTCTCTCGATACGGCAGGCGTTTGTCAATTTATGCAATTCGATTTGACTTGCGGCCTGGCGAAAACCCGTCAAGTATTTACGCAAATAATGGAGAAATTCGGTAGTATTGATGTGCTAATTAATGGCGCGGGCATTTGTGATGAACAAGATTTCAATATTATAATTGGTGTCAACTTCACGGGCACAATCAATACAACGCTTGCTGCCTATGATCTCATGGATAAGAGTAGAGGTGGCAAAGGTGGTGTGATTGTAAATATCTCATCGGTAGCTGCGCTAACGCCATTCCCCGTACTGCCTATATATAGTGCAACAAAAGGTGGAATATTGAATTTTACAAGAGCATTAGCGGTAGGTAGAACAAGTGAGAGTTTTTTTTTAATGTTTTTTTTGTTGTATGTTAGAGAGATATGTGCGTTAGAGAGATACACATCTACTGAACTAATGTTCAGTGTGTTACACTCAAAAAGATAAATTGTTAAAGATTAGTTGCAACGAAAAAAAAAAACAAAAAAAAAACAAGAATTACAACATTCGAGCGTGTGCTAGTAGTTAAAGTGCAGTTATTTAATAAATACTTATACAGAGTACCTACACGAGTATATAATCTACGAGTTTTTGTAAGCTTTTCATATGCAAATGGCTACAAGGTATTTGTGTATAGAGGTGTGTGTTATTTTAAATAATTTTCAATGTTACTTAAAAAAATTATTTTAAAGTGGACATTTATATATATATATATATATATATATATATATATATATATATATATATATATATATATACATATGTATATATGTATATTGATTTATTTACAGCCATCTGTTTAAATGTTTACGCAAAGCATAAACCGCCATGAAAAGTATGAAAAGAGTTGCATATTTAAAGTGATAATACCGGGTTTTTAAGTAGCTTTTTTAAATTAAAGTTGTACCTAACATTAAAAAATAAAACGAAAGTATAAATAGAAAAATAAATATATAAATAAATAATAATATATGTTCTAGTGAATAACATAATTGACTAGAAAAGGCTTTTAGGTGAACAAATAACGATGTAAATAATAAAATAAATAAGGAAAATAATAATTAATAATAAATAATAATTAAAAATCAAAACAAATAAGTGATAGAAAAAAACAAATTTAAAAATAAATAAAAAATGAATAAATAAGTATATAAATAAATTAATAATAGACAGATAAAAAAATAAATCATAAAGAATATATAATAAGTGAATTAAGTAAATAAAAAATAAATTAAATAAATAAACAATAAATAAAAAATAAATAAGCAAATATATAAATACTAGCGGATCCCAGCGTGCTTTGCTACACCTATCAAAAAAAAATCAAGAAAATCTAACTGAAATTCTGAATTTTCGATTTTTTTTTTGGAAAACGAAACAAAAAAATTGATTTAAAATTTTTTTAAACTTTTTTCTATTAATTTTTTCTATTTTTATTTTTAGATTTATTTTCATTTTCATTTTTTTCACTCTTTCTTTCTCTTTTTCAACACCACATACAGCGTAATGTACGCGTATTTTGGAATTTTTCAAGTACATATGTATTTGCTGTTGTTGCATGTATTTTGTTTGGGGGCGACCAATGTTCACTAAAATGGTCATATCTCTGGAACGGCTGCTCAAATCGCATGAACCTATACACATTAACCTTCTCCTAATATCCCTTTCTAACTCCTTAAGATTCGGTGCAATTTGATCTGGTGGTTCTCAAGTTATAGGCGTTCATCAAAATTTGCTTTGATTTTTATATATGTACATCTATATGTAGATGTAAAAATAATAAATGAAAAGCATAATAAAATGGTTGAATAAGTCAGAAATAAAACAATAAATAAATAAATGAAAATAATAAATGAAAAATATAGATAAGCAAATGAGTAAATTAGTGAAAAAAAATAAACCAATAAAAGAATAAACAAATAATTAATTATATAAATATAAAATATACTATATAGTTACGTGAATAAATAATTAATTTAAGGAATAAATAAATGAATGAATGATGGCATAAATACAAAAATAAATAACAGAAATAACATAAACAAAGTACAAAAATATATAAATGAGTGAATAAGTAAAAAATAGATCAATAAATGGGTGAAATAAATATTATAAATAAATAATGAATAAAAGAGTATGTGAATAAATTAATAATTGAGTGAATAAAAAATATAAATGTAAATAAATTAGCGAATAAATAAGTTAATGAATGAATGAATAAATATATTAAATTAAAATAATAAATAAAATATAAAAAAGAAAAACATAACTAAATGAATAAATAAATAAATAAATAAATAAGTAAAACATAAAACAATACGCGAATAAAATAAATGCATAAATATACATAATTTAGTGAATAAGTAATTAACTAATTAAAAAATATAAACAAATATATAATAAATGAAAAACCTAGATAAATAAATGATAAAATAAGTGAAAAATTAAAACAATAAATAAATAAGATAAATAATTATTTAAATATATAAAAATTATATATAATTTAGTGAGTAAATAATTATTAAAAAAATTTATAAACATATAAATGAATAACTAAAGAAATTTTTTTTTTTAAATTAAATGTAAATATTAAATGAAATAGATAAATAAGTAACCAAGTAAATCAGTAGAAACTAGATCAATAAATTGATGAAATAAATATTACAAATAAATAATGAATAAATGAGTATAGAATTAAATAAATAATTAAATGAATAAAAAAAAATAATATAAATAAATTAATGAATGAAAGAATAAATATTTAAATAAGTTAAAATAAAAAATGCAAACAGTAAATAAATAAATAAATAATTGAATAAATAAAAAACTAAGAAAATAAGCGAATAAAATAAATAAATAGTATACATATATGTAATTTAGTGAATAAACAATTAATTGAATAAAAATCATATATAAACAAATATATAATAAATGAAAAATATATATAAATAAATGAGTAAATAAGTGAAAAATTAAAACAATAAATAAATAAGATAAATAATTAATTATATATATAAAAATATATATAATTTAAATACCTAAATAAGTAAAATAAAATTTAAAAAAAATTAAAAATAAATATAAAATGAGATACATAAGTAAGCAACTGAGTGAATAAGTATAAAATAGATCAGGAAATTGATTAAATTATTATTATAAATAAATAATGAGTAAATGAGTATAGAAATAAATTAATAATTGAATGAATAAAAAATAAATAATATAAATAAGTTAATAAATGAATGAATAAATATTTAAATAAAGTGAAATAATAAATAAATGAGTGAATAAATAAAAAATTAAACAATAAACGATTACAATAAATAAGTAAATAACATATATGTAATTTAGTGAATAAATAACTAATTAAATAAAAAAGCATATATAAACAAATAAATAAAAATAATAAATGAAAACATAGAAAAATAAATGAGTAAATAAGCGGAAAATCAAAAAATCAATAAATTAATAAAATATATATTTAATTAATTATATAAAAATTATATATAATTTAGTGAATAAATATTTAAAATTAAATAAAAAATAAAAATTAAAAAATGAAAAAAATATTAAAAGAAAAACATAAATAAATAAAGGAGTGTACATGTACTAAAAAATCAATAAATGGATAAAAATAATAAAAAAATATGTAAAAATATAAACAAAATAAATAAATAAATATATAATTTAATTAGAACAGAAAAGTATAAAAAAATATTAAATGAATAAAATGGATACCAAAATATACAAACAAAAATAATTAATAAAAATTAATAATATAAATTAATACATAATGAAATAAATAAATAAATATTAGGAAAATACAATAGAATAATAAAGAAAAGAAGTAGCAATAAATGAGTTTGAGACAAAAAATTAAAAATTGAATCAAAATTTAATCAAAAAATGTAAGTATATATATATAAAAAGATACGCAAAATATAAAAGCTATAAAAGCTTCTTAGTCAATGTTCAAAAATGCTTGCTTGAATTTCAAAAACTGTTAAAGCACTAAACTATCTTAGAATATTTATACACAAAAATTTAATAAATCAGATACAACACCATTTAATGCCTAGCACGATCTCAGCGCCATCTCTCGAGAACAAAAAAAAGAAAAGTTACATAATTCATTAAACAAGTAAAAATAAGTAAAATATAACTAAGAAAAATGTAACTACAAAAAATTTAATTTTTTTTTTGTATAAAATAACAAACAAACAAAAAACCGAAATTTAATTAATTTATAAAAAAGAAAGTAAAGAACAAAAAAAAACTATTTTCAGCGCATAAGTATCATATTAAAATTTATTAAACTATTAATAAATAGAGTAATAAAAAAATATTTAATAAGAGCTCAATTAAAAGATTTCAAAAAGCAAGATAAAAATATATATATATATATGTAAAATGTTAAAAAAAGTTATGATTTGATTAATTCAAATGGAATTATGTTAAATACGATTAGCTGGTCTAACTTTTATAGAAATTACATACAATAGAGTTAAGCTAATTGAACAAATGAAACAGTATTAAATGGAAATTTATAAAAACTGAATCAAAGAACAAATAAAAAGTTATAACGAGCTCAGACATTAAAAAATTAAAAATATTTAAAAAAATATTAAAAATTTATTTATTATATATATTGAAATGCATATGCAGATATTTTTCTGAAATTGTTATTACCAGAGTTTAGACATTTAGTTTATATATATTTTTTTAAATAAATATTTAAAATTTTGTCAAAAAAGCCCTAACATAAATATTGCTAATTCCAACTCTACTTTTGTTTTGCAGCACCTAGAGCCCAAAACTGGCATAACACTATACAGCATTTGTCCCGGCATTACCGATACCAAACATTGGGACGATGTACATCATTTCCAAGGACGCGGTTTATGTTTCAAAGAAAAAATGCGTGGTCGTTCATGTCCAACACAAACGCCAAACGCGTGCGCAGCGAATGTCCTCAAAGCTATTGAGGCGCATAAAAATGGTGTAACTTGGATGTGTGATTTGGGACAACTTAAATTGGTGGAAATAAAGAATTTCTGGACACCACCAGTTCATCAGCAGCAGGAGGAGCAACAAAATCAAGAAAATGAACAAACGTAGAATGCAAAATGCACTATGGATATGGCTTTTTGCTGCTTTGGCGGTTTTGTGTGCTTTTAGATGTAAGCAGCATGGAAACGCGAAAGTTTCAAGCGGCTGCCTAGCATGCGCATAATGTAAAAGCTACTGAAGTTGTTTTATATTTATGCTGAAATTTGTAATTGAAAAAAAAAATAGAAATGTCAGCAGCAATACCTTAGAATAATATAGAATATTATAGACTGAATAATATATGTAAATTTGTAATTTATTTAAGCGTGAGTGTAAGCAATATTTTAAGTTAGAGAATAATTAATATTTCATTTACATTTTTGCATTTAAATAATTATGAATTATGTAGTGGTAAGAATTAGTTAGTTTTAAACAATTTATTAAGAGATAAGAGAGATTTTCACAACAATGCTTCTAGTGTTCATCAAATGGAAAAATAATTTTTGTGATAATTGTCACTTAAATTGATAGTCAAATGCTTGCTCACACAGGCTGGAATTAGTTAGTTGAATGTATTTATAGCAGTTAAGACCTTAATTGTAAGAAAATTAGCTTTATAAAAACTGAAATAAGTAAATGGTTATCAGAAATTAATCAAAAAAAAAAAAATCAATTATTATTGTGCAATGTTTTGATAGTCACATGCTTGTTCACACAGGCTGGCAATTAGTTAGTTGAATGTATTTATAGCAATTAAGTCGTTAATGGCAAGAAAATTAGCTTTATAAAAACTGAAATAAAATGAATGAACTCAACGGATTCAAAAAGAATAAGGTTCAAATATGTAGATACTTGGGAAAAAGTATAATAAGAATATAATAAGAAAAATATAATAAGAAAATTTAAATTTTTATGTGTTTTAATTGTGCATTTATTTTCAAAATATATATTTTTTTTATAAAAGAAGTATAACACAAAAAATTTCAAATATTTTTTTTTGTCGGCAACGAATTTGAAACTTTATTAAATGAACATATTTTTTTTTTCAAATTAACATACATATATTTTTGTTAAAAACAACGAGTTTAAGAATAGTTTACAGAAACTGAAAACACTTAATTTTCTATTATAAACCAATAATGCTTTATTGAAAGTTAAAAATATCTCCATTTTGATGAAATAATTTTTCGCAAAGTAAATGATAATATCAGCTGCTAAACGCTAATTATTCCAATTTAATTACATATATGTGAACACCAAACTCAGTCAATTCAGTCAGCTAATTTTTCATAATGATCTGTGTGAACATACTCTAATTCATTAGCAATACATTTTAGCAGTCTAAATATAATTATTGCGCGATTTTAAACGCTTTAAGGACTTTGAAGTTTTTTTTGCTATTATAAATTACTAATGCTTTATTTAAATTTTTCGCAAAGTAAATGAAAATATCAGCTGCTAACCACTAATTGATTCAATTTATTTTTATATATGTGAACACCCAACTCAGTCAATTTTTATTGCTTATTTGCCATAGCTAATTGATCTGTGTGAACATACTTCAATTCATTAGCAATACATTTTTTAGCATTCTAAATATAATTATTGCGCGATTTTATGCGCTTTAAGGACTTTGAAACTTTATTGAATCAAACTTTTATCTTAATAATGCCAAAATTTTTTCATTGACTGAAAGAAAACTGAATTTTTCTATTATAAACTAAAATATTTTATTTAAAGAAAAAACATTACTCCATATTGTGCAGTAATTTTTTTTCGTGCATCAAAAAAGCGTTATCAGATAATTATTTCAACTTAATTGTGTATGTGTGAACACCAAAAAGTTAATGAAGATATTCTTTCTCTCTCAACCTTAAACAATTTCCGGGAGGGCAGTTGTACTAATACAAATACATTCATTAAGAACTAACAGAAATCTAGTTTATTTGATAAGCGATAACGGTTATTCACAAAAAAACCAAATATACTGAGTTAAACGTATTTATGCACTGATAAGCTTTATGGGCGGCAGGCAATTTGGAGAGATTCCAAGTGACATACACACACGCACAAAGCGCTCTCACGACTGTTGTATCTAATAAAATGTTACGTGAGCGCGCTCACTACTAGGCGCGTACAGTGGGATCTCATAACGTATTCTGATAATAATAAATTAATACGAGTAAAAAATAAAAAAAACTTCAATTTAGCTACATATGCTCAATAGCTCTACCATAAAAAGTTAAAACTCTTTTTTAACGCGATATGTAGCTCAGTCAGAATTCGGATTTAAAAGCAAACGGTTGTGTTTATGCACCATTATAAATATGTATACAAGTAGTATATAAGTGTAGAGTTTAGATATACGAAGCAGTGTGAGACGAAACCGGAAAAATAATAAATTAAGTAAATAAAAAATTAATACACAGATAAATTAAATAAAGTAGTGACACGTACACTTATACATAGAAAAAAAAAACATTAAAATATGGAGACGTTACAAATGGAATTGACCGGCAAGAATATTGTTTATATTGGTGGTTTTGGTGGCATCGGTTTGGAAACATGTAAACTTTTAGTGAAAAAGGGTGTTGCGGTAGGTTTGTCATTGCTTTTCAGCCTCACGCCAATATCAATTCAATTTAATTTCTCTCTCTCTAATTTCATGTGAAAACTCTCAGAATCTTATGATACTCAATCACATTTGGAATGAGTCAGCTTACAATGAAATAAATCTAGTCAATACAAAAAATGTTTGTAAATTTATGGAATTTGACGTCACTGTTGGCTTGGATGAAACTCGCAATATATTCGCGAATATAGTGGAGCAATTCGGTCATATCGATGTGCTAATTAATGGTGTGGGTATATGTGACGAAAGCGATTTCGATTTAATTATTTCAACAAACTTTACGGGCACTATCAATACCACGCTCGCTGCCTACGATCACATGGATAAGGGTAAAGGTGGTAAAGGTGGTGTGGTTGTGAATATTGCTTCGGTTGCAGCGCTAACACCTTTTCCAACCTTACCTGTGTACAGTGCGACGAAGGGTGGGATATTAACCTTTACACGTGCATTAGCGGTGAGTATTCTCTGCGATAATTGAATGAGTAATGTTAGTACTCACTACAAGCAGTTTTACTCTTTGGTGGATAAAAATGATTTTTTTCTATTTATAAAAGAGAAAATACGAAACAGTTCAAGATAATATGAAAAAGAGAATATATGCGTTTAAAGCAATTATTATCATAGTAAACGCCATTTGGAGCGTTATCTTTAGTTTATAATCTATCGTTAGTTATATATACATATAAAAAAAATTTTACGAGCAGTTCCAAAAGAAAGTGGGTTGAGTTCTAATTTGCAAAAAAAAAAATTGTTAACCAAAGTTTTCAAACTGTTAATTCAAACTATCAAAATACGAATATCTTCGAAATCAACCACAGTGCCATTGAAAGTAAGCAAAAACTAGGCTTATTCGAAACATATTTAGAACGTTTTTATCTTTATTTACATTTGGTAAGGCCACCTAAGAATTGCCTTATTTTGCTCAAAAGTTATTAAAATATATTAGCCGATGGGTTAAACTATTAAATAACGTAATAATACAGCAAATAAGCAAATCATTTTAATACAATTGTTTTAAAATGGAACGATTTTCCGTCATTCCTTGTCAATTTTGGTTTTTCCGCAAACCAGTTTCGGCGTTCCGCCATCTTCAATGCCTAGTTTCGGAGAACGAAACGCCGAAACCGGTTTGTCGAAAAACCAAAATTGACAAGGAATGACGGAAAATCGTTCCATTTTAAAGCAACTTACCACCCTGTCGGAAGATCAAAACAACAAAAGGAATTAATACAATTCTTTTAACATTAAAAAACTGCAAGTCATGCTCATAAAATAAACAGTTATACATATATACCACTTTTCTTATCTTGATTGTTTTTTTTTACCTCGTTTTTCGTTATCTGTGAAAGTAATATAAATCTAACCACCGAAAGTAAATAACAAACATAATTGGACTATAAGCTTTAAGCTTTTGTCAAATTTATAATAAAATTATTAATTTAAGCACTAAAAAAGTTCTTGCATCGGTCAATTTTAAATTTACTGAAGCAAACAAAGGAGCAATTCTTCAATAAAGTGCTTAGTGCTTGAATTAAAACTGGTTTTTTTAATTCAAAAATCATTTTAAAAAATATTCATATTTCATGTTGTTATTTTTTTTATCAACTTAGTATTTTTAAGTAATAAATAAGCTATATATGTATATTAATTTATTTAATTTTACTTTATACTTTGTTTTGTATCATTTTAGTTTATGGTATTTAGATTTATTTTAACTTCTGCATTTTTATTTTATTTTTTTTTTCAACTAATATAATTGCATTTAATTTCTTAATTTAATATTAACTTTTTAACTTATTTCATTTCATTTTATTTTGCTTTATTTTATTTTATTTTATAAAAAAATTTAAATTTTTTTTTCAATTCTTTTAATTGCATTTGACTTTTTTAAACTCATTTTTTTAATTAATTTACTTCTATATAATTTTCTAATTAATTTGATTAATATTTTTAATATATTTTATTTTATTTCATTTCATTTAATTTAATTTAATATAATTTAATTTAATTTAATTTAGGTTACTTTAATTCAATTTTAATTAATTTTTTACATATTTTTTATTTTATTTTATTTTAATTGAATTTTTTATACGTTATTTTATTCCATAATAAATGCAATATTTTTTTTTACCTTTTTTTATTTTATTTTATTTTTATTTATTTTATTTTATTTTATTTATTTCCTTTTTTTAATTTTATTTTATTTCATTCCATTTTATTTTACTTTATTTTATCTTATTATATTTTATTTTATTTTATTTTATTCTATTTTATTTTATTTTTTTTAATTTTGTTTAATTTTAATTTTTTTTTTAGTTTATTTAATTTTAAAATTTTATATTTTAATCTGATTTCATATTATTTAATTTCATTTTCTTTTATATTATTTAATTTTATTTTAATTTTTTTTTTTTTATCTTAATTAATTTAATTTTATTTTTTTTATAATTTTTTTTGTTAATTTAGTTTATTTTTTTCGAATTTAATTCAATAAATTTTATTTTATTTTTTATTTATTTTATTTATTTTATTAGTTTTTTATTTTACTTAATTTTGAAATTAAAATTAATTATTTTAGTTATATTTTATTTTATTTTATTTCATTTTTTTATGTTATTTGATCTTATTTAATTTTATTTAATTTTATTTTTTTATACTTATATTTTTTTAATTTTATTTTATATTATTTTATTCTATTTTACTTTAATTAATTTTATTTAATTTTTTTTCGTTTTATTTTATTTTTCGTTAATTTATGCTATTTAATTTAGTTTCATTTAATTTTATTTCATTTTATTTCATTTTATTTTATTTTAATTAAATCCGATTTATTTTTTTATATTTTTTTATTGTATTTTAGTTTAATTTATTTTAAACTTTTCTTGTTCATTTATTTTATTTTACTTTAGTTTAATTTAATTTATTTTATTTTTTTTTATTGTAAATTTTTTTTGTTTATTTATTTTGTTTTATTTTAATTTATTTTATTATATTTTAAACTATTTTGGATTATTTATTTTATGTTATTTTACTTTATTTTAATTTAATTTAATTTAACTTAATTTATTTTATTTTATTTTACTTTATTATTTATTTTATTTTATTTTATTTTAATTTAAATTATTTTATTTTAAATTATTCTTGTTTATTTATTTTAGTTTATTTTACTTTATTTATTTTAATTTTATTTTATTTTAATTTGTGTTATTTTATTTTAAATTGTATTTGTTTATTTATTTAATTTATTTTCTTTTATTTAAATTAAATTTATTTTATTTTATTTTGTTTTATTTTCTTTAATTTATTTTATTTTAATTTAACTTATTTTATTTTATTTTAAATTATTTTTGTTTCATTTGTTATTTGATCTTACTTTATTTTATTTTATTTTATTTAATATTATTAAATTTTTTATTTTTTATTTCGTTTAATTTTTGTTTACGTAATTTTTTTTTAATTTAATTATTTTTTTTATATGTTTACTTTTTATTTTATTCTATTTATTTCATTTCATTATGTTTATTTTTGTTTTATTTTTTATTTGATTATGATTTATTTTTTTTAAAAGCTTTATTTCATTTGAAATTATTTCTTATTAGATTTAATTTAATTTAATTAGTTTTTTGATTTGATTTTACTTTGTATTTTATTTGTCTTTATTTCAGGTTTTTAATTAAGGATGTTAATTTTTTAATATTCTTAATTATTTTTTGTATAATTAATTTTTTTATTGTAATATTAAATATTTATTTTTTTATATATTATTTCAATTCATTTGTTTCGTTTTCTTTTATTTTAGTATGTATTGTTTTTTATATCTTATTTTTCTACATTTAATTTCATTTTATTTTTCAATTTACTTATTTGCGGTTAATTAATTTATTTTTTTATTTATTCCATTATGTACTTTTTCTTTTTTTTGGAAGAATTAACAATACTCAACTCAACTCCAATATTAACAACACTAAGTTTTTCTTCATCCACCCACAGCAACTGGAACCGAAAACCGGTATTACACTCTACACCATTTGTCCCGGCCTTACACATAGCAGTCATTGGGAACGCATGAACTCCTTCCTAGGCAAGGAGTTCAACTTACAAGAGCGTTTGCGTGAACGAAAATATCAATACCAGGAGCCAGCTGAATGTGCAGTAAACATTATAAAAGCCATAGAGACACACACGAATGGTGCAACTTGGATGTGTGATTTGGGACAATTGAAATTGGTGGAGATAAAAAATTTCTGGACGCCACCATTTAGAGATTGCAATAAAAAGGTACAATGTAATGGAGCAGAACAAAAGAGTACGTCCAGCGGGTCGGTAGAAAAGCAAGATTCCGAACGAAATCAAGAACAAAAGCAAAAAGAAGAGCCAGAGAAAACTCAAGAAGAAGTGCAAAATAAAGCGTCAGAGAACGGTTAGCATATTGTAGAATATATTTAAAAATTAAAATTGAAAACTAACTGTTGTTTTTTGTGTTTTTAGTTATCACACTGCCGCCAAGAAAACGAAAGTAAGAAATCATCTTCCATTTGGGTAGAGATAAGCAAAATAGGAAGACTTCGCTGAATAGTTAGTTCTAATTAATATTCGATTTTTTAGGAAATTTTATGTACAGAAATAGGTATTTCGGCAATATTACTTAAGAAAATAGTTTAAAAAATATAACAGTATTTTGGTAAACATGTATGCACATATGTTTAAGTTCAAAGTTTTATATTTTCAAATGAAGGAGCTTACAGCAACTGCCGCAGGTCTGATGTATTTTTAGGATAAATATATGGAGGTATTGATGCCAAGGGCCGACCTCATTTAGGATAAAATATTTTCTTAATTTTTTTTTTTTTTTTAATTAGTCTGGTCAGGATTTGAACCGCAATCTTAAGAGAGTAGTAGTAGTAAAATACATAAATATTGAAATAATTGTGCTAGTTTACCTTATATTTTTAAGTTAGATTATACAATTTAGATTTATGAAATAATTTTTTAAATAAATTTGTGTCTTTTGTTAAAAAAAAACTATTTTATTTCAGTTATATAAAGAAGTCACGAAGGTATTTTTTGGAACTGATTTTTTATATAGTAGATCCCAAGCGAAGTGTACAACCTCGCTGCGTGAGTCAAAAGTCATACATGCATATAGCGCTTGTTTCAACACCGTTTTCTTGTGGCTTCGCAATCCCACCTCTGATAAACAGACGCTGAGTTCCATCTCAAGGGCAGCCTTAAAACTTATATGACGTAGCTGTTTCACTAAAACTAAACTGAAACTTCTCTTTTGGACGTGATGTAAGGATTGTTTAACACATTTGACACATAGTTTGCTTACGTTTCCAGAGTGAGCGATGATTCCGTAAGAGAGAGTAGGAATTGAGCATAGTCCTATAACTCTAATTGCGTATCTCTGCTGTACCTGCGTGAACTCACGCTCAACAGCGTTAAAAATTCCGTTACAATCGTGAAGAACTTTTCCGAGCCGTTCGGTACCAAGCCTATTGTATTGTATGTATGAGAGTGAACTGAAGAGATTTCGACTGCATCATGAAGATGTAAGCATTTGAATGAGCTGATATGACAATGGACAAAGTCGTATCGAGATGCCATTAAACTTTTGTTTTTAAAACGCAATACGAAACCGCAAATCAAATATCTGTTTGATTCTGTATATGGGAACTCTTCTCCATCATTTATTACATTGAAATTTTTGGCTGCTGAATTTTAATGTAACCGTAAGTGCTTTGAGAGAAGATGAACGTTTAGGACGTCGAAAACTGCAGCCACTGCAGAAATTTGGCTGTGCTTTCGCCTAGTGGTGCTCGAAGGGCTGCTGAATTAAGGTGAGAGAGATATCAGAGGTGATGAGCATGATAAAAGAACGAGTTTGTAACACATTAAAACAACATTTAGATATGGGAAAGACGTTCACACGTTGAGTGCCGCATTCGCTTACGTTAGACCAAGTACATGTGCGAATAAACATTTCCAACGTTTGGTTGATGCAGTTTAGGCGCAATAAATCCGAATTTCGGCGCAAACCATTTACTGTAGATGAAACTTGGATATACCATTTTATGCCTGATATTAAAGAAGTGCAACTTCCAAAATGGACCGCATAAAAGGAACAAGCTCAACACTGTTGAAAAAAAAACTGTTTTTCGTCTGAGAAAGTGATGGCGACTGTGCTTTCGGAATTAACCGATTATCTCCGAAAAAACTGCACATCATTACCTGACAAGCTAAAATAGAAAGAAAATATGACCAAATTCGCAGAAAAATAAAATCCTGCTTCATCAAGAATAGCACCGCCTACATTTTAACGGTTTTCATGGCGAAAATCCAAAAACTACGGTCCGAAATGCTTGGCCATCAGCCTTACTCACTACATCTAGCACCAAGCGACTTCTTCCCGTTACTTTATCTAACAGTCACGCCCGGAGTACAGAGATTTTCGCCAAACGAAGAGGCTATCCCATGCATGAACAATTATTTTGCAGAGAAAACTCCTAGCACTAGTACTACCCAGTACTTTAGACGGATTACCAAAATGGGAACATCGCCCGAAGTAGTGGAAACATCAAACATCAAATCAGACATCAGACAAAATGTCTTGTATTTTTTTAGGTCGGAAGCTTTTCACACCACCCTCGTTCACATATATACACATAAATATTATCAGCTTCAACAAACGCACTGTTAGTTCTGCTTTCCCCAGATTTGACAATGAAGCTTTCAAAGCAGTACAGTTTTGAAAGAATTCCGTGCATTTTCCGAAAATATTCAAATTTCTTTGAGGTTAGAAAAGGTATTGACGCATACTTTTCATTTAAATTGAAATTATTGGTTTTTCATTATCTTACAGAAATTGAATAGTAAATGTTCAGCTATATTTTTTTTAGTCAAAAACCTTGAAATTGCATTTAAATTAATTTGCGCTTCTTTTTGTTTGTTTTCCTTGACACTTTCCCTTGTAAAAATGAAGAAAAGTTAAATTGAAAAGAGATAAACCAAAAAGTTGAAAGTAAATTAGTCACGGACGGACATTGAACCTGGTACTCGGACAGTATTGGAAGTCCCAAACGTCGCCCAGGTCACGGCAACATCACAACTATCGCTTCGCGTGTTAGTGTCGCAATTAATTGCTGGCAATTTTCGCGCGCGCTCGCTCACTTTGTGGCGCACAACGTGTGGCCAATTGCAGCCACAAACAACAACAAATCTCACAGGGCCTCGGGGTCCATTGAACTTTAACACGAATTCAGTGCTGTGACGCGAGAAATGTTTATTTTTGGGCGCTGCCGTTGGTGCACGAGATGCATGCACAATGTACAAACGTATGTATGTATGTATGTATGTGAGTATGTATGCATGTGGTGGCATGCCATACGGTTGGGCGGTATATTAAGCAAATGTTTGCAGCAACTTGCAATTGCTAGCGGTATTTGACGACGCGGAAAAAACTGACAAAGTTAAATACACATGCATGTGTATGTATGTACTCGTATATGACTAAAGAGTAGGTTTCGTATATAAAAAAGCTGAAAATTCAAATAAAAATATTTAAAAATGAAATTAAAATTTTTACAAGCAGAAAAAATTGGCAACGTTTCAAATTTTGAGATGTAGAAATGCAATCGAGCACATGTGTGTGTATTCATACAGAAGTGTATGCATTTGCCTAGGGGGTTTCTGGTCGCATGTTTTAAAAATATTCATATTACCGGCGGCTGCGAGAAAAACTTTCGCGTAAAAAAACATTTTGAGGGAATTTAATGCATTTGAAGAAATTAAGCCAAGAAATAAAAATTAACAGCAGATGAGGAGACAAATTTAACAATCCCTGGTACAAAGTTAAATAAAATAATTTAAAAGTTCAAAATTGCTTAAATTCTATTTTATTTTGCTTAATTTTCTTCCATTTACTTCTACAGGGTGATCCAAGTAGAGGTACTTTTTTAAATAGCCTTTTTCTGACAGATCACGCGTGAGCCGTGTCAAGCTGTCATGTCTCTTTTGTTCAGTATTGTTTGGCATTTCATCATGAAAAGAATTACGCCTGAACAACGTTTACTTTATTACGAAAATTCACGTTCTGCAAAGAATGCGTTTCGCGTGTTTCGCTCAACTTATGGTCAACATAATCAGCCTACTGAGCGCACTATTCCACAACCATCACCCATTTTGAAACCCTGTATTCATTATTGGATAATATTCGACCGAATAGACCAGGTCCAGGACGCAGGAGCTGAGAGTGTACACCAAGATCGTGTGATATCACATCGTTAGACTTTTTCCTGTGGGGATATGTAAAGTCTAAATAAAGTCTATGCGGACAATCCCGCTTCGATTTAGGCCTTGGAGCAAAATATAACGCGTGTCATTCGCCAGTTACCAGTCGAAATGCTCGAACGAGTCATCGAAAAATGGGACTCAATGGATTGACCATCTGATAAATAGCCGCGGCCAACATTTGAAAGAGATAATCTTCAAAAAATAAATGCCAAAGAATGTTCTTTCGAATGCAAATAAACATTTCCCATTAAAATTGAATTTTCTGTGGTTTTTTTCTTTAAAAAGTAAGGAACCTCAAAATGGATCACCCATTATTTTATTTAATTCTGCTTCATTTGATTTTATATTATTTTGCTTTAAATGATTTTAATTAATATAATTTGTTTTAATTTATTCTATCTTACTTTACCAAACTTTATTTTTATTCATTTTATTTGTATTTTATTTAAACTATTATATTTGACACAATTTTTATTTTCTTAACTTTACTTTGTCTCTTTAGATACATTTTTTATTTAATTTATTGTTTATTTTATTTTAAATTGATTTATTTTTATTTTTTATTTTAATTCATTTAATTTATTTTATCTTACTTTACTAAACTTTATTCTTATTTACATTATTTTATTTTATTATATTTTGGTTTATTTGTATTTGATTTAATTCAATTTATATTTTATTCTATCTTCTTTTATTTATAGTAATTTATTTTGCTTTAATTTATTTTATTTATAATTATTTTTTTTGTTTTATTTTTTTTCATTTTTTTTTCATTAAAATTATTTAGTTTTATTTTTAATTTTATTTTTAATTAATTTGATTTTTTTTAATTTATTTTATTATATATAATTTTATTATTTTATACATATTTTATTTTTGCTTATATTGTTTCGTTTTTTTTGTATTTTTTATTTTTTTATTTTTTATTTACTTTATCCTATTTTATTTAAAATTTCTTTCATTTTATACTATTATTTTTCTTTAACCTTTTTTAAACAAATTTAATCTTTTTTTTTTGTATTCTAATTTTTTATTTAAAATTTTTCATATTAATTAAGTTTTTTATTTTTAAAGTTTATTTTGTTATTATTTTTCAAACTGTTTTTGCATTATTTTACTTTAATTTATTTTATTTTATTTACCTTATTTTATTTTAATAAATTTAGTAATTTTTTTTGTTAAATTTTTTTATTGAATTTATTTCATTTTATTTGTTTTATTTTATATTGCTTCTAGATTGTATTTTATTGAATTTGATTTTTTATCTTTTTTTTTACTGCAACACGCTTTACTAAATAAGTCGGCGCCTGCTTAGTCACTAGCGCGCTATTTCGCAGCCACACACAACTCAACAAACACATACAGAAGACATAAAAATTCGTGTAACGGAAAAACGCAGTATGTGCGAATACCACGTAAATTCGGGTTGCATGCACTAGGCGGCTTAGGCTTAAATTCAATGGAAAACATATTGAAACCAGTTCACGTCAAGACAGTAGAGAGCGCGAGACGAAGGAAGGCACGTAGCGAACTCGACCGCTCAATTCTACTTAGTACGCTTAGCGGCATTTTACAAGCTTAGCCGAACATTCATGAATGTCTTTTAACTTGAATACAGGAAGTGTGGCATGTAAAAAAATGGTGATAATAAAAACAAATGCAAAAATATGTTGGAAAATGTTAACTGCAGCTGGGAATTTAACGCAGCCGTTAGTCAAAAGTGGATTAGTTGTAAGCCTAGATTTACCTAAATTAGTTTTAAAAAGAATTGACAGGTGAATTATGAAATTTAATGGCTTTGGGTGCAATGCAAAAAATTGAATTAAAGGAGTAAAGCAGATGGTTCATTCAATGTTGCTAATTTTGATTGTGGTTACATTTATTTTCTAAAAATATCCATACATACATACACATATACCACAAAAATGTGATGGAAACTTCTTTTCATTATGATCTATTTTCACTTTGGCCGGAAATTTTGTTAATAATAGAATAAAAGTCACAAATAAGTTGGTTGGTGAATCTAGGATGTGGTTTCAATTCAAATTAAATTCAATTTCAGTTCAAATTTAATTGAAATTAAATTCCAATTCATTTCAAATTCAATTCAAATTTAATCCAAATTCAATTCAAAATCAATTCAAATTAACTTCAAATTCAATTCAAATTCAATTCAAATTCAATTCAAATTCAATTCAAATTCAATTCAAATTCAATTCAAATTCAATTCAAATTCAATTCAAATTCAATTCAAATTCAATTCAAATTCAATTCAAATTCAATTCAAATTCAATTCAAATTCAATTCAAATTCAATTCAAATTCAATTCAAATTCAATTCAAATTCAATTCAAATTCAATTCAAATTCAATTCAAATTCAATTCAAATTCAATTCAAATTCAATTCAAATTCAATTCAAATTCAATTCAAATTCAATTCAAATTCAATTCAAATTCAATTCAAATTCAATTCAAATTCAATTCAAATTCAATTCAAATTCAATTCAAATTCAATTCAAATTCAATTCAAATTCAATTCAAATTCAATTCAAATTCAATTCGTTTCAAATTCAATTCAAATTCAATTCAAATTCAATTCAAGTTCAATTCAAAATCAATTCACCACCAATTAAAAGTATTATCTACATTTATTTTCTAAAATTCAGTAATTTGAGAAGTGAACTCCCTGCTGTAACAATTTTACGAAAAATAGTGCTTAAACATGATCTCAAAAAGAGAAACAGCTTTGAGAACTGACGCTGAGGAGCAAGTCCTTATTGAAGCATTCATCATTGCTCTTAAGCTCATTTTCAAAGAGTCTAATTTTTCATACTCTGCAGAGAAAATACTCGTATTATCTTCATTCGGCTATGTAATGGCATAGAACATCTGAGATAAAAATAGACACATATATATATCAAACATCATGGAATGACGAATCAGCTTAGCAATGACTGACATAGGCTCAGTAACATGATGAAACTAACCATCCATATAACAGATTTTCTATTTTTGACCGATCTGTGGAGAATTTATAGAAAAATCTTGATCTTAGTCAAAGCATTTCATGGCTGCAGTGAGTTCCAAATACATATCTGCCGCAAAACAAACCAACAGGAGGCCACAAAGAAGGTTATCGCCCATATAAGTGGATCTCCTTTTTTTAAAGACAGATCACCCGTCTGAAGTTTAATATAAATATCAGTCAAGTATTTTATATTCCGTTCTACCCGATCCCTGGTTGTTGTTTTCATCAGTTTCCTCATCACTACAAATGAATTAAAATACTTCTTCTTATTCTTCTTTTTTTATTCCCTTTTATTTTTTTATTTTTTCTTTATACCTTTTATTTACATGATATGATATGTTAAACTTGGTCTGAAGTATGTAGGTACCAGAAGGAGAAGACATAGACCCACCGAAATTTATACCGATCGTATTAGAATGACGAGCTGAATTAATTTAGCTTTTTCTGTCTGCCAGTCTGTTTGTTTGAATACAAACTAGTCGCTCAGTTTTTGAGATATTTTCACAAAACTAGGTGGACAAAAATCGGCAAAAAAAACCATCTGGGAACGTGAAATTTGGTGTTATGCAAACACATTACAAATTTCCATACATTGGTAGTGAAAATCATCGAAATCAGATTACTATATCATATAATACACAAGCAAGCGATTTTTTCAGACATGAGGGTTTGCGTCAAAGTCCGTCAAAAAGAATCTAAGAGCGTGAAATTTGCTATCGTACAGAGGTATATTCAATATTGTATTGTCACTGAAAATCATCGAAATCGAATTTGCAATTTGCAATAAATTTGATATAGGTATAAACACTGGGGCATAGCCGAAGACAGCCCTTCTTTCTTGTTTCCTTTACTTTTATTTCCTTTTCTTTCACTTCTTATTCCTCCTTTTCCTTTATTTTTCCAATTTGTTTTTTTCCTATCTCCTTCTCTTTTTCATTTAATTCTCCTTTTTCTTATTGTTTTTTTTTTCGTTTTTCTCTCTCTTTTTTATTTTCTGTTTACTTCTGCTTTTTTTTATTCTTATTCTTATTCTTTATATTTTTCTTTTTCTTTTTTATTATTTCATTTCTTTTTTCTTAAACTTTTTTACTACATATTTTTCTTACCCTATTTTTCTCTTTCTCTTTTCTTTTACTTCTTTTTTATATCCATTTTTATTACATTTTTTTCCTTTCATTTTTGTGTTTGTATTTTTACTTTTCTTTCTCTTCTTTTAATATTTTTTTCTGTTTCTTTGAATTGCTATATTTCTTTTTTTTTCCTTTGAGGTTTACTCAAGTTATTTTGAAACATTCTGAATAAAATATTTTAATAAAGGAGTTTTCGACATCAAAAGAGTCGAAAAGTGGATAGTTTAATGAAGGCACTTAAATTCAAATTTATTGTAAGGCAAGAAAGAAGTGCTGTTTTCGGCCATAGCTTTGCGGTGTTTATATCTTTGATGAACGGAAAATTCGATTTCGATGATTTTTACCAATATTAATTTCAATTTATGTGTATAAAATATCTAATTTCTCACTCTTAGATGATTTTTTTGACGGATTCTTTACCCAAAATGTCTTATCTGAACAAATCGTTTGTATGAGATCAATATGATATGGTCGACCGATCTGTTCTTACAAATACATTACAAAAATACTGGATACTAAGTTTTGAACGACACTAAATCTCAAAAACTGAGAGACTAGTTTCCGTTAAAAGAGACGATCAGACAGACAGATGTGTTAAAATCAGCTCATCATTCCACCATTTCATGTTCATGAAAGGTATAAAAAAAGCAGATACATTAGTTCTGATCGTTCAGATAAGTACAAAGGGTTGTAACCAAAATTGGCGAGGTATTTATGGATATAGAAAAATTGATTTCCAATAGAAAAATCCAATCGGAAAACTTGTTACATAGGAATTGAGGAGTTTAATTTATTTCTCTAAATTGTATTTGGTAATATGAAATTTTCTATTATTTTTGAGCTTTCGCCGTCTTTAATATTGCATTTATAGTTATCTGTTTTGTGCTCTACCGCAATGAAGGGGTTATATGTGGAGTCAATGTAATTGTTTTTGTATTTTCTTACACTACATTCCCCTGTTGCTGGTGCAACTAAGAAAATTTTGTACATACATATGTATATGTATACCGGTAAGTGTATGTATGTATGTATGTGAGCACTACTGTCTGTTTCATGGCAAGTTAGTTGTCTCGTTGTTCTTGTTGCCTTTATTGTGTAATCAGCAGATAACGGCATTTAATGGCTGAATGGTTTTCTAGCGGCAACCGCAATGGCCAAATGAATGAAACACATGCATGTACATACATACATACATACATACCAATGTGAAGCGAACAAAGAGCCAGACGACTGTCGGCGAATTGGCGAATTGGCGAATTGGCGAATTGGCGAGTCGGCCGGCCGTCAAGTCATTGTGCTTACCTCCATCGAATTTGTGCGGCTTTTGCGTGTGTGCTTTTTTTTCTTTTTCTTTCTATTACATTGTTGGCGATGTTGTTGTTTTTGTTATAATTTTTGTTACGTTACGTTTCGTTGGCTGCCTTCACGGTGCTTGCTGCGCAGTGCACCACCACTCAAGTATTAGTTTGTATGTAGGTAAGTATGCATGCAAGTATGAATTTTCGCCGACTTTTTTGCCGCTTATTTGTTGCCGATCTGCCTTTTCACATTGTTGTTTTTCCGGCCTGCTGTTGTTGGCTAGCAGTGTTTTTTTTATTTTTATTATTCATTGTTGGCCGATATTTTTTTCCTATGCTGATGCGGTGTTCACATAATACTGCCTATCAATGTACCTATCCACCGATGAAAAGTCGGCAACTTTGTAAGTCTGTCCGTTTGTTGGTTTGTTTGTTCGTTCATTTGATTCATCTGACGGCTGGGCTGCCTTGACTTAGTGGTGGTGGAAAACTGTTTTTCCCACGAATAAATTCTTGCGGCATATAATATTAATAAAACTAATTAAATAGTGATTACATACATACATACATATATGCACAAAGGAAAACTCATTCAGTGGTGAAATTTTTTATTTATTAAAAACTGACATATAAATCAGATTTTTTTTTGCAAAAATATGCATATTCACCTATGTATATATGTAAATACATAAGAGTCGATACATATGTACATTTATATGCATCTGTTCGATTTCGTCGCAGTTCATAAGCTTAAACACTTCTCGCATTATTGCTCATGCGCAGTGTTACATACATACCATCGAAAATTCTAAAAACTATTTCTTTGTTTCCCAAATTCGTTACGCTTTTACCAACATCAATTGAAGAAGAAAACATTTTTTAACTTCATAAAAAAAATACTAATTAAAATTTTAATTTGCCAACTTCATTTCCAATTCACACTACAGTCGAGAAATTGTAATTAAGCATTCATTGGCAGTAAAAGTTCATTTTGCACATTTGGCTAATTTGCCATTTACACAAAAAAGAATTGTTGTGTACGAAAAGGAAATTTTTTAGTAGAGTATCAAATTATTGGTGTCAGCAAATTTTATATACGTAAATACACACTTGTATGTACTATTTTCCAAATCAGTGAAAGGATCGCAAATTTTACAAATTTTTATTTCATTTTTATGTTTCAAATTGAAGAAATCTTTATTATGCAGTAATTAGCCGTTGTAATTAAGTATTTTAAACACTTTTCTAAACTATTTAACCGCTTAAGTGGGTCTTTTGTTATAGATTTAGAATTTGTTGTTGTTTCTTCAAGTGTTTTTGCTGCATATTTGCATATCGGTAATTCATTTAGAGAAATATATATATATATAAAAAAATCCTATCAGAATAGCATTTAGAAATATTTTTTTTATTACTTTGGATATTGAACTGAGAAAATCAGACTTCATTGAGTTTTAATCTAATTTCAGGCTTACTTTACCCACATCAGCGCGGCCATCCAAGGCTACGCGCTAATGGGTTCCAAGTTTTCTATGACAAGTGTCTGAGAGAGATGTATACTTAAAGAGAAAATGGACAACTCGTTAGATTTATATTGGAACGAATTTTCGTCATGCCTTGTCAATTTTGATTTTGTAACAAACCGGTTTCGGCGAACCGCCATCTTCAGTGCTTGATTTCGTTCTCTCGACAACGAAACAACTCGTTCCTTATTTCCTTCTAGTTCGCTTGACGCGGCTATTCTAGGACCGTCTTTGGAGCATGCTTGAGGCCAGTGTCTCGTTACTGTGGCTATAAGTCCACATACGTTCCTCCTAGACCTATTTAATAGGTCTTTAATTCGTCACCTGCAATATTTGTACCAAATCTATTTCATTATTTTAAAGTGGGAAACGGATTTCCATCTATTCTGAGCTATTGCTCGAATTGTTATTAAAGCTCTACGTTGATCGTTTCAGGTGCAAGGGGTAGGAGTTACGGTGCAGATTCGTTGCGAAATGCTCCCAACTTGGCCAACTAGTCCTCTTTTCATTATCGAAAATATTCCTATGCTCCCTGATAGCACTCATCCGCGGCTCGAAATAAGGGAGCTGTGGAACGAAATAGCAAATTCCTTGCGGACTGCTGCTTCGGAAACAATTGGTTTTCAACAATACCAGAAAAACAGCTGGTACGATGAGAAATGTCGAACTGCAGTGGAGAAAAAGCAGACTGCTTACCTTTGCGATCGATTACAACACGTGCGGGGTAGAATAGATACCGAAAGCTGAAGAGGGAAGCGAGACACATTTGTAGACGAAAAAAGAAAGAGGCCGAAATGCGTGAGTATGAAGAGCTTGAGAAGGTGGCCGACAAGGGTAATGCTCGAAAATTCTATGAGAAGATGCGGGGACTTACAGAAGGTTTCAATACTGGAGCAAACTCGCGTAGGGTCCATGGAGGTAACCTGGTGACAGATGTCCAGAGTATACTTAGTGTATGGAGGGAACACTTCTGCAACCTGCTCAATGTCAGTGAAAATGAAAACCCCGGAGATGGCGAACTGGAAACACCAATCGATGACGATGGTATAGAAGTGCCATCACCCGACTATGAAGAAGCTTGAATAGCGATTGCCCGCTTGAAAAATAACAAAGCGGCTGGAGTCGATGGCTTACCGGCAAAACTATTCAAATACGGCAAAGAAGTGACAAGGAGCATGAATCAGCTTCTTTGCAGAATATGGTAGCACGAAAGTATGCCTGACGAATGGAACCTAAGTGTGCTCTGCCCAATCAAAAAAAAAAAGGAGATCTCACGGTCTTTGCCAATTATCGTGGGATAAGTCTACCTAAGGAGACTATCTAAGGAGACGATACTAATATCGCTTATAAGTTTCTATTTAGCGTATTGTGTGAAAGACTAAAGCCCACCATCAACAAACTGATCGGACCTTATTAGTGTGGCTTTAGACCTGGAAAATTCACCATTGACCAGATATTCAACATGCGCCAAATCTTGGAGAATACCCGAGAGAAAATAATCGATACACACTACCTTTTTATCGATTTTAAAGCTGCCTCCGACAGCACGATAAGGAACTGCCTCTACGGAGCTATGTCTGAATTTGATATCCCTATAAAACTCATACGGCTTTGTATACTGACTCTGGATAATACCAGAAGCGCAGTCAGAATTGAGAAGGACCTCTCCGAGTCGTTCGATACCAAACGAGGTTTCAGACAAAAAGAGACTCTTTATCGTGCGATTTCTTCATTTTGATGCTGGAGAAAATAATACGTGCTGCAGAGCTAAATAGAGCAATTGAAAAGAAAAGTCCTCTCTCGACGAACCAAAACCAAACTCTACAAGTCGCTCATCATTCCCGTCCTGACATAAGGTGCAGAAGCCTGGACGATGTCGACAGCCGATGAGTCGGCTTTTAGAGTTTTCGAGAGAAAAGTTTTGCGGAAGATTTATGGTCTTTGGCGCTTTGGCAACGGCGAATACAGCAGGCGATTGAACGATGAGCTGTACGAGCTATGCGATAACATTGACATAGTTCAGCGAATCAAGAGACAGCGGCTACGCTGGCTAGGTTATGTCTTCCGAATGGATGAAAGCGCTCCAGCTTTGAAAGTATTCGATGGAGTACCTGCTGGCGGAAGCAGAGGAAGAGGAAGGCCTTCACTCTGTTGGACGGATCAGGTGGAGAGCGACCTGGTATCACTTGGTATTTCCAACTGGCGCAAAACAAAGAAACGAGAGAGAGAAGAAACGAGTGGCGGGCAATTGTTGACGGGGCTATAATCGCGTAAGCGGTGCCTACGCCAAAGAAGAAGAACAAGATGATGATTTTATTTTTATTATTTTATTTCATTTCATTTCACTTTATTTCAATTTAATTTAAATTCATTTTATTTAATTTATTTAAATTTTTGTTATTTAATTTAATTTAATTTTTTTTTTCATTTGATTTGATTTCATTTTATTTTATTTTATTTCATTTCATTTCATTTCTTTCATCTTATTTTATTTCATTTCATTTCAATTCATTTAATTTTATTTAATTTTATTTAATTTTATTATATTTTATTTTGCTTTATGTTATTTTTTTAATTTTTTTTTTATTTCATTTAATTTCATATTAGTTCATTTAATTTAATTTTTTGAATTTAATTTTAAATTATTCTAATTTTTTTTATTTTGTTTTATTTTAATTTATGTTAATTATTTTATTTTTTAATTTTTAATTTTATTTTATTTTAATATATTTTATTTTAATTCATTTCATTTCTATGTTTTTGTTTTATTTCATTTTAATTTAGTTTACTTAACTTGTCTGTTATATTTTATTTTATTTTAATTTAATTTTTATTTTAATTTTATATTTTACTTTTTTTTAATTTATTTATTTATTTATATTATTTTTTTTCCATTGTTTTCTATATTTAATAAGGATGTATTTATGAGCCTGTATATATATACTCATTTTAATAAACGGTACACCGATTAGTAATTGTAAGCTTCTATGCTTTTAAAACAATTTCATTGACTGGTACGAGATAGTTACACACATTTCTATGTAGACAGCCATTAAATGTTGCGGAAGGTGGTGAAAGATTGACGTTTGCATGCACAGACTAAGTGCTTTTATGTATGTTTGTATGACTAAAAATGTATGTTTCTCAATTTTATGCATACATATAAAGTACACGCAGTTACATGGAATAATTTCCGATAATTTGCTTTGACAAGTTAATCGCAGCAATTTGTATGGAAATTTATCATAATTTCCAGCAACTTATGTATGTATGCATGTATGGACATGCAACATGTGAAGATTCACTTAAATGTGTATGCATGAGTACACAGTGCTAATGTATATATATGTATGTGTATGCAAATGCAGATTGCACAATCGGGCTAAAAAATTTTCCTGCCTGTTTAACTCCCTTTGTGGGAAGGGGTGTGCACTGAGCGCCAGTCACTTCTTACTATAAAAATGTACAAATGTTTGTATGAATGTGTATGTATTTGGGTGCACTTGTTCACAGGAAGCGAAAACGTTTCGTTTAGTTGCAAATACACACATTAATAATAATACAGCAGCAACAACAACAACACACATACCATGTTCCACACGTAGTGGCGTACAAATTCAATTTGGCCATCGCAGCAACGGCGCGCTACTGTTGCCAGCATACGAGTGAGTACATAATTATTTTTCGGAGTAACAATGCTGCTTGCTGTTGTGCCTCTGCTACGGCCAGTAGCAAACCAGTGCCATTTGCTGTTGTTGGCAATGCGTTGATGGAAGTGCAAAAATGCGCACAAAACGTCAACGATAAGCTTTTACAACAAGATAAGATAGTTTGCATATCTGGCAGCTCACATCGCGCGTTCAAGCCAAGCCAAGTCAAGGCAACAATTTCGCAACTCCGAATCAATGCCTCTCAGCAATCAGCAAATATGTATGTATGTGTGTTTATGTGTGTTTATGTGTGTGTAGTTAGTTGTTGGCAACATAATGATGACTTGTTACCTTGTTGTTGGAAAAGGGGACGTGCTCTAGCATCAACGAAGACGACGATAACAGCAGCAACAACAACCACTTATACCACTTTTAGTTGTGTTGCACCGCGGAAATGCAGTCAATTCATTTTTTTTTTTTAAATATTTTTTCATTGCCTTCAAAGCAGAAATGAAAAGCCACTTAATTTTACGTGAAAAGGAAGCGTCAACGCGCCACAACAAGCAACAAAGTAAAGAGGCAGTTAGGCGGTGAAGCAGTGGGTCCGACAGTTGGACAGCCGCCATTCGGCGGTAGCAAAAGTGGTAAGACAAGTAGGAAACGTAAACAACACATATTTGTGTGTGTGTGTGTGCATTAGGGTGACCAAAGAGAGCGCATAGCAATGCAAGATGTTGAGACAGACCTGGACAGTGTCAGACAGGTAGGTGTTGGTGTAAGCCAATACTCATTCTCACGAAAAGCAGAGCAACCCAGAAAAAGTGTTAAGATAGTTTCAAATGGAAGAGATTCGGGCGGGGTTCTACAGTATATGTAGAGCAAGAAGGTCTTAGTGTTACCCCAAGTACACCTGCGTGGTTGGATCTGTAGCTGAAACTGCCAGCCTGAATATATACTATTTTCACTGAGAGACATTACTGCATTCTGATACTTCAGGCACAGCAACTAGTAAACGCTCAACTCGCCTCCACCTTATGTTTTCGTTTAAGTTTTCGCTCAGCGGTGACTCTCAAATACTTTTACAAAATCCTCTTTCTGACCACCTTAATAAAAAAAAATATACATACATACATAAATGTTTTTAAACAAAAAAATTTATATCCAACAACACTTGCGCTTGAACAACAAGTTTGTTAGCGCAGCGCGTGCGCTTTACGCTTTTTCTAATGCATTAAATCTCCTCCAGCCATGGCGAAGCAAGTGAAAAAGAGTATACAAATTTTATGATTGGTGATTTTGTGCGTTTTAGTTTTTTTTTGTTTCGATTTTCTGTTGCGCGACATTTGCAGAATTATGAATTTAGTAAAATATGTTGGTTTAATGTTGATGATGATGCTGTTGATTATGAGGAAGATGATAAAACTGGTAATCGAACGATGGTGATGGAGTGGTAATGCAAGTGTGCGTTGATTAAAATCTTGTTGGTTAGCATGCGGACGAGTTGGCGCGAAATTCTGGCAGGAGGATCCCATTAATTTTGCAACACACTTTGGTTAAATTAGTCAGCATCCTGTTTTTGTTTTGAAAAATGTGTGGACAAAAAATAGCAACTATTTTAAGCACTGTGGGGCGAGTGCAACTATCAATGAGAGAATTTTTAGAGAGAGGCGAGAAGATTATTTCTCAGTAACTTATTAGCTTTTTGATTTTATTATGTATTTTATTTTATTTTAACTTAACTTATGTTTATTTTATTTTATAGCTTATTTTGATTAATTTTTTATTATTTTAAATTTTATACTTTGTTTAATTTTATTTAATTAATTTTTTTCATTTATTCCTTTTATATATCACTTCATTAATTTATCTTATTTTATACTATTTTCTTTTATTTAATTTTATTTTTTCTTACTTTATTTTGGTTTTATTTTACTTAAAATTTTTTTAAATATTTTTTATATCATTTTATTTTGTTTTATTTAATTTTATATAATTTTATTTTATTTTATTTTATTTTATTTTAAATAATTTATTTTATTTTTTAAATTTTTTAAATTTCATTTCATTTTATTTTATTTTATTTTGTTTTATTGTATTTTATTTTACTTTATTTTATTTTGCTTCATTTTATTTAATTTAATTTAATTTAATTTTATTTTATTTTGCTTCATTTTATTTTATGTTATTTGATTTTAATTTTCGGTATTTAATTCTGATTAATATTAATTTAGTATTTCATTTCATTTATATACATATTTTATAATATATTTATTTATTTAGTTTTATAAATTTAATTTAATTTAATTTATTGTAGATTAATAAGGCTAGAAGCAGCTACTGCTAATTCTGGTGGCCTTCCACCAAAGCAATAACGTCTTAGGCCCGGCAGATCAACACTGGGAGCAATTTCAGAATGTCATAAAAGTGTCGAAGAGGCCGATAAAGGCTGTCGCAAATTAAAGCGGATAGTCCTTCTCGCCACATTGGACGTCTGAAATGCTTTTAACAGTGCCCAGTGAAGCCATGGGTATGATTGAGGACTTAGAAAGGAAATTCTGCATACCCTAATATCTTAGTTTAATGATGAGAAGCTATCTAAAGGAAGGAGTCCTACTTTACCAGACCACAGACGGGCCATGAAAACTCAGTGTAATGGCAGGCGTAGAACAGGGCTTCATACTCTGGCCAGACCTCTGGAATGTCAGCTACGATGGTATATTTAGCATTGAAATGCCTGGTAGCACATATCTTGTTGGTTACGCTGACGACACCGCTGCAATCATTACGACCGCTGCAAGATGCACGAAGAATGTTAAAGTAGGTAATGATAAGAGCATAAATGTGGCTTGACCAGCATGGTCTCAAACTCGCAACAGAAAAACTCTCTTGCTGGGCCCAAATCCAGTACGCTCAGTATTTTACTCTACGGAGCCGAGTTATGGGCAGACACTTTCAAGAGAAATAATAGGCGAAAAGTACTAGCTAAAGTGTACTGGATAGCAGTCCTGAGGGTAGTGTATTAGGAGATGTATTAGGAGAGGCTATAGCTGTTATAAGTGGGAGCATTCCCATTGGCCCCTTAGCAGCAGAAATGAAAAGAAACTGGACACTAAGAAAAATGAGGAACCAAGGAAGTGCTGTAAATTTAATTAGAGAAGATATAAGGCAGGAAACCCTCAACTGGTGATAAAACTGATGGGAAATGGAAAATCGGGGCCGATAGACGGCCAGGCTTATAACAGATGTCAGAGTATGGAAAAGTGGAAAATTCGGGGAGGTAAATTATTATATTACACAGATGCTGTCCGGTCACGAATAATTCAGGAAGTATCTACATACAATTGGGAAAGCCTAAGATCCGCCAAGCATCTGTAACGACGCCAACGAAAATGATGCCGGCCAGACTTTCTTCAAATGCGTTCTCTGTCAAGCTGTGCGAATCAAACTCGACAATACAGTTGGGCCACTTGATGGCATTACTTGAGTCATGCTGCACAGCGAAGAAAAGTGGAAAAACGTAACAGAATTCGTAGAATATGTGCTACGAGCGAAAAACGGGGACCTGGACGCTTGTGACGAGGTGTAATCTCAGTACGAGAAAAATGGAACGCCACCCTGAAATAATGTGAAAGTGGTTCCAGGGTGGGCGACGGTTCCTTGGAAGAGTGCGCTATTGGTGACCTGCAAGTGGCACATACTATTGATGTGACGACACAATGATGATGCGGAATTCTGTTTGTCTGTGATTCTGTTCACCCGCAAAAAAATATTGTAGATTCATTTTATTTTAATTTATTTTTTTTTGCTTATAATATTTGAATTTAATATATTTAGTTTATTTTTTTTGTTTTAAATTTTTTTCTTTTGTTTTTACTTTATTTTATATTTGCTTATTATTTACATTTAATTTAATTTAAATTTTTATATTTAATTAAATTTACTTTAATTAAATTAATTTTTTTTTAATTTTTATATCGCTTTAAATTTATATAAAATTTTTATTATTTTAATTTATTTAATTTATTAATTTTATTTATTTTATTGTATTTTTCAATTTTATTTTATCTTATTTAGTTTAATTTAATATATTATATTTTTTTCTTATTAAAACTTTTTATAATTTATTTTGTCTTTGAATTTGTTTTATTTTTATTTTTTTATTTCATTATATATATTTTATTCTATTTCATTTTATTCTATTGCGTGTATTTAATGTAGTTCTATTTTACTTTAAATTATTGTATTTTATTATATTTTTTTCATTATATTATTTTTTGGTTAGTTTTGTTTTGAATTATTTTCTTTTGGTTTACTTTACTTTATAATATATTATTTTATTTTAATTTAATTTAATTTTAATTTTAATTCAATTTCAATTTTTTTTAATAATTGGTAGCAATATAAATTTTTTTTTTAATAATTGGTACCAATATACAATTTTTTTTAATAATAAAATTTCCGCTTTTTAAACTCTATAATCTGATTGCAAGCTTAATTTAAACTTATTTTGATTAATCGAATAATTTTATCAACTAGCCTAAGCACAACACCACTTCCGTGTATCAACTTTTATCTACGCCTTTCGCAAGTGCACTTTCAGTCTGCTTTGCTGTCATCTTCTCCATATCCATACTCATATAATGCCAAGTTTATTATCAGTTCAAGTAGTTGTTCAATTTTTCAAGTAATTTTTATTTTATGCGCCATACTTGGGCCATTTTTTTAATTTCTTATTAATTAAGCCAGGAAGCAATTTTTGCAGACTTAACTACCGCCGCTGTTTTGTGGCAACTACTCCTGCGCTCCTTGACACTTGCTCACCCGCTGTTATTGTGAGTTTCTACGTTTTTATTTTCCACAAAAAAAAAAATACCACTCAAGGCTGGGTATAGTTGATGCCACTTGCCACTGTGTTTTGTTGTTGTTGAAGTGGCATTGGTGACGAGAACAAGTTTGCTTGCCACAATATGCGGCAAGAAATACTTCAGTTTTGTATGAGGCCACTACTGCATAAGGAAGTAGTATACTATAAAAGTTAATTAACACTAATTTATTTAAATATTTTACATAATAATAATGATAATAAAAGCATATATAAGTTGAAGCAACGTTGTTCTCTATATGAGGGTGATGTTCAAAGGGCTTTGAATTGAGAGGTGCTCATTAAGAAGTAAAACAAGTTTTCAACTCAGCTAAAGCTTTTCAATTTATGAGTAGAAATATTTGTAAATAACTGCTCTGATTGTCTCAATAAAATAGAAGGGTATTTCATAAACCCTTTCCATGGTGTTTGTTTGCTTTAGTTTGAGAATCGAAGATTTATTCGGGTAATTTTGTTGCTATTTAAAAGTAACATTACAATAATATAATTAACAGCTTGTTGAGAAAATGTCAAATAGATGAACACCATGAAGTAAGGTTTGTGTTCTCATAATTCTAATTTTACTAGGAAAGAAAGGTGATAACATGTATGGAATTATAAAAAATAGGGAAATTGAAAATACTCCAGTAATTTTAAAATAAGATTGATTCCTCTGAATCATACTATTAAAAATAACTGATAAACTAATAAGCCAAAGAAATAGCAATACCTTTTTTAATATTTTATATATTAATTAAATTTATAATTTATATATACAAATATATTTGCGTTAGGTCTTTTGAAATTAGTTTGTTTTATTGGATTCAATTTCAATTTATTTATTTAATTTTATTTTCGTTACTTATTTTAGTTCCATTTAACTTATTAAATTAATTTAATCTATTTCTCTTTATTTTATTTTTTCTTTACTTTACTTCATATTATTTACTTATGTAATATTTTACTTATTTTAATTCAATGTTTTAAATTTTTTTTCAATTTAGTTTTTAATTTAATTTTATTGTATATTATTATTATTATTTTTTGTATTTTGTTTTTTAATTTATTCTTATTTTTTAAATTTAAATTTTTCATTTGATTTTAATTTATTTTATTGTACGTTATTTTATTCATTTTTAGTTTTATTTCATTATGTTCTATTTTTTTGGATATATTTGTACATTTTTTAATTATATTATATGTTGATTAATTTTTTAAAATTATTTTATTTTTTTTTGCTTTTTTTATTTTTTTATATATTATTTTAAATTTAATTTGATTTATTTTATTTAATTTTATATTATATTAAATTTTCATTTTACTTTATTTTGTTTCATTTAATTTTATTTTTTATTATTTTTTATTTTATTTTATTTTATTTTAATATTTCTATTGTATTTTATTCCATTTTATTATTTTCATTTTTTTATTTTGTTTTAAATTATTTTATTGTATCTTATTTAATTTAATTTAATTTTTTATTTTATTTTTGCCATTTCATTTTATTTTATTTAATTTTTTATATTTATTTTATTTTTTTCATTTTATTTTTTATTGTGTTTATTATATGTTATTTTATTTTATTTTATTTTTATTTTTTGGTTTCGGTTTAATTTATTTAATTTAATTTAATTTAATTTAATTTTATTTTATTTTAGTTATTTCATTTTATTTTATTTTACTTTATATTATTTTATTTTATTTTATTTTGTTTATTTTGTCTTACTTCATTTTATATTTTTCTAATTTATCTATTTTTTATTATATTGTATTATATTATTTTATTTTATTTTATTCTATTATATTTTTATTATATTTATTTGTTTTTTATTATTTTATTTTATCTTATTTTATTTTATTTTATTTCATTTTATATTTTATTTTTGTCGTTTCATTTAATTTTATCTTATTTTTTATACTTATCTTATTTTATTTCATTTCATTTTATTTTTTAATGTGTTTTATATATTATTTTATTTTATTTTATTTTTTTGTTTCGCTTTATTGTATTTTATTTTACTTTATTTTATTTTATTTTATTTTATTTTATTTTATTTCATTTTATTTGGTCTTATTTCAGTTTATATTTTTCTAATTTATTCGCTTTTTTATTTATTTTATTTTATTTTATTTAATTAAATTTTATTTTATTTTATTTTAGTTATTTTATTTTATTTTTTTTTTACTTTATATTATTTTATTTTATTTTATTTTGTTTATTTTGTCTTACTTCATTTTATATTTTTCTAATTTACCGTTTTTTTAAGTTTTTTATTTTAATTAATTTTAATTAATTTTATTTTATTTTGATTTATGTTATTTTATATTATTTTATTTTATTTTATTTTATTTTATTTTATTTTATTTTTCTCATTTTATTTTATTTTATTTTTTTCATTTTATTTTATTTTATTTTAATTTAATTTAATTTTATTTATTTTATTTCATTAATTCTTATTTAATTATATTATGTTTTATTTCATAGTATTTTATTTTAAACAATTTTATGTTATTTTATTTTATTTTGTATTTAATTTTATTTTTATTTTTTTAAATATAATTTTTTTATTTTTTGGATTTTTTCAATTAATTTTATTTAATTTAATTTAATTTAATTTAACTTTATTTTATTCTATTTTTTATTATATTGTATTATTTTATTTTATTTTATTTCATTTTATTCTATTATATTTTTTTTTATTTATTTGTTTTTTATTATTTTGTTTTATTTTATTTTATCTTATTTTATTTTATTTTATTTTATTTTATATTTTATTTTTGTCATTTCATTTAATTTTATCTTATTTTTTGTATTTATCTTATTTTATTTCATTTCATTTTATTTTTTATTGTGTTTTATATATTATTATTTTTTTTGTTTTGCTTTATTGTATTTTATTTTACTTTATTTTATTTTATTTTAGTTTATTTTATTTTATTTTATTTTATTTTATTTTTTTATATAATTTTATTTCATTTTATTTGGTCTTATTTCAATTTATATTTTTCTTATTTATACGCTTTTTTATTTTTTTTATTTTATTTTATTTCAGTTAGTTATTTAATTTTAAATTTTTTTTAAATTATTTAATTTAATTTAATTTAATTTAATTTAATTTATTTTAATTTAATTTATTTATTTTTTTTTATATTATTTTATTTTATTTAATTTTATTTTATTTAAGTATAATTTATTATATATTATTTTATTTTATATTATTTTACTTTATATTCCTTTATTTTATTTTATAATTTTTAGTTTTATTATTTTTAATATTATTATATTTTGTTTTGCTTCATAGTATTTTATTTTAAACAATTTTATTTTATTTATTTTTTGTATTTAATTAAATTTTACTTTTTTTAATTTAATTTAATTTTATTTTATTTTTATTTAATTTAATTTTTTTATTATATTGTATTATATTATTTTATTCTATTTTATTTTATTTTTTATTTATTTGTTTCATATTATTTTACTTTATTTTTGTTTATTTAATTTTGTTTTATTTTATTTTATCTTATTTAATTTAATTTTTTTATTATTTGCTTTAGTTTATTTTATTTTAATTTTTTATTTTTTTATATTTTAAAAATTTTTTCCTATTTTATTTTATTTTATTTTATTTTATTTTTGAATTTATTATTTTATTTATTTATTTTTTGTTTCATTTTATTTTTGTTTTTTTAATTATATATTTTTTATATTTTATTTTATTGCCATTTTTAATTTATTTTATTTTGTTTTATTTCAATTTAATTTAAGTTATTAATTTTTTTTATATTTCCTAGTTAATTTTTTATTTGATTTAATTTTATTTTATTATTTGATGTTATATATTTTTCTAATTCAAGTACTTAAATACTTGAAGCGGAATAATAGTGCAGCACTGTTGTAGGCCCTCATAAATCGCTGTTGCATGCAAAACATGCATAATTACATGCATATCATCTCTAACAGAGAGCTGTCAATAACAACTATTATACTTGTCACACACAGGAAACGCAGAAGTCACTGTATTGCATACAAATATATGTACATAACTCATATGTATACACAGATGAATGACAATGTTGGCATATCATACGCATATACTCGAATAATGACCGTCAAAAGTCCGCGTCATTCACACCTGTCATACTTCCTAACGCCAAAGGCGTCAAGTCAAATTGGTTTAACCGCTAAATCTATATATGAGAAGTTGTCGTCGTCGTTGCCGTCATCGTCATTGTCAAATATATAAGTTTGTTTAATTTATGAAATATTGAATTTTATAGCTGCATTTGCGAGGTTATTACAATTTTATTAGTAAAAAAGAGTGCATAATATTATAAGAGAAAATAAAGATTATGATTGATCTTAAAACCTTTTATGTTTAGTTTTAAAAGTAAATATTTTACTTTTCATGATAAAATAAATTAATTTTAATATTAAATATAAATTTATTTTTTCAATTTTTTTTTTATTTGATTTTTTTTTAAATAATTTGCGCAACTTCTATTCTTATTGAAGAAGTCAATTTAGCTAATATTAAATATCGATGCCACTCGCATTTAGTACTGCCTTATCAATTTATTTTATTTTATTTTCGGTGACATGCCATTCAATGTTTTCATTGAAAAACTATTAAATTCAAACAAATTACCTAGCATTTTGTCTGTGAGTTATTGCATTTACTCTTCTCGTACATACAAAAAAGGCGTAAGTGCTTTTATGCAAATATTATGCGAGCGACAATGTACAATATTTATGCTAAGCTTGGTTGCAGTAAACGAAATAGACATATATCTGCATGATACATACATACATACATACATACGTATATATGCATATGTATATATGTTTTTAATGTAAAGACACTCAGCTGAAAAATATGTACCGTCAACTAAATCCGCCACAAATTGTGCTTGGAATGCCAACTAAGCGGGGTGTCAGTGTTTTAGCTATTGAAAAGTAACAAATTAACTGTATATGTAAATATGTACATAATAACACAAATTTAGCTTTATTACACTCTATTACAATGCGCTACTTTGCTATGAAATAACAGTGCTGAAAAACAAAATACTGTAATATTTATTTAAATTAAAAAATTTAATGTACATTCACACACATTTCTATATGTATACAGAAATATTACAAAATAGTTGTAATAATATGTTGTCTCCATTTGTAAAAAAAAATGCTACATTTTTCAGCAGCAGTAAAAGTGCAGTAGAAGCGCAGGCGAGTGTAGGAAGTGTCTTGCATATTTTTAATTTTTATTTTCATGTTAACATTTAAATAAAATTTACAAAACCATGTGTAGGCGTTGTATAAACAAATGCAACATTCACACTGCAATCTGTAGAGCACACATTTCATTTGCACTAATAAATCTGGTATTTAGCACCTATTGCACAAATTATCTATTAACCATATTGGGTCAAGCGACCAAACGTCATAGGTATTTATATCCATGTAAAACTCTATCAATGCAAGTAATTAGCATTTTTACTCGCGCGCATAATAATAAATAAATATTAGATACACATACATATATATAATAATTGAGCAGAAAATTGAAATAATTTTGCTAACAAAATGAAAAGGGTGTTCCCAAATGAATGGTGAAAATGTAGAAATATATTCCATTTTCATGATTAAACTAAGATTATGTAAAGCTAAGTTTGTTTTCGAACACTAAGCCCTAAAAACACTGCTACACTTGACTACCCATACAGGACAGTTTGTTTCTGAATATTCCTGGGTAGCACATTCCACTGAAAATTTTTTTTTTTTGAAAAATAAACTTATTTGGGTTTTTCTCATTGGCTCTGAAGTGTAGCTTCTTTGTACATTTTTTAAATATCTATACAAATGTTATGGAAACTACTTTATATATATAATAATATATTTTTCGAATATTTTTTATACTGGCCGTCAAAAATTTCTTCCAAAAAATTGATATTACTGTAAAATTGAGTACAAAACTGCAATCAAATGGGGTTTGTAAATAAAATTGTTTAAAAATTTAAAACTGTGAATCCTAAAAGGTAAAAAGTACATACAAAAGTATTCTTACAATTACTATAAAGAATAGGGGTATTCTCTAAGTCTAGGAAATGCTTGCTACGGTGCATGATACTTCCAAGCATACAAGTTGATACATATATCAATTCAAAGCTCCAACTACCGTACAATTTTCTAAAAATAGACGTTTAAAGTTGAAAAATACATACGTTCAGTTACCGAAGACCAGTCTAAGACAGCTGAAAGTCTTTCGAAAAAAATCACAAGAAATCTCTTTCTTTAACCATATGTGGTGAAAAGCTATAATGACAGCTGACATGACTGTTTTATGCTGTATATTTCATAGAAAAAAATGGCGAATCATGGGCTTGTTCTAGGGGTAGGCCAAAGAGACTTTCGCCCCCTCTGCATTATATTCTTTAGTCTTTCGTCAGTCTGTTTTTTTTTTTCAAATAAAAAATAAGTTAAAAATGAACCATGATTAATAGGCACTTCAAAACGGATAACCGAACCAATTCAAATTTAGTAACAACAGTTCTTAGCATGACAAACTTAGGCATCACTCAAGTATTTTGCTATTTACGATGGTACTAGCGACATCGGCGAACCGTAAAGCACAGATGGCGATTGTCTCACTACATCATAATTTTGCTATTTACTTGTAATGCTGCGGTAACGTTCGATACTAACGCGAAATTCTATTTACCAAGGGACAATAGCAACCGCTCGCATCAGAGAGTATATCCGAAGGGACTGACGAAAGATAGACGAATTGTAGTGCAGAGGGAGTGATAGACATTGTCACATGTAAAATTCTTCATACATATGTATATACTAAGAGACAATCGCGACCTTATGTTAACTAGGGAGACATGTGCTTCACGCAAACGAAATCCTTACATACATAAATAATGAGGACCTATTTTGGCAAAAATCCGATTAGCATCTTCCTGACACCACTTATTTAATTAATTTCTTCAGACTCTGGGAGATGCATCCCAATTTTAATGGGAATGTTTTGAAAAATGATGCTTTTGAAAAACCGTTGCGACAAAACGATAATTTTCTGTGCGCATTTATTGCTCGTAGCAACGAGGATTTCTGGAACGAAGCATATAGTAGTGTGATTGCTTCATTACTTTATTTACCTTCTTATTTTATTATCTACACATTTTTATATTTTTTTCAGCTATTATTTATTCAAATTTTATTTTTCATTGTAAAAAAGTTATAACTTTAAGACCTGCTCCGCATCAGGTCTTTCAATTTTTATTTCGAAAGTTTGTAAAGAGCTTTCAAGCTTATCTCAAGAATAACCAATCCTCTTATGTAAAATGTTTGTACTTCAAGAGACTGTGGGAAATTATAGGCGTGTACTCAGAATCGCCCTGTAAGTCATTTGTTCAGAATGTGTAATTCCTAAGCCAGAAAAATACGAGCAAATGACTCCGTTTTCAGGAACAATAAAACTGAAATAAAACGTAAAAACAAAAGGGTTTATTCAACTAAATTGGGTACTTAAAGAGCTTCGATCAGTATTATCATACGATAAGACATTGTTCCAAAAATAGGATGGATAACTCGCGCTCGCTGTTAGCATCCAAACCGACTGGATCGTTTCACGTATCAAAAACCACCATCACTGCTGTAGGGATTTTCACTTATAAAAGCTTTTGTTTGTTTCAATTAACTTCATCCAAGATATACTAATTTTTAATATAAAAATAATATGAATTAAATTAAATTTATAATTATGGGGCTTGAATAAACTTTTTTTCTAATGTTGATGTGGAAACAATGTGAAATATTACTGATAACTTCTAGACTATCGCTTGCCCTTGGCACTAATTAGTGTTCACAAATAAAGTTTGTAGTTACGTATAAAATAGTTCGCTTGATAAAGCAAACAAAATTGAAAGCAATATTTAAGAGCCGAAAATAGCGCTAATAAAGGTCGGATTAAACTTGATATGAAAGAAAATCCGCAAAATAAGAATGTAGATAATAATATGATTTCGAAATTCTTAATATCTTAGGTAATAAATAATATTTGTATTTTTACTAAAATAAAATCAGTATTTTTAAATTTTTTGGATAGTATATTTTAACGAAGAAACTATTATTTTTTAAAAATAATAAAATTAAAATATTAAATAAAATTCTTCAAAAATAGTTCAAATTGAAATTTAAAGTATTTCCTATGTCGATTCAACCTTGGAGTTTGGATTTAGTATTTTTGAAGTAAATCTCACACAAGAAGTTTTAGGATCTCTCCGAGCCATTATTTTTAGGTAGTTCTTAGAGAGAGTATTGATCTTAGATTATTGATTTAGATGTGTTTTATTAAATTTGAATTGGTTCATAGAATACATTTATGATTTTCCTTTAGGATCGAATCACTTTTATTATTTTTTTTTTTATTGAAATAATATTAGTTGATATACAATCCTTTTTTTTTTTTTTGGTTTCAAAAATCTCAAATATTTCGATGGGAGCTAATTTAGAAAATCCACAAGTCCAGAAAATTCACTAACGTAACGGCTAATTCCAGTCCTCGGCCTACCTTAGTAAAACACATTTTTTTGACAAGATTAATTTTTTTATTCAACATTGTTCCCTACACGGGTGATATACTGATTATAGCAACCCTCCAACATTTCGATACCATTTTTGTAGTACGATTTGTCCTTTGCTTCAAAATAGACCACAGTTTCGGCGATCATCTCTTCATTAGAAGAAAATTTCTGCCCAGCGAGCATTCTTTTGAGATCTGAGAACAGGAAATAGTCGCTGGGACCTAGGTCTGGTGAATACGGGATGCGAAGGCTATTTGAAGCCCAATTCATGGAATTTTTGCCATCGATTTCACTGACTTGGGACACGGTGAATTGTCCTGTTGAAACAGAAATTTTCTTTTTCTTCAAATGCGACCGTTTTCGACGATTTCGTCCTTCGCACGGTCCGATAACGCTGTTTAATAGGCCCTTCCTTTTTCAAGGTAGTCAATGATAACTATTCCATGCGCATCCTAAACTACGGACGCCATAACTTTGCCAACCGACTATTGTGTTTTTCCACGCCTTGGAGCGGGTTCATCGTGTACAGTCTACTCGGCTGACTGTTGATTGGATTGCGGAGTGAAATTATAGAGCCATGTTTCACCCATTGTCACATATCGACGCAAAAACTCGGGTTTATTACGCTTGAACATCTCCAAACACTGCTCCGAGTCATCAACTATTCGTTGTTTTTTGTCAAAAAGTCAGCTCGTATGGAACCCACTTTGCACAGAGCTTTCTTATACCCAAATATTCGTGCATGATATGATCTACATATTCAGTTGATATTTTTAGAGAGTCTGCTTTTTCATTCAATTTCAATTTAGGTCATTCAAAATCATTTTATTGATTTTTTTTATGTTTTCGTTGATAACAACCCCTTTTGGGCGTCCACTGCGTTCATTGTTTTCGGTGCTCATTTCACCACGTCTAAACTTAGCATAACAATCCCTGATGGTTGTTTTTCCTGGGGCAGTGTCGGAAAACTCGTCATCAAGCTAAGTTTTTACTTCAACTCTATGTTTTCCCTTCAAAAAGCAATATTTTATCAATATGCGAAATTCTTTTTATCCATTTTTTCCCCAATATTAAAAGTTGGTTCACTTAAAATGGTATAATTCACGATTTAGTAATTCGACAGCTGTTAAATTTATATAAGCGTCTTTCGGAGGTTAGGGCTAACTGAAATTATTAATTAATTAATTCTAGTACCGCCGTCTATGTGTCAGGTCGGGGACTTTTCAATTGACCTTAGTTATGGCAATTCTCATTTGAAGAAAAGAAGTCGCCCAGAATAGTCTTTTCGAAAAAGTCTATTTTTTCTTTGAATACTCTAGATACTTAGTTGTAATAAACGAAAATTTTATATTTTGTATTAAAACTTAAAAAAAGTTTCGCTGAATATAAACTCCACCGACATACTGCACCCTTTATAATAATTATATTCATAAACAATTTGCAAAATACAGCATTTCTGTGCTATTTATCCTTATATGCAGTGTAATTGTTTAATAAAAGCTTTTGCATTGTATTGTGTGTTTAGGCGTTTCATTTCATTCATGATTTTCTATAATACAGCCCAAAGGTGTCTACATTCTTTGCCCAATGCAACTCATTAAAATGCATTTTTGATTGCAATAACGTTTTTGCTTTGGCTTTTCGTATGTGTGGCAACTATTATTTAAATAAAATTATGCATTAATGTTTGTCATTGAGGTAAGAGAGCAGTGGGAGCAGATAAAATGTGGTGGTTGTGAAGCCGTCATTAGGTGTGGCAGATTTTTGTTTACATACATAGGGTAGGTAGACAGTGCACATGTATCATATGTGTATGTACATTTATGGAGTCACTGATGTGTTGTCTATGGTATTTTTTTTCTAGACTTAGAGATACTTTACGGAATTAGAGTCAAAATGTGATCGAATTATTTTAGAGATTTTTTAAAAAAATGAATCAGAATAAAAATCCTAATATTAAAAAAAAAATAGAAAATACTTCTTTATCCTTCAGCAGAAAACTCTTTAGAGCAAAATACTCCCTTTAGAAGGCTTTCGAATTATAAATGATTATGTTGTGTGCTCACGATCGATCTTGGTGGCCAATTGACATCAGAAGGAAGAGAGATTACGCAGCTGGGAAATTTCTCTCGCAATAAAGGTATATCCGTTCGATTTGTGAGGCATGTTTCACAATCTTGTTGGAATCACATGTTGTTTAAATCTTATGTTTCAAATGCAGGCAAAAAAAAGTTGGTTATCAAACGACCATAACGTTCCAAATTGACAGACAGTCTTGCCGATATCGTTTTCAAAAAAGTAAGGTCCAATCACACCTCCGAACAAAAGAGCGCACCAGAAAGTAAGTTTTTTTTTTGGGTATAACGGATTCTCATCAATTGGGGTTCCGCGGAGCCCCAAACGCGACAATTTTGCTTATTTACGTATCCACCGAGTGGACATCGTGGTCCACTGTTTGTTGTTCAATCGACTTAACTAAGACGTTCTGAATGGTCAGCTGGCTTCAGTTGTTGTGTGAGCTGGACTTCATATTAATGCAGGTGTAAGTCCAATCGTGGCGAGCCGATTCGGCGCCGTTCGTAGCAACTCGAACTGATGTATGCAACGACTTGAAAGCGTACAAAGTACAGCTTGTGCAAGAACTGAAGCCGCTCTATGAGCTATTGAAAAGTTCCAAGAAGATGCGACGTTTTCGAGCCAAATTTTGTTCAGCGATGAGGCCCATTTCTGACTAAAAGGGTATGTAAACAAGCAAAATTGCTGTATTTGGGACGAAGAGTAATCTGAGGAGATTCAAGAGCTGCCACTTTACCCAGAAAAAAACAACGGTTTGGTGTGGTTTGTGGGCCGGTGGAATCTTCGGTCCATATTTCTTCCGGTGAGCACGTGACCGTCAATGGTGACCGTTATCGCGCCATGATAACCAACTATTTGATGTCTGAAATTGAAGCTCCTGATTTCCATGATATTTGGTTCAACAAGAAGACGCCACTTCTCACACATCACATCAATGCACGGATTTATTCAGATAATACTTCGGTGAGCAGATAATTTCACGTTTTGGACCGGTCGATTGACCACCAAGATCGTGTGATTTAACACCGTTAGACTTTCTCCTGTGGAAATATGTAAAGTCTAAAGTCTATGCGGACATCCCGCTTCGATTCAGACCTTGCAGCAAAACATTACGCGTGTCATTCGCCAGCTACCAGTTGAAATGCTCGTACGAGTCATCTAAAATCGGACTCAACGAATGGACAATCTGAGACGTAGTCGCGGCCAATATTTGAAAGAGATAATTTCCAAAAATAAATGCCAAAAAATTGTCTTTAGAAAGATAGAAACTTTCCCCGCTAAAGTTGAATTTCCTGTGAAATGGATCATCCGTTAACTTTAATGCGTTGTGCGGTTGCTAAGCGATCCATTTTCCCAAATGCCTGACATTTAACTAAAAGAAAACATGTTCGGATTGCCAGTTAAGTTTGAAAGATGTCAAAATATAGGCCTGCACTTTCAAAACCACTAATTGGATAACCCTTTATAATTTTATTTTAGGTTTTTTAAACTTTTTTTTAATTTTTATTTTTCATATTATTTACTTACTTTTATTTCCAAAAAAAATTTTTTTTTGGTATTTTGTTTTATAAATTTTTCCATATTTTTCATTTTATTTTATTTTAATTTTTTTTTTTTTGTACTTAATTTTTTTATTTTTTGTTTTATTTTATTAACTTATTTTATTTTATTTTTTTTTGTTTTGCTTTATTTTATTTTATTTTATTTTATTTTATTTTATTTTTTTATATTTTTTTAATTTTATTCTATTTTATTCTATTTAATTTAATTTAATTTAATTTAGTTTAATTTTATTTTACTTTATTTTATTTTAATTTATCTTATATTATTAATGTTTCCATTTGTTCATTTTATTTTATGTTATTTTGTTTTAAATTATTTTATATTAATAAGTTAAATTTAGTTTAAACTCTTTTTTTGTGTTTTTTTTATTTATTTAAGCTTAATTTTTGCTTAATTTTAATAGGGTATACAGGTATCTTGATTTTATGTATATTATCAAAATTCGACTTACCTTTGTTCTGTAGAGCGGATTGCTAAAATCCCAATCGGGTGCTACGAATAGGTAACCACATTTCGAAACCTTCCGCGAAGCCTTGAAAGTGAAAAAAATTGAGAAAATAACTATTATTAATTATATATAAAAATGGATTATGCACATTTCTTATTAAATGATAACATATTAATTAGTAAGGCTTACAATTAAGTAGGCAAGCGTTTATTCGCAATTAAAAAACCGCAAGACATAGCCCGATCAACATGCAATATACATATAGATATACATATCAAGCTTGAAAGCCTATCGATTTACTAAACCAAATGAAGAAATAAATAATTAAATAACAGCCAGCAATTCCCTTCAATAAAATAGCGCAAAACAACAGCGTCTAAGACACAACAGCAATGCCAAATAACATTTGATTGCAGCAATTTATATTATATATAAAATTTTTTTTTAATATATTTTTCATTTTCTTTTTAATTTACTTTATTTTTAGGGCCATTACGTGCCCTGTCACCATTGCTACCGGGCAGTCGCTTGCACGTGTAATACATTTAACCGCAAAATTCAACCAAAGTTTTTTTATGGCGCTCTACATACATATATCGATATGTATATAGTATGTATGTATGTAAATATGCGCGCAAAATTCACAATGACATGACTAATAGTGGATGCATGGTAATGGCAATAACGTGAAGAAAATCGCTGAATGAGTCTTGAACCACCTACAAACCAAACGACTGAATAACCAAGAAAAATTCGGCACCTAACAATCGACGAGCCACCAACAACAAGCCCATAGAAATCGACTACCTTATCATCATCATTGAGTTGGTTAGTGGTGAACGGGGTTACTGAGGATTATGGCAGCAAATAGTGAATTGCCGAAAAAATGTCAATTCGACGGACGGACCCAATTGGCAATGCAGTGCTGCACTGTGCTAAATTTGTAGGAAAAAGGCAAAAAAAAGGGGAAAAAGTAAAATAAAATCAATTAAAATACAACCAAAAAAAAAAATGAATTACAATTTATATTTAAATGCCATGTATGTATGTATTATTGCATGCAGAAGTAGTGGGCAATATGAAAAGACCAACTAATAAAGCAAGCTTGTAGTTAAGCAAGTACTCTCTGTTGCAGGTCTGTATAGTATTCATTTAAATAAATAAAAAAATTTTAAAAAAGTAAAAGTATATTACAAAATTTTTTGTTTTTAATTTTATTTTTATTTTTGCTGCACCTCATGGTGAGGCAATAAGTGTCATTAGGTGGCTACTAACACCACCCAACTCACTCCTGCCGAATTGGAGTAGAGTGAGATGTGGTTCCCCTTTTGACTTTAGCGGCATAACACAAACGAAATTATTCATTAAGTGTTGCATTACGAATTGCTTAGTGATCAGCTGACACATAAAAACAACAAAAATATACAGCGCGAAGGAAACAAAAAGCGGCATAATTAGACCTAACAATTGTAAATAGAAAAAGAGGAAAATTAATTGAATAAAAATAATAAAAAGCGAATATTTTTACTGATAGTAAGATTAATCGATAAGTTCGGCCTGGATTAGTGTGCATGCCATTATTTTGCTGTCCTCAGACAGTTGGCTTTAAAGTAATTTGTTTATCTGTTAATTAATTATTTTTTCCCTTTCCTGCTTTCAAAAGTGGCAAAATATGAATTTAACGTATTTTCGGCGAGAATTTAAACGAAAAAGACACTTAAATTGAGATTTGATACCAAATGGCTTTGACTTTAAATGCTGTTCACACAGACACTCAATTACCTAATTAAATCACTAATTGCAATAAAATTAACTGTTTATAAATGGTGAATGGTGTGATTGGTTGGAAATTAAATAACTAACTAAATCGCATTGCTACGTGGAATAAGATAGCGATGAGTCATAAAGAATTAAAGGGTGATCCATTTCGAAGTAATCTACTTGTTGAAAGGAAAAAAACACAGAAAATTCAAATTTAATGCAGAATGATAATCATTATTCGAAAGAACATTCTTTGGCGTTTATTTTTTGAAGATTATCTCTTTCAAATGTTAGCCGCGTCTACGTCTTAGATGGTCCATCCATTGAGTTCAATTTTCGATGACTCGATAGAGCATTTCGACTGGTAACTGGCGAATCACACGCGTGATGTTTTGCTCCAAGGCCAGAATCGAAGCGGGATGTCCGCATAGACTTTCGGCTTTACATATACCCACAGAAAGAAGTTTAAGGGTGTGATATCACACGATCTTGGTGGCTAGTCGATCGGCCCAAAATGTGAAATTATCTCATCACCGAAGTGTTCTCTCAATAAATCCATTGATTGATGCGATGTGTAGGAAGTGGCGCCGTCTCAAATTGTCGGTTATCATGGCGCGATAACGGTCGCCATTGAAGGTTATGTTCTTATCGACGTCATTTTTGAAGAAATATGGACTGATGATTCCACCTGAAGTTGCTCTTCGTCCCGCAAGCAGCAAATTTCACTTGTTTTCATACCAATTGAGCCAGAAATGACCGTCAATGCTGAACAAAGTTTGGTGCGAAAACGTCGGATCTTCTTGGAACTTTTCAAAGGCCCATAGAGCGAAGCGATGTCACTTGGGAAGGTCGAGTAACTCCAATTATTGCACTATCAGTATTTTGTACGCTTTCAATTTAAGATCTCGACGTAAAATGCGCCAAGTTGTTCCATACGTCAGTCCGAGTTGCTGCGAACAGCACCCTCAGCTACGGCCGCTATATTTTTTCTCCTGCGTGCTGGACCTGGTATATTCGGTCGAATATTATCCAGTAATGAATGCTGGGTCTCAAGATGGGTGATGGTGTTGCGAATAGTACACTCAGTAGACCGATTATGTTGACCATAAGTTGAGGGAACAGAACGAGACACATTCTTTACAGAACGTGAATTTTCGTAATAAAATTGAATGATTTGTAAACGTTGTTCAGGCGTAAGTCTTTCCATGATTAAATGCTAAACAATACTGAACAAAAGTAGCATGTCAAAAAAAAAAAAAAAGCTATTGAAAAAAGTACCGCTACTTGTATCACCCATTATATAGCAATGTGTATTTGAAGAAACAAGTGTCAAATACGAGGGTTGCTTGCGAGTGTTGCAATCTGGCAACTGAAAACTTTATCGTAAAATTTGACATTTTCGATGTTATACATACTTAAAATGTTTTGAGCAATATTTGAGTTGTTTACAGTAACTTGTAATATTTATCTCGGCCAAAAAAAGGAATTAAATCGCGAACCATTTTCGTGCGATTATTTTTTACTAACTTCGTAGTGGATTAACCCAGAAATAGTGCAATTAAGATTTTTATTAATTTTTTGGTCATGAAGCCCCATCAAGAACCAATTTTTATTCGTTCATCGTAGACCACTCCAAGATTAATTTCGATAAGGACGTCTAAAAATAGCTGTAGGCATGAGTGGGACCAGTATACATTTAGTATTGCCTGAACATTGGATTGTAAAAACAATTTTTAAACGCTGGATCCCACATAATTTGTAAATCGCTCAAAAAAAAAAGGCACGTGTCGATTGCTCGAGAGAAATGTTAAAAAAATACGATAACGGTGTTGCGAAACAGGTCTATGATATCGTGACAGGATCGTGAACTTACGCGTATGAGCCCCAAAGTAAACAGCAGTTGACTGTATGGTTGTTTGAAAATGAGTCGAATCCAAAAAAGGCGTTCGCGCATGAAGTACTGCAAACGGTTGTCAATTTTTTTTTTAAACTCGACTTGTACCACCAGAACAACCCAGAATAGTAAATTCTGAGTGGTAACAACCATTTGTTTGCCAGTTGTCATTCAAAAAATCAGGAAAACCAACTGCCGAAGATCACAACACTGCTAGTTCTCACACATCGACTGAAGCAACTACATAGATTTAATGAGTCATCCACCGTCTAGTTCTGAATTGGCATTAAATGACTTCTTCTTATTCCCGTACGCAAAATGAGAGGTCAACATTTTTCGACACCTGACGAGGTAGTTGATGCGTTCGGAAGGCATGCTTCGGTTATACCGCAATCAGAGTGCCGGACGTGCTTCGAAAATTGGTTCTAACGGATGCAAAAGTGTATACATATTAATGGAGAATATTTTGAAAAACAATAAAGCGATTTTCGATGATTAACATTTGTTTTTGTTCTCTAATCACGAAAGATGTAAGTCAACCCCCGTAAGAGTTTTGAAATAAAAATTTGCATAATTTTCTATAAAAAATTCTAAAATAGTACCAAAAATAAGAAATAAGAATGAGAAAATTTTTTCTAAAAGTATAAAGAGCAAATATCGAGAAAATCAATAAAATGATGAGAAAAAAATTTTAACATGCAAATATATTAAAATTCGTTTTACACTGGTATGCTTCGATATGACTTTTGTGATTCATGAAAACAATTATTAAAATGAAACTAAATTTCTAAGAAATTCCATTTTTGTGAGTATACTTACAGGCGGTGTTACCGGCTTTCAGTTTTTTTTAAACGAAAGGTAAGGCATGTAAAAATACAAGTCAACGAAAAAGTTGTTAGTTTTATTAGTGACATTTTATTAATAGAGTAACTATTAGACTATAGTTTTATGTATGTAAGGCAATAAATATTAAAATTTTTATTGTGCAATGAGATCATGCGATATGAAAATTGAAGATTTCCTTTTTAAAGAGATTTTATTATTTGCTTCATATGTACATAAACTTGCAACGACCGCGGCCACACGTTGCCGTGGCTCTTTAGATATTATAATTTTCATTGCAAAGAATGATATAGTTAATCCAAAGTATTAAACTTCTTATTATTTATTGATCTCTCTACATATTTTCTAGTTATGTTCTTATAATATTTAGTATATGATTACTGCAGCGGTTGAGTTATGAGAGATAATCAGGGATTAGTCGCCACTCAAACTCTTCTTTAAAAATTTAGGATTGGCGACTAAAAATAGACTAAGAATAGTTCGCCAAATATATATGCAACCAAATAGAAAAGCTCAACACAGACTGTATATTAACGTTACGCAGCGACCTATGAACGATCTATATTTTTATCCGAATCATGACCATTTTCGTCGATCTGTTGATCTTTGATTCCTTCTGGGCGAAAAAAATTAATTTCAAGCAAATCAAATTTTCCTTTTGGTCAATTTTCGGCATTTCCTTGTCTAGGCAAAATTAAACCTTAAAAAAAATTTCAACAAAACCTACCCACAAATGAAATTTTCTCAATAAGATCGGTATCAATAAAATTAATTTCAAGAAAACGGCGCTAGACACGCTTTCTGGAAGAAATAATGTTCTCTGGGTTAATTCAATCAAAGTGCTACCATTTACTAAATTTTAAGTAAATCAAATAATAAGTAAACTTTTTTGCCATAGATTGAACCCAGGTTCAAATATGAGGTAAACTGAATAATGCATAAGATTTTATGGAAAAGATCAAGAGTCCTCAAGAGCTGGGAATTTTTTGCGGCGATGTATTTTGCACATGGACTTACGCCTACAACAACTGAAGCTAGCTGACCATGGCAGTGGACCGCGATTTTTCCAAATTTTTTCTCACTCGGTGGATACGTAAATAAGCAAAATTGTAGCATTTGGCGCACCGAGAATCCTAAAATAATTGAAGAGAAGTCATTACACCAAGAAAAACTTACTGTATGGTTCACTCTTTGGTCCGGAGGTGTGATTGGACCTTACTTTTCTGAAAACGATAACGGTGAGACCATCACTGCCAATTCGGAATGTTATAGTAGTATGATAACCGATTTTTTCTGATTTGCAATTGAAGAAAATGACTTGGAAAACACGTGGTTCCAACATGATGCTGTCACATGCCACATAGAGCGAATATGGCTTTGTTGCGAGAGAAATTTCCGGCCGCGTAATCTCTCGTCTTGTCGATGTTAATTGGTCGCCGAGATTGAGCAATTTGACAGCGTGGGACTACCTTTTGTAAAGTTACGCAAAAGACTGTGTTTATGAAGATAAACCTTTAACTTTTGAGCACTTGAAGACCAGCATCCGTCAAGTTGTGGTCACTTGAATGATGTAATGTTTCATATATAATGCCAAGGTTCAAACTTTACAATAAAAAGGAATTTCAGTAAACCGCAAAATCGATAACCCGTTATATATTTCATGTTAGTATGAAAAATTTGGTATAAAACAGTGTAGGACAGCTATTGAGAGAAATCTAGAGCGACCAAAGTGTGTGCCGATGGCAGATAGGAATCTACTCCATTCCGTGACATTTCCAAGTTTTCTAGCAAAGCGGAAAACGCCAATAGTGTGACACAATGAACAGTTTTCTATTCTTTTATGTTTCCATCAAAAATCAAAAAAATTTGCCGTTCTTCTTCTTCTTCTTCGGAATTCGCATTAAAATAAAGCAAATAAATGTAAATCAGGGAATGCTCAACGCGCATAAAAAATTGATAGCAGGGATGTCATGCAACGTGACGCAAAAGCTTTATCTGTGATTGGCTTAAGAAAAGAGAAATTTGTAGAGATACTTCAGGTGGTGCAAGTAACAGAAGAGAGATACCGCTGCACAATTCGATTAATGTTGTGAAGGAAATTGGTTTCGCTGCGTACAGCGTTTCACACCTTAGTTGGAGCAAAGAGAGATGATAACTGCGACAACATTGTATAATATAATAAATTGCAAAGAGGCAACGCTATTTCGGCTGATTTATTTGAAAAAAAAAATGCAAATTTGTTTTAATTAACCTTATTGATATCTTTCCGCCTTTAAAACCACCCCCGGGTTTACTAATTTTATTTATACAAAATATTTCCTTTATTGCTGAGGATCATAATATGTAGATAAAAATATATTTTCGAAATTCTAAGCTGCATAAGCTACAAAATTTATAAAAATAATTTCGAATGATTAATGAGTTTTTAATTTCTTGACTACTACTAAGATTAGACACTTTTTCATTATTTCTCACTATAAAATTGTACCGTTATAAATACTTTCCTTCGCTTTGCTCTCTCTCTCTCTCTCACTCTATCTTGCACACTCGCATTGTAATTGTAATTATTTGTTTAATTTGCCGCGTGAACTCGCGAAGATTAAAAAGTAATTAAATTTTCATTTAAAAATTTTTAAAGCGCAGCTGCATTTCACTTGCACTGCCACTTGTTGTGCCAGGCATGCAGGTAAGCTTTAGTGTTAGCGCTAACTGCGCACACACAAGCATACATATTTTTATATATGTATGTATGTGTGTGTGTGTAAGTATGCGCACATGTGTGTGTTCCACTTTAATTATGATCTTCACAATTTTCCCATAAATCAAAAAATATCTACAGATATACACATACATATGTATGCATATATCCATATACGGCAGCTGCCGCCAATAATAGTAGCAACAAAAAGTAACAAATCAAAATAAACGGGAGAAAATTTAATAATAAAAAAGGTGCGGTTTGAAAGAAATTTGAAACTGTGGTTTAACTTGAAAAATCATTAAAATAAATCGCATTTAATTGAAAATACTTCTTAAGAAACAAAAGCAGCGTCAACAACAGTCGCACATATACGAGTGCATATGCACACATTTGGTATATATAAGTAAATAAAAGAAAAGCGAAAACAATGAAATACCTGACAGATGCCATAATTGACATGATGACGTATCGCTGCGGTGCATCACTGCCAGCTTTAACAATAACAGAAATAAAAAAATAAAAAATTGAAAAAGAAAAAAAAAACAGTGAAAACTCCAACATTATGCTGGCGCTCGAAAATCGAAAGCTGCAGCATACATCAATGGTGCAACGAATAAATTATTGAATGAATGAATAACTGCCTGCCAGCCTGCCTGCCTGCTTGCTTGCCTTCGTGCACATGACTGTATGTGAGTGCGCGAGTGAAGGTATTATGACTGCATAGCGGCGAGCGCATAACCAAACCAAAAGCAGGTGAACCAATGCTCAGCCGCAGCCGATCTCGACAGAAAGGGAAAGCCAATGCGCAACGCCGCCGGGCAGCAGGTCGTTGGAATACTTTCGTTTTTTTTTTTAAATATGAAAAACTGCATTTGTTGCATTTTACAAAGTGAAAAGGTAAAAACAAAAAAATAATAATAATAAAAAAGTAAAAAAAAAAAACAAAACAAAAAAATAAAAAATAAAAAAATAAAATAACTAAAATAAAATTGAAAAGTGAAGAAAAGACAAAGGCATGCGCGTTTCAAATATGAAATAATATTAAATGAAGCAAAAAAAAAGAGGAAAAAGCGGCAGCGAACACATGACGATATTGACGCTTTTCGTTGTTCACATGTATATACATATATATACGTATGGCTATATTTTATTATATTTTTTCCTATATAAAATTATGCTGTCTGTGTAGACATACCGACCTAATAGGCACGCCACGCGCAAATGTCGAAAAACTCCATGAACAACCTGCCGATGTGGCAATAAAACAATTTTCAACAACAATAAAAATTATTAATACAATAACCGAAAAATAAGAAAGAAAGATTAAGGAAGCGCTAAATACGCTCAAGATTGAACTTTACATACCCACCAGACTAGGTTCTATAGAATCGAGCGTATTTAGCCCTTCCATGAGTTCATGCTAGTCTATGCCGTATTGTGCCAAACAATGGCGGACCTATACATAGTAAGAGAAAGCTATTAAGCAAGGTGGTAAGTTCTATTCTGTTATACGCTGCACCAGTTTGGGTCGAAGCTTTGAGCAACAACTCGCAAAAAAGAAAGTTGACCGCCCTATATCGATTAAGCTCAATTAGAGTTATTTTTGGACTCCGAACGATATCTGATGAAGCATCGTATGTTCTATCTGGTCAAATCTTAATTGAAATCCTCGCTGAGGAAATGAAAGGGGTGTATTTAAGGCTCCCGGTTTTAAATGCGGCAGTTAATCGAAATCGCTGCCGAAGAAAGGCGTCGGTCTATAAGTGACTGGCAAGAGCGTTGGCATAACTCTGCGAAGGGCAGATGGACTTACGAGCTCATTTCTTGCTTAAGCCGGTGAATGAAAAGAAGACACGGGGACACCGACTGCTTCCTGACGCAATTCCTTTCAGGACATGGAGTTTTCAGGAAATACCTCAACAGATCTGGCCATGACAATTCGGCATCTTGTCCAATATGCTCAGAGTGTGAGGAAGATGCTGGACACGTAATGTTTCCATGCCCGAGATATTGTTCAGACACTACCAGGGCTTTGAATGAAAACAATTATTAACTTATATGTTGCTTTCCCCTGAAAAGTGGCAAAGAATATGTATAATTTCGAAAGTCATATATACAAGTTTAAGACAAGCGGAAATTTTAAGGCACCAGAACCTTTAATAAAGAACTTACAATGTGGTGCCCTTCGCGAAGTATGGTAAATATGATAAAATACAAATCTAGCCTGGATCGGAAACTCGTCCTTTCCGACCACACTTAAAAGCCTATTACGCGGAAACAAGGGCTTTCCTCTGCCCTACCATGATTTGTCGCACTCTTTGTAACGGGAATATGTAGCGGAAACAAGGACTTTCCGACCATAGCCCTGTGTTTGCTCAGAGAGGAAGGAGTGGAAACTTGGATATTCCGCCCGCAGTATAATGTAGTAGACTGGAGGCTAGACCTCTCCAGCTATTCAGGTAGCGTTTGTATCGCAGCTCGTTGTTAAAGTAACGCGTTATAGCCAACGGGCTTACCAGACCCGCGAGGTAATACTTTTTTGGTAGTTCCGTGGGTATAATTGTAGTGAGTGGAGAGGTTTTTAGTACGTAGGCGCAGGTGTGAGGTTGTAAGTCACTCTCTCTAGAATAGCACCCCTTAGTTGTTGTGTAGTGGACATCAGTGGAATGCACTCAGAAGGATAGAAATAGACGAAACTGAAACCAATGAGTCGTTGAGAGTATCACGTGGCAGCAGAGCCGAGATTAAACTAGCTGACCATTAATTTAGTCTCAGATACTTAGAAGAGCGAAACTTTTAAGTCGATAATTTTCTTATTGAGTCCCGTATTGCATTTTTTGCATTTGTTGCCCTTTCGCAACTAGTTTGAGTGCATACAACCCTGTAGTCTGATCTCATTGTCCTATCTCTACCGTCCCTAGTTGGCTCGCCTCGCCTGTTAGTCTGGTGATACAAGGGAATTTATTTTTCGTTTCACTTCCAAGTGGGGAACTGGTAAGTTAGTTGTTATGGTAGATTCTAAAAACACGACTTCCTTAGCTCTTTCATCGGTCTTTTCGTTTCAACGCATATGTGCTGTAGTACCCAATCTAGGTGAGTTTGCTCTTCCGCCATCAACTGTTTTTGATACCCGGCAATAAGTCTACCACTATATTTATATCAAATACTTGGTAAAAGTAGAAATCGTTTGGTGACCTTCAGGTTTTTCTTATCTTCGGTAGGACTATATATACTACAACCCTTTCGTTCCTTGGCATCAACCGTCTGTCATTATTGTAATCCCGAGAAACCTTCCGAAGCTCAAATGCGGAATCATGTAGTAATTTGTTTTTAAAGGTCATATTTCTTGCTAGTGGGTAAGACGGTGGTAGATACAAACCCGCATAGAACACTGCATATCGCGCAGTCTTAGATCTGATCATTGTGTGTCTTAGGGTAGCCCTAGTAGAAAGGTTCTCCTCAGACCATATATGCTCTACATCTTTTTACATGCGTACAACTCTACTTATGCCATCTACCTCCTTTTGAAGTACATTTTTCAGGTAAATGGTACTTGGCTTCGGCTGTTCGGCTTACTAGTTTTGCTTTCTTCTAATCCGCCATTTCATGTATTTCGGCGAATAGTACAGTATAATATTTCTTTATTAAAACTAAATCTTTCTTTTTTCCGATTATTAATAGTTTCAAGTATTTTATTCGTCAGTGAATAAAGAGTGTTAAAGAAATAATGTTAACGATATATCGGAAGTCTGATCTACAGTTTAAACAGTAATACGTTGTCTAGGAGAGTAGAAGATGCTTTTTCTATACCGTCCCTTTATTTACCATAGCATTGAGTCCACAACGCATTTTTTCAGACCCATAAAGATAGTATGTCTATGGAACGGTATTTCAGGCACCATACATAATGCCGCTGGAGAAACGATTGGATTTTGACCAACTAATAAAAAAAGCTGGAACGTTGGCAATTGACGAACAGCAGTGAAGAGAAGAAATACCGCAGGAGGAACCATATATACAAGATATCCAGAGATAAACAGAAAAGCGAGACATATTCGCAGATAGAAAAAGGAAAGGGCTGAAATGTTTTAACATAAAGAGCTTGAAAAGCTGGCTGACAGCGATACTGCTTGAAGATTCTATGAAAAGATGTGACAGGAAGAAGGTTGCAAGACCGAACTGTAATCGTAATTACTCATTTAGGATGAGGTGACTTCCAAAACATACTGCTCTAATGGAACGAAGAGTTCCTGGATGAAAGGATGCTCGAATTTGGAAAGCCGTAAGAGCCGTTCGGGGCCAAACGAGGTTACAGACGAGATAATCTAACGTGTGATCTCTTTAACCTATTATATACATTTGGTGCTCTGTAATCGCTAAAATGATTTTCTCGGCAATTTTGTGGTTTTTGCGTCTTGATGTTTTTACCAACAAATTAGAAGGACCTACAGTTTAATCTAAGCTGCCTCATATTCATATCAGAAATACATTCAGAGGGATTTATGTTCCTTGCCGAGGGGCGACAACAATTAGAAAAATTGATTTTCTATAATTAGGATGTTGCTCGAACCTTTGCTCGAACACAGGCCTTCCGAAATGAAGTAAACAATGCTAACCACTCGGCTATTGCGGCCGCAGAAGTATAACCGGTTCCAATATCGGAAAGCCATAGGAAAGGGAACATCACTTATCGGAGCCATTCGACACCAAGCGAGGTTTAAGACCAGTTGATCCTGTCATCAAAAAAATTGTCAGCGCACTTGCATCAGAGCTCTCACGTCACTGTAGACAGCATTAACATCAATAACAATTTCAGACTTGTAAACCAATGCAGAATCACGCTTGCCAATGGTCCTCTCTCCACGAATTAAGAACAAATTCTACAAGTAGCTCATCATTGCCGGCTTGGCTTCAGGAGTTTTTGAGAGGGGTAGAGAAAGGGTTTACAAACGATTTATGGATCTCTGAGAAGGACTCGACCTATAGAGGCAGCAGAGGGTAAAAGAATAAAAGCTATGCGAGGCTGCACATTTTTTATATTAATTTCTTTTTTCAAGCTATTTTCTCATATAAAGCTAACTTCACCTGCTGTGCTGCCATTATTCTACTTACAGCTGCGTCTATTTTGGATCAATAATTGGCGTCAAACTGTGGCAGACCACAATTGGTTTCTACCGCCGCTGACACAAATATAAGTACAATAATTTTTAGTTTCAATCGCATATGTGCACACATATGTATGCATGTATACATATATACGATCAATGAACGTAAGTGAAAGTGAATTTGATGGAAAGAAAGTCACGCGTATACAACAACAATCACAGCAACAGCGGCCGTTGATTGGAAGAAGGTCAGGGTGGAGTAGAGGTGACTTACAAGTGTATATACATATATAACATGTGTACATATATGTATGTATATGTATATGTGTTTGTTAAATTAGTTGAGAAAGGGAGCCAACAGACCAGCCAGCCAAGCGGCAAGTAGCCAATGTAGCAACACCACAAAAGCAACCTGTTCACATGATTTGGCATTGCCAAACAGCCAGGCAGTCTGCCACTCTTACAGTCTGACAGTAGTAGCTCAGCTTAGCTTTGTTTGTCGGATTGCGACGACTTCAAGTTCAATTAGATGAATTCCCATTCGCTGACTCTGTACTGTCACTTCACATTCTGCAGTCATTTGTTGTTTTCAAAATGAATGCAATCCATTGTTGTGCGATTATATGGATACAAAAATACAGCAATTGCAATAGCAATAACAACAATAGTTGACTTTTATTTATTTGCAATTAAATTGCAATTAAAGTGATGAACGTTGGAAAAGCAAAAAAAAAACTGACGTTGAAGGGTAAGATTGAGTATGTACACACATACATCTTTATACATATATCTGTGCACAGTAAACGTTTGAACAACCATCTGGTTTACTAAATAACTGAACAACAAATAATTTGCGCGGTGGCATACAGCGCACAATAACAGTAATAAATTTACTGACAAACAAGTTGTATGTGCCACACATAATTGCCATCATCGCTGTCAGAAAGCATATGCATGCTTGTGTTGACATACAATTGTATGTACATAGAAATGTTTAGCAATAAGTTTCTCACATCTCAAATTTGTACAAACGACTTTGTGGAAAATCTAAATTAAGCTGACATTTACAGTTGCTTTTTTGACATTTAAAGCAGGTGGAGCAGTAGACATATGACATTTGCTGCCGAAATAAAATAAAATAAGATAAAATGAAATAAAATCAAATAAAATACATAAAAATGATATAAATTTAAAATTAAATAAAATAATATAATAAAAGCTAATATAAAATAAGGAAAAGTAAAATTAAATTAAATTTAATAAAATATTTAAAAAAAAAATTAAATGAAAACAAAATAAAAAATTAAACATAATAATCAATTAAAATTTAAAAACAAAATACATATAATAAAATAGAATACAAAAAAACTAAAAAAATTCAAATAAATTAAGATAAAGTGAAATAACATAAATTAAAAAATTTAAAAAATCAAATTACAGAACCAAACTAAACTAAAATAAACTAAAGTAAAATAATCTAAAAAAATACATAAAGTAAAATAAAACAAAAAAAAATTGAAAAAACAATTAAATAACAAAAAAATAATAATAAAATAAAATTAAAAAATATAATATATAAAATAAAATGAAAAAAAAATATTAAGTAAATTATAATAAAAAATAAAAATAAAAAATAATAAAAAAAAAATAAATAAATAAAATAAAATAAAATTAAAAATAAATAAAATATAAAATAATAAAATAAAATAAAATGAAATATAATATAATATAAACCTAAAAAAAATACGAAGAAACAAATTAAAGTAAAACAAAATAAATAACATTAATTAAAACAAGACAAAATAAAATATATATATTAAAGGAAAACAAAATAAAATAAAATAAAATAAAAAATAAATAATATTAATTAAAATTAAAAAAATTTAATTATGTAAATAAATATAAAGTAAAATAAAACAAAGTGAAATATAATTACAGAAAAAAATAATAAATTTAAAAATAAGGAATCATGGTAAAATAAAATAATAAAACTTAAAATACAATAAAATAAACCACAAAAATTAAGAAAAAATAAATTAAAGTAAGACAAAATAAATAAAATTAATCAAAACAAAATAAAAAATAAATATAAAAATAAAAAAATAAAATAAAATAAACTTATATAAATAGGTATTAAAAAAATGAAATTAACTGAACTAAAATTAGAATAACACAAACTGAAATTAAAATAAAATAAAAAATGAATTAAATTAAAATAAATATGATTAATAAAAATGAAATATAAAACGAAAACGAAATAAAATAAAACAAAAAATAAAATAAAATTAAAGAAAAAATAAAATAATATAATATTATATAAAACAAAATGAAAAATAAAACAAAATAATTAAAAATAAAACAAAACAAAATAAAAAAATTAAAATAATTAATACGAGTTAATAGCAAATAGTATATAGTAAAAAATGAAGAAATATAAAATAAGTAAATTTAAGAAATTAATAAAACATAATATAAACTAAAATAAAATAAATAAAATAAAATAAAAGAAAATAACATAAATTAAAAAAATAAAATAAAATAAGTTATATTAAAATAAATTAAACCAAAATAAAGTAAAACAAAAATAAATTAGATTAACTTAAACAAAATTAAAAATTAAAATAATAAAATAAAATTAAAAAAAACTTTAAAAATTAAAATGAAATGTAATAAAATAAAATTAAATTAAATTAACTAAAATAAACTAAAAAAAAAAATTAAAATAAAAAATTCTAAACTAATTAAAATAAATAAAAAATAAACTAAAAAAAAATAAAACATAAATATATAATAAAATAATATAAAATAAAATAAAATCAAAAAAATTGAAAAAAATTAAATAAAATAATATAAAATAAAATTAAAAATTGAATTAAAATAAAATAAAATTAAATAAAATCCAAAAAATATAAGTAAAATATAATATAGAAAAAATAAAAAAATAAAAAAATACAAATTTTCATTAAATGAAAATAAATTTAATTGGACAGAATTACAAATTTCCCACTATTGGATGTTTTTCGACGGGTCTTTCAGCGACAATCTCAAATTTAAACGCACGGATGATATAGGAGCTACTCCGAAATCGATGATTTTCAATGTCGATATTTATTTTAATTTACTCTTGTAGGATACTGAATTTCACGCTCTTGGATACTTTTTTGAGGTATTTTTGATCCAAGACGCCATGTCTGAACAAATTGGTTATATAGGAGCTATGTGATATAATCTTCCGATTTCGTTAATTGTAAGTAACAATTTTTATTTCATTATATATACATATGTAAAATACCGAAATTGATGGTCTTAGACGATTTACGAGCCAAAATTACATATCTGAACAAATATTTTGAATGGGAATAGCATTAAATAGTTGACCGATCTGCCGCTTCCGACAATTGATCAATATATTTTAAAATACACCTGCATACTAAGCTTCGTGCAGATATATTATAGCTTGCGTTCAAACTGACAGACGGACATGGCTAAATCAACTCAACTCGACATTTTGATGCCATGAAAGGTATAAAAAAAAAATTAAGTAAAAATAAATACATTAAACAAAAAAAGTTAACATAAAATATAAAATTAAATTATGTGGGCTAAAAAAAATAAATGAAGCTAAATGAAAATATATAATAAATAATAAATTAGAAAATAAAAAATTAAACACAATAAAAAAAATTAAAAAAATTAAATAAATAAAAATTAAGTAAAATAAATTAAATTATAGTAATTCAGTAAAAATATAATAAAATAAAATAAGATGGAATAACATTCCTTGTGTTATTTTAAAAAATTTTTTCTTGGCAATTCACCGTAATACACTATTTATATTTTCCACTGTGTTCTTTCATTTATTTTAAATGTTAGTGATCTCTAGCTCTCAAACAACGAATATAAATCTACTTTTCTCTGCTTTTATTTGTTTACTGATTTTGTTTTTATTTATTCATGTCTTAATTTCATGATATTGGAAATCTTCTTCAACCTTTTTTTTTTCGTTTGGCACTAGAAATTGTTTGTATAGTCCAATATATGAACAAAAAATCGACAATTAATACTTGCTGCTGGCATATTTGGCGTCTTTTTTAATGAAACACACACATATATAAATATATATATGTACATGTGTAAATTTACAAATCAATAAATATTGATTGTTGGGTGTTATTGCTTGCCTGTCGCCATGACCATAAGTTGTATATATATACATATATATATGTTCTCCATATAATAATAATAATAATAAAAGACGACGGCAGCAGCGGCCGCTCAGCTATCTAACTTCACTATGGCCCAACACAACTCTCTCTTTCTGCGGCAACAAATGCAATTCAAACGAGATTTTATGCAATTTGTTTTGCTGTTTTTTTAGTTTTCATTTGTTTGCTTGCCTGCCTGTGCCTGTCTCCTTTTCATTACAATTGACTTTCAATTTTATTTTATTTTATTTTTATTTTTTATTAGTTTATTTGTTCATTGACACACAAGCAAACGTTGATATTCGCGCGTGTGTGTATGGAAAAAAAAATTATTATATTACGCGTTGAGGTGAAAAGTGAAACGAATGGTTAGCGCGCAAGTGTAACGTGCCGCAGCTCCGGAGGGGCGTATGATGCTCAGCTGGATACCATTGCGCATGAATGGCCGTCGATTGTGCGCAGCGCCTTTACATACCTCGCATAAAAATATATATAGTATGTAGATGTATAGTAATTTGTTTGCTTATACATATGTACATATATAGATATACATTCTATACACTTCAAGCTTTAGCTATGCAGCTGCATCTCTAGTTAAGCTTTTAAGCGCTGTTGCGCTATAACAGCTTGCAGCGGTGGCATTTATTTATGAATGAATGCAAGGTGAACGTAATTGCCGGAGTGCAGCGTTCCATTTCCAACAATTAATACGAATTTTGATTAATTATTGTGATCATTTGTATTTGCTGCTGCACATTTTTTTCAATCTGCACATGCACTTGCGCTGTGACACAGCGATTGCAGGTGCACACATGGATGATATATGCGAAACATATGTACATGTGATGGTAAAATTTCAATTATTTGTACATAATCGAAATTTCATATTTGTGCGAACATTAGAGTGGAATGACCATGAAATGGTATATTAGCTTGGGTCCGAAGTATGTAAGTACCAGAGTAGCTGAGATAAACCCACCAAGATTTTTACCGATCGTATCAGAATGACGCGCTGATTGGGCTTAACCATGCCCGTCTGTACATCTATCCGTCTGTCCATCTGCCTGTTTGTCTGTCCGTCTCTCTATCTATCTGTCCGTCTGTCTGCTTTAAAGCAAACTATTCCCTCAAACCTTCTGCAGTTTCTTTAGGTAGTTCAAAATTCTTCCGATTGTAGACTGGATAAATAATTTTTGTAACATTAATACCATGAAAATCGACACAGCAGAAGTTACAGTCACGTAAGGGATTTTTTTTATCCATTGCATATGCACCCGAATCTCATACGAAATATTTTACCACTGACCCACTGGACTAAGTGCAGCAAATTGAAAAAAAAACAGAGAGTAGACTAAGAGAACGTTCCCAAAGTACTTGATCCATTTTTTGCTAGCCGCCACAACAACAACAATATTTTTATAGAAATCGCACTCAAAACACGTCGACTGTACCATCATCCATGTTTTTCCGATAGGCAATCATGAAAATTTTTTAAACAAAATAAAATCCACAAATTGTACAGGTAATTCCGGTAAAGCCATCTCCAATAGGTCGGCAGTATGTAAGTTTAGCGCTAAATACATCACACCATTTTTGAATGTAGCTCGAAGAATCTCGTGATTTCATCTACGCGACAGAAATCTGTAGGCACACGCCCCTGTGACCAACCATAGTATTATGAAGATCCCACTTCATCCCTTAAACTGATTATGTAGTTGAGCACTTCCCCTAATCAGATCTCCGTACAAAAAAAAAAAAAAAAAAAAATTCCATTTGTTGTTGCGTGTAATCAATCAGAAAAATAAAAACCAATACGGAAACCGTAAATTTAGTGTTGACCAGACTACCGAGACGTCTTCATAATTAAATATTTGAAGTAGGTATTCCAATTTCTGACGAAGGCTGTATCTGAACCCTATGTCAAGTCAAGTTTTCAATCCGAAGATGGCGGCAGCAAACCAAAACTGTTTTCAGAAAGCTAAACGCCAGAAACTTAGTTTTGCCAGCAGTGTATACCTGCTACTTTAGATATCGTGAGAAGGAGGAGTTGGTTCATAGATATAAATTTGGCGCTTTGTAAACCTTTATACGATTTTCTTTTATTTCAGGTGAGAAATACACTAGAAGGGCTTGAAATTCCTTGCCGAGGTGACTGCAAAAAAAAAAAAAAATTTTATATAATTTTGGATGTTGCTCGAGCTTAGACTCGAACCCTTCCGGATTGTAGTACTCAATACTAACTCGGCTATTGCGTCCACACAGGAGTTGGTTTATTGTACCAATATTAAGGGTTTGATGGATATATTTAAGACCCCAAACAACGATTCGAGCACAATGGCTTATTTTCGCTAAGCATTTCTGAGATATTCATGAACCAGTAATTGGTTTTAGGCGTGTTGCCCGCACAGCCATCTGAGTTTACGGAATTTTCTGCTATTTTACGTCTATGAGATAGTAGAGACCGTACCAAAAGTGTGCGCCTGTACCAAAAAGTGTTGACCTGCGAGAGGAGGTTGATGAAAAGAAGATACCACATAACACTTTAGTGTCTCCTTATAAAGTTTTTATACCATGGCTTCGCATAAAGCTGATATGGATTTATAAAGCCACTTTTGATAAAAATAGCTTCAAATATTTAATACCAAAGTTTTTGCTAGTTGGTTTCGTTGGACCAGATATTACAATCATGACGGATTCCCAAAGAAATCACGGAGAAATTGTTAGGCCACGACATAGCAAGCATTTCCAACTCTAGGTGGAGTTTTACGGTACCTTTTCTTCATTCCCATCTCGACTACTTTAAGTGAAAAACAAAGTCAATGATGGAAGACTATTATTGGACGCTTTACAGAGATCTTCCAGATGCTTTCTTCAAGCAAAAAGCAGTAAATTGTTAGATATTACTAGGAACAACCCCCTATTTACATCGGAAAAGTTGCCTTTACCAAATCGAAATCGTAGCAACTCCATAAAATCGAAACTCTAGATGAATACATTAAAGCGGGTCAGTTTGCCTAAAATAAAGTTTCGCATAAAAGCATATGGTAAAAATGTAATCTGCGGGATAGTTTTGCTGAAGAAACAATGATTCTTAACTGAGTTTCGAGGCGCCGATTTTTTCAAAAAAGCCGTTTGCCGCAATCTCAATAATATGATTTTTATAAAATGCTCCTAAACCGTTTTACCTGTCGCCCATTAGTACAATTGAAGAAATCGTGCAATTCATTGAATATGTTCTCGAAGTGGATTAGCAAAAATTTGTTTTTGAACCTTTTAAAACACTTTATAGGGGTAAATTTGATATAATTTAAAAGCTTAGCAAGTAAAAAAGAATTTGGCAAATAAAAAAGTTAACCTCAAAAGCAGTCGAAAAATTAATTTTGAAACTAACTGATTGAAAATGTCATTGTAGGTCAAAGACGTTTAAGAAACAGGTATGACAACCCTTGCATCCTTTACACTGACGTATCGTTCATAAAAATCTGACATTAAATACAGAAGTTATTAAGAGAAATTAATTGTAGGGTGTTCCAGAAATATTTTTCTCTTAGTTTTTCTTGAGATAAGCTTTCGTTTATGAAGTGGATAGTTTTAGCCTTTTTTAGCCACCCATTTTGTTTCGACGAAGCTAAATCCAGCGTTGCTGAACGTACCGCCCAACCAACCGAGGGGCGCGCATGACCGATAAACGTAAAATCCAACAGACCGGTGACCGAAAAATAGGTACAGTTTTGAATCCGAAATCGATTGCGGAAGATCGCGCTTACACTTGCCTCTTACACTGAGCAGCTACAGATTTGCTCATCAGCTGCTATAAGGTAGTTTGCGATCAAGGAACGTTGAGAGAAAAGAGATTGTTTATTAGTTTAAAACTCTCAGTAAATATTTTTTGATACAAAAAAAGTGAGTCAGAAGAAACAAAGCTGGCGGAATAAGAATTAAAATCGTTACACAAACATCTGAATGGATCGTGCATTTCAAAGTTTCTTTTGCATAAGCACAAGGAAAGGGGCCTAAAGTATCTAAATGATCTAGATGATCTTAAAGGGAAGCTAAAGTTAAACCCTCTAAGCGGGAATTGACTATTGAAAATACTTAAAATCAATATAAAAAAATATCTATTTAGCTCAAGAGAACATTTTTCGAACTAAGAAGAGGTTTTGTGTATATTTTGAAGCTCTAAGTATGCGGTTAGCTATAACTCACTGGGAATTCACGTATAAAATTGCGGTCTGAATTTTTTTTTTTTTTTTTTTTATCATCACATACTTATATGAAAATTCTTAAATATCAATGAGTTTTATATTGATTCTGAAAGGAACGGAAAATGTTTCTTCCACAAACATAGGCTGAGAGCTCTATCTGAGTTCTGTAATATTTTATGAGTATTTAAGGGGTTAGGCCAGTCTAGAGGGCTACAAAATAGGCCTTTTTGAGATTTTTTTTTTGGGAAAACTATTAAATAAATCTAATTTTTAGCAAGAGGAATTTATTATTTATATAATTAACTGTTTTCAAATATTTTTTAAGAAAAATCAATTTAAAAATGGCGGCTATACAGCGTTCTCCCTAGGATGTCTCCTTTTTTTTAGGGAACCACGGCCGGACACACAGCTTCTGTAATTTTTTTATTTTAATAAGTTGTTGAACGGTTTTCACTTGTAAATAGCAATAGCTACAGAGGGAAGTAGGATTTTTCAATATATGCATTTTTGACAAAATGGCGGGTCTCTAAAGGAAAAAGTGGGCATAAAAAGTTGTTCGAAATTCGTTATTAAAAAAAAAAAAACTATGCAATATAAAAACAATTCTTCGTACTTCTGTAGGTAATGTACTTCTTAAGTTGTTATCAAAATTTCAAGTGAATCGGTTGTAAATTGTTTGAATTATGTTTCCGGCCAACTTGAAAAAGCAGTTTTGAAATAAACGCGTTTAAAGTTTTGAGTATGCCTTACTGACTGAAACAGAGAGCGAAAATGGGGCATTTAGAAATTTTTATCTGTCATAATGTTACGGGATAACATTTTGAGACCATTATGTATCATTTGAAAGAGGAAAAAATCCATTTTCCGAAAATTCTAGAGTGGCCTAATCCCTTAATTGAAATCATTTTACTGAGATTGATTTAGAAATCTATTTTGCATAAGGCGGCACCTCGAAATTCATTTTAGACCTATGGTTTCTTCAGGAAAATTGCTTAAAATACTCCGTATAATAGGGTTTTGCTATACACTTTTATGCGAAATAAATTGACTTGCTCTAATGTACATGTATGTACATATGTATTCGTATTCGACTATTCACTGTTCAAAGTGCCAAAGCGCGTTACTACCATAGCAAATTCGATTTCATTTATTGCATTGACTATAAATGATTGCTTAATTTGTTCATAAAAGTTGTTAATGAAAAGCATAATTTCGATTTTCCTTTTTCTTTTGCATGAATATGCCACTGAATGGTTGTAATTTTTCATGTACACGCGAATCTACAATCTACAAGTATTATGTATACATACATGCATACATACATACATACATACATACATACATCCATACATACATGTCTGCAAATATATGTATACACATGTTTACAAGTGGCAACTTTTAATGGCAATGAACGAACTTTAGCGGTCTGTTTGGTGTCGAGTGTTGATTGATTTCATTTCGGTTGCTTACCTGTAAGAAAAGAAAAGAGAAGAAAAGAAAACAAAAGAAAGAAAGTGATTAATTTTTTAATTAATTTGGAATTAAAAGGAAACAGAAATTTATATCGTAATTTAATGTATTTAATACATATTGAAGAAAAGAGAAATTGAATTCATTATTCAGTTCAGCTAGTGCTGCCACATATGTACAAATATACATTTGTTTGTAGAGATTTAATATGATTTCTTTATTACATAAAATAAACTATTTTGATGCACATTGATTTGATATAAAAATTTAAAATAATATTAAATTAATTCGTAGCTCATTTATTATGCAATTTACACACAGCTATATTGATAGTGAAATTGCTTAGTGAAAATAGCGCTTTTAATTCCTGGTTTATCGTTTACCGTTCGTTGATTTGATGAATTCGAATAACATACACAACATACGATCTATAATTTTTTAGAGTTATGCCTTTTCCCAACGTCCGCCTCTCGAAATTGTTATTAATTCTCGAATAGAAAAAATATATATATATCTAACAACTCTTGAAAAACGCTAAAACGCTTGTAACTTTCAGTGTTAGCCCAATTATACAGGGTGATACATGTAGAGGTACTTTTTTCAATAGCCTTTTTTTGACAGATCACTTGTTAGCCGTGTCAAGCTGTCATGTTATTTTTGTTCAGTATTGTTTGGCATTTCATCATGGAAAGACTTACGTCTGAGCAACGTTTACAAATCATTCAACTTTATTACGAAAATTCACGTTCTGTAAAGAATGGGTTTCGCGCGCTTCGCTCAACTTATGGTCAACATAATCGGCCTACTGAGCGTACAATTCGTAATAGCATCACCAATCTTGAGACCCAGCATTCTTTATTGGATAATATTCGACCGAATAGACGTACAGCACGCAGTGAAGAAAATATAGCGGGCGTAGCTGAGTGTGAACACCAATACCGTGGAGAGTCGATACGCCGCCGTTCGCAGCAACTCGGACTGACGTATGGAACGATTTGGCACATTTTACGTCGAGATCTGAAATTGGAAGCGTATAAAATACAGCTTGTCCCAGAACTGAAGCTGCTCGGCCTTTCCAAGCGACATCGCTTCACTCTATGCGCTCTTGAAAAGTTCGAGCCAAATTTTGTTAAGCGATGAGGCCTATTTCTGGCTCAATGGTTATGTAAACAAGCAAAATTGTCACATTTGGAACGAAGAGAAATCTGAAGAGATTCAATAGCTACCATTTATTCAGAAAAAAACAACGGTTTTGATGTGGTTTGTGGGCCGGTGGAATCATCGGTCCATATTTCTTCAAAAATGATGCCGGTGAGAAAGTAACCGTCAATGGCGACCGTTATCGCGCCATGTCAATGGCGACTTCTTGATGCCTGAAATTGAAGCTCGTGATCTCCGCGAAATTTGATTTCTACAAGAAGGCGTCACTTCCCATACACCGCATAAATCAATGGATTTATTGAGAGAACACTTCGGAGAGCAGATAATTTCACGTTTTGGGTCGATCAATTGGCCACCAAGATCGTGTGATATCACATCGTTAGACTTTTTCCAGTCGAAATACTCGAACGAGACATCGAAAATTAAATTTGATTCCCCATTAAATTTGAATTTTCTGTGTTTTTATCCTTTAAAAAAGTAGGGAACCTTGAAATGGATAACCCGTTACTTCGAATAGCCAAAAAAAAAAAACAGTTGTTTGTTCATCTGTTCCTCGAATGAGAGATCCCGCTTTTAATGATGACCGTTGAAAACGTTTCAAGGATAACGACTTGAGGGCACATAACTGGATTGTCCGGCCCCTTAATTGAAAAGTTCCCGCTGTCCACATGGTTTATATTCTTATAAAAATTAAGCCCGTCCAAGAAGTGCGATGGACGGAATATGTACGAAAGGAAGTGAGATATTGTTCAACTACTACAGATGCTATATAAAGGATTGTAAACATGGTGTTGGATTTTTGGTGGGAGACAGACTCAGTCGCCGAATCCTGGCAATCATTCTGGTGGATGAACATCTTGTCACAAACCGTAACAAAGCGAAAATCTTCAACTTATCACTGCTTTGCGTCAAAATCCCGCCGGAAGAGAAGGACGTTGTGTTCAAAGATGTTTTTGCTGAGCGCCTGGAACAAAATTATGAACGCTGCACCCACCCGAATTTACAAATTATGTCTGGTGATTGGCTGGCAAAAAAAGATATTTTCGGCACAACAGTCAAAAAATTTAGCCTCCATGATGAAACCTCCGCAACAGAGGGGAAACTGAACAACTTCGCCCGGTATTCGAAATGGGGTTGTTCGCATTACCAGGTTCTGGCGCAATATACAATTCTTACACTACATGGCTGACACCGGATTTAAAATAAATCATATCGTGATAGACGGAAGACATGACTCCAGTGCTCTAAGTAAGGAGAGTCTAAAATTGACTCAGACCACTATTTTGTAATAGCAAAGAACACCCATAAGCAAACACAATGAAGGTTTGAGAACGAAGATCTGCTATCGCAGCAGACAGCCAGCCCGTGTTCTACTCTACTTGCACTTCTGCTTGCTTAAAGCACTCATCAGCAACTTGAATATAAGGGAAACATGGAACGGCGTTTCAAGTTCCCTACGTACCGCCGCTAGACAGTATTAAATTCAACAATTCAACAATAACTATATCGAAGGAAGAGCTGATGCGATAGAAATATCGAGTTGCAAAGGAGAGAATACTGAAGAAGGAAGAGCGACGATGTTGCAGACAAGAAAAGAAATAAGTCGAAAAGCGTGTGTATGAAGGGCGTACATTGATAATGCTCGTAATTTCTATGAAAAGAGTTCATCTGATCTGCGGAAGGTTTCAACTTCGGAACATACCTATGTAGGAACCGAGGAGTTAATTTTGTGACTGAAGTCCAGTGCATAGTGAGTTTATGAAGGAAACGCTTCTCCAGCCAGCTGCATGACAGTGAAAATGGTACATTCAGAGATATTGAAACCGAATAATCAATCGTTGACGATGCTTCGTCACTTGACTACGAGGAAGTTCGCTAAACGATTACCCGCTTAAAGAATAATAAAGCAGCGTCAGACGATGGTTTTCCGGCTGAACTATTCAAATATCGATACAGACAAGTTACAGACATCACCAACTTAGCAGAATATGGTCAAACGAAAGTTTGCTCGACGACTGAAGCCTTAGCTTTGAAAGTATGCAGTACCAGTTGGTTGTATTAGAGGAAGAAGAACTTGCACTCAGCTGGAAGGAACAGGTGGAGAGCAATCTTACTTCATTTGGAGTTTCTAAATGGTAAAAATCCATTAGCCTTTCAAAAGCAGCTTCAAATTTGTCAAAAAATCAACTAAGAATTTTCATTGAAATTCGCCAATTAATTAATTAAATTTCCTACAGGGTATGCATGCGTAGAATGAGTTCCACTTGCTAAATAAATATGGCAAATATGAACACAAATGTGTTCAACAAGATCTGCTTTGATAAATGGGTAAATGGGCATAAAGTTTCAAGCAAGCTAGTATACTCGTAAAAGTATTTATCGGACTATTTTGTAAGTTTGGTTTTATGAATGAAAACAGCTTTGAGAATATTGACCATAAAAACCATTTGGAAATTTCTAGTTTAACTGCAAAAAATTTATTGTTTGTTGGTGAGAAATTATGAGTTGTTTAGTTACTTTAGAATACTTTATATGCACATACATGTACATATAAAGGGTGATCCATTTCGAGATTCCTATTTTTAAGGAAAAAACAACTAAAATTCAAATCTAATGAGGAATATTTATTATCATTCGGAAGAACATTCATTGGCATTTATTTTTTGAAGATTATCTGGCTACGTCTCAGATGGTCCAACCGTTGAGTCCAATTTTCGATGACTCGTTCGAACATTTCGATCAGTAACTGGCTAATGACACTCGTGATGTTTTGCTCCAAGGCCTGAATCAAAGCGTGATTGTCGATCAAAGCATAGATTTTAGACCTTACATATCCCCACAGGAAAAGGTCTAACGGTGTGATATCACACGATCTTGGTAGTCACTCGACTAGCCCAAAACGTGAAATTATCTGCTCACCGAAGTGTTCTCTCAGAAATCCATGGATACGATGTGTGGGAAGTGGGGCGCCGTCTTGTTGAAACCAAATGTCGCAGAGATCACGAGCTTTAATATCAGGCATCCAATAGTCAGTAATCGGGGCGCGATAACGGTCGCCATTAACGGTTACGTTCCCACCGGTATCATTTTTGTAGAAATATGTACCGATGATACCACCAGCTCACAAACCACACCATACCGTTGATTTTTCTGGATGAAATGGCAGCCCTTGAATCTCTTCAGGTTGCTCTTCATCGAAAATGCGACAATTTTGCTTACTTACATATCCATTGAGCCAGAGATGGGCCTATCCGAAAACGTCAGATCTTCTTGGAACTTTTCAAGAGCCCATAGAGCGAAGCGATGTCGCTTGGATTATATTGACCATAAGTTGAGCGAAGCGCACGAAACACATTATTTACAGAACGTGAATTTTCGGATTTGTAAACGTTGTTCAGGCGTAAGTCTTTTCACGATGAAATGCCAAACAATACTGAACAAAAATAACATGGCACCTTGATACGACTCACGCGTGACCTGGCCAAAAAAAAAGCTATTGAAAAAAGTACCTTACTTGGATCACCCTTTGTTTATATAATTGGCGCTTTGGAGTAGCTGAAGCGGTTTTCAGTGGAGCTTCCCCTTCCAACTTGTGGGTACGTCTAGTTATTTTTCCAACAAATGGCAGAATATACAGTTTTTTCTAAGCTGCCACCGCACGGCTGATGGTTTTTTTTATGAGGAGCTTTTATTTGATTCCGGAAAACACTCGGAAGGCTTGACATTTTCTGCCGAGAGGCGATCGAAATTAGAAAAGGTACTATTTTTTAAATTTATTTTCTATACTTTTTATGTTGGTCTGGGCGAGAAAGCTCAATTTTTGAATTCGAATTCAAGTACTTTAAGGAAACTGTCCTTACTGTGGTAGCGAAGGACAATTGTTTCTATCAAATATTTTTTTTTACAACTTTCTTAACTTATAAAACTTTTCTATAGTTAATGTTAAATCTTAAAGTGAGAAAGTCGCTTAAAATGCTCTTCGGAGACTGCATTGTCTCAGCGAGAGCAGAAATAAATAAATATGTCTCTCCAGTGATTATTTGTGAGCAACTCAGGCATTGTATGGATATGCGCGTCCTGACACAAATTTCGTTTTGGGAAATTACTAAGCTTAAGCTTAAACACCCAGTCATGTATGTACGTATGTATGCATAACACAGAGTGCAACAAATACCAAAAGACTTACATACAAACGCAAAGCAGAGGTGAAATATGTGAATTGACGAAAATGTTTTTCTTCTTTGCCAACGGTAAAACAATTTAATAACATAAAAATAAATTTCAATTTTGCAGCGGTTAACGGTTTTACGTACGGTTTTTAACGAATGCCACTTTTGACACAAACAACTGCAAAATACACACGTACATACATAGTTACAATGTAATTGCACACATACATACACACAGTAGGCACACGCAAAAGGCCAACGGAAAAAGGCGTTTCGGCTGGCCGATCTGGTCCATGCACAAAAACAACAACAGCAACAAAAAAAAAGCGCGCGCGACTTTTTGCTATTTACTTGCTGACTGTCAATGGATGGCAACAGCTTACATACTGTCTGCGTTGACGCTTCAATGCTGTTGCTGTTGTTGCAGTGGCTTTTGCTGTTGCGATTGTTGCAACTGAACACAACAACTGTTGACGGATCATCTTGTTGGGATTGTAAAGTTGTTTGCTACTATTACGATTGTTGTTGTTTTTATTGCCGTTGTCACTGTTTGTTTTTATGTATGTACATATGTATGTATATACAATATTGCAAATATTTCTATATATATATACTAACAAAAATGTACATATGTTTGTATTACAAATAAACAGCGTCCTGTTGTACGCGAGTGTACGCGTGCGCCTGCGCATTGCCATGCCCGGGTAGAAGTAAAGTGACTTAAGTTGCTGTTGTGGCCCAGTAGCAATAGTAGTAAAGTGGTAGTAGCTGCCATTGGTAGTATGTTTGAGAAGTCAGTTGTCATTGTAGTATAATTTCTGTAACAGTTAGCATAACTAGCAAAGCGTAGATAGTAGAGACAGTGAGGTTCGTGTGGGGACTTTTAAGAAAGGCTCGACTTTCATAGCGAAAAAATTGCGCAAATTGTTGATGTTCATTTTTGGTGACATTACCGGCCTACAGAATGGTGGTTACACGAACAGATATACATACAATGCAGTTACAAATATGCACAAATATATATGCCAATATGATGGCAGTAAATTCTGTGCATATCACAAATAAAAATCAATTGTCATGTCGCACAGTGGGCAATTTGGCCTCGCTAGCGGTATTTAATTAATGTTTTCAAATTAGTATAAAAACTTGAAAATAGATATTTGTGGTTTTTGGAGTCGCATTGGTGTGATAGTCATCAAATCCAAAGGCATCTTGGCTTTTGTAAAACGTTGGTCAAAGGGCTTTAATGATCCTTATGTTCCTAAGGCTTTGTATACAACATAAGTAAGACTTGTTCTGGAATACGGTTCGGTTATTCTGACAGGATAGAGTCTATTCAAAAACAATTCCTCCTATTTGCCTTAAGAAATTTTCATCGGGACTCTCAGTACAATCTTCCTTCTTATACTAGTCGTCTGAAACTTAGCAATCTTCTTACTCTCGCCAGTAATCGAGAAATCTTGATCAATTACATCATGGCTAAAATAATAATAGGTTCAATTTCCAGCCCCATTATTCTCTCTGAAATCAAATTAAATGTTCCGTTTAGAATGTCCAGACATTTTTGCCCCTTGTTTCTGAAAACTTGTAGAACGAATTTCGAATTTCACGAGCCTTTGCATTGTTTTTGTCTTGATTTCAACTCCCATTCAAGCACATTTGACATATGTGACTCGCTTTTTCACATTAAGGAAACTATTTTGTCGACTCTCAACTAATCTTTACATAACATTTTATATTTGAATAATTCTTAAAAATCAGCTGATGAATTTAGCTCTGTAGCTGAACTCTTTTAGTTCTCGACACTAAACAAACCTCTCCTCATCGTAACTCGGCATTGATGAAAAATAAAACAAGTTCCGTACGTCATGCGGACAGTGCCACTCGTGTGTATGGGCGGGAGGTGGGTAAACCGTTGGGATTAATAATATGACGGGTTTTGAGATCATAAATTGCGAATCTGGAGTCAAATTTTTAAAATCCAAAATGATGGATCCAATAAGACGGAAAACATGATGAAAATTGTACTTGTAATCATGTTTCGAGAATGAGATACGAGTATATTGTATGCAACTTGTAAATCAAGTGCAACCGCCAATGACGGAGATCTGCTGCAGTAAAAAAGGGTTATCCATTTAGCGGTTTCGAAATCGTAGCGCTATATTTTGACATTAGTCAAACTTAACTGTCCAACCACACATGTTTTGATTTAGTGAAATGTCAGGCATCTAGCTAAGTGCCCGGATAAATGAAAACATTAAAAGAGACAGGGATTTGGAAACCCATAATCGTCGGCTGGTCAGTGTGAGAAAGTAGGCTTGCAGATGTCGTCAACATATGACTGTAGCTTTACATTGGTTGGTGACTTAGCTGATGTAAAGTACACAACTACAAGAAAAAAATCTGTCTTTTGTGTAGTAGAACTTAACAAATTCACCTGGATTCAATCCAGTTTGAACTGTTTTTGAAATGTGAACCATTGTGAGAAAAAGTGTGTAATATGAACCGTTACTACAGCGTACTCTTCGCACTTTTTAGGAGAAATATCAGTTTATTAGTACGACACGAAGAAACTAAACCAACAAAAAAAAAAAAAAAAAAAATTCTCGCCATCAAAAATTATGCATATCAGAAAAAATTTCGAAATTTTGCTAGCAGGATTATCCTAAAGTGGAAAGAATTTTCCAAAAATGCCGCACGTCCAGAAAAAGAGTTTTCAGAGTATTGCAGAAAAGCGCAAAAGAAAAAATTGTCAGGCCCCGCTGAAGAAGTCTCACAGAATACATGGTAGCAATTTGTATTGTACCACCAATAGTTCGGAAGGAATCGAGCGATTTATGGAAAAACAATCGATATTGGCGACTAATCAAAATAATTTTCGAAAAACAAACTGAAGATTTAACTCGTATAGAAATATAAGTTAAGAGCCAAATATTAAATACTGTTACAACAGTTTGAGAGCAGATCACCAATTTCATATGACAATGATAGATATCATATCTGAATCTTCTGCGCAAACATATGGAATGTGGAACGCAATACCCAAAAATATGCATAATGATAACTTCTTAAAGAACTTTTCTATTAATGGTAACCTAAAGGGTTTTCGAATAGGGATGATATGATTTCTAAATGTCGTCTTGGCCATTGTCATGACCCGATTTTTTTTTTTCATTGTATTCAGTTGTATTCAGTAATGTTTGAAATTTCATCCATGGACCACCATAAACGTCATGGATTTGCTGATCCTACCTTGTAACAGCTTGAAAACGATAACGCTTTTTTTGTAAGTAAATCGTCTTCTCCGATGAGGCTCGCTTTCATCTGAGTGGTGCGGTAAATAAACAATACTGTCGATTCTGGTGCGAAGAAAATCCACAAATTGTTCATGTAGAGCCATTACATTCACGTAAATTGCCAGTTTTTGGTCTGGTGGAATCATCGGTGCGTATTTCGTTCGGAATGAAGCTAGTACCACCGTTACTGTCAATGGAGAGCGGTATAGATCGGTGAAAACCAACTATTTATGACCAAAATTGGAAGAAGTTGATCTTAACAATATCTGGTTCCAAAAAAAACGGGGCTACGTGTAACACAGCACTTGCAACAACCGAATTATTTATATACGCATGGCTGGTACTGACATTACGAACAACAGAAATACGGCGAGAAGGCCTAGATTTGATATAAATATGGAGGATAAATATGGAAACTGTCAAAATTTTTGTTAATTCACTCACAAAAATTTTAATACGCGAAACAGATATCATAAACCATTTCTCTCTATCGATTGGTTTGATGTCTGAGGAAGCGCTTGAAGCCTGGAATAAGGGTTTTAAAATAATACACGAGAACAACACTGGTAAAAATTGCAGAAAATACACTATGGAAGACATAATAAATGCGCTTTTGGTTAAAAATAAAATAAAAATAAATTAAAAATATTATTTTCTTAAGAGTTTGACCTTAATGAAGCATCTCTCAGATTCCGCAGACAATAAAAAATATTTAGAAATAAAAACCTTTTCTTTGGAAGTTATTAATTAAACGACGCTAACGAGGCCAAATTGCCCACTGTGTGTCACATGCATACATGTTATATGTTGTATGGATATGTATGCATGACATACTTGTACTACTAAATTGCATTGTAGCTACTTAGTTGTGAATATATATCAATGACGGAAGTCGGTTGTATATCCATGATAAACGCATACACTTATAAACTAATGCCAAATAGTATTTTTTAGATAACTGTAAGGCTTTATATCTATTATCTGAAAGTTTGACTCTAGCACACATAACGGTCAATTGAAAAGTCTCGGCCTACCATAGTAAAACACATTTTTTTGTTGACAAAATTCATTTTTTATTCAATATAGGTCGCTTAAAGGGCGATACAATGATTATAGCGACCCTACAACTTTTCGATACCATTTTTTTAGTAAGGTTTGTCCTTTGCTTCAATAAAGGCCTCAGTTTCGGCGATCACCTCGACAAAAAATTCTCCTAATTCATGGATTTTTGCCATCGATTTTACTGGCTTGTGACACGGTGAATTGTGTTGGTGAAACAGCAAATTTTTTTTCTTCAAATGCGACCGTTTTTCAACGATTTCGTCCTTGAAACAATCCAATAACGCTGTTGATGGCATAACCTTGCCAACCGACTGTTGCCTTTTTCCACGCTTTGGAGCGGACTAATCGTGTGCAGTCCACACGGTTGACTGTCGATTGGACTTCGGAGTGAAGTGAAGGAGCTATGTTTCATCCATTGTTACATATCGCTGTAAAAACTAGGATCTATTACGCTTGAACATCTCCAAATTTCGAATCATCAGCTCTTCGTTGTTTTTGACCAAAAGTGAGCTCATGCGACACCCATTTTGCACAGAGCTTTCTCACATCCAAAAATTCGTGAATGACATGATGTAAATATTCAGTTGATATCTTGTCAGTGCCTGCGATTTCATTCAATTTCAATTTGCGGTCATTCAAAATAATTTTGTTGATTTTTCTGATGTCTTCGTCGGTAACAACCTCTTTTGGGCGTCCACTGAGTTTATTGTCTTCGGCGCACATTTCGCCTAAACCTAAATTTAGCATAACAATCCCTGATGGTTGGTTTTCTTGGGACAGTGTGTGAAAATTCGTCATCAGTCCAAGTTTTTGCTTCAACAAACAAAAGTTCAACAACAAAAGTTGTTTTACTCGAAATGCTATAAATTACAACTAACTATCCGACAGCTGTCAACTGAAAATCATATGGATTTAATTATAGTAGCGACATCTATGTGTCAGAGACTTTTCAATTGACCTACTAGAAGACATATATTTACAAAACTGCATCTACAAAATAAACAAATAACGATCTTGTTGCACATTTATATTTTTTAAACAAAAAATATTTTTTTTAATAATGCCTGTCACTTAAATGTGACGAAGTTGGTTCGGTGACGTCAATGTTTGTCGCAACCTTGTACTCCATAAACCTTGACTACAACTGCTCTTCCATTCCTACGAGAGGCATTTATAACTCCTACTACGAAAACAATTAAAATTATTAAAAAAAAAATATTTTCTACCAGAAACCTAATAAAAGCAAGCTGACACCCATTTTTAACTTTCTACAATGCCCTAAATATCTGCTCGAAAGAAAAAAGCTTTAGGCATTAGGTTAAAAACTACCCTTGCTATTGAGATTGCCATAATTAGATCTTTTAGGCAGCTAGCTCTTACATTTAATTTCAATTTAATTGTTGTTGAGGATTATCGTTGTTGAGATAGTTCCCATTCCACCAGTTCTCTACGCGAAACTCTTTATTTAGAGTCGTTTTTATTTAGAGTCGCTCTTGCGATGCTTGTGTAATGCCAGCTTTATTGGCTTTGCTTTTAGTATGTCAACTCCAGCTAAGTTTTAATATCAAAAGTTCCCTCTTAAAGGATGGTGGATTAAATTTGTGACGTCAGACTTTTCTGGGCTTACATATACCTCAATCAGACAAGTAAGGCCTTGTTAATGTCTAATGAAGCGATCGACGGAATCCATTTCGAAAGCTCTTTCAAACAATAACTGTCACGACGGTGTACTCGCATTCATCAAATGAAGTTTCAATTCCATAGGTACCGGCTGATGCTTACATGGTTAGAATATCACCATATTGTCACCTGATGAAACTAGTTCCGAATATAGCATAGACACTGAGACAGCTATTTCATCATAAAATAATAATTAAATTCATTTAATGCTTTCGAAGCAAACGGAAATGAAAAGATCTTGAGAATGCTGAGTCTAATAATACAATCTCACTTATCTGGACAAGTCCTTACATATTTTCTGGTAAAATCTTATATTTCCCTATTGAGTAATACTAACGTAAGCCCGTTTTTCGCAAGAATAGAATTTTAATTAATTTTGAACCGAACTCATTTCCATAAAAAATATAAATATCGTTTTCAAGTGTTAAAAGGCTTGAGGAAGTAAAAAATTGAAAGTATATTTGAAACAAGTTATACAACTAAATATACCCACACCTTATCGCTAACCTTTATAGACCAATGATACTTGAGAGATATGTATATCAGCTATATTATGGAATATTAAATATCGAAACTCTTGATTAAAACCAAACGACTACGCAAGTCATTAAATTTAAAGTGCACTTTCATTTTGTGCAATACAAAAGATTTTCAGAGTAGAAGCTTAAAGTACCTGTCTTACGTATCAGTTATAGATTTTCACACAAAAAATCATGTATTCATAAATTTTCGTTTAGTACACAGTTAAGAGCGTATCATCCAATGATGAAATTTATGAAACATTTAATCATGAGAAGCAGTTACAATAACAAATGCTCTGAAACTAAAATACCCGCAGAAAAATATGGTAGACTTAAATGGCGGGGAGAGTAAGTTTAATGCAATCTCAAAATCGTATGAACTAGTTAAAAATTAGTTAGTAACTAAATTGTATGCCAAATAGCTAGGAAACTAACTTTTTCATATACACTTTTTTTATTTTTATACAGCAATGGCCTACGAGTTGGTAATTGTAAGCTTTCGGTACGAAATATTCCAGTCGAAAGCTAAAGGGTGATCTATTTCGAGGTCCCTTAATTAAAAAAAATATACACAAACTTCAAATTCAATGAGGAATGTTTATTATCATTCGAAACGATATTCTATGGCATTAATTTTTTGAAGATTATTTTTTTTCAAAAGTTGGCCGCGGCTACGTCTCGGATGGTCCATCCGTTGAGTCCAATTTTTAATGACCCGTATGAGCATTTCGACTGATAACTGGTGAATGACACGCGCGACATTTTGCTCCAAGTCCTGAATCGAAGCGGGATTGTCCGCATATACTTTAAACTTTACATATCCCCACAGGAAAAAGTCTAACGGTGTGATATCACACGATCTTGGTGGCCACTCGACCTGATCAAAAGTGAAATTATTTGCTCTCCGAAGTGTTCTCTCAATAAATCCATTGATTGATGCGATATGTGGGAAGTGGCGCCGTCTTATTGAAACCAAATAGTCGGTTATCATGGCGCGATAATGGTCGCCATTGACGGTTACGTTTTAACCGGCATTATTTTTGAAGAAATATGGACCGCTGAATTCACTGACACACAAAACCGATGTTTTTTCTGATGAAATGGCAGGTTTTGAATCTCTTCAGGTTCTTATTGTTCGTGCCAAATGCAGCAATATTGCTTGTCTACATACTCGTTGAGCCAGAAATGAGTCTCATCGCTGAACAAAATTTGGCTGGAACAATTCAAGAGCCCATAGAGCGATGCGATGCCGCTTGGGAAGGTCGAGCGGCTTCAGTTCTTGCACGAGCAGTATTTTTTACGCTTTCAATTTAAAATCTCGACGTAAAATGCGCCAAGTCGTTCCATACGTCAGTACGAGTTGCTGCGAACGGCGCCGAATCGACTCTCCATGGTCTTCGTGTACACTCTCAGCTACGGCCGCTATATTTTCTTCACTGCGTGCTGGACGCATTCTATTCGGTCGAATATTATCCAATAATGAATGCTGGGTCTCAAGATGGGTGATGGTGTTGCGAATAGTACGCTCAATAGGCCGATTATGTTGACCATAAGTTGAGCGAAGCGCGCGAGACACGTTCTTTACAAAACGTGAATTTTCGTAATAAAGTTGAATGATTTGTAAACGTTGTTCAGCCGTAAATATATCTATGATGAAATGCCAAACAATACTGAACAAAAATAACATGACACCTTGACACGACTCATGCGCGATCTGTCAAAAGACGATATGAAAAAAGTACCTCTACTTGGATCGCCATTTAGTTCATTATGCACCAGAAAGTTGCTAGTCAATTTTGAACCAAAATTTTTGTTTTGTTTATTATAAAAGTGATGGAATGAAAAATATGTAGAAAAAGTTTCGAAATATTAAAGCTAATAACTCTGCTCATTCGTTTCTTAAATTTAATTTTATCCCACATATTTTTTTAAAATAATTTAATATTAAAATCAGCCAAATTTTCAAATAAATCGAGATGAGAACTTAATTAAGAGTTTCTTTAATTCAAATTGACATTTTTCGGACTGCTTCAATTTAAGTCTGGAAATGCTAGCAGCAAACTAGTACATTTTCTCACTAGTGCGATATATCACTGTATGGAAATAACCTCTATGGTGTCCATTTAAGTATGTTTGGATTGAGTAATAATTATTAAAAGAAATATGGGAAAAATATAAATTGTGGGATTAAATGCGGCAAGCAGCCGCTACATATGGATTTTATTTTTTTTTTGATTGGTATACACGCATAGTTACTGTTAAATTTATTGCCCGTTTGTATAAGCGTAGGCTTTTAAAACTTCCGCTGTCGCTGTCACTTGCCGTCTGTCCACACAAAAAGCCCATAAAAGTTAAATACAACAGAAATTAGTTTTTTCGACAAATTTGAAATCAGCTATAAGTTATATCATTTAACTGCGCTTGCGCATGCGCCTGCCAACCAGGCGATGCAATGCGAACGCAATAGTTGAACCGACGACCGAACTACCAACCGAAATGAACAGCAATAAAAACAACAATAATGTCACCCATAAAAAAGCTATGGAGCATCTGCTTCTCATTGCTTTGGCCTCACAAAGTAACTCGGTGATCAAATTTAATTTTTTTCATTTATTTTTTTTTCGAGCTTTTTTGCGCTGCAACTGGATTTCAACCTTTGCTATGCCATACTGCAGTATTACGTAGTAGTAGTTTGCGAAGCAATAAAATGAGGAAGACACAAGGCAATCACGGCGGCAGCTGTAATCCAACAAAAAAAAAAAAAATATAAAAAAATATAAAGTCAAAAGTGTACAGTGCGCTGCATCTTATCATCAGCCGGTAGCGGGCGAGTGAAAAAATTGCTAAAAAAATGAAGATGAATTTGAACCTTAACCCAGGTAGCGTTGCCGTCAAAAGCAATACCATGTAAACCAAAAGCAAATATCAAGAAGAAGACGAAAATCAATGTGGGCACAAAATCAAAAACTGAAACACCCATAAATGCAGACATAAATTTTTATATAATTCGCCGTTTTTGCTATGCTTTTTGCTGCCATTTTAGGTTTTACGTAGAATTTGGTTTATACGAAAACGTATGAAGAAATATGTGGCATGTACTTGCCACCGCGGCTGGTCGATTATGCAGTACCGTTTCACATAAAGTTCAAAACTTAGGTCAGTAATCGACCGAGGAAGGTGACACAATACTGTGAGTACGCAGACGGGATGGCAGACGGTCGTTGATAAAATATCAAATAATCTACGGTCCTAAATAACGGTGTGTTTTTAATTTTCAAAGGTATGATGTAATAATCATATCATTATAAATAAAAAAGTAAAATAAAAATAAAAAATTATAAAAAAATAAAAAACAAAATAAAATAAAATAATATTGAATAAAATAATCTAAAAAAAAAAATAAAATAACTAAAATAAAATAAACTAAAATAAAATAAATTAAAATAAAATAAAGTAAAATAAAATAAAATAATAATAATAATAATAATAAAAATAAAATAAAATAAAATAAAAAAATAAAATAAAATAAAAAGATATCAAATAATATAATACAAGAAAAATTATAAAATATAGGAAAAATAAAAAAAAATAAAAAAATTATGTAAAAGAAAATAGAAAAATAAAATATAAAAAAATAAAATAAAATAAAATAATATAAAATAAAATAAAATGAAATAAAATAAAATATATTAATATAAAATTAAATAAAGTAATACAAAATATAAAATAAAAAATAAATGAGAAAAACAATCAAAAAATAAAAAAATTAAAAAATAAAAATAATTAAATTAATTAATTTAATAAAAAAAATATAAAAACATAAATAAAAATAAAATAAAATAAAATAAAGTAAAATAAAATAAAATAAAATAAAACAAAAAAATAAATAAAAATAAAAAATAAAATAACATAATTAAAAATAAAAAAATAAATATGACTAAATAAAAAAAATAATAAAAAAATAAAATAAATTATAATAAATAAAATAAAATAAATTAAAACAAAATAAAATAAAATAAACTAACATAAAATCAAATGAAATAAATTGAAATAAAATAAATTAAAATGAAAAAAATAAAATAATATAAAATAAATAAAATAAAGGATAACATAATAAAATAAAATAAAATAAAATAAAATAAAAGAAAGTAAACTAAAATATAGCGATATAAAAGTAAAAAAAGAAATTGAAATAATATAAAATAAAATAAAATAAGATAAAAATAAAATAAAATAAAATAAAATAAAATAAATTAGAATAAAATAAAATAAAATAAAATAAAATAATAACAAAATAAAATAAAAATAAAATAAAATAAAATAAAAAAAATAAAATAAAATAATATAAAACAAAATAAAATAAAATAAAAAGATATCAAATAACATAATACAAGAAAATTTATAAAATAAAGGAAAAATTAAATAAAAAATAAAAAAATAAAAAAATTAATTAAACTGAATTAAAAAAATTAAGTAAAAGGAAATAGAAAAATAAAATATAAAAAAATAAAATAAAATAAAATAATATAAAATAAAATAAAATATTATAAAATAAAATATATTAATATAAAATTAAATAAAGTAATACAAAATATAAAATAAAAAATAAATGAGAAAACAATCAAAAAATAAAAAATTAAAAAATAAAAATAATTAAATTAATTAATTTAATAAAAAAAAATATAAAAAGATAAATAAAATTAAAATAAAATAAAATAAAATAAAGTAAAATAAAATAAAATAAAACAAATTATAAATAAAAATAAAATAAAATAAAAAATAAAATAACATAAATAAAAATATATACATAAATTTAAAACTAAAAAAAAAAAAATAAACAAAATTAAAAATTTAAATCAAAAAAATAAAATGAAATAAAATAAAATAAAAAAAAGAAATGAAATAAAAATAAAATAAATTAAAATAAATAAAATAAGATAAAATAAACATAAATTAAAATAATATAAAATACAATAAAATAAAATAAAATAAAATAAAATAAAATAAAATAAAGTAAACTAAAATATAGTGATATAAAAGTAAAAAAAAGTAATTGAAATAATATAAAATAAAATAAAATAAGATAAAAAAAATAAAATAAAATATAATAGAATAAAATAAAGAAAAATAAAATATAGTGAAATAAAATATAAGAAAAGTAAATAAAACAAAATAAATAAAATAAAATAAGATAAAATAAAATAAAATAATATTAAGTAAAATAAAATGAAATAAACAAAATAAAAAGAAATAAAAATAATAAAAAATAATAAAAACATAAGTATTAAAAGACTCAAATGAAAATATATATTTTGTAATATTCAGATGTTGTTGATGAGTTGAGGTTGTGATCTCCGAAGCAGCTGTCACATCTAACTCTTTTTTTGTCTAAGTCTTTTAAATAAAGCTCATTAACTTTTAACAAAAATTAATAGTATAGGCCGTAAAAGTAATTATAATAAAATGAGAGGAAAAATAAATAAATAAATCACAACAAGACAAAATAAAATAAATTAATTTAATATATTTTTAGTTAACACTATTTTGGTAATAAATTTATTTTCTTCCAAGTATTGCCCCTATTTTCTCGCAATAATAAAAAAAAATTAGGTTTATACATCATGTCCCATCTCGAAATGCTTATCACAGAAATAAGTAAATGCATCTTAGTAGAACACTTGTAACTCGCCAGTATTTAATATGTTATTTTGTATATATGCACACATGTACTTGTACATATACCAGTCCCGTGCAAATGCATTGTTTGTTAGAACAATTGAGAGCTCATGTTAAAAATATCTATGTAGGTCAACGTGTTTTACAACAGCAACGTGACAGATAAACAAAATACTAATATACATATGTAAATAAGATGAAAAATGAATGAGCTTAGAGTAAAATTTAAAAAGCCATAAAACATATTACTACCATATATTCATATATACATATATACATATACACATCTAAGCACTTTACATTTACTAACACTGGCCACACTCGAGGCGATAAGGAAGCAATAAAAATATCATAAAATGCATGCTCTAAGCGAAAATATGCGTTTAAAAAGCGACTAAACAAATCAACAACTATCTAAACAACCAGAACTGAGAAGATATTTAAAGATAATAAAAAAATAACAGAAAAACAGTAACAGAGTAACTTTGGGGAGAAAATACAAGAAACAAACAAAGGGTTTTTTCTATACTTTGTATGCAAACAGATAAAATAAAGAATGCGTATAAAGTGAGATAAAAGATTTTCATGTTTGAGCATACAATAAATAAAGAAATAAAGTAAGCTTTTGGCAAGCAGATTATGAAGTAGGTACAATTTAAATGCAGAATAAATAATAAAAAAAAAAAAAAATTATAAAAAATAAAAAAGTCAAGTAAAATTAAATACAATAAAACGAAAGAAAATAAAATATAATATAATAAAATAAAATATAAAAAAATAATATAAATTTAATTAAAATAAAATAAAATAAAATAAAATAAAATAAAATAAAATAAAATAAAATAAAATAAAATACAAATAATTTTACTTACAAAAACAAAAACAAAAAAAAAATTAAGATAAAATTAAAATAAATAAAAGCCAGGGCTGTATTTTGACATCTTTTAAACTTAAATATCAAGCCAAATGTGTTTTATTTATGTTCATCAGGCATTGATGAAAATGGATGGCTTAACAACCGCACAACGCATTAAAATTGTTGAAACCTACTTTAAAAATGATTATTCCAAACCGGCCACACTTCGTGCTTTAAGAGGAGATTATGGTACACATAAGCGTCCAACTACTCAAGCAATTGGTAAAATTTTAAAGAAATTTGAAGAGACTAGATCGGTTGTAGATAGTGTAAGGCCTGAGCGTCATCGTTTTGATCGTTCCTCCTCAAATATCGTTGATGAAAGTGTAGCCGAAGAACCGAAAGTGTATATTTCTTCAAGCTCTCAAGATCTGGGACTTATTTATGGCACATTATGTCATATTTTGCACTTAGTCTTACATCTATATCCATATAAAGTCCAGTTCACACAACAACTCAAGCCAGCCGACCATTCACAACGGCGTAGTTATGTCGATTGGATGCTTCAACAATAAGCAGTGGACCGCGAATTTTCCAACAAAATTTTCTTGAGCGACGAGGCATATTTCTCACTCGGTGGTTACGTAAATAAGCAAAATTGTCGCATTTATGATTCCGAGAGTCCTTAAATATTTGAAGAGAGGCCATTACACTCAAAAAAAATTTACTATCTGGTGCGGTCTTCGATCCGGAAGTGTGATTGGGCCTTACTTATTTGAAAACGATAACGGCGAGACTGTCAGTGTGTCAATTCGGAGCATTATGGTTGTATCATAACCGATTTTTTTTGGTCTGCAATTGAAAAACAAGACTTGGAGAATATGTGGTTCCAACAAGATGGTGCCACATACCAAACTACAAGAGCAAATATGGTTGCGAAAGAAATTTCCGGCGGCGTAATCTCATGTCTTGGCGATGTCAATTGGTCACCGAAGATCGTGTGTTTTGACACCGTTGAATTTTTTCTTTGTACGGTTACGCGAAAGATCGTGCTTATGAGGATAAACCTTTAGCTCTTGAGCACTTGAAAACCAACATACATCAAGCTTTGGCTGAGACCCAAGTCAAATACGTGCCAAACAGTGGCGATCATTTGATTGATGTAGGGTTTGACATATAATGCCAAGGTGGAAAATTAAAAAAAAAAAAGGAATTTCATAAAAAAAAATTATTTTAAATGCAATTTATTATTTTTCTTTGGAAACCGCAAAATGGATAACTCTGTATAATAACATAAGAGTAGAATAAAAAAAAAAACAAGAAATTAAAAACATAAAAAAATAACTTTGTGTAAAACGTTCCTTAGTCTCGGTTATGAATGAAGAAGAATCACTTGGTACCATGTTTAAATAAGACAAAGGATATCCCACATATGTGCACTGCTTTTAACTTATATATAAAGTTTTGTTTCATCATTCAAAAAAAAAAAAAAATTACATAAAATTAAGGAAATGTCATACAAAAGCTGGTAAGTGAAAAAGTAGCGTCTGCCTCTAACCGTGTGGATATTTGTCAGCGCAAAAAGGAAAAAGGATTTTCACACGTCTATTGAAGGATTTTTGACACAAGCAGCGCCTTCTCGACCTGCTTCCTCTAAAAGAAACATGCACTTTAGTTGAGGAAGGTTCCCTAAAGAACAAAACAAACAAAAAACAGTTATAAACAACACGGAAAGGTGCTATTTGCAGACTTTATACTGAGAAGGACTCTCAGTTGTTTAGAACTCAGCTGAAATATGTTTTGTTTGTTGCATGCGCACTGCTGCGTTGAAGCACAATACAAGTTACAACAATGCAACAAAGCATACATACACGTACATACATGTAGTGGTAAGAATATGTGTTGCATTTTACTTTGTTGCTTCTGGTTCGTTCACTAGCTAGATATTAGTGGCACACTACTTCTGGCATCATACAAGTACATAGCAAGTTGCAACAAATCAGGCTAATAACGACAACCTCATTTTCGTTTGGGTGTACAATAAGAACAACAACGACAACAACAACAACACTAAAAGAAAACAATGATGATGATAATAATAATAGCAGTAGTAGCAGCAAACAGTGCACAGATTGCACAAGTTGGAAATAATTGGTAGTGTTGGCGGGGAACTAAGATAGTGTTAGTGTGCCCATGCAAAATTGTAAAACGCCCTGTTGGGAAAGACATTGACAATGAGCATAAATATGAAAAAAAATCACAGAAGTGAAACGTCTATAAAGTTAGACTTACCAACTGAGAGATAAAACTGAATTATGAGCGGAAATAAAATAGGGGTTAAGCGACCAACAGGACCGTGGCTTTTTACCTGACTACCTACACGGGGTTAGGTCGCCGACCTTTTCCACTTCTTCACTGCACTACATCTTCACCTAAAATTCTGACCATGAACAACCCAAAGTTACTGGGGGTCATATTTGATAGCCTGCTCTCCTTCACTCCGTATACGACTGCAATTGCCACCAAAGCACAGAGCCGCAAAAAATCCTCAAATCGCTAGCCGGTAGCACCAGGGGGAAAGACAAAGAAACGCTGCTGGCAACGTACACGGAAATTGGCCGGCCGGTCGAAAACTATGCTGCGCCGATTTGGACGCCGGGGACTAGCGAGACTCAGTTGAAGAAGCTTCAGACTTGCCAGAACATCACCCTACGGACCGTGAAGGGAAACCTCCTGATGGCGCCGGAGCATCAATTACACAGTGAAACATCTATGCTCCCTGTTAAGGAGCATAATTCTATGCTGTGTAAGCAATATCTGCTGGGATGCTACCATAGGGATCATCTCAACAGACACATATTGGAAGCTGAACCACCACCTAGGCACATCAGGAAGGGAGTAGTTGACTACTGGGATGACCTACAGCAATGCAGACAAGACCCGCTGGACAGGACGGCGTACAAACAGGCCATCAACACCATTCACCGAGAGTCCGTCAACACCTTCTTGAACTCTCTTCCCGTGAATGGTGTTCTCGAAGTACAATCACCACCCATTGCAGAACAAGAGCTCGAGCTGCCTCGAGAGACCCGTGTAACACTGGCACAATTAAGATCTGTATACTGTATCAGGTTAAACTCCTACTTATTCAGACTCGACCCTGACATACCCAACACATGTGCCGTATGCAACGAATCTCCGCACGACACTAATCACCTCTTTGCATGCCCACTTATCCCGATTAATCTAACACCCCTCTCCCTCTGGTCTGAACCAGTCGAAACAGCTCATTTCCTGCGCCTACCGTTAGATGTCTTCGATGACAAAAACTGAACTTGCCTGAACCGTGACTTTTCTGGTCGCTCTCATCTTTCTAATCTTTCAAAGGCTATACTGTACCGCCTTGAAACACTAAGGTTGAGGAAGAGTCTGTTAGTAGTCCTTTCAGACCAAAAATAATTTGTATGTTCAGAATTTAAGTTGACGATTACAGGGAATCGAGTATTCAGAGCTCAAGTAGCAATATTTCTGGTTTGTACATGTTTTTACTTCTATTTTCTCCATCAATGTACAACAGGCGAAGAGCCCGTGTTTTTAAATAAGTTTGTCTATGCTTTTTCGGAATTCTAATACGGGAATCCCGCATTTTCTGTTTCAGGGATGGGTAATCATTTAAAGATAAGACAGTCGCGATGAGTAGAGCTTTTCAAGAATTTGTAGCACAATAGTGAAGGTCATATAGCAACGATCGCGTGATAGTAAGGGCAACTCAAGTTTATCTAAATCCAGGCGTTAGGTTGAAGCTGAAAGGTAAGTAAAGGATGATTTTACCCATTAATTTTAAACAATTTTCTTAAGTTCCTTCATATACAGATAGTGTAGAGATACAGACATTAGCGGAACGTTAGAATATCTCCTCTGTTTCTGTCCGGCCTAATCTAAAACATGTCCGAGGTATCTGGCTGTTTCGCTATTCAGAGGTTTAGAAGTCTCAAAACTTGATGTTCCTCGAGTTTCTAAGCTTCGCAAAGAAGCGTTGGCGTTCTACTTCGTTACAAATCAAATTGCTCTGACAATACAAAGGACTAAAGGGTCTATGTAAGGCACATCAGCTCAGCACTAAGCCTCGGAACCTTGGACATTTGCCACAACTTGACACATTTAGCATAGAGTTGTATAGAGTTGTATTTAACATACATAGTTGAGAAAAAAATTTTGAATTTCCTACCTGGTAAACGGTAGCCTAGACGATGAGATGAGAACCATTATCCAAATACAAGTACTTACATTCACACACATGCCGCTAAAACAACAAACAGGCGGTCACATATTTGGAGTGGTTATAGAAGGCGAGTAGTCAGATAGTAGTATCCAATAGATACATACATACATACATACATACATACTCGTACTGATAGTAGGTTGGCCAAGTGCGCTTAGCTACTTGGCAGCTTGACTGACTGGTTGACTGGTTGTTTGCCAACGTCGCCTGCCTGGATGTTTAAATTGCATAGTAGCAGTTGTTGCAACAACAAACAACAGCAACAGCAAACAACAACAATAATCAACAACTGAAAATTGCTAAGCACAAAAGCAACGGTAGTAGGCAGTTGTTGTGGCGAAAATACGTACATCCGTACACACATACATACATATAGTGCAAAGGCATGCCAACTTCATGGCGCTGGTGGCTGGCCAAGTGGAGTGTAGGTATATATGTACTATGTATGTATGTATGTAAGTAAAAAAAAAAGAAGGAACTATTTTTTTTTTTGTTAAATATAATAGCGAAAAAAATCAATCAATTTGGGTTAACCGACAATAACAACTCATTGTTTGTCTTGCGACTAAACTACTTAACAGATTTTTGCGCTATTTGTTTAAAGTCTTGCAAATTGTGGTTGTTGTTGTGGTTGTTGTCGTTGTTGCTGTTACAGTAGCTACGCGCTTGTTGTTGTTGCTTAGCTGCTCATTTACAATTGCATTGTTCTGCAGCAACGAAAATTACTGTGTGAACTTTAAATAGCAACGTACGAGCGATGAAAAAACTTGTTGCTCCATTTTTTTTCACCAAAATTGGTTTTTCTATCGATTGGCAGACTTTGGCTGTTTCAAAATGTGTGTGTTGTATTTTTTTTTTTTTGCACGCTTTGCCTAACATTGAACTCCCTAATGAATAGTTTGGTTTACTTTAACTGCCTGGTTTATAATCAGTTTACTTTTTTTGCTTTTGTTGTGCGGAAAATTTCAATTTTGAGTGAAATTAGGGCAGCGGAAAATGAAGCAATCTTGTGCCAATCAATGTGTAACGATTGCCAATAAATAAATTATTTTTTCTTTTCTTATGGTATTTTCAACTACTTACATATATACATATAATTTCCTAATGTAAGAAAAAAATTCTATTTGCACAGAGTAAAGACTTTGTAAATTTATATCCTTCGCAAATTAATGGAATTGGGTCACTTTTTATACTTGTAGTTTACAGCGACCACCCAAATACACATTTACATATTATTATACCACTAGCAACATAAATATTTTGACATGCCACATTTTCCATACATATATTTTTTATTGCTTTCGATTTGGCAGAAAATTAAGCAACACTATATACTATCTAAATTTACCCCAGATACATTAGCGCAACACAATTCTTACTCTTTACTACCTAACTGTATTGCGCTGCTACTGTATGCCATACAAATAAACAGTATTACATATTTACATATACATATATACATACATATGCAGCTGATTTGTCTGCCAGGGTCTTTCTAAAACCCCTTTCCAAAAAATCAAACTGAGAAATCGTTCAACTTGCAAATGAGTTCGTGCCAAGTCATTAACAGTATGGCGAAGAAAAAAAATTGTAATTATGATAAAATGAAAAACGATTAACGTTTGCCGCAATTAATTTGTTGCAATTATAAAATTAACACTGAAATACACAATGCTCCAAAAGAAAAAATTGTAAATGGTGTTGCTGTCCGAATATGTTAATTTTTATGTCAATTTAATGTAGTTAAGCAATGAAAACAAAAATTGCTCAACTCTCTTCCACGCAAGTTGTGTTCTATTCTCCTTATTTTTAGTGTAGTGGCAGTAAATTAACGAGAACATTAGTGAAAATATTAAATTAGTTCTTCACCGAAATCGTTTTAAAACATAATTAATGACGCAAGTAGGCCGGAAATTAGTCAATAACACCAAAAAATACAACAATAAAGTTCTTTAAAGTCATTGAAAGATTTCTTGTGCCATTTTTTCATTGAAACAAAGCTTTGCTCATTTCTCAAAATCTACCTGTATTTAAACGTTACCATCCATATTAGAAAAATATAAAGAACCATGAGCTTTATCAAATGCATGGCAACATTGATATAAGGCATTTTCTTTCGCACCCGAACTACAAAAGAACGCTAGTTAGGTTATCGAATAACATGAGAAATAACAACGCAAAATAAGCAACTTGAGTTCGAATAAAACGTTAGAGTTGAAATCGCTTAAACAATACTCGGACCTAACTAAGAGTATTGTAAAGTATAAAAGTTTGCGAATAACTACTATTGCGAATAGGCTAATAAAAAACCCGTGCGAAATTCTCGCAAAACGATGCTTTGTTGGAAAATTTCAGTCAAATTTAAACATTCAGTTACGATTCAAAATGGAAGGAAAAGTAAATGATCCCTCATACTTTATTATAAAAAATTATCGAGTCATATCTAAGTTATAAAGGGTGATCCAAGTAGAGGTACTTTTTTTTGACAGATCACGTGTGAGGCGTGTCAAGCTGTCATGTTATTATTGTTCAGTATTGTTTGGCATTTCATCGTGGAAAGACCTACGTCTGAACAACGTTTACAAAACATTAAACTTTATTACGAAAATTCACGTTCTGTAAAGAATTTGTTCCGTGCGCTTCGCTCAACTTACGGTCGATTCGACACCGTTCGCAGCAACTCGGACATGACGTAAGGAACGACTTGGCGCATTTTACGTCGATATCTTAAGTAGAAAGCGGACTAATTCCAGCTTTTGCAAGAACTGAAGCCGCTCGATCTTCCCAGGCGATATCGTTTCGTTTTATGAGCTCTTGAAAAGTTCCTAGAAGATCCGTGGTTTTCGAGACAAATTGTGTTCAGCAATGATGTCCACTTCTGGCTCAATGGGTATGTAAAAAGCAAAATTGCCGCATTTGGGATGAAGAGCAATCGGAAGAGATTCAAGAGCTGCCATTTCATCCTGAAAAAACCACAGTTTGGTGTGGTTTGTGGGCTGGTGGAATCATTGGCCCATATTTCTTCAAAAGTGATGCCAGTGAGAACTAACCGTCAATGGCGATCGTTATCGCGTTATGATAACAACTATTTGATGCCTGATATTTAAGCTCGTCATCTCCGCGACAATTGGTTTCAACAAGTCGGCGCCAATTCCCACACAATGGGCCGGTCGATTGGCCACCAAGATCGTGTGATATCACACTGCTAGACTTTTTCCTGTGGGAATATGTAAAGTCTAAAGTCTATGCGGGCGGACGATCCCGCTTCGATTCAGGCCTTGGAGCAAAACATCAGGCGTGTCATTCGAAATGCTCGAACGAGTAATCGAAAATTGGACTCGACAGATGGACCATCTGAGACGTAGCCACGGCCAACATTTGAAAGAGATAATCTTCAAAAAAGAAAATAAAATTATTTGTTCTTTCGAATGATAATAAACGTTTTTCATTAAATTTGAATTTTCTGTGTTTTTTTTCTTTAATGAAGTAGGGAACATCGAAATGGATCACCCGTTATATATTTTAGAAAGCAAGGAAAAACGAAATAAATATATTTATTATTTATATATTTTTGCTTAAATATAGGGGTTTCCAATAAGAGTGATATGATTTCTTGAAAAAAAAAAAACGCAATAATTGTTAAGGAAATTCAAATGTTTTTTATTTTTATTTAATGTGAAGTACAATGGATACAATTGAGTTCTGAATATAACATCATTCAAATGGCCTGCATGACTTCTTTTGCCGGAACGAATTCGATGAACCCAATTTTTGAGCACTTTTTTAACTAAATTAAATCGTCAATATTGAATATCAAGTTCAATATTGACTTTTAAAGCTTGAAGAGAGTCTGGTTTGTTACTAAAAACCAATGACTTCAAATAACCCCAAAAGAAATAGTCTAATGGTGTTAAATCACAACTTCTTGGAGGCCATTCAATGTCACAATTTCTTGAAATAATCGAATCTCCAAACCTTTCTCGCAATAATTTGGTTGTTGCACGTGCTGTGTGACACGTAGCCCCGTCTTGTTGGAACCAGATGTTGTTAAGATCAACTTCTTCCAATTGTGGCCATAAAAAGTTTGTTATCATCGATCTATACCGATCTCTGTTGATACTAACGATGCGGACCGTTATTCCGCCAGACCAAAAACAACACCAAAATGTCAATTTAGATGAATGTAATGGTTGTTCATGAATAATATGCGGATTTTCTTCGAACCAGAATCGACAGTTTTGTTTATTTTTCGCACCACTCGGATGAAAGTGTGCCTAATCGGAGAAGATGATTTCTTAAAAAAATTTAAAATGCAGAATAATTATTTTATTTTGATAATAATATCGAATAATTTGTAAACGGTGTTCTTGCGTATATCTTATCATGATGAAATTGTAAACATTACTGAATACAATGAAAAAAAAAGACGGATCGTGACAAATTAAAAGTGGCCAAAACGACTCTTGGAAATCATATCCTCCCTATTGGAAAACCATTTATTTCACATTTTATTTCATTTTATTTTATTTCATTTTATATTATTTTAATTTATTTTATTTTGTTTTATTTGATTTGATTTTATTTGATTTTATTTTTTATTAGGAATACTTTTTATGAAGAATAGCGTAATATTTTATATATTTATTCTCAAAACCGTGTTACTTTCTCATCTAATTGCTAATCATCTTAACTGACGCCAATGAAAGCTTATTATGCGTACAAGGCAAACTCATATTTTCTTTTCAAAATGCTATAGTTGTACTTTATACCACTTTTTCTGTTTACATGTGTTCTATATGTGATTGACTACCAGCTCACAAGCAGCCATACAACAACAAAAGCATTTTCAAGCTCTTTCAACAAATGATGTTATTACTCATTTAAATTTTTGTTACCAACTGCCTTTTTCAGCAATTTTTACAATGAATAATGCACTGTCGGCTTTTACGATCTTTTTTTTTTTTTCGATCTCCCTTTTACAGCGTTTCTTCACACTTGTCTTATACCCAGTGACACCTTTCTGCGTTTATCGATTTACTGTGCATGATTTCTACTCGTGGCTACTGTGGCGTCGCTGTCAACCCATCAATCAAAAACTCATCTGAGCTTTACTTCGAATTAAATATTGAAGCTTCGTATATTTTTCAAGTAATTTCAATCAAATTTTGGTTTATTTAAAATTTTCCAGCACACATGTTAAATTTTGGCAATGTTCGAACATTTTTTCATACTTAGAGATAGCGAAATTAACGAAATTTTGTTAGTAATATAATTACTTATATTAAAAAAAAGCATCGAAATTTATAATTTTGTTGTTGAAAATCTTTAGAGTATTATAAGTATAAATAAATCTCGGTTGTGATATCCATACATGCACATATGAAAGCCCTTAGAGAAGACAACTTCACTAGTTATGTCGGCTACAACTGATATCATTGCAAGCTCAAATCATAAAATTTTGGATGAAAAAACCGCTTGCGAACAGTTTTTTTTTTGTATAGAAAATTATACAAATTAACTGTTTGCGTTTGAAACCGCAATAGTAGAATTCTGCATCTAAAGTGTTAATTTATTTTCTGCTATTTTCTACAATTCGCATTTTTTGTGTGGAAAAAAGAACAAAGAATGATCGATTTGAGCTTTAACTTCAACATGTGATTTCGCTTCATACATATGCATACATATGTATGCGTATGTACGTATGCCTAGCTTTGAGTGGTACGCAGTTTGAGTCAATGTACATTAAACAAGAGTGCGTATGTGAACAGTTCTGGTAAAGATAAAGCATTGAGCAAGCTTCTCACATATAGTGTCATGTATGTGTTTACCAAAGATGCCAGATTAAAAAAAAAAAAAACATTTCCTTTCCATAGAAAGAAGCTGAAAAAGACACAATTTTTGGTGAATTAACTGCTTTTGGTACTGATGAGTTATGTTTTGGGACGGCGAAATCGGAAACACTCTGTAGGAAAGGCTCAACCGTACTACGTAAACTAGTCACATGAAGCACTATCTTCTAATAAAGTTAAGTTGTTATAAAAATACTCTATCCTCACACCACCTACAAGATCAATCTTTTTACAAATATATATTTTTTTTATCGCAGTAGTAGTAATTTTTTCAAAATCACAATTAAAATATACATTTTTTATTGGTCGACCCGTTCGCCATTTAGCGAAGCTAAATAAAACTAATTAATAATTATTCCCCGTTTAGTGGCAGCCTAAAAACTCTTTAGTATTTAGCACTTATAACTCAATCAGTCAAAAAATATCAAGTCAGCTGATACGCGTTACATATCTTATGACAGCGACTTGTGAGTGAAAAGTGGTCACTGCTGGCGCTGCCGCTACTGACGGTCGTAAGAGAGCAAGCAGGAGCGATTTCATTTTTTTCGTAACACCGACTCGGCTAACTGTTCGGAACATATTTTGAAAGGCTACCAGTATATATTTTAATAAATAAATTCTGAAATAAATTAAGGAAATGCAATTTTTTTCAAAAGGAATGAAAATTCAAATTCAAGGCGAAATTAAGAAAGTGAAATTACTATGGCAGTGAATTCAAGTTTTTTCATTTATTGAACGTCGAATTTTTTTTTAGTTTCTCTGTTGATGGTTCATGATTTTGACAAGCGCTACAAAAATGCAAAAACTAGATGCACGGTAATTGTTGTATTTGTTTTCATGCTCTCACCTTTTATTCATCAACATCTATTTTGTTCACTTCACTTGTGCCAACGCTTCTTCCAATCATCGAAGCACTTCTGAAATACGCTATCCGGTATGACCATCAGCCCTTTCTTCGATTCTGACTTGATCTCGTCAATTGTGGCAAAATGCTATGATTTCATTGTTTTTTTTTTTTAGTTTTGGGAATAAGCAAAAGTCTCAGGGATCCAAATCTGGTGAATACGGTGGATGAGGCATGATTACGGTTTTGTTTTTGTTCAAAAAAAAAATCACGAATAAGCATTGGTGTATGAGCTGGTGTATTATCGTGATGCAGGATCCACGATTTGTTTTTCCACAATTCCGATCGTTTGAGCCGTATTGCTTCACGCAAACGTTGCATAGCAACACACCATTGTAATCAGAGAAAGCAGTGAGCAAAACCTTCACATTTTTCTTGTAACATACCGTTTGTATTTCTTGAGTATAGCTGAGTAGACTTAGGACTAAAGGCTCAATACAATACCGCTATGAGATTCTCTTCACCTTATTAAACACTAAAAGCCTAGAGATTGCTGATATTATCTGAAGTTAATTCAGTGAGGCAATCAGAAAAGTTTATGTTGGACAGTAACAGAGATAGTGTTAAAGAGACCCTTACTCCTCTGCGTCCCTAACATCAAAAATCACTAGAGTAGGGACTCATTATCTTGCCGTGAAGTGCCACTAAACAGTGTCCTGTTATTGTGCCCGTCATTACGCTGATGGAGAAGGATGACATGATTGATCCCAACATTATACACTGAAAATATATGCATGGTAGAATTGCACACGATCCGATTCAGCTGCCTGATGTTAGCATTTTTAACCAAGATTAGTTTTAGCATGAGCAACCACTCAGAACAGCTTCAAAGATTTCAATAAATTCTGCTTAGAATCACGCTGTAATGCTCTGGTAGTCTCATGCTTGTATTAATTGTATTAATTGTATGCAGTGGCGAGCGGATTTCAAAACCTACTCAGTCATCAAGTTTTGCGTCATCTGTAAAAATGTCTATGGTTCACTGGCTCAGGATGTTCATGTTGTCCCATTCGTTTCTGTGTGGAGTTCTTGGGGATTGTCAAAACAGTAGTTGATCGAAGTCTAGTACAGAGAACTAGTATAGTTCGGAAATTAAGAGAGAGGGCATTTTGGGTGTTACCTAAATTCCCTAAGTAGGGTTAGTTCTAATTGTATTGCAGCTTGCTCGAAATAAATTACGGAGCGTTTTTGAGTGAGCCGATGGTAAAGCTCTTGTTGAGAGGATAGCTTAAAATTATTGAACTCTTTCTAGTTTACGCCTTAGAGAGGTATTTTCGCATGTCGTCCATCTCATGATGACACCGTAGATATGATGGGTCGATATATATATATATATATATATATATATGTATATCCAGTGAATAATATACGGTTTTAGGCCTCATCTCTTGCCAATGACCGCCTTCCAGCCGTAATATGCAGTTAAAGGTCTCCTCGACCTTTCTACCATATTTCAACTTCAGTTGAGTTTACTATCTAAGAGAAAGAGAAAGTTTGAGAGGAAATTGTGTGTAGTTCTTGCGAGGTATTTTTTTCTTCCATAGATAAAATGCGATTTCCTGAACACAATAAACTTACAAATCTTAATGATCTGTTAAGATATGAGAACTGGATGATTCGTGAGATTTTTGCCAGTAATAATTTTCGATCGATCTTTCATTATGTTATTTCGGAGTAGTAAAATTATGAAAAATTCTACTGAATTTTTTTAAAAATAATATATCAATTTGTTACAAAAAAGGTCTGACGAGAGTGAAACATACCATATACGAGTATAACATTTTTTAAATTTAAATTCATGTTTCTATTACAGTAAGCTTTTCTAAAGGGTATTGAGCGAGACGCTTAAAGATACAATTCGAATAACAGAACCAAATGTTTACATTTTTGGGATGGTTATTTTTTTTGTACCAATTATGTACTACAATAGTTGTTTTTGTAGTGGTGCCATTAGTGTACATCTACTTCTGCTGTTATCGCTTCTGTTGAGTGTGCGTGCCTTTTACGCAATGCTTTTTTCGCTGTGATTATGAGGTTAATGACCCAGCATCATTGAGTTGTTTGAAGCTGAACAAAGATACATTATACAAATTCATCAAAATGTTAATACATTAGCTCTTATCCAGTGCGACTGTTTTCTGTTTATATACATATGTAAATATAAAAAAATTCATCGACGATATGCACGAGGGTGGTTTGATAGGACAGTGACTTTCATAATAAAATATTTTTTTTTTGGCAAATAAGTGTTTTATTATTCCTCAACATAGTCTCCTATGAGCTTTATGCATTTAGTACAGCGTTTTTACAATTTTTGCATTCCTTCCAAATGAAAGGTTTTTTCAAGGCCCCATTTCTGTAATGAGCTCTTTATTTGAACCGCATCTCTTACCGCCTAGCCATTTCTTCAGTTTTGGAAACAGTAAATATTCAAGGGAATTTGCTGGATTGGCTAGCAGTGTCTACCCTACTAATTTTTGTATTTTTGTTATGGTGACTTTCTGCTTTGAACCAATATCGAATCTTTCGAAAAACTCTGAATAATATGCGCCGGCCACCGTTTTACCCTTTTCAAGGGAATCGATTGGAATGACTACTTGTGCAACCCAAAAAAAATGTGGTCATGAACTTTTTGCCCGACTGAGCCACCTTGGTCTTCTTTGGTGTACGTTCACCCGGAGAAACCCAATGTCTTGATTATCTTTGGTCTTTGGTGTGATGTGGTGGATCCAAGCTTCGTCTACGCTTAAGAAAAATCTAAAAAATTCGTTTGGATTGTGGTTGAACATCGTAAATTACTCCGGTGAAGTGGTTAGACGTTTGCGCTTATGATCGTGTATGAGTAATCGTAGCACCCATCGCGCGGATAGCTTTTTCATGTCAAAATTTCCATGTAAAATGTGTTGTACCCGCCCAAATGAGATGCCTATATAGGCAGTCATCTCACGAACTTTTATACTCCGATCGTCCAATATCATTTCATGGAGACCTGAACGTTCGGCGTCAGTTGTACGGCTACGAGTACGACCACAACGGAACTCAGTAAACCACTTCTTAGTCATTGAAATTAATGGTGCAGAATCTCTCTAGTAGTACCAAGTTTTTCCTTGATTTCAGTTATGGTTTTTTTACGTAAAAAATAATACTTAATCAATTCTCGAAATTAACATTTTTCCATTTTAATTAAAATTCACGAGATCGTTTGCTTTCAATGGCTGTCAAACACAAACAAGACGGCGCTGCTTGCTCAAAATTTTGCAGCAGTTTACTCATATTAATCGATAATAGTGTTGCATTTACAATAACTGCGCGGCAAATTCTAAAACACACTGACTTATCAAACAGCGGTCGTATAACAGGTAAATTGTAAAGTCCCCGCCCTGTATATGTGTATAGTTGGAATTAGGAAGAATTAAATCCATAAAATGTTAAGTAACCCTATCCTTTAAAAGACGCGTGTATAAATTTAACAGCTGTCGAATCATTAGTTTGTGATTCATGCCATTTTGAGTGAAGCAACTTTTGTTATTGTGAAAAAATTTAATAAAATGGAGCTTCGCCTGTTGATAAAATATTGCTTCCTGAAGAAAAAAAAACATTTGAAGGCTAAATGATGAGTTTCCGGACTCTGGAGAGTTAACCATCAAGGCTTGATATGCTAAGTTTAGACGTGGTAAAATGAGCACCGAACGCAGTGGACGCCCAAGAGAGGTTGTTATGGATGAAAACATCAAAAAAATTCACAAAATGATTTTTAATGACCGTAAAATGAAACTGAATGAAATAGCAGGCACTCTAAAGATATGAAATAAATGTGTACACATCATAAGATTCACGTATGAGAAAGCTCTGTGCAAAGTGGGTGCTACGCGAGCTCACTTTTGACCAAAAACAACGACGAGTTAATGATTCAGAGCAGTGTTTGGAAATGTTCAAGCATAATAAATCAGAGTTTTTGCGTGGATATGTGACAATGGCTGAAACATGGTTCCATCATTTCATTCCGAAGTCCAATCGACAGTCATCCGAGTAGACTGCACACGATGAACCCGCTCTAAAGCGCGGAAAAACCAGCGAATATTAAATAGCGTTATTGGGTCGTTTGAAGGACGAAATTGCCGGAAACCGCCGCATTTAAAGAAAAAGAAAGTGCTGTTTCACCAAGAAAATGCACCCTGTCACAATTCAGCGGACTTGGACTTCGAGTTGCTTCCGCATCCACTATATTCTTTATATTTGCAACCTCCCCAGCGACTATTTGCTGTTCTCAGATCTCAAATGAGTGGCTGCTGGGAAGAAATTTTCGTCGAATGAAGAGAAACTGAGGCCTATTTTGAGGCAAAGGGCAAAATGTACTACAAGAATGGTATCGAAAAGTTGAAGGGTCACTATATTCAGTGTATCGCTCTTGAAGGGTACTATTTTGAACAAAAAAAAAAAAAAAAAAAAATTGCCAAGAATTTTATTTTACTATGGTAGGCTAGGGAGATTTCAATTGACTTGTTATACGCGCATAATTAACTAGAATGGCTGGATCGATTTGAGTAATTTTGATCTCTAAATATTTGTGGAAGTTTAAGGAAAGTTTAAACGGATAGATACATCCGGTAAGTGGACCATGCATAGACCTACTTATTCTTAGTTTTTCTAGAAATTGGGTACCTTTTCGCCAAGCTTAACATCAACAATGATTTTTCTTGCGGAAAGTAAACAAGAAACTACCTATTCGAAATCTTATTTTTGGTTCAATTTATGTGAATGGTGGTTTCTAGGATGTGAACCGATTTACGAAATTAAAAATTATATTATTTTTGCTTCGATTTGGTTGGAATTTGAAATGGAATAATTTTATTTCCCGGAAATGAGGCATGGATCAGTAAGTGAGTTCAATTTACTCGACACATAAATAATACTTTTTCTACGGGAAAGGGATCACCGACAAACTGACAAAAATAAGGACGGTTTGGATGTAAGCATAGATCATGCGTTGTTGTTGTTGCTGTAGCGGCTGTACCAACCCCGTCTAGAGTCAGGTAATTCTAGTCTTAGTCATCGAGGTCATCTAACGGGAGGCCCAGGAAACGTGTTGTTTCGACGGATTCGGACCAGAGGGAGAAGGCTGCTAGATGAGTCGGGTTAAGGGGTCATGCAAAGAGATGGTTAGTGTCGTGCGGGGATTCGTTGTATGCTGGACATGTGTTGGGTACGTCAGGGTCGAGTCTGGATAGGTAGGAGTTAAGCCTGCTACAATATTCAGATCTTAATTGTGCCATATTGATCGTGCGTATTTATGTATGCTGCGTCATACTACGTATTTTTCTGTGGCCGAATGGTGCGCTCGGCTTACATTGAGGGATTCATATGGTATTAATATGGGCATTTTCGTGAAAGACTTTGAGTAGCGAACCAACGACAGGCACATACAAATATTTTACGTAGCTAGATCAATAATAAAATATTAAAAAAAAAAAATTATATTTCCAATTAGATCATGCTTAATAAGAGCTTTAGTAACCATTTGCAATACCAATTAGAATAAAAGTGGAGAAAATACAGAAAGCATCAACGACGTGTGACCGGGTCAGCTAAAATCTAGTTAAAAATAACCAAATTAGTTAGGAAAAAAATTGTTGGTATCTTAGAAAATTCTCAACATGCACAGAGTGCAATGATTGACACATTTCTGTGCTCTCTCTCTAGTGTTGCCGCCACTTTTGGTATGAAATTGAGCAATTCCTTTTAATTATGGAAATAAAAAATAAATAAAAATGCATGCACATATATACGCATACATACTTCACTTTAGCTCCTTTTATTTCAACACTTTTAGTTCTTTTGTTTTAATTTTTCAATTTAATTTTTTTTTTGTGTGCTCTGTTGACACTTTTATGGCTGTTAACTGTTTAAGTTGTACGCAGTCGCCAAATTTGTCAGCAACATTTTAGTATTCTACCAATACGGTCTACGCACATTCTCACTCGCACTCATTTAATATTCCTTAGCAGTTTTTTGGTTGTGTTAGAGCCGTAAACGACAATTCTAGCCAACAATTACGCTTGCCAAAAAGGTAGCAGTTAAAATGGGGGAACGAAATGTTGCATGTAATAAATCTAAAAGTTTAGACAACGCACGCATTTAGACATACAAACACACATATATATATACAGCCGAGCTTGTGTTCCTGGTATTTGGGTCACAAACGCAAATTTCTAACATTTTTGGCACGATTTTTTACACGCACACTTCTTGGCCATTTGCCACATAATTGCTGTGGTAATTTTTTTATAGCCGCTGGTCTGTCAGATTGCCTAAAATCATTTACAGATTTTTTAATGCACACAAATATACATGCATATGTGTGTAAGTAAGTTCCAATAACTATACAAGTGTTCTTTTGACTGGTTCTCATATAAATTTGGAGCTTTCATAAATGTTTTAGTTCTTTTGACCGGCATAGAGTTATCTACTACCATAACTGCAGAATATAAATTTATATTGTGCTAAATTCAAACATAATTATATTTTGTAAGCAACAAATAATGAATAAATTATTTGAAAATTATTTTTTTTAAATTTTTTTTTAAATTTTATTTTATATTCCAATCATATCACAGCTTAAATTTAATTTTTATTTTACCTGTTTTTTGAAGTTTGGAAACTTCTTATTTGATGTTAAATTTTTTCACATGCTTACCTGAAATGAAAAAGAAGAAAATTGAAGTCAATATTTTTGTAATTAAATTAATATTTTTTTATTATTTGTAGGACAACTAGCTAGCATAATATTAACAAGAAAGAAGGGCTGTCTTCGACCCTGTCAAAGTCTTTATACCTTTCATGTACATCTCAAATTTATAGCAAATTTCAAAATTCGATGAATTTCAATAACTTGAACTTGAGTTCATTTCTGTAGAAACACGAAATTTCACGCTCCTAGATGCTTTTTTAGCGGAATTTTCACCTAAAACTCCATCTGTGAACAAATCGGTTGTATGAAGGCCACATGATATAGTAGTCCGATTTCTATGATTTTTAGCACCAATATGCATTTCATTATGTATGTGCAGTGTACCTAACTTCACGTTCTTAGGTACTTTAGGGATTTATGACCCAAAAATGCAAATCACAAAGGTCGGTCGTATATATGCTACAGTGGTCGGTTCCGAAAAATTATGGTTTAAACTTATAGGAGAGAGTCAAAAAAATTTATCCCGTTGAAAGTTACAACAGAAATTGTAGTGTCAAGGTTCAACTTTTCTTGTTATTTTAATCATATTTTTTAATTTTCTAATACTATATCTGATAATGGCTAGAATGAGGAAATATATGAATTACGGCTAAAAATCCAAGATCCTTCTCAGCTTGTTCACAAAGGTAATGTTTCTCGATAAGAGACTGAACTGAAGATATCCCAAGTCCAGAAATAAAGGGTCCATTTAGTGGTTTCGAAAGTGCAAGGCTGTATTTTCATATCTGTCAAACCAAACGTATTTTGTTTTAGTTAAAAGTCAGGGATTTATGAAAATGTATCACTTAACAACCGCACAACGCGTTAAAATTGTTGAAACCGGCTTGAAAAATGGTGATTCAAACGTGACTCCTTTTCGTGCACATAATCATCCAGCTACTCAAGCTGTTAGTAAAATTTTAAAGAAATTTGAGAAGACTGGACCGGTTACAGATATTGTAAGGCCTTGTATCATCGCTTTCCTCATTGCACCTCAAATATCGCTGGAGCTGTAAGTGAAAGTGTAGTCGGATACCAGAATGTGTCTATTTTACGACTTTGTCAAGAGCTGGGACTTTCGCACGGCACATTATGGTGTGTCCAGTTCACACCACAACAAGTTACGTCGATTGGATGCTTGAACAACAAACAGAAGACCGCGATTTCCCCACCAAAATTTACTTCAGCGGCGAGGCACATTTCTCACTCGGCGGATAAGATAAATTAGAAAAAATTGTCGCTTTTGGGGCTCCGAGAATCCTCAAATAATTAAAGAGAGAGCCTTACACCCATAAAAATCTGTATTTTTTGAAAACGATAACGGCGAGACTATCACTGTTAATTTGGAGCATTATGACCGTATGATAACGAACTTTTTTTTAACCTCCAATTGTAGAACATGACTTGGACAATATGTGGTTCCAACAAGAGTGAGGAATTTTCCGGCCGCGTTATCTCGTCGTCTCATCGTCTTGTCGATTTAAATTAGCCACCGAAATTGTGCGATTTGACACCGTTGGACTTTTTTTGTGGGGCTACGCGAAAGACCGTGTTTATGTAGATAAACTGTTAGCTCTTGAGCATTTGAAAACCGAAATTCATCAATTTCAAGAAAAAAGTTATTTAAATGCATTTTATTTACGCAAAATAAAGAACTCTATATGATAACACAATTGAGGCCCTTTATCTTTGTTTCAATATCTACCACTGGGACTTAATATTGATTATAAAGATCGTACTCTACACCAGGGTTAGCTTTAAGAAATTTCTGGAAGGTAAGGACGCAGTTGTAATATATTATAGTAAGTTAGTCGTTGTCGGCAAGATAGTCCAAAGGGGGATTCAAGAAACAAGCTGTTTAGCGGGGTTCGAACCAGATAGTGAGGAATATTGAATAAATGGGTTTTAGAGAGCAAGCAAACAAATATTTAGTGTCGTGCGGGTACTACTCAAAGTTGACAGACTCTACATGAATGGCGGTTAGGGGCGGCTCGTCCTGCCTATGTGTTTTGTAATATGATGCTCAATGAAGTGGGTAAAACTATGTACGTCCACCTTCATTTGCTTGGGCGGTGAATCGCCTTCTAACAGGAGTGTGCAAAAATGATCGCTGCAGTAGCATCTAAGCAGATACTGCATCCTTAAAAGGAAGGTTTCACTGGATAACAGTTTGAATAGTGGATTAAAGAAAATACATACATACAACGAACCCTAAAAAGTCATCGCAAAATCTCTATAACTGACCCTCATGCTGATTTATCTGACTCTCTCTCTTTTTCATAATATCTAGCTGTAACCGGTATAAGAGCCAAGCACGCACTCTTTGGTGGTGAAGGCAATTTCGAAATATAGAAATTAAGCAATAGTATGCATAAACACCAAAGTACTCTTTGTTTAATTTTCTTAATAAGTTTGGGGTTGTCACGTCGAACCTGACCATACATCTGTTTATAGAGCACTTAACATGATAGACATTGCAGGAAAAATAATTTGTTTTTAGCAGAGCAAAATACCAATGTACCAGGCTTAAATTTGAATGATATTTGTGATGAAAAAAGATTAATTTTTTAGCCATGAATTTTAAGTACGCAAAAAATTATTTGAAATGATCTTCATATCGTGTGACTATGTGAATATGGTACGTATATACAGCTTATATGCATACCTGTGGCAAAACTTGAGTTAAATGCAATTCATTGTTAAGGAAAATCGAAATTCCAAGAGGCGATAATATTTTTTATTTGTTTACACTTTTTATGGATGCTGCTACCATTTCTCAATGTATTTTTTCCTTAATGAGCAAAGTAACACGTGTATACACGAAAGCATTCATTACTCAAGTGTAGCGCCAAGATGGAGTGAATTAAAAAAAAGTCATAAAAAGTTTAAATATAGAAATGGGTATGTACTGAAATTCAATGGAAATTCGTCAAGCCGCTCCAAATTTGGTTTTATTGCTGCAGCTTTCATTCTATTTTCATTGCTTTTCATTGATTTTCTTTTTTTTATTCTTTGTTTCCATAGATTTATGCCACAATGAAAAGGAGAGCAAACGTAATATCAAAAACAATAAAAAAACGAATAAAAAACACAGTTAAACCGAGAAAAAAGTACAAAATAAACAACAAACCGAAATAAAATGAAATAAATTTACAGAAAAAAAAAAAAGAATTGTGAACGGAAACTCGTTTGCAATGCATGAAGCTTAGCGTCGACCAAAACTAATACCGGCATCGGTAAGAACACCTACACTTTGCCTTCGATGAAGTATGTATGCAAGACAAAAACTGTGAGTATGCAGAAAGATTGGAAGGTAATTTGTGTGTGCGCATATATGTATGTCATAATGAACTTAACACTAACGCAAGGCATAACCAAGAGTCCCAGAAGGAAATATTTGATTGCTTTATAATTGATTTCACTTCATTTCAGTCTTTTGATCATAATTTATTTAATTTTTTTATTTTATATATATATATATTCTTTTGTTTTATTTTATTTTTTTTTCTTTAATTTTTATTTATTATTTATTTTTTATTATTATTTATTTTTATTTTTATTTTTTTATTTTTTTATTTTTTTTTATTTTTTATTTTTTTTTTTTTACTTTTTATATTATTAAATTAAAAATTTATATTATTTTAATTTATTTACTTTTTTTAATTTTTTATATTTTATTTTATTTTATATTTTTAATTTGATTTAATTTTATTTTTTATATAATTTTATTTAAATTTTATTTTATTTCAATTGATTTTATATTATTTTATTTTATATTATTTAATTTTATTTTATGTTATTTTATTTTATTTATTATTATTTTTTTATTTTATTTTATTTATTTTAATTTTTTATTTTATTTTATTTCATTTCATATTATTTTATTTTAAATTGAGTTATTTTTATTTTTATTTTTTATTAATTTTTAATTTAACCTTTTAATTTTATTATTTTTTTTTAATTTTTTTATATTTTTATTATTATTTTATTTTATATTATTTTATTTTATTTTACTTTTTTCATTTTATTTTATTTTAATTTATTTCATTTTATTTACTTTTACTTCACATCATTTCATAAAATTTAATTAATATTTCTTTAATTTTTTTAATTTTAATTCTTTTTTTTCATTTTAATTTAATTTTTTTATTTGGTATTTATTTTATTGTAATTTTTTTTTATTTGGCTTTAGTTTTTTAATTTTATTTTATTTTGTTTTTTAAATTTATTTAATTTAATTTTTAATTTTTATTATTATTTTTTTTATTATTATTTTAGTCTATTTTATCATAATTTATTTAAATTAGTTTAATTCAATTTAATTTAAATATATTTTATTTTAATTTAGTTTGTTTTTATTTCTTTTAAATTATTTTAGTTTAATTTATTTTATTTTACTTTGGTTTTTTATTTTACTTTATTTTAGTTTATTTTATTTCAATTTTTAAATTTATTGAATTTTTTATTTTTTATTTTTTATTTTTTTATTTATATTAGATTATTTCATTTTATTTTATTTTATTTTATGTTGTTATATATTATTTTATTTCATTTTATTTATTTATTTTATTTTATTCAGTTATATTATTTTAATTTTATTTTATTTTAATAATTTTATTTTTTAATATGAATTATTTTGCTTCATTTTATTTTATTTTGTTTTACTTTATTTTATTTTATTTTTTATTCCATTTTATTTTATTTTATGTTATTCTGTTTTATTTAAATTATTTTATTTTATTTTGCTATATTTTATTTTTTTGTTTTATATTAGTTTATTTTATTTTATTTTATTTTATTTCATTTCATATTATTTTAATTTAAATTATGTTATATTTTTTTTAAACTTAATTAATTTTTCTTTTCATTTTTTCATATTTTAATTAATTTTTTATTTTTTATTTAATTTGCATTAATGTATTTTTTTAATTATTTTTTGTTATTTTTTAATTTTATTTAATTTTATTTTTTTATCTTATTTTTTTTTAAATTTTTTTAAATTTTTTTTAAATATATTTTTTTAAATATTTTATTTTAATTTATTTATTTTTATTTCATTCTATTTTATTTTAATTTATTTAACTTAATTTTTATATTTTTAATATTTTTAATTTTTATTAATGTAATTTTTTTTTGTTTTTTTATTTATTTATTAATTTTTTTATATTTTGTTTCATTTCATTTTAATTGATTTTATTTTATTTTATTTTATATTAATTCATTTGACTTTATTTCATTTCATTTCATTTCATTTAATTTCATTTCATTTTGTTTTATTTCAATTAATTTAATTTATTTTATTTTATTTTTTTTTAAACTTAATTAATTTTTCTTTTCATTTTTTCATATTTTAATTAATTTTTTATTTTTTATTTAATTTGCATTAATGTATTTTTTTAATTAAATTTTGTTATTTTTTAATTTTATTTAATTTTATTTTTTTATAACTTATTTTTTTTTAATTTTTTTTAATTTTTTTTAAATATATTTTTTTTAATATTTTATTTTAATTTATTTATTTTTATTTCATTCTATTTTATTTTATTTTATTTTAATTTATTTAACTTAATTTTTATATTTTTAATATTTTTAATTTTTATTTATTAATAAGTTTACCTAACGGGCATGGCTTCCCTCTACCACGCGTCATTTACAATGGCCCCTACAGTGATGACTGTATTTTTACCGTCAGACAGCAAACACATTTAACTGAATTGTTGCTGTTATTGCTGCAGTGTATTTCCGCTGTTGGCATTGTTTGAATTACCTACTATTTGGTGTTATTATTTTTGTTGTTGAGTATTTTTCATATTTCATCATTAATGTTTTGTACTTCTTCACCCACTTCTTTGTGTTTTTTGTTCTTGTTTGGCTGAAACAACGCTCTCAGCCCAATAATAGTTTACTGATTCTATCTCATCATTTGCTGTTGTTGCAACAAGTTGTCCGTCGCACTGAAAGTTGTACTCGAATTTGTTCAATACTCTGTTAATACAGTTATTTCGATGGCTTTTCTCATTGTTATTGTTTATTGTGTATTTTGACAAGTGTAGGTTGACATATATTGTACATACATATGTACCTTGTGTGTCAACATATGTACATACAGGCGATATGTGTACCGTAGGTGCACTCTTAAATTGTGTCAACGTTACTTACAATCGATTTTTTGTTTGTTTGAATGAACTTTTGTAATTAAGTGAATTTGTAACGCGTTGTAAGGTAAGGGAACCTCACATATGAAACGAAGGAGGAGAAGAAAAAATCTAAAGTAAACAAGGTTCAGTTTAAATTAAGGTGTGGTGCACTATGGCTATGCTTCTTGTAACACCTGTGCATGGTTAAGGTTTCATTTATACTCGCCCTTGAGTCTAGCATCGGCTCCGAAGGTATTCCAAAGAGAGAGAGAGCGAAGAAAATAATCTTTGTGATAAACGAAGACGCGATCGGCGCGTGCTCACTAGTCAAGAAATAAATATTTCAGCAAAATAGTGTCAAACGAGAGGTAAACGTGGAACCTGAAAGTTCAGTAATGATCACAAAATAGCTACTTAAAAGAACTTTTAAAAATGTTGAGGTAAAATCAAGAAATTCTTAAGATTCTAATGAAATAGTGCCGTAAAGACAATGCTGATATACTACCAACCCTAAAACATTTTAGCCAAATCTCTACAATTGACCGTCATACTGATTTATTTGACTCTCTGTCTCTCTTTCGTTTGCTAATGAACGGTAGTTTATAAACGAACTAAGTTAGATTAGGCTGAAGGTTGCTGGGTAACAGTTCAATTCGAGCACATCTCGGTACGACTGAGAATCCTAATAATAACCATTCGCTAGTCAAACTAATGCCTGGAGTTTGCAAAACTGACCAATCGATATCGTTTTGCACCCACTATTTCGCTACAAGGTTTCTGCTTCTAGAGACCAACTTACACTACCATAGTGTTTGGCATTCTCAAGGAAGTGCCTTAAGGGTTTGTATTCTACGCCCTGTAAAAATCATGTGATGGTATGCTCAGCCCCTCTGCGTGCTTGTCCAATAGACGAAACCCATCATAGGATCCATAGAAGATAGATATTTCCTTTTATTTTCAGCGATATAAGCTCTCGTGAAATTCTTTTGTCACGTGTTATTCTGATAATATTGCAACCATTGGAACTGTTCTCTGGCTATCCGAAAAAATATAGCTATGATTTACTTAAATCTGAACAATCGACAGCTCTATATACATAAATGGCCGCCAGTTCCGCTTAAGAACTCTACAGTGATCCGGTAAACGAATGAATTCGCTAATACTAAGCAACCTTGATTAGACGCCGCTACCGACCCTGCCTTTTTTCATTTATGATCCAGCCGTATACTATTGGTTTGACTCTTGGACTGAGTCAATTATTATTTTGAATTATAGACGCTTCATTGGAATTTTTGGTTTCAAAAATAATAAGACTTAATTCTTGGTATTCCGCAAGCATTCACAGTTCTGTGAATTGTTTTATGACGAAGGAAGATATTTTGAAAAATTTAAGTTGAGTAATTTTTCTACATTGAAGGATTAATCATAATGATAGAACCAAAGTTGTTATGTAAAAATTGCTTAGAAATTATATGCGTATAAATAAAGGGTTATCCATTTAGTTCTTTCGAAAGTACAGGACTCTATTTGATCATTTGTCAAGCTTACTTGTCCAGTCAAACATGTTTTGTTTTAGTTAAAAGTCAGGCATTTATGAAAATGGATCGCTTAAGGGGTTAGGCCACCCTAGAATTTTCGGAAAATGGATTTCTTTTCTTCCAAATGATATATAATGGTCTTAAAAATGTTATCCCGTAAGATTATGACAGATAAAAATTTCTAAATGCCCAATTTTCGTTCTCTCGTTGACGCGTCTGCTTCAGTCAGTAAGGCATACTCAAAACTTTAATCGCATTTATCTCAAAATTGCTTTTTTCAAGTTGGTCGGAAACATAACTCTTTAACACTTTACAGCCGATTCACTTGAAATTTTGACGAAGATATTCAGAAATACATTATCTACAGAAGCACGTAAGATCTTTTTTATCTTGCACAGTTTTTTTTATTTTCAAATTTCGAAAAATTTTTTGGGCCAAATTGTTACTTTTTCCTTTAGAGACCCGCCATTTTGTCACGAATGCATAAATTGAAAAAATCCTACGTACTCTTTAGCTATTGCTATTTACAAGCGGAAACCGTTCAACAACTTATTAAAATAAAAAATTTACAGGAGCTGTGTGTCCAGCCCTGGTTCCCGAAAAAATAGAGACATTCTAGGGAGAACGCTGTATAGCCGCCATTTTTAAATTAATTTTTCTTATAAAATGTGTTAAAATTGTTGAAACCTACTACAAAAATGATTATTCAATGATGCGTGCTTTAAGAGGAGATTATGGTGCTCATAATCGTTCAACTACTGCTCAAGCAATTGCTAAAATTTTAGAAAAATTTGTTATTGTAAGGCCTGAGCGTCATCGTTTTGATCGTTCCTCCTCAAATATCGCTGCTGTCCGTAAAGTTATAGCCGACGACCCGAATGTATCTATTTCCCAATGTTCTCAAGAGCTGGAACTTTCTTACGGCAATATATTTTAAACTTGGACTTACACTTACATCCATATAAAATTCAGCTCATACAACAACTGAAGCCTGCTGACCATTCACAACGCCATAGTTACGTCGATTGAGTGCTTGAACAAAAGGGAGGTAGACAGCAATTTTCAAAAAAAAAAAAAAAAAAAAAAATTCATCAGCGACGCGGCGCTTTTTTGACTAGGTGGATACGTAAATGAGTGAAATTGTCGCATTTGGCGCACCGAGAATTCTCAGATAATTGAAGAGAGGCCATTACACCCAAGAAAACTGACTGTCTGGATTACACTTTACTTTGAAGGTGTGATTGGACGCTTACTTCTTAGAAAATGATAACGGCGAGACTGGCAGTGTCAATGTGGAGCATTATGGTCGTACGTTAACCGACCTATTTTGGCCTAAAATTTAAGAACACTACTTGGATAATATTTGGTTCCAACAAGATGGTACCATATGCTACATAAAAGGAGTGAATATGGCTTTATTGCGAGAGAAATTTCCCGGACGTGCAATCTCTGTCCTTGGCCATGTCAATTGGCCACCGAGTCTGTGCGATTCGACACCGTTGTACTTTTATTTCTTATTTGTGGGGCTACTCGAAAGACCGTCTTTATGCGGATAAAACTTGACCTCCTGAGCACTTTAAAACCAATATTCGCCAAGTTATGTTTGAGATACCGGCCAAAAAGTAATTGAAAACTATCTCAAACGGATCGAAGTCTGCAAAAATTTACGAGGCGGTTATTTGATGATGTAGTGATTCAAATTTTGGAATAAGAAAAAAAAAAATCATGCAGAAAATTATTTTAAACGCATTTTATTTACGTTTATTTTGGAAACAGAAAAATGGCTAAGCCTGTTTGCAAAAAAATTCATGAGGCGATCCTTTGAGAGATGTAATTTTTTACATTTTATGCGAAGGTTCAAGCTCTATATAATAAAAAATGAATTTCATGAAAAAAATGCTTTTTATTTACATTTGTTTTGGAAACCGCAAAATGGTTAAGCTTGTACGTATGCATATACAGATGCTACTAAAAAGAATTAATTTTGCCTATATATGCTATTCATATAAACTATTGCCATTATTTTTATTAACTGAATGATTCTCAACATTCATTACAGGTTACGCTCTTTTTTTGTTTTATTGTAATTTTTTTTTTTTTTTTTTTTGGATGCCGTAACAACTGTATCCAACGCTAAAAATGATTTGCGAGCATAACAAAGTTCTCGTTCAATCTCGTCAAATGTGAAAGGTCGTACAAAGTCAATTATAAAATTACATATTGCTATGTAATAATGTATGTATGGGCACACGGGTATAAACATATATATGTATGTATGTAAATGATTGTAGATATGGAAATATTTTAGGGCGGAACCACATTTTTATTCTTCTATTATACAATATTGTTGTTTTATGTAAATGTAAAAAGATATTTAGAAGACTTTATAAAAGTGAAGGCTATTAAAAACTATGAAAGAACTAAAAGATGAAGAAATGTAAAACATGAATTTGTTTTTGTTTTGTATCTGGAAGTAATTTTTAAGCCTTGAAAAAATTTTTTTTAAGCCTTGAAAAAAAATTTTTTTTAAGTTGTTAAAAATTTTTTAAAACTCTTTATTTTTTGTTTTTAAAATTTCTTTGCTTTTTCGTAATCTGAAAAGCTTTTGCTTTAATTTTTAAAGGTCGGTATGCAGCTCTGACGAAAAAAAACTCATATATTCCACAGATGGAAAAATGTAGTAGTTACGGAAATTTGATTTTCTATTGTGAATAGCTCTTTACATAGGAAGAAGATATGCAAACGTAAATAAACAAACCGAAAACCAAGAGTATATATTTGTCGTTATTATGTATTCTTACCTTTTTCATGGCTAAAAGTGCTAAAAAGGTGTAGAAATTGATGAAAAAACTAAAAACATTACATAAAATGCTTTATAAGTTTGCTTTAATACGTTTGGAAATTAGTCTTTTTATTGTGTGTTGAGAAATATATGTGAGACTATTTATTTCGCTCGGAAACCTGTGTTGCCGTGCTTTCGTATTTGTTTAAAAGCAGTGGAAAATGAGTTTTTTTCGTTCGAGGTGCGTACTGCTTCTTAAAAAAAAATTTCCGCGCATAGTTTTTTTTGCACTTTTTTATATGGAGTGTTTGGTCCTTGTTAGAGCTGCATACCGACTTTAAAGCTACATATATTTTCTATCTGTTTTAATTTTTTTAACTTATTTTTTTCTGAATTTTCTTCTCTTTTTATTAATAATTAAATCTCTCTACTTTGTTTTTTTTTTAATTTTCTTACTTTTTTTAAACTTCCTTTTACTTTTTATTTAATTGAAATTTTTTTTAAATTTTTTTCTTCAATTTTATTTTTCTTTTTTTTTAAAGATGTTTCCTTTTATTTTAAATTAAAAAAAGTTATTTAAAAAATTTTGTTTAAGTTTTTTTAAGCATTTTTTTAACTTTATTTAAAAAAATATATATTTTTTTTCATTTAAACTCTTACCTTTTTTAACTTTATTTCATATTAACCGTAGAGAAATATTTTTCCGACTCAGTTTCGTACCAACCTAATATAGAATACGTTCTTACGAGCATATGAATATGCCAAAGTATCATTTAATTATTGCCAATTATATTGTCAGTTTATTCGTGGAAGGTAGATAAATTTGTATGTTTGCTTATGTGTACATGCAAGTATATATATACACATATTCATATATTTTTGTTGCATGTGAGCCAACAAATTTACCCATTATATTTAAGTTACTCGTACACGTACATATGTACATATGTATATATGTATATATATATATATATATATTATATATGTTTACCTATAACTATACCTATACATACATATGCACATAGAGGTCTGCCATTTTTAACGAGCCATCGCTAAATTATTGCCGTTGAGCTTGTGTATAAGTATACATATATCTACCGACTATATTTCATGTGCGCCCTCCTCTCCGGCCATCCCTCCAAACGCCCTTTTTTGCCATTTTTTCCTCATCATACTATTAATTTTGTTCAGTTATTTGTCGCTGAATATTATTTATTTGCTGTTTGCTCGCTTAATTGAATTAGTCGCGAGTGTGAGACCGCGAGACCGCGAGACCGTACCAAATACAACAACGCCATCGTCAGTGCTTTTTCATTAGACAGCCGCACCAGCCAGCAGCTGGTAAGCTCCCCGATGCTTAGCATTCCTCTTGAATGGTCTACAACATTGACATCTCAGGCATTGCAGACAGTCTCAGTCACTGTCGCCATTTACTATGGTAGACTGTCGCAGCGCTGTTTTCTTTCACTGTTTCGTCTTCATAAGAAGATCATTGACTTATAAATTGGCGGTTTTGAGCACAATATTGTCAAAATTTTTATATATGCATTTTTTTGTTTGTTTGCTTGTTTGTTTGCCTTTGTCCGTTGTGTGTAAATTTAGTAATCTGCGTTTGACAGTTTTTAAATAAAGTGTCACTCAAATTTCATGAAAATTCAACAAAATTCTAATTAAATGACAGATTTGCCATGAAGCTATTTGCCATGATTGATTTTGTGTGGTCCTAAGGTTGACAAATTTATACATTTTTTGTTGCATCTGCCTGTGAGAACAATGAGATGCGTCATAGAGATTGCAGTCTCTCGAAAATTGTGAAGGAAAAAATTTGGGTAAACATTTTTTGGGAACGATGGATTTTATTTATCCGAAAGATAACCTTGTGGCATTACATTTTAAATATGATTTTTGGCATATGACCGCCACGGCTGGCGGTGATGTAGTCCAATCTGGACGTCCAATTTTCGATAACTTTTTCCAAGCGTTTGTGGCTTATCCGCATAGACCAATGACTTTACATATCCCCACAGAAAGTAGTCTAGCGGTGTTAAATCACAAGATCTTGGAGGCCAATTTACAGGTCCAAAACGTGAAATTAGGCGGTCACCAAATGTGTCTTTCAATAAATCTATTGTGGCACGAGCTGTGTGACATGTTGCGCCGTCTTGTTGAAACCACATCCCCTGGACATCATGGTTATTCAATTCAGGAATGGAAAAGTTAGTAATCTTGGCTCTATACCGATCACCATTGACTGTAACGTTCTGGCCACCATCGTTTTTGAAAAAGTACGGACCAATGATTCCACCAGCCCATAAAGCGCACCAAACAGTCAGTTTTTCTGGATGTAACGGTGTTTCAACATACACTTGAGGATTACCTTCACTCCAAATGCGGCAGTTTTGTTTGTTGACATAGCCATTCAACCAGAAGTGCGCTTCATCGCTAAACAAAATTCGCTTATGAAAATCGGGAACAACGGTAATCTCGTTTTGGGCCCATTCGACGAATCTACGCCTTACTTGAGTCTATTCATGATGAATTGCCAAACCAAACTGAGAATAAATCACTTGACAGCTGTTAAATCGGTCGCCATCTTGAAAAGTAATGCCAACTTAAAGTTCTATACCTCTATAAAAAAAACCACCTTTATAATAAATTATTAGAGGGCTCCTGATTTTTTTGTTTCAATATAGGAAATAAATTCAGGTTCTTTATCTTCTTGTAAAATCAATTCTACATTCTGTAAAAAGTTAGCGGTTGAGATGCGATAGAATTTATTCCTCACTGTTCTTTAACTGGAATAGAAATCGCTAAAGTGAAGAAAATAATGACAGAAAGAAGTCATTTAAGTTTGGGAGAGATCACTGCAGAGCTTGTCCCATGAATCACGTCAAAGTCGATCAAAAGTTAAAGTGATGATGACATGGAATTCTCGTCAAAAGATCAGACGTGCCGTGTCGGAATTATTTTTTTTCAAAAAAAAAAATATCTGGATTTTGGTTTGTCGGGATAATGGATTGTTATGTAAGTATTGAGATATTTTGATGCAACTTGACTTGCACATTCATTGGATGATAAGTATGAACAATATTGAAGATATATGAAATCGAAACAAGTTCACGACCACCTCCCATATAACCATAATTATGAAAATTATGGTTGGGTGTCAAAAGTATATCACAGAAACCACTCGTCAGTTGGACAGAATTCGATTAAATATAATACTTATGGTTTCGATGATCTAGATTGAACACAAATTGAATTTTAGCGCAATCAGGCAACAGCCACGGTTTTGTCCCATATGACGGACTTTTTACTCTCCGATCCTTGCTTTATTCAATACGAGTATCGCACATTTGAGATATTAATCAACAATCCTTAACAAAACCTGGCAGGTACAATATTTTTAATGGGGACTTAAGTCCTACTAAACTTGGCTGACATAAACCTAACATAAATTGATCTAACTCCCATATAACAGATCTTCTATTTCTAGATCATTTCTGTGGACTTAGGATCAAATATTTATGGAATTTATCGAAAGAACTTGTTTTTACTTGATGGATATGATAGTTATCTGCGAAAATCTGCCAAAACCTACTAACAGTGGTTCATAAACGAGCCTACCTCCCCCTGTTACTAGAACGACAGTATACAAATGCTGAAATCAGATGCCTAGACCCAAGGATTATAGCAAACAGTAGTACTTCTCCACAAAGGCAATAAGAATCAGAGTGATCCATCTTCCTACCACCCAATAATCTTCTTGTAGACCATAGGGAAGATTCTCGAGTGTATAGTTAGTGAAAGGTTTTTGAGGTTCGCAGAAGGACTCTCGTCGCTTTAGATTCGTTTTAGCAAATCTCGATCCGCAGGTGATGTTATTAAAGTTATTGTTGATATAGCTGCAGCAACTATTGAAGGAAAAGGGTGGCGCTTTGTAAAAAAGGGATGCTGTGCTGTAGTTACACTAGATGTAAGAAACTCATATAAACAGCGTGTTGGTGCTGTATATAGGATACTCTTGCCAGTATGAATGCTCCAAATTGTATTATTAAAATTATTGTAGTTACTTTAGTTACTGATCGGAAGAATTTGCTCTTGGCCCGCTCCTTTGGAATTTGATGTCTGATGACATACTGAGGCTATAACTTGCAGATAGAATCAATTTCAAGGGTTTATCTGAAGAAGGACAAAGAATCAATAAAAATGATTATAGATTGAATATCAACAAGGAAACCACATCTGGGGGCACACAGAAAAGAAGCTGTATTAATTAACAGAAGAAAGTCAGTAGAGGTGATTAATCTTAGCGTCGGATCTGACCTAATTACATCTAATCCCAAAATAAAATACCTTAGCGTCATGATTGATACCCGATTACTTTTTAAAGCTTATATAAACTATGATCGTGACAAGTCTCAAAAGTTCATGCTATCCTACCTTGCAAACGCCGCATAACGGCGGAGCTACCCATAGTAAGAGAAAGCTATTGGGTAGAGTAGAAAGTTCTATCCTGTTTTGGCCGATGCTTTGAGCAACAATTCACATAAAAGGAACCAGACAGCTTAATACCGATTAAGCTCGATTAGAATTATTTGCGGATTTCGAACGATGTCGGATGATTTCTGAAAACAACAGAACAGGGCGGAGCGAAAGAAAAGATGTTTCCGCCTGCCCTCTTTCGATTTATGACACTCTTCGTATCGTGAATATGGTCACAAGGTCTTTCCGAACTTGAGCCTAAGCTCATTCATAGAGCAAGGAACTGGAGCCAGGACTTTCCGCTCTCAGTAGAATATAGTAGAGACTAGACCCAGGCAGCTATCTAAGTAGCTTATGTATAATATCTTGTTGTGACTGTATAATGCTAAAATTCAGTAATACGTAAGAGCCAACGTACATACCAACTCCGTGAGGTAATCTTTGTTGGTAGTTCCGCGGGGAGAGTGGTAGTTAGTGGATAAGTATTTACTACGTAGGTGCAGTTTTGAGGTTGCAAGTCGTGCATAATATTATGTCCGTATAGCAGTACTTATGAGGGTTTCCTATTCTCCCATGCTGGTTAGGGGTTCAAGAATTTTCTACCGGTAAAGTATGCCTGTCGTAAGAGGTGACTAAAATCCAATAGCTTCCGCAACAGTCTGGTCTGTCCGAACGACCCAGATTTTATCCATCCAAGGACTGTCACTCCCGCAATAATCTCCGAAAACTAATTGGAGAATATTTTTGCGGTTACTATAACAACACCAACAACAACAACAACAACAACAACAACAACAACAACAATAACACAGAGCTTCCTCTTCACGGATGTCAGCCCGAAAAAATTATATAACTGTACTTTAGTGCTTCCGTGAGAGTCAGATAAGCCACCTGTCGTTTAATATAAATTTTATATTACTTGGTAGGGACATAAATACTGTTGTAACATTAAACACACGTATTTCAATAGAAGAATTGAGCATACTACATAATTCCCATATGTATCGGGAATTCTAAATTGTGTGAGTTTTCAACATGGAATGGTCAAATAATGAAAACCGTATCGCTGTTATAGCGCTTTTTAAGTATGAAATGAAAAAAGGTGATATTTTCAAAACACTCCGTCCGCTCGGCATTAGTCGCATGTTCGTCTACCGGTGCATAAAACTGTTTGAGGAGACTGGGGCTGTTAAAGACCGCCACCGGTCGGGCCGTTCACGCACAGTTCGAACGCCGCAAGCCACCAAAGCTGTCAAATCAATAATTCTGCGAAATCCGCTCCGAAAACAGAAAATCATGGCTCAGGAGATGAATGTTTCGCAAAAGTTCATGAGTCGAATTATTATTATGAAAAAGACTTGGGACTTGGGGCTTTCAAACGCCGTGCCGGATATTTGTTGACTGCAGCTTTGAAAAAAAATAGGGTGGTACAATGCAAACGTCTTTTGGTGAAGTACGCTGATAATTTGCACAGAAAAATCTTGTTTACCGATGAAAAAAATTTACCGTGCAGGAAAAATTTAATAAACCAAATGGTAGGGTGTATGCACGGTCATCTAAGGAAACATCTGAACTGATTCCACGGGTCGAAAAAGGTCATCACCCAGCTTCAGTCATGGTTTGGTGGGGTGTCTCTTATGATGGGGTAACTGACTTGCATTTTTGCGAACAAGGGGTCAAAACATCGGCCAAAATTTACCAAGAAACCGTTTTGGAAGCTGTTGTAAGACCACTTAACCTTGTTCCAAAACCAATCACGGACTTTTCAGCAAGACTCTGCGCCGGCCCATGAAGCTAAAACGACCCAAATCTGGCTCCAAAACAATTTGCCAGCATTCATTTCCTCTAAAGAGTGGCCCGCTGGAAGTCCTGATTTGCACCCGCTGGATAATAAATTGTGGACAGTTATAGAGGACATGGTTTGCCATCCCAACATTGATTCTCTTAAGGCAGCTTTGATTCGTGCTGTGGCCAATTTCCCAATGGAGGAGGTGCGTGCGGCTATTGATGATTGGCCAGTCTGACTTAAGGCGTGCGTGAAGGCCAAATGTTGGCATTTCGAATGAATACTGCTTTTTGTATACAATATATATCAATAAATATGTAAAAAAAAAAATTGGTCCAAAAACATTCATTATTTTTTATTTTATAGCATAAAATGTGTGTAACAGTATTTATGTCCCTACTAAGTAATATCAGCTGAGTATCTAAAGGTTCGGCTTCATTTTCTTTACTTAGGTGCTTAGGTTTCTTTACTTATTTTTAGCTTATTTACTTCTAATTGTCAGTAAATTCAAGGTTCAAAGTAAAAAATCGATTGTTCAGTGATATATAATAGTTTGAGATTTATACAGAATGCAGTTGCAATGCAACAAACCGAAGAACCATCCCCAAATCGGCGACTGCTTAAAACTGTGAAATAAAAATAATAATAAAACTTGGCACATTAACTTTCCAGTTGTCTCACAGTGTATGAAATCAACAGTAAACTGCGAAAATTGTGCCTAAACGCTTGCAGTAATTTTTATGTTTTCTCAACTCGAAACCTCAGTAAATTTATGCACAATAAGAATAATGCTGAAGTAATTAACTTAAGTACTTTACGAGCAATACTAATTCACTTAAATACAGCTCATTAGAGATGCTGGACATAGGGTGACTAAGCACAGAAGAAGAAGGTAATAAAATAAGAGCAATTTTTTCAGAGAAACGTAGTAAAACATAAAACCTGACTTGATTGGCTTGGATCCTACGGAAAAATCGATTACTAACACATAATAAAATTAATTGCTGACTATTTTAGTTCAAGTTCATAAAAATAAGAATTCATAAAAACACACGTCAGAATAATGTAGGCAAACAGATAAGGTAAGATAGTAAGATGAGCCTTGTGCTTGCTGACGGGTGCTGGAGTCAACACTTGAAACAGTGCCCGGCTAAATGTCAACAACAAAGCAGCATAATGAAGAAATATATACTAGGCTATTAATAAAAAGCATAATAAAAGAGAATAGTAAACACATAAGAAAAGATTGCAATAAAAAAACTACGAAAAAAATTCACTTGTGAAAAATGAGTAACGAGTGCGCAAGCTGAGTTATGAAAAGTTGAGAAAAATGCAGCAAATAAATGAAAGCAGTTCAGTGGAACTGAAAATTATTATATCATAGATATGTACGTACATAACTCACAAACAATTGCACATACCAACGTGAAAACAACAAACGTACTAACTCAAATCCAGTGCCTCGTGCACTACATACTTATATGTATATGTTGACTACTCGCCGGCGGACCGTCCGGTGTATGGTGTATGAGGTGTATGAGGTGTATGAGGTGCATGAGGTGTTCATCAAACAACCAACTAACTTCACGTCAATGCGATTAAAATACAATACAAAAAAAAACTTACATCTGTGGGGCGCTCAGCGCGCTTCAAATGCCAACAATAAAAATGAAAATTACATATAATGAGCTCTGTACGTTTGTTTGTTCATCACTTGCTCCACCACCACCAAACTCAGATGCCCCACCATCACCAACAACAGCGGTGTATGTATGAGCATGTGTGCTATTGTATACAGTATAGTAGATGTGTATGTGCGTAGTGCAATTGACTTTATAAACTCTATCTATGCCTGTTGTTGGTTGGCTAATGCGAAGCACTGACGGAGTGTATAAAATAAAATAAAGTGAAATGAGAACCCCTTGTTCGGTTGATGCATGCCGACAGCGTAAAAAAGAATTAGCTAACACCAGCGCAAATGATATTTATTTACATAGACATATTTATACCTATGCACCTATGCATGTGTAGATTGGTAGGTGTATTTTCAATCCCATACTTATTGACAGGTTTGTGAGGAGGTTACCCAGTAAATCATTCTACGTAGCAGGGGATTTTATTAAATGCAAATTTATATAAATATGCTGGGAGCTCTGAGGTGGTAGGAATACTAAAGTCGAAATCTTCCTTCTTCATCAACAATAGCGAGTTAGTCGTTTTTTCTATTCAGAGATTTTCAACAAATACACTAAATGATCTTTCCAACGTAGTGGAGATTTTATTCTTCTCCGGCTTTCACCAATTCGCACTTCCGTTAGTACAATAGCTCTCGATAGTTTTCTATATATACTCTTCGACATGAAAGCACTCCATAATCCCGACTTTCAAAATTCAGGCAGAACATAATCCAGACAATTTTAAAAAAGTCCCACAAAAACACAATCCCGATACTACATAAAACAGACATAACGAAATCCCGACCAGACAAAATACAGATAATACATCGTGGAGTATACCTGCTCTGGATTTCGTCCGGTCTGGACTATGTGTATCGGGATTTTTCATATATGGGTTTTTAATTTTGGGATTTCATTATAAACACACGCGACATCTTTTCATTTGACAGGTCAAGATAACAAGCGGCAGAAACAAAGAAGTAACGAACCATTCGAGGACACTCAAGATCCCTAAAGTGCACAACTTTTCACAATGAACATAGGTGCATTTTACCGCACGTTACTTGCTGAAAGTTTTGAATTCAGGATCCCATTAAAGTAGAATTGGTGTGTCACTAAAGTGGAAATATACATAAATAATTTGCAGTGTGTAGGTATGAAAACTCTTGGTCTATATAACTCTGTGGTTGTTGTTGAAACCGCAGAAAAATTTCTGGGAATATTGCGGGAGTGACAGCCCTTGGCCGGATAAAAATCCGGGTCGTTCTGGTATAAAAACCCGACTGTCGTGGGAACTATTGGATTTCAGTCGCCTCTTAAGATAGGCATGCCTTACCGTAGGTAAATTCTTGAATCCCTAACCTGCGGTTGAAGTCTATATAACTCTAATTCGGGATGCCTCCTTACTGCAGTCTTTTCCAGTTCGAGATTTTCACAATTAGGGAGACTGCGAAAGAGAACGAAAGAGAGGATATCTTGATATTCCGTCAGAGCTAAACCTCTATGGGATTCCTAGGCTTAGTCATAGAGGGAAACTGCAAGGAAAACGCACAAAGTCGCACAAAGTACGACCAAGCAAATTATTTCAGATAGGGCCGTCATGGGTAAGATAATATAGCTCTAGCGGTTGAAAATATATTCAAACTTAGTCGAGATTTAACCAAAAGTAGCCGTATTAGATAAATTCTCGGAGAAGGGAAGAAAGTTTGTGAAGTTAAAGGGATGTTGGCAGGCTCCTTTCTGATAGAACAGTACGTAGAAAAGCTGGGTGTATTTTCAGGAAATGAAGAGGAGAGTTTTTATCTACTAAGCGGCTTCCCAGCAATAAGTATAAACAGATTTCGAAACCTATGTGTCGGGTTTCTAGGTGGCCTGGGCGAGAACACTATATAATCCAAGTGGATGGAAAAGGAGCTATCTAAGCTTTGGAAGAAGGAGAAAGAGGATACTTATTAGCTAGAAAAGATATTTATCATATCATTACCCATGACATTTATTCATCCAGCCACATGATTTTTGAATGGGCTCCGGATATGTTGTCGGATATGAGGCCTATACGAATAAATAGGGGTGAGGTTTGCAAAACGAATTTTTTGGGTGGTTTTGCCAGTCAAATTTACATTATATAAGAATTTGGCGTGTTTTTGCCAGGAGAGAGGCTGCATGTTGTCGGCCTGTGACATAATTGTTGAGATAATTGACCAGACAACCATTTCAATTCCACTTGCTCTAGATTAGACAAGAAAACGAAGAAAAAAGGTGTGGAAGTTAAAGAGAACAAGGCAAAATGTTCGTGAAATATCTGTCGTGTCAATAGTGACAGTCACGATTCCGAAGTATTGTTTTCAATTTAGTCTTTGAACTAAGCTCAACCCGACCTTCAAAGAAAGAAAAGTTTTGACAAAGTATGATGAACTAGCACGTTGATTGAATAACTTAGCCAAATAGATTTGCGCATACTAAAGAGCACTCGCTGATCCTAATAAAAGGAAAGGAGAGACCTCACTCTGTTAGAGAAATTAATAAAAGAATGAATTTACTTGGTGTAAACATTGAAGAATTGTAGAGAATTGTGGAAACGATTAGAGTAGAGATTAAGATAGATTAAAATTAGTTAAATACAATACTGCTTGAAAGCTTCAAAAATATTAAATACTGAATAATAATAAATAAAATAAATAAAGTCTTAGGCCTTTTTCGATCCTACCTTTGATAGCTTGAAATCTAAATATAAGATTCTGCGTGTTCGAGGCGTAAAACAATACATTATCTAGCGAGTCTTTGATTTTTTATTAATTATTTTATATTAATACATTAAAAATCATTGAAGCCAATGCATTTGGCTAACTGGTATGCACATTATTATCACACTTTTATATTGTAGTTACAACGTGTGAAAGATATATTTCAGATGCTTAAGTATCTGCAACTCTCATTTGTCACACTACAATTTTAGCTTTTGCTGCATAAGCGCAACTTAATTACAGCAAATAAATAGCAGAAAAAATATAACAATAAAAAATTTAAAAAAAACTCGAAAATTTTTTTGTTTCATACCAAAAGAGCAAAGAAAGCAAGACAAAAGCGCACGTTTGTTTTGTAAGCTCTTTTGTTTGCTTACGACAGCAAAAAACTTTGCTACTGCAAATGACTGAGGGAATTAATTACATGCTAACTGCCTGAAATTTTCATGCAAACATACCTACAAAAACACATATAAATTTGCACATGAATATATTTATGTCTATTTTTAAAAATACCTTAAGGCGTTATATTTACATTTATAAACACAAACATACATATTTTATACTAATTTTATAAAGCCTAAAGTTTTTGTTTAAGTCACAATACACACATTTATTAAAAAGTAATAAAATAAAATAAAAAAATGTTTGAAGTATTAAAAATAACCTTTTATACTGTCACATTTCTTGTAAGTTGCATATTTATGAGCATATTTATGAGCACATATAAATTAATATGTATATTATTCATGCAAATATATGTATATACATACATATTTGTTTGCTTCTTGCGGTTGTGGTTGGCACGGGTGCACTACGTACTTATATAATATATTTGTATATATTTAAAACTGCACACGTAATAGAGCTAGTCGTGGTTACGTTCATTTAATGAAAATCTTCTGTCACTACATTACGTCTCTGACCTTCCACATAGCAACGAGCGGTTCCGTCAAAGCACGGTGGTATTTTAATGGCAAAAAATTATTCAATCGAATTTTAGATGAAGACGAACTTAAATAAATACATATATGAAGTGATATGAGCGAAGGGAAAAATTTAAATAACATAATATAATGCAAAATAAAACAAAATTAAACAAAATAAAATGGAAAAAAAAAATTAGAATAAACCGAAATAAGAAATAATAATATTAATATAAAAATCAAATAAAATAAAATAAAATAAAACAAAACAAAATTAAACAAAAAATAATAACCAAAAAAAAATATTAATTAAATAAAAATAAAAAAAAAAAATTAAAAAATTAAAGAATTAAAAATAAAAACTAAATAAAAAAAATAATTTGATTAAATATAAAATACAGATTAAATAAAAAAGAATAAACTAAAATAAAATAAAATAAAATAAATAAAAACAAATAAAAACAAAATAAAATAAAATAAAATGAAACGCAACAAAAAATAAAATAAAGCAAAATAAAACAAAACAAAATACACTAAAATAAGATAAAAGAAAACGAAAAAAATAAAACAAAATTTAAAATAAATAAAATATAATAAATAAAAATAAATAAAAATGGAATAAAATAAAATAAAATAAAAATGAAATGAAACAAAAAATAAAATAAAGGACAACAAAATACACTAAAATAAAATAAAAGAAAACGAAAAAATAAAACAAAAAAGCTGAAATAAAATAAATTAAAATAAAATAAAATAATATAAAATAAAATTATAAATAAAATAAAATAGACAAAAATTAAATTAAATATAATAAAGTAAAACAAAATACATAAAATAAAATAAAATAAATGGAATGAATTAGGGCCAAATAAAAAATAATTAAGCAAAAAGAAAAGAAAAGAAAATAAATAAAAACAAAATAAAATAAAATGAAATGAAAGAAAAAAATAAAATAAAGCAAAATAAAACAAAATAAAATAAAAATTAATAATAATAAACTAAAGAACATTAAATAATAATCGATAAAACAAACTAAAATCAAGGAAAATAAAATAATTAAAATCTAAAAAAAACTAAAGTAAAATAAGACATAAAAAATTAAATTAAACACTTAAATTAACAATTAAAACGAAGTCAAAATTAAAAAAATAAATAAAAAATTTTAATTAAATTATATTAAATAAAACTGTTATTTAAAATTATAAAAAAATTTTATCAAACTAAATGAAATAAATTAAATTGAAAAAAGTTAAAATTTAAATTAAATTAAATTTAAAAAATAAATAAAATAAATTAAAACAAATCAAAATAAGCTAAAATAAAATAAGTTAACGGGAGATGATATCTAGAGATCGTAAAATTCAGGCATTTTCAATATTTGTTTTAAGGTGATAATCACAACAACAAGATTTCAACTTTGTAGATATATTTTACAACTTATATACAAAATACAAAAACATTTCGATAACTAAAAAATAATAATTTTAAATATTTTAAAATTGGATCTGTAGTTGATCTGCTGAAATTATTGGATGTGGGTGGCGCAGATGTTTTGGGTCTTGTATTTATGTGTAACACAAAAACCAAGAAGATTATTAGTTTGTACAAGTGTATATCCCGTACCAAGATTTAGAAAAAAAATATTTTTTTTTAAATTGTGAATTTTTCAATTTCGATAACCAAAACAGACTTATTTTTTGTCAGTTTTCGAGCGAAAAAAGTTAGAAGTTATCAAGATAAGAAAATTCTTATGCTACAGGACATAGCTCCTAGTGTACTGAATTCATAGATCATTCGAATAAATGCTTTTTTTACCTGCGCCGTGCAGAAAAAAACTGTTCTGAGAAAAACTTGTTTAAAGTTTGAAGTGTATGAGGTGGCGTGGTCGGCCGCTACCTGCTCAAAGACCTGTATAACCGAAAATACTGTACATATCATTATAAAATTTTTACAGTATATCCTTAAAAAACTATATTTTCGAAATGTTCGACAAAAAAAAAATCGATTTTCCGAAAATTCTAGACTACTATCTCCCCTTAAGTATATTAAAATAAGTTAAGTATATTAAAATAAAATAAAATCGATTATAATAGAATAAAGCAAAATTACAAATAACTAGGAAAAAATAAAATTACAAAATATAACTTAAATACAATAAAATTTAAATATAAATTAAATTAAATTAAATTAAAATGTAAATTAAAAAACTTTTATATTTAAATAATAATAAAAAATTAAATAAAATTAAGTAAAAAATTTAAGAATTTAAACGAAATTGTATTAAAAAACTAAAAAAACTTAAGCAAAATACAGTAAATTAAATTAAATATGTAACTGAAATGATATCAGGCCGAATAAAAAAAATTAAAACTTAATTCTATTAAAATGTATTAAATGAAATTAAAATGAAATAAAATCGAAAAATTAAATAAAATAAAATAAGGTGAACTAAAATAGAATAAATTAAAAAAATAAAAAAAAAATATTTAAAAAAAATGATAAGATGAAATAAAATAAATTTAAAAAAAAGTAGAATAATAAAAAATAAGAATAGAATAAAGAAATTAAAAAAATAAATAAATCATATAAAATGAAGTAAGAAAAATAAAATCAAATAAAATGTAAAAAAATAATATGAAACAAACTAATATAAATTAAATTAAGTATGTAAATGAAATGATATGAGGCCGAATGAAAAAAATTAAAACTTAATTCTATTAAAATATATTAAATGAAATTAAAATGAAATAAAACTGAAATATTAAATAAAATAAAATAAAGTGAAATAAAATAGAATAAATTTAAAAAATTTTAAATAAAAATAATTTAAAAAAATTAATAAGATAAAATAAAGAAAGCAAAAGAAAAATAAGTAAAATGTAATATAATAAAAAAATATAATATAGTAAAATGCAACCAAAAAAAATTAAACAGTTATTATACAAAATCAATTGAAATTAAAAAACTTAAAATAATGAAATTAATCAATATAAAATTAATAAGAAATAAAATAAATTAAAATGATATATGCTAAAATAAATAAAATAAAATAAATTTAAACGATATAAATTAATATAATTTAAAATAAACTGAAAATAAAACAAACTCAATTGAAAGAATTTTTTTTAAATAAAAAATATAAAAAGAAAAACATAAGAAAATAAATATTAAGAATAGTCAAAGAAACCATACCACCGTCCGCCGGCACCTCTCTGAGCTAGAAAAGGTTCCTCCGCTTTATTATTATTGTTTAGTGACTTCGAATGTATTCTTAACATACATATAAATAGAAATATGTACAGACATATATGTACATTTATAAAACCGTACGTTTTTTGTATTCCCTATATGCGTGTGCGCTTTTGACATTCCAAACTGGTGTTTGGTATTTAGCAGCCAACAAGAATGTCTGGCATGCAAACTGGATTTGCCAACATATTTGCACAAAGGCTATGAAGCTCACACTACCAATAAATAAATAAAAAACAATGAGATACTACAATAAACATACATACATACATATGTGCGAACATATGTATATAGATATACATGGATATATTTTTGCCACTTCTCTGCACAAAAGCAGCAATACACTTATTACACTAAGCGGCAATATTCTACTTGTTAGTATTACTGTTATTGTTGTTGTTGTTGTTGTTCTTGTAGTTTGTACTTTGTGCAATTTTCTAGCGTTCTTATGCCGCAACAAAAGTGAGAACATAAATTGTTAAAGCTTTTTCGTTCCACCAACTACCTCCCCTACACCGTCCCCTTTGCGTTTGTACCACACAGCACCGTAAAAGCAGTGGACCTACCAATGTAGATGCAATGCATATGTGCACATATGTATATGCGTGTATGTATGTATGCATCTTCAATGTATATCTATAAGTGTTTGTACGCCAATGTTTATGTTTGCTTATACTGGGTGCATCACTTGTGTTGCTATTGTTGTTATAACCATTGTGGTTGTTGTTGTTGTTGCTGTTGTTGGTGAATCATTGGTGCGGTTTCGCGTTTGGGTTCAATGCACAGCATTGATTGTTGCAACTAATTGTTGTTATATTGCAAATGCCATGGCAGAAGTGGAAGTATCTACTCGTTAAGTACTGTAAACTTATGAAGCTTCCAATGTTTTCCTTCAATTTTATTTTTTTATACCACGGCTATCTTATTTACGGGAGGCACAATCACTTTATTCAGCTAACGGTTGTTTTGTAGCAACTTTAAAATAATGAAAATGCTTGAATTAATGCCTAGAGATATATCGGGAAAAAAATTGCAGGATTCAAACTCTGTCAATAGCTGCTTTTCTTTTTGTTTTCACGGCTGGTTATAGACGAGGTCTGAAATTCTAGGAAAGCAGAGCTCCAGAGTTATAACTTACATGTCAAAAGTACAAATGGAGTTGTTGGTTCTCACAGTTGAGGGTCGAACACGTAAAGAAGTACTTTATATCTTGTTCAAACGAGAGATTTAACCCTTGAAATCTAGCCCTTGCGGGTTAGGGGTTCAAAGTCTATCCGCGGTAAGGTATGGTTGTTGTAAGAGGCAACTAAACTCTAATAGTTTTAACGAGAGTTACACTTTTTTGCTGGAACAACTTGCTTTTTATCGCGTCAAGGACTTTTACTCCCGCATTATTCCCCCACAAATCAATTCGAGGAACATTTTTGCGCTTACAACCCATGAATTCCCAGATCTTGGCACGCACTGCTATACTTTCAGTTACAGATAAAATCCTTATAAACAAGTTACGTAATTCACAAAGTAGCCTCAGCCCTTTATATGCAATGAACCTTGTTTTCGGCTCCCAGAGCATCATTAATATAAAGAGAGGGAACATGTGAAGATATTAGAACTTCTCTTGCTTACAACGCCGTTGTTGTTCAGTAGTTAAATACTATCTTTTGGAATACGAATATTCAACTTTGTTCCACGTTAACTTTCGAGAAAGTTTCTAACAGCAACAATAGAAGCAGACGGATGGCAACAAGGACTCACTTGGCAGGAAATGCCCTGAATTTCTATAAGAATAATAATCTAGAAGAAGTAGATCTACTTCTTCAGTAGCCTTTTCTTGACGGATCATGCGTGAGTCGTGTCAAGCTGTCATTTTATTTTTGTTCAGTATTTTTTGGTATTCCACCATGAAAGACTTACGTCTGAACAACGTTTACAAATCATTCAACTTTATTACGAAAATTCACGCTTCGCTTAACTTATGGGTAACGTAATCGGCCTACTGAGTATACTATTCGCAATATCATAACCCATCTTGAGACCCAGCATTCATTATTCAATATCCGACCGAAAATTTGACTTAACGGATGGACCTTCGGAGACTTAGCAGCGGGCAACATTTGAAAGAGATAATCTTCAAACAATAAATGTCAAAGAAAGTTTTTTCGAATGATAATAAACATTCCCCAATAAATTTGAATTTTCTATGTTTTTCCTTCCTTAAAAAAGTAGGGAGCCTCGTAATGGATCATCCTTATATATACATATGGGTCCTTGTAACCGATGAAGCGGCTTTCGGCAGAGCTCCAATTTGTGAATTTGCGTCTTGATGTTTTTGCTATCAAATCTATGTTCCCACAGTCTATTCTAACCCACATCCGAACGGCCAGTGGATTTCGTGAGGATCTTTTATTTCATGTCAGAAATGCAGTCGGAGGACTTGATATTCCTGTTGAGGGGCTACCACAGTTAGAAAAACAATTTTGTTTTTTATAATTTTTGATATTGCTCGAAGCTGGTCTCGAATCCTGGTATTCCGATTGGTAGTACGCAATGTTAACAACTCGGCTATTGCGGCCGCTATGTTTCTACGAGAAACACTCTAGATTGTTAGCGGGTCTGTTAACAAATAAGGTCTGGTACAGTGCCAAAAATGCAGGAGAAGCAAGGAATGTATAGAAACATTAGAGTACGTAATTTGTGTCGGCAGACAGCGGATGATCTCAATTGGGGAGGGCAAATTTTAGGATATTTAAATGTATAAAGGTAGGGTAGCAGCATTAGGCAAGTGGTTAGTGGTCTTCTTTAAGCTAGTATATAAATTTTGTCACATGATTGTAGAGTATCTTTTAAGAACATCGCCTTAGTGATCAGTTCTAACCATTGTAATCTAAGTTCTTCAATAAGTATTAACCTTGGTGGAACTGGATTGATCTTCAGCTCAAACACATAAAAAAGTCTCTTGCAAATGAAAATTTAGTTGATATTTCGCCAAGATATGCTCCTTATCAACCACTTTCTTGTATAACTGAAACACCAACTGAAATCAGCGCTACCTTACAGCATTTTTTATCTGCTTTCCACACTTTGCTATTTTATGTTTATTTTTATTTCTTTTGTGAACAAAAAAAAAGAGAAAAAAATAACTGTTGATGAGATCAATGACTTCATCCGGCACTTTCTCAATTACTTTACGAGAGATAATCAGTTCATCACAGACCGAAGATGAAAAGGTTTTGCTATTGCATGAAGCTGGATTTTTGTATATTTTTTTGTTGTATTTTTCTCAATGTGGTCAGTGTGAAATGCTCTTTTTTAATAGCTTTTCTTAATTAAAAATTAAATTACGTTAAATACCTTAACTGGTATGTGTGAAATCTTATTTTATAACCGAACTTAAAGTTTAAGAATGCAATAAAACCAATTAAAATAAATAAAATTTTATTTATAAGCGTAAATAAAAATTCAATTTTCAAACTATTATTTTATATTCCTATCACTAAAGATGTATTGAAGAGAGGGTAAATTCATTAATTTGATGGAACTGCAAAAACGTCGCTACCAGAAATGCTATTTTGTAGAAATTCTGGAAAAAAAGAAAATTTAGAAGTAAAGCTCTCATATCAAAAACTTTTTGTTGGATTGAATTTATGAATTTTTTTACTGTCATAACAAATTTTGAACCAGACTTGTAACATAATTTCATGCTCAGAAAAAGGTGGCCTTATTAATTTGATGTGATGATTCAGGCACCCGATTTTTTTCATTCTAAGTCTAAGTCTACAAATTCAATACCGGATCTATGCGAATTAATATTCTTCACATTTTTTAAATATGCACATGTACGTATAAAGGGTGATCCACTTCGAGGCTCCCTACTTAAAAAAATTAACACAAATTTCACATTTAATGGGGAATGTTTATTATCATTCAAAAGAACTTTCTTTGGCATTTATTTTTTGAAGATAATCTCTTTCAAATGTTGGCCGCGGCTACGTCTCAGATGCTCCACAAGTTGAGTCCAATTTTCGATGACTTGTGCGAACATTTCGACTCGTAACTGGCGAATGATACACGTGACGTTTTGCTCCAAGGCCTGAGCCGAAGCAGGATTGTCCGCATAGACTTTAGACTTTACATATCCTCACAGGTCTAACGGTGTGATATCACCTGATCTTGCTGGCCAATCAACCGGCCCAAAACGTGAAATTATCTGCTCACCGAAGTGTTCTCGTAATAAATCCATTGACTGATACGATGTGTGGGAAGTGGCGCCGTCCTGTTGAAGCCAAATGTCGCGGAGATCACGATCTTCAATTACAGGCTTAAAATAGGCGGTTATCATGGCACGGTTACGTTCTCATCGGCATAATTTTTGAAGAAATATGGACCGGTGGTTCCACCGGCCCACAAACCACACCAAACCGTTGTTTTTTTCTGGATAAAATGGCAGCTCTTGAATCCGTTCAGGTTGCCCTTCGTACCAAATGCGGCAATTTTGCTTGTTTACGTACCCATTGAGCAAGAAATGGACATCATCGCTGAAAAAAATTTGGCTCGAAAACTTTTCAAGAGCCCGCTCTTTGGGAAGGTCGACCGCCTTCAGTTCTTGGACAAGCTGTTTTTTGTACGCTTTCAATTTAAGATCTCGACGTAAAATGCGCCAAGTCGTTCCATACGTCAGTCCGAGTTGCTGCGAACGGCGCCTAATCGACTCTCCACGGTCTTCGTGTATACTCTCAGCTACGGCCGCTATATTTTCTTCACTGCGTGCTGGACATTGTCTATGCTGTCGAATATTACCCAATAATGAATGCTGGGTCTCAGGATGGGTGATGGTGTTGAGAATAGTACACTCAGTAGACCGATCACGTTGACCGTTGAGCGAAGCGCGCGAAACACATTATTTACAGAAAAAGAATTTTCGTAATAAAGTTGAATGATTTGTAAACGTTGTTCAGATGTAGGTCTTTCCATGATGAAATGCCAAACAATACTGAACAAAAATAATATGATAGCTTGACGCGACTCACGCGTGATCTGTAAAAAAAAAAGCTATAGAAAAAAGTAGATCTACTTGGATCACCCTTTATACTTAAATTTTATATTCTTCATATATTTAGCGGCTGAGCTGAAGCATTTCAAATTTCTTGTTAACTCTTTAACACATGTCAGGCCATCAATTATTTTTGCAGATTCTACTTCTGACAAGTATCCTTCATATTTGTGCTTGCCATTTAAGCAATTAATTTCAGCTTTTGTTTTCTTTACAATCTATTCAAATATTTAAATATTTTCAGTTTATTTAATTTTACGCACATGTGTGAGTACCGATTGATCTATTGTAGTTTTTTGTTTCGAAAAATTTATGGCTATTATCGTAAGACTGCCTTAGGGAAGCAGGAAAAATAGTTATTCAAATAGTATTTCAGTAATGACTTTTTGTAGAAGAAATTTTTTTAAAAACTAACTTTTTCGAAGCGAATCTTGTGTATACAGTTGTTTGTATTTGAAGAATTTATTTTCGCATAAAAAATTTAAAACTTTGACACGTGCTCACTTCATTCATTCGTTTTAAATATATTTGTTGTACCAATAAATGTTGTTTTCATGGCACACTAATAATAATACACATACATATGTACATAAATACATAAAAGTATACTTAACATACGTACGTATTTGTTGGATTGAATGAACATATAAACTTTAAAACTCGTATCATTTCTTAATAGTTTAATATCGCTTGAAAATTATGCAAGATATTTTATGAAACCGGTGTATGTTAGCTCTAATCATATAAAGGTGTTAATGATTAAGACTTTCAATGGAGAACTATTGTATGGACATACAGTGACTGACAGAAGTATTTTGCATTTAAAGGCGATTAAGGGTAAAATCCAACAGACCGGTGGCCGAAAACCAGATATTCGAGACCGATCGCGGAAGGTCGCGGTTACACTTGCCCCTTACACTAAGCAGCTAAATATTTGCTCATCAGCTGCTGTACAGTAATTTGCGATTAAGAAACGTTGAGAATAAAGAGATTTATAAGTTTAAAACTCTCAGTAAATATTTATTTATACAAAAAAGTGAGTCAGATGAATCAAAGCTGGCGTGATGAGAATTAATATCGTTATACAAACATCTTAATGGATCGTACATTTCAAAATTTGTTTTGCATAAAGACAAGGAAAGCGGCCTAAAGTATCTAGATTATCTTAAAGGGACACTAAAGTTATTCTCGCTAAGTAGGCATGGACTATTGACATTACCTCTTATCAGTTTAGTTAAAAATAAAACTCCAAGCACCGCTCGTCGACAATGGAGTGAAGGCAAATTAATAAGTCCTAATCGGCTTTTATGAGGAGGGAGATTTTTATTAGCATCCCAATGTAAGTTCCTTAACGCGAATAATAGAAATTGTTTTTGTACAGATTCCATTTTATCACTATGCAATTGATAATGTGGATTTCATACAACGGAACCCTATTCCAAAAGGGGCCTAGCTAGTGAAGTGTAGAGTAATTTGGTAATATATGGGCTATTAAACTACTTGGCCCACCGTTTAATGAAAGCTAGGACTCCTTTAGCCTTATTAGCACAGGAATTTATATGATTTCTAAAATCTAGCTTAGGGTCCATTGTGACACCCAGGTCAATGAAGTCAGTAACTTGTTTAACATTGTGATTTTGAATCATATCGGCAAAGGATTGTAAATATTTTATAAAGAAGGAAGAAAATTACTCTTTGCTTTCTACCTGCCAAATATGATAAAATCCATTTGAGTAAGGATGGTGGAAACCCAAACATATCGAGTTTATAGTGACGTATTGAGTGTAAAACTTTGGCAAATGCTTTGCTAAAATCAGTATAAATAACATCGGTTTGATAACAATTCTTAAAATCATTACTGAAAAAAGACCAATATTGGAGTACGGTTCTATTGAGTGGAACCCTAATTATAAAGTTTTTTCTAATAAAATTTAGTCCTTCCAAAAACAGTTTTTGTTGCTCGCTTTGCGTGAGTTGCAATGGAATTCCCGCAAATCTACCCACACTTTCAAGCCTTAGAGAAATAATAGGAATATTTCTTTTTAGTCACGCTTCTAAGTGGATTAATTTGCAGTTCATTTCTCTTGGGTGAAGTTAATTCTAATGTACCCACCCGATTATGACAACAGTTTAGTCTTCTATTTTTAATATCATGTCAAACAAATTTTGAACTATAAGAACCATTTCACCGTTTATGTCAATATTTCAATTGTTATTCCAGCACATTCGATGTGACAGACTCGCTTTTCGTAACTAAAAATACAATACTAACTTCTCTTAACAAGTAACTCAATAAATTTCTATGGTAGTATAAATAATCTTATATTATATATGAATTTTTTTTCTGTAGCTGAGCAGTTTTAAATCTCAACGCTTAACAAACACTTGTTTTCATGACTCGGCAAATTCCGGTCGTCGTTGATTTGAAAATGAGGGGAATTTCCAAATAAATACTTCTTATGTGGCGTCTTTCTTACTATGAAACTTTACGGAGCTTAATTGGGAAGTTTTAAACCATCTGGCAACCATTTCTTTCGGTCTCTGCAAAACTCTCATGGTCAAGTTCTTCGCTGATAAACTGCAGAAGTTTTACACTGATTGAATTATGAAACTTCCCAAAAATGGCCAAAGATCGTAGATAACACGTCAAAAATTATTTCATAAATTAAATTAAACTTTTTATTTGTCAATTATCGTTCCAGGTTAACTGTAATTTCCTTCTAAAATGTAAAAAATTTTCATTAAAAGTTGATAAAAATATTAAATTCCCGATGTAGACATGACAAAGCGTAAAAGAGTCGTAATTCATAACTCCGAAAAATAATTTGCTATTGACTGAATCTCATATAAAAACGCAATTTAGACGCCATTTTATATTTCTTATGGTAACAATTATTTTAGAAAACAGTATTGAAAGGGTTTAGAAAAGCTTTTATGAGCTTTAGAAAAATTTCGCTGTTTTTTTTCATCCTAAAAGTAAAATATCTTTCAAATCATTTTCACTCGTAATTTTGTGCTAATCGGTGTAGAAAGATACAAATAATGATTTCCTGGAACATACATTTTCTTAAAAATAGACAAATGAATATGTGTTCTACAAATACTAATTTATCAACGACTTGGGTTGGTATTTAGTGCTTTCAATTATCTAGTAGTAGATTTATAACAGTAGAATTAGCATTTTTAAATGACCTTGTCTTATAGCCTTGACAGACGACAGCGTTAAAAGATTAAATGCATAAAGCAGCATTAATTCAGGAGTTACTGCAGCCAATTCCGTTGCTAGCTCCAAACATAACTCTCACAAATATAAAAATTTTGTGGCATATCCGCTGGCAACACTGTTGAAAATTGAGAGATATATTCTTTTGTGAATGAAAAATGAAAAATACTGACAAACTTTCAAAACAAATTACTCGCAGAACTGACATTGATGGATATGCCGATATACCAAAGAAGGAGAAAAATATGACGAAGAAATACAGGTGAGTTTTTACAATTATTATAAAATAACTGCATTTCTACATTTTACGTATTTTCAGAGAGTAGGAAAGCATAATAAATCTATCTCATCCGATTGGAGACACTATTCGGCAATACACCGCATCATACCAAACAGCTGTTTCTGTTACCTTCGTTATATAGAATAACCAAAAAGCAGTAAACCAAACAAGTTTTTGACGAAAACTAGCTTCCAAATAATAGGCAAAATATTGTTTCGAGTCACTGTATATTAAGAACATATATATTAAAGAAAAAATATACAACCCTGCAAAATTTAGAACAAAAAAGACAAACGACCTTTGACTTTAGAGAACACGTGTAGTTATGATATGGAAATTTGCAAATGAGAAATTTTAAAAAATTTTCAACAAAAAAAAATTAAAAATGTGATATTAAAGTTATTAAAAAATTAACGGAGCATTCCAAATGTAACTAAAATTTTTAAATAAATTTAAATCCTGAATAAAAGGGTTAATAAAAAAATCGACAATAAGGATTGTGCTTTCAAGGTGATATAAATTAAAATTAAATAGTTAAAGATTAATTTAATTTAAAAAAAGTTACAAAATCTGAAATAAATTATATTCCAGGAAACAAGACTGAAATAAAATAAGGTTAAATAAAATAAAGGGTGATCCAAGTAGATACACTTTTTTCAATAGCCTTTTTTGACAGATCACTAGAGAAGCCGTAATGTTATTTTTGTTCAGTATTATTGGGAATTTCAGCACGGAAAGACTTACGCCTGAACTATGTTTACAAATAATTCAACTTTATTACGAAAATCTTTATCTGTAAAGAATGTGTTTGTGTGTGAGAGTGTACACGAAAACCATGGAGAGTCGATTCGGTGCCGTTCCCAGTAATTCGGACTGACGTATGGTACGACTTGGCGGATTTTTCGTTCAGCTCTTAAATTAAAAGCTTAATAATACAGCTTGTGCAAGATCTGAAGTCGCTCGAACTTCCAAAGCGACATCGCTTCGCTCTTTTGTCTCTTGTAAAGTTCCAAGAAGATCCGACGTTTGGGAAACAAATTTTGTTCAGCGATGACGGTAATTTCTGGCTCAATGGTTATGAAAGCAAGAAAAGGTGCTGCTTTTCGGACGAAGAGTAACCTGACGGGTTTCAAGAGCTGCCATTTCTTCCAGAAAGAGCAACGGTGTGGTGTGGTTTGAGGACCGGTGGAATCATCGGTCCATATTTCTACAAAAATGATGCCGGTGTGAACGTAAACGTCAAAGGCGGCCGTTATCGCGCCTTGGTAACTGACTATTTAATGCCTGAAATTGAAGCTCGTGATCTCCGCAACATTATCCGAAATGGATCACCCTTTATAACGTTAGAAGTGTTTGCCTATTGACCAGCGATATTTTGGTGAGAAAAAAGGTAGCCAAATGTGTCGCTTTCTAAAAAGTCAGAAAATGCCTATGTTGTATTTACATATATACTTGCACACATACATATAAATGTGTAAGTGTAAGTTAATGAAATGCTATGAAATTTGGAAGAATTCAAAACCAACAAATTAAAAAGGCAACACCGCATGCACATAAAAATATGCACTGAAAGCTAAAAAACCAACTTCGAAAAAACTCAAAAATTAAAAAATAAAACGAAAAAATAAATAAAAAAGCATTTGATTAGAATAACAATGCGACAGAATTTCAACTAATTATTTATGCTGCGTTAGCACTGCAGGTTGCTGCATAGAACTTGACTCCACTGCGGCGATGTTGTCATTTTCGGATTATGCATGCATGTACACATGTACATATGTATGTGTGTTTTTCTCTACTCTTTGAATTTATGTAAATTTTTCTGTTTTTTTTTTTTTTTGAGTTGCATATGTGACTTATATGCATAACATATCATACACACATACTCACATACATATATAATAGACTTTGCCGGCACATGAAACATTTCTATGTACGAGTAAATAGAAAGCTATGCCTCCACAATGATATGTATATATGTACATAGGAAATTTCTATTTATAAAATGAGTGCTATGCTGTACAAAATATATTTATGTGGCATGACAGACCCCAAAATCCATAATATGTAGTAAAACCGAAAAATAAATAAGTTACAAAACAAATGTTTGTACATATATGTATGTATGTGTAGAACTGAAACTACACTTTTATGTACTAATCACTCATTTATATACATGTAAACTTATATATATATATTTATATATACAAATATACTTATATTTACTATTTAGTGCAACTGACATACCCTATTACATTCCAATGCGGCGGCGCTATGCTCCTCACGTTGACGAAAGCAATGGCTGCATTTGCTTTTGTTGAAGATATTTGGTGAAAATTTACGACAATCCGAGGTGCGTGTTGTCGACATTTTTTAGCGTTGTTGTTATTGTTGTTGTATATATGAACTGTTGCTATTTTTATTGTTGCTAGTTTGCTTGTTGTTGTCGTTTCAGTTGAGTTGATTTTGATTTTAAAACATATAGTACATATGTATTCATATATATATATATATGCTTCAGATGGTTGTAATTATTTGGATGTTGTTTATTACATCAATTTTTTGCAATTTTTACTATATGTTGTTGTAATGGTGTTTACTTGTTTTGTAGTAATCTGCAATTGTTGTTAGTTCATTTTGTAGCTATTGTTGTGGCTGTTTGGTGCTAAGATAAAATATTTATGTATTTTAATAAAAAATTTTAATTTTTTTTGCTTTGTTTTTTCAGTTGTAAATTTTCGTTGTGAGCTGCTGCTGCTGACAGATTTAAAGTTCTTTTCCATTTGAGTTTTGTTTATGAATTCTTTTATTTTATTTTATTTATGCACTTTAAGTTTTTTATTTGGTTCATCTTTATTATGCTTCCCTTATCTCAGTTCAAATTTATTTAATTTATTTAGTTTTATTTTATTTCTTTTAAATCTCCTCGAAATCATGAATCATGAAATTTTTATTTGCTAATTTTTTTCTACTCTTTTTACTTTAATCAAAATAATAAATATTTTATTTTTATTTTGTTTTACTTAATTTTACTCTATTCTATCTACCTCTATCGACCTCATTATATCTTATTTTCTTTTCTTTTATTTTGTTTTATTTCAATTTTTTAATTTAACTAATTTTTTTTTATTTTGTTTATTTAATATTTTTAATTTTACTTATTTTGTTTCGTCTTATCTATCAGTTTAATTTCTTTTTATTCTGTATATTTTTATTATACTTCATTTATTCCCTTCCTCTTCATTTCCTTTCTTTTATTTTTATTAAAATTACAATATTTCTTAATCTTTTCATTTTAATTAATTTATTTTTCCTTTTTTATTATTACTTTTTATTAATTAATTTAATTTTTTTATATTCTATTTAACATAATTGAAGGAAGTTTAATTTAATTTAATTTAATTTCAATTTATTTAGTTTTACTTTACTTAATAATTTTATAATTTTTTAATTAATTTATATTTATTTTACTTTATTTTATTTTATAATTAATTATTTCATTTCATTTAATTAATATAAGATTTCATTTGAATATATTCTATTATGCTGTATTAACCTTATTTTATATTAATTTATTCTATTATTATTCTTTTTTTTCTATTTTATTAAATTTTGTTAATTTATTTATGCTATTTTATTGTAATTAATATAATTTAAAATATTTAATTTTATTTGATTTCATTTGATTTCATTTAATTCCATTTCATTTCATTTCATTTATTTTAATTTCGTTAAATTTATTTAATTTTTCTTATATATTTTTTATTTTTTATTTTATTATTTTATTTTATTTTTTTATTTTTATTTTTATTTTTATGTTTTTATTTATTTATTTTTAATTTTTAATTTTTTTAATTCTATTTAAATTTTTATATTTCTAATTAATTTTTTTTTCTATTTTTATATTCTATTTTTTTTAATTAATTTTGTATTTTATTTTATTTTATTTTTATTTTATTTTATTTTAAATTATTTATTTTTTTATTTTTTAACAAAATTTAATAATATTGTATGTTATTTTACTAATTTTTTTATTTTATTTTGCTATGTTTAATTTTTTAAATTTATTTCATATTATTTAATTTTTTTATTTTATTTTTATTTTTTTGTTCATTTTATTTTTATTTTTAATTTTTTTTTTAATCCTTTTATTTTTTTAAATTTTATTTTATTTTAATTTTTTTATTTTTTTTATTTTAAATTTTTTTTATTTTTTTATATTTATTTTTATTTTTTTTATTTCATATTATTTGGTTTCTTTTTATTTTATTTATTATTTTTCTTTATTTTATTTCATTTTTCAATTTAATTTTTTTTAATTTATTTTATTTTAATTTTTTATTTTTTTTTGTTTGTTTTCCTTTAATTTATTTTATTTTTTTTTAATATTACTTTTATTTTTATTTCATACTTTAATATATTCTATTTTATATTATTTTATAATATTTTATATTATTTTATTATGTTTTATTTTATTATATATTTTTATTTTTCTTTTTCTTTTATTTATTTTATTTTAGTTAATTTTGTTTTATTTTATTTTATTTTTTTAATTTTATTTTTTATTTTTTATTGTATTTTATTTATTTTATTTTATTTTATTTTTCTCATTTGCTTTTATTTTTTTTTCTTTTTTCATCTAATATTTTTATTTTTATTTTTTAATTTTATTTTTTATATTATCTTTTCTTTCCTTATTTTATTTTTTTCTCATTTTATTTTTTTTTATATTTTTTTTTTTATTTTATTCTTTTTTTTTAATTTTGTTTTATTTTAATATTTTTATTTTTTTATTTTATATTCTCATTATTTTTTTACATTTTAAATTTGTTTTATTTTATTTCATTTTTTAGTTTAATTTTTATTTATTTTATTTTATTTTTATTTTTTTAATTTTTGTTTGTTTTTCCTTTAATTTATTTTATTTTGTTTTTATTTTTATTTTTATTTTTATTTCTTACTTTAATTTATTTTATGTTATTTTATTTTATCTTATTTTATTTTATTTTTTGTGTTTTATTTTATTCTTAATTTTTGTTTTTTTATTTTATTTTTATTTTAGTTTAGTTAATTTAGTTTCATTCTATTTTATTTTTTGAATTTTATTTAATTTAATTTTTTATTTTTTATTTTATTGCATTTTTAATTTTATTTTATTTTACATATTTTTATTTAATTTTTTTATTTTTATATTTGTTTTTCTTTTAGTTTATTTATTTTTATTTTATTTTATTTTATTTTCCTTCCTTTCATTACATTTTACATTAATTAATTATATTTTATGTTTATAATTTAATTTTATTATATTTTTATTTTTAATTATATTATTTTACTTATTTTTTATTTTTATATTGTTATTTTATTTTATTTTATATTATGATATTTTAATTTAGATTATTTAATTTAATTTCATTTATTTTATTTTTCGGTTATTTAAATTTTTTTTTATTTGATTTTATATATATTTTTTTATTTTTAATTTTATTTAATTTTATTTATTTTTATTTTTTTATTTTATCTTATTTTATTTTATTTTATATTAATTTATTTTGTATTATTTTGTATTATTTTTTATTATTTCATTTATATATTGATTTGTTATTTTATATTATTATTTTTTTAATTTTATTTTATACTCTTTTATTTTATTTTATTTTTTTCTTTTAATTTTTTTTCCACTTTTATTTTTCTTTCTGTTATATTAATTTATTTTTTTATATTTTTTTTAATTTTTTTTTGTTTTATTTTTTTTAATTTATGTTATTTTTTTCATTTTATTTTATTTTACTCTATTTTATTTTATTTTATTTTTTTAATTTAATTTCATTCTTTTTATTTTCTTTTATCACATTTTACATTCATTAATTTAATATTATATGTTTAGTTAAATTATTTTATTTTTATTTTTATTTATTATATTTTATTTTGTTTTATTTTATTTTATTTTATTTTATTTTATTTCATATTATTTTATTTAATTTTATTTTATTTTATTTCATTGTATTGTATTTTATTTAACTTTATTTAATTTTTTATTTTATTTTATATTATTTTATTATTTTATTTTAAATTATTTTATTTTATTTTATATTATTTTAATTTTTTATTATTTTTTTTCTTTTTTTTTTTAATTTAATTTAATTTTATTTTATTTATTTTTTTTAGCTTATTTTATTTTATTTCATATTATTTTATTTAATTTAATTTTATTTTATTTCATTGTATTGTATTTTATTTAACTTTATTTTATTTTTTATTTTATTTTATATTATTTTATTATTTTATTTTAAATTATTTTATTTCATTTTATATTATTTTAATTTTTTAATTTTATTTTATTTTATTTCATTTTTTATTTTATTTTATTTTATTTCATTTTATTTCATTTTATTTCACTTTATTTTATTTTATTGGTTTAATTTTATTTTTTTATTATGTTTTTATATTTAATTACAATTAGGTGGGAAAGGGAAACCATTTTCTTTAAATTGTGCAATCTTGCTTAGTTCTTGTTGTGTGTTGATTATTTTCATTAGAGTCACAGATGTGTTTACTTCATTTTTGATGTAGCAGTGTTCTTTTTTTAATTTATTAATTAAGAAAATTTAAAAAAAAAAAGTCAAATTAAAAAAAAAAAATCATTTTTTTTTCACCACATTTATGATTTCGAAAAAGATTTGTAAATTTTATTTCGTAATTTAAAAAATTTGATTTCATTATTTATTATTATTATCTCATTGCCATAATCTGTATATCAGTAACATTTGTTTGACCTTCTCATAGCTGAACCAATTAAAAATGACTTTTATCTTCAAAGCGCAAATTCAATGATATTGTTTTATGTTGATTTATGTGATGTTAAATGTTTATTTGAATAGGGTACGGGTGTATTAGCTGCACTTGAACACCTGAAACAAGTTACATTTTTGACAGCTCGATTTGACAGCTGCGCGAACACGTGGCACACGTGAAATATTGTAAACGTATTTATATATATATAACACACTCAATCTCTCATATAATTACATATAATTGGAGTAGCTTTTACTTATGGGTATACGAGTATGTGAGTTATTGAAATGTACGAGGAGAGTGTATTTTCCTAATTTCCTAATTTTAATGCATGGAAAAAATCAAATAATTATTTTTAAGCAATTAAAAAATACTTTAAAGTATCAAATATATTGAAACGAGTCAAATTTTCTGTTGCAAAAACACTGAAAAGATACCTCTTTTTCACCTGCACGGTTTCAACTTTTCAACGCTGAATTTAAGTAGGCGTTAAGTGCGTGAAATTGGCGAAAAAGCATTGAGGTCACATACAGTAAGTAAACAGAAGAAGAAAAAAATATTATGATAATAATTAAGAGATGTTCATTTGCTGTTTGTTGAATAAAAAAACAAGAAGATATAAATAAAGAAAATGCCGCAACAGCAAAACTAATAGATAAGTCAGCTTTTAAAATTTAAGTGTAAAATAAAAAGTGATTAGACGCCTTAGTGAAGTCACAACGCATTTGAGCATTTGCATGTACAGTTTTAGTATTTGTTTTTTAAAAAAAAATTTTTTATGGCGTCAACAAAAAATTGGCTTTTTTTAATTTTTTTTTATACTTCACTTCACTTGTGGTTACGGTTTTTATTATCTACTTTTTACTTTACTCATATTTATTTTTTTTGCAGGTACATACAAACACCTGCGTATGAAAAACGTTAAAAACGGTTTGTACTAAATTTTTTGTTTATTTTATTACTTTTTTAATTTTGTTTATTTATCACGTTTTCATTTTTTAGCGTTTTTATGTAGCACGAGTATGTATGTATTTGTTTTCATTTTGAAGCTTTAAGCATTTTTTTAAATATATTTGCTTTTTGTAGTAATAATTTTTTATCTGGCTGGGCAGTAGTACCGTTCTGCAATTGTGTTTTTTAAAGTTGGTCAACGGGTAGACAGTTTATTTGTTTATATTGTGTTTATATTGTGCAAGTTTTTTTTTAATTTTTTCATATCTCTTGTATATTTCTGCACAAGCTTTTGAGTTTTATTTGTTTGCTCATGCCAGAAAATAGTTATAAATATTTTATTAATAATTTAAAAAAAATTTTTTTACATTTTTTAAGTTAGCAAATTAAAAAAAAAACTTCACCGTGTCTCGATCGTAATTTTTTAAATTAATTAATTACTCCCAACGGTATACCCATGTCCCGCCCATCCGCATGAGGGGCGCTGTCCGCATGATGTACGGAACTTGTTTTGCTTTTCATTAATACAGAGTCACGATGGGCAGGGGTTTGTTTATCGTGGAGAAGTAAAAAAGTTCAGCTACAGAACAAAAATTCGTCAGCTGAATTTTAAGAATAAATTAATTCAAATATAAAATGTTTTTTAATGATTAGTTGCGAGTCGACAAAATAGTTTTCTTAATATGAATAGCGAGTCAGATATGTTAAATCAGCATGAATGAGAGTTAAAATCAGGACAAAAGCAATGCGAAGGCTCGTGAAGTTCAAAATTCGTTTTACAAGTTTTCAAAAACAAGAGGCAAAAAAGTCTGGACATTCTAAACGGAATATTAAATTTGATTTCAGGGAGGATAAGAATCCTAGAAATTGAGCCTGTTATTATTTGAACCATAAAAATTACACCCAGCATTTCTCGACGACTGGTGAGCGTGCGGAGATTGATAAGTTTCAGACAACTAGTATAAGTAAGAAGATTGTACTAAGCAATGCAAATTTCTTAAGGCAAATAGGAATGTTTTTGAATAGACTTTGTCCTGTCAGAGTAGATTTGATACTTTGGGTTCCAAATCACCGAGCCATATTCCAGAATAGGTCTTACTAATGTTGTATACAAAGCTTTGGTAACATAAGGATCATTAAACCCGTTTTACAAAAGCCAAGAAGAATTTGGCTTTGTTGACTATCCCACCAATGCGATGTTTGAAGTTCAATTTAGGGTCCATAGTGATCCCTAGGTCAATAAAATTGTGAACCTGCTCCAAATTAGAGTTATCCATCGTGTAAGCAGCAGTCTGCGAGTTAGTTGGGAGAAGCTCATAGCTTTACATTTCTTAAGATTTAGGGGCATCCGATTTATTTTACACCATTCAACCATGCTGTTTATGTCCGTTTGTAGTAAGATACCTTCATTTGTCGAAGTGCAAAATTTATAAAGGTTTACATCATCCGCATACATTAAAAATTTTGAAAATTTTAACCGAGAAGATATATCATTTATAAATAGTGAAAACAGAATCAGGCCTAGTTGGCTACCCTGAGGTACGCCTGATGTAACATTAACGGTGTCTAAAATGGAATTTTTAAACATTACTCTTTGGGTTCGATCATACAGATATGTGGAGATCCATTTTAAAAATTTTGGTTGGAAATCTAGCAAGTCAAGTTCAATCTTGATTAGCAACGAGTGACACACTTTATCGAAAGCTTTGCCAAAGTCGGTATATATTACGTCAACGCTGCTGTTCTTTCTGAAGGCATTGATGATATAAGAAAAGAACTCAAGTAAATTGGTGGTTGTAGACTTTCCTTTAGCAAATCCATGTTGGGAATGTGATATAAATGAAGAGATTGAATGAGTTAAATGGTCTGTGATATGTGATTCAAATAATTTAGGAATTGCATAGAGTTTAGCTACACCTCGGTAATTTACTATCAAAGATCTGTTTCCGTTTGTATGAAGGGGTATAATAAAAGATTCTTTCCGTACAGATGGAAAAATACTCTCTTTAAGTGATAAATTGAATAAGTGAGTCAAAGCTTCGAAAGGTTACAAGAAAGCAAGCAGGTATTTGGTCAGAACCATATTTGCATGACTTTTTTAAGGACTTTAGATAGAGAAATACATCGTCGGACGATATTGTAGGTGTATGGACTAAGTTACCCGAACATAATTTGTAAGGGTAATATGAGTTTACTTGAATACAGAAAAATAATTAGATTTAAAAAATTTAGCGAACAAATGGGAAATGGTCTGATTATCACTAGAAATGTTATTTTGAAAAGTCATAGTGGAAGGAAATCCAGATATCTTGCTATATTTTTTTCACTTATTTTAGTCCACCTCGGAACGTAAGATGAGCAAAAAAAATATTTTTATTAAAAAATAAAAATATCGAGGATTTATACTTGTAAGGATTTACATACAGTACTAACTTAGGAATAAAAAAATTGTATTTATAATTAAAAAGTTGTTAATTCGATGTGTTATAGAGTTTTGCCCCAATTAGCTCATAAGTCGACTTTTCATAAAAGATACCATCTTTTTTGTTTCATCTGGGGAAATATTTTGCCATTCTCTGTTAATAATTCTCTTCAATTGCTCCCTATTTGTGATTGTATGATTCCTAATATTTTTCCCCAAAATATCCCCCAAATGGTCAATCGGATTCAAATACGTTTACTTGGGATAAAATGGGTGCACTGATGTACAATTGTTGAGAAAATAAATTCTAATACGCTTCGAATCATGTTTATGATCGTTGTCTTGCACCAATCCAGGAATCAGAATCGAGACCCAGTATCTAGGTACCTTCAAAATAAGCAAATACTTAAACTTATCTATAATATTTTCTTCAAATGCCAGATTTCTACTTCGTTAGCTACCATTGTCCCTCAAACCATTAGACTGCCGCCTCCTTCTTTGAGTGTGAGAGTCATATTCTCCTTTTTCAGCGCGGAAGTCGTTTTTCCCCGTACGATTCTTTTCGTCCTTATAGATAATATTTGCTCTTTTTTATAAATGTAATAACATATTTTCAAAAGTTTTCTGGCTTATTAACGTAAGTTTTTGCATGCTCGAATCCCTTCTTCACTGCTATAAAGATTTACGCGTGGATGCACCAGTTGTATGCCTTGTAATTTCGACAATTTCTTATGGTTTGGGGGCTAACCACTGGACCTCTTTTGGTTAGTTCTTACTACTCATTCTATTACTCAGCCTTTTGTTATTAATTTGCTATTCTTTTAATGCAATTGCATATATTTTACCGTAAAGTTCGTAAAAGTCCCAATTTTTTCAATAAATCTTTTTTTTTAGTTTTTATTGTTGGCGGAACTCTTGCATTTTTGGAGCGAAGTTTGCTCTGAACTCAAAGTTTCACAATGCAAATTGGTTTGAAGGAAACGGAAAAAATAAATATCTGATGGTGCTAAGTTTGGGCTAAAGGCTGGTGGCATCAGTTCTCAACTAAAGTCTGTTAGTATTTGTAGAGTTATGAAAGAACTATGGTGTCATCTTGCCTTATCGTAATGGAACATCAAGCAATTGTCAATTTGAAAGCTGACTCCAATAGACCAATGGAATCAATAGTTTAATTTCTTGGAAGAAACTCAAAGTAGTACTAGTCTCTCGCAATGCTAATACACAGAAAGCTGAATTTTTATTTGGTGAGTATTAGCTTGGATATCGATTATTGGGTTTCTCCTTTGCCTGGTCTATGACCATACTGTATTTTCATAAACAATACAAATTTCATCACCTTTTATGATTCTTTTTACGAACGGGTTGTTTTGGTTAGGTTTCTGCAAAGAGTCGCAGATGATTATTAGGGCTGTGCCCAAAATCGATTTCTGTCGGCATCGAAATTGAATCCAATCGGAATTGCATAAGCGTATTCTGTAATCCTATCGAATTTAATTTATTGGAAGCTATGTTCGAAACTGTTTTTTCAAGAAATTAGAGTTTATATATTTCGGAATATGAGAAAATTCCGTTGCTAAGAGTTTACATCCGCTTTTATCGACCTCTGACAAGCACAGAGGTTCTAGTGTGGCCGTAGATTCAAGAATGGGTGGTTATGTTTGCTTCCATTTCAATTCGAATAGGATTTCCGGTATGTTTCTATATGATTTCTTATTTTTCATATTATTGGAAAACACCATTTTGATTCCAATCAGATTTCACAACAGCCCAGCATGGGTTTCGTGAGGAAACCAACTATCCCTTAAGCTATCTTACGCCGGTTAGTTTTGATTAATGCGTTTACTTTAATGTTGTTAATGTTCTTGTTGTAGCGTCTAGGTAACTCAGGTCATCTAACCGTGAAGAAAATGGCTGTTTCGAGGGGTTCAGAACAGAGGTAACGAGGTATGGTTTTTAGTGAGCATGTAAAGAGGGAGTGTTAGTGTGGTGCGGTGAATCGCGAAACAGTCATGGCTGCTATGCGTCTACTATGGGTGGTGGTTGGATTCCGACAACTCGATCCGTGGAAATATATTGGATGTACAAATTAATTCAGTCCCTTCTCCAAAGATGACTCCACCTGCAAGTTGTTGTCGATATTGGAAGCAATTACCTATTTCCTTGAAAATAATTCACATCTTTCAACAATAATTAGTTTGAACCAACAACGTTGTGTTTTGCTTCTTCGAAAATGGCGGTTGTGTGTTAAATAAACAGATCTTGCGGGAAAACTAGATTTTTTATTGGAAGAAATGTGAAACTTAAGCCCATTGAATGCTTGTGGAAGTTTGTGGAGAATCTGCGCTGACCGATAGATTTTCTGCAGAGAGTGATTTCGATGCTTCAAAAGTGGTGATATTAACTTCGGAGACAAAGAGCGTTCTGGTCAACCCAAAAAAAATTTAATATGAAGAATTGGAGGCTTTACTGGTTCAAGATATAAGCCACATGCTAACTGAACTCTTTATTGACTACAACTAACGCGCTTGAGTCATGCATTGCGCCAACATTTAAGATTGAATCGAGGTCAGAGAGCACATTTTTAAAGATCGTATTCGAATACTTTTAATAATATTTTTTTTACTTTTTTCAATAAAAAAACACTTTCTTGAATACCAAAAAAAAAAAAAAAAAAAAAACCGATCGAACTATTACACAACAGTGTATCAAGGTCTTGTCACGATGCTCTGGGAATGGCGTGTAAAGCTAGTTTGTCCAACGGTTTTGTGAGTGATTGTTGAACAGCGTGCGTAATGCACCAAGTTATATGGATGCTTCACACTACAAATGGTGTATACATTCAACATCAGGAGGTTTTTTGGTATGATACTCAAAGCGTTTCTCAGGCAGGTTTAAATTTTCTTAATAAGCTAGTCTACGGTGTCTAAATTGATGTGGCGTAGCTTTTGACCGGTCGATTGCCTTGTAAGTGGCGAGCAAGGTTTCTTTTTATTTTTCCCAGCTTCTGCTTTACGACTAGCGACTTGAGGAGTTTGGGTTATTTACATTCGGAATTTTTGATGTCATCGATTTTGGTGCGGGCAATGAGTTATTTGGGTGTTTATTGCATTAAGTGCGGTGGTGGATCTGTGTCGTCTTCATTAGTTTTTGGACGACCGGCATGTCGTGCCTCTGGCGTATTAAAATTTTCAGAGCGAACCTACGCTGACAATGGCATTCAGCAAGGCAAGCCGTCGGTATAAATTGCACATAAATTTGAGCTTTTAAGCGTTTCGAAGCAAAAAAAAAAACATTTATTTATTTTTATTTAATTTTCTCATTTATTTTAAGTGCTTATATGTATTATTCGAGCTGCTAGTAGCTTCGAAACTATTTACAAAACTGTTCTCACGTCATATAATTTCTGAACACTTACACCGGTATAAGCGCACTTCTACGTGATGCTGTTTTACAAATGTCTATATATATATACATATATATATATATATATGTATTTATGTTTGTATATATGTATATATAACTTTGTATATAATCTCATATACATATAAAATCATATGTATTTATAGTAATTTTTTTCCAGAGATTACTGCAGATCTCTTATATAATTTTTTTTATTAATATATTTATTATTATTATCATTAATGTTGTTATTTTCACCCATGCTTGATTGTCATCACAAAATTTATTCTCAGTAACAAAGCTTATGCGCCGATTATAAAATCTCAGCCAAGTTGATTATAAAATTCTCCATTGAATGGCAACGAATGAAATAACAAAAAAAAATTAACTCCTAATAAATGACAGCAACAACAACAGCAATAACAAGAAATGTGGGCACACAAAACAATAATACAGGCAACAACCGTATTATAGTAGAATTAAGTATATATGGAATCTCAAGTAAAAAGAACGCCAGCAGCAGCAGCAGCAACAATAATAACAACAAAATATTCACAACTATCATTTTAGCCTCAAACAAAAAGAGTCAGCACTGGCAGGAGTCAGAGGCAAAAATAATAATAAAAAAAAAAAAAAAAATTCAACAACAAAAAAAAACAGGTTAACAGCACACGCAGCCAGTTATGCAGTCATTCAGCCAGCAAGTCAAATGGCGAGCCACTTCTTGCTGCATGCCACATCTTATTATTTTTGTCTGTCTGCTTGTATGTACGTGTATGTATGTATGCCTGTCTGTCTGTCTCTTGGTTTGTCCACACGAATAGCCAGTTTTTGTTTGCTTTTATGTTCTCTTCATTTGTTTTCGTATTAGCTACGTTTGCACTTTAGGCAATATTTTTTTTTCGTTTGTTTGCATATTTTTAGCTACGATTTTCGTCGATTTTTATTGCATTTTTTTACACAATTCCAAAACACACAGACACACATACACCTTTGCAAAACACATAAGCAGATTATTTAATTTCATTATATGTAGATATGTATGTAGGTATGAAATTTTGTTTTGTATTACGCACACACTAGCATTATCACGTTATTTGTTTTTGTTTTCTCTTCACTTGTTATGCCTCCTCTACCTGTTGTTTAATTTTTTTATTTTTAACATTACTAAAAAAAATTAAAAAATTTCAAATAAGTGAAAAAATTTTTTTTTTCATTACTTTATTTAACTTCGTTGTAGTTATAGCGTTTGGTTGCTTGCTCACCACTTCCACCAACATTTATTTCGTGCCCATTTTCGCACTCGCGTATTTACAAATATGTACGCTCCGCTACACTACGCTCACACTTTACAGCACAGTTTACGCATTTGCACAATTGGCATTTACAATTTAGTAATCAAAAATCAAAAAGAGACATTTTTTCGGCTTTAATCAATGAGGAATGCACAGTGATTTTTGTTTCGTTTGAATTTTTCACTGCAATTCTTCTTTTCAATGACCCGTTTTTTTAATATTTTATTTACAAGATTTATTTTATTTCCCTCTTTAGCATTACACGATTTATGCGTGCCCGACACGTATCCATTCAGTTACGTGTATACAACTCAACTGGTTTCATTCGCCAGCCGTCTATCGTTTGTGAGCCCATGAATGGCAATGCCGATGTAGTTGGACAGCATGATGCCCACCCCAAAGGTACGAACATGTTCGTTGGATATGTTCGATGAGCTCCAATTGTTGGAGCAGCGTTGCATTGCAGTCTGCAGTCTGTGTTGTTTTTTTGTTGTTGGATGTATAGTAGGTGAGGTCAGGGTATTCACTGGTTATAAATATAGAATTGTGGGAATTTAATTTATTGATGGGCTTCGAAGTAATGAAAATTTACGCGTTTATATTGTATTTATACATGGGGAAATTTAACTATTGGATATTTTCTTTCAACATTTACATATTAGTTAATTAATTAATTTTTTCCAAAAATTCTTATCGATTTATAAAAGAAATTTCAAGGAGGAATATATTTTATTTTTAAGTATATTATTTTGATAAAGAGTGATCCATATCGAGGTTCCCTAACTTCTAAAGAAAAAAAAACACAGAAAATTCAAATTTAATGGGGAATGTTCAATACAATTCGAAATAAAATTCTTTGGCATTTATTTTTTTAAGAGTATTTCTTTCAAATGTTAGCCGTGGCTACATCTCAGATGGTCCATCCGTTGAGCCCAATTTTCGATGACTCTTTCGAGCATTTCGTTTTGCTCCGAGACCTGCATCGAAGCGGGATTGTCCGCATAGACTTTAGACTGTACATACCCCACAGGAAAAAGTCTAACTGTGTGATACCATATGATCTTGGTGGCCAATCGACCGGCCCAAACGTGAAATTATCTGCTCACCGAAGTGCTCTCTCAAAAAATCCATTGATTGATCCGATACGTGAGAAGTGGTGTGCCGTCTTGTTGAAACCAAATGTCGCGGAGATCACGATCTTCAGTTTCAGGCATCAAATAGTCGGTTATCGTGGCGCGAAAACGGTCGCCATTGACGTTTACGTTCTCACCGACATCGTTATAGAAGAAATATGGACCGATGATTCCACCGGTCTACAAACCACATCAAACCGCTTTTTCTGGATGAAATGGCAGCTCTTGATTCTTAGTTTCTCTTAGTCCTAAATGTGGCCTCATCGCTGAACAAAATTTGGTTCGAAAACATCGGATCTTCTTGGAACTTTTTAAAAGCCCAAAGAACGAAGCGATGTCATTTGGGAAGGTCGAGCGGCTTCAGTTATTGCAGAAGCTATCATTTGTACGCTTCCAATTTAAGATCTCGACGTAAACTGCGCCGAGTCGTTCCATACGTCAGTCAGAGTTGCTGCGAACGGCGCCGAATCGACTCTCCACGGTTTTCGTGTGCACTCTCAGGTACAGCCACTATATTTTCTTCGCTGCGTCCTGGACGTGGTCTATTCGGTCGAATATTATCCTACAATAAATGCTCAGTCTCAAGATGGGTGATGGTGTTACGAACAGTATGCTCAGTTGGCCGAATATGTTGACCATAAGTTGAGTGAAGCGCGCGGAACAAATTCTTTACAGAACGTGAATTTTCGTAATAAAGTTGAATGATTTGTAAAAGTTGTTCAGGCGTAAGTCTTTCCATGATACAATGCCCAATAATACTGAACAAAAATATCATGCCAGCTTGACACGACTCGCGTGATTTGTCAAAAAAAGGCTATTGAAAAAAGTACCTCTGCTTGGATCACCCTATATATACAAGTAGGTATTTGGAGCTTGGAATCGCTAAAGCAATTTTTGGCCGAGCTCCTCCTCCGATTTGGGGTTTGCATCTTAATATTTTTACCAACAAATGGAGGGACGTACAATATATTCTAAGCCGCCTCCGAACGGTCGATAGATTTTTATGAGTAGCTTTATATTTCATGTCAGAAATACAATCGGAGGGCTTTACATACCCTGCCGCGAGGTGACCGCAATTGGAAAAATGAATTTTCTATAATTTTGGATGTTGACTCTGAACCCCAACCATGGCATTCCGAGCTACTCGACTATTGTGACCGCTAATTCAGTTGCTCTAGAAAAAGTTGCTCTAAAAAAAGTACTTGAAAACACAGGGTTTTTTGTACAATACCAGCATCCAGCATACTTTTTTTTTTTTAGAAATTTTAGAAAATTCTATTAAATGCGAAAAGCATTGTGAAATATTTTAGATACTGACATGTGCTTATAAACTTTTTTTTCAGAAAGAAAAACTGGCGGCATTGCGATGCATTTCATTACACCTAAACAAATATTGACAAATAAAGGATTTAGAAATTCTAAATTTTTTTACTAGATATATTATTCGAAAGAATATGCATCCATAATTTGAACCTTATTCCTTTTGAATACACTGGAAATCATCATTAGTCGGCTAACATATCAACAGCATAGCACGCCTACGTACATAAATGAAGGGTAGATCTACTGAGACTACACATCACGCAGTTATCCTAAATATAGAGAGAGCCCTAGAGCATAAAGGATACACCCTAGAAATATTTCTTGATATAAGTAGAGCATTTCACAGTATCTGAAATGAGGCAATCGTTAACAGTCTAGAAGCAGCACGCCATCTTATCATGGATGAAATTTCTACTGAACTGCAGAACGATAATGCTCACCCTGGTAGAGCAGTGACGGACAAGCTAGACATAATTAGTAGCGTGATGGACAACGCTCTAGGGTTATACACAGATGGGCGACATTCGCTAACTTAGAGGTAAATGCGGGTTTGACGAAAACGATACGCTTTACAAGGAGCATAACGAGTATCTGATAGTAATTTTGAACAACAAACTGATGTGGTAACTCAACTCAGGCTGCTGGAAAGTGCCTGCTTATAAACTGGGTTCCACGCCACAATTTGAAATAATATTTCCGCAAAAACGATATTATTCTGCACTTTTGTTGATCTTAAATGAAAGACTTATAGAGTTCCATCATCTATGAAAATGAATGATGAAATTTCGAGCGATTGTTATCAAATCGCAGATATGTTCGCAGACTTTTTTTAATTGTATTTATGCAATTATCGAGTAAAGATACAACAGTGCATTTACCGCTTACCACCATAAAAAGCTCATTTGCATGCAATCCAGATACTATTAACGAAAAAATTCAATATTTCAATGAATATTCCTGCCTAAATCGGGTAGAAAATCTTGCGTAATAAATTACCGGGACATTGCCAAGCTTTGTCTATATCAAAATATTTGAAGTTATTATAACTGATAAAATAGATAAATCCACATCTTCGAACCTATTTGAAGTCACTACCCATGTCGGTAATGGGTTTAGAAATGGACGTAATGGCAGGTCACAGCATACTGGCATCACACGAAGCCGAACGATGACACTTCCTCTGCTTCTTATCTAGAACTCGTTTCAGATATCTAGGCGCTTCCCAGTTCAAACGAATAGACTTATCAAAATATGATATCGAGGCTCCCCCATATTTCGTAGAAAGCGTTGAAGTCTTACATGACGACTACTTCAGCTCGAAATTTAACTAATCAATTATTTGTTTAATATGTTTTGATTATTTAAATTTGTAATCCATGACATTTATGGACACAAAATTTTTTTCTTTCACATCTTTAGTGTATATTTGATTCGGAATGATTGAATACTTCTCCGAAAATCTCTATCGGAGTCTTTCAGGAATTCTTTATGCTCCATTGCGTATGCACCACAAGCAGTTAGTGTCATCTTTAATCTTTTGGTATGTGCAGTTTTTTCAATTTCAGATCCGTAGTTGTAGTGCTTAGACCTGATCGCAATATAAATTTTTCAAGCCTGTGGCAAAAATAATAAAAAGTATACTTCACTGAGCCATCTGCGTTAAAACTTTCATAAAGTTTGCAAAAATTTTCAATAACTTTTTGAATTCTCTCCATAGATAACTGCTTCAATGCCTATAAATATTAAATTAAATTTTATCTTTCAATCTCGTTCGAATATTTTCAAAAATATTTTCATATTTTGTCTTATTAAATATCTTCATCTTGATTCACATATTGCATCAATTGCATCTTAACAATTTTATTATAATTAAAATTTAAGAAAGTGGCATTCGTTAAAAATATGCTCCACTGTAAACCTTCATAGTTGCCTTTAGGTTGATACCAACAATATAAAAATTCATTGAACATGTGGCAACTCCCCTCAAGGATTTCTTTGATTATGCAACTTTTTAAATATGTATATTCCGATAACTTTTGTAATATTGTATGATGTACAATATATCAGGTGGCTACGCTGCTCAAAAATATTTTCTCACGAAACCTTTCTTTCAGCTCTACCTTAATTATGAGATGAATTTAATTAATTTTATCACTTTTTTTAAATTGAAATTAAATTAAAATTTAAAGAAAAATTAAATTTACTTGAATTAACTATTAATAATTTTTGATATAGGTCTTGCCCAGGGCTCGCTCCCTTGAACCTCCGCATGGTAATATACACTAATAGCCACTCGGCTACTACATTCCTCTTTTATTTCATATCTTAATATAAGTCTTACGACTCGGTTATACAAGCTTAGAAAACTTACACATAAATCTCATTACACATGGCGACATAGAGGTGATGATAGTGCACTGAGCGTATAGAGTAGCATTTTCATTAGCCCTCTTTCCATTGTCATTCCATTCAAAAAAAATGAATTCAGATTTTTTTAGACTTTTAAATAATGAAGCATAGAAACATGAGTGTAAAAGCAATTTTCTACTTTATTACAAGTTACTTGTACTTTAAACAGTAAACCTAAAATCGATAGACTTTATAATGCAATATGTTCCATAAGATTTTTCCTGATCATGAAGTGCACTGAACAGAAGCTAAGAAACAATTTTTAAATTGACTGTTCTATGTGGTCTGCTGCTGAGCATGCAGTTACAGTCCGCAGGACTATACTGAGAAATGCAAGCAACCCTTATGCAAGATGTAGTAGCCAACTCTTGACGAGAGAGTGGAAGTTTAAGTGGAGCCACTCTGACATGTACCTGCATTAGATTATATACCTGTTTACCTGCAGTTGCGAACGAGCATCGGTCTTGATGCAAGTGGATCACAATGTAAATAAACCCCAACTAATACCCTCATCGCCTAGTGTTATTTGCGCTGGAACCAGTAACATAGGAATGAGGTCTAATGAAAAATATAACAAAATCTCGGATAAGAACTTTCCATTTCAATGGCGACCACTGCAAACGCATTAAAGACTATGAAAAAAATATTAAGTTGGCATCACGGCGAGCTAGGGAATACAATTGTCGTGACAAAGACGGAAAGAGATAGGCTCATAAGAGCTCAAGTTTTGCATTGTACTAGAGAGGGAGACTCAGTCCCCGAATATAATCATTCATCTCGGTGGACAAAGCTCTGCTCTACTTCTTGACATTTGTTTCTTTCCAAGAAGAGACCAGATAACTTAAATAAAATTGTTTTGTAAGAAAAATTCCCTATAAATTATTTTTTATAGACAAATTGGTTTGCTGATTTGTTACCTGAGAAAAAAAACTGGTGTTGACCTTGGAAGCAAGAAACGAAATTTATTCCTCTAAGCTACGTCAATATTTGTTTTCGAATCTTCGTATATAAGAAGTCATAAGTAATACAAGATCTACGGCGACTTTGATATAGTAGTTCAGCTATAGTCCATTCCTGTTTTCGAAGCTTTCAATGCATTGCTCGCTAATCATAGCTGGGGAGAACCTTACTTTCAAAGATTTGCCAGGTTTTAAAGTCTGTTCACCATTACATGTTGCTCGCTAATCATAACTGGGGAGAACCTTACTTTCAAAGATTTGCCAGTCTGACAATATGATAATGGTGAATCATGTTGTTGGCAACACTTTCAGTGAGAACGTTTGAGGGACATAAATAAAATAAGTTGGCTGCTGATCGCCTAGTATTTTCTACATTTTTTAAATACGATTCTTCACCCTTCGCTCAAAGCTAATGGAATAAATCTTAAAAGTTTCGGGTAGTTTTCGTAAGAAGCAGAAATGTCTTTGGCAGGAAAACTTTTAAATTTTCATTATCTTGGGTCTACAACTTAACTCGTGAGTTTTGCCAAGAGATGATGTAAATGGATTATCATCATTGTAATATTCCGAAAATGCGTTGGAAAGCTACTGTCATTATACGTATTTTCCAGTATATATTGAAGCGTAAACAAAAACAATTTTTTGACTCAAATATGTCGAACTTTATGCCTAAAAAAGTGTTTTTGTCGACAGTTCTGCTTCATTAATTTAATATATGAAATCACTCTGAAAGTCATCATACTGAAGAGTTGGTGAAAGTTTATAGTGAACATGCTCTAGCCAATGCGTCGAAAGTAGTTTGCACGCTTTAAAAGTGGTGATTTTGGCTTTGAATACGAAGAACGTTCTTGGCAGCCAAAAAAAGTTAGAAGATGAGGAACTGGAAGCATTATTCGATGAAGATTGTTGTCAAACAATAAATGAAGAGAGCGATTGCCACGCCAGGAATATGCGACGAGACACGAGGAAATAATTTCCCATCGTGACAACGCTCGGCCTCAGGTTGTAATACTAGTTAAAAACTATTTGTAAAACAGTGGCTCGGAAACTTTGCCTCATCCGCCTTGCAGCCCTTCTAGACTAACACTTGTTCCAGTCGAGGTCGGATGCCCTCACTAGAATGCTGTTCACATCAGAACAGGGTATCCAAAAATTGGCTTGATCGAGACTCAACAATTAATTTTATTTGGAAGCACCGAACTTTACGCATAGCCTGCGGGCTCGACTACTTTTAACTGTCTTTTTCTCGTGAACTTATTTTGGTTAAATAATAATTTAAGTTTACGTTGAATGCAGCAAAAATTTCGAAAACTTTTTAATTACATTCATTGGTGAGCGAGAGCTAAATGGGAAAGGTGATTGCCAAATAAAAAATAGATGTGTACATTTGTATGTAATATGAGTATTGAATGTGTGTAGGCACCTATTACAGTATCGATACTTTTTTTTTTGGCAACATTTCTTGCCAAACATTCATACTCAAATGTCTCCACCCAGCCAGACAGTCGCATTGCGAATGCTATATGCAATCGTTTATACAACAAAAGTTGTTGTTGTTGTTGTTCGCGGGATAGAGGTAATGCGCGCTTACCGGTTGAACCACCTGCACAGCCTTTAGGTGCACGAAACCTGCAAAATGAAATCCAAAGTAAGTAAGTAACCGCTGAGGAAAAAAAAACTGAAAAACAGCTGAGCAAATATGTGGCTAACAGTCGACGCTTGGTACCAATTCAGTTGCAGTTGCAGTTGCAGTACCACATACTCGTATACACGGTGCGGCGCTAAGCATTTGCAATCAGGCATTGCATGCACAAATCATCGACAATAAAGTGGACTAACTAGTAAGTAGACGGCAGTTCTGTGGTGAGGTGGCCCAGAAGAGACGGCTGCAATGACGACTGGCGGACCACCAGACACTTGTTTGCAAAATGCCGCTAACGCCACACGAAATGTAACCGCGCTGTTACAACCACAAAGTAGAAAACTAAAAAAAAACCCAAAACTAAAGCGGCACGCCAATTTCATACCCGCAGACGCAGAGACAAGTCGAAGTCGCAAACAAACGTGCCAGTAAGTCTCTCGGCAAATTGTCAGCATGCCATTGCGGCGGTGTGCACTGCAAGCTCGACTACGGCCGTTGTCCCGCATGCCATTGCTGTGGCATGAACGTGCAAAGACCTTTTGTGAAAGTGAAATTTCTTGCAGCTCATTTTTTTCGCCATGCCATGGCTCACCTTTTTATGGTGTGTTGGTGCGCTTCCTTTTTTGGACACTTTCAAAATGCTTATGAAAACACAAAAACAGCGCAGGAAATCAGCTAAAAAAAAAAAAAAAGCGAAAAAATTATTTCAAACGTTTATGCCAATCACCAACAAACAGCACACATGGCGAGGATGACAAATGCTTTTGGTATTTATTTTCATGCTTTGTTTTGAAGTTGTTGTTGTTACCGTTGTTAATTTTTGCCATTTATGAGTTAGCGAAAATTTTCAAAAGTCACAACGTCACATTGTAAATATTCCTGGTAAATATTTATCTGTTGTTTAGGAAATACTTCGGTCATTGCACCGTTGAGGATACGAGTATTTGTCCTTCTATGTTTGGTTATATGTAGACAATAAACTGATGAAAGCGCAGCTACGTCTCTGCATTTCCTTTTACTATTCCGCAGCCATTCAGGTTAAACATAATGAGGTATACATTGGGATAGGTCAGGGTACTTTTGCTGGGCAAATACTTAAGGAAGCGGGATTATGTAGTTGAGCAAATTTTGTGGGGTATAGGACTTGAATGGAAATTGTATCAATAATTTCTTTGAATATGAGGAAAACCATCTCATCAAAAATATGATCACATGCGACTGATTTGACTGATTTCTAAAAAGTCCAAAGCGTCGGATCCACAAACAATACTTAGTGGAGGATAGTTTTATTCAAAATTAGTTGAAAATTTTAATTCCAAAAACACTCACAACCCTTACTTTGCAAAATTTTTGAATCTCTTTGCACACCTTTAAATCTTTTCAAACTCATAATTTGACTGCATTCTTCATAAATTTATGAGTTTTGTCTACTAAGTACTCCATTTTCCAAAGCTGAATCCGCCCTACGTTATCGATCGATCAGTGATTATGCAAAATAAGCCAAATAGTTGCTCTATAAAAGTTATCCGTGACTGATGTAAAAACAGGACCCTAAATGGCATTCTTGCGAGTTCAGAAACATCAATGATAGAAGAATTTTTTTATGAACCACGGTTTCCTGCGCAAAGAGCTTGTTAATAATGTTTTGTATGTGGTTCCAGAGTGTATGAGATCTTATATAATACGAGAAATACACGAAAGAGGTCATTTCGGCGTCTAAAAGATTTTCCCCAATATCAAAAGCCATATAAAAAGATGTCTCTTCAGTTGAATTCAATGTATTTTAGCTGATAAAAACGCAGTAAAGCCGTGGTATTTCTGTGTCCAATTCCTAAAGGCAATCTTCTCCATATGCGCTTTCTGGGACTACTCCACGGCACCAAGAAAAGTTATCGGTGTACTTTAACGATAATAGATGGGTCAACAACCTTTTCGTGGAAAACTCTGGGCGTCGACGAAGTTATACATAAAATAGATGAAGTTGTCTAAACGATTGGGTATTCGCAACAAATAATTGTTGTTGGCAAGGTATCAAAAAGTTACTATATACAACTTGGCATCGATCCCCATTGATGATCTGAACGATATATCCCTGTCATCAAACGCGACGCGTTTCAAACATCACTGTTGGCTGTCATAACTCCGAAGTCATAGATAATTTATTATATCAATGAACCAGCCTCAACATCGCCAATATTGGTAACCTCAAAATCCAACGGTCCTGCTTTGGACTCCGTAAACAATTGAAAAGTGAAGCCCTCTCTCGATGAACCAAAACTAAACTCTTTAAGTCGCTTATCATTCCCGTCCTACTGTATGGTACAGTAGCGTAGACGTTGAAAACATCCGACGATTCAGATTTAGGACTCTTCGATAGAAAGATTTCGTGGAAATTAGGTTTCTCTGGGTGTAGGCGACAGCGAGTACCGCAGACGACAGAACGAGATGTACGGCGGCACGAGAAGTATTGCGACAGTTCAGCCAAGATCTATGTTGATATGATCATTCCATCGTGATGGAAGCGCCCAAACTATTAAGTATTTGATTGAATTCCTGCTGGTGGAAACAGAGGAACAGGAAGACCTCCACTCCGTTGGATGGATCAGGTGAGAGCGATGTGGTATCAACGCCAAAGACGAATAAGAAAAATGCTAAGACAATTTTGTTTTAGACTTCTACGACTCTTTTTCATTTCACTTGGACTCTCTAACGGATCTTAATACGTCGCTTGCATTAACTCCTGCCACACGAAAACCTGTATATGAAAATAACTTCAATACATCGAAGCCCAATTCACTTTAAAGCAAAGAAATCGACTCTTCGCCATTTCAATATGCCCTACATCTCTCTTCAAAGGGGCCCATAGTATTTTTGAATCGCGGCATTTGGGGTAATGTCCCGTCAAGAGTCCTTTTAGACCAAGTTTGTTCCGATTTGTGAAAATGCACTTTTTATCCAGTCAAATCTGCCACTTTGAACAGATGATAGTCTGTACCATTCATCCATTTCCTGAAGAGGTTTGCATCAGTACAGCATGATTTTAGAATTTATCGTAATCGACTCAAGAGCTTTTAATGAGGCATTACTGGTACTCAATACATATATGCTTTTTCCCGAGTATTTGGTTCAAATGTATACGAAACGAATAACCAGCAGCAAATCTTCGGACTGAAACCCCACTTTTTGCCCATATTACGTTAAACGACGTCCTCAGAATACCAACCGCAAAAATGTAATTTTCCATAACGCCCTTTACCTCTTTCTTAACTTGCCAAAGTTTAACAAAGCCTTATCCACTTTACCACATCAGATTACCGCATTTTTCGCTCTATTCACTCTATTCTACCTTTGGAATGGTAGAACTTTCGATTCCTATCAGGCTGTTAAAATGTTTAGACAGCAAGTCTTCTTCGAAGGTAGAACGTTTCAAAAGTATTACGACAAAAAGCCTTCTTCGAAGATAGAATTATTCAAGAGTGGTTGATGTCTTAAATTTATAAGTAGAACCTTCATGGGGTATTATGAGGATCAATATAGTGTGTGATCCCTCTGAGATCAGCTTAAACGCAGACTATTTTTCGGAATTTGTAATATATCTCAATACTTTTATCCAAATATGGGTCTCGAAACGAGAAAACATTATTTGGAATCTCTGACCTCACGCTAATCGCTTTGAGTTGGAAGGAGAACAACGTTCTCTGAGCGGCTGCATTTTATTATAGTTTTTGGGCATACCTTGAGGGAACTCGGAGCTTATTTGTTAGTAAAAATAGTACAATGATCGGCAATATCAAGCCATGCTTCGATAAATATCTCTCACCAACCTTTCCTTTACGCTTCGACCCCGGAGTTCAGCCAAAAATTCCTCGAACTTCAGTAATCCCAGAAAATAACCCTCTGATTATAGCTCGGACACACAATAAACCATGCAAAAATACCAATTTTTCGATAGCAGCGGGACTTATCTGCAATGTACACTGCATGTAGTGGACTTATTGAATCTCTTCCTGTGACTGCTTGACTCCAACATATGTAAATTTAAACGCTTTTGCTAAACAACTTTAAATTTTCATACTTTAATCTACTTATAGCTATATATGTAAGCCTAATTTAAGCCAGAACCAATAGAAGCGACAAGATACCGTCTGCGACTATGTTCAAAAACTTTCCCAATTTTGACTTTTTTATTGAACTTAAATTTTCACAGGTTAACGAAAATGGTCAACCACTTCCACCAACCAAACCGCCTAACCAACCACATTATCGATTGCATTAATTTCGATCACATTTCCTTGTGGTGAACAGCTTCAACTTTTCAATTTCATTAGTTACCAAACTTGGTAGTTGTTAAATATAGCTCCCTCCTCAATTCTCCTCCACCTTATGTGTAGTACTTACGCACTGTAACAGAGACGTACTGCGGCACTAAATGATTAATTATATCAAATGCGATTTATTAGTTGGACATAACAAATATATGTAATATGTGCGTGTGCATACTTACATATGTACAAGTATATACGCAAGATTAGAGTGACCAGAATAATTTACACGTTCAAAAGAGTAAATAATATTTTACGCGGCTTTTGAACATTTCGTATAAGCGAATTTTCTGGTTACCATAATCCTGATTACAATGCAATGCTTCATGTTTTTATATGCCAGGATAGTTGGCTAGCTCGGAATTTTTACATAAAAATTTAAAGTTTGAGTTTTAGTTCAGAATTTTTCCAACTTTTTTTCCTTCACATTATAGATTTTCCTCAAAATAGGCATTTTCAATTAATGATCTCTTCACTACACCCGAATATCTTGCCACTCTGTTACTTCGTCATAGTTAGAAACAGAAAAAGCCCAAAGAGAGCAAATTTGAAGAATTTACTGGACTTGGTAGCAGCTCGTGGCACAGTTAATGGCACAATTTTACTACTCGTTCGTCCGGAGAAACTCGCGGTAGTGTGAAGGATTCATGTTTCGTCTATATTCACGTTTGCGACTGAACAGCGCTTAAGATTCTGTTGAAGTGGTGACATTGTTTCGTTTATGGTTGAAAGTATGCAACCGTGGCAACCATGCCGCAAATTGCTTTTTCATGCCCACATATTTATGTAAAATGTGATGAACTCGTTCCGTTGAGATGTGTAGAGTACTTTCTTATATGATGATGCTTTGGGCAACCTGAAAGTTCGGTGTCACTGTCACAGAGTCTCCATATGATTCATCAAACCGTTTCTTGATTATGTGATGATTTTTCCGATTTTTTAAATGGTGGAGACCTGTCGCATCTCCGCTAAAAATTAGTTTAGGTTAGGTTGAACTGGTTTACTCACTCGCTGTTAAGAACTTATTATATTTTGATACTGCAGACCTTTGCTCGTTCTCAAATCCTGTTTATCTGATGGTACAAGATAGCTTCTTGAGAGTACTGTACTTACGTCTTTCTTGAACCTTAATGGCATCTTAATTAGCTACATATACTTCTTCTATGAAGGTCTGCTCACTTCAATAGTTCTGCTCCATTCTTATAGAAAATTTTTCACTAATAAAAGAAGTTGGTTTTCTTAATTGCGGTCAACCCTTGGCAGGGAATGTCATCACCTCCAAGTGTATTTCTGAAATGAAAAAAAGCTACCTATAAAAATCCATCAGCCGCTTTGTGTAAACTATAGGTGTCTCCATTTGTTGTAAAAAAAAAACATTAAGACAAACACCACAGATAGGAGGAGGAGTCCGACCGAATATCGCTTCTCCTTGGAAGATAACGCAGCGGTTTGTCAGAACCTTCCTGCAAGTAAGTCACGAGACAGCATAGTTCATACCGATTCTTAGAGATATGGCTTTACTACCCTGTGTAAATGTTCCGACGTTCCGTAGTGCCCTGTTTTTAGCTACTACACTTGCCGGTGTAATTTTAAGTTTTACGTTCTCCGGGGATGCCGAACATTGATAGTCTAAAGACACATTCCACTCTCTTCAGGTAATCCAAGGCCTGAATCGGAGCGGGATTGTCCGCATAGACTTCAGACTTTACATATCCTCACAGGAAAAAGTCTAACGATGTGATATCACATGATCTTGGTGGCAAATCGAACGGCCCAAAACGTGAAATTATCTCCACCGTTTTGTTGAAACCACATGTCGCGGAGATCATGAGCTTCAATTTCAGGCATAAAATAGTCGGTTATGGTGGCGCGATAACGGTCGCCATTCACGGCTATGTTCTCACCGGCATTATTTTTGAAGAAATATGGACCGATAATTCCACCGGCCCGCAAGGCACACCAAAACGTTGTTTTTTCTGGATGAAATGGCAGCTCCCTTCAGGTTGATATTCGTCCCAAATGCGGAAATTTTGAGCCAGAAAAGACCTTCATCGCTGAATAAAATTTGGTTCGAAAACATCAGATCTTCTTGGAACTTTTCAAAAGCCCATAGACCGAAGCAGTGCCCCTTTGGAAGGTCGGGCGGCTTCAGTTCTTGCACATGCTGTATTTTGTATGCGCTTTCAATTTAAGACGTAAAATGCACCAAGTCGTTCCATGCTCCAGTCCGAGTTGCTGCGAACGGCGCTGAATCGACTCTCCATGGTCTTCGTGTACACTCTCAGCTACAGCCGCTTTATGATCTTCACTGCATGCTGGACGTGATCTATTCGGTCGAATATTATCCAATAATGAATGCTGGTCCCCAAGATGAGTGATGGCGCTGCGTAAAGTATGCTTAGTAGGCCAATTATGTTGACCATAAATTGAACGAAGCGCGCGAAACACATTCTTTACATAACGTGAATTTTCGTAAACGTTGTTTAGGCGTAAGTCTATCTATGATGAAATGCCAAACAATACTGAACAAAAATAAGAAAATTGGCAACTTGACACGACTCATGTGTGATCTGTCAAAAAAAGTCTATTGAAAAAAGTACCTCTACTTGGATCACCCTGTTATATGTTATTGAAGGCTTTGAGAAAAAAGAAAAAAAGGGAAAATGTTGAAACTTTTTATACTTTAACAATTTGTTAAAAAAAATTTCATTACCAATTATCTTAGCATATTTTGAAGTGACTAAAATATTTTTTTTTCTATTTTCAATTTGCGATCGATTTTACAAATACAAAAAAAAAAAAATTTGTTTATCTTTTATTTAATCTCATCTGGTAACCTTAATAACTATTCGGGTAAAAATATAATTTTTGGTTTCGCATAAGAAGACTTGCATACATATATACTTATATATATGCATGTATGTTTACTTAATCGCATATATGCAGCTGTTAACTTAAATATAGCTTATAAACTTTCGCTCGTTAGAAGTGCAACAGCAGCAGCAGCAGCAACAACAACAAACAGCCAACAACTAAACAAAACAACAAGCAACATTTGTTATGCGTACGCAATTGCGTTGTTTAACCACAGGCCTAACCGATCAACCAAACGACCGATCGCCCGCCGCTGCCAATGCCACTTGTCGTTACCAATTGTTGTTGTTGTTGTTGTTGTTGGCAGCCGCCTTGCCAGACCTGTTGGTGCGCGCAGCGAACGTATTACAGGTGCTGTGCATTTGTTGTCACATATTGTTGTTGTTATTTATTTATTTATTTATTTGTGTTTTAATTTTTTTATCTTCACGCTACAACAAGAAATATGATTTTTAAATGCATTAATTGCAAGTGAAAAGCAATAAATCCCCCCAAACGCGCTATGCAACAACATGTTACACTTTTGAGGATACAGCGCGAAGAGAGAAAAAATAGAAATTAAAAAAAAATTAAATGAAATGAAATAAAATATAATCCAAGCCTATTGAGTGTAATATGATATTTCTACACACATACATACATACAAGTACATGCCTATTTAAGCACACATTTTTGTTTTTGGCTTCAAGTATGCTATAATTGTTGCTTGAAATTCCCTCCATTTTTGTTGTAGTCTTTTTGCTGTTGCAATGAGGAGAAAGTGTTTAAAAAAGCAATGCTTCACATATAAGTATTTGAAGGCTTTGAACTGCAATGCAGTGGCTGAGCTTCTACAAATTGAAGCGCGTATTTCATTTTTGAAAGTAATCCAGAGTTTTAAAAAAAATTGTTTTTTTCGATTTACCTAAATTTAAAAGATTCCATATTTGTTCAGATTTAAAAACAAAAATTATAACTTAGATAAATATGTAACGGGTGATCCAAGTGGGGGTATTTTTATCAATAGCGTTTTTTTGACAGATTACGCGTGAGTCGTGCCAAGGTGCCATGTTATTTTTGTTCAGTATTGTTTGGCATTTCATCATGAAAAGACTTACGCCTGAACAACGCTTACAAATCATTCAACTTTATTGCAAAAATTCACGTTCTGTAATGCGTTTCGCGCGCTTTGCTCAACTTATGGTCAACATAATCGGCCTACTGAGCGTACTATTCGCAACACTGTCACCCAGACCCAGCATTCATTATTGAAAAAAATTCGACCGAATAGACCATGTCCAGAACGCAGAGAAGAAAATATAGCGGCCGTAGCTGATAGTGTACACAAAGACCGTGAAGAGTCGAGTCGAATCAGCGCCGTTCGCAGCAACGTACAAAATACAGCTTGTGCAAGAACTGAAGCCGCTCGACCTTTCCAAGCGACATCGCTTCGCTCTATGGGCTCTTGAAAAGTTCCAAGAAGATTCGAAGTTTTATAGCCTAAAATTTGTTCAGCGATGAGGCCCACTTCTGGCTCAATGTGTATATAAACAAGCAAAATTGCCGCATTTTGGACGAAGAGCAATCTAAAGAGATTCATCCAGAAAAACGAAACGGTTTGGTGTGGTTTGTGGACATCAAATACGATGCCGGTGAGAACATTACCGTCAATGGCGACCGTTATACCGCCATAATAACCGACTATTGGATACCTGAAATTGAAACTCGTGATCTCCGCGACATTTGGTTTCAACAAGACGGCGCCACTTCCCACGCATAGCATCAATCAATGAATTTATCGAGAGAAAACTTCGGCGAACAGATAATTTTATGTTTTAGGCCGGTCGATTTGCCACCGAGAACGTGTGATATCACACCGTTAGACTATTTCTTTTGGGGATATGTAAAATCTAAAGTCTATGCGGACAATCCCGCTTCGATTCAGGCTTTGGAGCCAAACAACACGCGTGTCATTCGTCTGTTAACAGACGGAATGCTAGAACGAATCATCGAAAATTGGACTCAATGGATCGAGCATCTGAGATGTAGCCGCGGCCAACATTTGAAATAGATAATCTTCGAAAAATAAATGCCAAAGGGTGTTCTTTGGTTCCCCATTAAAGTTGAATTTTCTGTGTTTTTTCTATAAAAAATAGGGAACTTCGAAATGGATGACCCTTTATATCTTAAACATATATATATATATATATATATATATATATATATATATACGAGCCTAGGTATATTAATACCAACTTTTGCGGTTTTTACGGAAGACTGTTTACTGCTTTCAATGAAGGGTATCAAGTCGATACAATTTATACTGTCTTCAAAAGATTTTGATGGAGTGTCTCACAGGATCCTAGTTTCCAAATTAACTATTTTGGATTGTCACTCTACTTTTCTTTAATGTATAAAAACTTCCCTATCTAATAGACTCTGTGCAGTTGGTTTTGATAATGTCTCATCCCGATCTATTAGAGCGACACCGAGCGTATCTCAAATCAGCGTCTTGTGCTCATTGCTGTTTATTTTATTCATAAATGATGGCAGTTCCTATTTTTTTCAAATCTAACTTTCATCTTTTCGCTGTTGACCTCAAGATTTACTCAGTAATTAAAAGAATTAGTGATTCCGTTGCGCTTCACGTGAACAAACTGCAATCTTGGTGCACCCGGAATCATCATGTTCTCACTCTATTTATACCCGATAGTTTCATCATTTCCCTAGCTGCTGCCATGTTTTTAGGATACTTTGCGATGTGGTTTTCGAAATTAGGGATTTCACAAGACAGGATACAGGTCACAGGACTCGGAGGAATGGATGCAGAAAGCATTAATTACTCCATATGCTTGCTAATGCATGGTGCAGCTTGTGATGCGGTAAGACTATAGTAGGTGTCTGATATACTAAGAAGGTTTCATCTACCAGAACGGACTAATGCATAACCCCAAACTGCTTCACGAACGGATATAGAGTGTCATTCCCGGATAATAATCACTGGGACGTGGTTGTTCAGCAAATGCGGACTCGGTCGACTTTTATATGAATCGATCAAAACTAGACAATAAGGTCGGTAGTGATATCCACTCAAGGGAGCTTGGGATCTGCGAGTCCTTTCGGTTATCGGATCACCAAAGTGTTTTTCAAGCTGAACTAGTAGTCTAATGGTACTCTGAATAAACTGTATCTATATCTTTTCGGAAAGCCAGGCAGCATAAAAAGCTCTGGAATCTATCACAATAAAATCGGGAACGGCAGAGAATTACCGCAAATCACTAAACGTGATGGCCAAGAAGTTCTCTCTGACCCTGGTATGGTTGTCTGGATACATTAACAAACGATGTAATGAGATGACAGACGAACTTCCAAGCAAGGACACTTTCTTTTCGCTTTCACCATCATGAAGGGTCTGGGCATGTCGCTCTCTACTTGTAAGCTCACATGCTCAAGAGAGTTCTTAATCGGAGCTGCTAACTCCAGACGGATGAGTCTCAACTATTGCCACGTGACTTAGATAAAGTGGCTGACATGAAATAACAGAAGTTCGATAGAGCTTACCTCACTAAAACGGACGAAATATCTACAAAAATGGGTCTCCGAATGGGACATCTTCTTTTTGGTAGACACGCAGAGAGACTGGGCGTACAATGAAATGATATCTCCAGGAGTTCTAGAGAGAAGGAACAAACGAAAGCCGTAAAGCACTTCCTTGGTGAATGCTCCGTACTTTCTAGAGATTAGGAACAAAGGAGACCTTAAGGCACCTTCTTAAACCCCTTAAATCCCTCGCTTTGGATGAGTAGGCTGAAGTTTCTAACCGCTAGAAAATCTTATGAGATTTACCGGAAATGGCGGGTGCAAAGTAACGTCAGTTACTGTGTTTTGCCAACTCCAAAACTTGGTTTGACTAGTGAAAGGGGACTAATGGAATTCTTAGTGGTTTGGTGAGCTAGGTGAGCTGATACCGAGCAGCCACTTCAACTTACCTAATACGAGAGAAAGAAAAGATCTTCACTCCGTTTTAGGGATAAAATGTAATTCTACACTTCGCAGTGCGGTTCCTCGAAGATTTGTTTAATTAATTGCTATTCAACATATTTTTAATTCAATCAATTTACCAATGATCAATTTTCTATCAATTTATTGAACATAATTACCGCATTATTGGCGAAGTTTGATAATTTGAAACTCCATAAACGTTAACCCGGCAGCTTTCGTAAATGATTTTCTGGCTTGTCTTTTGTAAGAAGGTATTTCGTCTGTCTTCTTCGCTGCCACATGGCGAAGGCAGGGCAGCTAGCGACTGATTGACAGACAGACAGACAGACAGACATGTGAGTATGCAAAGGTATGTAGTGTTCCAAAAAGGGCAAATGAATGAGGAAAAAATTTCATATCCACAGCTCATACCATCCAAATGAAGTCAAAATAGCTTACGCCAAAACTTAAAGCCAATCAAAGATTCAAAACTAAAAAAAAAAAAAACGAAGAACCACACAGTCAGTCTTTTAAACAGCCATTGCTGGTTGAGACGACAAAAAATGTATTGAAATCGGTAAAGCAACGAAGAGCAGTAGTGAGTATTAGTTGTTGCTTTCCACGCTGCTGCTTGTGCGTCAAGTACGCACCTAACACTAGCAATGGGGTCTCCTCCGTTCGAAACTTGGGTGCGTTTCGGAGTGACAAACAGCTTACGTGCATACATACATATGCGCGTATGTATGAACGTATGAAGGAGGTACAACAAGGCGGCGGGTAGGCTGTCGCCAACTATGAGCCGCTTCTAGTCGCGGCGTCTTTTCGTTATAGTGAAATCGACGTTGCACTGACAACAAGCAAAAAAAAAAATAAAAAATTAAAAAATAACAAAAAAGAAGATAATTGAAAAAATTTAGCGACTTAAAAAATAAATGAAAATAATATATAAAAAAAAACCTACATAAAAATAACAACAACCACACCAATAGAAATTAAATCGAAATAGAAATTACACCAACACCTCCATTGCCGGTGACAAGCAGTGTAGAGTGTTCAACATTGTCCACCGGTTGGCCGGTCGTTGTCGCGACGTTGTAAGCGCTGCTGTGGTGTGCATTGGTGACGTTGTGTGTTTAACGGGTGTTCACTACCGCATTTATTTTGCCCCAAACGTTTACATACACACACACACACACACACACTATGGCTACATGCCATTGTAACACGCTTTTTCCTATTGACCAAACACGTTTTGTAATTTTGAAATTATGATTTTGAACACGTGCAACGCACTTCAGCCTTACCTCTGCCATGTATATTGCAGGTGTGTATTTGTATATACACCTATATGTATTTAAATATTCTCTTCAATATAAGCAGTTTAAGAATTTACATACAAACATATATACGTACTTAAATACTACGCTTTCTTTTGAACTTTATTAAATGGACTTCGGCTTCTTGGTTATAAATTGAACAATTTAACTATTATCACTTGGATTCGAATACAAATACTTAGTGATACAATTTATAGCAAAATATTTTAAGGATAGGGAGATAAATTTCCAATTATAACTACATATTTATAACGAAATATAGATTAGCATTTTGAATTATAAATGCAACTGCCTGTCTGCCCTTACCCAAGTGAAATGCCGAAAATTAAAAAAAAACCACTTCTTTTGCAGGAACGAACTCGATGAACCAAATTTTTGAGCACTTTACCCTCTAAATCAAGTCGTATGCCATGAATAGCACCTTCAATATTGACTTTTAAAGCTTGAAGAGATTCTTGTTTACTGCTGAAGACCAATGACTTCAAGTAACCACACAAGAAGTAGTCTAATGGTGTTAAATCACAACTTCTTGGAGGCCGTTCAGTGTTACAATTTCTTGAAATAATCGAATCTCCAAACCTTTCTCGCAATAATTCGGTTGTTGCACGTGCTGTGTGACACGTAGTCCCATCTTGTTGGAACCAGATGTTGTTAAGATCAACTTCTTCCAATTGTGGCCATAAAAAGTTGGTTATCATCGATCTATACCACTCTCAATTGACAGTAACGTCGATGCAGCCAGCTTCATTTCGAAAGAAGTACGAACCGATGATTCCACCAGACCAAAACTACACCAAACTGTCACTTGAGGTGAATGTAATGGTTGCTCATGAACAACTTGTGGATTTTCTTCGCACCAGAATCGACAGTTTTTTTACTTACCGCACCACTCGGATGAAAGTGAGCCTCATTGGAGGAGATGATTTTCTTAAAAAATCGTAATCATTTTCAAGTTGTCCCAAGGCAAAATCAACAAATTCACGACGTTTGTGGTGGTCCAATGGCTTCAGTTCTTGGATGAGAACAATTTTATACGGATGCAAGCGCAAATTCTTTCTCAAAATCCGCCAGGTTGTAGTTTGAGACAGTCCCAATTCTTGAGAACGTCTTGGAATCGACAAATTGAGATCTTCAGCGACACTTGCCTGAACGGCAGCAATATTTTCATTAATTCGACCGGTTCTTTTTTCTTATTGACCCTTGAAACTTATGTAAAGAAAATGTAAACTCGAAATTTTCAACAATTCGACGAATAGCGAGCACAGGTGGACGATTATTACGACCATAAAATGGCAAAATCGCACGAAAAGTTGCAATTTCGGATCGATTATTTTGATAATAATATTGAATAATTTGTGAACGTTGTTCTTGCGTATATTTTGCCATAATGAAATTGTAAACATTACTGAGTACAATGCAAAAAGGCAGATAATGACATCTCTATTAGAAAACCCTTTACGTTTCCACCGGCGGATACTGCATCGAATGCTTTGAAAGCTGCAGTGCTTTCATCCATTCCGACAACATTACTTTACAGGCACAGCTGTTATCTAATATTTCGCTGAACTATGTCAATGCCGTCGCATCTTTACAGCTCATTGTTCCATCGTCTGCGTTACTGGCCTTTACCTATACACAGATAACCAAACAGCCGGACGGTATTGATAAGCGACTTATAGAGTTTGGTTTTGGTTCTTCGAGAGAGAACTTTTCAATTGCCTACTCAGTCCAAAGTAGAACTCTAGATACCCGGTTAAAAATTCTGAGAAAAATGTTAAAGTTTTTGTCAAAATGTTTGGTCTCATACTCGAAAATTTTCAAATAATGCACAATAAGTAAGTGTTCGAAGGCTCGTTGCCCAAATTCTCAAACTAATCGAATATGATCGAACAAAATCTTGAGTTCTTGTCTAAAGTAGAACAAGTTGACAAGAGTGATTCTGAGTTAGATTTAAGGCTGACAATGTCGTTGATGTTAATGCTGTCTTCTAGATAGATGAAATTATCTACAACTTCAAAGATATGACTGTAAATAATGACACGCGAATCAAGATGCGCGGACTGTTTATTTCATGAGATGTTTTATCTTGTCGCCGTTAAATACCTGACCGATTCCTTAACCGTGTTATCTCAGGAACTGCGCAGAGACGGTTGCGTATATTTGGAGATATAAAATAAAAGTCGGTGTTAGGCCTTCCGAGCGTAGCTGGAACACTGGAGATATATCGTCCATTTTTCACAATAGACGAGTGGTTGACATTGCGTACTGTCACTTTTAAGCCCAGGGCTTGAGTCCAAGTTCGACCAACATCCAAAATTATATAGAAAATAAATTTTTCTAACTATGCTAGCCCCTCAGCAAGGAATGTCAAGCCCTCCGAGTGTATTTCTGACATGAAATAAAAGGTCTTCGTAAAAATCCATCGGCCGTTCGGAGACGGCATATAATAAACTGTAGGTCTCCATTTGTTGGAAAAAATATCAAGAGGAGGATCTCGGCCGAAAGTCCCTCACAAAACGTCACCAATTATATATAAATATATATATATATATATCTATATATATATATATATATATACGAGTATATGTATATCATAACGCCAACGATCTGACTACGATAATTTCGGCCCGGAGACAGCTAATTAGCTTGATTAATTTTGTTTTGTCGGAACCTAGTATTAAAGACAAATATATTTCGGGGTCCGAAGGTGAAGTTGATTAGCCTCAACCCATTTGGGTAGAATGAATTCGTCATGGAGACTGAATTTCACGACTATTGTGCTGAAAATACCTTCTTTGCTCACTCTAGCGTTAAAGTCGCTAATCATAATTGTAACATCTTATCATCGCGGCGAGGCAGCGCTGATTAGTTCATTCAAGTTGCTCATAAAAGGCATGTTTCATGAAATCGATAACTATGTTTACAAATTTCGCATTGATGCGGATTGTTGCTACTGTGTATCACTCCCATTAATAATCCGATACCAAATTTACGCTACTTTATTAACCACTGTACTATGTATATGTATATGTCATAAGTACCTACTCGTTTTCGTACTTAATTTTTAAGAGGAGATCCACCAGGAAGGCAGCGGAGTCTTCCCAATTAAGACAACGGTGCATACCTTTTAATCATTTGCAGTAGTCGGTGTGGCTCCACTAAAGCTTTCCCTCTATTAGCCGCCTCTCAAGGATCCAATGCGTACGTTTTTTTTTTATCTCGCACAAGGGTTTCTCACATTTCTTTGAGAAAAATTAAGTTATCTTCATCAAACTTGATGCACATGTTCTGTGATGACAATCGATAGCAGCGATAACTAGTTTTGTCAGAGACCTTTTACTGAAAGTTCCTTAGGGACATCATTTTTCGGTTTCCAAACTAAACGTAAATAAAATTCATTTAGAATAATTCTTTTCATTAACTTCATTTCTTATTATAAAACTTAAAACTTGACATTATATGTGACACACTAAATGATTCAAATCACTGCCCCGAAATTTTTCGCAAGCTTCGATCCGTTTGAGGTAATTTTTGAGCACTTTTTGGCACATATTTGGCAGTATCTCACTCATAGCTTCACAAATGTTGTTTTTCAAGTGCTCAAGAGTTAGTTTAGTCCACATAACCACGGTCTTTCGCCTAGCCCTATACAAAAAGTTCAACGGTGCCAAATCGCACGATCTCGGTGACCAATTGACAACGTCAAGACGAGAGATTACGCGGCCGGGAATTTCTATCGCAATAGCGCTCTTGTTATGTGGCATGTGGCCCCATCTTGTTGGAACTACATAATGTCCAAGTCATGCTCTTCAATTCAAGGTCAAAAAAATTGGTTATAATGCTCCGAATTGACATTGACAGTCTCGCCGTTATCGTTTTCAAAGAAGTAAAGCCCAATCTGACCTACAAACCAAAGAGCGCAGACAGTAAGTTTTTTTGAGTGTAATGGCCTCTCGTCAATTATTTTATGACTCCAGGAGCCCCAACCGCGACAATTTTGCTTATTTACACATTACCGAGTGAAAATGTACCTCAAAAAAAAAATTTGTTGGAAAAATCGAGGACAGCTGCTCTTTGTTAAAGCACCCAATTGACGTAGCTTCAGCGTAGTGAATGGTCAGATGGCTTTAGTTGTTGTTTGGGCTGAAATTTACATGGGTGTAGGTGTAAGTCAAAAATACACCATAACGTGCCGTAAGAAGGCCCCAGCTGTTGAGAGCGTCGAGGAATAGACACATTCAGGTCTTCGGCTACAACTTCACTTACAGCAGTGATTTTTGAGTGAGGACGAGAAAAACAGTAATGCACATGCCCTACAATATCTGTAACCGATCTAGTATTTTAAATTTTTTTTAAAGTTTACTAATTGCTTGAGTAACTGGACGATTATGTGCACCATAATCTCCTCTTAAAGCATGAAAAATGGCCACTTTTATATCACCATTTTTCTGTAGGGTAATCCAAGTAGAGGTACTTTTTTCAATAGCCTTCCTTTGACAGATCACGCGTGAGTCATGTCAAGCTTCTGCAAAGAATGTGTTTCGCACGTTTCGCTCAAACTATGGCCAACATAATCTGCCCACTGAGCGTACTATTCACAACACCATCACTCATTTTGAGACCCAGCATTCATTATTGGATAATATTCGACCGAATATACCACGTCCAGCACGCAGTGAAGAAAATGTAGCGGGGGTACCTGAGAGTGTAAACGAAGACTGGGAAGAGTCGATTTGGCGCCGTTCGCAGCAACTCGGACTGACGTATGGAACGACTTGGCGATTTTACGTCGAGATTTTAAATTGAATGCGGACAAAATACAGCTTGCGCAAGAACTGATGCCGCTCGACCTTCCCAAGTGACGTGGCTTCGGTCTATGGGCTCTTTAAAAGTTCCAAGAAGATCCGACATTTTCGAACCAAATTTTGTTCAGCGCTGAGAGTTATTTCTGGCTCAATGAGTATGAAAATAAGCAAAATTGCTGCTTTTGGGACGAAGATCAACCTGAAGAAATTCAAGAGCTGCCATTTCATCCAGAAAAACAACGGTTTGGTGTGGTTTGTATGCCGGTGGAATCATTGGTCCATATTTCTTCAAAAATGATGCCGGTGAGAACGTAACCATCAATGACGACCGTTATCGCGCCATGATAACCGACCCTTTGATACCTGAAATTGAAGATCGTGATCTCCGCGAAATTTGGTTTCAACAAGACGGCGCCACTTCCCACAAATGTCATCAACCAATGGATTTATTGAGAGAAGATTTCGTTGAGCAGATAATTTCACGTTTTGGACCGGTAGATTGGTCACCAAGATCGTGTGATATCACACCGTGAGACTTTCTTCTGTGGGGATATGTAAACTCTAACATCTGTGCCAACAATCCCGCTTCGATTCGGGTCTTGGAGAAAAACATCACGCGTGTCATTCGTCAGTTATCAGTCGAAATGTTCGAACAAGTCATCGAAAATTGGACTCAACGGATTTACCATCTGAGACGTAGCCGTGACAAACACTTGAAAGAGATAATCTTATATCGTAAAATTCCAAGGAATGTTATTTCGAATAATAATAAACATTCCTCATAAAATTTTAAATTTCTGTGTTTTTTCTTTAAAAATTAAGGAACCTCGAAATGGATCACCCGTTAGTAGGTTTCAACAATTTTACCGCGAAGTGGCTTGTTAGGCGATCCATTGCCATAAATGCTTGACCTTGAACATAAACAAAACATGTTTGGTTTGACAGTTGAGGGTGATAGATTGCAAAGTACAGCCCTTCACATTCGAAACCACTATATATATAAATTTTTATCAATATACTATGTACGATCACTAATTTAGAAAAAAAAAATTCAACAATAAAATGTAGTAAATTAATAAATAAATAAGTCTAGTTTGGTGACGCTGTGCTATATTTAATATTTTGTAGCATACCTTTAGGCTTTTAGTTTTTACCGCCTTCGTTCATGGGGGATCCAGAGTAGTGGAAGTCGTCGTAACGAGCAAAACGGGTTGAGGCAATTGGTAAATAATAAATGAAGTCTAATATTTTGAATAATATTTATTTTATGTATTAACGAGGCTATAATCGCGTAAGCGGTGCCTACGCCAAAGAAGCAGAAGAATGTTATTTCGGAGAGCGAGCAAATTTGTACAACCCGTTTTTCATGATTGCTATTGGCCCTTTCCTCCAATGAATTGATTTTTTTTTACTAATTAGAGCAATACCTATGGTTATCTTCAAATATTTTTCCATGTTTCAACCACTGAAAAGAAATTTGTACATATCAATATTTATATATGTTTGTGAAAAGTAAAGTACCCGAATGTCCATACCTTAGAAGCATTGAATTTACGCCATGACCTTTATAAAATATTAACTAGAAATTTTTTCCAATTTCAATTAACAAATTGTAACAATTTATTATGGTAATGGCTCTTCAAAACCAAACCAAGCGCACTCTTTCTCTCTATTCCAATCAATACAAGCTCTGCCCACATTTTCCTACTCATAAACTCACAAACTCGGTGGGCTGGCTACTGTTATGAAAACTGTTGCCACAGATTTATGTCTGTACTAATATTTCATTGCAATATGAACAAACGATCGCGCACAGATCGTTAGCGAAAATGCTGCAAACAAACCTAAAAAAAAAAGAATTGAAAAACAGATCAACAAGAAAGCAATAATAACAAAAAGCTCCCAAAGCACCAAAAGCGCCAAATACCATAGCGACATAACCCGTGGCAGTAGCGATTGCAGTTATTACATGCTTACTCACTTACGGTGAGTTGAGTGAAAGAGCGCTGCCATGAACGAGTGCAACTGTTGGTCGATTGACCTTAATCGATTGTCATTCATTTGTACATTGCATTACTTTTGGCTGCATTGCGATGCATTGGTTTGTGAGCTGCATTGTCATCATGCCGGCACATTCATTCATTCAATTCATTGCATTCTTTCCGGGCATTCTTTGTGCGACGCCGTGAAATTGCGCCCGAAAATGAACAGGTGACGGAAAATGCTTGTTGTTTGTTGTCGTTGTTGTTGTTGTTCTTATTGTTGATATGTAATGAGTCTCGGGCGCGCAGACGTAAAAAAATTGATTGAACCTACTATCTTCGCCGCACAGAGAGTGTATGCAATTGAGGTGAGTTGAGTTCGCTGAAGGGCAAAGTTGTGTTCTTCCTCTATCCCCCCACGAAAAGTAGGCGAATAATACAAAAGGGACGAAAAGAAGCGCTAATGAAGCATTGTTAATATACACTGAATCGGTGGCTACTATTACTTAGTTGATGTTGTTGTTGTTGCTGTTTGAATGCTTCGTTTCATGTTGCACACCAGCAACGCTGGATTGCACAAACAAACAAACAGACAAACAAAGAAACAGTTGCGGTTAACTGTCGCATTGTGACATAGTTAAAGGTAACAAAAACAAACAACAACAACAAAGGTAGAAAAATGCATTAAATGCACCGGCGAGTTCACTTAACGGTTGGTCATTGGTGTTGATGCTTGCTTGAACACATACCACATACATTGCTATGCCCCAATGGCATGTGTTTCGTGACCATACAGTGAACGCAAATATTAAAGGCGCGACTTTTTTCTGTTAAAAATTTTGAACCAAATTTTCAATACTTAAAATGTAAAAAAAACAAAACAAAAAAAAAATAGAAAAATCTAAAGAATAAAATAATTATATGCTTTTTACATTAGACCTATCTATGTATTACAACTGATCGGATTCCCTTCAGGTTGATTGCTTCTGTTGTTGAAACTTTTTTAAATCAAGTTGACTGGACTAACTTGGACTTTGTGGACAATTGCAAAGTGTATGCTCTCTCTTGACAAAAGTCTATAGGTCACTTGATATGATCCAATATCTTTAAGCCTTTTTTGTAGCGTTTCTCAGCAGCGTTGAATTGACTAGGAAGTAGTTTACAAGATTTGAGAACTTTTTTTTTCTCAACTTAAGTTAAACATAAAGAATATGAGCATTCGCCTCTGCTCTGCAAAGTAATCCTTCTATATGCAGTCCATTTGCGGCCTTTCGCAGACTAGTAGATTTAGATAGGTCTCACCTAAGTAAGCCACTACTGTATCTATATAACACATATTTTCCCAAACATGTGCATATTCATATACGTTTACCATCATCATTCAGTAATTATAATGAACATTTTTGATAAATGAGAGAGTTTTCTATTTTTCACCGATTAAGAGCAACGTTAAGAAGAAACACCAGTAAAAGGGTCACTTAACGGAAGAAAATTGCAAAAATCTGCAGTGTCATAACGTACATACAAACACATATATAATGAAAAATACAGCATGCATACTGACCCATATTGCACAGGAATGTAGAAAAATAATATATCAAATAAATTTAAAAAAGGTAGAGTGAAATGGAATAAAGTAAAAAAAAAAAAAATATAAAAAAAAAATAAAAAAAAAATTAAATAAAACAAAGCAAAAAAATAAAATTAAATTAATAAAAATAAAAAATAAAAATTAAATAAAAATATTAAAAATAAAATAAATAAATAAAAAATAAATTAAAATAAAATAAAATAAAAAATTAATTAAAAAAGTAACATAAAATAAAATAATAATAATAAAATAAAATAAACTAAAATAAAATTAACTAATATAAACTAATTTTAACTGAAATAAAGTAAAATAAAATAGAATAAAACAACGCAAAATAAAATAAAATTAAATATAATAAAATATATATAAAAAAAAGAAATAATAATAAAAAATGCAATCAAATGAAAAACAAAAATAAAATAAAATAAAATCCAATAAAGTAAAATCAAAAAAATACAAAATAAAAAAAAATATAAAAAAAATTAAAAAAACTAAAAAAAAAAAAATACAATAAAAAAAAAATAAAATAAAAAAATTAAATGAAATGAATTAAAAAATAATAATAAAAAACAAAGAAAAAATTAAATTTAAAAAAAATAATAAATAAAAAAAGTTATTAAAATACAAAAAATTAATAATAAATTAATAATAATTAAAAATAAAAATAAAAAAATTAATAAAAATAAAATAAAAAAATAAAATAATATAATATATAGTAAAATAAAAAAAATAAAATAAATTAAAATAAAATTAAATGAAATTAAAAAAATTTAAATAAAATAAAAAAGTATAAAAAAAAATTAAACAAAATAATATAAAGCAAAAAAAAAAAAAATTTAATAAATTTAAAAAAAAATAAAATAAAATGAAATCAAATAAAATAAAATAACATAACATAAAAAATAAAAAAATTAAATAAAATAAAATGAAATGCAGTTAGATAGGTGATACTTAACTAAATTAAATTTAATTAGTTATATTAAATTAAATCAAATGTGTCGAAGGAAAATAAAGTAAAGAAATAAAAAAATAAGATAAAATAATATAAAAATAAATAAAATAAAATAAAAAAAATAAGAAAGAACGGCTGTCTTCGTCCATGCCGAAGTCTTTATACCTTTCATGAACATATAAAATTTATTGCAAAGGACCAAAATCGATTTTGACAATTTGCAGTGTAAATATCTACTTGAATCTACGTCTGTAAAATACCAAATTCAAGTTATTAGATGCTTTTTTGGCGGACCCCAGTCCTCCTATCTGAACAAATCGGGAGAAGGGGAGCTATATGATATAATATTCCGATTTCGATGATGCAATTCATAATATATGTGAATAATACAAATTTTCAGCCTCCAAGATACTCTTTAACGGATCGAATGGAAGAAAAACGTCATATCTAACGAATCGATTGTATGGGGGCTAATATGACATAGAAGTGCAATTTCGATGATTTTCAGTATCAATATGCACTTCGTAATATTTGTGGACAATACCGAATGTTATGTGCCTAAATGCTTTTTGGACAGAGTTTTGACCAAAATGTCACATCTGAAAACATCGGTGCATTAGAGCTACATGCTCTATTCGTCCCATTTCGATGAACCAATATCCAATTCGTTGTGTATGTATAGTATACCAAGTTTCACGTTCTTAGGTACTTTCTTACGAATTTATGGCCAAAAATTTCCAATCTGAAAAATCCGTCGTGTATATTCTATAGCGGTCCGATCGGGTTCCAACAAATGCTCGTTTAAGATACACCTATCTTCTTACCAAGTTTGGTTAAAATATCTCCAAATTTAAGGGATTAGTTTGCGTTCAAACAGACAGGCAGGCAGGTAGACAGACAGACAGACAGGCAGACAGAGAAACGGAGAGACGGACAGACGGACATGGCTAAATCAATTCAGCTCGTGATTCAGATATGATCGGTATGAATTTCAGTGGGTCTATCTCTTCTCCGTATGGTAATTACATACTTTGGCCCTAAGATAATATACCATTTCATTTAGATGAAAAGTATAACAAAATAAAATAAAATAAAATGAAAAAGCAAAATAAATTTAAATAAAGCAATAAATAAAACAAAAACAAAATTTAATTGAAAAGATTAAGATAAATAAAAATAAAATAAAGTAAAAAAAAAACCAACGAAAAAAATTTAATTAAATTAAGGAAAAATATATATAAATTAAAAGATAAAAAAGGAAAAAAATAAAATTAAGAAAACAAAAAATATAATTAAACTAAAAATTTAAATAAAATAACATATTTAAACGAGATATTTAAAAAAAATGTCAAAAATGAAACATTTACTGTTATGTAGCATCCATTATGTTTCAAAGTTTTCTTAAAATTAATTTTCTAATTCTGATAAACATTTTCCCTTACCGTTTAAAAGTTGAAAGAGTCAAGAGCGTCATGCGAAACTAACAAAATTATGTGGGTACATGATGGGCTTGCAACGTCATTGATGCATGATGTACTGCCGCAACATCTTTGCTGCCACGCTGTTTATACATACATATATATGGACATACATACACATGTGTACTCATGTAAATGTCGAATGAAGTACAAATAAGCAACAGCGATTTGCCGCACCTGTTGTACAATGAATCTAATGCGCTTCTACAGCGCCACCGTTGTCACGATTTGATTGATGCAACATTCGTTTTACTATAATTAAACAGTGTTGCCAGAATGCAAAAATATAAAGAAAAATTCATAAAGCTTAGTAAATATATTAAAAAGCAAAACCATACTCTAGTGTAGTGGTTAACAGTGCGTGGTACACTGGTCAGACCGAAACCCATATAAAATTATAGAAATCTAATGATACTCCCTTTCTACAGGGAATTTATGAAATAAAAAACCGAATATACCGCAATCTTTGAGGTAATTTTTGACAAATGTTTAATAATACTATTTTTCTATTTAAAAATGCTTTGGCCAGCTCACGCATATATAAAGGGTGATCCATTTCGAGGTTCCCTACTTTTTAAAAAAAAAAATCCAATTTAATGCGGAATGTTCATTATTATTCGAAATAACATTCCTTGGCATTTGGTTTTTGATAATTATCTTTTTCAAATGTTGGCCGAGGCGACGTCTCAGATGGTCCATTCGTTGAGTCCAATTTTCAATGACTCGTTCGAGCATTGCGACTGGTAACTGGCAAATGACACGCGCGATGTTATGCTCCAAGGCCTGAATCGAAGCGGGATTGTCCGCAAAAACTTTAGACTTTACATATCTTGGTGGCCAATCGACCGGCCCAAAACGTGAAATTATCTGCTCACCGAAGTATTCTCTACATAAATCCATTGATTGATGAGATGTGTCGAAAGTGGCGGCATCTTGTTGAAACAAAATATCGTGGAGATCACGAGCTTCAATTTCAAACATCAAATAGTCGGTTATCATGGCGCGATAACGGTCGCCTTTGATATTTACGTTCTCACCGACATCATTTTTGAAGAAATATGTACTGATGATTCCACCGGCCCAGAAAGCATACCAAACCGTTGTTTTTCTGGATGTAATGGCAGCTCTTGAATCTTTACTGGTTGTTCTTCGTCCCAAATTTGACGAATTTGCTTGTTTACATACACATTGAGCCAGAAAAGCCCCCATCGCCATCAAAATTTGGTTCGAAAACGTCGGATCTTCTTGAAGCTTTTCAAGAGTTCATAGAACGGAGCGATTTCGCTTGGGAAGATCGAGCGGCTTTAATTCTTGCACAAGCTGTATTTTGTACGCTTTCAATTTAAGATCTCGACGTAAAATGCGCCAAGTCGTTCCATACGTCAGTCCGAGTTGCTGCGAACTGGGCCGAATCGACTCTCCACGGTCTTTGTGTAAACTTTTAGCTACCGCAGGTATATTTACTTCACTGCGTGCTGGATGTGATCTATTCGGTCGAATATTAACCAATAATGAATGCTGGGTCTCAAGATGGGTGATGGTGTTGCGAATAGTACGCTCAGTAGGCCGAATATATTGACCATAAGTTGAGCAAGGCGTGCGAAACACATTCTTTAGAGAACGTGAATTTTCGTAACAAAATTGAATGATTTGTAAACGTTATGCAGGCGTAAGTCTTTCGATGATGAAATGCCAAACCAAACTGAACAAAAATAACATGACACCTTGACACGACTCACGCGAGATCTGCCTAAAAAGGGCTACTGAGAAAAGTACCTCTACTTGGATCACCTTTTATAACATATAGATGATTTATTTTCTCCAGCTTTAAACATTTCACTGATTTTTATATAACTTTAGTCTAGCCTGCGTTAATATTTTGATTTTCTTATAATCGCATTTTATGTTTTTCTCCCATTATTTTATTGGTGAAAATGCTTAACAGAGCGTAGTGAGAAATATTTATTAAATGCAGCTGAAAGAAATTAAACATATTTCTGCATACATACTTACATAGAGAGTGCAAATGCATCACCTGGGAGTATTAAGTACAAGCAATTATAAGCGCTTATAGATAATAGCGCACATACAATAAGCTACACACACACATATGTACATACATATTTATTTATAAATGCATGCAAAGAAAGTTTACTTTAATTATTACCGTAATTACAACTGTTGCTACTGCAAAAGATAAAAATAAATGCATTTAATACGGAGAAAAGTGCATTAAATTTGGATTTTCACTGAATTTTTTTGTAAATAAAAGATTTCTCAAAAGAAAGTTAGATGCTTAAAGTGAGATTACATATTCACATACATACATAGACCTACATATAAGCATATATATTTATTTACATTAATTTAAGCACATACTAATTTCCACTGCATTTAATCAGTAAAAAATGTAAGTTTCAAATATTCTTAATTATTTTAAGAGTAGAACTTAGCAATTCAAGTGTCTCCGTCTTAACCGTTCTCAAGACCAAAGAACCAATTACCTTCCAGTAACAGTTAAACCAAAAAGCCCTTTGGCAGCAAGGATAACATGCAAATAAAAACAATGAGCAAAGTAGAATATACTCAAGGCTGTTGCCAGGAAATTAAAAGTGAAGAATGAAGTAGCAGAGATAGAAGTATGTCGACTGCTCTCGGCCATCAAATTGGCGGAGCCATGGGAATTGCCAATAGGGTAAGCTGCAAAACTAAAGTCAAGCTATTAGAGACCAGAATATGCACTGCTACCGATGCTATGTCAAAAAAGACAATAAACTTGTCGCTCCCAAAAATGCCTTGTTAACAAGGTTAGTGATGAAACAGCCGCTTCGAGTCGGTTGATCGTATGAAAAAGTAACCCATAAATTACACCAACATCGATACTAGTAGACTTGAAGTAGTCTAAGGCAGGCGGCGATCTGACCTGCCCATTTGAAACTTTAATGACCTCATTGAAAACATAGCAATCATCTGCTCAATGGAAAGTAACTGAAGCTATGGAATGGCTCTAGTCAACGGTTTTTATTTGAAGACATTCTGCAAGGCATATATCTTCATCCAAGCCAGAATATATTGGGCAAAGAGAACAAGAAGTTGAGAACGGACTTTTACAAATATGTCGCTTCAGTGGCACTTTCGAACGAGACATCAACGAATTAGGTATCGACCGAAATTCTGATGCCCTTAACGAACGAACCATATTTGGGACGTGAGAATTTCAGATGATGATGAAATTATTGCTGTAGGCATACCCTTTGTAGGTAAATTTCGTAGGGAAATGGTGTAGAAGAAAATATGATAGAGTCTAGTGTATGGATGGCTATTTAGGTTACCTAGGGTGCTCTGTCGGTGTCTTCAAACTGCCAAAGGTTTGTGGTGGCATTTTTCTGTGTACAATTCAGAGCGAGATACTACGAAGTATCGTTAAAATTACCGACACCCCTTGTAGGTAAATATCTCAGGGGGGAGGGGTAGGGAAGGAGATGATACCGCCGACTGAAGCGGTGGTTGCTCCATTGAGCTTGAGTACCTCATAAATGTCCGTATTTCCCAACCGTAACAGGCTTATGGCAGCACTTGAGGAACCTACTTTCGGGAGAGTAAACTGCTGAACATCTCCAAGCACTGAGTTAGTCCTTCTCTCCTTTGGATAGATCATGCGGGGAAGCATTAGGCTTCACTTGCTGTCGCCAATTTTACATAAATATAAATTTTATATAAAAAAACTCGCTAACCCAACATTAAGTAAAAATCTTCTTCTTCTTCTTATTCTTTGGCGTAGGCACCGCTTACGCGATTATAGCTTCGTCAACAATAGCGCGCCACTCGTTTCCTTTCTTTGCTGTTTGGCGCCAGTTAAAAATACCAAGTGATACCAGGTCACTCTACACCTGATCCTTCCAACGGAGTAGAGGTTTTCCTCTTCCTCTGCTTCCTCCAGCGGGTACTCCATCGAATACTTTTAAAGCTGGAGCGCTTTCATCCATTCGGACGGCATAACCTAGCCAGTGTAGCCGCTGTCTCTTTATTCGCTGAGCTATATCAACGTCGTCCTGTAGCTCGTACAGCTCATCGTTCCATCTTCTGCGGTATTCGGCGTTGTCAACGCGCAAAGGACCATGAATCTTCTGTAAAACTTTTCTCTCGAAAACTCCTAAAGTCGACTCATCGGATGTAGGCACCGTCCAGGCTTCTGCAGCATATGTCAGGACGGGGATGGTGAGCAACTTGTAGAGTTTGATTTTGGTTCGTCGAGAGAGGACTTTACTATTCAATTGCCTATTCAGTCCACAGTAACACCTGTTGGCAAGAGTGATTCTGCGTTGGATTTCAAGGCTGAAATTGTTGGTGTTGTTAATGCTGTTTTCCAGATGGACGAAATTATCTACGACTTCGAAGTTCTAACTGTCAACAGTGACATGGGTGCGATGACTGTTTACTTGATGACAGGAGATATTTCGTCTTGCCCTCGTTCACTACCAGACCCATTCGCTTCGCTTCTTTGTCTAATCTGGAGAAGTAAAAATAGCGGCTAAATATTAGCGCAATTAATAGTTGTTGGTTAGTAAAACATTGAATAATACAACAACAGATTGCATGGCAGACGTTGGCTCAGTTGGTAGAGCACTCGCCTGTGATACCAGAATCCATCGGTTCGATTCCTGGCAAAAGAAGTCTGATGAGGAGATGTGGTGATCTCCGAAACAGCTGTCACTTCTAACAATTTTTCTTTATTGTATATATCGCAGCCGCGATAGCCATGTGGTTAGCATTGCGTACTGCCATTCGGAAGGCCTGAGTTCTAGCCCAGGCTCGACCAACATCCAAAATTATAGAAACTAAATTTTTTTAATTGCGGCCGCCCCTCGGCAGGTAATGTTAAGCCGTGCGATTGTATTTCTGGCATGAAATAAAGCTCCTCATAAAAATCCATCGGCCGTTCGGAGGCGGCTTAGTATAAACTGTAGATCCCTTCATTTTGTTGGTAAAAACAACAAGACGCAAAACCACAAATTGGAGGGGGAGCTCGGTCGAAAATCGCTTCAGCGCTTACAAAGCGGCAAATATCTATATATAACAATATATTCAATTCAAAAAATTCTAACGAAATAGGCCTTTGAATAAAGCTCATTTACTTATAACCACCAACGATTACAGGCTGCATTAAACAATTCATAAATTTTCTATTTTTATAGATTCGTCAAGCAAGGATGTCTTAGTAGAGCATATTAGACTAACGACCGGTTCTTTAAGGTGTAACACTAGCTCGTATTCGAGTATTAATTACTTTACACGAAAGAGCTGGACAACATTCTTGAAAATTGTAAACAAAGTTCAAGCACTGAGTGGTTAGCAGGAGGATCATGGGTTCGAATTCTAACCAGGCCAATAACTAAATGGAAAAAAATGTAATTGGGGTCATCTCTTGGCGGAATATGTCAGTGCATTATTGATCTGACATAGAAAGCTCCTTTCGGCGGCGGCACAGAAAAATGCAGTTTTGTCCATTTCTTGAACAAACATCAAGGCACGCACCACAAATTAGAGGAGAAGCTTGGCCGAAAATCATACCAGCGGTTATGAAGCGCCAATTATATATATATATATACACATATAATACATATATCAAACCCAGTATGTTCTGAGAGAGCTTCTCTTGACTGTCCTCATCTAAGCTCTAACATTTAATGTCAACTACTTAGCCAGACCATAGTTTTAAAAATCACATACTTCTTTCTATTAGCAGATATGCTAACCGAGAAGGTTATCCTTATAAAACTGGCAAATCGGTCGTTGCATTTGGTCTCAGTCTAGCAGCCATTCGACTCTCCATCATTATATATATCTTCAATGAGTGAGCTGAGGTTATTTTTAATTTTTTTTTAACTTAAATTAAGAACAAAAATCATTTTTTTCATAATTTAATACGGAATTTAACGACCTATTTTATGAGTTGGACGTGAAATATTTGAATTTGTTTTGAGGAAATTAATGGCGCGCATTTCTAGTTTGATATGTTCGTACATACGATATACATTTCCGCATACCTATAGCAGTAAAATTCTTATTTCACGCCCATTTCTACTTTCTTTGTCAATGAATCTTCTTTGTAAAACTGATGAATGTATGCAACTCCATTGATACGAGTTTTATTTATATTAATAAAATAAATAAATAAAATAAATAAGATCACAAGTAATTACTAAAGAATACAAATAGACACAAGAATTTTTTTTCATTTGAAATCAACTTGCAAGTAGTGGTCAATTAATCTGCCAATAATTTCTTGCATGCAACATGTTGCATGTTCTTCTGTGAAAATTCCACAACAATTAATGCTTAGTTAGTCAAGTGCAGAACTGTGCCACTGAACATTGAACACATGTTTCCCCGCCAACAGCTACCCGCCTTTTCGTGTGATGAATCTTTCTCTTCATTTTTTTGCTTGCCACCACTAACTACCCCATTTCCCCATCTCTTTTTTTTAACAACAACCTGTCAGTTATATTCAATCGCTAATATACACCTTGTTTGTTGTCGTTACAGTTTTTCCAGCGCAGTATCATCTTTATATTATTTTTAATTTTATTATTCTTTTTCTTTTTGCTGCTCTTGTTAGTTGATTACTGAGCCAACACTACTCACTAGTTTTGCATGCAACATTTGTGTTGTCAATATATTTTGTTAGAATCTATAAGTAAAAAAAAGCGTATGCATTTCAAAGGCGACAACAAAGTTGGTTGGCACTTTACAGTTGACTGCCTCTTCCGCTTGCAGAAAATAACTGGTGCATGCAATAAAATTACATATTTGTGGGTATGTCTGAAAGAAAGTATTATGTACTAAAATATATAGAAAAAATTAAATATAGGTCTTCGGTCTTTTGGCTGTTCTATTCGGTTATATAGCGGTACTAGGGTGATCGGGCTAAGAGAAGCTCTGGTGCGTGATTTTAAGTTTGCATGTCAAACAAGGAGATATCTTTAGCTGAGATTTTTGAATTAAAGTTTCCAAAACTTGTATAAAATCACTTTAAAAAAAGGACAGAAGTACTGTATTCGACAATGCCAAAGACTTTATACCTTTCATGAGCATATAAAATTTATTGGAAAATTCGATTTCGATAATTTTCAATGCGAATATTTATTCGAAGTTAAGTGCTTAAAGTACAAAATTTCAAGCTCTTGGTTGCTTCTCTTACGGATTTTTAACCTGAATTATAATATTTGAAGTAATTGATTGTGTAGGAGCTATATGTTATAATCTTCAGACTTCGCAGATTTTCTGTACCATTCGTTAGTTCATTATATGTGGGTAGACTACTGAAACTTAAATTTAAACATCGAATTTATAAAAGTGATCGATTGAGTAGAATCGGAGGTGGAGTTCTTCTTAACTACCGTTCCTTCTTCGGATAGTATCGAAGAAGTCCATGTCCCTATCGTAGATTCCGTGGAACTTAAGTTCTTTGTGCTGTAGCTATCTATATATAGGTATATCTTATATACCTTCTGATATACATACACATCCGTCAGATATACATATCGGTACATATGCAGCATGTCTCTTTATTCAAACATGTTATTTCTGTGGTAAAAATAAAACATTCTATGATTGTTTTGGGCGACCTCAACTTGCCTTGTGTCTCCTGGAAATCCACTGACCATATTATCACTCCAATTTGTACTACTCGAACATGCGTTAACGAATACGTGGAAAAATTGTCTGACCTGTGCTTCCATCAAATTAATTTGATTTCAAAACACTTTGGTAAGATTTTAGATTTAGTTTATGTTAATAATGCATTTAAATTTTCTGTTATCTGAAGCTTTTGTTCTACCAAAGCATTCGTATCACGCGACTTTGGAGATGACTTCATTAAATTATAGGGTAAGTCACTCAATTCTCATTCGTAAACTAGACGTTCTTGGGTATCAACCAAGACATCCCAATCGACTTTCTCGTATTTTGTTAATAGAAAACAAAGTGTGATATTTAAAGATACCTCAAGGCAGCCATCTGGGTCCAATTCGGTTCTTGTTATTTACAAATGATATATGTTTCCTAGCAAATTCTTCAAATATATAATATCAGAATTTTTCTTATCAACCAATTACTATATTCTATAGAAAGTGCTAAACTTTTTCTTAAAAGTAAAAGCTAAAAATGCTTTTGCCTTTGTCAAAAGTTGGTCCAAAGAATTCAAAGACTCTTATGTAACTAAAACACTTTATAAGACTTTGGTGAGGTCAATATTAGAATACGATTCATTGATATGGAACCCTAATAATCAAGTTCAATCCGATAAGTTAGAGTCTGTGCAAAAACAATTTTCACTTTTTGCATTAAGACATTTTCGATGGGATTGTAGGTTAAATCTTCCTCCCTATACTAACCGTTTAAAGCTTCTGAGTCTACCCACTTTCGCAAGTCGTAGAGAAATGTTAGGCGCCTAGTCCTTAGCGAAACTCCTTAATGAATTTGTAATTCATTGCTTTTGTCTTAGGTAAACTTTTAATTCTCTTTCCAGCACATATGACTTATCAGACTTACTTCTTAGCATTAAAAAACTAGTATCGATTCTCTCAACACTTAAGTTTTAAAAGCTTTTTTAATTAATAAATTTCAATAAATTTAAAAATGCTTTGAGCTGAGATGAGAAAAATTAGGATTTACTATGTACTTTGTACCGCCCTAATAGATATCTATAAATATTATGGCAAAATATAATTTACCTACATATATATAGCATTTAAGTTAACCTGTCACACTTCACCAACTATAGTGGATTGACAATTCGGACACTTTTTTGCGCGTGAATATGTGCCTGTGGTTACAGTTCGGTTATGTGCTCCACGCCTATTCAAATACTTACTTACACCTATGACTAACAAGTATGAATGTCAATACAATTGGTGTCTATGTAATTATGTATTCATGTTCACATCCAGATAATCGCTTGTTTTGTCTACCTACAGCTACCTAACACATAATTGGGTTAAATGCCCGTGGTTGTAAGAATGTGTAACTCTTGAGTGATATGCTTTCGCTACTACAACTACTGTGTTCATATCGGCGTATTATTTGATCAAAGTACAATAGATAGAAATTAAAAATGTTGAATAAAAAAATAATATCGAAATTCTTACTATGTATTTTTCTTCATATGCTTGAAAATATGAGCCTTTTTAATTTTTTCTTTTTTTGTCAGTAGTAGTTTTGAAAGAAATTCACTTAACGCTTTACACAAGCGCTCTAAAGCGTCATAGAGCGGTTTGTTAATTGTATAGGATGATCCAGGTAGAGGTACTTTTTTCAATAGCCTTTTTTCACGCGTGAGTCGTGTCAGGTTGTCATGTTATTTTTGTTCAATATTGTTTAGCATTTCATCATATAGAGACTTACCCCTGAAAAACGTTTAAAAATCATTCAAATTTATTACAGAAATTCATGTTCTGTAAAGTATATGTTTCGCGCGCTTCGCTCAACATATGGTCAACATAATTTACCTACAGGGCGTATTATTCGCAACATCATTACCCATCTTGAGACCCAGCATTCATTATTGGATAATATTCGACCGAATATACCACGTCCAGCAAGCAGTGAAGAAAATATAGCACCTGTCGCTGAGAGTGTAAACAAAGACCGTGGAGAGTCGACGCAGTGTACAGCAACTCAGACTGATGTATGGAACGACTTGGCGCATTTTACGTCAAGGTCTTAAATTGAAACCGTATAAAATACAGCTTGTGCGAGAACTAAAGCGACTTCGCTCTATGGGCTCTTGAAAAGTTCCAAGAAGATCCTACGTTTTCGAGCCAAATTTTGTTCAGCGATGAGGGAAATTTCTCGCTCAATGGGTATGTAAACAAGCAAAATTGCTGCATTTGGGACGAGGAGCAGCTCGAAAAGCTTCAAGAGCTGCCATTTCATCCAGAAAAACGCAACGGTTTGGTGTGGTTTGTGGGGCGGTGAAATCATCGCTCCATATTTCTTCAAAAATGATGCCTGTGAGAACGTAACCGTCAATGGCGACCATTATCGCGCCATGATAACCGACTATTTGATGCATGAATTTGAAGCTCGTGCTCTCCGTGATATTTGGTTTCAATAAGCGACACCACTTCCCACACATCGCATCCATCAATGGATTTATTGAGAGAACACTTCGGTGAGCAGATAATTTCACGTTTTGGGCCGGTAGATTGGCCACCAAGATCATGTGATATCACACCGCTAGACTTTTTCCTGTGGGGATATGTAAAGTCTAAACTCTATGCGGACAATCCCGTTTCGATTCAGACCTTGGAGCAAAGCACTACGCGTGCCATTCGCCAGTTATCAGTCGAACGCATAGACCATCTGATACGTAGCCGCGATCAACATTTGAAAGGGAAAATCGATAAAAAATATATGTCAAAGAACATTCTTTCGAATGATAATAAACATTTCCCATAAAATTTTAATCTTCTGTGTTTTTTTCTTTAAAATTGTGGGCAACCTCGAAGTGGATCACCCTTTAGAATTACTCGATTTTTTTTTCTCGACAATTGTGTATATAAATATGCCAAGGCGTCTGCCCACTAAGTTTGGTTGAACTATAAAAAACTCAGGGACTAGTTTGAGTTTTAACAGACAGACGGATAAACAGACATGGCTCAATCAACTCAGTTCGTCATTCTGATAGGATTGGTGAGTCTATATCTGATCTTCTTGGTGCTAACATACTTCTAACCAAAGTTAGTATACCAGTTTATGTACATGAAAGGAATTAAAACTGGTTTGATGGTTCGCAGAATTTACAAAAATCTTTAGTTTCGGTTTTGAAATGATCCAATAATACAGCAATCTTGTATAGTTATTTTTATTAATGAAACCACATCACTTTAAATTAAGCTTTTTGAATGGGCAAAATACCTCATCATATAGCCATTAGGGGACGCTTGTAGCTCGTGAATAAAGATGTAATTACAGAATTACAAATAAACAATAAAGAACTGATTGGAAACCTCCAAAATTTTATTCGGCATCCTTCTTATTGGTAATAAGCAATCTTTCATAACTGCAGCGTTATGTAGATTTCATCTTTCGCACATTTTTTAATACTTTTCTATATAGGGGTTGCCCATAGACCACGTGGTCATGTGTTAGATATTCCGGGAACCCACGTTCCCTTCATGTAATCTAACGTAGCTTTTTCTATGAGTCCTTCCCCCTGCCCGCGGTTCACTTGTAGCATTTCAACGTACCCCTGCCCAGCCTTGACTGAGCCTTATGGTTTATGGGCAAAACCCATATTACGTGTGTCCCTGTATTCTGTAACCTCTTTCAGTAAATTCCCAACATCACTTAGACCTGAAGCACGCAGGCTCTGCACGAAATGTATTTCTTATTAAATATTCCATAGTCACTGAGTTCTCCAAAGCTTTTCCGGACATTTTAAATGTGTCAGTCCTTGCCATCCGCCAAACTTATAGATTATCCTTCGTGCTTGAGCACATCTCAGGCGAAGAGATGACAAAAAAAATTATTTTGCTAGGGTGACTTTTATTATAACTTTCAAAACTGGGTTTTCCATTTCAAGAAACAGTTTTAATATTTATTAGCCGAATTGGCCATCAATTACTTCAGCAATTCTAGTTGAATCTCCTCAATCAATTTAAAACGGTGGCACCGCAGTGGCCGTTTAAGCTTTCTAAAAATCACACGAAGCCAGATCGGGCGAATACGATGGTTGTAGAGCAATACGATTTCAATATATGGCGATGAACTTAGGAAGAAGCTAAGCAGTGGAACAGAAACAGTGCATTATCGAGCCATACATGATATTCTTTGTTGACAGTTTGGCCAAGCGGAAGATGCTCTTAATGTATAACAACTAGGAAATATATTTTGAAATGACAACCATATGAAATTGTGTAAAATCTTAACCCTTGTATCCCTGCAGGGACAATATGAGCCAGAAAATTTAGGGTATCCTAACAAAGAGCAACGCCTTTTTTTTCTTGGATTTAAATACCGTTAATATTAATATTAATTTGTCGTTAAACGAATATTCTGCACAGACAGGTCTTGAAATTTCGTCAGTCGTGCTTGTGTTTTGATTTGAAACGCAAAATTCAGCGGGCTTGAAAATTTAGGTGTGAATAAAGATTTTTGATTTTGTGAATAAAGATTTACATAAGTAACTTCATTGGGGCATATAATCCCAATAATATTGGAATAACAACATCCCAATATTTATTTATACCAATAGATGTCTAGAAGGAGGAAATTGGATGATCATGAAATGAAGGAATATTCCTTAGATGAAGAAAGCGACAATATGTCTGATGACTTCAGGTTAATTCTCATGTAAATCTGGTTATTTATATTTTTCTGAATCGGAGCTGGATAACGGCGATAATCTCTTTGGAAAAAGTGAAGGTGAGCCAATGGGTAATAAGTGTAGCTGGAAAAAGTTTAGTGTCTTGGTTGCTTTTGCTTTTGAAGCCAATATAGTGTATTAAAATTAATTTGGATTTCTAATAAATTCAATTTCTTATAAAAAAATCAATAAAAAACTTAACTTTTAATTTTTTTTTAAAGAATACATACGAAAACCATCTAAAGATGTTATTAGGATGATAAGGTAGGTACATCTGACTTTTCAGGTATGCCAAACATCTCATATTTAATTCATGTTATGGCATTTGCTGTCGTAATTATGAATACTCAAAAAAAAAAAAAAAAAACTCAGGGGTGAAAGGGTTAAAAGGGCAAACATTTTTGAGTTGGTTGAATTAATATCTAAGATTTAAAAGATTAATCGGACGGCAATGAGCAATTATTTTTGTTTTTAACTAAAATAATTTTTTGTTCCAAAGTATAACTTTTCAATTATTTTCAAGGAATCTTTAATATTTTATTAAACGCTTATTACTTAGATGCGGGGGTGAACTTATTAAACCAATTCACCATGAGGTGGTGTATATTATATCAAATATTCTTTAGGTGGTTACATTAACTGGCTGTCTGCTAACGTGTTGAAAAAAGCTATCTAAAAGCTTAACTAATGTTAATGTGCTTTTTCGCTTTGTTACTATTTTCTGGCTTCACACCACACATTCGGAATGCTCTGTTGCACTGTGTACCGGTAGAGAGCGCTGTGTTGCCTTAAAGGCAGTACACTAGCAGTCAACAAATTGTGCTCGAGTATTAATATTTTTGTGTGATTATATACATGTTTTTCTATTATATAAAAACATGAATTAATCCAAAAAATCGAGTTAAACTTTGCTTGCAATTACCGCATTTCGAGTTCACAAATACCGGTTTTAATACCGGCTTTTTTTACTGACATCACCCATATTAAGTCCGTTTAACGTTCGTAATAGGAAATAAATTAATGTAAGGTACGTATGTTAGGTGCTTTGGAAATAACGAAATCCGTTTTTTCTAAGAGGATTACTTGAAAATTTGCAAGTATTATTTAAATATTTTATATATTTAAGATTAGTTGTAAATAAAAATATAAAATTTTTTTTTTAAATTATACTTTAGAAATTATAATTAAGTTTTTAGCATTTTAAACACAAATTAGTTACAACCAAAGCGAATTTAAAAAGGTGAAGTAATTTTACATAGAGACAGGGAAGGGGACAGGGAATTCAACTTTTTTCATTCATTGAACACAGAGATTGTTGAAATTACTTTTTAATTTTTTTTTTTTTTTTGGTTGAATTTGATTTGATTTTCTATTTGTGAATGCGAAAATCTTGAAAATTGTGATTTTGTGTTTTACATTTGTGTGAAGAAAACTGAAACAGAGTTTGTGAATTTTTGAAAAGCCAAAGAATTTTTCATCTACTCAAAGCAAAAACAAACTACACGGGAATTGTAATATTTGTTTTCCTGCTCTCACCTTTATAAATTCACCTTGTAACCAATGGATGCTCATACAAGCCTTTGAAGTATATTTAATACAAAGGTAGGGAAAAATGTCATGACTAAACAAGAAAGAAGTGCTATATTCGACCATGCCGAAGTCTTTATACATTTGATTTCAAATTTATGCAAATTGCAAAATTCGTTTTTGATGAACTTCAATATCAATATTTATTTGAATTTACGTGAGTAGCATTCGAATTTTCACAACCTTGACCCAAAACCTCATATCTGAAGGAATCACTTATATGGGAGCTATATGATGTGTGCTCCGATTTCGATGGTTTTCAGTAGTAATGAACAATTCAATACTTTTGTGTAGAAAACCAAATCTCTCCTTTTCATATGCTTTAGTGAAGTAATTTTGACCAAAATTCACATATCTGAATAAATTGAATGTAGACCATCGATCGATCCAGGTTCCGAGTAGTCGTGTCTTTTTTGTAATGGGTGAGTACGTGCCTTTTGCTGATTTTTGGCTCCCACGTCACTGTTGACAGTCACAACTTCGAAGTCGTAGATAATTTCGTGTATCTGGGAAGTAGCATTAACAACACCAACAATTTCAGCCTTGAAATCCAACGCAGAATCACTCTTGCCAACAGGTGTTACTGAGGACTGAGTAGGCAATTGAATAGTACAGTTCTCTCTCGGCGAACCAAAATCAAACTCTACAAGTTGCTCATCATCCCCGTCCTGACATATGCTGCAGAAGCCTGGACGATGACTACATCCGATGAGTCGACTTTAGGAGTTTTCGAGAGAAAAGTTTTGCAGAAGATTCATGGTCTTTTGCGCGTTGTCAACGTCGAATACCGAAGAAGATGGAACGATGAGCTGTACGAGCTACAGGACGACGTTGACACAATTCAGCGAATCAAGAGACAGCGGTTACGCTGGCTAGGTCATATCGTCCGAATGGATGAAAGCGCTCCAGCTTTGAAGGTATTGGATGGAGTACCCGCTGTCCGAAGCAGAGGAAGAGGAAGACCTCCACTCCGTTGGAAGGATCAGGTGAAGAGCGACCTGGTATCACTTGGTATGCCTAACTGGCGTCAAACAGCAAAGAAAAGAAACGAGTGGCGCGCTTTTGTGGACGAGGCTATAATCGCGTAAGCGGTGCCTACGCCAAAGAAGAAGAAGAAGAAGAGTACGTGCCTTTGAATTTTGACTTTGCTGTTTTACGTTTAAGCAGTCGGACTAATTGAATCCATTAATTTAAAGTGGTTTTATTAGTAATAAGTATTTCTAGAATACAATACAAGGATTTTTTGTCAAACAAAAAAGAATGTGAGTCCAAAATCGTTGTGCACAATAAATTTTCGATTCAGCTGCCTAATGACCATGATGGAGAGCTGCATCATGTTCTTGCTTGATGGAGGAACCACAGGAGTGACATCTATATTCATGTCCATGTACATGACCATGTCCGTGTCCATGGTTTAAAAACTTTGGTAAAAATTGAATTAAGCACAGTTCGCTTTGATTTAGTACATTTTGCCTGACGTTGGCCGTGGTCAGTGCTTCACTATATGATTACCACGGACAGCATGGTCACGGCCACGAGGAGCATAGTCTGGTCATAAGGATCACAGTGCTTCCAGTCACACCTTGGTACACCTGGTCTCACAAGACGATGGTCATGATGCCATCACGATCATCATGGAAAACAGGCATGGACATGATGATGGTCATGACTCGCATACTGAGTACAAATTCAGCTATTAAAGAGTTAAGGACAAGAAAAAAACAGTGAACACCGAGTTGGTCATAAAGCATTCGGCCACTACGAGTTGCCCCATGCGGATGGTCATAAGCGCACTGTCCACTATACAGCTTACAAACAAAGCGGTTCGCATGCTTTTGTACTTCGTATACCCATACACTATCACATTGCTGACCATGACCTCGCTAGCTATCTGTGGACATACTGTGGTCGAATCCAACGAGGGTACACATTACGAAGGACATGGTCTTGACCACGGACACGCTGTCAGGCTTCGATTGAAATCTACCAAATATACGAAGTAGTACAACGCTGAATCTCTCTTGCCAACAGTTGCTAATTTGTTCAGAATATGCAATTGAAAAGTAAAATGCGCTTCCTGTGCGAACAATGACCAAACTCTACAAGTCCACATGGTGTATATAAGTATCTGGTCAACCTTGCCAGTTCTTCGTCACCGTGTTTGAATATCTCCCGCCGGTAAGCCCTTAGCTCACACCGATTTGTTACATGCGGTCAATAGCTAGTACTGCATCTAATTCGGGTATTGGAATGTTTATTCCATTATCTTCAATTGGGTATTCGGGTTCACCGTCTCCGGGTGTTGCGCTTTCAATACCATTCAGCAGATTTGAGAAGTGGTCCCTCTTTAAACTCAGTATGCTTTGGACATCGGTAACCAGATTAACCTCTTCGTTACTACGTGAGTGTGCTTCGGTCTTGAAATTTTCTGTAAGTAGCCGCAAATATTCATAGAATTTTCGAGCATTACCCACGTCAGTCATCTTCTAAAGCTCTTCATAATCACGCATTTCGGTCTGTTTTTCTTTGTTTGCAAATGAGTCTCGCTTCTTATTACAAATTCTCTGAAACGGCTGATGAAGTCTTCCCAGCCACAATGACAACTAAGTGACAGTGGAGTAATATTTAACGAAAAGTGTATGAACTAAATTGTAAACAATAAACTGAGTGTCTATCGCAAAAACATACGAACACAAATTCTTATCGATAACTTGTATCAATCGACAGCTAGAATTTTTGCCATCACTTTTTGAACGACGGTGACGCGCATAAATGTGACGTTAGTAGGTACTTAAGTTTTTTACAGAACTAACGATGTGAGCGCTCGATAAAAGTATTTTTGAATTATAGATACCCGAGAATAAGTGTGGTTTCGAGGAATGATATGATAATCGATTCACGACGTCCCTCTGCATTTTCTACGGCATACCGGGGCGCCGTGGTGTACGCTTGAAGAACTCTTGGTAAAGAGTGTTTTGAAGTAGAGTAATATATACTTGTCGCTGTTGGCAATGGCAATGTTGTCAGTATATGTTATCATATCACAATATGTGCTATTAGTTGTGAAATCAGCGCAGACGCGAACGCTACAAGGTATTTTTGGCGTTAAAGCGATCTCAAAATTATTGCGAAAAATATCAATGTCCAAAATAAAGGAACTTTGACGGTTGGACACATAAATAAAGGAAGTGTTTTCATAACCTTATGTATATATTTCCTTGAAGACTCCTCCTCTTCCTCCAAAAATGATTCTGAATTTGCTTCTAACTCAGCATGTTTACTGTGAAACACTGTTCCTCCTAGAGGAATGCCTGTATTGGTATGTCTGGTAATATAAAACTGCCCATCTCAGCGAATATGATGCTGTTTCTTAGAAGGGATCCCATGATTTCTCTACTGGCTGTGCGATACCCGCTTCTTAAGGATGTAGTTAAATTTCTCTCTAGTCCGAACGTATAATCCTTCTCAGCCAGGCCTTTTTCAATACATATTAAAAGTAATAAAATTCTCCAATTAAAACAAAAAAGATCTCAATTTGCATTTCTATAACTTCTCTTAGCCAGCTTAAAATATAAATACCGACTATGTGATATAAATATTTAAATTATTTTTTAAGTTAAATTTGATTTCCCCATAGAGTCGCCACCTCCTCGCGAGTCTGAGCTAAAGCTCTGCAATTGCATGCATTAATTTTGTAATTTATGTAATATTTGAAGTTATTAAAATTTCGTAACAACAATTACAGAACAACAATCAAACCAGTAGCAGTAGCAATATGAGTAAATCCATAAAATTCGCAATTATACACTTAATTGGGCAGAATAAACGCTTGTTGTTGGCTTAATTGTGAGGAAAAGTAACAAAACAACACAGAGAATACACTCAAAACCATAAACGATGAATGTATGTAACATATGAGTGATGTATGCCTTTGATTGTACATCTTTGAGGCATAGCTTAAGCCAGTTTGACTTGGTCAAGTGTTACTGTGGGCCATATGAGTGAGTGGGCATGCATGAGGGAGTGTAAAATTATGTTTGTAGGTATGTACATATGTGGAAATATAATAAATAAATCTTCATATATATATATATATATGTAAATATTTATTTTTTAGTCTTACTAGTGTCGAGGGGAAATCTCAACAAGTGAAATAAATTGCTTGCGGTTGTTTTCACTTGTCTACCATATACGCAACTATAAACCGTTGTATATTTGTATACATATATATATAAATATATATAGAATTTTCGTAGTTATATTGTATTTTCATATAAATAATCTCATGCATAAATGAAGTAATGTATTTACAAGTACCAAGCATAATCACTCAAATGTATATACATATGTATGTGTGCTTACCACCCTCACTTGTTTACAAGTGCACTTGTATTTTTGTTGTGAAGTAATGCTCACTTTTGCTACTACCCACACGCTTAAAATACTTTTGAAAATTTTTTTCGTATTATTTTTTTGCGATTTCCTCGTTTCTGCATACACTTCTTCGTTTTTTTTTTTGTTATTTTCATAATCCCCTGTGTGTGTTGTTGTTGTTTTTTTTTGTATTGACGATTGCTGCTGTGAGTGATTGTTGTGTGTGGAAATACTCATGCATACATACATGCACACATGTATATTTTTTAATATAATTTATCCATAAATTAAACGCATTGTTTCGTGCTTGATTTTTTCTTGTTTTATGTTATTCCATATAGACAAGAATACACACACACACACACACACCAAAATATTTATAGAAATGCATTTTTACACAAACATGCACACACAATTACCTACATAAAATATAGTAATCAAATGCAAGAAATTTATATGCAGTTCAACTTCATATCTCTTTCGTTGGCTGCTGTTGTGCCCGTTGCTCCATGTCGTATGAGTAATGTAAATTGTTCATTCACAAACAGGTAAACAATGGTAAACAATTTGACAGCTTATTCCATTGGGAATTTTACCAGCTGCACTATTTGCTTAGCAAATACAATAGTTTGGCAAATTTGTAAGATTTCGTAAATATCAGATAACTGATTTTTGCAATTCTAAACGAGTTGGAGTAAAATGACCAGTGATATAATAAAAGAATCAATAAAAATTTAATTAAAAAAGTATTTAATAGTTGAAATACGAAAAGGAACTAAAAGCAATGCAATGAAGCATTTTTTATTAAATTAAAACTAAAATAAATTTTTTTCTTTTTATTTATAATGAAATTTTTTTTTAATTTATCATATGACTTATCATAGTATGGCCAAAAAAAAACCCTGTTAAATACCTAAGGAGAAAACACAAATAGCACTCTGAAAACATTCTGCAGTGACACTCAGAGCGACTTAGGCTAAGAAAGATTCTTTCTAATATCTCTGCTAAATGGAATTACGAGAGTGGTTTGGTCTGACTTGACTTTTTGAATAAAATATATTTTTTCATCCAATTGGCATTTTATTTCGCAACATAATCAACATTTAGCTAGATACATTTAGTCCAGCGCTTTTTCGATTTTTGTATACCTTCCAAATAATAGGGCCCTCACCACAGGCATTTGCTTCTGTGACGACCTCTTAATTCGATCCGAATCTCTTACCGCGCAGCCTTTTCATCAGAATTGGAAACAAGAAATCATCACAGGAAGCTAAATCTAGAAATTATGCTGGATATTGGCCAAATCAATATTTAAGCTGTCCAAATAAAGATTGTCTGAATAAAGATCGTTTTACGCTTTTTAAGTTAATCAAATCACTTCGCGCATCTAAAAAATTATGGACATTATGATTTTTTTGGCCTTCTTTGCTGAACGTTCATCCGGAGAAGCTTGTCTTCATTGGTCATTGATATGGTGGTGATGATTGGTGTGATGTGGTGGATGCATGCTGTGTATACGGTAATGAAACGGCGCAAAAATTCGTCTGGATTGCGGTTGAACCTCTTCAAATCCTCTTTTGAAGAGGTTAGACGGTTGTTCTTATGGCCCGTGTGTGAGCGATTGCGGCGCCTATCGCGCGGTTAGCTTTTTCATGTGCAAATGTTCATGTAAAATGTGATGAGCCCACTCAGTTGAGATGCCTACAGCCTCAGCCTCCTCACACGCTTATATCCTCCGATCGTCGCGTGAACTTACTTTTGACAAAAATAACTAAGAGTTGATGATTCGGAGCAGTGCTTGGAGATATTCAAGCGTAATAAACCCCAGTGCTTGCGTCGATATGTGACAATGGACTTCATTCCGAAGTCCAACCGACAGTCATCCGAGTAGTGTGCATACGATGAACCTGCTCCAGACAGTTATGGCGTATGTATTTTGTGATGCGCATGGAATAGTTGTCATTGACTACCTTGAAAAAAGAAGGACCATCAAAAGCGACTATTACAAATCATTATTTGGCCGCTTGAAGGACGAAATCGCCGAAAACCGACAATTCACCGTATGACAAGTCAGGGAAATCGATGGCAAAAATCTATGAATGGACAAATTGCTTCTGTATCCGCCGTTTTCTCCAGCCCTGGCCCCCAGCGACCGGTTTTCAGATCTCAGAAGATGTTAGCTGGGAGGAAATTAAGAGGTGGTCGCCGAAATTGAAGCATATTTTGAAGCATCTTACTACAAAAGTGGTGTCGAAAAGTTGGAGGGTCGCTATAATCAGTGTATTACCCTTGAAGAGAACTATTTTGAATGAAAAAAATTAATTTTGCCAAAAAAAAAAATGTTTTACTATCGTACACCGGGGACTTTTTAATTGACCTGTTGTTTATCAAGTCTTTTCTTGGTTTCGATGATGATTTTCGTATGTAAAAAATAAGCTTAATCAGCACCCGAAATTGGCTTTTTTCCATTTTCGTTAAAATTCATGAGGAAACACAAATTAAATGGCGAGGCTTGCTAAAAATCTTCCGACAGTATATTAATCGATAACAGTTGACAGGAGCAGTTTTGTATTAACGACGCGGCAAATTCAAAAATTCACATACTTATAAAGCAGCTGAAAAACAATAATTTCTTTGCTGGGCCGGGCAGTGCGTCGGCTACAAGATACACCACAAGGTGTATCCCTCTTAGATGAGGTATCTATTCACAGTTGTGGTATCTCACTACAAATAAGCTCCCCCGGAAACTGGGATGCACTGTTTGTGGTAAGGTAGCGTATGCGGATGGTCTCTCCTCGTTGGGACGGGCAAACACGCCAAGACTTTAAGAGACCTACTTGAGTACACGTAGTAGAAAAATGGTGTAAGGATAGCGGACGTAACAGCGAAGTAGGTAAAGCTGGAATATAACAACTGTTTCTCGTCACCAAGAGATACTAACCATTTTCGTTTAAACCACTCCTTTCAGAGACACAGAAATCACGCTCTCTCTACTGCGGTTGAATACCTCGAAATAATCTTAGATAGTGTGCTAGTAAACTGAAGTGGAGTAAGGATATGGCAGAAGGGACAAGGAAAACTATAACTGCTCTATACGCTTACAAAAGCTTACAAAACTGCGATTGTCAAAATGAAGTGTATAAGGCCGCATATTGAAATAGGATAGGATATATGCAGCGCTAGCTAGATCAACCATATCCTATCGCCGCGTCACCATGAACCTCAAATTGCTACCAAGCAGTACCTACGGGGGAGAATCAAAGAAAAGTTGCTCACAAGGTAATTGGCCTATTTGGACCTCAAGGACTAGCGAGACGCCGATGAAAAAACCACAAGCCTTTCAGAGAACCACCCTGAGAAGCGTAACAGCAAAGCTTCTTATGCCACCTGTGCACCACATATACAGTTAAATATATATGCTCCCAGCTAAGTAGCACCATGCTGTGTAAGCAATATCTGCTGGCATGCTACCGTTTGGACTATTTGACATCTACTGGAAGAAGAGCCACAATCTAGGCAGAACAGGAAGGGAGAACCTGACCTAACGCACTTCGATCAGCATCATCAGCTGGTCAGATTCTATACGTCATTCACAGAGAGCTCGCCAAGCAATTTATTATCTCCTTTCCCTTGAATATCGTGCTCGGAATCTAAGCTCCACCTAAAGCAGACGATGAGTACGTGTTGCTACGCGTAACACGTGGAATACAAACATGTGGAAGAGCGTGATATTGAATAGTCGTACGTAGTATAATCAGCTACTACCCATCCGGACTCGGCTCTGACATACTTAACAAACCGCCTCTATCCCTCTGGTTCTAACTCGTCAAAACTGCTCGTTTCCTTGATCTTGTAGCAAGAGGCGACAAAACAACAACAATTAAATGCAATTTATTCTAGGAGTGTTGACAAACCACCTCCAAATTCTGCGTTGACAATCTCTTTTTTACAAGAATTCCAAGTAGGATCGAATGGGAGAGTACAAAATGGCGCGACCATGAACTAAGTAACAAAGAAACTTCTCAGTTCTTCTCTCTTGACACGTTCTTCTTTAAGCGTCTCAATATCTGCTCTCTCCATTTAATATTTCCGGCACGACACTAAATTATGATCTGCGCTTTCACAGCCAAATCACGGAAACTTCCCTACATATTTATAGAGATATTCTCTAAAGCAGCTGTGTCCCGTCAGAAATTGCGAAGTAATCGGCCGCGTTGTGCTTTCTGTGAGTTGTATTCCAAGGATGTTTGTAATATTCCGGCACCTCTTCATGAGTAGTTCTCTTCTTCTTGGGTCATGGTCTTCTGCACTTCGGCTGATTTTCATCGAGGGGCTCTTTGGCGTTGTTTGGCTATTGCAGTTTTGAGGAGAACATTTCTTCTTGTTTCTTCTATTCCTGTATGTTCCTCGATGGCATTCGCTTATAGCCTTACTAAAGAGCAGAGAATATTCCTCATCTTCTTTTCTTATAGCTTCGACAACAATTTCGCGCCACTCGTTTCTTCTCTTTGCTGTTCGGCGTCAGTTAGAAATACGAAGTGATACCAGGTCACTCTCCACCTGATCCTTCCAACGGAGTGGAGGTTTTTCTCTTCCTCTCCTTACACTAGCGGGTACTCCATCGAATACTTTTAAATCTGGAGCGCTTTTCATCCATTCGGACGACATGACCTAGCGTAGCCGCTGTCTTTTGATTCGCTGAACTATGTCAATGTCGTCGTATAGCTCGTACAGCTCATCGTTCAATCGTCTGGGGTATTCACCGTTGCCAACGCGCAAAAGATCATAAATCTTCCGCAAAACTTTTCTTTCGAAAACTCCAAAAGCCGACTCATCGGATGTAGAAATCGTCCAGGCTTCTGCAGCTTATGTCAGTACGGGGATGATGAGCAACTTGTAGAGTTTGATTTTGGTTCGTCGAGAGAGGACTTTACCTTTCAATTGCCTACTCAGTCCACAGTAGCACCTGTTGGCAAGAGTGATTCTGCGTTGGATTTGAAGGCTGAAATTGTTGGTGTTGTTAATGCTGATTCGCAGATAGACGAAATTATCTACGACTTCGAAGTTGTGACTTCCAGCAGTGATGTGCGAGCCAAGTCGCGCATGCGATGACTGCTTATTTGATGACATGAGATATTTCGTCTTGCCCTCGTTCACTAACAGACCTAATCGCTTCGCTTCTTTGTTTAATCTAATGGAGAAGGCAGAACTTACGGTGCGATTGTTATGACCAATTATATCAATATCATCGGTAAATGCCAAAAATTACACTCTCTTGTAGAAGATTGTGCGTGGTCTATTTAACTCTGCAGCTCGTATTATTTTCTCCAGCATCAAATTAAAGAAATCACACGATAAGGAGTCTCCTTGTATGAAATCTCGTTTGGTATCGAACGGTTCAGAGAGGTCCTTTCCAATTCTGACTGAATATGCCTCATGCTATTGTTAATATACTTTAGCCCTTTGAGGGGGAACTACTTCAGATCTAGGATTCTCTACAATGAACGATTCAAGGGATTTGTTTAGTCATTCAGCGTGTCTTCACAAACAGAAAACGTACAGTCCTGGAGCAAGCAATATTCCTATACTAATAGGTATATTTTGTATGAAATCAACTTTTCTCCTTTGGATTACGAGTATAGGTAGAGTGCAAGAATATGCACATATGTATGTAGGAGTATATACGCCATCTTATCATTATTATAAACTCAATTAAATCAGTACGGGATTTTATGACGCTCAATAACTTTGATTCGCAACCATTTAAACCCACTTACTTATTAAGCAATTTAAAACAATAACATCCACATATCCCCAAATTGACTCAACTAAAATTAATTTTGAATATATGTACATATGCAGCGACTATAAAATTTAATATAACCAAAGTTTGACAGTTTGCTGGTAAAAATATTTTGATTACTTTAACACTTGTGAACTTTTCATGATGATAATCAAATGGTAGCCATTAAAATCGTAAGCTTCTAAGACGAACTGAATTATTAGAAACTGCTGAGAGTATTTAGTTTAATATAACCAGGTTTAGATTAAAAGTTACGACAAGAAATAAAGTGAAGAATGCGGTAGCAATATCGCTGGTTTGAAGTTAATGGTTGATATTTTATATGAATGAATTCAATTAAATTTGCTAACACAGTTATTTCGCTTGCTCTTTTCAGCTATTCACTACATACGCAAGCAATTAAATGCTCTTTTGCGGCGGTGCAGAAAGTAAGTACTTTGCGAAGTAGATCGTGGTTTTGCAGTTTTTTTGTTCATAATTTCGTCAGTAACCAACAAATTCGGAAAATAAAAGAAAAAAATAGAAAAATTTTCCGTTGATATTAAAAAAAATCGTTAAATTATAAAAGTATTTTATTATATACAATTTCTGGTATTTTCACCTTCACTAACGCAGTTGCTTTGGCGATTATAGCCGAGTCAGCAACATCGCACCTGCGGTTTCTTCTCTTAGACGTCATTTTGAAAAACCAAGTGAAGCCAGACAGTTCTCCACCTGATCTTTCCAACGGAGTATAGATCTTTCTCTTTATCTTCTTCCACTAGCGGGTGGTGCATTTATAGTTTTCAAAGCTGCAGTGTTGTCTCCACTTTTAATGACATGAACTAGCCAGCGTAGCTGGTGACTCCTAATTTGATAAATTGAAAAGAAGTTAGCACTGTAGTCATTCTTTGTCCATGCTTCTGCACCCTATAGTATAATAACGGTAATGCAGAGTGATTTGAAGATTTTTGTCTTTAGTCTAGAGAGAATATAATTTTTCAATAGTCTACTCAGCCCAAAGTAGTAGCACCTGTTGACAAGATTGATTCAGCGTTATATTTCGAGACGGACAATGTTGTTGGTGTCATTGCTGGTTTCAAGACTCTGTGGGTCGGGAGAATAAGAATACACCTGCGGCTGTGGATGACATGTCGCAAGAGGCGACTAATATACTGGCTGCTAATCCAGAACCGCAACAGGGAATGTCAAGCCCTCCGAGTGTATTTCTGATATGAAATAAAAGCTCCTCATAAAAATCCATCAGCCGTTCGGAGGCAGCTCAATTTGTTGGTAAAAACATCAAGACGCAAACCCACAAATTGGAGGAGGAGCTCGGCCGAGAATCGCTTCAGCGATTACAAAGCGCCATATAATCCAGAACAGCATGGAAGCTCAGACTGGCAGTAGCTTCGGCTACAAAAATTTGACCGGAGACTAAATCTGGTACCACGGGGAACAGGAGCCCAGGGAACTGATTCCGACCTGAACGATGCGGTAAAACCCCTCGGGGAGTATCATGGTGGCTGTGCTTTTGTCCAAATTCGGGAAAAAAGTTTGCTTGTCGGCTTAATATGGAATTGCATAGCAACCCGGTTCCCGACCCATAGAGGGCAGAGGTTTAGGTAGGCCTGGAACCTAACCAAAGGGGAAGTGGAGTCCATGCAGTGTTACCAATTGGTACCAAGGTGCAGTCATAGTACAAGTCATATGTGCACTTGCGTTGTGCTTGTAGGCGTATGCTTTGCTGGCTTTGTGTGAACTTGCGTTGTGCTGCGCTTGCTTAATGTTTGTATAGTGAGGCTCTGATCCACTGTGTTTTTGAGCACCCTGAGGTGAGGTCGAGGACGGCATGTACTCACGTTAAGCTCATCGTATTACTGTCAATAGTAACGCGGAATAGAGGACGCGACGGTGTTGACCATTCATTTCATAAGAGGACAAAGATTACCGTACCCAATCGCTTTGATTATTCTTCCAAGGGGAAGAAAGCAGACCAATGATATCAATGTCATTAGCATACGCTAGCAATTATGCACTCCTGTGGAAGAATTCATCTTGGCTAATTATACTGAAGCTCTTATTATTTTCCTAAAGGAGGAGAATTTTTTCATAGAATTTCCTAGTATTACCTATATTAGTCATATTCTCAAGCTCCTCACATTCACGCATTTCGGCCTCTCGCTTTTTCTGTTTATATACGCGTCTCGCATCACACTCGATATCCCTCTCATACAACGCGCTTTGCGTTCGAAAATTTGTGAGGAATGCAGTGGATTTTTCCTGCAGATCGGCGTTCCTCATCGTGCCAGATCTGCTTCCGAAGTTGTCTAAACGAAATTGTTTCTCCAGCGGTGGTACGTCAGAAGCACAAAAGTTCTCTTATACAGAGTTGTTGGTTAGTGCTCTCAGAAGCAGGAGTTCAAGTCGAGTAAAAATCCGTTCGGCTGTCTGTTGAGATTGTGGCTTCTCTATGTCGAACTTTCTCTGTCCTCGCCGCTACAAGATAATAGGCCGAATCGATGTTCCTCAGAGCGTAAGCACGTCTAGAGCACTGGAGACATAATGTCCGTCTATCACAACATGATCGATTTGATTATGTGATTTTCGATACGGAGAACGGAATATAGTTTGATGAATTATTTTATGGTGGAATCTGGTGCCACAGACCACCATGTTTCGGGCTCGGCATTGTCGATCAGCCTCAGTTTTTGTGAATATGCCAACTATTCTGCCAAAGAAACCTTTTTTGTCTATCTTGTCCTTAAATTTATCAAGTACAACTTTGACATCGTAGCGGCAGCGCTTATAAGTAGGTCCTGTACGCTGGCGTATTTGTTCAAGTCATCCTTCGCTTTCATCGGAGCGTGGTCCTAAGTTAGCGTTAAGTCGAAATACTTCGCTTTGATGAGGTTTTTGGAAAGATGTAGATCCCACAGGGAGAATATCAGAACTGAATCACTGTCCCACCAGGAATAAGACACTAAAAAATGCGCTTTTTTATATGGCCGCTGTAGTAAATGTCACGTGAATCTATTCATTTCCATCCTTGGTCCATTCATCAAAATTCTTAGACCGGTGATTATATCCTTTAGACTTACGAGGGCATCAATTAAATAGGTAGCGGTACATTCCTTATTGGTAGCCCAAAATTTTACATTCACAGATTAAAAGAGTTGGTTCGCTGATTGGAAAATTTTCGAAAATTTTCAATAGATATTTGTTCAAAAATCTGGAATATTTTTGTAAGAAGAGTTAAATGTGCTTAATAGCATTGCTCATCTAAGTTAGGTGACTGTAGAGGCTTACAAAAGACTCACTGGATATATAAATTTCCAAAAACCATTTGCCTTGGACGAAGCTTTAATGTTAATTTCTATTTACCAACTCTTCAAGAGCCTTATTTTGGGTGTATATCTCTTTAAATAAAATAAAACCAACAACTTTTCCTGCACATTCGCTGACAAAAAGTGTACAATATTTCCAAAAATCTCCTTGCCCTTTAACTTCTGTTTATGTAAGCTATTTATATCTATACAAATGATTTATTTATTCGGTTTATATTATTTAAAAAGCTCATATATTCTGACGTACTAAATGCTACGCTATAAATTCACTCACTAACTATTCAACGTTCACAAACCATTAATTTCACTTTACAGTTGTTCGCTACCAACGAATTCGCTACTCAACTGACATTAAGTATTGTCACTAACAATGTCTATCTAATATTTTTGATATCGAACATTCAACTCATGCGCTCTAGAAACTGTCTTAGTTATCGGTCTCTCCCTTTCGTCTGACATTCGGATTTGACATTTTCGGCACAATACAGTTTGTAATAATTGGAATTAATATACACAACATCTTTACAACTATAAAATAATCCTTCAAAAATCATTACTGTTCTTTCGTAATCCATCGAAGACACAACATTTGGATGGTTTCATGTGTTCTGACCCCAATTAAAAACGGTCCCGCTCCAGTACATAAATTTAAATCATCTTATCTGTGTACAGAAATCGTAATTGAAATGAGAAATTTTGATCCGAGGTATTGTTAAGTTCTTCATTTGAGATGGTTCTATAGGCGTATCCCAAATTCAGAGTACAATTTCGCAGCTTTTTCCATTTGAGCATGACGGAAGACTTAGAATTCTGAGTATTTAGATGTAACTGCATACTCAGAAGCAGGACCGCACCCTATTACATCCAATTTTAATATAAAGAGTTATCCATTTAGTGGATTCCAAAATGCAGGGCTGTACTTTGACATCTTTCAAACTGAACTTTCAAACAGAACATTTATTGATTTATTAAAAAGTAAGGCATTTTTGGAAAAGGATCACTTTATCACCGCATAATGCTTTATAATTGTTGAAACCTACTACAAAAATGTTGATTCAAACGTGGCCACGTTTCGTGCTTTGAGAGTAGACTATGGCGCACATAATCGTCCAGCTACTCAGGCAATTGGTAAAATTTTAAAGAAATCTGAAGAAACTGGATCGGTTACAGACATTTTTAGGTCTATGCATCATCATTTCACTCGTTCCACCCCAAATATCGCTGCTGTAAGTGAGAGTGTAGCCGAAGACTCGAATGTGTTTATCTCTCGACGTTCTCAAGAGCTGGGACTTTCGTATTTTACACTTACATCCATATAAAGTCCAGCTCACCCAGTAACTGAAACCAGCTGACTATTTACAACGCCGTCGATACGTAGATTATGTGCTTGAATAACAAGCAGTGGACCGTGATTTTTCCAATAATATTTCCTACAGCAACGAGTCACATTTCTCATTCGATAGATACGTAAATGAGCACTTCCTCAATCTGCTGAATGGCAGTGAAAGTGGCACAACATGAGATGGCGAACCCGATTTCTCAATCGAAGATGATGGTATCGATGTTCCAGTGTTTGACCATGAAGAAGTTCGAATAGCAATTGTCCGCCTGAAAAAATATCAAGCAGCGGGGGCTGATGGATAACGGTGGCGAAAAACTGATAATGTGTATGCATCAGCTGCATAAGTGTGCTTTGTCCAATACTTAAAAGGAGGGACCCTACAGTCTGCACCAATTACGGTAGTGTTTCGTTCTCACTGTAATTCAGCAGGCTGGATAAGTATTTCCGCCATAAACTTTATATATTTTATACATCAGTTTCTAGTAGATCCTCCTTCCTGCCTCTACATGCCCGTTTTCTGGGCTGCGAGAATCCTCATGTAATTAATGAGAGGCCATTAGACCCAAAAAAAAACGTCTTGTCTGGTGCGTTCTTTGATGTGGAGGTGTGATTTGACTTTACTGCTTTGAAAACGATAACGGAGAGACTGTCACTGTAAATTCGGCGCGTTAAGGTCGTATAATATCTGACGTTTTTTGGCCTGCAATTGAAGAACACGACCTAGACAATATTGGGTTTCAATGCCATACAACACGAGCGAGTATGACTTTATGACGAGAAAAATTTCCCGGCTGTATAATCTCTCATCTTGGCGATGTTAATCGGCCACTAAGATCGTGTGGTTTGTCTCCGTTGGGCTTTTTTTATAGAGCTACGCGAAAGAACGTGTTTATGCGTATAAACCTTTAACTCTTGAGCACTTGAAAACCAACATTCGTCAAGTTATGGCTAAGTTACTGCCCAATATGTGCCAAAAAGTGGTGGAAAATTACCTCAAACGGATCGAAGTTTGCGAAAACTCACGAGGCGGTCATTTGAATGATGTAGAGTTGCACATGCCAAGACTCAAACTTTATAATAAAAGTGAATTTAATTAATAAAATTATTTTAACTGCATTTTATTTAAGTTTAGTTTGGAAAATGGTTAATGGATATATGAAAATACAGAACCCGTTCTATCCTAGCCATTAGTCGTTCGTTCGAAGTAAGCCCAAAATTGTAGGCCTAGCCGTTTATTGAGAAACGTTAACATTCACGCTACAAATTGGCAAAGAAACGCAGTCGAAGATCGCTACAGTGATTACAAGATTGTTTATTTTTTCTAATCGAACGGATTTAGGTCAAACACTTAAAGACACTTTCTCATAAATAGACTTAAATCAATTACAAATTTGCGTCGTGTATGCGCCGTTCGCCTGCATCAAATCGTCTTCAGTTCCATCTCATGCTGTAATATTATTCATAAGTAAATAATATTTACCTACATAAGCTGACAATAGTTGCTGTAAAATCTATAAATTGCCAACCAGCAATCAATGGTAAACACAATCGTACATATGTACTCGTATATATATAATTATAGCCTTACAAAGGCACTTTACTTAAATACTACCAATTCAATATCAATTGAAATGCTTTCAATAAGTATATATCGTCCGTGAATTTCTCGCATTAATGCACGAAAATTAATTCACATCAGTGCATTTGTGCCAGCATTATACGCTACGCACCTCCACGCCAACATCTATTATTAGTGAGTTCCGTAAATGCTGTCAGCAAATGTTATAATTTGTATGTACATACATATATACCATTAATGCATGCGGTTGTTGTCGGTCCGTCGGCGCTATTGCAACTCTTGCCACCCAAACCAACAATCGGACCAAACTCAGTTTGAGGTTGCCACCCACCAATTTATATCACATTTATAATTATGTGATCATTCAAAATAGTTGAAGTGGAATGTGGAAGAGTCGCTGACACTAATTCAACAGTAATAACCGGAGGTGACAGAATTTATCAACGCCATGTAATTACAAATACAAATGCCAGTGTGTAAGATGTGTATGTTGAGATAGTATTTAGTAGGCGCCTTGATGGAAAAGAATGTGAATAGTCATGAAAAAATTATTTCTGAAATTAAATTAAATATCCCTAGTTAGGTAAACAATAGATTTTGCTTTACATTATCCATATTTTCTTTAAGGCAAACATGTATTAGCATTCTTTTGTGCCCGACCTACAAAAGAACATTAGGTCGTTCATTAAAATAATAACACACTCAACAAGTTTTAACGCATTTAAGAAATATAGAATTTTCCCCATGAATGAGAATGCCAAACAAAAGAGAGAGGGAGAGAGAAATAAATCCAGTAGCAATGCCATATTCAATAGAGCGAAATTTAATTTTTCCTTGCCGCGAATATGTGACTAAAGTTCAATTTCTGGAATTGATCTTAGACAAGACCTTCAGTACAAAAGCCCACAGCAAAAAATAATGTACCAATGTGTAAACATACACTGATTGAAGTACGTAAACTTGACATTTTTAATAAAGGATGATCCATTTCGAGGTTCCCTACTCTTTTAAGGAAAAAAAAAACGCAGAAAATTCAAATCTAATGGGAAATGTTTATATCGTTCGAAAAAACATTCTTTGGCATTTAGTTTTTGAAGTCTATCTCTTTCAAAGGTTGGCCGTGGCTACGCCTCAGATTGTCCATCCGTTGATTTTCGATGACTCGTTCGAGCATTTCGACTGGTAACTGTCGAATGATACGCGTGATGTTTCTCCAAGGCCTGAATGGAATTTAGACTTTACATATCCCTACAGAAAAATGTCTAACAGTGTGATACCACACGATCTTGGAGGCCAATCGACCGGCCCAAAACGTGAAATTCTCTGCTCACCTAAGTGTTCTCTCAATAAATTGAGCTCGAAATGGGCCTCATCGCTGAACAAAACTTGGCTCGAGAATGTCAGATCTTCTTGGAACTTTTCAAGAGCCCATAGAGCGAAGCGTAGGAAGGTCGAGCGACTTCAGTTCTTGCACAAACTGTATTTTGTACGCTTTCAATTTAAGATATCGACGTAAAATGCATCAAGTCGTTCTATACGTCAGTCCGAGTTGCTGCGAACTGGGCCGAATCGACTCTCCATGGTCTTCGTGTACACTCTCAGCCACGGCCGCTATATTTTCTTCGCTGCGTGCTGGACGTGGTCCATTCGGTCGAATATTAACCAATAATTAATGCTGGGTTTCAAGATGGGTGATGGTTTTTCCAATATAAAGCTCAGTAGGCTGATTATGTTGACCATAAGTTGAACGAAGCGCGCGAAACACTCTTTAAAGAACGTGATCACCCTTTGTATTCTCTCTGGTAAAAAAGTACATATCAGAGGTAAGAAAAAGTTTAGACAATACACGGTTTGCTAGGAAGACATGTAAAAAGTCTGCGAGCTTCTCATGATGCAAAAATGATGAGCAGTAGTAAACGATTATTCATCTTTTAAGCTACTACTCTACTTTTGGCAGTGGGAGATTTCGAATTTTGAATCCTTTTTTCGGTGGTAGAAGTGTCTTTTCTCCTTTTTGAAAAACTTATGATCTCATCGCCTTAATATACCTCTATTTTGTCACTCATAACTTCAGTGCATTTTCCATGCTTCGGATTCATGCTCCTCTTACTAAGAATTGAAGCCGAACAAGCGAAATTCTTTACCGAAAATAACTTTGCGTGTTTTCTGATCGACTGTGTTGGAAAAAATTACTGTACCCAGCTCAAATTTCTACGAAACGCTTTGAGAGACTTGAGGAAGGAAAAAGAGAGAGGCTAAAATCTGTGATTATGAAAAACTTGATATAATCAACAAGGGAGATGATCGAAAATTCTATGAAAAAATTACACGACTTACAGATGGTTTCAAAAGCGGAGCTTTTGTATGTAGAAGCAAGAAAGAGAATCGAGTAACTGATGTAAAAAATATATATAGTTTATGGAGGAAATACTTCTCCAGCCTGCTGAATTACAGTGAGAACAAAACACTGCCGTAATTGGTGCAGACTGTAGGGCCCCTCGTTTTAAGGATTGAGCAGAGCACATTTAGGTTACAATCGTCATCGGCATGCCTTCATCCGGCCATACTCTACAAAGAAGCTGATACATACACTTTATCAGTTCTTCGCCACCGTAATTCACTTGCTATTCGAACTTCTTCATGGTCACAGACTGGAACATCAATTTCATCATCTTCGATTGGGAAATCTGGTTCGCCATCTCATAGTGTGCCTCTTTCATTGTCATTCACCAGGTTGAAGAAGTGTTTCTTCAATTAGTATACTCTGCGCATCAGCTCACACTGATTAGCTCTTTGGGTCCTAGGGAGTAAGATCCGCTGAAATCTTTTGTAAGTCGTGGCATCTTTTCTTAGATTTTTCCATTTCTTTACACCTGTCAGCCAGCTTCTTAAGCTCTTTATACTCACGCTTCTCGTCTTAATTTTCTTATTGTCTAAATATTCGTCTCGCTTTCACTTTCAGTTCTGGGTTTCTATTCCACAAAGCATGTGTTTGGTTCGATTGTAGCGTTGCGTGGCAGGCCGTCAGTTTTCTATCCACTGCAGCACAGCAATACTCACCTTACCAGCTCTTCTTTAGAACTTTCCGAAAACCAATAGCTTCCTTTGCAGCTGTACGTAGGAAGCTTGAAATTCCATTCCACAGTCTCCTTATACAGATTTGCCGGTGAGTACTCTCAAATAGCAGGTGTTCAACTCGAGTAGGAAACCGCTCGGGTGTTTGTTGTGTGTACAGTTTTGCGACGTAGAACCTTCCTTGCATTTCTTGACAGACGTTCTTTGCTGTACAGATGTTGGTGCGTATCTTTGTTGCTAAAAAATAGTAGTATGAGTTGGTATTAGGTCCTCAGAGTGTACGCACATCAAGAATACTCGAGACAAGTCCTCCATATATCACAACATGGTCGTTGTGCGGTTTTCAATCAGGAGCCAGCCATTTAGCCGGAATTTGGAACTACAGACAATCATATTTCTAGCCGTGGCAAAGTCGATCAGCCTCAACCCATTTGGGGATGTTTCATCATGAAGGATGAATTTTCCGATTGTTGCGCCAAAAATATCTTCTTTACCCACCATGGCATTAAAGTCGACAAGCACAAATATGAGCGATATGTTAAAGAACTTCGCTTTGATGCAGATTGTGGCAAGACGTTCATCCACCGGGGTGAATGCCGGGACTCGGTGACTGAGTCTCTCTCCCACAACGAATCCGACTCCGAATATGCGCTCTTTTATAATATGGCTTTATTACATGTCACAAGGATGTTCTCGTCTTCGTCCTTGTCCGGTCCCTGGCACTTCTTGGCCGTTGGTGATTTCAGTCTTTAGTCTAATGAGAACATTAACCAGCTAGGCAGCGACGATTTCCCAATTAAGGGATAGGATATTCCTGGTGAATATCCTTAAATCATAGTCCTTAAAACGTGTGAAGCGATCCTCATCAAAAGTGGGGTATCTCATCCGAGACTTAGTTAAGTTTTCATTGGAGCTAGTTTCTAATTGGAGGGTTTAAACCCGCTCTAATTAACTACTATTCGCAGACACTGCTTTTCACCATGATGATGTTGTTGTTGTGGCGGCTAGCCAACCCCGCCTAGGGTCAGGAAGGTCCAGTCTTAGTCATCGAGGTTATCTGACCAGGAAATGTGCTGTTTCGACGGGCTCGGGCCAAATGGAGAGGGGTGTTAGATGAGTCGGGTTGAGTGGACATGCAAAGAGGTGGTTAGTGTCTTGCGGAGATTCGTTGCATGCGGGACATGTGTTGGGTATGTCAGGGTCGAGTCTGTATAGGTAGGAGTTTAGCCTGCTACAATAGCCAGACCTTAATTGTGCCAGGGTTATGCGTGTCTCTCGAGGCAGCTCGAGCTCTTGTTCTGCTATGGGGGTAGTGATTGAACTCCGAGAACACCATTCACTGAAAGAGAGCTCACAAAGGTGTTAACGGACTCTCGATGAATGATGTTTATGAACTGTCTGTACGCCACTCTTTGCAGCGCGTCTTGTCTGTATTGCTGTACAGAGTCGCGGTAGTCAAGAACTCCCTTCCTGATGTGTCTAGGTGGTGGTTCAGCTCTCAGTATGCGTATGTTGGAATGATCCCTACGGTGGAATCTCAGCAGATATTGCTTACTCCTTAAATGGGAGCGTAGATGTTTCACTGTGTAAGTGATGCTCCGGCGACATCAGGAGGTTTCCCGTCACAGTCCGATGGGGGCGGTAATCTGACATGTTTACAGCTTCTTCTTTTCACCATGATCATATTGGCCTATGAAAAAAGAGTGTCCCTTTTATCGAAATTTCAAAATACAATATATCAGACTGCAGGTTAAGGCAGCATGAGAGCTGTAATGCTAGGAAGTATTTTCCCAGCAGGGTGCAGCTATCAAATTATGTATGTAATTATTGTATATGTATTTACGGGTATACAAAAGGCATGCAACTATATATTTGAAGATATTAGTGATTATATTAATGCATACGTATTTAAGTCTTGAAAGATAGACAGACAGATAAATATATACAATTCTATGCAAAGACAAATACTAATACTGCGTGGAATCGTTAAGATTAAGCGTGAGTGAGTGTGAGTGTGCGTCTGAAAGCGTTGAAGCAAAACCAAAATCAAATCAGATTCGGTAACATACAAATCCCTTTTCATGCGTCATTCATTCCTCCCCCCATTCAACTTCCATTATAATTGTGTTTTTGTTCAACAGCATGGAGTACTCTTATAAATAGATGTATGTGTGTAATTAAAGTACACACATATGGACAGAAATTATTTTTGCGTATTCCACTGTGCGTCTGTTCACCATCTTCTTCTTCTTCTAGCGCCGTCGTTAATGCAAAACAAATATTTATCAGACTTCAATCCTAATTACTACTTTGACTACCGTACACATACATATGTTCATACATACAACTCTCAAAAACTTCCAACAGCAGTCTCATTTCAAACATTTCATCACATACATACATACCAACGATGCGTTTCATATACTATATAGATACAGTATTCTTTGGCAGTTGTCTTTCAACTCTTCATCAGTAGATGATTTCCTTTTCGGAAGAAATTTAATTTTGATATCCGCCAGCGCTTCGGCTTAAATCACACTAACGCGTGGCTCATTCACTCTCGAGTTTACTAAATACTCGTACTGCCATTACGGTCGTACTAATAAAATGCCTATAAAATTACAACTTTCTTTGTACCTTCACACGCACATACATACGAACGAAGTTTACTCAGCCAAACAAAATATCTTAAATCTATACGGTATTACAATACACTAAAATAGTAATTAATTTCATAAAAATTTAGACATTAACCTTCGAGCGAGTTGTAAACTTTCAAATGAAATTTGCTTAAAACTTAATGATGCGTTCTTTAGTATTGATTTGTATATATATAGTGGGTGTATTAGGCATGTTGTACATATGCTTACTCTAATTGCCTTTATGAAATGGATCTTTTTTGAAATCAGTGTCAACCATAAAAGTGGGCTTAAAGTGATAATCATTTCCAGAACTTATCGGAAAGGAGAAACAATGGTAAGAATAAATAGTATAAGCACATTTTTTATGTTGTTCTTGCTGTAGCGGCTATATGCCAGTCCCGTCTAACGTCAGGCAAGTCTAGTTTAAGTCATCGAGGTCATCTACCGGGAGGCCCAGGAAACGTGCTGTTTCAACGGGTTCGGACCAGTTCGATAGGGGTGTTAGATGAGTCGGGCTAAGTGGGCATGTAAAGGGGTGGTTAGTGTCGTACTACGATTCATTACATGCAGGACATGTGTTGGATTGAGTCTGGATAGGTAGGAGTTAAGTCTGCTACAATATCCAGACCTTAATTATGCCAGAGCATCTTTTTTATAAATACATGTACTTTAAACATTTTTTTTAAATATATATTTTTTTAATATTAACAAAAAAATTTATTTACGACGGTGGTTTGATGAGTAAGTGGCATTTTTTGTATTCCTTCCAAATAATAGGTTTTTCCATGGCCTTCAAAATAGGCATTTGGTTCTGTGGTGATCTCTTCGTTCGGCCCGAATCTCTTACCGCCCAGCAATTTATTCGGATTTGGAAACAATAAGTAGTCGCAGGGAGCTAAACCTCAAGAATATGCTAGCTGCGGTAGCACTTCGTAACCCAATTTATGAATTTTTGCCTTGTTGACTCCACACATCTATACCAGTGAATTGTTCTGATGGAACGGCACTTTTTTTCTCCAAAAGCGGTCGTTTTCAAATCAATATCGAATCTTTCCAAAAGCTCTGAATATATTCGCCGGTGATCGTTATTTTCAAGGTAATCAAAGTGAATGGCACCTTGTGCATTCCCAAAAATCGTAGCCTTGATCTTGTTGACTGACAGACCGACCTTGGCCTTCTTTGGTGGATGTTCTTCCGGAGAAACTCACAGTCTTGATGTTATTTGGTCGCTGGTGTAGTGTGGTGGATCGATGTTTCGTCTACGGTATTGAAATGGCGTAAAAATTCGTTTGGATTGCGGTTGAACATCGCCAAATACTCCCTTGAAGTGGTCGGGTGTGAGCAATTGTGGCACCCATCCTGCGGATATCCAAATATTTATGTTATGTGTGATGCACGTACTCAGTTGAGATGCCTTTAGTTTAGGCACCTCACGCACCTTCTCCGATCACTCAATATCACTCCAACAGTCTTATCGACGATTTTTGGCATGAATGGGCGACCTGAACGTTCGGCGTCATTTGTAGGTACGACCTCAACGGAACTGAGCATTGAAATTGTTGGTGCTGAGCCTCCAAAGTATTTGTCAAGTACTTCCTCGATTTCGGTGAAAATAAATAGTGCAGCTTGTTAAAAACTTTGCATTACATGAATTATCTTATGATCAAAAAGTATTAATTGAATAATTCTTTTATGAATTTCAGAATTTCACCTCTTAAGAAACATACAGAGAATTTATGCTTTAAAACTGTATTCAAAAATTTGATCGCGTGAAAGTTGATGAAGAGATGCTAGTCCATTCCGACTCCACTTTAATAAGTGTTCACGAGACACTTATTTTCAGGCTGAGCAACACCAAAAGCATCATTAGGATCAGCAAGGTACTCTCCGAAGCGCTCGATACCAAACAAGGTTTCAGGCCAACTCACTCGAAACGACGAAATATCTGCTGCCTTCACACAAACAGCCAACACATTCGCGTCTTGGCTCCCATATCTCTATTAACCGTCATAACTATGAAATCATCGATAAGTTTGTCTATATTGGAATCAACAAAAATGCCAAAAATCGTTCTTGCAACAAGCGCTGCTTTGTACTGAGTAGCCTATTGAAAAGTAAATACCTCTATCGTCGACGACTAAACTACCCTTTAAAATCGCTCATCATACCTGTCCTCTTCTGCGGTGCAGCGTGAACGATGTCGACATTTGATCAGTCGGCACTAGGAGATTTCGAAAGAAAGGTTTTGCGTATGTTTTATGATTTTTTGCCTATAGGCGAGGGCGAATCGCATAAACGATGGAACGATGTGCTCCACGAGATATACAATGACGCTGACATAGTTCAACGTATTAGGAGACTGTATCTACTACAATGCTCCAGTTTTAATAGTTTTCAACGCAATACCCACAAGTGGAAGTAGAGGAACATCTTGGTGCCTACATGAACCTGTCTTCTTCTTGTAACTCTTTAAGACACTGTAGCTTTTCATACACTTTTCTCTTATTCATCAGTTTTTCAAAATCTTTGCGCTCACGCATTTCGTTTTCTTTACTTTTCCCCCTCGCTTTGCTTTTTAAATTTTAATATCTTTCCCAAGAAAGGCGGTTTGCATTTTACCCGCTACAGTGTGGTAGCCGATATTGTCGAACATTATTTCATTGACGCCGATATGCAGGGGTTTGAAAAACTTTTTCACAACTCCCATTGCACTGGTTTGTTAAAGAGCACATTTCCCTTATATTGAATTGTTGACGAGTGTTTGAGTAGAAGTTGATGTGAGGGCATTGGGCGGCAGACATGTTTTCTATATATTTATGATGGTCGATTTGTGTTCTTTTTCTCCTTCGGTCTGGAAACAGGCAAGCGATTTTATAATTTTTTTTCTGGTGAGATCGATCAGCCCCAGCCCAGTAAGGGAGGCTTCGCCGTAGGGGCAAATTTTTTCAACTGATGCGCAAGATATACTTTCTTAGACGTTCAAGCAAGGCATTTTTGGTAATTTGTTTCTGAAACTTGGTTTTCTCTATCCGATATTCTAATAAATATTGATACAGAAAATCATTGTAATCTGAACACTATATCATATAGTCTCCCTGCAAACCAATTTGTTTGGATCATGAGATATTCAAATAAATGTTGACACTGAAAATCATCGAAAGCGAATTTTTTTTTTCAATAAATTTTATATGTTCATGAAAGGTATAAAGACTTTTACGAGAGAAGATTACTTTACTTTTAAAGCGCCCCACTCAGTCCAAAGTAGCATCTGTTGGAAACGGTGTTTCAGCGTTAGATTTTAAGACTGAGATTGTTGTTGGTGTTTGGTATTTTCTGTATAGACGAAAACAGTGACGTTGGAGCAAACACGCGAATGCCCTAAGTGTTTGTTTATTGGCAAGAGATATTTCGCCTTGATATCGTTCACTACCAGACCCATTCGGCGCGGTTTGCTGCGTCCCCCCTCCTTGTGGTTTGGGCATAGCACATTTAAGTTCTAAACGTCACTCATTATATTACCGTGGTGAGTTTTGGAATTTTGTTGGGTCCTCACTGTTGAAGTTGTCTGTAGGAGGATAGACAATTTCTTCAGGACGGTGGAGTATTTGCAAGGTTTAGATAGAAAATTCTCAGCTTGAAACTTGTAGGAAAATTGAGATTTCTCCCGCTATTACTTACGGCGGATTGAACTTGAATAGTAGTAGCACATCAGCTATTTATGATGCTTAGAGTTGTTCTTGTGAAATTTAAAGTGCCTAAAAAGGATTCACGTTGAAATTGCCGATTTGGATAGAAGTTAGGTCCAGTTTTGCAGAGAGACAGGGACAAAGGATTTTCGGTCCATTAGTCTCTCTCTCTCTAATATCTCTTAAATATCTTTAAAAGCCTGCTGGAAAGCAATACAAGCCAAAACCTATTCGCGTGAAGGAGTACATGTTTGGTATCTTCCTCGACATAGAAGGGACTTTTAACAACATTCTCTCTTTCAAGAAAAGGGCCTCAAGCAGTGAAGCTCAAGAAAGGCTTCAGCCGCACTTTACACTTGCAAAGCGACTATTGGCAGAAGATGGGGTATAAAATGAAATATTGAATCACTAGTTTTACACAGCGGTAGTTACACCAATCTAATTCTACGGTGTTACCATGTGGTGGCCGCCACTCGAAAAAATCACTTTCAGAAACAAAATCAACGATCAACGATCTATATCCATGGCATGAGCTCTACCAACGAATACCTCAAAAGCACTCACATAGTGAGCTGTGGAATGCATTCTTTGATTTTCTTTATTAATATGAACTTGCTACTACCAGAGCATTTTAGAACTCATGGTAGTTCACGAATGGTCTCAAGAGCATCGCAGCGGGATATCCCTGTATCTGGATACCTAGGATAGCACTTATTTCTTGTTTAATTATGACATCGCTACTAGTAGGTCGTTATTTTGCAGCAGAAAAGCTGTTATTGACCTACATATAACTTTAAGAAGCAACGTATTAACCACATCATATTGCGACACCGATGCTTATAAGCATCGCAAAATATATCTACCAACGCAAGCTTACATATTTTCAACAGAATTATAAATAAAAAAACCCATGCAGGTATTTACTAATTTCTCAATTCATTTGAAGTTCATTCATTAGTACTTTCAAATGATATAATTAATGAAAAACAAGGTTTTTTTGGTTTTGTCAAAGAAAACTTTACATTTTATAAGCGCCGTGAACGAAGCACACACAACACACACTTGTGTGCACATATGTTAAAGGAGTATATGAATGTGCATAACCGAATTTGCATATGTATGAACGTATATAGATATTACATACAAAAGTATTCAAAAACGCAATAAATAACAGAGTATGAACTTTGTTGACTACTAATTGACATTTGATACAGAATCATAAAACTTTCCTCTGAAATATTGAAACTTCTTTGCATTTTAAAATTTTCGTATCAAAATATTTTGTGCTTTATGTTAGAGTTATAATATAATATGCTCACAGTCAACCATATATGAATATATGTATACGAGTGCATATTTTGTTATATGTATATACATCACTGCAATAAAGGGTGTTTTTGTGAAGCTACATTTGGAGAAAAAAATGCAATGCCGTTGGGATCATATTTTTGTTTTACTTTTTTGATTACGAAAGTTAAAATTGGATAAATTCTTTATTTATTTATTTTTTCCAAAATTTTTTTTGAATGTTTGACACTTAGATTGCAAATCCAATAAAAATTACGTATTTCCAAGTAATATCCATTAAGTAAATAATTAATTTCTGAATAATTTGAATTTGAACTCATTTGTTCAGTAATCAGTTAGAATATATATAATTAAATACGAAATATTCTAATTTTAATAAATGATGGTTATTGAAGGGTTCATCGCTCCAACAACAAAAACAAAGTATGCACCCAATTTTTATACGAATTGTTTCATTTTTACACGGCTTAATGTTAATGAGTTTCAAATACTATTTTCTCCCTCTTGAAGAATATTTTTTTTTCTACATACAAAATATGTAAATACAAAATAATTTAATTTAACTTTAATAAGAATTCTTTAAGACTGTTAACATCATGGTCAAAATTTTCACGAGATAAAACCAATTCGAATTTCTCTTCCTCCTTCTTTCACTTTCTACGGAAAATAAATTCAAAACAAGGTTTATATATTACAGGTTGTTGTAATAACTAAACCAACTTCATCATATTTATGATGATTTTTAAATCAATTCAGTTAAAAGTATTTTTTATTTAAGACTATATATATGAACACGGCAACATAAATATGAGAAGCATTTTCCAAAAAGTTAACGTAAAACACTTTTACAGAATAAAATATAAATTATACAACCAATTTTTTAGAATATTTTATTTTCCATTCGTATTTTAACCAGTTATCCATTTTGCGGTTTCCAAAATAAACGTCAATGAAATGCACTTAAAAATAATTTTTATCATGAAATTTCTTTTGTAAAGGGTGATCCAAGTAGAGCTACTTTTTTCAATAGCATTTTTTTGACAGATCACGCGTGAATCTTGCCTAGCTGTCATGTTATTTTTGTTCAATATTGTTTGGCATTTCATCATGCAAAGACGTACGCCTGAAAAACGTTTACAAAGCATTCCACTTTATTACGAAAATTCATGTTCTGTAAAGAATGTGTTTCGTGCGCTTCGCTCAATTTATGGTCAACATAATCGGTCTACTGAGTGTACTATTCGCAACACCATCACCCATCTTGGGCCCCAGCATTCATTATTGGATAATATTCGACCGAACAAACCACGTCCAGCACGCAGAGAAGAAAATATAGCGATCGTAGCTGAGAGTGTACACGAAGACAGTAGAGAGTCGATTCGGCGCCATTCGCAGCAACTCAGACTGACGTATGGAACAACTTGGCGCATTTTACGTCGAGATCATAAATTAAAAACGTACAAAATACAGATTGTGCAAGAACTGAAACCGCTCGACATTTCCAAGCGACATCGCTTCGCTCTATGGGTTCTTGAAAAGTTCCAAGAAGATCCGACGTTTTCGATGGGGCCCATTTCTGGCTCAATGGGTATGTAAATAAGCAAAATTGTCGCATTTTCGATGAAGAGCAACCTGAAGAGATCCAAAAGCGGCCATTTCATCCAGAAAAAACAACGATTTGGTGTGGTTTGTAAGCCGGTGGAATCAGCGGTCCATATTTCTTCAAAAATGATGCAGGTGAGAAAGTAACCGTCACTGGCGACCATTATCGCGACATGATAACCAACTATTTGATACCTGAAATTGTAGCTCGTGATCTCGGCGACATTTAGTTTCAACAAAACCACGCCGCTCCCTACACATCGCATCAATCAATGTATTTATTGAGAGCACACTTCGGTGAGCAGATAATTTCACGTTTTGGCGGTCGATTGACCATCAAGACCGTGTGATATCACACCGTTAAATTATTTCCTGTGGGGATACGTAAAGCCTAAAGTCTATGCGGACAATTCCGCTTCGAGTCAGGCCTAGGAGCTAAATATCACGCTTGTCATTCGCCAGTTACCAGTCAAAATGCCCGAACGAGTCGTCGAAAATTGGACTCAATGGATGGACCATCTGAGCCGTCGTCTCGGCCAATATTTGAAAGAGATAATCTTCAAAAAATAAATGTCAAAGAATGTTCTTTCGAACATTCCCCATTAAATTTGAATTTTCTGAGATTTAGTTCTTTAAAAAAGTAGGAAACCTCTAAATAGATCACCCGTTATTCTGTTTTATATCCGTATTAAAAATGTTCGTAATTTTGCTTTTTCCAAAATAAATAAAGTGATTTTTTGCAAACTTCGATTCGTTTGAAGTAATTTTCGAACACTTTTTGGCACATATTGAGCGGTATCTCCTTCTCGTAAGCCCACAATTTGAATTTATCTCGGAATAAAATAATATTCGCTGATGTTGTTTGGCATGTGGCACCATCTTATTGAAACCTCATATTGTCTAAGTCGTGTATATCAATGAAAGTCAAAAAAAGTCAAATATCATACGACCACAACGCTCCGAATTTGACAGTGGCAATCTCGCCGTTATTGTTTTCTAAGAAGTAAGGCCAAATCACATCTCCGGATCAAAGATCGCACCAGACAGTAAGTTTGTTTTGATGTAGAGGCCTTTTTTGAATTACTTGAGGATTATCGGAGCCACAAATCCGACAATTTTGCTTGTTTACGTTTCCACCGAGTGAGAAATGTGCCTCGTCCCAAAGAAATTTTTGTTGTTCAAACACACAATGGATCTAACTACGGCGTGGTGAATGATCGGCTACGATTAGTTGTGGTGTGAGCTGGACTTTATATGGATATAGGTGTAAGTTCAATTACGAAATACGCCATAACGTGAGAAAAGAATATCCTAGTTCTAGAGAACATCGAGAAATAGACACATTCTGGTCTTCATCTATACTTTCACTTACAGCAACGTTATTTGAGGTGGAACGAGCAAAACAATAATGCATATGGTCTTTCAGTCTCTTCAAATTTCTTTAAAATTTTACCAATTGCTTGAGTAGTTGGACGATTATGTGCACCATAATCTCCTCGTAAATCACGAAACGTCTGAATCACCATTGTCGTAATAGGTTTCAACAATTTATGCGGTTGTTAAGCAATCCATTTTTATAAATGGCTGACTTTTAGCTAAAGCAAAACATGTTAGGTTTGACAGTTAAGTTTGACGGATGTCAAAATACAGCCCTGCACTTTCGAACCCATTAAATGGATAACCCTTTATAAACTTTAATTCATATGTTTTTGTCGGAAAAAAATACTAATATAAGTATGAATGAAGAAATATGTACATGTATATGTAAAAGTATAGTTCTTTTACGAAAATATTTTAAAATATAATTTTATATGGTATCCGTGAGTGAGTAGGTGTAAGGCTTGAATCATTTTTTGTTGTTAAAAATTTGTTCTCATACCTGAGCCACAGCTTGACAAAATATTGCATTTTTTGCTAAGAAATGTGAAGCAGAGAAATTTAAAACTATAAAATTTTATTAATTCTTTTTTTTTTTCAATATTTGTTTCACCTAATTCCTCTTTTACACGAAATTTTCTACACTAATTTTTCGGAAACATATATTTCATATAAAAAGAGAATTAAGTGTATTTTTGGTCCAAGATTTTTAATTATCCGGAGAGGAAAAAGGAAACCTAAATGTTGGAACAAAGAAATATTATCGATAAACCACCAGAAAGCTCTTTAATGAAGCCATAAATGCCGGTTCTTAGCAAACCTATAAGGTTCGATTAAGTATTTTCAAGTAAGTTATTAAGAAGTCACAAAGAGAAATTTACTGACTTTGAAAGTAACTGAAAACTAAATATATTGAGGAAAGTCTTATCTAAGAGTTCTGCTATCCCGAACTATGTGCAGATAACAAATGGCGAATGGACGATATTCTAAGCTCTACTGTCAACAATTAACGAGTTTACAACAAAGTTTCTAAAAGCAGCATCTAGAATTTATTAATAGAAAAGCCACATATGGACGTAGCCTGGTAGCCACTTCTTTCCGTCTTTGCAAAACCCTATTGAAGGTAAAAAATTGGTCAACCAAAAAGCAGCTGAAAATCATTTGGCTATGCTCTTCGCCAAAAAACCCACAAGTTCTATACCAGTGGAATTATGAATCTAACAGAAAAAATGCAAAATATATGTATGTTGTTATGTATATATATATAATATGTATTAAACTAAGAAGAATAAATGCGTTTGTGTAAGCAAAAATTTTGCATTATATTTAAAGAAGAAAATTTTTTTTGTTTATTTTCTATAAATTTTTTTATTATTAAATATTTTGTTGTCAATAGAACGATACTTACGTGTATTTATGTATGAATGAAGACATTGTCAAGTATTAATATGGGTAAAACTGTGTTTTTTTTGCTGAATAGACTTATACGCTTCAAAATTGTTTTTTATTAGAGCACAAATTCCTTCTTTTGATGCTGGAATGCCTAATATACTCCAACATATATATGTATGTAAATATGTTACCGACATTTACGCTTTTTAACATTGTATGGATGCATACTAAAATTCAAAATCAAATCTCTCCTCGCTACTTCTAGAAGTATTTTATGAATGTGGGTGTACTTAAATATATGTGTGTTTATGTCAATGTATAGGTGCACTTATACTATATACCATGATGTAGGTATGTATGTATGTATTTATAACATTTTATAAATAATATATGCGCGCACTTACCACACGTATGATTCAAAAGTTTCAAATTTATAGTAAAATATACTAAAAACACACCAGCAGGCATCTAATGGCAAACCGACCGACTTCTTTGTACCTGTGCCGGTGGTGCCTGTACTCTCACTCATACATGTTTAATATGTGTAGGTTTGTATGCATGCGCCCACACTTAAAAGTTTACGAAAATTGTTTGGTATTTAACATATTTATGTATGGAAGCGAAAGAGACATACACGCACATGTACATACATACATACATACATAGAGGTGCATGCATGATGAATAAAGTAAGACAAAGTTCACATTTGCGCAACGGGTCGCCCGCGCCTTTCAAACTTTTAGTCATAGCAACAACATGCATGCATACACGCATACACGCGCTATAATTATAGCAAGTTATATACGTTCGACGTGGCGTATGAGTGTCATTACTCGTTTGGATGTATGTATATGCTTGTACAATATATAATGCATTTTCTGCGTTTCATGATAATTTTTTTTATCTTTTTTTTTGTTCATTTTGGTATTTACTTAGTTCTATATTATATATATATAACATCAGCGTGCTGATCGCTTGGCTTATGCGCTTAGTTAAATGCTGCGCGCTTTTCATTGTACTATCACTACCTGCTCATATATACCCAAAGGGTGATACATTTCGAGGTTCCCTACTTTTTTAAAGAAAACACACACAAAAATCAAATTTAATGGGGAATGCATATTACTATTCGAAAGAACATTCATTGGCATTTATTTTTCAAAGATTATCTCTTTCAAATGTTGGCCGCGGCTACGTCTTAGATAGTCCAACCGCTGAGTCCAAGTTTCAATGACTCGTTCAAGCATTTCGGCTGGTAACTGGTGAATGACACGCGTGATGGTTTCCTCCAAGGCCTGAATAAAAGCGGGATTGTTCGACTAGACACTTTAGACTTTACACATCCCCACAGAAAAAAGTCTAACTGCGTGATATCACACGCTCTTGGTGGGCAATCGACCGGCCCAAAACTTGAAATTATCTGCTCACCGAAGTGTTCTCTCAATAAATCAATTCATTGATGCGATATGTGGAAGGTGACGACGTCTTGTTGAAACCAAGTGTCGCGGAGATCACGAGCTTCAATTTCAGGCATCAAATTGTTGGTTATCATGGCACGATATCGGTCGCCATTGACGTTTACGTTCTCACCGGCAACATTTTTTAAGATATATTGACCGATGGTTCCACCGGCACACAAACCCCACCCACCCATTGTTTTTTTCTGGATGAAATGGCAGCTCTTGAATCTCTTCAGGCTGTTCTTCGTCCCAAATGCGGCAATTTTGCATGTCTACATACCCATTGACCCAGAAATGGGGCTAAACAAAATTCGACTCGAGAATGTCAGATGTTCTTGGAACTTTTATAGAGCCCATAGAGCGAAGCGATGTCGCTTAGGAAGGTCGAGCGGTTTTAATTCTTGCACAAGCTGTATTTTGTACGCTTGCAATTTAAGATCTCGACGTAAAATGCGCCAAATTGTTCCATACGTCAGTCCGAGTTGCTGCGAACGGCGCCGAATCGGCTCTCCAAGGTCTTCGTGTACACTCTCAGCTACAGCTGCTATATTTTCTTCACTGCGTGCTCGATGTGGTCTCTTCGGTCGAGTATTATCCAATAATGAATGCTAAGTCTCAAGTTGAATGGTTTGTAAACTTTGTTCAGGCGTAAGTCTCTCCATGATGAAATGCCAAACAATACTGAACAAAAATAACATAACAGCTGGACACGTCTCATGCGTGGTCTGTCAAAAAGAGGCTGTTGAATAGCGTACCTCTAATTGGATCACCTTTTATATACGCAATTACACAACTGTATGTTTGTATGTACGAGTATCTATCTTTGCCAACTCTTCTCAATTTATAACAGTTTGGAGGAGTCAAAAGTTGAAAGTTGCATGTGTGCTGAAAACTTTTAAATTAAATGTTGACACCTAAAATAGCTACCTTAGATTATAAGCGTGTTTCACCTGAAAGCCTTCTCAACAATGTCTTACTACAATCTTCTCTCACTGCGCCATTCGCCATTTCTTCTCATTCATTTGTTGCAATTGCATTTCAACAATGTTGTTGTTGGTGTGACGAAACCACGCTCATGCATTATCTTCCATTCTTTATCTCTTTTGTGCAACATTGAGCCGTTAGAGTTCTCCATAGAGCGGTATTTGTCTATGTGTGTAGCATTTTATTAGTGGTTCTTCATGCATTCTAACAACCGATATATATATCTGTATATGTACTTATGAGTACTTCAACTAAAATGTTTCTAGTTTCAAGTCAAAATTTTAATTAAAACCGCTTAGATTAACATGATTTACGTTTTCAATTTCCCAACCGCTTACAAATGTAATAGTTTTACAAAGTAAGTACTTGTAGTAGTAGCTAGTGATGTGTAAGAGGAAATACATTTATATATGTATGTCTACTTATAAATGTCTATTCATATTTTTTTTCGTTCTCTTTAGCGCGCGCTACTCTAATAATTTCGATTAACTTAATTGGAAATGCTGACACTCCGCAAGTTTTGTCGCTTAATTGGCGTTAAGGTATATATTACAGTGGTAAAAAATGGTTTTTTTGTATTGTTGAATTGTTGGTGGCTTGTATTTTCACAGCTTCCAAAGATAAGGTGTTTTCAAGTTCCTCAAAATAGGCGTTTCCTTCTTCAGGTTTGGAAACAAGATATAGTCGCAGGGCACTAAATTTGAAGAATATGCTGGCTGTGGTTGTAGTTCGTAGCCAAATTTATGAATTTTTGACACGGTAACTACACACGTGTACACCCGTGGATTGTCCTGATGGAACCTTACTTTTTTCGCCAAATGCGTTCGCTTCTGCTTCAAATCAATTTCGAATCTTTCCATAGCAGTATTTCTCTATGTGTTTTTTTTTTTTGAGTATATTGGCCGGTGATCATTTTACCATTTTTAAGGTAATCCATGGTATAATTTCCTGGAGCAGTGTCTGGAAACTCGTCATCAAGCCAAGTTTTTGCTTTGATTGTATTTTTCCCCTCAAAAAGCAATATTTTATCAACACGGGAAATTCCTTTTTATTAATTTTTTTTTTTTTAACAAAAGTTGCTTCTCAAACTAATGACATCTGTCATCATATGCATTTAATTCTTTCTAATTCCATTTATGTGTCAGACCGGGGGGGGGGACCTTTCAATTGACCTGTTAATCAAGCAATGGATCACTCCATTACTCTACTTTATCACATTTGAACATATTTAACCCACAATTTCCACAATTTATGTTGCCTGAAAACACTGTACAGCAGCTTCCAATTTACCAACGAAAATTTCCACGGAAACAAGTCAACCATCAATTTTACAAAGTGTTTCACAAACACTTTGCGGAAGTAATTATGAAAATGCATGAAATAGTTGCAAGTAAGTAACTCAGTTTAGACACTTTAGAAATATTTTTTAGCTAGCCTAAAAGTAATTATAACTTATTAATTACAGGGCAAAACAAATTTATTGGTAATTTATACATAGTATCTGACAAATATGTGTTAAAAAAACTGTATTATGGTAGTTGGATACGTAATTAGTATTTTTATTTTATTTTATTTTTTCAACTTTTTTATTTTTTCTATATATAAATATTTTATATTTTTTTATTTTTATTTTATATTTTCATATTAGTTTTTTTATTTTATCTTATTTTATTTTTTATTTTATTTAATTTTTTGCTTTGTTTTATTGTTTTATATAATTTTTTTATTTTTTATACTATTTTATATATTTTTATTTTATATTATTTTATTCTATTTTTACTTTGTTTTGTTTAATTTTATTTTTTCCTTTTTTTATTTTTGTTTTTATTTTTATTTTGATTTATTTTTTATTTTAGAATAGTTTGCTTAATTTAATTTTTTATTTTTCTTTTCCTTTTTTTTCTTTTGTTATTTATTCATTATTTTATTTTATTTTTTCATTTATTAATTTTTTATTTAATTCAAGTTTTTATTATTTAATTTTTTTTAATTCTATGTACTGTTTCAAATTGAATTTGTTTTTATTTGATTTTGTTTTACTTTATTTGTTTTAATTTATTTTATTTAATTTTATTTTATTTTATTTATTTATTTTTTCTTTTCTCTATAAAGGTATATATTAAGTATCGGTCGTTTTGCAACAAAATGTTATAAATTATAAATTATATACTATGCATTAGCTATGAGTAACAATAATTATAGTTTTTAAAGATACAGGAAACTAATTACAAGTATTTTTTTTAATTATTCTATGTTTAAAAATTTTCTAGATATTTAAGTAGTGGATAATTTTACAGCCTTGTGTATAAGGTGTAGCTTTTCAGTCATTTTTAATTTATCTAAACTCGTGTTAAATTTTTCGGGATAAATCCCATAGATAATATGATAATTGCAATTGTAGCGACGCTATCTAGTCTCCACATTTCCATAACTTCATACGCTAAATTGACGTATTTTCTACACTTTTCTGTGTAGCATTCTTGCAGGTTGTGCGTGTTCGGCACTCCTATGTCTATTAGCAGGGCGCTTTTTTCGTTTTTCTCGATTACAGTTATGTCAGATCTGTTGTGTGGCGTTGGACGATCCGTCAATATTCATCGATCCCAGTATAACTTTGTGGAACTTGTTTTCTAAAATTATTTGGTGGTTGTATTTGAAATACGGACATTTCTCCGTAATTAATCCATATCTGAGTGCTAGGCATTGATGCACGATTTTTGCGACGCTGTTATGTCTGGTCAGATATTCGGTGGCTGCTAATGAAGCACATTCACCTGTAATGTGGTGGATAGTTTCAGGTTGTCTTTGGCATCGTCGACATAGATAATTTTCAATGGCCACACGGACGGTATATATTTTATAATTTTTAGTTGCAATCACTTGGTCCTGTATAGCATACATAAAACCTGCGGTTTCAGCAAAGATTCCTGGTCTGTTTAGCCAGTCGTTGGATGCAGTTGTGTCTATTTCTTTTTGATCGATTACATGTGGGTATTTTCCATGGAAAGACTTCATTTTCCATTGCAAAATTAATGACTGAAAATGCTGAGAGTCTGTTGAGTTGTCACTTAAATTTAGAGAGATTTCACATCTGACTGGCATACTACCTTATGCAATTGGCTTTGTTGCTTATGAAAAAACAGCCTGAGGTTATATACACACTTTTGGTGTAGATGTTTAATGTCTACTATTCCCCGCCCTCCTTGTCTTCGTGGTAAGTAGACACGTTCTACGGCTGATTGCAGATGATGTGTTCCGAATTTTGTAAGTAATACCCTTGTCGTTCTTTTGGCGTTTTCAAGGTCTGTGTCAGACTATTTCGTCGTTCCAAACGCGTATGTTAACACTGGGATAGCAAATGTGTATATAGCTTTGAATAGGTTAAAACCATTAAGATGCGACTTCAGCAAGCTTTGCACTCGAATTACATATTCCTTCGCTGTTGCTCGAACGATTTCAGAATCATGTATTCTTTTTGCTTGAGTCAAGTCAAGGTCTTTGTATATATCATTCTCTGACGTGGCAATAATCTTTTCATTGTTTGATAACTGAAAATCTCGCATAATGATTCGGCCACTTTCTACTTATACTTTAAGTCTACGGTAGTTTTGTGTACCAAATGACATTTTAATGTCATTGAAGAAGTCTTCGGTCAGTTCTAGAAGTGTTTTTAGCTGACGATCATTTGACGCATATAGCTTAATGTCATCTATATATAATAGGTGGGAAGACTTATGTTGAGATGAACGCGATCCTTTTATGTTAAAACCGTAATTTGTTTCATTTAATATAGACGAAAGTGGGTTTAATGCAAATCAAAACCATAAAGGGGCTCAGGGCATCTCCTTGAAATATACCTCGTTTAATAGGTATAAAAATGCTTTAAGTTTAGAGTTACCTGCCGCGAGCTCATTATTTTTCGTAATAGTCGTTTTACATTTGGGGATATTTTATAAATTTCTAGCACATCCAAGAGACATGAATGTGGAATGTTGTCAAACGCTTTAGTGTAGTCAATATAAGCCGTAAAAATATTTCGTTGTTTGTGATAAGCTCGCTCCATAACGACTGAATCTTTTACAAGCAGTTCTTTGCATCCTTTGCTGTTTTTTATGCACCCCTTTTGATAAATAGCTATACAGTTGTGTTTGTTGATAAAGTAATATATTTTATTTTATTTTATTTTATTTTATTATATTTCATTTTATATTAATTTTTTTATATTTTATTTTATTTTATTTTATTTTAATTTGTTTTTTTTTTATATTATTTAATTTAATTTAATTTTATTTTCATTAATTTTTTTTTTTTTTTTTATTTAATATTTATGTATTTTATTTTATTTTATTTTATTTATATATTTTATTTTAATGTATTTTATTCTGCTTTAGTTTAATTTTTTTATATTTTATTTTATTTTAATTTTTATTATTTTATTTTAATTTATATTTTTTATATATTATTTTATTTTATTTATATATTTTATTTTAATTTATTTATTTTATTTTATTATATTTAATTTTTTATATATTTATTTTATTTTTATTTTTTATTAAATTATTTTAATTTAATTTTACTTTTTTAAATTAAATTAAATTAAATTTAATTTAATGTAATATTTTTTTGTTTTATTTTATTTTATTTTATTTTATTTCATTTTGGACTATTTGAAATTATTTTTGTTTTATTTTTTTATTCTGTTGATTTATTTGTTTTTGTGGTACTACAAAGCATGTCTTGTACAATATGCACACACTTACTTAGTTATATATTTAATATAATATAAATTAAGTTTAATAACTATAAAAATTTTAGTATTTTCTTCTTTAAATCCTTTAATTTAATTTCTCTGTAGCTTACAAAAGTTAACAAACCTAATGAACCACAATACTACCCGAGAACAGAATGCTATTGTTACATATTCATATTTAATTTAATTTGGAATTTATTATTTTCTAGAAAATGTGTGCAACAAAAGTTATTTGAAGTAATTAATTTTTTATCTTACTATTCGAATTGCTGTTTGTGTCACGGAAAATTCCATGAAAATACTAATTGTATATTCGTAAGAATTATTCGTTTAATTACCTACCAATTTTTTTCATTAGCAATAATTACGCCGCATGAAGTTTGGCATAATAACAAAAGCACACACATATACATATATACTTCGTAAAGAAGAATGATGTAGAAATATAAAAATATATATAATTGCTGTGCTTGCCATCTTATAATTTTAGTAAAAATAAATAAATAATAATTAAATAAATTACAAAATAAAGTCTTTGGGGCACATTTTACAAAGAGTCACACAAATATATACACAGATATATAGATATGTGGCTATTAATATGTTGTGTTAGCAAATATAGAAATTCTCTATATAATATTTTTCAAAATTTATATATAATTTAACGAAAATATGTTAGTATTGTCCGTTTCGTTACAGCGCTTGCATAGAGTATGGTATTAACCACTGAAATTCAGCTGAACAAGAAACCAAGTTATGTGACCAATTAAAAATAATATATTCTTCTTTTAGTTAATACGCGTAGTCACCGCTTACGCATTTTTACTCGAATTAACAACAGCAAACCAGTCGTGTCATTGCCCTCGTGCACTACCAAAGCCATTTCTATCGCTTCTTTGTTCTGTCTGAAGAAAGCAGAGCCTTTAGCGCAGTTGTTGAGGCCAATGATGTCCATATTATTAGCATACGACAGTAATTGTACTTTCCAGATTTAGCGCTGTGTCATACAAATTTCGAGGAGATACCAAATTTAGACATGACGGCAGAGAATCAGCTGCCCCTTTTGCTATTGAAGGTTGCTTTAAAATCGGTGAAGGGAGTGGTGTGTATTGATCCTTTTTTACGAAGCCTTTTTTATGATTTGGTGCATGGTGAATACATGGTAAATACTTAGCCCCACAGAGAAGATTTAGTAAGTTCGTTTACGATTAGCTTTAATCTTTCACATAATATCCTCGATAGGATCTTATACGCGATAATCAGGAAACTAACTCCGATAATTGGCGTAGATTGTGGCATTTTTTTTTTTTTGTGTTGAGAAAAGCACCCTCAGACTTCAATTATTAGGCATTCACTCATCTGTTTCCAATTTCTGCAAAAAAGCTTTTGGGCTTCGTCAGTTGTTGCCCACCATAACTGTACCGGCTGAGCTACGTGAACCATTGCCTCCCATCGCTTTGCTTTTCTGCAGGCACTGACGGTGAAAGAGAGCTTGAAATGCCACTGCACAGTTCCCTTATACCGAGTTGTGGAATCCGCGTGGGGAGATTGAGTGCAGAGGAATATTTGTCCCTGTTTATATTATTCGTTGAGGCACATTCTTAACTGCACGGTGGAGGCTGCGTATATTGCTACAACGATTTTTTTAAGAAAATCATCTTCCCCGATGAGGCTCAGGCTAAACAAAACTGTCGATTCTGGTGCGAAGAAAATCCACAAATTATTCATGAACAACCGTTACATTCACCTAAATTGACAGTTTGGTGTAGTTTTTGGTCTGGTGGAATCATTGGTCCGTACTTTATTCGAAATGAAGCTGGTAGCAACGTTACTGTCAATGGAGATCGATATAGAACGATGATAACCAACTTTTCATGGCCACAATTGGAAGAAGCTGCTCTTAACAACATCTGGTTCCAAGAAGACGGGGCTACGTGTCACACAGTACGTGCAACAACCGAATTATTGCGAGAAAGGTTTGGAGATTCGATTATTTCAAGAAATTGTGACATTGAATGGCCTCCAAGAAGTTGTGATTTAACATCATTAGACTTTTTCTTTTGGGGTTATTTGAAGTCATTGGTTTTTAGTAATAAACCAGACTCTCTTCAAGCTTTAAAAGTCAATATTGAACTTGCTATTCGTGACATGCGACTTGATTTAGTGGAAAAAGTGCTGAATAATTGGTTCCTGCAAAAGAAGTCGTGGAGGCCATTTGAATGATGTTATATTTAGAACTCAATTGTATCGATTTTACTTCACTTTAAAAAAAAAAATTGAATTTCCTTAACAATTTTTTTTTTTTTTTTTTTTTTTTTTTTTTTTTGAAGAAAGCTTATCACTCTTATTGGAAAACCCTATATAGTTACACTTAAATCGTCAGGCATTCACTCGTCCCTCCAAATTTTTCAAAGAAGCTGATGAATGCACTTTGTTAATTGTTCGCGACCAGATCGGTATCGGTTGACTTACGTGAAAAATCGCCTTCCATCGATTTGTTGTTCTTTTGGAGCTGGTGATGCGAGGGAGCTTCAAATGCCATCCCATAGTTTTCTTATACCGATTTGTGGACTGCTCTCGGAGAGCTTAAGTGCAGATGAATATTTGTCTCTGTTGTAATTATTCGTTAACGAGCATATTTAACTACCCGATGGCGGCTACTACAAGACAGTGGTACGAGTCGGTATTTGGAACTCTGAGTGTATGCTTGTTCAGAACACTTTGGACATGTTGTCTGTCTTTTACAACATGATCGATTTGGTTATGATCTCTTCGATACGGATACGGCCATATAGCTTGCTGAATTATCTTATGGTACTACTGCCAACCATACTTGGGACCCCGATAAAATCGTTCAGTTTTTCACCATACGCCGTATCATCAATAGATTTGGAAGTATAGGAGTGATACATACCACCTCTTTGTTGATTTTAAGGCGCCTCTGACGGCACCAAAAGTTGCTCTCTCTACGCAGTTAAGTCTGACTTTTTGACGATTTCACTAAATTCATTTCATGTTCCCTCTTCTAATATTTCTCGTCTTGACACTATAAAAATTTTAGTTGTTTTTTATGCGATATGCCAAATTTGAAAATTTAATTCATTTTATGTGTGTAGTACCGAAATATTACATTGAACTGCGCCACGTACTAAGATTTATCCTTATTCGTACTTATATTTGTAGGTATATAACTATACAAAAGATTGGGAAAGCCCTTAAACAATAGAGAAATTTGCATATATATCATAGCCTTACAAACCACTGCGTAGCTAGCTATGCACATACAATGTATACATACATACATAGATTGCATTATAACCTCTCTTAAATCTCGGTCTATGTAGTTTTCCACGCTCAACTTGCTTTGAATTTACTCGACTATAATAAAATCATATTTTGAAAATTAAAAAAGATTTGTGCTCATGTTGCAATCTGGTGTCATTTCCTTTTCCTAGAAAAAAATAAAATAAAAAACAAATTTTGTCTCCAGCGTGGGCCGCGACAGTTTTGGCTATTTTCCTGCAATTTTTTTCCATATTTTTAATTTTTGTCGTTAGTTTTTCTGTTTTTTTTTTCTCTTTCCTTTGTTAGCCTCTCGTCGCTGTGCCGCTGTGGAGTAATAGTAACGGTTCACAGTAGTTGCTTTTCCTTTTCCTGATTGCAATTTGATTTTGTTTGCAATGCACTTTGGTATACCCTGCATGCAGAGGGCTAAGGAAGAATTGAGAAGAAAATGATATTAAAAAAAATTTAAATATGTAGAGCTGATAGATAGGATAATGATTTTTTAAGGGCTTTTCCAAGTTGACTGAAAAACTCATGGTGTGAGTGTAAGATTAATAGTAACACTCCATAAGTCACAGTCCTCTCCCTTCTTCTCTGAACCTTGCTGAAGAAGCTGGAAATTCGAGGTTGCACGGTGTTTGTCAAAGCCGATGAAACATGTCTCATGGCCAAGGATTAATTACTAAGTAATCTTTATGTCCTCAAGACCCTACTTGTCTTATTCACCAGGAAGTATAGTGTCCAGAAAGTGAAATACTTGGGCTTGAAACTCTTGACATCAAACTGTCCAGGGAGACAAACATTTAAAAAAGAAAGTAAAACATGTAGGCAAGTGCATGGCCACCAGCGTCAAGTAAAATACTTTTCTCCTTAGTTAAGCCTACTAGATCTATATAATTACACTCAAATCTATCTTGTTTGACGCAGTTTTCATATGATGGATGTCGTAGAAAGGGTTATTTTAGCCCTAAGTAGCTGAAAATCATTATACGTGGGGCTTTCATCAGCATTAGTGGTGCAATACAGACCATAACAAGCCTTTCGCTGATGCTTGTATAGCGCTTTTAGGAACTGCATTAGGTCTCCCGCTGCAAAAGTTTCAGTAAGACTAAGGGCTTCTATCGGATACAGTTTGAGGCACTTTGTAGTTCTTGAGGGCTTTATTTTCATCCTCAGCCACTTAGGGTAGGTTATCCGCGAGCTGGCATCGCTTGGCTCCTTCTCCACCACCATCCCTTCACAAGATAACTGAAGGGGATAAAGCTGATGGGGAATTTGAGCACTTAACTTCTGTACGAGTGGATCCAAAGTAGACGAAATGGTCAGCGTAATAGTCTTTTGTCGAGAATTTTCAATCAGTATTCTCAGACTTCAAGACTATTGTAGTGGTTTTCAAGTGGGTGTAGTGGTTCTTAGGAAATAGTCGGTCACACTGATTCGAAGAGAAGTTGCTGTGAGAGAAGCAGGTATTTACTCAGAAAGCCAAGCAGTTTTTGTGGTTGTGATGATCTCCAAATTGAAAAGGCATGCTTGGCAACTCTGTGTTGATATATGACGTCAACTTCCTTTGGAACTAAGATCATATAAGTCACGGCGAAATTGCTGAGGACTGATATATTGAGAAGCCAGCACCTATACGTACCACCGCTTGGTTGAAGTAGCAGAAAGCGCCAACAGGCGCTCATTTATCAACATTCTTCTGGAAGGGTTTGCCCTGAATAAACTAAACGAATGATGTGCTATCACCTCCACATTTGCTGATGCAAGATACTTCTGCCGAAAGGATGATCGTACAAAGTGGAAGTTCCGATCGGGAATTCACGCGGTAAGGTTTGGTATTTTTCTGCATACTCAAAGGTAGATCGTAGAAACTAAGGACAGCTTCTTTCTATCCCAAGATCACACACAGTAGGAGCTTCGGCTGGGCATTCACGCGGTAAGGTTTGTTATTTTCCCGCTTACTTATTAGCATAGAAGACTGGAAAAGCATACGCATATGCTAGGAAACCTGTGATCGCATCTACTTGGAGTGGTTAATAATGGTTACCATTATGTGCACAGTGGACATGTTTTATGTGTACGAGTATATATGGAATCTTCTTATGATCCGCTTCTTGCTACCAAGTGGTTAACAATTCCTTCTACCATGTGGAGATATGCCGGGTACATGGTCAGACTATCATCTAAAATTATAGATAATTAAGAAAATAATAATTTATCAGATTCCTCTATCGTCACAGAATGTCATATTCTTCTAGAATATTTCTTACATTAGAGAAAGGGTTCTCATCAAAATCCATCGACTGTCGAGGCGGCTAGAATAAACTGTAGGCCATTTAATGAAAAAAAAATTAAGATGCACCACAAATTGGAGGAGAAGCTCACCTGAAAATCGGTTTCGCGTTTATAATTATATACAACATATATAATTATACATATATACAACATATCATCATATTTGTATCATATATCCTTTATAAATTAAATGATTTTGCAAACTATTTTGTTTATTCTGAACGCAACCTCGAGCCAGCTTGGCACTTACTTTTGCTTATTTGCCACTTTATATTCGTCACAATTTTTGTACACCATATTTTATTATATGCTTTTGTTAAATTTTATATTTCAATATTTTTTTATTTTTTTATTTTTAATTTTTTTATTTTTTATTTTTTGTTTTATTTTTATTATTTGTTTCCGCTCTTGCGAAATTTTCAGCTTTTTTCCATTACTACGCTTTCATATTTCCTATTAAAATGACAGCAGCAGCATTGTTGTTGCACAGTTTATACATATATAATATGTAGTTATATATATATATATATATATTTTTTGCTCTGCCACACTCCATAGATTTTAATGCAATTTTCTATGGTTTTATGATTTTTCCTCGTCGTCGGTGCATATTCATGGTTTTTTCTTGCATACATATGTACATACGTGCATACATATATATAGCCACATATATGTATGTACTTGTATTGCATATTTTCGCAATTTTTATTGTTTATACTTTGATTTTTATTTTTTCTTGACAATGACAATATTTTTGGCTTGACAATGTTGCCTGCCATTAGGACTGTCATTCATGCAGTTATTGCTCGCTTGCTTGTTGTTAGTTCTGTTTTTGTTGTTGTTATTGCTAGTGTACAGTGCACAGAAATAAAAGATTCTTTGCTGGCATGCATATTTTGTACGCAGTCACTAGCTACTGCACCCCACTCCCACCTTCCTTTTGTACGCAGTCACTAGCTACTGCACCTCCCTCCTGCTTCCCTCCTTAGTAGTTAGTTTAGTTGCTTTGCTCAGATTTTTTCCTGCCATTATGCAGCTTGTTAGTGTATTTCTTCTATTATTACATACATACATACATATATATCTAAGGTTATATGTATATGTTTTATTTATTTGTTGTTACATTTACATTGTGCTTGTTACAAGTGGGTATTATGTTGCCGTAGACGTATAATGTCCTCCATCCGCTTCCATTCCATTCAGCGCTCATGCAATAATAAAAATGCTTGTCTTCAATATTCCTGGACGAAAACGTTGCTGCTTGTCTGTACGCGTTTGTTGCTGGCTGTTGAATTTGGCGGCAAGTATTTTGGATGGTTAGCAGTTTGGGTGAATATGCTTGTGGCCGGTTTGCAAAGCCAAGAAACAATTTTGTTGCCAAAAATTTAAATATGGAATTTGCAATGAAGCGCTCTGCTACTGTCGCAAATTGTCATTCAATGAAGGTAAATTGAATTTAATTCTAACTAGCGGAGACGATTACCTACAAGTAATCAAATAGAAGCACATATTTTGAGTTGCTGTAGATTATTAAAAATTACGACGGTAGACGGAAGAATTTCGCAAAATGTCCTATAACGCTATAACGTACATTAAAGGACTATATCTCTTCAAATTCGTTAATTCTTTCATTGATATTGAAGCTCAGAATGAAAATAAGTAAACCGAGAGGTTAAATCTTTAAATATATTGGTATTCTCTGCTCAAATATTTACTTTTAAAGCTTAAAAAATTGTATGTGAAACAACTTTTGCAAATCCGACTCAAATGGCTTCTAAAGTGTAACTCAAAAGCACTAACCACATTTCTAACGCGTCGGAAAACATTGACTTTCAGAATAATATTTGATTTACGGCAACAATAATCTACAATGTACTCGTATCAGCATACCAGTTAGGATTTTTTGTCCTCCTTTTTCTACTTTTTAAGTGGCTTTGGTACGCGATTATAGCAGGGACAATTTGTAGACACCAGGTGAGAGCTAGTCCTTTGCTACTTTGTCTCCCCGTTTCAGTTGAGGCTATATTCTTCCCCTGTTTCCATCAGTGGTTACTGAGCCAATAACTCCCCGAACTAGAGTGTGAACGCAGCCTTATATATATCGTTTCATCTTCTGCTTATGCAGAAAGAACAGTATTACATTTTTATAGAAAGCTTCTGTTGCCACTTCATCGTTTGTTGCCATCGATTGTCATGGATTGTCAACGATTTTTAACCGACGAAACAGAAGGTGCTCGATTCGTCGTGCATATTTTTTTATGTATGACAACGTTTTGTTTTTACTTTAAAGGGTATAACTTGAAATTGGTTCCATCTATAGATCAAATGTAACCAGAGTCATAAGAGGTGAAGAATGATTTCAACGAAAGACCAGTACATCCCGTCACCAAATAGTCCTTTTTTTTTGTATTAGATAGAACAAATTTAAAAGCTAGTGCCACAGAAAAGTGGTGGAAAAAATTTTAACCAGAGGAGAAGGAAAGGGAGATGATATATTGATTTCAATAAACAAGCATATCCCGTTACCACAAAGACCCCATCGGTCCCTCAAATTAGCATTTCAAAAATGCGCTCATCCATTACCATGGATGGACGGTTAGCTTGCCATTTGCAACGTAAGCATTGCTTATGCCTAATCAGTGACAAAATCGCTGTTTTTAGTTGTGTTTTTTTAGTTTTCAGTTGTGTTTTCTGCTTTGCTGTTGCTATAGTTCCTTATCTTTATCAATGTCCGTTACCCTCTCTATTTTCGGATTGGTATCTGTGTGAATACTTACGTCGGTTTTATATTTAAGCCAGTTAGTTTGAGATGTAATAAGACAAAAACGATCCCGAATTTTAATTGGCCTTTCATTTCATTAAAATTATTGGGGAGGGATAAGAAGATAAATCAGCATTGGTTTCGGCAAATACTAAATTTCTATCTACGTTTTTGAGGACAGTCAATCAGATCACTAAACTTACTAGGGTCTGAAGGCCAGTAAATATGATCATAAAACTTTTTATTCTTTAAAAACTATTAACTCCATATTTACACTTTCCCCTGTCTGGGCGATGTTCTATGACTTGTCGCTCACTGTTTTGGTAAATGTTTGAACTGACAGTTGTGGCTCTTTAAATTTCCCCGGACTCATAAGCATACTGATATTAATACAGTTATATAAAGGGTAACCCAAGTGGAGGTACTTTTTTCAATAGCCTTTTTTTGACATATGACGTGTGAGTCTTGTCAAGTTGTCATGTTATTTTTGTTCAGTATTGTCTGGCATTTCATCATGGAAGGACTTACGCCTGAACAACGTTTACAAATCATTCGTTATTACGAAATTTGACGTTCCGTAAAGAATGTGTTTCGAACTGAGCGTGCTATTCGCAACACCATCATACATCTTGAGACTCAGCCTTCATTATTGTTTAATATTCGACCGAATAGACCATCTCCAGCACACAGTGAAGAAAATATGGCGGCCGTAGCCGAGAGTGTACACAAAGACAGTGGAGAGTCGATTCAGCGCCGTTCACAGCAACTCGGACTGACGCATGGAACGATTTGGCGCAGTTTACGTTGAGATCTTAAATTGGAAGCGTACTTCAATACAGCTTGTGCAAAAATTGAAGCCGCTCGACCTTCCCAAGCGACATCGCTTCGCTCTATGGGCTCTTGAAAAGTTCCAAGAAAATCCAACGTTCTCGAGCCAAATTTTGTTTAGCAATGAGGGCCATTTCTGTCTCAAATCTCTGCGATATTTGATTTCAACAAGACAGTGCCACTTCCCAGACATCGCATCAATCAATGGATTTATTGAGAGAACACTTCGGTAAACAGATAATTTCACGTTTTGGGCGGGTCGAATGACCACCAAGATCGTGTGATATCACACCGTTAGACTCTTTCCTGTGGGGATATATATGTCTAAAGTCTATTCGGTCAATCCTGCTTCGATTTAAGCCTTGGAGCGAAACATCACGCGTGTCATTCGCCAATTACCAGTCGAAATGCTCGAACGAGTCATCGAAAATTGGACTCAATGGATGGACCATTTGAGACATAGCCACGGCCAACATTTGAAAAAGATAATCTTCAAAAAATAACTGTCAAAGAATGTTCTTTCGAATGATAACATTTCCCATTATATATGAATTTTCGGTGTTTTTTCCTTTAAAAAAGTAGGGAACCTCGAAATGGATCACCCGTTAAATATGTGTGTACATACATATGTATATTAATATATGTGCGTTTATTATTTGAAACGCATTTAGTTACTAATTTACATATATTTTTGTTGTTTTTACTATTCCAATAAATGTATGAAATAGTTGTAGTTGCGGTAACAGCTGTTGGCAGCTGTTGTTGTACAACTGGCACTCGGCTGGTTAAAGTGTAGCAACGCATTGTCATGTTTTGCATTTGTAAGCAAACAACCGAAACACAATTAAATGTAATTTGTCATTTCTTCTATATATACACACATACAAACATGTATAAGTATACATAAACACATATGAATACATATACTGTGGCTCATGTGGTAGACAAAAATTGATAAAATATGATCTTCCAAATATTTTTCATGTCCTTAAGAATTCACTCAACGCATGCATACATGCAAACATACATATGTATGTACACTTTATGTAATTCATTTTATTTAATTGGGAGTAAACTAGCGAAAATAAATACAATAAATACAAATCAATTTCAAGTAGATTCGTTGATATGCATTTGTAGATATAAAAAAATCATTTTCTTAATTTGACCAAAACAAAAGACTGAAGTACTTTCAGAACAAAGCTGGAAAAGTCCAAAGTTACTTCTTATTATTAAAGTAAAAAACAGTAAAATTAAATTATAAAGAATGTCAAATCATAAAAATAAAAAATTTTTTTTTTACCAAAAAAAAGTGCAAAGTAGAAATGCACCAAAGTTTTAATGTTCACTGTATTGCCGAACGGCACAAGAGTGTAATACAATCACACAGGTTAATTACTTTGAAGCTGATCCTATCTTGTACACTTACATTCACAGTCCTGCCAAGGCAGCTTCATTCACCCGCTTTGTTGTTCTGCAGCAACTGATTTCTTTTATCTGTTGAGTGTATGTGTTTAATGCAAAGGACAATAGCCCAGCAGAAGAGTTTTCTAATTACATGTATATATTATCGTTTGACATTTTTCTTGAAGAGCCTGGATATGGTATTTTATAGTTGAACATTAATATCTTTCTCAATGATATGACAATTCTATTATTATTATTCAATTAATAAGTTTTAACTGTTGTTTTTATTATGTATAATTACTCGTGGTTTCAAAAATTTATTTGAGAATCGGAAAATATTTTTCTCTGCTGTAATTTGCCATTACTTGTTAGACAACTTGATGTTCTCTTAACACGAAGTTTGTACAAGAAGATAATAAAATAATCTGGAAGGATCTGAAACGATCACTCGGAACCGTTCGATACCAAACAGGGTTTCAGACCAGGTGACTCTTTATCATGCTACTTTTTCATTATAATGTTGGAAAAATTAATACGAGCTGCAAAAGTAAGAAGAGAGGGTATAATTTTCTACGAATTAATGTCTTCTGGTGTTTGCTGATGATATTTACAACAACTGCGCTGTTAGTTGTGTTTTCTTCAGGCTGCCATGTCACCGTTGAAAATCATAACTTCGATGTCGTAGTTAATTTTCTCTACTTAGAAACGAGCATCATCACCAACAAAAATGCCAGCATTGAATTCGAATGCTACGAACAAAAACTAAGCTTCGGAAAGTTAAATTGGGCAGTTATACAACGACAAGATGCGCTGAGTCAGCGCCGACGCTAGGAGTTTTCGAGAGAAAGATTTTGGAAAAGGTTTATTGACTTTTTCTTAACTAAAACGGCGAATACCGTAGACGATGGATCGATGAGCTGTACGGGATATACGTCGAAATTATTATAGAAATGTTTATAGTTGGAGTTTTATAATCCCTACGGCGAATTTCAGTTCATATCCTCCTCAAATTTATGATAGTGTACCAACAAATAGGCTATAAGTACACCTACAGTTCTTACAGTTTATTCTAATGCGCCTCCTAGCGGGTGATGAACTTTTATGAGAAGCTTTTTATTCATATCAGAAATGCGCTCGAAGGTATTAATATTCCCTGCAAACAAGCGTCCACAATTGGAAATTTTTTTTATAATTTTTTTTTTTAATTTTTGATGTTGTCTGGTCAGAATGCCAACCTATGACCCTCTGCATTTTAGGCTGAAGTGGTTCCTAGTTACCAGATTACTTATAAAGTGTAAGAAATTCGCCAAGGAAGTGTCTTAAAGTTTCAGGTTCTTCTTGCTCTTTACAACTCCTACAAAAGTCAATTGAAGGTAAATTTAACCTCTCTTTGGTCTAATTTTTTAAGAAAGACTTACTCTTAAAAACCCCATAATGGTAGATATTTTCTTTCTTTTTAGCTAGATAAGCTCTTATGGCATTCTTTTATTCCATGCCGGTCACACTATCTTTGTCACATTGCAGCGTTTGAGACTTTTCCATTTTGAGTTAGTATCTGCGATGAAAAACTCTCTTATAGAAGTGGAGATTTCGTCCGCGATGTCATGATACGGTATGTTGCTATGCTCTGACGCCTATACTAGGTTCAGATAGAACTGCTTAGGCATCACGTTATGTGAACTGCAGCAATTTTTTACCATCTCCCTACCTTTATTATTACAGATTTTAGGGCTTTGAGTACGCTTTAACATAAACATTGACAGTCTCATGTATGGGCGTCAGTTCCACTTGAAAAATACTAAAGAGATCTGGTAGACGAAAGGACTTGCTAAGCCTAAACTCCTTTGAATATACTCCGTCACTGACTCTGTTATCTAGTTGGACACAACCACATAAAAATTGATTGAGTCTCTCTATGCTGGAAATATACTGCCTCATGGGTTCCTATCCGGAATATCCACCTTTTTAGTATTTCGTGAAGTCACTGCAGGTTATATAGTAGTCCCTTCTTGGTAGACGAAACATTCCTAACATATTAGTAAAACCGTGAATTGTTAGATTATATTCAGACACCTTTTTAGTCTTACGCATTCCCATAATGTCAATGGATAGTAACTAGATCCAAGAGGGCATTCATAAGTGTGATCTGCAATCCTGAAATAATGTATATGAGTGCTCTCCTTTAAATTGAGTCTAGTAGTCTCATATAGGATGTCATTGTTTTTACGAAGTTTAAGATCACATTGATATCTAGCTTTGGGAATTCTACTTGTCTTTTGTACTATGAGTGACACCCTCTTTCATTGTAGCCTTGAACTTACTTTCCCATATAAAGCGCGGAGAAATTTACTGGAATCTGTCCACCGTTCCCATGCTTATTGATGAATAGAAAATTGACTTGAAACCCTCCATATTTCAGCGGATTTCGCTATTATGTCTTTTGGCAGTGGGTCCACTAGATGCTCAAGTGCAGTTTTTGGCTTATTTCTTACTGACCCTGGTACTACTGACTCTTTTCGTTCTCCCCTCTACATTGAGCTGCTACAGCAGCATATTATTCGTTCAGTTTCAGAGGTTTTCATGTCGCGACCCCATACCTTCAAGTGTAGGATATAATGTCCGTTTGAGTCACATTCACTTTGAAGTTGGCTAGAACCTAGTGACCACAGGGGCTGTGGCAAAACGTCGCCCGAGGAGTCCGCAAGTAAGCCTAGTAATTCTGGCCGCTCAATTCCGCTCTTAATAAAGCGTGTTTTTTATAGAGGTATAGAATTTTAAGTTGGCATTACTTCTCAAGATGGCGACCGATTTAACAGTTGTCAAATGATTTATTCTCAGTTTGGTTTGGCAATTCATCATGAATAGACTCACGCCTGAACAACGCTTGCAAATGGTGCAATTTTATTTCGAAAATAATGGTTCTGTGCGGAAAACGTATCGCGCACTACGTTCATTTAATCGTGTTTAGCGATGAAGCGCACTTCTGGTTGAATGGCTACATCAACAAACAAAACTGCCGCATTTGGAGTGAAGGTAATCCTCAAGTGTATGCTGAAACACCGTTACATCCAGAAAAACTGACTGTTTGGTGCGCCTTATGGGCTGGTGGAATCATTGGTCCGTACTTTTTCAAAAACGATGGTGCCCAGAACGTTACAGTCAATGGTGATCGGTATAGAGCCATGATTACTAACTTTTTCATTCCTGAATTGAATAACCATGATGTCCAGGAGATGTGGTTTCAACAAGACGGCGCAACATGTCACATAGCTCGTGCCACAATAGATTTATTGAAAGACACGTTTAGTGACCGCCTAATTCCACGTTTTGGACCTGTGAATTGGCCTCCAAGATCTTGTGATTTAACACCGCTAGACCACTTTCTGTGGGGCTATGTAAAGTCATTGGTCTATGCGGATAAGCCACAAACGCTTGACCATTTGGAAGACAACATGTTATTGCCGATATACCGACACAAATGTTGGAAAAAGTCCAGATTGGACTACATCCGCGCCAGCCGTGGCGGTCGTATGCCAGAAATCATATTTAAAATGTAATGCCACAAGATTATCTTTCGGATAAATAAAATTCATGTCAATCGAATAATCCATCGTTGTTTTATTGCAACTTAAATTTCTATACCTCTATAAAAAACACCCTTTACAAGTAAGCCCTTAAATTTCCGCAACTTAGCAGGTTTTCAGGCAGCCAGATTTTATACTTCCTCATTTCCGACTATTCACGATTGGTTCTGATAGAGGCCCTATTCAAAGCTCCACTAATATTCAGAGCATATTCATTAGGCTACAGGGTTCTTTATAAATATACAGTCAGTGAGGGATCCACCATTCATATGAGTCTAGAGTTCTCTCAAGTGTCTTCAGTAGGTTAAGTTTATAAGGCTGTATTCATTCGAATAATGAGGACACGCCCTGCTGCAAGGTATTTAGTTATATTATGGTTTCTGAATAATTTGGCAGTTTTCATTTTCAGCTGGGTATAATTATCTTCCTAGTAATTTTACAACTTTCCCTTTGTATGTGCGTATTGTGGTCTGTGCTCGTTTGTTGGTTAGTCTTGTGCTTTGCTCGTCCAATTGGTGTTGATACTGTCACCAAGCGTGGCGTTGTACAACTGTTGCTGTTGTGTGTAGTAATTTTTGTTTGCATTTTTTGTTGTTGTTATATACAATTTCGGTTTCATGTTTGCGGTATTCTCTCTGACTTTGCATGAATATACGCATTCCGATTGACATTTCCTTCACTTTACCCTATCATCTCCCTCCCTCTCTCTCTCTCTCTCTCGCATTATCCAAATGCTATTGCCACTACTTTTGCTTTTCTCGTGGTGCTGACATCATTGGCTTTTGCATCCTTGAATGTAATTGCAAAACTTTATCTTTATCTCTCTGCAAGTCTAATAGTATGCACATTCGTCCTTGTGACAACCGTTACAATTCCACCTCTGCGATCCTTGACGCTTTCTAAGGGTTCTCACTACTTAGCAACGCCACTTGTTTCAGTCATCCGCAAATCTCTGTTGCTTTTACTCCAACACCACACACCGCGCCCTCATTCTCTGATCTGTGCTTGTGTACTCTCGGCTTCTTTCATGCTGTTAGATACTGCTGGTAGCGGTTGCTAACTGGGCACATTAAAGTAATTACAGCTGCTCACAAAATAATAACAACAAAAATATAATTGTAAGTCTGCTGGAATAAAGCTAAAAACTTTTTCGGCTGTACTTTAATTTAAAAGTCTCTTTTATGTAATTTCGTTGACTTGGTCCTGCTCTGATTACACCGTGTGTGTGTGTGTGTGTGTGTAAGTGTGTGCGCTTAGTTTTGCAATTGTTTGTTGCTTGTTTACTTGTTTGCTGTGAGCTAAAAAGTAACTCGCCAACGAGTAGTCATCAATTTGATACTCTTCAACACATTCTGGCGTTGGAAAAGCCAAACAACAGCCTTCAATTTGCAAATTTTTGAAGTTCAACTGTAATTATATCTTCCCATCACCTGATACATATATTTCCAAACAATCGTTCTATGGTGTGTCGGACGCAATAGAAATTTATGAAAATTACGATACTGTGAACGACTCTTCTTCACAATAATACGAACACTCAGTCGTTTTTACTTCGTAGTGCGACGTTAATTGTAGGCAACAAGTGAAGCGTGGACCTCCTTCACCTGAATTTGACTATGAAGTAGAGATCCTTCTATTTCACTGTTTCCAGTAGAAGGTGAAAAGGAAAGATCAAGGAAAGCTATAAATGTACGCATGCAAAGCGTTGGACTTACGACCACCGTCCACAACTCAGCTTATAACAAAAGATCTTCCACCGACTCCAGGACACTAGAGACTATTCTAAATTTCTCCCACCAGACCTCGACGACGAACTTTAAGCGAGCTGCAACTCAGTTAGACTGATCAAAACTCAACCCTGGAGGGGTCGAGGTATAGTGCATGCCCGGATACTATCCTTCATAAAAATTTCGGATGAGGTGAACTGTGCAATTTCTAAATTCTGCATTGATAGTTTCTTTTACATAAGGATTTCTGTTAGAAACGTATGGGTAAATTTAAATGTTCAAGATCAAGAATCAATATCTGGTCAAGACGCAATGAGAGTATTGGATGCTGGGATAAGGGATATACTTTGGTTCACTCTTACTCAACTTGAACATGAGATTACCAGACTATTGCAGTGTCTTCTAAGAAGAAATCCCTGCCACTAGATTTCTGCAATGTCACTATACCACCTGAAAAGTAGGCAAAAGTGAAGCATGACCATGATCTCGCTACTCGGAGATAGAAATATAAAGCGGAACTTAATGGCAGACAACGATGCCAGAAGAGGAACCGTCTTAACTAAGACGAGCTCTACTTAAGATGTCTCTTATCCACAGCAAAGCTCATGCCAAAACGGCCCTTCACTAAAAAGGTTAAAAGCAGATGGTGTGATACAACTACGTCTACTGTGGCAAGGGAGATGTGACGAGTGCTAGATGGTAGGACGTCAAGAAATTTACTTTTGATGGATCGGTTTCTCATAACAACAGGACCCTGTTTAGTGAAAATTAATGCTAAAGATTTATGGACCTTTGTGTTTTAACAACGGAGAATATTCTAGCCGATCGAATAATGAGCTCTATGAGATATACGGAGAAATTGAAAAGTTCAAGGGCTACGCTGACTAACTCATGTCATGCGAATGTATGAAATCACTCAAGCATTAAAAGAGGTCGAAGCAGTATCCTTCGGTGGGAGTAGAGGATGAGAATGACTTCCACTCCGTTGGAACGACCAGGTTGAGAGTGAACTGCGAGAAGCAGAAACGAATCGTGCGCTATTATTGATTCAGCTATAATCGCGTAAGCGGTGCCTACGTCAATATAGTGTGGGGTTTCCTTTTATATTTTGGGATTAGAAAACAAAAACAAATATTAATAACCGAAATTCACTTTATAGGTTTTCAAAATATTCTTCAATGAGATTTAAGATTTGCTCGCGTTTGATCCAATTATCGAAGCACTTTTGCCACTCTGATGGAGGAAACTCCAAAACAAAACGCCCTGAACGCATCAAACACCTCTTCAGGTGTCGAAAAACGATGACTTCTCAGTTTATTTTTTATGTATGAGAATAACAGGAAGTCATTCGGTGCCAAGTCAAAATTATACGGTGGGCGACTAATCAAATCGATGTTTTGAGTGCTCAAAAATGTAGTGTTTTCAGTCGCTGTATGAGATCTTGCTTTGTCGTGGTGAAGAGTGATCCGTCTTCGGCGGTGGGGTTTCCTGATTTCTTGAAAGACAACTGGCAAACAAGTGCTTGTGTACCACTCAGAATTTACGGTTGTGCGTTATTCTGGTGGCACAAAAAAAAATACTATTAGCGCAAACAAATTCGTGCGCGGAAAACTTCTCTTTGATTAGGCTCAGCTTGAAATCCCCAGACAGTCGACTGCAGCTAACTTTCGAGCTCATACGCATAAATCCACTATTCATCACCTTTCACGATGTCATAGACGTGTTGCGAAACAACATTATCGTATTTTTTTCAAATTCGGCACGACTATTTTTTGAGCGATTGACAAATTGTGTGGCATCCAATGTGAAAACTTTTTTTACAACCAAATGTTCATCCAATTGTGAATGTATGTTACAACCATTAATGCCTATAGTTGTGTCATTCTCACGATAGGTCACATGACGATCTTGAAATAGCGGTTTGACCACAGCATCATTGCTTTTCGGAACAACTACTCTTTTTGGACGACGTTAACGAAATTCGTCTTGGAATGATCCATGACCCCGATTGAACTAACCATAGCATCGATAGACACTGGTGGCAAAAATTTCGGTTTGATAGAACTTTATCCGCTTTCGGAACAAAAAATATAACTCAGAAGCCAAAATTCGATACTTATAATTTCCATGGTCGCAATAAGGCAACAACTATGCTTATGTCCAAAAAATGTTTACTTCCACTCCTCAGCCCGACTCAAGATCTAATACTTAAGGCATAAGATAATGGAACTCAGCCATATTTGGTAGCTGTGCTGTTTTTAATGGCAACCGAATCACAAAAAATGACTTCTTTAGGTCCAGAAATATATTTTTTTTTATATATATATTTTCTATTTTCAACCGGTTAAACCCAAACTCAGTCTTCCCTACTGGTTTAAACTTCCTTATTTTTGTTTGTTTAGTTATCTACAAGATATTTGATAAAGGAAAATAAATAAAATTCTATAACGCTCCATATATAAAATATAATTTTTATTTACAATAAACTTTATTAAACAGTTAATGTTTACTAATAAATTAAATTTGACTAAAGCAAACAAAATTTTAATAATGTCAAAAGTCACATTTCCCCAACATCAGAAATTTTGCGTGTGACTCACATAAAAATTATATACAAATATTTCAGATTTATTGTGCATACTAAATCATTTTGAATTGCAACTAATTTGAAAGTGAATAAATTAAAATTATAAACTACAGGTGCACTAGTAAATGATATATACATATATATATATACAAAAGTATATAAAAGTAGATAAAAAGGTATGCTGTCACAGAGCATTTAATATGGTCGTTTTTCAAAGGGGTTGAGTAGAGGTTGCATTTCTTAGGTGTATTTGAAGTTCGAATATAGTGGAAAATTGCAAATAAAATATTTTTATGAAAACAGAAGATCCATTCTTTATTTTATAATGTACTTTTTCTAAAATAGTTTTTATTAAAACAAAAAATTTCTTAAATACTCCGTAATACCTACACCACTGCATAAATATTTTTCTCGAGAAGAAATGAAAGAAGCTTTGATAACGCATTGCTAGTCAAATTTCATAGTTACAATGAATTGCACGTTTTATATTCACCTACTAATGTATCCATATAAACATCTTTACATACATATATAATATTTATAGTGAAGATGATTATATTTTGTTTAGTTTTCGGGATAGTTTTTCTTATACCTTGGTATTGCTAACTTTATTGCGATATATGCATGAAGAAGAAAAGGTTGCGACAACCGTTGCCATCATCAAACCGACTTGGTGACATTTACAGTGGATGCGCCTTGACATTTACATTTTGTTTAAAAATTATACATTGGAACGTAATAACATATATATATACTCAATATTTAAAAATTTTCAGGTAAGAATCGTATGATTTTTCAATATGATTTAAACATATATTTTTAACTTGCCAGTGATTTTTTTTGGACCAAACCCATAACATATTGTTACGATTGCGCTGAATCAACGATCAGAGGATTGTTAAATAAAAGTCGCCAACTTTATTTGCAGTTTCTTTATTTATAAAGAATTTATTTAATAATCTTTTATTTTACTCAGTAATTTAACAATTTAATTTACAATTCACTTCACTATTTACCATCACTTGTATTACAACTTGTACAATGTTCTATTTATTACTTCACTGTAGTGTAGTCACCAACACCATGACTGATGAACTTTGCAGCTTTGTGTCGCCCTCATATACTAGTTGGATTCGATAAACTACGTCGTTTAGTCGTTTGATTATCTTGTGTGCACCTTCCCAATTGTATTGAAGTTTTGGGGACAAATATCTCTTCTGTTGTGGTTTGTATAGCAACACTAAATCTCCATTTCGGAAGCCTTCGGAGTTCATCGCCTTGTCATACCTGGCCTTAATTTTGTCACTTATAATTTGAGTTCGCTGTCTCACAAGAGCATATATCTCTCTTTACTCTTCCTCGAGAACTTTAGACGCTTCCCTCCCAATTCTTCTCGCATCACCAGTTATTCCAAATTTTAGATCGCTAGGCAACCGAAGTTCACTACCAAACAGTATCTTCGCAGGTATTTGACATGTTGTTTCATGCACTTCGGACCAATATCCCATCAGGAAAACGCTATGTGTACATCCCAATCATCCTGATGCTTGTCCACTACTTGCCGCAAGTGCTCTTCCAGGGTCCCGTTGAGTCGCTCTACCATGGCATCTGATTGAGAATGCAGAGCTGTCGTTCGAGTTTTCCGAATACCAAGTATCAGGCACATCTTTTGGAACACCGCCGATTCAAAGTTTCTTCCTTGGTCTGAGTGCAATTCTATAGGCGCACCGTATCTGGTAACCCAATTGTTAGAGAATGCATCCGCAACTGTTTTCGCTTCCTGGTTTGGGATTGGGTAGACTTCAGGCCAATTACTGAAGTAGTCGATAACCACAAGAACGTATTTGTTTGCGGTCTCTTCAGATCTGCAAACTATATCGCATCGACTACGATCGCAGAATTACTTTCAAAGGGCATTCTATATATAAGTATTTTACAATGAACATATCTAAAATCACATACACTTCGGATGTTGTTAATATTTATTGTTTTTGACATTATTTAAATATGTTATTCGAATTCCATCAAATCAAATGTTAGAGTCTCTAGTTGTGGAAATATTTGTTGAAAAATAATATTCATTTTAATAATTTATGCATATTTAAAGTTTAAAACACATTTCTGGCGTAAAACTGGTCAGTGTTTATTTGTTTGAACCAATTAAATGCAAATATTCAAAGATATACCTTAATTTAATCAACAATTTCGGCATGTGGAATTTCTAAAGAAATAACGAAAAGATGTTAAACAGAAGAAGCTGAACCTTTAAGCCATAGAAATGAAAGGACAAGTGTGATTTTTGCGATGGTGCTACAAATATTTTGACGTACATACGCTGCTAGCAAATCAATGACGAAGAGAAAAATAACGACGTCATACATCAATTGTATAAATGGGATGACATTCGGACACACGAAAGCAGTCGGTACGTAATTCTTTGTTATTCACAATAGATTTTAAGTTCTACTAGTGCTTGGATCACAGTAGATGTGAAACTGTCAAAATTAATTCATAATAAATTCATTAAAACAAAAAGAAACTAAATAAATTCAGTGCTAGTGATGATGAAAATGAATCGCATCCATAGAAAATATAAAAAGAGCAGATGTGCTTAAACAAGAAGCTGCTTCACAGTAGGAATACAAACGATAATGGTTCAATAATGGTCCCCACTTGACGTCAGCAACTGCTCTCCGCAGGATATCTGCATTCCGATTTATTTTTGAAGCACCTTTTGTTTTTTGCTTTTTTTATCAGCTTAAGTCTACTTACAAAATAGTTCTGTGAAATTTCAATAATTCAAATAATATATTCACTTATCTTTCAAATTTTTTATTTTTGCCTTTTTATTTGGTGGTCATAAGGTTCATCTTACAATTGATTTGAAGTTGATCCCCCACAGCTAAGCAGTTTATTCTTTGCCAAATTTTAGTGTTCTGTTATTCATTAATCTTGAACCAGATTCAACTCGATGTAATTGGTACGATTTCATGGAATGAAAACGCCAACTTCACACTTTTTTCTGGTACTTAAGAACACGTTATTTTATTTTGTTCCAAAACGTGAAATGGGATAAAAGTTCTCAACAACTTGGTTAAAAATTAGTCTGAGCGTAAATGGCTACTTTAATTTTGGCAGCAGTTTAGTATTCCATGAGAGTATTATTCAGACATAATCTGAGCCAATCACGAGCCAGAAAATAACACTGTTGCTACTAACAACACAAAACATCCCAAACAAACTCTTGCTAATCTGGGAACTTTATGATATTTAATAGTTTCTCACTACTGTCTTCAGAGGTTTTTTCAATCCTCGAAGCGGTTTTTTTTTATATGCACTTATTTGCATGCCCTCGAGCCCATAAAACGATTCGGTATTTTTCTCATCAATCGTCGCAAAGTTCTGTGCTTTCATAGGAAAGGTTGCGGAGTCATAATCGCGGTGTTGATTTTGGCATCAGAGTCAAGAGTTAATCTCGGCCATAAAATCGATGTAAATTGTGAAAATTTTCGTGCGATTATGAAGTTCCATAAGGGGCAGTGTTTATCGAGAGCTTGGGTAATTCAATCGAGGTCGTAGACCACTCCAGGGTGAATTTCTTGAAGGTCGTCCGAAAACAATTGTAGTTCCAGGATCTATTGATGCAATGCGCAAACTGATATTGCAAGAACGTCATGTGCATTAGTTGGACTAGCATACATTCTATATTGAATGAACATTTGATTGTAGAAAAAAATTTTGTTCAAATTTGTCAATCGCTCAAAGAAAAAAAGGCTCTTGGTGATTGGTAAATTCTGAGTGGTACAGAACAATTTGTTTGCTAGTTGTCTTACAAGAAATCTGGAGAACCAACCGACGAAGACTGATCACTCTTCACCACGACAATGCGAGGTCTCACACATCGACTGAAACAAATGCATTTTTGAGCACTCAAAACATCGATTTAATGACTGTCTTTGGTCCGAATGACTTCTCTTTATTTCCGTAAGTAAAAAATAAACTTAGAAGTTAACGTTTTTCGCACCTGAAGCGACGATTGATGCGTTCAGAGCACAAGTTTTGGAGACACCTCAATCAGAGTGGCAAAAATGTTTCTAAAATTGGTTCGAATGCAGGCAAAATTGTATAGATCTATGCAGAAAATATTTTGAAAAACAATAAAGCGATTTTCGATGATTAAAATTTAATTTTTTTTCTCTATTCCCGATATAATTAAGTCAACCCTCGTCACCCAGATTACTCTCATCCTAGGTCACTATCAACATTTCAAGTATTTTTGTGACACTTTATCCAAAATTTCTTGCAAATTGTTTTTTTTTTTGTTCACTTAAAAATAAAAATTTGTTGACAGCAGAAAATACTCAAAAAGCGCAATTAAGAAATAATTTATATCAAAATAATTGTTGAAAACAAATACGCATTTTTTATATTTTATTTTAGTAAGATGGTAAGATGTTTTTAATTACTTTACTGTAATGTAATCTCCAACGTGTTTACTTCACGACTGAATCACTACTACCCCTCTCTGCAGTCGTGTGTTGCCCTTATATACAACTCCCGGTTGCTCGAAACCAACCGTCTAGAATAATTGAATCGTTCTCGCTAACGAATGTTCTCGTTTCTCGCTATAGAACATGCCAGCTATCGGCTTCTCTCTTTCATCTGTCATTCGCTTTGCTTTTTCGCCACAATAAATAAGGAATAACAGAACCATTTTGAGAATATTACATTTTGGTGAACATGCAATTAACATCTATTATATTTGTTATTTTTTATCAACTTATATACAAGTAGTTATTAAATATTACCAAAATCATCAAAATCCCGAAATCTTCCAAACCACATCCATAGCAACTCTATAATGCTCATATACCTGAGGAATAGTGAAAATAATAAAACTGAAATAATATAAAATAAATAAGAAAGCAATGAAAATCCCCAAATAACTGCGTGTGCAAGAATGCGAAATTCAAAATTATAAATTTGCACACTCAAGGAAAGAGTAAAATTAAACAAATACAAACACATACACACACAAGTGCTATGTGGAAAATAAGAACCTGCTGATATGCTGTCTAAATAAATTGCAATCAACGTGCAAGAAATCCCCCAATTAAAGTTTTCCATACGAACTGGCGAACTGGACGGACGGAAATTATATTACAACTGTGTGCATGTGAGTATTTGTATGAATTTTATATACTATTTTTATATACATATGTATGTGAATGAATCTATGAATGTATCAAGATTTGTAACTTATTTTTGCTGAAGCTTTGTGAGGTATACAATAAAATTAACTAAATATACACACAAATAAATATACTTTCTTATTGCGCTGCTGCTCTGAGAAACTTCTATTCAAATGAGAGTTGCTTAATAACTGCAAGTACAATGAGAAGCTCACCAAAAACGTATGTTGGAAAGAAATGAATAAAGTTCACTGAAATACGTAGCTGGCAAATGTTTGGGTGTTGAAGCGCAGGTAAAGAATGCCACCAGCTTCTTAAAATTTCTGCGTCGCTTTTTATACGTAACTACATACTTCCAAACATTTCCGTACAAGGCACGCTTTTAGTGTGTTGTGTTTACAATAAAAAGTGGGGGAAATAATATTTTTAAATATACAAGTACATATAAAAGTTGAAGCCAAAAAAGTTTACTTCATACGTGAAATTATTTTCAATATGTGATAAAAATAGTTTTGTGTTAATTTGGAAATAAAAATAAACAAGAAAGAGGAGCCTCGCTACGGCCATGCCGAAGTCTTTATACCTTTACATATCTTATATCTGAGGAAATCTGTTGTATGATTTTTAGTACCAATATTTATTTATGTATACGTGCACAAAGGGTAATCCAAGAATAGGTACTTTTTTCAATAGCCTTTTCTTCATACGTGTTATTCGAGTCAAGCTGTCATGTTATCCTTGTTTAGTATTTTTGGCATTTCATCATGGAGAGACTTACGCCTAAACAACGTTTACAAACCATTCAACTTTATTACGAAAATTCACGTTCTGTAAAGAATATTTTTCATGCGCCTCGCTCAACTTATGATAAACATAATGGGCCTACTGAGCATACTATTCGCAACACCACCATCCATCTTGAGACCCAGCATTCATTATTGGCTAATATTCGACCGAATGACCACGGACAGCACGCGGTGAAGAAAATATAGCAACCGTAGCTGAGAGTGTACACGAAGACTGTGGGGAGTCGATTCGGCGCCGTTCGCAGCAACTCGGACTGGCGTATGGAAAGACTTGGCGTATTTTACGTCAAGACCTAAAGCTGCTCGGCCTTCCCAAGCGACTCTATGGGCTCTTGAAAAAATCAAAGAAAATCCGACGTTTTCGGCTAAATTTTGTTCAGCGACGAGGCATATTTCTGGCTCAATGGGTATGGAAACAAACAAATTCGCCGCATTTAGGACAAAGAGTAACCTGAAGAGATTCCAGAGCTGCCATTTCATTTAGAAAAACCAATGGCTTGAAGTGGTTTCGGTCCATATTTCTTCAAAAATGATGACGGTGAGAACGTAACCGTCAAAGGCGACTGTTATCACGCCATGGCAACCGACTATTTGATGCCTGTAATTGAAGCTTGTGATCTTCGCCACTTTCCACACATCGCGTCAATCAATAGATTTATTGAGAGAACAAATCGGTGAGCATTTAATTTCACGTTTGGGCCGGTCGATTGCACCGTTAGACGTTTTCCTAAATCTGAAGTATATGCGGACAATTCCGCTTTGATTCAGGCCTTGGAGCAAAGTATCACGCGTGTCATTCGCCAATTACCAGTCGAAATGCTCGAACGAGTCTTCTTAAATTGGAATCAACGGATGGATCACATGAGACGTAGCCGCGGCCAACATTTGAAAGAGATAATCTTTAAAAACTGAATGCCAAAGAATGTTCTTTCGAATGCTAATAAACATTCGCTATTAAATTTGAATTTTCTGTTTTCTTTCTTTAAAAAGTAGGGAATCTCTATGCCTTAGTGAAGTATTTAGGTCCTTAAATCGCATATCTGAAGAAATCGGTAGTATGGGAGGAATATGATGTGATCGATCGCTCTGGACGGTTCCGAAAAATTATCAATATATTACAAAGATACACCCGTCACGAGTTCTTGTGATTTATAATTGTTTTGATTGTAAAAATACTGTACGATAACTCGATGCGTTAGACTATTGAGAAATTTTGAATGTCGCGCCAACTACAAAAATCGATTTCCTATTGTGTGCATTTGTCATCACAGGACTGCGCTGTTTAAATTGGAGAACTGCATAGAACCCAACTGTTATTCATACTGACGTTATATGGTCTTTATAAAACCGATATGGATATAGGTAGAAGTGCTGACCAAATAGTCTAAACGTCGGGCTCGATTAGCGCTGGTAGCGCCATTTTGATGCACTTTCTTAAGATCGTAAATTTTATATTTATTCAGCTATTTCTTCGATACAGTTTTCATCCTGTGAAAGGCCTCTCCAGTTTTGTGAACAGAAAAGTCACAGGGGGTTCAGTCTGGGGAATGCGGTAACTGCGGAACAATTACTATGTTTTTTGTTAATCAAGCAACAAGCGCACAAGCAACGATGTATGAACAGAGCGTTATCCTTATTTAAAGCCAACTTTTATCCTTCCACAAATCCGACTGACGAATAACTTCGGGCAAATCGCTTATAACTTGCCAGTAATATTCTTCTCTTAAGCTACACAAAATAATCACGAGTTAGAAGTAAAAAGCCTTCCTTTAAGTGATGGAAGTGGGACAGCTGACTTTAACACAGAAAATTCATCTGAGCACCAGCTATTTAATCAGGAAGACCTCAATGCATTAATCAGAGACATTGGTATTTCTAAGAAAATATTCGTAGATTCTATCTTTTCGGTTAATTCAATGAAATATTTTCACATCAGAAATGAGAATTTCATACCATAATAATCGTAAGAGAGAGAATTGCTTCCATTCTTTTTTGAAGATTATAAATTTTGTTTTTTTTTTCTGATGATCCCGGTTTATTGAAAGCAATGGGAGTATAAATCTGTAGTCCGAAAAATGACGTTTATTTATTGATTTCTCTAAACCTAGTCTAAAATATGTGAATTTTCAACTCGGACTACAAGGAGGCTATGCAAAATATCCTTGCTTTATTTGTCTGTGGAACAGCAGAGCTAAGTCTGACCACTGGATTAAAGAAGATTGGCGCTCCAGGCAATTTATGTTTCCGGGAAAATTAATTGAATGCATAAACTGTCACCTTTACATATTAAACTAGCGGTTATACAACCATTTGTCGAAGCTTAATTAAAGGATGGCACATTTTTTCCAAAAATTTCTAGAAAGTTCTTTAATTTCGCCACAGAGAAACTCAAAACCGCAATTTTTCCACAATAAGTACATTCATAAAGGAACAAAACTTTAATAGTTCATAACTGATAATGAAAAAATTTGTGGGAAACAAAAAGGACTAAAGCTATGCGCAGCATATTTAAATAACGATCTCACACTTCCACTAGATTGGTTGTATAAGTAATATTATCATCAAGGTACTAAGTAATTTTAAAGTTTTCCTGAAAATCTTTGTTATCTGAGTGAAGAACAAGGGGAACCGTTCAATGAAGACCTTCGACCTTTGGAGGAACGTTACCAGGGTTACTGGAATGCTCACATGTTGGCAAACTATTGTTGAAGCATTAAAAACAGCCCTCGTGAACCAAGTTAAACAAGAAAATCTTATAAAAGAATTTTTTATAGGTAGAGGTCGGTATTCTTAATAAATTTTTTTGAAAAATTTTCCTTAAAACAGCGATTTAATTATACCTCAAAAACTGAAGCTGATACAAACAATCTAACTTTAGATCTGAAATCACTACCACGAAAAACTACATAATTGGTCATTATATTTCATAGAATTCAGATTATAATCATTATACATGTAAAGAAGATAACAAATACAAAATAGAAAATAAAGAGGGGAAATTAGTATAAAAATATGCTTAATTCTGAAAAAAATTTATTTTGAGAATCTTTCATGTTACAAATTGCACTAAATATTGTACTAACATAGCAGAGTGTACATTGAAATAATAATTAAGCTACATTTGTATAAATATATATACGCTCGTAAGCAAGTTTCAAGCATTAATGATTGAGTATATTTCAAATTAGTTGCTTAATCAACTAAAATGTAGTATATGTCGAATATGTGTATGTGTTTCAGCTATTAGAGCACTACTGATTCTGTGTGTTGAATATGAAAATAACTTCAGATACTAGTATTACAGATGATATGCTCGTATGTTTTAACACACATAAGCTGATTTGAATACATGCAAATGTAAAACATACAGTCGTTTCCCTGCAAATATTTATGGACCATATGGTCCATTGGAGTATCTATAAATATACTCCACTGTGGCAAATTTTGGACCAACTCTTTGTTTGCACTAACTTTGTACGTCACGACCATTCTTTGTGTTATACCGATCGCAAGCACTACACGAAGTTACAATTGCGCAAGAAGTTCTATACTCGTATACAGAAAATGTGTGGAAATGAAACTGAGTCAGTTTCGTTTCGTCGTTGAGCTGTGCTGGTACGTAAAAGGAGTGCATAATTCATTATTATTTCAATGAAAATACGTATAACAAATACGCAAACTAATATATATTATATATTTATTAACAATAGTCTATTAGTATTAACATAAATTTATATAAAAAATATTATATTTTACAACTTTCACCATAGAAAATGCTATTCGAAACTAAGGAGTATGTTCGAATGTGATTTTTCGCATATACTCCAAAATATAATCCCCTGTAAGTACTCCATGGATTAATTTTATGGAGTAGTTTCAAAACTACTTTCCTGTAGGTACTCCATAGATTACTCGGGTGTTATGCAGAGATGGATTACATGGTCCAGCCCTAGGACATCACAATGTTAATTGGAACATAATTTTTGTATGGATTGTGGCAGGTTTTGGATTACTCTATTGTCCGCGTGGATTATATATTTCACGAGTGCATGGAGTACTCGCCTTATTTGCAGGGTTGTAGTCGTGCATACATAGTTAAATATGCATGTATTTAGTTATTCTGAAAGTGCTTGTTGAGATTCTTTTTGATAAACTTTGTTTTTTAAAATTCAATCTGAAAATTAAAAATAAAGTAAATAAATAAATGAGAGACAGATGTGTATGTTAATTCTTGTATGGTCGAATTGGTAGAAATAGTTGCAATTTAATACTCGATAATTTTCCTTTCATCAAATTGCTTGGTTTTACCTGTTGCTTTTTAGATCGTTTACTTTTATCTCTTACGGAATCTTGATTTTAATGAGAAATGAAGTAGAAATAGTTTATACTTCTAATACTTCTAATTTACGGTGTAAAAATGAAAGAACTTAAGGACAGCGGTAGAAGAGGGGTTGGGCGAGGGTACCACCATACAGAAGCTTTTGACAAGGCGAATATAAGCAAAAATATGTGAAGTTCTGTTTTGTAGAGCATTTAGTTTGCTTCATAGTTGTGGCTTTATTTATTCACGGAAAAGATAAATAAATGTGAAAAGTTAACTTAGGCTCAGTGAATAAATTTCATCCCTCCTACTTGGGCAGAATTATATGCAGTATTGGTCAAAACTAAATAGTCCCCCATATGAGACTTTCAATAATGCAAATCGCACCAAAAATAGGTTTTTTTTTCCAAAATATCGAACCCTAGTCTACTTTTTGAAAAGTTCTCTACATACTAATCTAGGTTTAGAGCTATTTATGTTCCAAATATCGAGCAAATCGAATCATAAATACAATTTCTTTTCGGAGACTGGTCTCTGGCCTACTTCCCAAAACGAAAAAGAGTATCAGAAAAAAGCTTTTAGTTGTCTAGGGTATACACGAACAAACCCTACAAGTGTCTATGATAAGGATATGGAGATAAAACTAGCATTGTCATGCAGCAGGCATGCCTCTCTTCTTGTTCTGCATCGCCCTCCGAAATTGTTTTAGCGCCTCACATTATCTAAAATATTTGACTTCTAAACATATACTTGACGCATATATTCAAGTAAAATTATATCTTGACAGTCCCAAAATACAGACGTCATGATTTTCTTCACTGAAATTGTGGTTTCGAACTTTTTGATGGAGTGGGAAGAGGTGTGTTGCTACTGTTGAAACTGTCTTTTCGTTTCAGTCGTTGAGTGTGCTACACAAGTTTTATTTACAGTAACGATGAAGCGAAGATATCATTTCCAAGAAGTTTGTAGCGAATCAGAAAACTCTGTACAGCCTCCACTCCATTCAACTGGTGTTGGTCTGCGAATTGTTTTGGTAAGCATCTTGCGGACAGCTTACGATATCCGTGGGCTTCTGTGATTGTTTCGTATAGTAGAGATCTGGACATTTGCAGAAACATTGCAGAAAGTTCACTCACAGCCAATCTGATATCGTTATGTGCGCATTTTCGATTTTTTCAGACATTTCGTCAGTTACACTTGAAGATCTTCCGTTCCTATGTATATTATTTATGCTCACGACACCACTTGTACACACTCGTACGATTCATAGCTTTAACGCCACATGCAGTTTTCACCTCATTATAAATCTCTAACGAGATGACGTATGATGCCGCATACTTAGCACTTGACGGTAGACTGGATTGACCTTGTTTACGAAACTTGTTGTCGCGTCGTCAGCTCTAGATGTACTGGTCTCGTTGCAAATGTGGGGTCTGGCTACACTACTGTGTTGCCAACATGACGTAATTAAATACAGTAAAGTCACATTCGCTCTTGCTGTGTGGAATTCGGCACCATCTTCTTGGAACCACATATTGTCCAAGTTATGTCCTTCAATTGAAGGTTAAAAAAGTCAGTTATCATACTACCATAATAGTGCGAATTGGTAGTGACAGTCTCGCTAATATTGTTTTCAAAGAAGTAAGGTCCAATCAGACCTACTTACCAAAGAGCGCACCGAGACAGAAAGTATTTTTAAGTGTAATGGCCTCTAGTCAATTATTTGAGGATTCTGATAGCCCCAAAAGCGAGAATTTTTTTCTTATTTACATATTCACGGAATGAGAAATGTACCACGTCGCTAAAGAAAATTTTGTTGGAAAAATCGCGGCCAACTGCTAGTTGTTCAAGCACCAATCGAATGAAGTGAATATGGGGATATCTGGAGAAAAACAGGTAAAGAATGCAAGTTTCAAGTGTTTTTAAATTTTTAACTGTATACACATAGTTGCTTGAAGGTTTTTACCGCCTTGCGTATCTTCGAAATTGGATGCTACCAACGGCCTGTTGGAGAGCAATAGTTGATATCTATGTCGGCCGTAAGTCGCTGTATACAAAAAGTAGTAGTGTAAATGTAACAGATGCAATCAACCGTTTGATATTTTTCGCAAAGGTTAGATTTCCTATAACTCAAATAGAATGTCAAGTTATAAAGGAAATTTTCGTTTCATCAAATTCACCGTTTGTTGGAATCGCTTGCACTGATGTATCAATCATTTACCCCAGAAACTATTAAGGGGGTCAGTCTAATTAGCTCTAAAAAAATCGATTTTTTTGCTTAATCTATTGGAAATCTATCTGAAAACATGTGTAAAAAAATTTACCTCCGAATTCGAAAAAGAACCGGAGATATCGCAGAAAATGTTCTGCCGCGTCAACCTTGGTTGAGTTGTCCATCAAAACTTTAAAGCGTGTTTTCTCGAAACCATCTTTTTTAAAATGGTGTGCAAGATGACGCAAAAACTAATGCACCTACAGACCTGATTCAACTTCTATTTTGTACAGTATTTAATATTCTCTATATGAACTAAAAATATGTCCAACTTTTTCAATGTTTAACATATTTATTAACAAAAATATCAACAAATTTTACGTGTGAATTATTTCTATTTCAGATAAAAATTACGGACGCTATCCTGTACGCCATTGGACAATGTCAGCGGTGACACGTTCCGTTGGATCATCGATTACTCCGACATTTTTAAACATTTTTGAGTGATTTTTGTTTTTTAAGCTGTTCTAAAATTAATAAAAATGTACGTGTAAAATAAAATGCTTATACTTTTTTCTTTTTGAAAAAAAAAAACTCAAAAAACATTTTTTTTGGGCCTCTATTTGGACTGACCCCCTTTAGAAGTCTATGTCAACCACCAATATATCAATTTGAAAATGGTAAGAGTAGGACTTTTTCAATAGTTAAGTAAAACGTTTCAATATACGCGTCTTGTACATAGATATGTGATCCTAAGCTCAATCTTTTGACGGTAATGGTAAATACTCAAGACCGTTGCACGATCCATATGTGCCAAGAGTCATGCAGCGTTTCTTGGAATGTGGAAACCATAAAATTTTATCAAGTGGTAAACTTTGTAATCCATTGCATCTTACTTATTTACTTAATTGCTATCCCGAATCCACTGGGTTTTGTCGTTCCTCTTTGTAGTTTTCGAATATATTGATGTTTTGTTAAGCTGTGGTGCCACATTTTCTTAATTTTAACAAAAAGAAAATGCCAGTTTACAACTATCGTTATATAGCGGGTGATTCATTTCGAGGTTCCTTACTTTTTTTTTATAAAAAACACGGAAAATCTAAATTTAATGCGGAATGTGTATTATCATTCGAACGAACATTCTTGGCATTTACTTTTTGAAGAGTATCTCTTTCAAATGCTGGCCGCGGCTTCGGCTCAGATGGTCCATTCGTTGACTCCAATTTTCTATGACTCGTTCGAGCATTTCGACTGGTAACTGGCGAATGTCACGCGTGATATTTTGCTCCAATGCCTGAATCGAGGGGGGATTGTCTACATAGGCTTTAGACTTTACATATCTCTACAAGAAAAAGTCTAACGGTGTGATATCACACGATCTTGGTGGCCAACCGACTGGCCCAAAACGTGAAATTATCTGCTCACCGAAGTGTTCTCTCAATAGATCCATTGATTGATGCGATGTGTGGGAAGTGGCGCCATCTTGTTGAAACCAAATGTCGCGGAGATCACGAGCTTCAATTTCAGGCATTAAGTAGTCGGTTATATAGACCGATAATTCCACCGGCCCACAAACCACACCATTTTTCTGAATGAAATGCAGCTCTTGAATATCTTCAGGTTGCTCTTCATCCCAAATGCGGTAATTTTGATTGTTTACATACCTATTGAGCCACAAAAGCGCCTCACCGCTGAACAAAATTTTTAACAAAACGTCGGAAGTTCTTGGAACTTTTCAGGACCCCATAGAGCGAAGCGATGTAGCTTGGGAAGGTCGAGCGGCTTCAGTTCTTGCACAAGCTGTATTTTGTATGCGCCAAGTCGTTCCATATGTCACTCCGAGTTGCTGCGAATGGCGCCGAATCGACTCTTCACTGTCTTCGTGTATACTCTCAGCTACGGCCGCTATATTTTCTTCACTGCGCACTGGACATGGTCTATTCGGCCGAATGTTATTCAATAATGAATACTGGTTCTCTCAGTGGGCCAATTATTTTGACCATAAGTTGAGCAAACCATACTGACAAAAAATAACATGACAGCTTGACACGACTCACTCGTGATCTGTCAAAAAGAAAGGCTATTGATAAAAGTGCCTCTAATTGGATCACCCTTTAGAACAATTTAGACTGATAAGTTTTAAATGAAGAACTGAAATCAATCCTAAAGAGCCAATGAAAGCCAATTGTTATACGCCCTAGGCACCAAACTATTGATATTAATTAGGTTCATATATTCAAAAATATTTATTCGGAAATAATGTTCACCTATCTACCTCCAAAACATATAAATATAAACACTTTGCTCACAAAACTCATATTTTATTTTTAATTTTTTATTTTATTACACTTAAATAAATAAATATTTTATCCTCCTTGGAACTTAACATACGCAGTATTGTTGTTGCTGCCACTCCTTGTTTGCTACAATTACAAATGTCCTATTTTAGCGTTACGTGTCATGGCTTTAATGGTCGATTGACTGGCGGCAGCAGCAGTAACAGCAACAGTAACAGCGGCAGTTAGAGCAAAAGCTTTATTATGCGATATCATAGCCAACCATGTCCAATCATCATGCATTCTGCTCCCTTCCCTTCGTTTGCAACATTGAAACTACGCGCACGTCGCCAAGTAATCAATCTCTCAAAGCAAAGTGTTTTCTATTTATTATCCTGCCGTGAAAACATCCTCCCCGTCTTCTTTTATGCGTAAACATCTACAGAGAGAGAGTCCTTTATTTATGTATTTTTAGCAACAAGGTAAAAGCTACAAACATACATACATATGCACTTATTCGATCATATGACAAAGTAGACTGCGTTTTGTTAAGACAATCGAGCAACCAGCCAACCATCCAACCATCCAACCATCCAACCATCCAACCATCCAACCATCCAACCATCCAACTTTCCAGCCAACTTTTTGTTTCAATCACAACAACGTGAGCGTAAGGAAGCAAATGCGTTCGCATCGTGACACGTTCGGTGTGTGCGTGAGCGTCGCCATGATTACACACGTTGAATAACAATTGAATTTCCATAGACACGATGTATTGAAACCATAAAAATTGGCATAATCATTTGTGAAATTAAATTCAAAATCCATTAAGATTTTCTGAAGAATGTAAATACGATTTACCTTGTGCACATGTGGGGGGAGGGATATTTATGTACTTATTGATGAGTAAAATTAATAACATAATTTTGGCTTATGAGCTCAGAATAGTCCATTTAATGAAATCACGAAATAAAGACAATTCTTCACTAGTCGGAAAATCAGCTTCCACATTCTTGAGACTGAGGCTGGGCGACATCGCTGTGGCCCGAAATATGGTTGACTGGGATACCAGATTCCTACATAAGAGATAGCGAAACTGTCTAAAACTTGTGCTTCGAGCCCCTAAAATCGTCTCGTAGTACTATCTTGTCTACAAGGAGCATAATTTTATGCTGTTAAAACAATATCTGCTGGGATACTACCGTCGTTAAAGTTGAACCTCTATCCAGGCACATCAGGAACGTAGTACCATACGCGACCCCATACAGCAATATATACAAGAAACTCTTGACAGAACGTCGTACCGAGGCTTTAAATACCATTCACCGAGAGTTTGTTAGCACCTTTGTAAACTCTCTTCCTCTGAATCGCGTTCTCAAAATTCCAGCACCACCCATTGCAGTGCTGGAGATGTTTCAAAGACCCGAGTAATACGGGCACAATTAAATTCTGGGTATTTTAAACGAATTAATTCCTTTTCATCTAGGCTCGACCCTGGCATACCCAGCGTACATATATCCTGCATGAAATGAGTTCCAGCACGGCACTAACCAGCTCTTCGCCTGCCACTTAAAACCGACTCATCTAATACCCCTCTCCCTTTGATCCAATCACGTCGAAACAGCACGTTTCCTGGACCTCTGTTAGATGACCTCGATGATTAGAATAGTTTTTCCAGCACCTTGGGCGGGGTTGAGTAAGTCCCTACAACAACAACAACAATATTGTTGATAGGCGATTAGTTGTTATTTTTGAAGTTAAGATCCGTTGGTTCGATTTCTGTCAAAAGAAGTCTTATGAGGGGTTGTGGTGTTCTGCGAAATAGCTTTCACTTCTACCATTTTTCTTTGTTGTTATATTCAATTCAATAGTCAAAAGAAGAGCTGTTACGATGAGGATTGTCGCGCCGCCTCGGGAATGTCTACATTGGAACGTTACGGTCCACCTCAACGGGTAGCGCGTGGTTGAGATATCAACAGTTGAATAAGAAAGCAAGACATATCTGCTGACGGAAAAAGTAAGAAGTCGGAATAAATGAGTAAGAAGAGCTTGACAAGCTGGCCGGCAGGGGTAATGCTGGGAAATTCTATTAGAAAATGCTGCAACTTATAGAGAGTTTCAATCCTAACCAAAGAAGTCTGGATACCGATGTATCCACTATTTTCCGTTTATGACTGGCAAATGGCAGTGAAGTCGAATAACGATTACAGGCTTAAAGAATACCAAAACGCAGAAGGCAATGTCTTATCGGCTGAGTTATTCATATATGGCAGTGAAGAGCTGATAAAGAATATGATATGCAAACATACTCGCCGTTTGGAACCTATGTGTACTCTGCCAAATCTGTAAGAAGGTTTAATCCAAATATTGTCGGATCGGGTTCTTTAATATCTCATATGAAGTCTTTTCTTATCCAGTGCACTTTTTGAATGATTGAAGTCCACTTTTAGAACCCTATGAAAGTATCTTTGGTTCTCTTAGATCCATCATTGACTAAATATTCAACACGAGTAAAAGTTTGAAAATGAAATGTGGGGAAAGACCTCAGAGACCTCAGACACGCACTTCCTCGTCGACTTAATAGCTATCTGCGATAGCGTGAATAGCAGTTGATTCTACACCGCTATAACTGAATTCGATAACTAATAGGGTTATATAATCAGACATTGAATAATACTAGAAGCGCAGACAGAATTGGAAAGGATCCCGGCAAGCCGATCGGAACCAAAGGTGGTTCCAGACGAAGTGACCTCTTAATACTAATATCTGTTAGTTAGCTTCGTATTCTTTAGAGTGTACAACAAAACGGAAGGAATGGGTCTGGTAGTGAACGGGGACAAGATGAATTATTCCGATAGCAATCATGCTGACAGTGTATTGTGAGGAAGACTGTACCCACAGAAGGGTTTTCGCAATAGATGTATGGATCTTTACATACTGAATGTTTCTAAGGCTTCTGTCTCATTAAATTTTGCTTAAGGGAGCCAGCTGTATTGTGAGGAAGACTGTACCCACAGAAGGGTTTTCGCAATAGATGTATGGATCTTTACATACTGAATGTTTCTAAGGCTTCTGTCTCATTAAATTTTGCTTAAGGGAGCCAGCTGTACCTTCAAAAGTTTATAAGCCAGACTAGAGATGCCACACAGTTAAAAATTTGATTTTGATTTACGAAGAAATCGCTTCTCCGTCCCGCGTAAAGTACTTGCGGATGATTTATTTTAATAGAGTGGAACATGTAGATATTTAGCCATTGTTTCTGTAATCAGTGCCAGTTTAATCCATTAACTTCTCTCTCGTTAGCACTATAAAAACACACAACTCTCGACACTCTAAAGTTCTTGCCAATCAACTCTTGCAGTGTTCCTGCCAGTCAACGCAATCATCAAACTAACATCCGGCAGATAATGTCAGCGTTGGCCAAACTTCAAGCCATTTACAGTAAGTCAAACTGTCAAGTCTTTAATTTTTCTCGTCACATACAAGCCACACAAAAAACTAACCTCAAACTCTGTGTCTCAGCGCACCGAAAGGTAAACGCAGTAACGAAATCGAAAATTTTTATCTATTAAATGCAACTCGCAAACGCAAAAGAAAACAATGCAAAAAAAGGGATGTGGAGAATGAAAATTGTTTGTGGATGACACTTTTGTGACAACGAAAAATGAAGGAAGTCAACGCGTTGACAGTGTATTCAATACCGCAAGTGATTGGCTACTTCTTGCGAGCTCAACGTCAGCACATGTACTCCTACATATGCGTATGGAAATGCATGCATATGCATACAAATTTAGAAACAATAATATGTGGGAGTAAGCAAAAAAGTTGAACACTAAAACTTCCAGACAAGCCACAGGATGTGCGCGGGTGTGTACTATGTGTATGTTAGCTAACGAGTTAAAATCCGAAAAAGTCAACTTTTGCATATGCAACTTGCAAGTATAGATAAAGCCGTAGAACTAAAGTCCATAAGTCAATGAGCGCCAGCTTAGTTTGATGGGCAAACTGCCTTGGCAAGCAAAATATGAATTAACAAAAAAAAAAGGTATATACAAGTACAATGTGACATACCCGAAGCTCTTCCTATATGTATAAATTCAATCTCATTGCATTTGATATAAGCAAAACTCATAATACCTACATACGTATGGGTTTAGCAATTCAATCCGAAGTTTGCAACTGAAACTAATGCAGGACAGATAGCAATGAAAAGGCGCTCTATTTGCTATTTAGAAGTACCATTGCTTTAGTGTGAGTTTTACAAAAAACATACTGGTTTAAGTAGGAAGTAAAAAAAAAGAAAACAAATGAAAACAACAGTAATTGGTTCAACACCTTATAACTTTCTCGAACGATTTGTAATGCAATAAGTCGTTACATCTCGGTTAGATAAGATATAACTTATTTTATGCCAGCTTAATGTTGTGTACTTTAGGTTAGGTTAGATTGGACAGGTGTAAGTATGTTCTGTAAGATTAGGTTAAGTGAGTTATTTCAAGTTATGCTGGGTTAGGTTAGATAAGTTACGATAGGTTATGTTGGACTCAGTTAGTAACGGATATAGAAGAAATATCCAGTAAGTAAGTGTATCAACAATAACATGAAGAAAATAAAAACCCTTCCCACGTGGTAGCCTCAGTACACACTATTTCGGGATATGCTTCGTATTTAGTACAATGTTAAGGGTTATCGAGGGTTGGCGGCCGCGATAGCCGAGTGGTTAGCATTGCGTACTGACATTCGGAAGGCCTGGGTTCGAGCCCAGGTTCGAGCAACATCTAAAATGATAGAAAAATTTTTTCTAATTGCGGTCGCCCCTCGGCAGGGAATGTCAAGCCCTCCGAGCGTATTTCTGGCATGAAATAAAGCTCCTCATAAAAAATCCATCAGCCGTTCGGAGGCGGCATAGAATAAACTGTAGGTCCCTCCATTTGTTGGTAAAAACATCAAGACGCAAAACCACAAATTGGAGGAGGAGCTCGGCCGAAAATCGCTTCAGCGGTTACAAAGCGCCAAATATATATATATATATAAGGGTTATCAATTTAGTGGTTTCGAAAGTGCAGGGCTGCATTTTGACATCTGTCAAACTTAGCTATCAAACCAAACATGTTTTGTTCTAGTTAAAGGTCAGACATTTATGAAAATGGATCAATTAAAAATAGCAACCGTGTAGCCGAAGATCCGAAGACGCAAGATATACGCAAGCAAAACGTTGCTGATTTTGCCTTGGAACAACTAGAAAACGATAACGTTTTTTTTTTTTAAGAAAATCATCTTCTCCGATGAGGCTCACTTTCATCTGAGTGGTGCGGTAAATAAACAAAACTGTTGATTCTGGTGCGAAGGAAATTCACAAATTGTTCATGAACAACCATTACATTCACCTAAATTGACAGTTTGGTGTAGTTTTGGGTGTGGTGGAATCATCGGTACCTACTTCTTTCGCAATGAAGCTGGTAGCACCGTTATTAGCAATGAAGAGCGCTTCAAAACGATGATAACAAACTTTTTATGGCCACAATTGGAAGAAGTTGATCTTAACGACATCTGATTCCAACAAAACGGGGCTGCGTGTCACACAGCACGTGCAATAACCTAATTATTGGGAGAAAGGTTTGGAGATTCGATTATTCCAAGAAATTATGACATTGAATGGCCTCCAAAAAGTTGTGATTTTCACCATTAGACTACTTCCTGTGGGGTTATTTGAAGTCATTGGTCTTTAGGAATAAACCAGACTCTCTTCAAGCTTTAAAATTCAATATTGAACGTGCTATTCATGACATACGACTTGATTTAGTGGAAAAAGTGCTCAAAAATTTGGTTCATCGAATTCGTTCCTGGAAAAGAAGTCGTGGAAGCCATTTGAATGATGTTATATTCAGGACTTAACTGTGTCGATTGTACTTAACATTACATAATAAACATTTGAATTTCCTTAACAATTAGTGTGTTTCTTTTTTAAAGAAATCATATCAGATTTAACATACGAGGGGTTTTTGAGATAGTGCTTATTACCATTAAGAATGGTTCCTCCTATCACTAGCACGTCCGCCATACAATTCGCTGGGATGCTCCTCTATACGGGAACTCATATCAAGGCTGTTTTGCATTGCAGAGATCTAACGACAGCTTGGCTAGAAAAGTATATGGAAATTAATAGACTCCGAAATTTGTGTCCTATAAATTCATAAACTGTCGATAGTAAAGGAATGTCTATAGTTTCCATAAAATTATGAAACTGACCTCGGTAAAATACCTGATAAGATCGGCCTTTACCAGTGGAACCGCCCTAGGTGGATAGCGGGTAAAACCACATGCAATGTATACAAATCTGTCCACGAATCGACGAGAAAATAACAAAGCTTCTACTCCTTTCAAACCGTACCTCCTACATCCTCAAATTCTCAACCTAACCTTACAAAACTAACTACACTGCGCTTCTTTCAAAGCTGGGTAGCGTTCAGTGAAAAGTTTGTCACAAAGGTCTTGGACAACAAAGTTAAGGAGAGTTTTAAGTTTTTATGAGAACAACTTCAACGGAAACAATCAATTCCTTCACATTTATTTTAAATCTACTTGTAACCGATATGTGGAAGAAGAATTTGTATCGCATCATGTTATTTTGAAATATGCGATATTTAGAAAAAAATTCCAGCAGTGCAGCACATAAGAAAAATTAACATAAAAATATGAGCATAATCACCATTTGTTGCATTTTTTGCTATTTTGCAGCCAAATTAAAAAGCGTTCATTATAAAATACGTGGAAAAAGTTCAAAAAAAAATTTTTTTGGTGTCTTTGATTGTGTATACAGAAGCTTTTGGCCATAACCTTAGATATTATCATTTAATAAGTGATATCAGAGTGACCTTTATTGCTGTAACAACAATGGACCAACACAATAGACGATTGAAGTTACGGTTTGAGGCAACATAAATGTCATAAAAACTTTTCCACTTAAAAAAATGTGTCTTCGTGGTCATCATTACCTTCAAACAATAATAAGCCGCTTAAAAAATGCTACAAAAGCAAAAAAAAAAAACAAGTATTTACATACATTCAACAAGGACAATATGTAAGTGTGTATGTGGTGTTGGGGCTGACCGACAAAACGAAAGTAAAAGTACGCTACGGTTATTTGGTTTGAAAATTGTTACTGGCGACAAAGTGCTCTAATTCTTATGGTCCATAATATTAAATAAGATGAAATGATCTTTTTTTTTGTCCCGGTGTTTAAGTTCGGGTGTAAAATTGACAGTGCGCAGATGGTTTTTATTACTACTTGAGGTAGAAACTTTGTTTTCATCGTTTTTATGAAAGTTTCCTAAAAATGTTGTAGATAAATGCATGACAATATGACTAGCGGGTGAAAGATGTATAAAATGAAAATATTTTTGTTTAAATAAATTAAATTAAACTAAAGAAAAAAATTCAACCATAAAAGCGCAAGTACAAGGATTTAAATTTAAATATTAATATTGCAACATGTACACCTCTATGACATATAGATTCCAAAACTGACATAAGAGATGTGTTAAAAGGAAAACGTGAATTTAAAATTTTTTTTTAAATACTTATTTATTCATCAATATTTATTTTGTCCCCTTCAAAGTAATCCCCTCGGATATAATACACTTGTGCCAACGCTTTTTTCAATCCTCGAAGCACTTCTGAAATGCGCTTTTCGATATGGCCATCAGCTCTTTCTTCGATTCTTACTTGATCTCATCAATCGTGGCAAACCTCTGTCCTTTCAATGGTTTCTTTAGTTTTGAGAATAAGAAAAAGTCTTGTTTTTGGGCAAAAAATCATGAATAAGCATTGATGTGTGAGCTAGTACATTATCGTTATGCAGATTCCACGATTTGTTTTTCCACAATTTCGATCGTTTGAGCCTTTTGCTTCACGCAAACGTTGCATAACTTCCTTGTAGTATTCCTTATTAACTGTACGACCGTTTGGTAGGAACTCATGATGCACCACACGATTGTAATCAAAGAAAACGATGAGCAAAACCTTAACCTTTTCTATTGAACATACCTCGTATAGTGGTTTAAGTAGTTTAATTTTAAACGTAGTTAGTTGGTTGGTTGGTTGGGATTTGATTGCGGAATTCTGTTCAAACGCTCTTAATCTTACTGGTGCATTGTGATACGTATGTTGGTTCTGTGGTCCTCAAAGGTCCGACCCTTTTATAGGGGATCAAATTATTCTGAGCATTTTATGAAATCCGCAAGATTGTTGACACTGGCTGGAGAAAGTTGCTGCCCGCAATAAAAAACTTCTTACACGTTTCTTTTCATTTCTGTTCTCGTCGGAACGGTTGTCGATGGCGTGGGCATTGCGTAAAAAGAGGTGCCTCACTTTCTCTCTTTCCCTCTCTCTTACTTACTATTTTATGCATCCGGAGTAGATTCTCGCAATAAGTATGCGGGAAAAGGGATTTTTGCAGGTACAAAAATATACATATTCCATGGTACCCGTATTGGTATTGTTAGTAGGGGGAAAGTGGATTTTCGAACAAACAAACAAACAAAAAATCGGTAAAAAAAAGTGCTATCTTAAGTCTTTATAACTTTCATGAACATATAACATTTATTGCAGAATACATGTTTGATTTTGACAATTTTCAGTGTCAACATTTATTTGAATTTACGTGTGTAGAATACTAAATTTCAAGCACTTAAAAGATTATTCAGGATTTTCGACCCGAAAACTCATATCTGGACGAATCGGTTGTATCGGAGCTATATGATATATCCTACAGATCTTGTTGGTTCCGAAAAATTGTCAATACATCACATAAATACACCTGTTTACTTAGTTATGTTCAAATATCTCAACACCTGAGGTACTAGCTTGCGTTCAAACAGACTGATGGATAGACGGATAGACGGATAGACAGACGGATATGCTTAATTAACTTAACTCGTTAATCTGATCATACCGGTATACATTTTTTCTTCTTCTGGTATTTACTAATATACCATTCATGTTCATGAAAGGTATAACAATACCAAATAGATATTGCCAGTCGAGGCAAAGGGTGCCTAGCGAATCATAGGGGCAACTGAAGTCTAAACAAATTTAGACAGATTCTTGAATTGGATCATTGGAGGCACTGGAGTTAGGCGGCACCACCGCCTAAACATGGAGCTCGGGACATACATACATATGACCGAGCAAACATGATTATATTTCTGTTGTTCTGAAACGTTCGTATTTGGCTGAGCCGACAGTGTCATTTCCTCCGTGTTTCTCTGCCCATCCTCTAATCATCACGCACACAGGGCGAAGTAATACAGACGGGTTAAAGTGGCCTCACTTCGGGTGTACCCCAAGAATATATATAGTTTTTGCATTTGGTGACATTAAATTAATTGGTAACAATTAGTGGTTTTCGAAGGCCCTGGCTAGCTTTGTCATACTTTGTATAGGATTCTAGCTAATGGCCTTTCAGTTAACCAAGGGCTTGCTCTAACTAAAGGCTGTAAGAGGAACTTTACTACAGTTATTGGAATATAATTAATACCACGTAAATAGGACTGCTTTGCCGAAGTATGAGTGGTAACTATAAAAAAAATATTTCTTGTTATTAATAATTAGTTAATAATAATATTAGCGGCAGTAAGTATATATAAATTATTAGTATTTAATGTAGCGAATTCCTTGAAGTTAACGGCTTCAGTTAATTGCGCACCATGCTCCCTGCATCTACCTAGTTTCCTTTCCCCTTACTAATGAACACAAATTGTTGGCTTTTCCAGATTTTTGAGAATATAGCTGATTTTAAACAGGCAACATATCTAGAAGTGCATTTGGATGCTTCAGGGCAATAAATTTTATCACCTCGGCGAGTATGCGACGCCTTCTCGTATCTCATGTGTCGTAAATAAGTAGTTGATGTTCTAAAGCCGAATTGTTTCATCACTACCCTGTACCCACTTTCCAATGATTTCTGTTTAGGTCATATCACGCAGATCCTCTCACTTTTATATATATATATATTTTTGCTAATCTCGATGGCACGCTTAAGTTCCTTTCTCGCGGCATGGTATTGCTCCATTTCTGTGGTTGCACTTACTCTTCGCCTATTCCTTGTATAGATTTGTTGGAGGTGAAGATATTTTCTACTTAGTTGTGCTACTCTTTTTGTCTACCAGTACCAGTTTTTACCTACTATTTCTGGTTCTTAGCATAACCTTTTTACACACTTTAGTTATTCTAAGCATCGATACTTGCTTATATATTTCGGATAGTAGTAATGGTCAATCCAGTATTTCCCTTTTCTCTGACTGCCAAACGCTCCGATGCCAATATTATGTGTAGTTTCTTTGCATCCTAGTCGCCTCGAAGCTATTCCCGTCTTAAGTACTACAAGGTCCAGTCATGCGGGCATGTTAAGTATCCATTTTCCTCTAGAGTCAGTGTTTTGCATATCTTATTTGACTGCTTTAGATCTCAGGTCTTCGCAATTATCACATTTCCTCCCATATCTGCAGTCTAGTTTGTCTTGAAAGCAATGAATGTTATCGCTAGGTATTAAGTAGCAGCGAGAAATAGTATACAGATCCCTGTGATGTGCAACATATTGCTTGAGGTAAACATTTGATGATCCACAAAAAGGGATACACCACAATCAGCCTTAACTATATATATATATATATTTGCAGCTTGTAACCACTGAAGCGATTTTGGCCGAGCCCATCCTCCAATTTGTGGTTTTGCGTCTTGATGTTTTTACCAACAAATGGACGGACCTACAGTTTATACTAAGCTCCGAACGAGTTTCTTCGATTTTGAAGCAGCCTCGAATAACGCAAGAAAAAGTTAACTCTGCGCCGCTATATCTGAATTATCTGTAAAACTTATGCGGCATAAACTGACGCTGAGCAAAACCAAATACACTGTCACCATTGGGAAGGACCTTTTTTGGGCCATTCTATATTGAATGAGATTTATGAAAAGGTGGCTACTTATTGTAAATGGTGATCCAAGTAGATGTACTTTTTCAATATCATTTTTTGACAGATCACGCGTGAGTCGTGTCAAGTTGTCATGTTATTTTTCTTCAGTAATGTTTGGCATTTTATTATGGAAAGACTTACTCCTGAACAACGTTTACAAATCATTAAACTTGATTATGAAAATTCACGTTCTGTAAAGAACGTGTTTCACGCTCTTCGCTCAATTTGTGGTCAACATAATCCACGACCACGCAGTGAAGAAAATATAGTGGACGTAGCTGAGAGTGTACACGAACACCGTGGAGAGTCGACTCGGCGCCGTTGGCAGCAACTCGGACTGATGTATGGAACGACTTGGCGCATTTTATGTCGAGATCTTAAATTGAAAGTGTACAAAATACAGCTTGTGCAAGAACCGAAGCCACTCGACCTTCTCAAGCGACATCGCTTCGCTCTAGACGCTCTTGAAAAGTTCCGAGAAGATCCGACGTTTTCGGTCCAAATTTTGTTAAGCGATGAGGCCCATTTCTGGCTCAACGGGTATGTAAACAAGGAAAATTACCGCTTTTGGGACGAAGAGCAACCCGAAGAGATTCAAGAGCTGCCATTTCATCCAGAAAAAACAACGGTTTGGTGTGGCTTGTGAGCCGGTGGAATTATCGGTCCATATTTCTTAAAAATTGATGCCGTTGAGAACGTAACCGTCAATGGCGATCATTATCGCGTCATGATAACTGCTTGTTTGATGCCAGAAATTGAAGCACGTGATCTCCGCGATATTTGGTTTTAACAAGACGGCGCCACTTCCCGCACATCATATCAATCAATGGATTTATTAGGAGAACACTTCGGTGAGCAGATAATTTCACGATTGGCTACCAAGATTATGTGATATCACACCGTTCGACTTTTGCCTGTGGGGATAAGTAAAGTCTAAAGTCTATGCGGACCATTCCCACTTCGATTCGATTCGAGTCATCGAAAATTTCACTCAACGGATGCACCATCTTCTACGTAACCGCGGCCAACATTTGAAAGAGATAATCTTCAAGAAATTAATGCCAAAGAATGTTCTTCCCTATAAAATTTTAACTTTCTGTGTTTTTTTCTATAAAAAGTAGTGAACCTGGAAATTGGTCATCCTTTTTTTAACAATAATGGGGAAAATAGAGAAGGTACAATATTCTGTAAAGCGTTCAACTGCTGACGTATGCCGATAATATTAATAACGTGGGTTTCAGCAACCTCGACTCTAGTTCTGCTTTCTCCAGACCGGGAAAGGGAGCACAATGAATAGGTTTTATAGTGAAAAAGAACAAGAACAATTTTCCTGTCATTAAAAATTTTTCATTTTGAATTTGTAGATAATTTAGTCTGTCGAGAGCGACGTGATTTTACTTGGTATTTGCAATTGGGGCAGAGCAGCTAAAAGAATGAACGAATGGTACGCTTATATAGATTCGGCTTTAACCACGCTAGTTCTATCTACGTCGAAACGGTAGAAGTAGAGAACTGTGAACTCCTCCTTAATACTCTTTGAGCCAACCCTACAAAGCAACCTGTACTGTGCCTTTTTATAACTCCGTACCAATATTTATATATGTCTGCGTTTGTAATAAGTAAGTTTCTTCTCAATTAGAGCACTCACATCCCGGATATACACATATTACGCCCTTACTCCCCCTACTCCTCTACTCTATTAAAAATTCTACTCACTATTTATGTCTTATTTTAAATCGCTCGTTAATGCAACATTTTCAACGGCTGCTTTTATGCCTCTTTACGATTTCAACTAGAATTTTTGACATCACTTTAAATTCCAACGAACAACGAACGAATGTGCATTCAACTGAAAGAGAGTAAACTTTTAACGCTGATTGTCAACAGCAAAGGAATTGTTTGGAATTTTGTTGAAAAGTGTTTGGTCACAACAGACGTTCAAACTAAAGTGTATGGCGGCGAGATAATGAAGAGGGTGGTTGGATGGAAACCAAGTGCTTCAAGGATGGAAGACAATATCACGAACAGCTGGAGCATATGTTAGTTACTATTTTGAACTGCTTACTCCACATTCTACCAGCTCATCAGCAGCACATTGCACCGAAATGAACTTATAGTAGAAATATACTTGCTTTAAGGGTGAGCATAAGCTGCGATACATATACATACATATATGTATGTATAAATATATTTGCTATTTCGATGCAATGTTTTGGCATCACTTGACTCAACGATGCCCATAAAAATGGCAAACAAACAAATTGTATCGACATTTTATGTTGTTTGTGTTCAAACTGAAGGGCGCACTTGACTCAGCAAGCGAGCAAGTAAACAGAAAATAGAAAATAAATTTCTTTTCTTGCAAAATAATACGCAATTGCTGCACTAAATGCTTCAAATGCAACTGTTTTGTTACTGGCTGCGCGCTGCTGTTGCTTGTCATTGTGCTGTTGCAGTAGTAATGCCATCCGGCAACGATCCGCCTCGAAGTCCATCCAAGTTGGCCAAGTTACATAGTTTGTGAGTAAGCAAACAGCATTCGACCAGCTGCCACTATGCTTACTATAAAAAAAATATGACACTACTAGTATAGTTGTTCACGAACATAGTTACGGTGTGCCGTAAACGTGACTGAAGACACGTCCTAACTAACGAACATAACATCACTCACACTTTCGGATAATATTTCTAGCAGTCAAAGGTGTATTGACTCAGCTGATGCGGCCCATTTGTTGACGTTACTTGCGGCCGTAAGAGCGAAATCAAGATCAATTTGATTATTTCCGTAAAACCTCCTAGGTTGTTTGCCAGCTAAATTTGAAATAAACACATCAAATGCAGTTTATTTTAAAGAAATAATTGACAGTCCGAAAATGTTTACCAGGATGGCCCAAAAGATTTGGTAAGATACAAGATTCTTCTCAAAAACGTCGCTGCGTTGCATTGGTCAAAACTCCAAGCCAGGAAGTTACTCGTACCAGAAGTATTTTCCTCTGGATTTAGATGTCATGAGAATCAGTTCTATAAGAGGAGATACATTTAAGAACTCTTACGACTCAGCCTATTTTCATAGACTATTCAAAAAAGAGCCTTAGGCGATTATTACGTGCACCTCAAGGAAACCTACAAAATTTTGGAAAAGGCTATTTGCGGTGATTTAAAAATCTTGGGCATGATACCCGGACGACTATCTTGGCTTACCAAATTCTTCTGCTGTTGGTGTTGTAGCAGAGACATGCTACACTTGCGAAATGAACATTCAACATGAAACTTTTGCGCTATCGCATTAGGTTCTTCAACTATCACTTATGGTTGATGATGCAATTAGTAAAACCAATTCCAAGAAATGAAAATTGCTTCAAATACTTAAGGGGTTAGGCCACTCTTGAGGGCCACCACATAGTCTTTTTTTAAGATTTTTTGCGGGAAAATTATTAAATAAATTTGTTTTTTTGAGAAATATATAATTAATTGCTAATAAGGATTTTTTAAAAATGACGGATATACCTAGGATGTTTCCATTTTTTCGGGACCCACGGTCGGACACACAGCTCCTGCAGTTTTTTTTATTTTAATAAGTTGTTGAAAGGTTTCCGCTTGTAAATAGCAATAGCTACAGACGTACCTAGCATTGTTGACAAAATTGCGAGTCTTTAAAGGAAAAAGTAACAATTTAGCCCAACAAATTGTTCGAAATTTGTTAATAAAAAAAATATGCAAGATAAAAATATCCTACATACTTCTGTAGATAATGTATTTCTGAAGATGTTGTGAAAATCTCTAAAATCAAGTGAATCGGTTACAAATTGTTTGATTTATATTTCCGGCCTACTTGAAAAAGGCAGTTTTGAGATAAACGCGTTTAAAGTTTTGAATATGCCTTACTGAATGAACCAGACGCTTCAACTAGAGAACGGAAATGGGGCATTTAGAAATTTTTATCTGTCATAATCTTTCGGGGTAACATTTTTGAGACCATAATGTATGATTTGAAAGAAAAAAATTCGAAAAATCCATTTTCCGAAAATTCTAGAGTGGCCTAAGTTAGACTAGATATCAGACGGCTAGTAGCTGATCCACAATTGATCACAACCGCGGTAAATCCTCAAGGAAAATAGACATTCTTACTATAAATAAATCATCAAAATTATGTTAAAAACATTCCAAGGTTGCCCAACTGGATTACCATATCGTCTACTTTCCAGTAAATTTAGAAGATATGAGTTAAGAGCAAAATACACTTTTTTACCAAAATATTAAGAAAATGGAAATTAGATATCAGGGAAGATGGAGCATCTCAATAACGGCAGACTACTGCTGAATGCTTCAGAGATACCGTCCAGATACTTTCTAAAAGCAAAAATGTACCAATTGGATTCTTACTGGGAAAAAATAATTTATTACTTACTAATAAATGTGTTTTAGATAAAAAATAAATATATTTGTTGCGAAATCAAATATAATTTTTTTAGTCTTCAATTTTTTATTTAAAGATAATAAGTAACATTTAACATTGCCCAAAAACGTGAACTTTTATGTCAAAATGAAAATATAAAAAAGTAGATAATTCAATTTAGTGAAGAAAATTTTAATTTTGTTTAAAAATGGCAGCTGTCAGTAAAACAGCTAATTTTGCCGTTATGAGCTACGGGCTTTCTCTGGTAGTTTATCTTACACGGAAGGAACTGCACGAAATGGCTGGTTGAATTAGAATCAACAGAGTGCATGTGCCAAAACTAGTGCTCTTACGCTTTCACTTACCCAACTTTTAGAGTTGCCATTACAGCGCTAATAATTAAAGAAATGAATAATTAATATTTAATTATTAACTTTTGGATTGCATTTTTTTATTATTCAATATAACAACCCTTTGAAAATTAAACTGATATCAGAAAGAAAGGTAAACGTCGCTGTGTTTTTTTTTTCAACTCAGCGTTACTAACGTAAAGAGCACCGTTGCGTCAACGACGTTCGTCAACAACTGCGCTTTAAAAATTAACACCAGAAAATAAATATGAGCAGAAAGACTAGAGAAGATTACAAGGGTAAGGCAACTAGCTGCGTACCCATCGTCCTCATTCTGTTGCTATTAGTCATATGTATCTACATACTTGAGAATAGTTAAAGTACACTTTTAGCTTCTAGTAGTGACTAAAAGCAGCAGTGAAACAACAGTTGCTGAGAAATAAACAAAAATAAATACAAAAAGAATTATAGTTAATGCCAAAAACAACTAGAGTTCATTAAGATACAAAACGAAAAAGAAAAATAAATTTTCCATGAAAAGCAGATTGCTTCAGTGAAAATCAGCAATCACAATAACAAAACTTAATTATCTTACTAAATTTATGAGTACGGTGGTAGAATTTCATATTCAAAAATGTATGCAATTTTCAAGCAAAAATAAAAAATAATTTTAAATAAAAAGAGTTTTATCTTCCCGTTTCGAACTATTCAAATTACACGAAATCTTCAAAAATTAAATAGCGCTAATACCCGTTTCTTGATCCTTTTTCCTCCAAAAATTAAAAAAAAAATACATTTTCGACTGCTAAATATTTCAAATAGAATTCTTTTAGTTGGATTTTCAGCGTGGAAAATTTTAAATTATAAAAGGATCATGAGAATCTGCAAGGAGTGTTTACAACTATTTCTGCAGCTACACGATTAGCTCTGCAGTGAAAAATTAAACTAATCAAATATGTGGTCAGCCATCAGTGACGGATAAAGCTTCCCTAATTTTTTTAAGAAAAAAACACAGAAAATTACAATTTAATGGAGAATATTTATTATCATTCGAATGAACATTCTTCGGCATTTATTTTTTGGAGATTATCTCTTTCAAATGTTGGCCACGGCTACGTCTCAGATGGTTCATCCGTTGAGTCCAATTCTCGATGACTCGGTCGAACATTTCGGCTGGTAACTGGCGAATGACAAGCGTAATGTTTTATCCCAAGGCCTGAATTGAAGCGGGATTGTCCGCATAGACTTTAGACTTTACATATCCCAACAGGACTAAGTCTAACGGTGTGATATCACACCATCTTGATGGCCAATCGACCGGCCCAAAACGTGAAATTATCTGCTCATGCGATGTGTAGGAAGCGCCATCTAGCTGAAACCAAATGTCGCGGAGATCACGAGCTTCAATTTCAGGCATCAAATAGTCGGTTATCATGGCGTGATAATGGTCGCCATTGACGGTTATGTTCTCACCGGCATCATTTTTGAAGAAATATGGATACCACCGGCACACACACCTCATTAAACCGTTGTTTTTTCTGAATGAAATAGTAGCTGTTGAATCTCTTCAGGTCCCAAATGCGACAATTTTGCTTGTTTACATTCCCATTGAGCCATGGACCTCATCGTTGAACAAAATTTTTCTCGAAAACGTCGGATATTCGTGGAATTTTTCAATAACCTATAGAGGCAAGCGATGTCGGTGGCTTCAGTTCTTGCACAAGCTGTATTTTGTACGCTCTTAATTTAAGATCTCGACGAAATGTGATTTGTAAACGTTGTACCAACGTAACTTTTTCCTTGATGGGGTGCCAAACAATACGGAAAAAAAATAACATGACAGTTTGACACGACTCACGCGTGATTTGTTAAACAAGGGCTATTAAAAAAAACTGAGATCACCCTTTAAGTATGGCCACTAACAGTGTTGTGTTGCTCCCTCTTTTTAGGTACGATCGGTGTAGGGCGCTTGTTCGTGTAGGTTTTCATACAGAAGGTATTCTCTATTAAGGTAGGATAAAATCCATACGTACTCGTAAGATGCTGTTTCATTCATCAATCAGCACGATTTTAACATAACAGATTTGAAGCTCAGCCAACAAGCTTTTTCTCCAAGAACTCTTCTTTTTTTTCCTACAAGTTTACTTAGCGAACCCCGTGCTTCAAGGCCATTGTTTAGTCACAGTTGCTTCTTTGGTGTAGAAAGACCGACATGCGACGTCAAACAGATCCTTAAACCTTACGTGTCCGAGTCCTGTTGTCAATTAATAGACTGCTGTAAAATTTTGTGTGTCCTGCGAAATTTAGTTTGTGCTTGGCAGTTATTGAAGATGAACTTCGTGTGCGGCTTAAGCATTATTTTTTGCGCAAAAACCATCACCGATACCAAGGTAAGACCTTGAAACTGCTATGGGGACACTGCACCATCAATGTAAATCGTTAAGAAATTGTGTTCTGAGTTGTCCTGAGTTGTTCTGAGTGGTCGTACCAGTACAAGTGACGTCGAACGTAAAGGTTGCCAAAAAGAGGTCATTACGCTGAGGCTATAAGAATCTCAACTGAATGGGTACATCATATTTTATATGAATATTTGGACATGAAATAGCTAACCGTTCGTTGGGTGCAGCGATTGCCCGTGTAACCGCTTCAAAGGAGTATTTGGCGGTGTTTGACCGCAATTCCATAGTGAATTTCGTTGCCGCAGACGATATATGGATCCACTACACCACACAAGAGACCAAGGAATAATCAAGACAATGGATTTTTCTGTTTGAACCTGCACCAAAGAAAGCCAAAGTGGGTCTGTCGGCCAACAAGGTCATTATTCACAATTTTGGACAGACTCCATATTGATTTGAAGCAGAAACGACCGCATATGGCGAAAACGAGTGCTGTTCCATCAGGACAATGCACGGGTGCACACGCTCAGTTTTAGCACTTGCCACTAGCTTTTGTTTCCAAACCTGAATAAATGGCTAGGCAGCAAGAGATTAGGGTTGAATGAAGAAGTGATAATAGAAAAACACGCATTTTTTGGGGGCATTAAAAAATGGTTTTTGTATTTATTTTTCTAAAAAAAATTAAAAAATGCTGGACTAAATGCGTAGAGCTAACAAGAGATTGTGTTGAGGAATAAAAAGCTTATTTGCCGAAAGAAGTATATTTCATTCAAAATTTCACTGACTTGTCCAACCAGCCTCGTACAAAACATTGGAAAATGGGTTTTATTTTCAGTCCAGCTGCTGTTATTCGGTTGTAATGCTCATTTCATACTTAAGACAGAAGTCTTCTTAGATATGTTGTTTCTAGATTGCACACACATATCTTTATACATAATTTCTTCTATTTTATTTTATTTTATAACCACTCCTTTTGTTATTCTGACCATTTGACTCAAGAGTTTATATATTTTCGATATCAAGTGCTCCCTTGAAGCGTGCAACTACTCTTAGTCGCTCAACTGTCCGTGCTCAAATTACAACTATAACAGAAACAAAAAGCTGGCATGCATTCCTTTAAGCAACAAATAATTTCATATTGTTGTTTCGGTCATCTACTTGAGGTTGGTAAAGCACTTGGACTTGGACTTTCTGCGTTTTTGGTCGCATGATGTTTACTGCAGCTTAACCTCTTTCTTGAGTTAGCAATGGCAGTGTACTCATATATGTATGCATTTTCTTTTTTCTTTTAGAGATATATATACTGTTGTAGTTGTAGTTATGTAGTAAATATATTTTCTTATTGTGAATATCTTATTTTTTTTACAGTTCTTTAGCCACATTTATGGCGCTGGTGCATTTAAGCCTGTCCAATGCAGTCAAAAAGACTATTTATTGTAATAAAGTCCTTTGAAATATGCACTTAATGGTAGCTTGCATTTCGTAAAGAAATTTAAATAGAATTTAAGGAGTATAAGTTGGTTTTTGCAAAATTAGGAGCTAAACTAAAAGGCTAACAGGCTCAAGAGTTCAGCATCACTAAGTAAAATTGTATATAATGCAATAAGACTCATTGGGGTATTTCATTATCTTAAGTTGTTGGGCTATTAAATATTGTATTCTCGGCGATGCTAAATGATTTGCACCAGGGCAGCGCTGCACTAAAAGGACCACTTTTATAGTTTTCTGAAATTCTCTCACGCGGATGCAGTAACAAACCCATTTTGAGCCTTGGGTTAAGACTAAGAGGGATACAGAGCCACTTCGACATATTTGGTTCAAGAGTTCTTCGCAGCACTCGTTCACCTGAGATGCAGATGTGAGTTGGCTTCGATCTGTAAGCAGATGGTTCGCTATATCAATTAATCCTGTATTTTAACCCCCCCCCCCCCTGCACTTCGACCCGCCACGTGAAATAAAATTGTCCAATTAAAATAATATGATGACGTCGAATTGCAACATAGTTTTTTTTTGAATGCGAAAAACATACTAAGGATTATGACTTGAAGGCAATGAATGCACCTTGAATACATTCAGTGAGAAAGTGTGGATGAGACGCGATGGACAGGATAAGTAAAGGAGAGCGTCATTTCTTTTGACATGGAAATATGAAGAAGGGCAAAGTCTGAGTTCTGGTAGGAAGGAAACTCTGTAGCTACGTACTACCATTTCACCACAATCCATATCATTGCGAGAGTAGTAGGGCTAACTATCATGCCGAAGGGTCAGGGCTTGAGTTCAGGTCCGTGAAAAAAATATAGGGGCCGTAGCTGAGAATGTACGCGAAAACCGTGGAGAGTCGATTCGGCGCCGTTTGCAGCAACTCGGACTGACGTATGGAACGACTTGGCACATTTTACTTCGAGATCTTAAATTGAAAGCGTACAAAATACAGCTTGTCCAAGAACTCAAGACGCTGGACCTTCCCAAGCGACATCGCTTTCCTCTAACTGCTCTTGAAAAGTTCCTAGAAGATCCGACGTTTGACGTTTTCAAGCCAAATTTTGTTCAGCAATGAGGACCATTTCTGGCTCAATGGGTATGAAAACTAGCAAAATTTCCTCATTTGAGACGAAGATCAACGTGAAGAGATTCAAAAGATGTCATTTTATCCAGAAAAAACAAGGGTTTGGTGTGGTTTGTAGGCCAGTGGAATTATCGGTCCATATTTCTTCAAAAATAATGCCTGTGAGAACGTAACCGTCAATGGCGACCGTTATCGCGCCATGATAACCGACTATTTGATGCCTGAAATTGTAGTTTGGTTTCAACAAGACGACGCCACTTTCCACATATCGCATCAATCCATGGATTCAGGCTTTGGAGCAAACATCACGCGTGTCATTAGCCAGTTACCAGTCGAAATGCTTGAACGGGTCATTGAAAATTGGACTCAACGGATGGACCACGCTTATAATTTAGAAGTCGTAGCTAAGGTCATTAATCTTTGAACCACCATTAATACCAACAACAATGTCAATCACGAAAACTAATACTAAATTAGTCTTGTTTTTTTCTTTAAAAAATGAAGGGAAACTCGAAATGGATCACAAAGACAAGTCCTCTCTCGGTGAACAGAAAGCAAACTGTAGAAGCTCTTTATCATTTCCGTCCTGCCATATGGTGCCAGAGGCATGGACGATGACAACATCTGAAGAGTCGGCGTTAGGAATTTTCGAGAGAAATGTTTTACGTACGATTTATGGTTCTCTGCGGTTATATGGCGACAGTTATAGTTCAAGAGACAGTGGCTATGCTGGTTACGCCATGTTTTCCAAATGGATGAAACCTCTCCAGACTTCAAAGTTTTCGACGCAGTACCCTCTAGTGGAAGCAGAAAAAGAGTAAGAACTCCACTACGTTGTGGGGATTAGCCAATTAAGAAGAAGAAGATCAGAAGTTGCCCCACTTTAATCACATAGACACCATCAATATGTATATTTGTGGGAACTGCAATTCGGCGAATGCAATTGAAGTCGAATTTTTTATCGGCAAGTTTATCGATGCTTCTATTTTAATTGCAATTTTCTTCTTTTTTTTGCATATCAATGCGAAAGTTAAATTTATAAACGTGCACAAGAGCCCACGCATTTTGTGTACCTCCTCACAACAGATTTTGGTTGTAGGTTTCGTACTGCAGTTGGTTGTAACGGCTTTCTACTTGGCGACCCCACAACTATTTTTTGCTGGCGATTTCATGAATATTGCAACACAGTTTACTGCACTGAGAGGGAGAGAGTGACTATTCGTTTTTTTTTTTTGCCAGTTGCAGCATACCTACCGTATCTATTTACATCGAAACCTATGAATACTGTTATCCCTGCTCCTACATACATATTTATATGAACATTTACGTTTGCAATTTCCACAGATGTTTTTTTGTGAAAATTTGTGTGTGCATACATATGTCTGTATACACTTTGGGTTGTTGCAATGTGGTAAACTTTCGCCTCCAACCACATATCGTCTAATTCAATATTTTTCTGAAAAAGTGTGATCAAATGGGTATACGAAGTGCGCTTTTGGGTAATCCAGTTAGCCCTTTTCCAGCCAGTAAAATGTCCCACAATATATTTACACGTGCACACACCCATATGTATATACTCTCACTCAGCGAGAAGTGTTAAAAATCAATTGAAAATGTTCAAACTAGCGCGTATATATGTATGTATATTTACATTTATTTTCAACTTGATATCGACCCACGTGAATTCGTTAGCTGTTCTGTAGGTGCATATGTTGGTGTATCACCGGTTCGGTAAAATCGAATTACGTTTTTTTCACGAAAGCACGTTTTGAAAAGCGTTAAAAGTTTATTCCGACATCTGCACTATTTTTAAACTAAATTTAAACTAAATTTCGACTATTAAATTTTTCTTGAAATTAAAGAAATATGTTTTTTCCTTTAAAGGGAGTAGTTATTAATTAATTAACTTTATTTATTTTTTAATAAAAACCCCTTATGAAGAGGATAGATTAAAATGACATAAAAATAATTTAAATAAAATGTGGAATCTTGATGAATGTCGTTCTTGTACTAGATTATAAGAAGTAAAAATAAGGTATTTCTTCTTTAAATTTTTATTTTTATTTTTATTTTTACATAAGAGTTTGTTAAGATGTGAAAAACACCCAAAAATTTGCTTTATTTCTCGCAACTAAAGGATTATTAGATATAGGGATACACAGAACAGTTCTGAATCAGCATAAACTACAGGAATATGTATAGATATTAATGGTCCTTGAAGAAAAAATACTCACGCGTACTTCTATACCTACATAACAGTGTGGCCGACTTGCAACATCACATTTGAATACATGCATTTTCTACTAACAATCACCCTTCGCTCTTTGCTTGAATATAAAATATGAGATTTCACAAGTTTTCTTCTAACAGGTCAATTGAAAGGTCCCCGGCCTACCATAGTAAAATACATTTTTTTGGCAAAAATCATTTTTTTTTTTACTCAGAATAGTTCCCTTCATTGGTCGTATACTGATTTTAGCGATCCACCAGTTTTTCGATACCATTTTTGTAATACGATATGTCCTTTGCTTCAACAACGTCTAGTTTAGCAGTTTTTTCTGAATACTGTAGTAACGGGGGCCCAAGTTGACACCGTGTATACTGATTTTTCGAAAGCGTTTGATAAAGTTAATCATCGCATTTTGCTATTAAAGTTACAGAGTTTTGGCTTTCACTCAAATTTTTTAAATTGGGTTAAGTCGTATCTTTCTAATCGATCTTGTGCAGTTGTAGTTGATGGGGTGTCGTCGTATTCTTTTATTGCCTCGTCAGGTGTTCCTCAGGGAAGTATTTTGGGTCCGATTTTTTTTGTGATGTTCATCAATGACAATTCTACTTGTTTTAAGTATTCAAAATGTCTCTTGTATGCTGATGACATGAAGATTGTTAGCAATAAAACGTGTTCCTCTGACTCGTTTAAACTTCAGAGTGATCTAGACAATGTTGTAGCTGAAGATGCCAGAAAAATATGCTTCCCTTAAATATTAAAAAATGTTCCCATGTCTCCCATTCCAAGTCCCGTACTATTATCCCTACTTCATATTTTATTGGTGGCTCACAATTAGGCATTGTTTCCAAAATCACTGATCTTGGGGTGGTATTTGATTCCAAGTTCTTATTTCAAAGCCATATTAATTATACCCTAGCTACGTCGTACTCTATGCTGGCTCTTGTTAGACGTTTCAGTTCAGATTTATCGGATCCATATACTTTAAAGACACTTTTTACATCACTGGTACGCTCGAAACTAGAATACGCTATTATTATCTGGCGTCCGTATTATGCTTGTCATATTAGTCGATTGGAGAGAGTTCAGAAAATCTTTATAAAGTATGCTCTGCGCCCCCTTCATTTTGAACTTCCAGTTCCCGCTTATGAATCTAGATGTTTGCTTATAGATCTTAAGACATTAAATTGTAGTAGAACCTTTTTTTCTCTAACTTTCATCTGTAACTTGATATCTGGGGTGGTGGATTGCCTCTTTTTACTTGAACGTGTTTTCTTTCTTATTCCTAATATTTGTTTAAGGAATTATTCCACATTTTATGTGGGGCTGGCGAGGCCCAATTATGCTGCTAGTGCTCCTATTGTCAGAGCGCTTAAAGAGTTTAATTTGCTCCCGAATTCTTCAGTTTTGGATTTCTCCTATTGTGGAAAAAAGTTCAAAATGTTACTTAATGACCAGTTAAGTTAGTTTGTATTTGCCTACTTTTTTTTTGCAATTAATCTGTGAGAAATGTAACAATTTCAAGATTAAATAAATAAATAAATAAATAATATTCTAGCTTGTTAAGTAAACAGGTATTGGTTTCGGCGATCATCATTCGACGAAAATTTCTGTTCAACGAGCATGCTTTTGAGATGTGAGAACAGAAAATAGTCGCTGTGGACCAGATCTGGAGAACACGAAAATTATCATACAATAAAAATAAACTAAGTAACTATAAAGAAATACTAATTCTCATAAAATTAAAAAATATACTAAATACTCGCTCTTAGACAGAAGTATACTAGAAAAAAATTTAAATTTTACCCCAAAAAAAATCATAAAATATAGTAAATTCATCGGGTTTGAAAGAGTTTGTATTAATTGCCTCTGGGTTATTGCGAAAAAATTTCAATAAAACTTTCTTACTTACAAAACTTTTTTTTAATTTTACACTACGCTCAGATTTAGAGTATACTCAAAATATTTGCATAGCAAAAATACTAAAAAAGTTTCTCAGTTTGTAATTAACCAGATTATTTACTAATCAGAAAAAACATTTGTTAAATTGAAATCTGCTCACTTTCTCACAATAAATTCGTCATAACTGGCCCTTTAAATACAATTTTCTATGAGGCAAGATATAAAAGGCATTCCAATAGGGATGACATGATTTCTAAGTGTCGTTTTGGCCATTTTTAATATGTCATGATCGGTCGTTTTTTTCATTGTATTCAATAATGTTTACAATTTCATCATTGGACCACCAAAAACGTCGTAGATTTGCTGATTTTGCCTTGGAACAACTTGAAAACGATAACAATTTTTTTAAGAAAATCATCTTCTCCGATGAAGCTCACTTTCATCTGAGTGAGTTTGGTGTGGTTTTTGGTCTGGTGGAATCATCGGTCCGTACTTCTTTCGAAATGAAGCTGGTAGCACCAGCTGTCTGTTTACTGTCAATGAAGAGCGGTATAGATCGATGATAACCGAATTATTGTGAGAAAGGCTTAGAGATTCGATTATTTCAAGAAATTGTGAACATGAATTGCCTCCAAGAAGTTGTGATTTAACACCATTAGACTACTTCTTGTGGGGTTATTTGAAGTCATTGGTCTTTAGTAATAAACAAGATTCTCTGCTATATTCAGAAGTTAATTGTATCGATTGTACTTCGCATTAAATAAAAAATATTTCCATAAAAGTTAGTGTATTTTTTTTTAAGAAATAATATCACTCTTATTGGAAAAAAATATACATAGTATGTTGGCTTGAAGGAAGTCAGATGTAAATCTAATAAAAATTAAGAAAATTATGCGAGACTGCTAGCATAAATTTCAGGAGTAATTAAATCATAAATTTCTTTAACCTAAATTAAAATTCTTATTTAATACCAAAAAAAAAAGAAAAAAAAAAAAAAAAAAAAAAAAAAATTAATAAATAAATAAATAAAAAATTCCTGAATGCGGAAGTACTGATTTCGGATGTTTTCTTTGTAAAACAAAGCTTTTAATCAAAACCCGGAGAGACGTGTCAGAAAAATAGCTCAGAGAAGCGGTTCAGTAAGCCCTTTCATTACTTAATCCAACGTTTTTTTTATTAAATAATAATATTGAATGCTTAACCTATTTTTCCACGCATAGTAATTTTTGTTCTTGTTTCTTCGTATTTTCTGCATTTAACATACTTTCATTGATTGTAAATAAAAATATAATCGCATAATGCGAATTAGTGGATTATTTAAGCGAGCACAAAAACTTTTTCACTTGATTTAACAACAAATCCTTTTGGAAATAGTATTTTTTTTTAAGTAAGAGGGTGGTATGGCTCGCTGAACGCACAGTTGCCCCCAATAAGCACAGAAACTAAAACTAAAACCAAAAGCTGCCTAATTTAATCAGTCGGCAATTCGAGCGTTTGGATCTCCAACACCAAGCAGCTAATACTCCTTTATTACTATACTTCTTTGATGCTTTTGTTTTGTGTTGTTTGATTGCTTTTTTTGAACTTTTTTATATTCAATAAATAATTCTGATATTGTAGGTATGAATGTTATGTATGTTGTGCTCTTTGATGTTCGAACATTGAGTGATGTTTACAAGTGAAATTTGGCTAACGAAAACATAAAAAACGTCGGCCGAGCATTACTGTAGAAAACGATTTCACACGCCCTGCATTTTGAGGTGAATAAGCAATGCGTTGCGCCGTTTTTCTGTTATTTTTCCTGCTATTTGATGTCTACTTGTATTTCACTTCGCGGCCTATACGTAAAATAAAGAAAAACTACCTACTATGCACAGCTCATTGTTTACGGTTGACCGCACGTTTGAGGCTCGTAAATATATCTACACTAACGAGGGGAGGTTTTACGCAAAATAAAATAATTTATTTGCACTAATTACTTTTTCGAACTGTATCAGACTATATTTTGTTTTTGGAAAAAATGAAAAAATTTTGACAAGAACAGTCAGACCGGTAGAAGTTATAGCTATTTCGAAAACCACCACGTTTCCTCATCAGATTTATTTCCAGACATCCTTGCTCGAATTGGATCCGAACTTGGGATATCCACAGCAAGAACCAATGGTTAAACCATTAGGCTACGTGTGTGCCGTAATTTATTTCCGAATACAAATACGAATAAGAATACGAAAAGGTATACCAGTACGAATATCAATACACAAAACGAATGCAAATAAAAAGCAAATACGAACAAACATATTTTCAGACGGAGAACCTAATTCTGAAGACGTAAAGCAGAGTTGTTTACGGGTTGAATTGAATTTAATGTGGTACATTCGTTCGTCGTATTTGGTTCTTCTTAACAGCGATTTTTGGCCTAGCTCCTCCTCCAATTTGTGATTTTGCGTCTTGATGTTTTTACCAACAAATGGAGGGAATTACAATTTATTCTAAGCCACTTCCGAGTGGCTGATGGATTTTTTAGAGGATCTCTTATTTCATGCCAGAAATACTCTAGGAGGGCTTGATACTCCCTGCCGAGGGGCGAGCAAAAAATTTATTTTTTATAATCTTGGATGTTGCTCGAGCGTGGACTCAGATCCAGGCCTTCCGGATTATAGTACGCAATGCTAATCACTCAGCTATTACGGTTGCGGTAAATTGGACTTTTCAAATAATCATTTTCTAGAATATTTCAATCCATTTATCTTATGACAGGAAGATTATTAAAATGAGCGTCAACATGATAATTTCATTATTATTTTTAATTCTTTCATTAGTTAATATGTTCTTCGAGGTTGGCTTGTTAAGGAAAGACTCAGTCGTTTGCATTTGCACTAACAGACCTTTCGACATTCGTATTTATAAAAAACCCAACCTTTTTAGGTTGAGAAGGGGCTCGGCTAAGGCAGTGTAATCACTGGCTCATGCGTTTCTGTATGTTACAGTTTCTGTGTAGCTTCCAGCAGCTCTTTTAGATTCTTTTCCACCTCCCGTTCCTCAAGCGTATTTCCATTGCCGTCAGTTACAAGCTGCCTATGACCCTCGTCATCTTATCAAATTTAACGTACATAATCTCATCGGCCGATTTGTTGACCTGGAGAATATAGTTCTGGCTAACGTCTTTTAAATAAGCACAGGACATCTGTTTTCTCTCCTCGGGTTTGCATCCACCTTTGTGAAGAGTACATCTAGTAGCTTTAACTCCACCGGTCGGCATTCATTTGGTTCTGGGTCGATTGGTCACGAAGATCGTGTGATATCACTCCTTTAGACTTTTTCCTGTGGGGATGTGTTTAAAGTCTAAAGTCTATGCCGACAATCTCGTATCGATTCAAGCCTTCGAGCAAACGATCACGCCTGTCATTCGTCAGTTACCGGTCGAAATGCTCGAACGAGTCATCGAAAATTTGACTCAATTTGAATTTTCTGTGCTTTTTTTTTGTTTTAAACAGGAAACCTCGAAATGGATCACCCTTTATTATTAGTCCAATTCATCCGTCCATCCTTCACCTTATTGTAGCTGTTTCTAAGTCTACAGTGGACCCTAATTGAGGCCTATTGTGGCTTTTATCTTATACACTTTCTTTAAAACCAAATAAGCACTTTTGATATGACCCTGTGATCTCAGTAAAATCTCAGTAAAAGCCTCGCTGCGTGCATATTTTCAACGCTTTCCACGTTCTGGTCTTGGTGGACTTTGGTACCCTTTCATAGGAGTGTTGGTTAGGCACAGCCAAAGTGTGGTCCCTGTCGAAACAGCACCGTGTGTGTTGATATCCCAGCTCGCTTCCCTTCTTCTTCGACCTCCATACTGAGTTTTTTGTCTTTGATAGTTATTTCATTCGAAACAATATAAAAATATTTATTTGGTTAGGAGTTTTAACATTTTTCTTTATAGTTTAGTCCTCATAACCACTCTATTTCCGCGATTTCGCATACTTTTTGGCTTTCTCTCTTACATGCCTGTTTTTATGTACCTTCTACCATATTTATATATACACACCCGGTATTCGTTTATGAATTGTCCACTTGCTTTGACATTTTTTTTTTGGCATATACAAATGTATATGTATTCACCATTTTCGTTGAAAATAAACAAAAATGCGCAAAATTCATTGTTAGTCTTGAACTGAAATTTTAAGCAAACAGGTGGACAAGCGCATTGTCAACACGCATACATGCGTATCATACATATGCACATCTACATGCATATTTTGCATCATTTTGCCAGCACACTGCCATGTCAACTCTTTTAACCAATTCGGTTAAGTCCACATGTGCAAGGTATGCCAACAATAAGCAATGTCAGTCAACTGCTTGTTGACCTCCGATCAAGTTGTTTACTGTGTTCTTCGTCCCCATGCGCTTGTGTCACGCAGCATTAATGATGCCAAATTGAGATTTTATAATTTTGTACACCTCCGCACAATAACATTAACATATTTATGTAGTTGTACATATGTCATATGGTCGCAGACAATACAATACTCACGTTTATTGCAACTATGAAATAATTAGTATAAACCTGACTCAAAATGTATTCAAAAGGATCGACCAAATAGAGTCTTTATACCTTCATGAGCCTATAATATTTTTTGCAAAATATAAAATTCGATTTCGATAATTTTCTGTGTCAATATTTATTTGAATATTCGTGTGTAAAATACGAGTACCATAGTCTATCCATCCTTTTTTGATGGGGGTTTGGACCTAAAACTTTATAACTGGGCGAAACGGTTGTATGGGGACTATTCTGTAGTCCTTTTTTCGTTCCAATGGTAAAACCTACAACACATAAGAATTTTCTTTGCATTTTTCAACACCCTGAGAAGGACCCGTAAGATCATAATTAAATGTCAACTCTACTTTTCTGTTGTTGTTGCTGTTGCAGCGGTTCGCTTACCCCGCCTAGGGTCAGGTAAGTCCAATCCACGTCGTCGAGGTCATTAACGGGTGGCCCACGAAACGTGATGTTTCAACGGGTATGTACCAGAGTGAGAGGGGTGTTAAATGAGTGGGTTTGGGTGGAGATGCAAAAGGAAGTTAGTGTCGTGCAGGTCGAGTCTGTATAGGTATTAATTAAGTTGACCACAATATGCAGACCTTAACTGTAATAGTGTTACTCGTGTTTCTCGAGGAAACTTAGCAATAGTGTTTAAAGCCGGTCAGTATGCCCTCCTATTCAGCGGTTCTTGCCTAAATTGCTGTACGGAGTCGCGGTAATCTAGTACTCCCTTCCTGATGTGTCTAGGTGGGGGTTCGGCTTCTAATAAGTGTCTGTTGAGGTGATCCCTGCGGTAGCATCCCACTATATATTGCTTACACAACATAAGATTATGACTCTTAACTGGGAGCATAGTTGTTTAACTGTGTAAGTGATGCGCCGAAGCTATCAGAAGGTTTTCCGTCACGATCCTTAGGGCGGCGTTCTGACAAGCTTATAGCTTCTATAACTGCGTCTCCCTGATTGCAGCAGTCAAAATTAGTGCAGCGTTGTTTACGACCGGCCTATCAATTGCCTTGTATGTTACGAGCAACGTTTCTTTGCACTTAGCACCTTTGTAACGATTCGAGGATTTTGTTGCAGCTATGTACTTTAGTGCCACTTGCAGTCGTTATTGGAGTACAGGCTGTTGAATGTGACTCCCTGTAACTTTGGGTTGTATTTACTTCTTGGAAACTTTTGCGTCGAACTTGCACATCGAGTTCCAGCCGGTTCTTCTTCTCCAGCTGGTGAAGAGGGTGGCGGTTATTGCCGCATTCTAGTTATGAATACCACATTCGTAGACATGACGCTCGTTAAAGATAGTGTTGTGATGCTGATCACTGAGAGTTTAAAAACTTTATCCAGCCTTTCCATATATGTTGTTTTTTTTTCTGTAACTTTTCACCATACTAAAAGCCTGCAGAAAAGTAAAAACCCAATTGGGGCATATCATCCCATAACATATATATAGGGATGCTGATGCCTTCTTTACCCGCACCTTTTTAATTTTTTAAAGTCACATACGACTAGAAGGGTCTTAAATTGACTGTGTCTTACAATTCAAAACCGACAGATATATTATATCTGTTGTTCCATCAGCAGCTTCTTTAATTATCAAAGCTCTTAAGAAGCCTCCTCGTGACAAGAAGAAGCAAACGAACATTAAACATAGTGAAAATGCTACATTCGATAATATCCTCTCAGTTGCTAGAACAATTAGGCCTAGATCTATGGCTCGTAACTTGAAGGCGACTGCTAAATAAATTTTGGGACCGCGCAAAACGTTGGTTGGAAAGTTGATGGAAGGCCGCCTCATGCCCTTATTGAAGACATAAACAGTGGTTCTATAAAAGTTCCATGAGAATAAACAGTGTATAAAAAAATCCAATTTAAGGTCTAACCCATTTGTTGGCGGATAGAAAAGATTCCATTTTACTGGTAACTTTGAAGGATTTGAAAATTTTCAAAAGCAATTGACACAATTTCACCGTTAATGGAAGAGCTCCAGATGATCGGGTATCGAGCATTGCGAACAGCTCGATACACGCTCTATACTTCTTAATTGCTAAACTGCTCAGCAGAACAAGAAATTTTTAATTTTACTTTTTAATATTTCTTTGGCGTTTCAATGTTTTAACACTTTGCCTAAATAAATTTAAAATTATTAAAAAAAAAGTTTTGAGAAAAAGGTTAAAGTGTTTGTCAAAATACTCGAAATGCTCGTGCTCGGCTCGAAAAATTTTCGAGTAATGAGCAATGAGCAGGTGTGTGAGTGCTCGTTGCTCAAATGCTCGCTCAGCTCGAAAATGTTTAAGCAAATTCTGGAGCTCTAGTTAACAGAGAGTTTCTCGCTCTGTTCAAATAACTGGGGAGACGGAGGGTTCATTGTCTTGTGAGGAGAAAAATGTGAATATGAATTTTTGTTTTGAGTCTTCTTAATTTGAAGGTCTACGCGCTTAACTATCATTCGTAAGCATGGTCTGAAACTAGTGCTCTGATTGATTATTCGTAACAGCAGAAGGCCACCACGAGTTGTACCTTTATCAGCTTATATATATTTATATTTTCGAAATTCGGTCTTAAATTCACCCTATAATTTATCGGTAATAATGCATTCAGCTTTATTTAAGGTTTCTGTGAGTTTCTTCTTATGCTTTTAAGCTTAGCCGTCATACGAGGCTTATTTAGCATAGATTCAGCTCTCACACATTAAGATTCAATTTTTAATTAAACAATTTAATATATTTTTTACTCTATTTGGTTGGGTATGAAAATTTTAAGTTAAAAAATTTTACGAGCTACAAAAATTGTTTAATTTTTTTTATTTAAAATATGAAGCAATTATGTACATGTGTGTGTTTTAAACTATTTTATGTCGTTAAAAACAATTCGTAAAGAAGACATTTATGTGTTCACTAAATAGATTCTCTCTAGAGTCATCAAAATAATGAAATCGTTTAAAATATTTGGCAGTTACCTATTTTAGTATATCCTGTTAGTATATCCTACATGCTGTGTCTCCTTATGCAAACGTTACTGTCACAAAGTAACAACTACAACATACACCAGCGCCACTACCGAATGCATGTCATGGATGTGTAAATTTAACTGGGCGTGTACAATTTAAACAGTATGCAAAGGGTGATCCATTTCGTGGTTCCCTACTTTTTTAAAGAAAAAAAGAAAGAAAATTCTAATTTAATGGGGAATGTTTATTATCATTCGAATGAATATTCTTTGGCATTTATTTTTTTTAGAGATTATCTCTTTCAAATGTTGGCCGCGGCTACATCTCAGATGGTCCATCCGCTGAGTCCAACTTGTTCCAGCATTTCGACTGTAACTGGCGAATGACACGCGTGATGTTTTGCTCCAAGGCCTGAATCGAAGCGAGATTGTCCGCATAGACTTTAGACTTTACATATCCCCACAGTAAAAGACCAGCCCAAAGCGTGAAACTGCTCACCGAAGTGTTCTCTTGATAAATCCATTGACTGATGCGATGTGTAGGAAGTGGCCCCTTCTTGCTGAAATTAAATGTCGCAGAGATCACGAGCTTCAATTCCAGGCATCAAGTAGTCGGTTATCTGGCGGATAACAGTCGCCATTTACGATTACGTTCTCACGGGCATCATTTTTGAAGAAATATGGACCGATGATTCCACCGGCGCACAAATCATACCAACTCGTTGATTTTTCTGGATGAAATGGCAGCTCTGGAATCTTTTCAGGTTGCTCTTCGACCCAGTTGCGGCAGTTGTGTTTGTTTACATACCCATTGAGCCAGAAATGAGCCTCATCGCTGAACAAAACTTGGCTCGGAAGTTTCAGGACCTTCTTGGAACTTTTCAAGAGCCCATAGAGCGAAGCGATGTCTTGTTCTTGCACAAGCTGTATTTGGTACACTTTCAGTTTAAGATCTCGACGGTGCCAAGTCATTCCATACGTCATTCCGAGTTGCTGCGAACGGCGCCGAATCGACTCTCCACTGTCTACGTGTACACACTCAGCTACGGCTGCTATATTTTCTTCACTGCGTCCTGGACGTCTTTTATTCAGTCCAATATTATCAAGTAATGAATGCTGGGTCTCAAGATGGGTGATTGTGTTGCGAATAGTACGCTCAGTAGGCACTTTATGTTGACCATAAGTTGAGCGAAGCGCGTGAAACACATTCTTTACAGAACGTGAATTTTCGTAATAAAGTGGAATGCTTTGTAAACGTTGTTCAGGCGTATGTCTTTCCATGATGAAATGCTTAGCAATACTGAACAAAAATAACATGACAACTTAACACGACTCACACGTGGACCTCTGGATCACCCTTTACATATGTATGTACTTACATACATTCGCATAATTATGCATTCAGTTGGTATATTGTTTGCAACATCAAAAATTTGTTGTCAACAACGAAAAATTCTGTGCATTAATTAAATTTGCATACAATGCAATGTACAAACAAACATTTCATTCGGAACAAATTTCATTGTAAGCTTTTGTTGCGCAGCTACTTATTCAAAGGCTCAACTATTCGCACGCACATACATATTGTGAATAAACATATGTGAACATTTGCGAAAGTGACAGTTTAATTTCACTATTGTGTATTTAAATAGAGCTACATGAAGACTTTTAGTGTTATAAATAATATTCAACAAAATACATTCATAACATATTCTATACAATTTGGTCAGAATTAATTTTTAAAAGTCGTCGATGTGATTCATATTTTCTAAATTGCCTAAAATTCATTAAATCAGCTGAAAGAATGCAATAAATTAATTTAATTAACAAAAATTTTAATAATAGTTTAAAGTAACAAAAGCGTAGTATTTAATTAATTAATAAAATGCTCAGTTGTAGCATAGTTGTTTATCAATAATAACAATAAAATTGGTAAGATAAAATAATTTTTTTTTAAATTTAGTTAAAAATACTGTTTGCTAACTAGAATGCTTACATGTTTCCTTTTTCCCATATTAACAACTGGTTTCATACTAACTAAATACTAGTTCATTCCTGCATGTTGAATTTCTACTTCACCTTAAGGGGTTGGGTGGGTTTCAGAGTTAAAAAAAGAAGATATTTTTATTATTTTTTTATATATAAAGGGTGCTTTTTATAGAGGTATAGAACTTTAAGTTGCAATAAAACAACGATGGATTATTCGATTGACATGAATTTTATTTATCCGAAAGATAATCTTGTGGCATTACATTTTAAATATGATTTCTAGCATATCACCGCCACGGCTGGCACGGATGTAGTCCAATCTTGACATCCAATTTTCGATGACTTTTTCCAACATTTGTGGCCGCATATCGGTAATAACACGGCGAATGTTGTCTCACAAATGGTCAAGCGTTTGAGGCTTATCCGCATAGACCAATGACTTTACATAGTCCCACAGAAAGTAGTCGAGCGGTGTTAAATCACAAGATCTTGGAGGCCAATTCACAGGTCCAAAACATGAAATTAGGCGGTCACCAAACGTGTCTTTCAATAAATCTATTGTGGTACGAGCTGTGTGACAAGTTGCGCCGTCTTGTTGAAACCACATCTCCTGGGCATCATGGTTATTCAATTCAGGAATGAAAAAGTTAGTAATCATGGCTCTATACCGATCACCATTGACTGTAACATTCTGGCCACCATCGTTTTTGAAAAAGTACGGACCAATGATTCCACCAGCCCATAAAGCGCACCAAACAGTCAGTTTTTCTGGATGTAACGGTGTTTCAACATACACTTGAGGATTACCTTCACTCCAAATGCGGCAGTTTTGTTTGTTGACGTAGACATTCGACCAGAAGTGCGCTTCATCGCTAAACATCGCTAAAATGGACGTGGTGCGCGATACGTTTTCCGCAGAGAAACAATATTTTCGAAATAAAATTGCACTATTTGCAAGCGTTGTTCAGGCGTGAGTCTACTCATGATGGATTGCCAAACCAAACTGAGAATAAATCACTTGAAAACTGTTAAATCGGTCGCCATCTTGAAAAGTAATGCCAACTTTAAGTTCTATACCTCTATAAAAAACACCCTTTACAATCATATATTTTATTCAAACAATTCACCATATCAAAGATACATATTTAAACAGTATTTTGTGAAATTTTTGTTCAAAAATTCCTAAAACTCAGCTGTTGGTACCTCATCTCCCTTGACGTCTCAAAAGTAAATGCTCTCGCCGTGGACAGCATAACCCACCATGTATTCCTCTAAAATCAAAAAGCCAAAAATATATCGTTAGTACAAGGATAAATCCCGATATTGGGCGAAGGAAATAACAAAAAATTGTAACTTGAATTTGACTTTGAACAAAAAAAACATATTTTTTGATCAAATTTTCGCCATGCATTATCTTTTCGAGAAATCGTGTCCAGCGACAAAAAAAAATTAAGTTTTAAGATAAACGCGCTTAACGATTCAAATTGACACAGGCATGGCCTGATGGGCGCGACTTCCCTGTGGTCTATCGCTTAGAATTTTACTCCGATCGATTTGAAATTTTAGGAGAATATTTTAAAAATATTTTACAATTTAATATGACAAAAAAAACCATTTTTTTTTAATTTTCAAACCCACTTTAAAAAAACTTTGCCTGGCGCGAAATTCGAACCGCAGATCTCAAGCACGAAAGTAGTAACCGCTAACCACTCGGCTATTGTGACAATATAACAGACAGTGACATGCATCAAACTTCAACAGAGCATAACAGAGAATATAACATATCCGTGACGTAGTAGAAATTAATATAACATACCAGTGGCGTGATGTTGGAATTTCTTAAGAATATCTGCTGTTGCTGCTAGATATTTGCCATAAAATAGCGAACTGATATGATTCAGTCTTTAAAATACTGGTATTTAAGTAGATACTGGTTTTCCGAGTAGTTGCTTATGCCGACAGTATATTGCTGTAGCTAACAGAGACAAGTTTTAAATACCTTGTGCGATTTGATGTAAGAGAATCTTTCAAAAGTATCATACTGGCCTGAGGGATGTGAAGTCTGCATCTACTACAATAAGGTGAAACTTGTTCTTTACATAAAGAGGTACAAAATGCCGCCCATAAACCCACCAGCTCTTAATAATGTGAATCTAAGTCTGTCAAATATACTGAACTTTGTGCTGGGAGTTTTTCTTCATAAATTAATGTGAAGAAAATCGCAGTCATTGTCAAGAGTTTTTCAATAGGGATGATATGATTTCTAAGTGTCGTTTTGGCCATGTTTAATATGTCATGATCTGCCATTTTGTTTTTCATTGTATTCAGTAAAACACTGGTAATTTTGTCTACGAACAACTTGAAAACTATAACGATTTTTTTAAGAAAATCATCTTCTTCGATTAGGCTCACTTTCATCTGAATGGTGTGGTAAATACACAAAGCTGTCGATGCTGGTGCATAGAATCCACAAGCCAGCAGCCAAGCCGACGCAGTTATTTTCAGATCGAATTCACAATTGGCACAAAAAGTTGAAGGTCCAGATGAGAAATACTATGTATAATACTATTGTATATATTTCTTAATTTAATATTCAAATTTTGAAACGAAAACTGCGGAAATTAAATTATGCACTCAAGATATTGTGGCGGTCAGGTTCGTGAACACCACTAGCGGCGAATCTAACGACTAGGCAGCATCGTGAAATATAATTGTTTTTGATATTGTATCTTTCTCTTTTTTGTAAAATTCTCGACGAATAAGGACTAAATCGCAATTCATTAAATTAGCAAATTCTAGTGCGTCATACCACAAAACCCCCATAATGCAAAACGAGAGTGGTTTGATGAGTCAGTGACTTTTGAATAAAATATATTGTTTTCGACAAATAAGCATTTTATTTATCAAAATAGTCTGATTTTTTTCTGTGATGACCTCTTCATTCGTCCAGAATCTTCTACCGACCAGTCATTTCTTCAGGTTTTTAAATAAGAGATGGTCGCAGCGGGTTAAATCTTGAGAATATGCTAGTTACGGTAGCAGTTCGTAGCCCAATTTTTAAATTTTTTCATTTTCCTGATGGAGCAGCTTCTTTTTGGCCGTTTCGGCTACAAATCAATATCGAATCTATCCAAAAGCTCTGAATAATATTCGCCGGTGAAAAAGTTTTACCCATTTCAAGGTAATCGATGTGAATGCACCCCGTGTATTCCAGAAACTGTGGCCATGTCTTGGCTTTAGTCTTCTTTGATGCACGTTCACCCACCGAAACCCACTGTATTGATTGTTTTTTGGTCTCTGCTATGGTGTGGTGGCTCCATGATTCGTCTACGGTAACGAAAATGCGTGTTTTATTTACTGTAACTGCGCGGTAAATTTCAGTGTTTTTTAATTCAACCAAAAGCAAATCATTGAATTTGTAGTTCTGTGTGCCACCTTCCGAATTAATAATCCACTGATAAAAATATTTTTTAAGATTGTTATCTGAAATCGACATCAGTTAACGCCGCAAATTCGCTTTAATGTCTTCTATGATTGAAAGCGGTTGCCTCGAAGTGATAATTTTAGTTTTGGAAATGTTGGCTGGAGCCATATTATGAGATCTTTTTACCACAAATCTAACCTTTTTCATTGAATCTGCTCTCTGAAACTGCGCATAATACTCCAGTAATAGGTTTTGTGTAACGAAAGGCTGACAGCCTTGGTTTTTTATCCACTTTAAATTGATACTTTTTTTGACAGAAGACTATATCAAGGTGACATTCTATCGTTAATTTCAATGGTTAAGAAGTGGTTGCTTGTACCAGCACAAACGACTGAGTATTTTGAGAATTGTGAGCGAAAAGAAAGGCAACTATTCCGCAAGATATGAGAGTTATAGATGGAAAAATTAAAGCGTATAACCTATGTAACTCTGAATTTTAAACGAAAAATCACAATAGGAGTGTCGGTGAAAAAATAAAGTATACGAGGGACCGTTGTTATGTTCGCATGGAAGTAGATGTGGAAATAATAAAACCAAATTATTTTTTGGCTTTAACATATTCAGCTGCTTTTTCAATTAATTTATTTAAACCCTCATAACAAAATTTTTATATTTATCTTCAAAATACGCCAAAACTGCCTCATTGACTTCATCATCGGCTCTTGCAGATGGGCGCGTTGTCGTGTAAAAGCAGCACACCTTTCGCCAGTTTTCCCGTATTTTCTCTTTAATGGCTACTTTCAGTCACCCTTGTATTCTCCAGTTATAGAAATACCTTTACCTTTATAATCGATCAATAATATTCCTTCCGAGTCCCAAACACCGTTGCCATGACTTTCCCAGCTGACTGCGATACCTTAAACTTCTTTCGAAACGCTATACCCTTTTTATGTCACTGCATGATGTCTCGTTTCAACTCAGGTTCATAATGATTAACCCAAGTTTCGCCTCCAGTAACAATTCTATTCAACTCACCTTCCTTCTCTTCGATACAGAGGCCACTCTATGCGCTGTTGTTATATTTTTAATTTAACTTTTCACTCCCGATTATGAATAATTGTATATTGTTGGAAATACTAAGTAAAACCATGTCGCTCTCCATCTAATCCTTCTAACGGGTGGAAGTCTTGCTCTTTCTCTGCTTTCACCAGCGGGACTTCATCGAATACTTTCAAAGCTGGAGCGGTTTCATCCATTCTCTGTCAGTGTCGCCTTATAACCAGTACAGCTCATCGTTCCACAATCTGCGGTATTTGCTGTTGCCAACATGCTAAGGACCATAAATCTGCCGCAAAACTTTTCCCTTGAAAACTCCTGAAACGGAATCATCGGATGTGGATGATGATTCTGCAGTATACAGTAGTACGAGAATAATGAGTGAGTTGAGAATTTGGTATTGGTTTGTCGAGAAAGGATTTTTCTTATCAATTTCCCACTCAGTCCAACACATGCTACGTTGATAAGGGGGATTTTGCGTTATGCTGACGTTGTTTGTTTTGTTAATACTGGTTTCAAAGATTATTATCTACGACTCCGAAGTTATGACTGTCAAAGTGACTTGAGAGCCGATTCGCGATTGAAATCTCGTATTTCTAGTAATTCAGAGACAATGAATACGTTACGATCCTAATGAGGGTAATCACCTCCCCCCCTACAATGCTCTCCTTCCGCGAACATAAAAGCCCTCGAACAATCAAAACGAAAATTTTAAATATCTTTATTAGTACTGAAATTGCAAACAGAACAGGAAAATCAAACTTATAGCGTAAATATCATATCCATCTTTAAAATAGGTAAAGTCCGAAGGTATCAAGAACATGTAAATATAGTGAGATTCAGACTGGTTAGCACTTTCGGCGAAGTTAGCAAGAAGTTTCTCTACGAGAGTTTGAGTTAAAATAAAAAAACACAAAAGTATATGAATTCTCAATATTATCAATATCATAATTCCAACGACAGCTAGAAGTAATCCTACTACATACTCTGAAAACCAAAATTTTAGATTTTATGAGATTAACTTTCAAATTCTTACTGCGTGCTGTAAAGCTCATCTATCAATTAATGTAGATCTGCGATAGAGTCTGCTAGGAGTACGATATCTTCGACGTACATGAGAATTTCTACTAAAGTGATAGTGACGTGTACACCACAAGAGAGGATGTCACTTAAGTTATTGATATGTAAAGAGAAAAGAACGGGGCTTAACAAACAACCTTGTTGTACCCCCTGGTAAACATTAAACGGGTCTGAAATCACAACGTCTACCATATACGACTAAATGTATCTTCATAAATTAACCGGAAAATCTCTAGTATGGAGGTGGAAAGGTAAAGTTGCGCTAGTTTGTAGAAAAAAGTATTCTTTGAAACTGTGTTAAAAGCAGATTGTCCATTGTTATATGTTAAAATTTTAGTCTGTTATATGCTTAAGGGGTTAGGTCATTTTAGAATTTTCGGAAAATTGATTTTTTTCTTATTTCAAATGATACATTATGGTCTCAAAAATTTTATCCCGTAAGATTATGACAGATAAAAATTTCTAAATGCCCCATTTTCGCTCTCTGTTTCAATCAGTAAGGCATACTCAAAACTTTAAACGCGTTTATCTCAAAACTGCTCTTTTCAAGTAGGCCGGAAACATTACTAAAACAATTTACAAGGATTTTTTTTACCTTGGATATTTTTTATTTTTTTTTATTAACAAATTTCGAACAATTTTTTAGGCCGAATTGTTACTTTTTCTTTAGAGACCCGCCATTTTGTCAAAAATGCATATATTGAGAGAAAGATGAAAATGAAAATAAATAAATAAATAAATTTTTTAATTAATAAGTTTGAAAAAAAAATTAAATCAATTTTTTTCTTTTACTTTTCCAAAATAATTCGAAAATTCAAAATTTCAGCTAGATGTTCTTGATTTTTTTTATAGGTGTAGCAAAACACGACTCGGATCATTATGTTGTAGCAGCAAAAATACGCACCCGCCTCTATGTGGTAAAGAACTCCCGTTAACAAACACAAGGAAGGTTGACGTCGAAAAGCTGCAATCACAGCAGACAGTTAGCAAGTTTTCTACTCGGCTTGCATACCTGCTCTCTGAGAGCACTCATCAGCGACTTCGAAACAATTGGTTTTCAACAATACCAGAAAAACCGCTGGTACGATGAGGAATGTCAAACTGCAGTGGAGAGAAAGCAGAATGCCTACGTCGCTACTTTGCGATCGACTATAACACGTGCGGGGTGGGATAATAACCGAGAGCAGAAGAGGGAAGCGATTCGCATTTGCAGACGAAAAAAAAAGATGCCGAAATGCGTGCATATGAAGAGCTTGAGAAGCTGGCTGGTATTGTTGGCGTATGCCGATGATATTGATATAATTGGTCATAACAATCGCACCGTAAGTTCTGCGTTCTCTAGACTAGACAAAAGAATGAAGCGAATGGGTCTGGTAGTGAACGAGGGCAAGACGAAATATCTTCTGTTGGAAAGATCAGGTGGAGAGCGACTTAGTATCACTTGACATTTCTAACTGGCGCCAAACAGCAAAAAGAAAAAACGAGTGGCGGGCTATTGTTGACGACGCTATAATCTCGTAAGCGGTGCCTACATCAAATAAGAAGAAGAAGAAAGAACACTGAGGTTCGCTAGTATGTTTATAGATTTTTGAAGGCTTTGATTTTTCCTACAAGTCAAAATATTCGTTAACTTTACTTGATCGTGATAAGGCTTAATGCTGGATCTGTGGTAGTATGTACTGCTGCAATTATGTGTACGCATTTTTTTATCAACATTAAAAATAAATCTAATTAGAAAAAATTAAATGCAATTTGTAGCAAAAAAAATAAAATAAAAATTAAAATAATTTCCCATTGATGACTTTATGCAGAAAAGTCTCTGTTACATATAATTAATTTCAGACACTGTTGTGGTCGAACGCCATGTATGCAAGTATGCCAACATGTAAATAAATATGCTGAACAAGCCTATCTGCCAGCTTGTCCACATAAAAATTAAAGACATAATTCAATTCTGCAAAATTCCTGCGAAAACAGATAAAAATTGATATGTATGTGGGTACGAGTACATACATTTAATTGCATTCCTACTAATTACAATGCCGGCGTAAATTCAAATATGTGTTAGTGTGCTGCATGCATGTAAATGAACGCTGACCAAAACGCGATCTCTTAGGAATAAATTGTAGAAATCGTAAACTAATTATTTGAAGGTAACAGCTTATGAGTGGATCTAAGTTAGCACTAGAGTCTCACGTTGGTAAATATATTTATATTAAAAAAAAGTCATCTTCACACTTACAAAGGTTATCCAAGTAGTGGTACTTTTTTCAATAGCTTTTTAGAAAAGAACTACCTTTGTTAAAAGGTGCTACTTTGGACTGAGTGAGCACTTGCTTAGTAAAGTCCTCTCTCGACGAACAAAGACCAAGCAAGCGCGTAGACATACGATGAGTTGGCACTGATAGTTTCTAGAGTAAAATTTTGCAGAAGATTTATGAGCAGCGAATATCGAGACTATGGATCATTGAACTGTATGAGATATACGATGACATTGACATATTCCAGTAAATTAAGAGGCAATGGCCACACTGGCTAGATTGTGTTGTCTGAATGGATGTGAGCATTTCAACTTTGAGGGCAACCGGTGCAGTACCCGTCGTCTGAAATAGAGAAAGAGTGAAGAGAAACATCTCTTCATTGGAAGGATCAAGGGGAGAGAAATCTGACTGCATTTGGTGTCTGCAATCGGTGCCGAACAGCAAAAAAAAACTAAAGGATTAGTGCGGATTCGGCTATAATCAGGAAAATGATGTCCACGCCAATAAAAGAGAAGAGGAGATAATCACTCAAAAGCTTCTATTCGAACAATTGGTCATATTGGAGCTATAAGCTATAGTCAGCCAAAAAATTGAGTGAGTCGTGTCAAGCTGCCATGTTATTTTGTTCAGTATTTTTTGGCATTTCACCAGGGAAAGTCAACGCCTGGTCAACGTTTACAAATCATTCAACATTACGAACATTCACGTTCTGAAAAGAATGCGTTTCGCGCGCTTCGCTCAACATATGGTCAACACTGACCGTATTATTCGCAACACCATCACCCATCTTAAGACCCAGCATTCATTATTGGATACTATTCGATCGAATAGACCACGTCCAGCATGCAAAGAAGAAAATATAGCGAGCGTAGCTGAGAGTGTACACGGATACCGAGGAGAGTCGATTCGGCGCCGTTCGCAGCAACTCAGACTGCGTATGGAATGACTTGGCGCATTTTACGATATTAAATCGAAAGCATACAAAATACAGATTGTGCAAGAACTGACGCCACTCGACCTACCCAAGCGTCATCGCTTCGCTCTATGGGCTCTTGAAAAGTTCCAAAAATATCCGACGTTTTCGAGCCAAATTTTGTTTAGCAATGAGGCCCATCATCGGTGCATTATTCGTCAGAAATAATGCCGGTGAGAATGTAACCGACAATGGCGACCGTTATCGGGCCATAATAACCGACTATTTGATGCCTAAAATTGAAGCTCGTGATCTCAGCGAAATTTGCTTTCAACAAGACGACGCAACTTCCCTCACATCGCATCAATCAATGGATTTATTAAGAGAACACTTCGGTGAGCATATAACTTAAAGTTTGTGCCGGTCAATTGGCCACCAGGGTCGTGTGATATCACACCGTTAGAATTTTTCCTGTGGGTATACGTATGTAAAGTCTAAAGTCTTTGTGGACAATCCCGCTTCGATTCGGGCCTTGGAGCAAAACATCACGTTACCAGTCAAAATGCTCGAACGAGTTATCGAAAATTACACTCAATGGATGGACCATCTGAGAGGTAACTGCGGCCAACATTTATTTATTTATTTATTTATTTGAGTCTACAGTACAGAATTCCTTACAGACTAGAATAATAATACATAAGACCCCCGGAGAGGTATTTGAAGTAAGTATTAGATAAACATAAATTTCTTACTAACAAATAGAATTCAGAATTCTCACAAAACTTGATTTTGATAATGCAAAGTCGATTTGATTTGAAGATAAAAACAAAGCATTGAATTCTCGCAGTGCACGCGCAATAGGCGCGTTGCTAGCATAAACTGTTCTGAAGTTTTCCCCATAGAAAGGGTAAAATCTCCGAAGATTTGGAAGAGATAATCTTCAAAAAATAAATGTCAAAGAATGTTCTTTCGAATTTTCTGTGTATGTTTCTTTAAAAAAGTTGAATTGGATCACCCTTTAGTTATTGGCAAACATATTCTCACAGGGCAATCAATGCAATTTTACACGAATTTACATACAATATATTCAGACGCACATATGTATGTATGTATGTATAAATGTAGTTATGTCCGTTTTCCTGTCGTATTTTATTTAATAATTGAAATGCGCTGACACCATTCCGATTCACCTACAATTTTTGTCAGCATAGTGATCTGTCCAACAGGCTATGTGGTTGGCAACTAACCACAGCCCTATGTGTGAAAGGTGAATATGCGTTTATGTATGTGTATAATGACGCTGAGTGCGGTTATGTGTATGTCAATATTGTGGCTCAGAAATAAATATATAGAAATTGTATATACTTATATACACTTTTATATGTAGACAAACTAGTACTTCCATTTCGTTACGTAAAAATTTTAGTTACTGACGAATCCACAAGTTTTCTACAGCGTTCCGAGCTCACTGCAAATGCTGTAAGCCTATTATTTTACATTAATTTTGTTATATAGTCTACTGCCTATTGCTAAATCACAATAATATCTTTCTGAAGAAGAACGATCAACGACACTGAAGATGGCAGAACGCCGAAACCGGTTTGTCTCCAAACCAAATTTGACAAGGGACGACGGGAACTCGTTCCAATATTTACAATTTCTGAAGTCGCTTTAAATGGTTGATCCCGGTCGTGCATCACCCCTGGATATTACTAAACTACTAAAAATATCGATCTTAGTACTATATGCGCTGGGATCGACCCTGTGGTATTGATAAAGTTAACCAATCTGAACCGTTGCAGACAGTTGCGGATCTTTTTACCTTACATAGCTCCATAACCTAAAACTAACCTGGTAACTAGTCTTTCTAACAAATCGTGATATTCTTTCACTATATTTTATGAGATTCTCAGAGACTTAAAAGATTTCAAGGCGACTGATCTGATTCTGGTATCTAATTTTACCGAAGAAACAATTATCTGTCTTGCATCGGTCCGTATATATATTGGTCTCTGTTTCTTTATCTACCGCATCCCTGTTTCACTTTTCTCTGTAGTTGAAGGCATTATTAAGGGAGGATTTTAATTTACCTCCAAAGGGTTGATCAAATCCCTATTAGAGAGAAGATTTACACAGCGTAAATGATAAGTTTATTAAATTTACCAAAATATTGTTTAAATCTTCTAAAATTACTGCCTCGTTCATTTGGTGCGACGACGAAATATCTCTCGACATCAACAAACAAATTGTTATCATCTTACCTCTTGCTCGCACACCACTATTGGCGGTCAAAACTTTGAAGTTATTAATTTTTTTGTCTATTTGGCTGGTTGATTGATTGATTGGTTGATTGAAGAGCGAGGTGAGGACCTGAGGACCTAAGGACCACTGGATGGGCTTATTGTGTTTCTCTGCTTACCCCAATTCTGATTTTGTGAACAGATCGCTCGGTTAAGAGAATAGATTTGACGTCTCAATCAGCTGAAGGTCGAGCACTTGCAAAAGTGGTATTGATGTGGACATGGTACCTTAAGGGGAAGTGCTCCATCAAACGTCCACGAGAACACTAAGTTCTGTTCTGCTCAGTACTACTAACAGTTCGATCTTCTTCCAGTCCGCTCTGCCCAAAGTAATTTATTGGTACGTTGAAACTGCTCCTGGACCCCAACTGTTATTCAACCACTTGAGGCATTTGAAGACGCTAAAGCAATAGTGAAAGCGTGTCCAACTCGTCCGACTTTTCAACACCTTTTATATCGGGGTGACCTAAAACCCAAATAATGTTCACTGAGTGCTCTCCTCGTTGTCTGTTAATTGTGTCCTAATATCTAATAGATTTCCTTATTAAAGCGGTTGTCTATTTGTAGCTTCAGTACTGTCAAATAGCTCCAGTTGGAGTTGTAGCTTTGAGTTTGAAGCAAATTTGATTTTTAAGGTAGTCAACTAGAACCCTGGACTTCGCATATCCTACCGAAGAGGACTGCAATTAGGAAACTAAAATTAATTTTCATTTGCATTAATTTCCTATAATTTTTAGAATGGTAGTACGCACTGCTAATCACTCGGCTATTGTGGCTGCAGACTCGTTAGTGTAGACATAAGAATAATTAATATGATTAATAGCCTTGCCTTTCGCCCGTTATTTCCACCTCGAAAAGTATTAGCTGGCTTATACCTGGCATAAAATTTCCTTTTCTCACTCCATGCGTACATCACTTATGTATAAGTATTTATTGATTAACCTGATGTCGATCATGACTTTGAGAGCCTTTGTCGAGGAAGTTATCGTCGCGCTTGATAAACTTAGTAAACAGGTATGTTGCAGCCTTTCCAAAAGTTTAATGTGGCACTTCTTCCTTTGTGTCGCTCACCATGCTAGTGCCCCATTAATTAGTATGAAGTTTACAATACCTGTGTATTCAGGTATTCTATATTCATATTGGTTTTATGCTTTAATATATTACCTACAGAGTAGTTTTTTCAAAAATCTCTCTGATAAGCATTTAAGATTGTGGGTGTGAATTTTTGTCATCCCAGTGAGAAGCTAGACCATTGAGTTTTTCAGGGTTACAATAAATTCTTCTGTCATTGTTAAAAGTTAGGGTGAATTGGCTCATTTGCCGTTGATAGAATTGTAAGATCATCTGCCTAGCAAAGTATCCTTAAATTTTATGCTAAAAACCGCTATATAGCCGGTTTTATCATTTTTTTTTGCATAATAAAAAAATAAATACTTAATATTTTAATATAAAATATATGTACAATAAGTGACAACCTGAAAAACAACAAAAAACTATTTAGTGTTTATTCGCACTTCTAAAAAATTAATAAAATCAAACATTTTCTCGTTCTATCAATCTTTAGGTTAGAATACATGTCGTCAGAAAAACTTCCGACTCAGCAAAAATACGAGACATTTTTTCTGAAATTTTTTATTATTTATTTTTCAGCGTAGTCTACTTGTAACTCAACATACTTATCCCAGCAATGCTCCTATCTCTATAAACCGTCCCAGTAATATTCGGAGTTCTTCTCTACAATAGAATTGTTCACGAAGGTGAATTCCGAGCATAATATTTAAAGAAGTCGGTTTGAACTAGATCTGGTGAGTAAGGCGGAAGGTCAAAGATTTCAGTCGCCATGGTAATCGCTGAGGTGTGAAACGGTTCATTGGCTTGCTGAAACATGAGTTTTTTTCCAAGTTCTGCCTTCAGCTTGACAAGTAATAGAGCATAGTATGTGCCTTTAATGTTTTTTCCTATTTAAAAATAATCGATTAAGATAAATAATTGATTAAAAAAGGGTTATTTGTCTATTCGAACACGTTTTCGGTCTAACATGAGTAAACGCGGCACCCGATGTGCTAAAACCATCAATCAAAATGTTGATTTGAAATATACTTAACACGTAATTTAGAAATAATCATAACCTCTACATTTTTTCCACTTCAATCCGGCCATTGTCAAGCCCAACTTGGCGAGCTTTAGCTATGCTTTCGTGCTTTCGTGGGTAGTTCCAGTTTTAGGACGTCCCAAACATCCACTGTCTCCCCAGCTCTTGGGGTCACGTTAAATTCCAAATTTCACTACGGTAAATGAGGGTGTAGAGTTCCCTTAAACAAATTTTTGTGTAGGCTTATTGTCTTTCAGAAATAATAGATTAATTGATCCCTCCCAGGAGGTGAACGCAATTAAGATGTTTTTTAATTTTTCTAGACATAAAACGAAGCACGCATTGATAGTAGCCACTGTGACCGACGAATTCGAAATGAAAGCGCAAAAAAAAAATTAAATATTTAAAGAACTTTTTCTATTCTTATAGTTGACGAAATTTATAGGCCTTCTGGATCTAATTTTCACATTTCAAATTTTTTTTTTTTATTAAAATTAAATTTTAAATTTATTTATTTACGTTCATTTTCTGTTTTAAATTTAAATTATATCACCATTAGCCCTGGTTTAATTGCAGATTAAATTTTCAATACATTTTTCAATCAATTAAATGTGAAATTCGTTCAAAAAAAATTCTCTCTTTTGCGGTAAAAATATACAATGTAACTGTTGGCAGTTCAGCTGTCAGTGGCTATTTTTCGCTTATTAATATATTTTTTTATTTGAATTTTTTATTTTTATTCTTTTTATTTATTTCTGTATTTTATATTTTTACCTTCCTTGTCATTAACATTTTTCCAATTCCATTTAAATTTACGAGGCAGCAGACAATCAATTTTATATTTTAATTTGTCAACTTTAACAGTCACCCACGCCATCAGCCTCGAACTACCCTCCTTTATATATACATTTTTATCAAATTAAGCGAAGGATTATACGAACTTTAATCACTACATATTACGCATATGAACTTAAGTGATTGTGAGAGTTAATTAATTGCGTTTGTATGTGCGCATACCAAAAAATAAAAAAAATAAAAAATAAAAAAATTAAAATGAAGCATAATTGATGTCTTAATTAATAAAATGTGACTTGTGTCGTTTAGTTTATAGGTAGATTTCGAATAAACAATGAAAACTTCTTAAAATGAGATATTTCATTTTAGTTTTGAATTAAAAAAATAAGAACTTTTTCCTCAAAAATTTCTTTTTGTGCTTAGTACACATAAAAATAAATATTTCGGATTGGGTTCTGGCAAAAGATTCGCTTGCCTTGCTAAAAACACCAAAGCTTGTGGAAATTTATTCCATTTTCTTTTTCATTTTGTTACCGAACTCTTTTTATTTCGAGTATTTATATTTTTCAGGTGGTTATATCATCAACTGGAGGCTATTTAATTGCATGGATACTTTCTCCCAAAAGCCGTTGACATTTTCCTCGGAAGTAATTAAAATTAAATTAAGTAATCTCTCGTACTGGCTACGGTTTGTGGATGGTGTTGAGCTGTCGAAAAATAACATTTAATTTATACATCATATCACATAATAAACACTTCTTACATTTTTATTGCTTTTATTTAGAATTTCACTATTTAAATTTGAGCTTTTCTCCCTTTTTTCTTGTTTTTTTTTTTTTTTGTTTTTCCGACAATCAAAAGCATTCGCAAAAAATTATCACGAAGAACTGTCAAAGTTCCGTTTCACTCGGAATCAATGATAACAATCTCACGCATTTCGCCACGTCGGCAGATTCGTTGGAATCTGTGACAGGCCTGTCTGTCTTTTCAAAGTTCTAGTTCAGGTTTTTGGAATAAAGAAATATGTTACGGAAGGTTTTCCGTAAATATATTCGGAAATAAGGCAAGTCCACACCTATTATAATATCAAAAAGCTTTTAGCTTAAGAGATTGAGTACTTTTCATACTACCTCCCTTGAAATTTTATACTGAATAAAGCAGTTAAACCCCTCTAAAAAGGAATAGTCAAATACATATACACCTAAAACATTGGTGCATATGAACTATGTTCAATATTAAGGAAAATTATGTACGAAAAAGTAGCGCGGCTGCCAGTCTTCATCGAAGTAACCATTTTATGATACGCGGATGATGTAGAAGTCGTTGTGATGGCTGACTGACTGGTTGCTATAGTCCACCCACAAGCATAAAAAGCTGTCTGGAAACAAAGTCCCCAAAACTAGCTTATTTATTAGCTGCCACAAAAAATGAAGAAAATGGCACTCGATGTTGGAAATCATACGCCCGCAGCGCCAAATTATCATATCAACGCTGCGCATTTCAGCGGAAGCAGCCCAAGTCATTTCTGGGCTATTCCTTTCGATAACACCGCTAGTGAACAAACTGAGTTGTCGAGATTTAAACGATAAAAACAGAGTACCATTGTCACAAGCGCTGAAAATCGTTCATTTTTAGTTCGTTTGCCGATCAGGTTCAATGATGGCTAGAAAGGAGGTTGGGCTAACTGTTTTAAAACAAATCAAGAGGTATGGTTAGCCAGGAAACATGAAGAGGTTGACTTCAATATAATACAAGTCCTTAATAGTCACAGAAGTATAGCGGACCATATTGCGACGCAGAGCACGTAACCTTTCAGCTACATGAAATGGTATATTAGCCTTGGTCCGAAGTATGTAAGTACCAGAAGTAGAAGAGATAGACCCATCACAATTTATACCGATCGTATCAGAATCACAAGCTGAGATGAGTTAACGATGTCCGTCTATCCGTCTGTGTGTTTGAACGCAACTAGTCCATAAACGCAACTAGTCCATAAGTTTTTGAGATATTTGAACCAAACTTGGTATAAAGATGCACCTATACGTCTAAATGATGAGGTCGGACCACTATATCATATATACGACCGATTTTTCAGATTTGAAATTTTGGGTTATAAATCCGTCAAAGAAGTACGTTAAATTTGGTATACTGCACATACCTCATTAATTGCATATTGGTTCCGAAAATCATCGAAACGGCGACATAGCTCCCATACAACCGACTTGTTCAGATGTGAGATTTTGGGTCGAAAATCCGCCAAAAAAGCATCTGGTAGCATGAAATTTGGTATTCCACAAACATGAATTCAAATTAATATTGAAAATGAGAATCATCGAAACCGAATTTTGCATTTTGCAATAAATTTGACATGTACATGAAAGGTATAAAGACTTCGGCATTGCCGAAGACAGCCCTTCTTTCTGGTTTTTATTAGAAAGCGCCTTATTGAACAACGGTGAAGGCTTATCGAGGCTGTATGTTTAAATGCATCCCTGCATATGTTAGCAAAATATATGCTAGAAAGTGTAAATGCGTGGAAGGCAGTCAACAACATAGTAGCTGAAATAATGCTTTAGTTACTTACGATGGAGCAAGTAGCAAAGACGAAGGCGTGAAATCAAAGTACCGACGGGGACCTTCATGCTGACTAGATAACTCATGTACATGGTGCTTAGTGAAAAGAACTAAACCATGGCTGCTGAACAAAGATGACGACGAACGATGTTGACTAAATCTAATTAACTATGTATCAGCTACTTAGTGCTCTGAGTCACTGTAAGGACATATGTATGTTTCAATCAAAGCCGAGTTAATTTAGAGAATTTTCCAGATTTGGTAGGCAAAGGATGGTATTGGCTGCCATGAACCGCTTCTATAATGTGTATTCCCTGTGTACCCTGTAATAATAAACCTTTTAATACCCTTAAGAGTTTTCCACTGATTTTGTTGTAAAATAGTGCCAGTAATTATCTATAGAGATTGGGGCTACATAGTTGTATAATCTCCATGCTATCCCTTGCTATACAGCTTATTTATTCCAGATCTCCAAACTTTAAAATCTACAGTGTATCAATAAAGTAAGTATGCACTGAGTATTTAAAGTAAGTATGCACTGAGTATTTGAAACTTCAAATTGAAATATTTCGCTCAAACTGCGTCACAAATGAATTTTTTTTACTGTTTTTTTGCTTACGATGTCAACTGTCGCTTTCATGCAACATGATCTATTTTTAAAAGTACCGTTAGATTTAATAGCACGTGTTCTCTGATATGTGCAAAAATTATGTCAATAAAGGTTGTATGCAAAACGTAAAGTACATTGGATTCGTCGCGCTTGACTAGGTAAGAGAGCATAGAAGCTGGTTTTTCTTTTTGAATATAATTGAAATATTCAGTTTTTAATAAAATTTCAGCACAAGCATTAATAAAGAGATTTTAAAATCGTGATGGCACCGTGGGGAAAAGAATTGTCTCAGGACCTAAAAGATTTGATAATAAAATCGTTCAAAGAGAAAAAATCTCATAGGAAAATACCTGAAATTGTTAATAAACGGACGGAGATACCAAAACCAATCGGAGGTCTGGACGGCCTAGCATATTTACTTCACCAGAAAAGCGAATTATTGTCCGCAAGATGCGTGTAAATCCAAAAAAAACAGCTCTCAAGATTCAAAAAGAAATTGAAAATGAGGTTGGAAAACTGTGCAATCCTGAAACGATTAGTCAGGTACTGCGAAATGCTGCATACCATGGTCGCAACATGCGTAAGAAACCTTTTATTAGCGAAGTAAACCGGAAGAAAAGATTTGCCTTCGCCAAAGAATACGAAAAAGCTGACAAAACGTTCTGGAACAGTTATTTTTTTCGATGTTTTCAATATTCATGGATCCGATGGACGAGCCAAGGTATGGCGAAAAGTGAATTATGAGCTTCAACGGCAAAATCTGATGGGAACAGTCAAACACGGTGGTGGCTACGTTTGTGTTTGGGGTTGTATGGCAGCATCTGGGGTCGGTAAGCTGGTGTTTATTGACGGCATTATAGATCGCTTTCAATATTTAGATATTTTGAAGAAAAAAAATTTACACGAAAGTGCCGCCAAGCTTGGTCTTCAGGAGTCGTTTGTCCTTCACCAAGACAACGACACAAAGCACACTGCTTCCATCGCTAAAGAGTGGCTCCTATATAAGGTCAAGAAACAACTTCGTACACCACCTCAGTCCCCCGATGTCAACCCTATAGAGCATTTATGGGAACATCTTGAACGGCAGATTCGTAAACGCAGCATTTCAAGCAAGGATGACTTGAAAAAGATCCTCGCGGAAGAATGGGAGAACATACCGCCTAGCGTGACAGGGAACCTGGTGAATTCAATGAATTCGAGACTAAAAGAGGTCCTTAAACAAAAAGGCAACTCCACAAAATATTGAAAACCAATTTTATTTTTATTTTTTTTGTTAAATATGAATTTAGAAATACTAATTTGATTTTGCAGACATACTTTTTTATGTTATTTTGAAGATATTTTTATTTAAGTTTAAATTATTTAAAGAAATATAATTTTTAGGTTAACTTTTTGTACCTGAATTGAAGTTCCTAATATATTGTTTAGAAATAAATCTGTTTTCCGTTTGTTACAAAAAGAGTTGTATATTTTTTTATTGTTTATTTCCTTATGGTGCAACTGCATACTTACTTTATTGATTGACTGTATGTACCTGAAGACGTTAATGAAATACTTTTTTTGCATTTTGTTTACTTTTTTGACATTATTCTTCTTGTCGTGTAGGCTAGCTATTCATCATGCTTAATCAAATGTCGATATTACTAGTTTACTACTGAAGGGATGCCGCAATAGCCGGGTGGTTAGAATTGCGTATTACAATTCGGAACGCCTGGGCTCGAGTCCAGGTTCGAGCAACTTTCAAAATTATAGAAAATTAATTTTTCTAATTGCCGTCGTCTCTAGGCAGGGAAAGTCAAGCCCTCCGAGTTTATTTATGGCATGAAATAAAAAGCTCCTCATAAAAATCCATCGGCAGTTCGGAGGCGGCTTAGAATAAACTGTAAGACCCTCCATTTCTTGGTAAAAACATCGAGATGTAAATCAAATTTGGAGGAGGAGCTCGGCCGAACATTGAAAACACTACAAATGATTGAAAAAAGTACTCTACTGAAAATTTGTTACTTTCCTCGTATATATTTTTTGTTCTTTTTTAAATTTTTTAAATAACATAAAGAAAACAAAAAGATCTGAAGGATCGCACACAGTAAGCGAGTTCATTAAAAGGTAGTTAAACAATTAGAGAAGTGGAGGAAGCGTTCTCCACTTCCATCTACAAGAAAATCAAACAAGGCGAAAAATCGATAAAGCAGAGGTACTTCCCGAAGGGGACGCCACGCACCAACCGAGCTTCGTCATTACTTGGATATAACATCGTGGAGATCGGTTAACGAGTTACCATGAGTCCAACAGTCTTTAATATCGATATTAAAGAATGGCAATAAGAGGAAGTGGGCCAAGGAACTAATTCACTTCCACTTAGGCCTTAAAACAAGCACAAGCTCGGTCTACAGCTAGACAAAATTTCACAAAGAGGCTTAAACAAACTGATACTAGGAATTTCATACTTAGGGCAGTCTTCGCATAGGAAGAATGTACTAAAAGTTCTCGAGCTGTTGAATTATATAAAAAAAAGTTAACTAATCTTTAATGGAAAACATTTTTTGTCGATAGCCTGAGCAATTAGAAAAACGGGACCTAAATTAGAGGAATACAATTTCATAGTTAGTAGGCGTTACAATTACTGAATTCAATCAAGTATCCATCAGGTGGGATGGCAAACTAGGCTATAAAGCTTCAGCAATACTGATTCGACGTGCACTACATGAAGGGGACAGCCACATAGTAAAGATGAAGAGAATAAAAGAGTGCAAGAGAGCTCTTCGGACTACTTGGTGGAGAAAGGCGCGCTATAAATATTATATATGCGGAAAACAACGCTAGTAGAAGTGGTAGAAGACACTCCGTGATAGCTGATATATATCGAATCGAAATATATAACACTCTGGGCGCAGGTCATGGTACACTACTTAGAACGAGGAGTCAGAAGAAGATTTGCATTGTAGTATCAGCAACAAATTGACCAAGAAGCAAGGCCAACAATGTGAGGAGACAGACTTCTAAACAGTGCTTAGACCGGCTTCAAAGGCTAAGCCACGGAACGAAATGGAAGAGTTCTCGTCTACCTGCACCGTTCGCAGTCCTCACAGTGATGAACTCCGCGTATCTGTTTCCAAATGCGCTTAGAAGTTTGAATACGAAGAATGGTGAGTACGTCAAAGTAGTTAAAGCCATAGAACGTTCAGGATCCACCAACGCACCAGTAAAATAAATAATTGTATGTAAATTTAATAAATATTTCAGAGAACGTACAAGCGAATATTTGTATTAGAATATTTGTATTGACAAACTCTTTTTCTACTTTGAAATATGTGATTCTGAAAATAAATTATCTATACCGATATATTCGAATGCATGACAATATGCGCATACAAATGTATTTTCTTCTATCATATTTACATTTATAAATTGACATTGCCAGCAGTACGAATTGTGCGGGTATGCTGGCTATTAAAATTGCTGTCATAACATTTCCTTCTGCAAATAAATGTTCAGTTAAAAATTTCTACACGTTGGTTATTGTAGCTGCAGCGTGAATAAATATTGCATAGAAAGCAATTGTCACCTTGTAGTGAAGACATAGAATAGTATGCGAAAATTCTAGTTAAATACTAGTATGAAGTAAGTTGAAATCATACCAGTGTCACTTCACCATTAACGAGAATAATAATACTTTTCTCCACCACGCCATTCGAATGTTGTTGCTATTTCTAGAATACGACTGAGTGTTACATCCAAATAAATTCTTTAGTTTGTCGTTGATCGTTAATCGGTTAAGACTGTGGCACGTGAAGTTCGATTTTCACCGGAACTCAATTCAGTTTTATTTATATTTTCAATTTTGGTGAACTAGAAATTCAACACATCACAGATCGTAGGACATCGCCATGTTAAAAATACCAGTTGGTTACATGGGAAATAAAGAGTGATCTAAGTAGATGTACATTCTTCAATAGCCTTTTTTTGACAGACCACGCGTGAGCAGTGTCAAGCCGTCATGTTATTTATGTTCAGTATTGTTTGGCATTTTGACACGGAAAGACTTACGTCTGAACAGCGTTTACAAATCATTCAGCTTTTTTACGAAAATTCACGTTCTGTAAAGTATGTGTTTCGTGCGCTTTGCTAAACTTATGGTCAAAATAATCGACCTACTGAGCATAATATTCGCAACACCATCAACCATCTCGAGACCAAGCATTACTTATTAGATAATACTCGACCGAATAGACCACGTCCAGCACGCAGTAAAGAAAATATAGCGGCCGAAGCTGAGAGTGTACACGAAGACCGTAGAGAGTCGTTTCGATGCCGTTCGCAGCAACTCGGACTGACGTATAGAACGACTTGGCGCATTTTACGTCGAGATCTTACATTGAAAGCGTACAAAATATAGCTTGTGTGAGAACTGAAGCTGCTCAACCTTCACAAGCGACATCGCTTCGCTCTATGTTTCAAGTTCTAAAGTTCCAAGGAGGACCGACGTTTTCGAGCCAAATTTTGCTCAGCGATGAGACTCATTTTTGGCTCAATGGGTATGTAAATAAGCAAAATTACCGCATTTGGGACAAAGAGCAACCTGAAGAGATTAAAGAGCTACCATTTTATCTGAAAAAAAAAGATTTTTAGTGTGGGGTTTGGGCGGTGGAATCATCGGTCCATATTTCTTCAAAAATAATGCCGTTGAGAACATAACCGTCACTGGCGACCGTTGTCGTGCCATGATATCCGACTGTTGGATACCTGAAATGAAAGCTTGTTATCTTCGCGACATTTGGTTTCAACAAGATGGCGTCATTTCCCACACATCTCATCAATCAATGGATTTATTGAGAGAACACTTCGGTGAGCAGATAATTTCACGTTTTGGGCCGGTCGATTGGCCACCAAGATCGTGTGATATCATACCGTTAGACTTTTTCCTGTGGGGATATGTAAAGTCTAAAGTATATGCGGACAATCGCGCTTCGATTCAGGTCTTAGAACAAAGCATCACACGTGTCATTCGCCAGTTACCAGTCGAATTGCTCGAACGAGTCATCGAAAATTGGACTCAATGGAGCACTTCGAAATGGATCTCCCGTTATATGGAAGATGAACTAGTTGGTGCAAAAATGTAAACTAGTTGGATTCTAGCTAACAACTGGTATTTTTCCCTGCAGTGGTACCACAGCATCCATCTGGCATTCATGCTTCTACACACATTCGTATGGAGGTATGGAGAAACGATTTGTCATACACAATCATAATATTGGAAAATTGGAAGTTGTGTGATTGAAAGTAGAAAAAAAGATTAAAATAAAAAAACTGTATTTAATTTATAATATGTCGGAAACACAATATTCCACTTAGATATGTAAAACAACCAATTTTTCTTCAATTTTCGTTATTGATTAGCGACTATATTTAGAATATTTTATATCAAAAGCTGAGTCAAGCCAGAGATTATTAAAAAATTGTATAAATGCATAGTATATTGAAATTATATTTACAACGTATATATACTATAAATACTCAAATCTCATCCCTTGCCTCGCTCACGACATGAAAAGAAAAAAATGAACGCAGACCATTCATCGGTTAACCTGTCAGCAGATCATAACAATCGGGAGTTGAGTTCCGCTCAAATGCAAACATAAACTTATGTATGTACATACATATATCTCAAATCATTTGCAATCACGTAAACTCTTCAGTCAACGCTATAAACTCCTCTACTAGAAAAGTACCACTGCGGATGTACGCCCGTGCGCGGTTGCAATTGCAAATCACATGCATACACGAGTATGTACATACAAGTCAACAAATCCGCTGGGTACAGCATGTAGCCATTATTGTTGCCCCCAGCAGTGGTTGTTGTTATGATTGTCACTGCATTTTTTGTTGTTGCATATTCATGTTTTACTGTTGCCGATAGCAAAAGAGAGTAGTACATGTGTACGTATGTACTGTATACAAGCATTCAAATGTGTAATATACATTTGTACATTCAGATATGTCAGAGATCGCTCTAGTTTTTTATGGTTGTTGTTATTGTTGTATTATTGCAACAGCTGTATTGAAGCAGGAGTGGCAGTGCGTTTATAACTCCAAATGTTGTCGCATATATCAACAGCGGTAGTCAGGGTGCGGCAAACAGTTTTCAATTCAATCTTATTGTTGTTGGATTTCATTTAATTTTTTTATGTTATTTTATTTTATTTAATTTTTTTTCATATTTTTATTTAGTTTTATTTTATTTCTTTTGATTTTATTTTTTTATTTTAATTAAATTTATAACATTTTTATTTTATTTTATTTTATTTTACATTTTTTTATTTTTATTTTATTTTTTTTATTTATATTTCATTTTACTATATTTTTATTTATTTTATTTTATTTTCCATTTTTTATTTTTTTAATATTTTTTTTATATTTCATTTTACTATATTTTAATTTATTTTATTTCATTTTATTTTATTTATATTACATTATTTTATTTTATTTCATCGTTTTTTTTTTAATTTAATTTTTTATTTCAATTTTTTTATTTTTTATTTTAAATTTCTATATTTTTAATTTTTTATTTTCATATATTGTATTTTGTTTTTATATTTATTTATTTTTTATTTTTTTTATTTTATTTTTTATTTTATTTTTTAATATAATTTTATTTTATTTAACTATATTATTTTATTTTGTGTCATATCATTTTTTTTAATTAATTTAATTTTTTATTTTATTTTATTTTTTATTTATTTATATTTTATTTTACTATGTTTTTATTTATTTTATTTTCATTTATTTTATTTTGTTTTTATATGTATTTATTTTTTATTTTTATTTAATTTTATTTTTTAGTTTGTTTAATTTTTTATTTTATTTATTTTTAATATAAGTTTATCTTATTTTATTTTATTTTAGTTCATATTCTTTAATTTAATTTATTTTATTTTATTTTATTTTTTTATATATTATTTATTTTATATTATTTTAATTATTCCAATTTTATTTTTTTTTTTACTTTTTATTTTAATTTTTATCTTTTTATTTTTTTCCTTATATCTAATTTAATTCAATTTTATTTTACTTATTTAAATTAAATTAAATTTAAGTTAGTTTATTTTGTTATTTATTTTATTTTATTTTTTTTTTTACTTTTTTATATATATTTAATTTTTTATTTTTTTCATTTTTTTCATTTTATTTTATTTTTTTTAAATTTAATTTAATTTTTTTATTATTTTTTTCATTTTATTTTATTTTTTAATTTCAACTTTATTTTTATTAATTTTTTTAAATTGAATTTAATTTAATTTAACTTAATTTGACTTTGTTTTACTTTATCTTATTTTATTTTATTTTTAATATTTTTTATTTGTTTTTTTTTAATTTTTTTTTAATTTTTTTTTAAGTTAATTCTATTTTAATTTTTTTTTTTTTTTAATTTTTAATATTATGCTATTTTACTTTATTTTGCTTTTTTCTATTTTATTTTATTTCATTTCATTTTATATTATTTTATTTTATTTTTATTTTATTTTATTAATTTTTTTTCAAATATTTTTATTTATTTTAATTTTATTTTATTATATTTTGTTTTATTTGTATTTCCTTTATGTTATATTTTAATTTAATTTATTTTTTATTACTTCATATTATATTAGTTTATTTTATTTTATATTATTTTGTATTATTTTATTTTATTTTATTTCATTTTGTTATTTTTTTTAAATTTATTTAATTTTTTTTTCTAATTAATTTATTTTATATAACTCTTTTAATTTTTTTATTTTTATTTTATATTTAATTTATTTTACTTAGTTTATTTAAATTAATTTTTTTTTAATATTATTTTACTTCATTTAATTTTATTTTTTATTTGTATTTAATTTAATGTTATTTAATTTCTTTTATTTTTATATTTTGTATTTTTTTTATTTATTTATAAAAATCTCTGTGTGAACCACTGACTTCAATCCACATCGTGCTTATGGCGTTATTCGGCGAATATCTGTAAGAATACTCGTATACAAGGCCAAAATACGTGTACTATCTAAGGGACAGATAGTTACAAACGCAGGACATATGGTCGCTGGGATTTCGTGTATGTTGCGGTGAAGGATTGAAATGTTTTTGAATGTTGCTTACAGTAAACAAATTGGTTATACCCTGTTGCTGTTGCAGTTGTTGTTGTTGCTGTTGCTGATGCCACAGGAAATCGATGCAACTAACAATTGTACAATACAATACATTCGATACAGTGATGCTGCACATACTAGTACACACATCATCAATTTGTATCCACAGAGACTTGCATCTATAAATACATAATACGCAAGTAACATATAGGCAATGCATATACATATAATCATATATAGATGTATGTATGTATGTATATGACATGTGTGCTTGTTGAAATTTTGTGGACTTTTGAATTTGTTTACTGGTGCGCATATTCCCCCATTTAAAGCTGTTTTATTCGTTGATTTGTTGGCATCCTCCATCATAAATTATAATACGGAAACATATGGACGTGTATGTAAGTGTTTGAGCTGTTTAATAAATTCAAATATTAGTAAATTGAATTTTTTCCAGTTGAATCGAATTTTGATAAATATTAGCATACATATATACATATAAATATATACATATGTTTCCAAATTTTATGGGTAAAAATAAAAATGTTGTGCGATAATATATACGAAAAATTCACTTCTAATTGGTATATAAATTGAGTCAAAAAGTTGTTAAATCTGGAATTAGATACTCATTAGTGAAGTGTTTGCAATAAAAATATAAAGTTTATCTTTTTTACTACAAATTTCCAGTGAGTATAAAAAGATCTTCTGAAATCGAGTCACCGGTCTACCGTAGTAAATTACATTTTTTTCCGCAAAATTCCGTTTTTTTATTCAACATTTTTAAGGGTGATAGACTGATTACAGCGACCATACAACTTTTGAAAATAATTTTTGTAGTACGATTTGCCCTTGCTTCAAAATAATCCTCAGTTTTGGCGATCACCTCTTCATTGGACGAAAATTAGTTTCTAGCGAGCAATCATTTGAGATCTGAAAACAGGAAAAAGTCGCTGGGAGCCAGATCTGGAGAATACGGTGGATGTGGAAGCAATAAAGAAGCCTAATTCATGGACTTTTGCAATCGATTTCACTGATTTGTGACACGGTAACACATTGTCTTGCTGAAACAGCGCATCCCAAAATACTGGCGATATATCCTTGCTAGCCGACTGTTGGGTTTTTCCACGCTTTGGAGCGGGTTCATCGTGTGCAGTCGACTCGGATGACTGTCGATTGTACTTCGGAGTGAAATGATGGAGCCACCTTTCATTCAGTGTCAAATATCGATGCAAAAACTCGGGCTTATTGCGCTTGAACATCTCCAAACATAGCTCCGAATCATCAACTCATCGTGGTTTTTCGTCAAAAATCAGCTCGCGCGACACTCACTTTGCATAGAGCTTTCTCATACTTAAATATTCGTAAATGATATGATGTACATGTTCAGAAAGATATCTTTAGATTATGTGTTACTTCATTCAACTTTAATTTACGGTCATTGAAAATCATTATTAGGATTTTTTTGATGTTTTCGTCGGTAACAACATCTTTTTGGGAATCCACTGCTTTCACTGTCTTCGGTGTCCATTTCACCGCGTCTAAACTTAGCATACCAATCCTTGATGGTTGATTTTCCTGGGACAGTGTCCAGAATCTAGTGATCAAGCCAAGTTTTTACTTCAAATGTATTTTTTCCCTTCAAAAATCAATATTTTATCAACAAGCGAAATTCCTTTTTATTTACTTTTTTTTTAACATTAACAAAAGTTGCTTCACTCAAAATGCTATAATTCACAAACTAATCGGGCTACTGCCAAATTTATACATGCGTCTTTTGACGGTTAGGACTAACTAAAAGTGTATATGAATTTAATTCTAGTACAGCCATTTGTCGGGCCGGAGGCTTTCCACTTGACCTGTTAGTATTAACAACATTCCATATTTCCGATGTTAGTTGCCAAATGGAAATACCAAATGTAGACCTTTCTCGGAGTGGTGGTGTTCCTCTTCCTCTGCTTCCACCAGAAGCGCTTTCATGCATTCGAACGACATGACCTAGCCAGCGCAGCCTTGTCTCTTGATTCGCTGAACTGTGTCAATACCGGCGTATAGCTCGTACAACTCATCGTTCCATCGTCTGCAATATGGTTCAACTGGTTTGGACTTTACTCTTCAATTGCCTACTCAGTCCAAATTAGCACCCGTTAGCAAGAGTAATTCTGCGTTGGATTTCAAGACTGACATTGTTGCTGTTGTTAATGCTGATTCCTAGATAGGCGAAACCATCTACGACTTCAAAGCTATGACTGTCCACAGGGTGTGGAAGCCGAGAAGAAGAAGTGTGATGACTGTTTATTTGATGACAGCAGATATTTCGCCTTGCTAGACCCATTCGCTTCGCTTCTTTGTATAACCTGGATTAAGCAGAATTTACAGTGCGGTTGTTATGACCAATTATATCAATATTATCGTCATACGCTAACAATTGTACGCTTTTATAAAAGATTGTACCAGGTTTATTTAGCTCTGCAGCTGGTATTATTTTCTCCAGCATCAAATTGAAGAAATCACATGATAAATAGGCACCCTGCCTGAACTCTCGTTTGGTATCGAACTCCTCTGACTGCGCTTCTGGTATTATCCACAATCGGTTTACACAGCCATATGAGTTTTGTGGGGATATCAAATTCAGATATAGTGGCGTGGCGGCAGTTCCTCATCGTGCTGTCGAAGACAGCTTTAAAATCGATGAAAAGGTCAATTCTTTGCATTCGGCTCTTTTTCAAAACTCGACGTATGGTGAATATCTGGTCAATGGTAGATATTTTTGGTTGCTGTTGTTGTTATAACCGCAGAAAATTCTCCAAATGGGGCTTAGGGGAACATTTCTGGAGTGACAGTCCTTGGCCGGACAAAAATCCGGGTCGTTCCGGTATAAAGACCGGACTGTCGCGGGAACTATGGATTTTAGTCGGCTCTTACGACAGGCATACCTTACCGCGGGTAAATTCTTGAATCCCTAACCCGCAGGGGGAGAGGTCTGAGGCTACACTGATAAAAACCGAACAGTTTATACACAAGACGTTAAATAAGACCTTATATGCGATACTGAGGAGGCTTATCCCACGGTATTTGGCGCAGACTGTAGGTCTCCTTTTATATGGAAAAAATTTAAAAAAAAATTTGAAACTAAAATTAGCGAAGAGTCAGCGTGCGCTAAAATATGGCGTTGCTTATGAGGGAAATTTCGTAGAGTTGCATGTATTCATTTTATGCTAGACGTCAATCTGTCACGCAACGCTGGTTAAAAGTCTTATCAACTATCGACTTCATATATTTTTGTCATCAGATAACTAAAAATTTTACTTATTTTATTTTTTAATGTAATAAAATAATAATATTTTTGATTCAAAAATAACAAGTTGTTTTCATTTCAATTCAGTGTTTTAAAAACAAAAGGGAAAGTGGGTAAAATTGTTGTACATAGATGTATGTATGTACAGTATGTACAGTATTTATGTTTATAGTTTGTTTAAATTTTAATATTTCGAAATAAACGTAGTATATGAAATCAGTCAAAATATGCTCTAACCCGGGTGAATATCCTGAAATCCTTATCCTTAAATTAATTGAGAATAACTAAGTTGCAGTTCGAACACTTTTTGAGTTAAGCTTTCATATTCACATATATAGTACTTACATATAACCATGTTATATACCTTATATGTATGAAAACTTGTGTTTCCTACAAGCATACTTACATACATATATATATAAATCATCTTTGTGTAACACGCGATGAGTAATATTAACAATGAATACGAAATTGTCTTTAATATACCGACAAGCTCATTTACCATCACCACACAGAGTTAATCAAAAATATACATGCCACAAAAATTCATACATAGTTATGAGTACACGCACACATGCGACGAATAAACGTGATATGACCATATCTTCACTGGGAATGTGTGCGAAAAATGAAAAATATTTGTAAGCGCGCAAAATGTGGTCTTAAATAATTTTCAGCTTATTTATTAAAAAAAATTCATATATAGTTACTACTAAATATGAGTGCGTGCGTGTGTTTGTGTGTAGACGTGTGTGCACTTGCGGCACTAAAAAAGAATGATCAACCACAGGGCAGATAAAACAAATGAAAATGTATGCTTAGAGTGTTGAGCAATGCAATATAGGGGGGGAGATGCGCAAAAATTAGAAATGTTAAGATTAGGTTTATGCAAAAATATTTGTTAAAATTTTTTTGGTTCTTTTTTTTTCGAAACTGGTTGAGTTTTTTGGCAAATGGTGTTGGTGGTTATTGTCACAGCTTTTAAAGTAAACACATTGTTGCTGTTGTTTTTTAATGTTTGTTGTTTATTTTTTTATATTTTTTTTATATGATGTTGTTGCCATTTTCATTTGCTTGTTACTGCTGTGACATTGGAATTATGTCGCTCCCACACTCAAGTGCCCTGACTCCATTCCACTCATATATGAAATTCATATATTTTAGGGTTTTGTTATGCATGTGTGTGTGTGTGTGTGTGTGTGGGTGTACGTATAGATTAACATATACAACTGACTAACCATATCACATTCCAGACACGTAGCACAACCATAAAACATTTCACATATCTCAAGTGCACAACGACAAACAGCTCGCTCGCGCGTTTGCTGCGCTTACACACACACACACACACCAACTAAAGGACAATCAAGTCGAGAGACAAGTAGACAACATGAGACAAAGATACATGGCATCCGGTATGGTTTCCTCGCCCAACACAAGGCCACAAGTGCTGGTTACTTGCTTGGCTGATTTGGCTTTGCTCAGCTCGGCTTGGCTTGGCTTGGCTTGGTTACTTGCTCTCTTGCCTTGACTGCATTGGGCGCTGCTTGCTCGTTTTCATTTCCACTTCCTGTCTGCCGTACTATGTGGCGGGCGGCTGGCTGTATGGCTGGCTGGCTGACTGACGCGTCGGCCTGACACTGTCACCAGCGAACAATAGGATGCAGTCATAAACTGTTATTCAGGAACGTAAATGAGAATATCTCGCATTTATATTGTCGCATAATTTGCAGCTATGAATGAAATTACCTTAAAGCACACATACATGTTGTTTCATATATATATATATATATGGGTGTGTGTGTGTGAGTGTACCGCAATCATGATGTTTTATGTAAGTGTGTGATTTTGAATTTCTAGGACACATTACACAGACAATATATGTGTGTAATATACAAGCGCACCATAAACACACAAATACATTGACATACACAAGTGCATACACACATACATATATCTGTCACGCTCAATTGCTATTTGGTTGTGCCATACAAAATCATAGTCAACAATATTACCTTTGTATGCTTGTATGTATGTTTGTATGTGCTCGTTTGGTCTCAGTCATCCTGCTGCTCTCTGACCGACAAATTTATGCATATGACTTAACTCATATCTGTTCAGATATTATAATATTCTATATTTATGTAAAATACTTTGTCTTAAAGTGTAGATGTATGTATGTGCATGTCTTCATCTTGATACTGTGACAAAGCCTTAATAAACGCCACCGTTGGGTATGATGAATTTATTTTCATTATCGAATAAAAAATTTGCTGAAATAATTCTTCACTTCGATGCGTAGGTTGAAATATAGACCGAATATTGGAACGTTTTTATGTAGCAGTTAAGGAGTCACGTTTTCTAAAACTTCTTTTGATACTGTACGGCTCGGAAATGTTCGTCCTGATCCTGGTGGAGCTATTGGTGCTGCTCAGCGTCTGTTACCAAACCAAATGCAGACATAGTGGCATATAAGCAGTTGCTTTAGTGCTGTATTAGGCTGCTTTATAATCGATGAAGAGGTGTTCGTCGAGCCTCCTCTTTCGGGACCTTAACAAGAGTTGGTGCTTGGTAAATATCTGGTCAATGGTAGATTTATCAGTTCTAACGCCGTCGCCGAATTCACACCGGCGGATGAACGTCTAGCCACAATTCGCATCAAAACGAAGTTCCTCGACATATTGTTAATTTGCGCCCACGCCCCGACAGAAGAGAAGGATGATGTGACCAAAGATGCTTTCTATGAGAGCCTAGAACTTACATATGAGCACCGCCCCCGCCACGATGTCAAAATTGTGCTAGGAAATTTCAACGGAACAACAATACCAAACGAGGTTTCAGACAAGGATACTCTTTATCGTGTGATTTCTTCAATTTGATGCTGGAGAAAATAATATGACCTTCTACAAGAGTGTAGAATTGTTGGCGTATGCCGATGATATTGATATAATTGGGCATAACAACCGCACCGTAAATTCTGCTTTATCCAGATTAGACAAAGAAGCGAAGCGAATGGGTCTGGTAGAGAACGAGGGCAAGACGAAATATCTTCTATCATCAAATAAACAGTCATCACAATCGCGACTTGGCTCCCACGTTACTGTTGACATTTACAACTTCGAAGTCGTAGATAATTTCGTCTATCAGGGAACCAGCAGTAACAACACCAACAATGTCAGCCTTGAAATCCAACGCAGAATCACTCTTGCCAACAGCTGCTACTTTGAACTGAGTAGGCAGTTGAAAAGTAAAATCCTCTCTCGACGAACCAAAAGCAAACTCTATAAGTCGCTCATCATTCCCGTCCTGACATATGGTGCAGAAGCCTGGACGATGTCTACATCCGATGAGTCGGCTTTAGGAGTTTTCGAAAGAAATGTTTTGCGGAAGATTTATGGTTGGCAACAGCGAATACTCTAGACGATGGAACGATAAGCTGTACGAGCTATACGACGACATTGATATAGTTCAGCGAATCAAAAGACAGCAGTTACGCTGGCTACGTCATGTCGTCTGAATGGATGAAAGCGCTCCAGCTTTGAAAGTATTCGATGGAGTATCCGCTGGCGAAATCAGAGGAAAAGGAAGACCTCCACTCCGTTGGAAGCATCAGGTGGAGAGCAACCTGGTATCACTTTGTATTTCTCACTGGCGCCAAACAGCAAAGAGAGGAAACGAATGGCGCACTATTGTTGACGAGGCTATAATCTCGTAATCGGTGCCTACGCCAAAGAAGCAGAAGAAAAAATCCACACTGAAAAGATCCAATCAGTTTGTTGACGGTGGGCGCTGTAATCTTTCACACAATGCACCCGATATTAAGGTTGCATATCGCTTGATAATTGGCGCAGGCTGTGGAGTCTCCTATTTTTGGATTAGGAACGCTTAGGTTACAATCATCAGACATGGACTCATTCAAGCAAATATTGCGTGCACTTCCCTGTTCGAACTTCAGCATATTCGTAAACGTAATCGATTGGTAGTTCGAGATCACTACCTTCCGTTGTTTCACTTTCACTGCCATTCATCAGGCAAGCGAAGTGTTCTATTCACAAACTCAGTATAGTCTAGACATATTGGTTCTTACATGAGTATACTCCGGTCTTCCAATCTTATATAAGTCGCTGTATTTTGGGTGTTGAATACAACGTTGGAAAGCAGGCAGTTTTCTATCTATGAAAATTTTCTTTGTATCAGCTTTTCTTTCCACTTCTTTTCCAAAAACTTATAGATTCGGTGACAACTGTAGATATGAACTTGAATTTCTCTCACTTCTAACAAGTTGTTGGTAATTTCTTTCCGGAGCACAAATCGAGCAGTCTTGTTATATAATCTATCGTATGTTTATTGGCTGTCAGCCCCAACACTGCGACAAGAGTGGATTGAATCGATATTTAGGCCTCAAAGAATACGCACATTCAGAGCACTGGAGACATGTCGTCCGCCTATTTTAACATGGCCAATTAGGCTACAAGTTCTTCAACCTGGATACAGGCATTAGCTAGATAAATTATCTCACATCAACATCTGGAAGTACATACGACCCTATTTCGAGTCACCGCGTAGTCGAAGAGCCTCAACGCATTTGGTGAAGTTTCGTCAAGAAGACTGAATTTTCCGACTGTTTTACCAAAGATGTTTAGTAGGTGGTTCAACGCGCTCATAGAAAATATTTTGGACTTATCGTCCTTCTCTTCATGGGCATGGGCGCAGATCAGTGATAGGAAAAAAAAATCTATTTTTAATATGGATTGTGAAAAGAAGTTCGTCCACAGGGGTGAAAAATACAGCTTTATGGTGGAAGCTCTCTCTATCTCTCTCTCTCTCTCTCTCTCTCTCTCTCTCTCTCTCTCTCCCTTTCTCTTACCACAAATTCAACAACACATTGCTTAACTGGCCGCTGTACTATATGTCACAAGAACATAAAATTGTTTCTTGCTTTTTATTTGTCTCCAAACGATCGCAAGTTAGCAGTTAATGAAATTTTGTGCATATAGCTAGCTTAGAGGTTAAGTCTGGCAAATTACCCACTTAAACAGATCAGGAGTGTGCTGTTAGTATAAGTAAAAGGAGTCGGCAAGAAAAATTTTAATTGAATAAAGATTTAGAACTGCTTTTGTTTTTATTTTATCGGGGGTCATCGTCTACAGCCACCGATTCTTATTCCGTTATACATAGGTCTCATCTCCAAAATGACTTATTAGGCATTCCTCATTTCATATATAAAAATAAGTGCAAGTTTCTGGTGTTACCTCTTGAACTTGAGAGCGGCTTCAATCAACCAAAATTAAGCAAGGTTATCACTAAAATGGTGTATAAGAAGTTTGCACGAATTCTGAAAAGGGGTTATATATGACACCTCCCATAGCAATCTATATATGTATATATAAATCAATGCAAATTTTGATGAACGTCTATAACTTGAGAACGACCAGATTAAATTGCATCAAATTTTTAGGAGTTATAAAGGGATATTAGGAGAAGTTTAATGTAAAGTTTTCATTCAGACGGCGCAGCCGTTCCAGAGATTTTACCATTTTAGTGAACATTGGTCGATACCCATACAAAATATATGCAACAACAACAAATACATGTATATTTCCAAAATACGCACACACTACATTGTATGTGGCGTTGAAAGAGAAAGAGGAGTAATGCAAATGGCTTTTGTAAAGTTTTTCCAAATTCAGAAAAGCAGGTGTGACATCTCTTACCTTATACATAAAATAAAGCTTATACGAAGTACTTCACTGAATTGAACAAAAAAATTTCTACCATCTATTAGACAGATAGTTTATATTTTCACAAATTGGGAAAAGGGTATGTGGTACTTATAATTTTCATATAAAGGGTGATCCAAGCAGGGGTACTTTTTTCAATAGCCTCTTTTTGACTGATCACGCGATCTTCATCATAGAAAGACTTACGCCTGAACAACGTTTACAAATCATTCAACTTTATTACGAAAATTCACGTTCTGTAAGGAGTGTCTTTCGGGAGCTTCGCTCAACTTATGGTCAAGGTAATCGACCTACTGAGTATACTATTCGCAACACCATCACCCATCTTGAGACCGGCTTTCTTTATTTCATAATATTCGACCGAATAGACCACGTCCAGCATGCAGCGAAGAAAATATAGCGGCCGAAGCTACGAGTGTACACGAAGACCGTGGAGAGTCGATTCGACGCCGTTCGCAGAAACTCGGACTGACGTATGAAACGACTTGCTGCATTTTATGTTGAGATCTTAAATTAAAGGCATACAAAATACAGCTTGTGCAAGAACTGAAGCCGCTGGACCTTCCCAAGCGACATCGCTTCGCTTTATGGGCTCTTGAAAAGTTCCAAGAAGATTCGACGAAACCGCCGCATTTGGAACGAAGAGTGACCTGAAGTGATTCAAGAGCTGCCATTTCATCCAGAAAAAACAACGGTTTGGTGTGGTTTGTGGGCCGGTGGAATCATCGGTCCATATTTCTTCAAAAATAATGCTGGTGACAACGTTACCGTCACTGGCGAAAGGTTTCCCGCCATGGTAACCGACTATTTGGTGCCTGAAATTGAAGCTCGTTATCTTCGCGACACTTCGGTGAGCAGATAATTTTACGTTTTGGGCTGGTCGATTGGCCACCAAGATCGTGTAATATCACACCGTTAGACTTTTTCCTGTGGGTATATGTAAAGTCTAAAGTGTATGCGGACAATTCTGCTGCGAGGAGCAAAACATCACCCATGTCATTCGCCAGTTACCAGTCGAAATGCTCGAACTAGTCATCGAAAATTGGACTCAACGGACCATCTGGGAGGGATCCGCGGCCAACATTTGAAAAATATAATCTTCAAAGAAATAAATGGAAAAGAATGTTCTTTCGAATGATAATAAACATTCCCCACTAAATTTGATTATTCTGTGTTTTTTTTTCAAGTAGGTAACCTCGAAATGGATCACACTATAGATATAAATATATTTGTAGGTACGCTTCTGACAAAATGCTCCTAAACGGCTAAGCTGATTTAGATGAAATTTTAGATGGGTATTCAAGGGAACTCAAAAATAGTTTTTTTTTATAATTCATTAGAGTTGCCAACTGCTTTGAAAGTTTTTATTTACAAAAAAAAAATTTCTTTAAGTGTGTCTATGGAATCAAGCTAAACATCTGAACCGAAATGGATGAAAGGGGTTTTGTATTCAAATCTACTCGGCAATTATTTAGATTTACATTTCGCAAAGCTACCACCTATTCTATAATTTATATACAAAAAAGTAATAAATTAAATGGAATATTATATAAGGGCATCAAATTGAAGAAATTTAAGAAAAATTTAAAGAAAAATTAATTTTTGCCGCTTTGCCAATTGTTTAAAAAATTAATATAATAGAAAGAGATTTAATTTATATGCTGCATGCTGAAGAATTTGTGAAGATAGTTGCCACCTGTTTTAACATTTTAATACATTTAAATTGGCAAGTTAAATGAAATCTCTTGTCCAGTGTATTAAACTAAAGAAAAATTTGAAGGCTTATAGTCCAAAAACTTTTTGAGGGATGCCGTTTTTTTTGAGATTTAATCAAAACATATTAATACAATGATGATATAATATGGGTGTCAAATTGAAGATATTTAAGAAGGGCTTAATTCCTGAAGAGTTTCCCACCTCCCTACAGGTTTTAATTTTAAAATATTAATTTCACTGCAAGCTTATCACTATATTGAAATTTCAAAAAAAAAATTTTGATGAGAGTTGTTTAAAAACTTTAACGCAGATGGCTCATGAAGGTAATCAACGAAATATATTTGTGATTATTCATGTGGCAATGGTAGCCAAAGAAGACTAGATACGAAACCCCCTACAAATGTAGGTAAATGCGCTCCTCGATTATTTCCTTTGGGCTGGTAACAAAGCCAAATGAAGGAAATTTGAACAGCTGATGGTAAACAAGCCTTACTACCACTTATCCAATAATAAAACGCACTATTTTTCACCAGAAAAGCATTTTAGGTTATCCATAAATTTTCATTAAGCACGGTAAATTTTTAAATTCTTCAGAAATCCCAAGGCGAAACTTTTTCATCGAAGTGGCAAGGTTGGAAAATATTATAAAAAATATGGATCTTTGAAACTCCTATCTGCTCTAACGAGATAAAGAGAAGCAGACAAAATGCAGATGACAAAAATGAAAAAAAACGACACTGATTTAATGGTGGTTTCCAGTGATGTGATAGTCAACAAAGTCAAAGGCATATTGGCTTTTGTAAAACGTTGGTCAAAGGAGTTTAATGATCTTTATGTTACTAAAGCTTTGTATATAACATTAGTAAGACCTATTCTTGAATACGGCTCGGTTATTTGGAACCCGAGGTATCAAATCTACTCTGACAGGACAGAGTCTATTCAAAAAACAACTTCTCCTAATTACCTTAAGAAATTTGCATTGAGACTCCCAGTACAATCTTCCTTCTTATACTAGTCGTCTGAAACTTATCAATCTCCCTACTCTCGCTAGTCGTCGGGAAACGCTTGGTGTAATTTTCATTGTTAAAATAATAACAGGCTCAATTTTCAGCCCTCTTATTCTCTCTGAAATTAAATTTAATGTTCCGTTCAGAATGTCCAGACATTTTTGCCCGTTGTTTCTGAAAACTTGTAAAACGAATTTTGAATTTCACGAGCCTTTGCATTGTTTCTGTCTTTATGTGAATCTTATTCAAGCACATTTGATATATCTGACCCGCTTTTTCATATTGAGAAAACTATTTTTTCGACTCTCAACTAATCGTTACATTACATTTTATATTTGAAATAATTCTTAAAACTCAGTTGATGAATTTTGTTCGGTTGCTGAACTATTTTTTAGTTCTCGACACTAAACAAACCTCGCCTCATCGTAACTCGGCATTGATGAAAAAAAAAAACAAGTTCCGTACGACATGCGAACAGCGCCCATCGTGCGTATGTACGAGAGGTGGGTACATCGTTGGTATTAATAATGATAAATACACCAAGGATGCCGTTAGTTCTTTACGCAAAAAACCAATGCAGCCATTGAAATGTTACATATGACGGAACACCGTTTGATGGCTTAGAATGTTATTAATATAAATTTAAAAACTTCGAAAAAGCTTTTTAAAAAAAGATATTTGTAAAAATAAGGCATTTGGTGCGTAATTGAATACCAGATTCACATTTTTTATTTTATTTTATTGGCATGCACATTTTTTAGATATTTCTTTTAAAGAATTTTTTATCTCACTTTTCAGAATTACTCTGAAGGGAAATACACATGAATGCACATAGAGTAAAAAAAAGAAAAAGTCATTATTATTATAAAATGTCTATTATTAATTTTGTAAATACATACATACATATGTATAGGCGTAAGTAGCTAATAAAATTGTTTCTATGCGGTTATTAAAGAATTTATATTGAATAAACAGAGTGTGAGCTACAGTGAAATATGTACTCTGCATTAAGAAGTACATAAATTTCAACTTTTCAATAAAATATTTTTTTAAATTATTTTTAATCTAATTAATTTTATTTTCATTTAAATAATAAATTATTTAACAAAATAATTTGAAAAAAATAAAAGTTCAAAATTAAAAAAAAATAAATCTACTAACCGTTACTGGAGGTGCCGGGGTTTGAACCCGGGACTTCTCACATGCGAAGCGAGCACTCTACCACTGAGCTACACCCCCTTGATATACTCTGGCGTCCAATATGCTACTTCAAGCAATAAGATTGTGCTCTGTTGTTGTGCGCACAAGCAAATTTGCCATGCAATTGACTGCGTTCGTGATGAGAGCAAAGCGAGATACATACACACCTGGTGCTGACAATTATGCACATACATATGTATATGTACTATAGTCACATTTGCGATAAGTATAATAAGCATGCGGACAATTGAAGGCAGCAGAGAAAATTTGTACAAATTGAGTGAGTGTGACGGCTAAATAACAGATATAATAACAGATATGAGTAGTAAGAGTGTTCGCATAATTAAATAAAAGAAATTCATTCGCGTGGTAATTTATTTGCATTTTCTGTACAGAAATTTATTTGCTTGTGCATTTATGTATGTACATATGTGGAAGATGATATACACATATATGTATGTATAAATATATATTTTACTTTTGAAATGTGCTTATTAAAACAGAACAGCATTCAGGGTTGCAAAGGTTAAAATAAATTATTACACACAAATGCAAACATTTTTCAGAACAATTTATATACATACTATGTACATACATACATACATATAAGTGACTAAAGGGATCGCAAATTCAAAGTCAAGAATTAAGTAAGACCAAAAGAAAAAGAGACGAGTTCAGTCGATCTAGCCAATTCCGCTTGTGCCCATAGCGATATTTTAACAAAATCTGATATGCGATAGTATTTCCTAAATGTATTTATTATTTATTGGAGCCATCCGAATAGGTAGCGTACGTAAAATCAATTCATTCGCATGCGTGAGTCTAGATTGCCTTCTTTTTCCAAGTTTCTACGTGGGAGTTCACAAGCCAAGCGCAAAACGTCGCTGCGCGGATGATACAGAAGGAAAAACAAATTTTTAAAGCGAGCGACTTACTTCCAGGCCGATGTCTACTCGCGGAAGCACCAGAAGGTACACTACACCATATTACACTCGTCATCGACCTTAACAACCGCGCCGTTAGTTCCGTTTTCTCCGTACTGAATGAGAAAGGGAGGCGAGAACAAGACGAAATATCTCCTGTCATCAACTTAAGACTCGATGCGACCACGCCTTGTATCCCACGACACTGTTTCGTTCATTTAGGAACCAGATTCAACACCAACAAGTCAGCCAGCCTTGAAAACAGTCGCATATTCACTCTTGGAGGCAGGTGCTTTGTTGGACGGTGTAGTCAATTAAATATTAAAGTAAAATAGATCAAACTCTACTAAAAGGCACGTCATGCCGGTGTTCTACATTGTGCAGATGGGTTGATGATATTAATATCTATTGAGATGATATTAGGAGTTTTCAAGAGAAAGGTTTAGCAAAAGATTTGACGGCCTTTGGCGTACTAGCGTTGAAAAATTTTAGCTTCGAAGAAGTCTAAGTTTCAAGAAGAAGAACTGATCGGAAGTAAAAATTTCAGCATTCAAATTAATTTGAAAATAGTAAAATAATGTGTTAACACTAAGTCAGGGCTTCGGATAGATGTGGCATTAGTTTGAGCTCTGTTAATTTTTAACGAGTTTCTTTGTTCAATTTCGATGACTAACGAGAGAAGACATTAAAATTTATATTTTGATTTCTTAGAAGCAGCTGAAGTTCGCCATGCCATTTTGCATATCCCGTTAATAATTATAATCGATCCTTTACGATTAATCATTCTTCAACAAGTTGCATTTGCGTAACTATGCTGTCAGCAGTCATGAAAAAAATTCTGATTACAAAACGACCCTATAGAAAAAAAGTTTTAATCCGAAAAAAAAAATATTTCAAATATTTCATGAAAGACAAGCTAGATTCACTTAAACTTAGTATGTGAGCTCACAAGGCAAGATAAAGTACCTATGCTTATTCAAAATTTTGAAAAAATTTCGTCCTTTTTTATAGAAAATTTGCCAAATATGGGTGCCATATGATAATGGTTGTGATCGAATGGTCGGGTGGCTTATGTTCAGCTCTATAAGAACAAGGATTTTTTCTTCATCCAAAAATATTTCATACAACAAAAAATATTTAAAAAAGAAAGAGATGCCATTCAAGTTCAAGTGGATTCAGTCGGCGGTTCAACTTATCCTCGCAATAGCAATCAATGAATACCAATGTCAATCCGTGAAGGTCTATGAAATTGACCTTGTGTGCTCATGAATTTCGTATAGTGCAATACAAATACGAGTATGGTATGACCTGCTTGCTTATCGGAAGGCCTTTCATCTCCCCAGACAGTAAAATGAAAAGCTGATCAACATAGAATTAAGTATTGAATTGGACTGGTGTGCTTTACTAAAATATTTACATACTCGGCGGCCGCGATAGCCGAGTGGTTAGCATTGCGTACTGCCTTCTGAAATCCAGGGTTCGAGCCGAGATTCAAGCAACATCAAATATTATAGAAAAATAAATTTTTCTAATTGCGGTCGCCCTCGGCAGGGAATGTTAAGCCCTTCGAGTATATTTCTGGCATGAAATAAAAACGTCCGTTCGGAGGCGGCTTAGAATAAACTGCTGGTCCCTAAATTTGTTGTTAAAAACATCAAGACGCAAAACCACAAATTGGAGGAGTAGCTCGGCCATCAATCGCTTCAGTGATTAGAAAGCGCCAATTTGGGTGTTTTTTATAGAGGTATAGAACTTTAAGTTGCAATAAAACAACGATGGATTATTCGATTGACATGAATTTTATTTATCCGAAAGATAATCTTGTGGCATTACATTTTAAATATGATCTCTGGCATATGACCGCCACGGCTGGCGCGGATGTAGTCCAATCTGGACGTCCAATTTTCGGTGACTTTTTCCAACATTTGTGGCCGTATATCGGCAATAACACGGCGAATGTTGTCTTCAAAATGGTCAAGCGTTTGTGGCTTATCCGCATAGACCAATGTTTTTACATAGCCCCACAGAAAGTAGTGTAGCGGTGTTAAATCACAAGATCTTGGATGCCAATTCACAGGTCCAAAACGTGAAATTAGGCGGTCACCAAACGTGTCTTTCATTAAATCTATTGTGGCACGAGCTGTGTGACATGTTGCGCCGTCTTGTTGAAACCACATCTCCTGGACATCATGGTTATTCAATTCAGGAATGAAAAAGTTAGTAATCATGGCTCCATACCGATCACCATTGACTGTAACGTTCTGGCCACCATCGTTTTTGAAAAAGTACGGACCAATGATTCCACCAGCCCATAAAGCGCACCAAACAGTCAGTTTTTCTGGATGTAATGGTGTTTCAACATATACTTGAGGATTACCTTCACTCCAAATGCGGCAGTTTTGTTTGTTGACTTAGCCATTCAACCAGAAGTGCGCTTCATCGCTAAACAAAATTCGCTTATGGAAATCGGGAACAACGGTAATCTCGCATTTGCACTATTTGCAAGCGTTGTTCAGGCGTGAGTCTATTCATGATGAATTGCCAAACCAAACTGAGAATAAATCACTTGACAGCTGTTAAATCGGTCGCCATCTTAAAAAGTAATGCCAACTTAAAGTTCTATACCTCTATAAAAAAAACACCATTTATATTACTTAGCTATAATGTGAATGAGTGAAATTATTTTTATATCAATTGATTCGAAATTTTCTTGATATTTTGAAAATATAAAATAAGAAAATTTTTGAAACCACTATAATCTGAATTTTAAGGCGTGTTTAATACAATCATAATACAAATTTGGGTGTTTTACTTGGAAGTTGAGACCATGTGCAAGTGAATGAAATAATTAATAGGAATTCTCTAATGAAAGACTCCACTTTTGAACCAAAGCAAGCGTTTTAAGTATCACAATTTTATGGCATGCACCTGGAATATCCGGTCTCTTAATTAAGAAAGTAACGCTGTCGAACTTACGTCACTTCAAAGTTAAGGTTAACACCGCTACCCTCCGAAAATCGCGATAGACAAGACCAGGACGTATGACTGTAGGTTATTCCTCCGCGACAGTGGTCGTATAAAGCAGCAAAAATGTATTGTAAGAGAGAGACACCATCCTTGAGTACTATCAATTACTGTAGGGGGCACAAATATTGCAACAAGTCCAAATAAAGCAAAAAATTTGAACATATCACTGCGCCCACGCCTATACGAAAGTGAATGGCGACGCGACCAAAGATATCTTTGTGCAACAGAAAAGAAACAAGGTACATAATATTAGGGAAAAATTTAGAAAATTCTGATAAAACTTCCTAACATGTGTTGAGGCTGATCGATTTCACATGAGCCCGGTTTATAATTGTCTGTAGTACCGAAATTTCGAGATAAGAAAAATCATCAAGGTACATGGCTGTTTTCGATAAGTGCGTAAGCTATTGGGGCCCAGCATCGGCTATAGCAAATACCGTCCGTCAGCAAATGCAAAGAATGTTTGATGTCAGCAGGCAATCGAACGGTTTACCATTCGACTTGCACTAATCACCAACTCTATAAATGGAAACCATGGAACGGCATTTCAATCACCCTATGTTCAGCCGCTACAGAAACGATTGGGAAGCAAGCCTGGTGTGATTTAGAATGAAGAACAGCAGTGGAAAGAAATAGTACCGCTTACCTAGCAATGCTGCGCGCTTTGTGCGAGAGCTACTGAGAGTTAAAAAAAGGAGCGAAAAGCTGTTAAAGACAAAAAAAGATAGAAGCTGATATTCGTGGATATAAAGAGCTTGAGTAGCTTGCCAGCAGGGATGTTATTCGGAAAATTAATGAAAAGATGCGGCCACTTGCTGAAGGTTTCAAGAGCGGAGCATGCTCATTTAGAAACTAAGAAGGTAATCTAGTCACCCATGTCTAAAACATACTAAGTTTATGGATGCAGCATTTCTCCAATCTACTGAATGACAGTTAAAGTGCGACACCTGGATATAGTGATTTAAAAACCATTTCATTACCCGACCAAAGCAAAGTTCGAACAACGGTTGCCCGCGTAAATAATAACAAAGCGGCCGCAACCGATGGCTTACCGGTTGAAGTATTCAAAAATTTCGATGAGGAACTGTTATGTTCTTTACAGAAAAATATCCCGATACATAAGAAGGGCAGCCCAATATATGCGCCGCCTCAATATAGAAAAAAGATCTCATCTACCGCATTGTGTGAAAACCTAAAGCTCACCGTCGAATAACTGATCGGACCTTATCTGCATACCTTCCTAGTATATCCAGTGGTAGTAGATCCACCATTTCACCCTGAAGGAAATCGCGGAAAACACCCTGTTTTCATATAATAATACAATTATATAATACACTGCATACTAATACATAATACCAGAAACTTAGTCAGTCGCGTCTTGGTTCCCTCGATACCGCTGACAAACGTGACTGTGAAGTTATAAACAACTTTATTTAGCTGGGATCATGAACTCCTACAACGTTATGAATTGTGCGGACTTAGTATACAATTGAAAACTAAAGATCTCTAATTTTTATTATTATTCCCAACAGTTTTCCCACTTCACGCCCATTCGCACGAGGGACGTAGTCTGACGTACGGAACTGGTCTCGTTTTTTATTAATGCCGAACTACGATGAGCGTCTATTTAATGGTGTCGATAGGCTCGTGATGTTCAAAATTCGTTCTACATTCTAAACGGAACGTGAAATTTAATTTCAGAGAGAATAAAGGGTTAGAAATTGAGCCAGGTATTATTTTGACTAGGAAAAACCGAGCGCTATGAGTTTCATCTCAAGTTCAAGAATTTATTAAAAATTATTTTACTCATACTAATTCCATTGGTCTGACAATTTGAAGATTTTTATATGAATGCGAAAGTCGAAGACTTCCAAAAAAAGTTCTCCTTGTCAGCGTCATATAGCTGCATATAATTATACAAATATATTAATATGATACCAATATAGTTATGTAGGAACTTCCATACTCGGTGGTTCCATGCTTGTCCATAAAGCAAAAAGCGAAGCACATACCCACTTGGAAAGAGAGTATATCGATATCATCTCGCTAGGTATGTTATCGTAATTTTTCTAGAGCTTTGCTGGGTGCTGTATATTCTACATTAAAGCTTATCACACAAAGAACGGTAAAATCTCCTTAATCATCATCAATCATACAGTCAAATATGTCCAGCTGGGTAACCAGTGAGTTGTTCAAATCAGTTGACATTGGTTGTATAGACGGAAAGTCGATCGTAATGAAATTGAAAGCAAGAGTGGGGAAAGAGAGAAAAAGAGCAAAAGAGAGCAGTTATTTTCTCAAGCAGTGATGCTTGATGATATTGACGTTGCAACTGAAACGTTGGCCAAAAAGTTTAGCTAAACTGCAATACTTTGCAGTTTCTTACTACGGCTCTCATGCTATTGCTTTAGTCATTGCTACTGATTCTATATTTTTTTCTTTAATTTATTTTTATTTTTACTTTTACTATTATTTGTATTTTTTCTTTCATTGGAGTTTGTGCAGGCAGCATTTGCTGCAAAGAACATTTGACCAACTTTCTTAATAAGTTTTTGAACTAAATCGGAAATTGCAATTAAAAATTGACGGTGACCAAGCATTCGCTGCTGCTTCTGCTTCAATGGTTCGTTTCATTTGAAAAGCAAGCGATACCATGCTTTTCGATTCTCCTTCAAATTTGTTTTATTTGCTTTGGCTTGCCTTTCGAAGAATGCTAGTTTCACTTTGATTCTCTTGAGAGTTTAAATACTATTAATTTATATGGATTTGATAGAGTGAGAGCGAGAGAAAATGAATGTCTCGCGTCAATTATTTTAAGGTTATAGTTGATATGTATGTATGTATGTTTTAAAGAATTTGGCTTTCAGATTGTGTTTAATTTCGATTTTTCATTGTTGATTTGGGCAATTTAAAAGTTACTAAAATAGAAAATACTATAGAATTGATTTAAACTATTAAAAGAAATAAAATTTGAGTTTTCGTATCTTATAAACGCATATTAATGGCGTTTTTGGAATTTTTCTAGGTCGCGTTGTTTTCATATTGTGTATGAATCGGAAAATCGGAGTTTGGGATTTTATTACCATTTATTTCAATTCCTCATTAGACATAATTTAAAAAAATCCAATTATTTGCTTTGGAATTCTATGCATTTTTTGTTGCCTATGAATATGCAGCTATTGCTTTTTGAAAAATTCTATAGAACAGCTGGTACGATGAAGCTTGCCGCGTTGCACTGAAGAGAAAGAAGACTACTTACCTCGCAACATTACAAGTTGAAGCGTTATGCATGTGTATCCAAAAAAAAAAAAAAAAAAAATATAAAGAGGTCGAAGCACGTGAGTATCAAGAGATTGAAAAAATTCTCGAAAATTCTATGAAAAAATACGGCGACCTACAGAAGGTTTCCTGTTTACAGAAGGTGATCTAGGGACCGATGTCCAGACTATACTGAATTTTTGCAGGAAACTGAATGGCAGTGAGAGTGAAACACCCAATCGATGAGCATGGAACCTGAAGATAACTATGCAGAAGCGATTGTCTGCTTAGAGAAAACAAAGCGGGAATTGATGGCTTACCGGCCGAGCACTTTGAGAATGACGGTGAGGTACTGGCAAGGAGCATGCATAAGTTTTTTTGCAGAATATGGTCGGACAAAAGAATGTTTTACAATTGGAGCCTAAGCGTGGTCTGCCTAACCCACAAAATTAGATTTTAGGCAATAAAGAGTTTTCCAATAAGAGTGATATGTTTAAAAACTAAAAAAAAAAAAGCTAATACACTAATTATTAAGGAAATTCAAATGTTTTTATTTAATGTGAAGTACAATCGATACAGTGAAGTTCTGAATATAACATCATTCAAATGGCCTCCACGACTTCTTTTGCGAGAAAGAATTCGATGAACCCAATTTTTGCCCACTTTTTCCACTAAATCAATTCGCGTGTCATGAATAGCATCTTCAATATTGACTCCTAAAGTTTGAAGGGTCTGGTTTATTGCTAAAGACCAATGACTTCAAACAACCACACAAGAAATAGTGTAATGATGTTAAACCACAACTTCTTGGAGGCCGTTTAATGTCAAAATTTCTTGAAATATTCGAATCCCAAACCTTTCTCGCAATAATTCGGTTGTTGCACGTGCTGTGTGACACGTAGCACCGTCTTGTTCGCACCAGATGTTGCTAAGATCAACTTCTTACAATTTTGGTCATAAAAAGTTGGTTATCATCGATCTATGCCATCCGTAACGGTGTTACCAGCTTCATTTCGAGAGAAGTACGGACCGATGATGATTCCACCAGACCAAATACCACACCAAACTGTCAATTTAGGTGAATGTAATGGTTATTCATGAATAATTTGTAGATATTCTTCCCACCAGAATCAACAAACAGCTTTATTTATTTCAAATGAAAGTGAGCCTCATCGGAGAGGATTTTCTTTAATTTTTTTTTTCAAGTGTGTTTAATTAGTGTTTTTTTTATTTTTTTGAAAGAAATCATATTGCTCTTTTTGGAAAACCCTATATATTAATAAGATTTTAAAATAGTTATCGATTACACTGTTTCCTGTTGGTAAATACTGAAATTAAGTTCGTAATAGTTCGAAACAGCTGTTTCTCTCAAGAGACTGAATCTACTGAGTGAATTTGACTACTTTCACGTGTGCTAGGCTGACAATAATGGCGTTTAGATCTAACTTGATTCTGACAACTTTGAGAGAATTATGTAAGAATATACATGCAGCGATTTAGAGCAGAATCGAATTTACGTCATCTTGGAGCAACACTCTACGCTAATTTGAACATTGAAAATGCCAATCCAAACTTTACCATCACTTTAACTCCAAAAAAAAAAAAAAATATTATTTAAATTTTATTCTATTCTCATGGAAATAAAGCAGTGTGCAATTTTTCGACTCCCTTCTCACTCGACTTTCTGTTTCTTCATGACCTTATGTAACCTTTTTATTAAAAATATTTATTAAATTAAATTTATTTTATTTTATTTCTTCGTATTTTATTTATTTTAATTTTTTATTTTATTTTTATTTTATTTTTATTTTTAGCTTCAAAAATAAAGCTTATATTCAAAGAAACGAAATTTGCCAATGGAGTTATACAAGTACATACATTTTAATATTTTAATGTAAGAGTATGTATATATAATTCAACCTACTTCAAAAAAAAAAAGGCTTGTATAGCCACTAAGAGGACACAAATAAATTATGAAATCCTTTAGACACCCCATGAGCCAGTTTAATGTTATCAACAGAGTGGAATAGTTCAAATTGCCTAATATTTTATAACCTAAATGCCATCAAACAATCTAATCATATCCCGCATGTTGCTATGAACGCCGCTATGTACATATGTACATATGTATGTTAGTAGCTAAATAGCTAAGGTCACATCACTAGGGGAATGCATAACTATGGAGATAAACATATTTATACAATAGTCATACCTAAAAATATGTACATATGCAGGAGAAATATTTGTACATAAATATACAGCTGCGTTCATAGAAATAGTAGCAAATGTGCATTAATATTGTTTGTAATTTAATGTACATTTTATAGGAAATTTAATTTTTTACATTTTTAATACATATTGCAATCGTATATTAAACAAAATTATATATTTAAATAGATTTAAAATTGATTTATTTCAAATAAGTTGAATATAATATCACATAAAGTTATGCACTTTTATTTTGACCGCTACTGTACTACTACAAAAGCTCGCTGTTTGCACTGTATTTGTTTGTGTTCATTTAATTTATTGTTCCCTTTGGAATTTCAACTTTTTTTCTGTGATTTTTTTTTTATGTAGTATAATCGCACAAACAAATCTTTGCTCTTAGCTTCTTTCTCACTGTTTTCGACGGTTATTAGGCATAACAGCCGATGCCTTTTAGTGTGAAATAAATCATTTTACAGCTCAATTTCTCCAAGTCACATCTAGACGCACAAATGCGTGGTTTATGGCGCTTGTAAGCATCAATTGTCGGCTCACTTGATTTACTCTATTCTCCATTATTTTTTCACCCTTAAATGAATTTATTCCTCAATTCGCTATTAGATTGTGAAATTATTACTTGAGGAGTCTGGTTGGCTGATACCTACACACAAGGCGAGTACTCCATGCACGCGTGTAATATATACTCCACGCAACAGTAGAGTAATCCAAAACCTGCCACAATCCATACAAAAAATATGGTCCAATAAACATTGTGATGTCCTAAGGCTGGACCATATTATCCATCTCCATGAGGTACCTAAAGGGGATTATATTTTGGAGTATATGCGAAAAATTTCATTCGAACATACTCTTTAGTTTCGAGTACCATCTGTTTTGGTGAAAAGTTATTAAAAGATTATACTTATTCATATATAGTGGCGAACAAAAATCTACAAACATCCCCTATTTTCGTTGAACTGAAAGTCTAAAAAGTTTGTTGGAAAATTTAAGGATACAGTTCAATTCAACTATTTTCTCTTATCATAATAAAAATAATTTTTGTAAATACATAACTTAGCGCAAAAACTTTGGTTAATATCAAGTAACATAATATTTTTAGTATTTAGTTAGTCCACCGTTCGCATCAATAACATCTTCGCGCCATCTTAGCATCGGAACTACTAAATTTGTCAATTATGAGGGAGTAATACTATCCCAAGCTTCAAAGAGACGTTCTTTGAGTAATGCTGAGCTGGAAATATGATTTTTCTTAATTTTTCGCTCAAAAATCTCACAGACATGTTCAATAACATTCAAATCTGGGCTTTGAGGTGGTGTGTGTAGTTTCTTGGAGTATGATAGAGCAACCAATCTTTAACAATACGGACCGTATGCTTTGCATCGTTATCCAAGCTCCAAACTGTTCACCCAAGGCTTCACATTAGCTTCCAACAATGACCTATATTTGAACTGAACCATATTACCCTCAATAAAAGCCCACTTTCCAGCTCCAGATGCCGCAATCGCTTCCCAAACAATTACGTTGCTCCCACCATTATTCACTGTTGGTACTATAATTTTGGAGTTAAGTGCAGTGTTTTCTTTTCTCCAAACTTTTGCTTTTCCATCGCTGCCGAATATATTGAACTTCGATTCGTCTGTAAAAAAGACGTTTGCATTCCCTTTTCTAAATGTGCTTTAGCGAACACCAAGCGAAGTTTTCATTTTTTTTATAGAAAAATGAGGCTTTTTACGTGGCGTTCTACTATGGAAGCCGTTAGAAGAACTCTTCGAATTGTTCTTGGATGGACACACTTTCTTGGCTAATTTTGGAGCAGTAATTTTAGGATCATCATTCACTTCCTTCAGAATAAAGCTGATGTCTCTTCGAATTAGTTTCTTCGGGCGGCCAACACGCGACTTTTTTTGTTGTGGTGGGTCCATTTTTTTTCAAAGTTTTTTACGATGGTTTGTACTGTGGTGGATTTAAGGTCAAAATTTTGGAAATTTCACCTCACGATTTCTTCTCTTTTCTGTGCTGAGTAACCATAGCCACAGTTGATGCTAACTTGTTTAAACCACAACTAAATTCACACAACCACAAGCAAATTAGAAAATATAATTTAAAAAAATAAAAAATTAAAGAGGGTACCTAACCGCCATAACAACACAACATAGTAAACCGTGGTGAATGTAGACTTTTGCCAAGGATATTTTTGCGTTTTTTCACCATAAATTTTTTATTTTATGTTAGAGAATGGATTTGTTTTAATACATGTGATTGTAAAAGGATTCAAAATAAAACTGTATACCTAAATTTTTCAGCAAGGTGTTAGTACTTTCTACAGAACGAATATAGGCGGTGTTTGCAGACTTTTGTCCGCCACTGTATATAAATTTATATTAATAAGTTTAAGTTGTTAAAAAATATAATATCTATTAATTTGCGTATTTTTCTACATATTTTCATTGAAATAAAAATTAATTCTGTATGCCTTTTCCTTACCAGCAGAGCTCAACAGCGAAACGAAATTGACTCAGTTTCATTTCCACACATTTTCTGTATACAATTATAGAACTTATTGCGCAATTGTAACTTCGTGTAGTGATTGCGTACAGGGTTCGTGTAAAATCATGAGTTGGTCCGATAGTTTCCACAGTGGAGTATATTTGTAGGTACTCCAATGGACCAGATGGTCCACAAATATTTGCAGAGATATGACTCACAAATACATTCGTAAACATGTCTGTACTCAGTACATCATCAGTATTTTTAAACAAATTTCTTTAAAAAATATGTATGTTATGATTCTTTCAGTTTAATGAGTCAACTTAAATAACAAAATTAATATAAATACCACAAATTTGGAATATAAACGCATTAATATCTTCTTCCTGATTGGAGTAGGTACTTCTTACCCGATTACAGTCGAGTGGGCATTAGCGCGTCATTCGTTTATTTTTTGACTGTTTTAAATAGTGTCCAGTGTCGGACACTGCATCCGATATGTTCAAAGCTGGAATCGTCGTCTCTTCGCTGATGATGAGGAACTCTGTGATTCTGTGTCGGATTTTGAGGCTAACATTATTAGTCGTGTTGTTGCGGGTTTCACGATGGAAAAAATTGGAATCCAAAATGGAAGAAGGCATTGACTTTTTGAATTTGATATTGAACGATCGGAGAATAAACAAGATTTAGGTGGCTGGGGCCAAAGGCATTTAAACCAAGCGAGTACATCTCATTCTACATGAATATTTGGACATAAAAATGCTATTCGCGCGATGGGTGCTGCTGATACACGACCATAAGCACAACCGTGTAACCACTTCAAAGGAGTGCTTGGCGATGTCCAACCACAAGTGAAACCATGCGTCGTTTTGTTACCGTAGATAAACACAGATCCAACACACCACACCAGAGATCAAATAACAATCAAACCAGTGTTCTCTGGATGAATATGCACCAAAGAAGACCAACAATATCATGGGCACATTTTTCGAAAAAGTACTGTTTCATCGGGACACTGCACTCGTGTGTATTCCCTATGTTAAAAATGCATTAACTGGGCTACGAACTCCTACCCTGTCCAGCGTATTCTCCAGATTTAGACACCCTGCGATTATTTCTTGTTCCCAAACCTGAAGAAATGGCTAGGTGGTAAAAGATGAAGGTCGAATAATAAGGTCATAAATAATAGAAGCAAACGCATTTTTTGAGTGCCTTGATGAAATCTATTATTTGGAAGGAATACAAGCTTGACTAAATGTACAGTGCTGAAAGATGAGAGGCGAAAGAAATATACTTTATTCAAAAAATCAGTAACATGGTTTAATAACCCTGAGGGGTTCCAATTATGGTTGATAAGGCACTATAATTAAGCCAGCTGGAGAAGTCCTTGTCCAGTCAGGACGCTCTGAACATCGATGAGTATGGAAGCTTCTACAAAACGCCATATTTTCTAATTGAATTTTCGAGCACTTCTTCTGTATTTCAGCATCCCTAGATCCTTGTAATCAACCATTTAAGGTTTTTACTTTTTTCACTCCACTACAATACAACAATCGTCATCGTGTCAGGTACGACCGTATCACAAACCAATTGCTTTTGTAGCGGCTGCACCTAGGGAGTACTTCAGTGCTCTTAGAGAGCAAGGGCAAGAAGCTTTTCGACTTTGACCTTTCTTTGTAGTCCGAGGCGATCTTTACTTATCATAAACACGTCTAAAATCCTAGAGAAATGTCTTCCGTCTAACACAGCTTGATCAATTGGGTTGCGGTATGTAACTTGATTGGGTTTCTTGCACCGGATGATGATTCTACAGACTACCGTATTTTGAGCCCCGGCCAAGTCGATCAGCCTCACACCGTTTATGGATGCTTCGTCCGATGATACCATATTTTCAGTGCCCACTCTCTGGCGCCTAAATCGCCAAGCACGATTTGACATCGCGACGCACCAGTGTTCATAGGGGACTACCGCTTATACTGCCACTATAGTTATTTTAGAAAAACACAATCTCGTTCTCTTCGGTAGAGGTGTGGAAGTGAAATGTGTAAGAATCTCGTTTTGTAGCTAGACGTTCATCTACCGAAGTGATTCCAAATAATCCGTGCCAAGTTCTCTTTCGGAACACAGATCCAACTCGAAATCTGGGCTCCTTTATTTGGACGCTGTGGCATGTGTCTCACAAACCCAACCCTTAATATTAACGAGGACAGCAAACAGCTGGACAACGGAACCTTCCCATTATTAAAAGTGGAACTTTTCTTTCAAGGCTTGTTGCCGATATTCTTCGATGTAATTTACTTATCTAAGGGGCAGTAAGACCAAAGAATATATTCGAAATTCGCTTGCAGCCCCACCTCTGGTGAACATACCATTAATAATACTGTAGTGAACTCTTAAACCGAATATATTGTAATGTCTCCACTACAGTTTCCTCCTCTTTTAGTTGCTGCCCCCAAGGCACCACACATGTCGTTTGATCAACACTTTCGACCGTGATCGCAGATGGAATGCAGCTCATGGGGTCATTCCTACTTAAAATTCGATCGCATTATTCTACAAAATTAACTGGGTTTCATATTCCCACATCTCAGACCGCTTTCTAATGAATAAAGAAATAACAAACTCAAAGCTGGTAAAATGATTTTAGCTATTCAGACCTTGCGACATTCAGTACTCCTATGTTTACTCCAATTGCACTACTATTTTTACACAGATATATGCGAATAATTGTATAGATATATTTATATGTACATATGAACATATATAAAGGGTGTTTTTTATAGAGGTATAGAACTTAAAATTGGCATTACTTTTCAAGATGGCGACTGATTTAACAGCTGTCAAGTGATTTATTCTCAGTTTGGTTTGGCAATTCATCGTGAATAGACTCACGCCTGAACAACGCTTGCAAGAAGTGCAATTTTATTTCGAAAATAATGGTTCTGTTTTTTTTTTTTTGTTTAGCGATGAAGCGCACTTCTGGTTGAATGGCTACGTCAACAAACAAAACTGCCGCATTTGGAGTGAAGGTAATCCTGAAGTGTATGTTGAAACACCGTTACATCCAGAAAAACTGACTGTTTGGTGCGCTTTATGGGCTGGTAGAATCATTGGTCCGTATTTTTTCAAAAACGATGGTGTCCACAACGTTGCCGTCAATGGTGATCGGTATAGAGCCATGATTACTAAGTTTTTCATTCCTGAATTGAATAACCACGATGTCCAGGAGATGTGGTTTCAACAAGACGGCGCAACATGTCACACAGCTCGTGCCACAATAGATTTATTGAAAGACACGTTTGGTGACCGCCTAATTTTACGTTTTGGACCTGTGAATTGAATTGGCCTCCAAGATCTTGTGATTTAACACCGCTAGACTACTTTCTGTGGGGCTATGTTAAGTCATTGGTCTATGCGGATAAGCCACAAACGCTTGACCATTTTGAAGACAACATTCGCCGTGTTATTGCCGATATACGGCCACAAATGTTGGAAAAAGTCATCGAAAATTGGACGTCCAGATTGGACTACATCCGCGCCAGCCGTAGCGGTCATATGCCTGAAATCAAATTGAAAATGTAATGCCACAAGATTATCTTTCGGATAAATAAAATTCATGTCAATCGAATAATCCAGCGTTGTTTAATTGCAACTTAAAGTTCTATACCTCTTTAAAAAACACCCTTTAGTTCACATTCGCAGTAAGTAACTGCCGGTAAACATACTCGTATACTCATAGTGTTTGCTATACTCATATAATTGCGAAAGCGGGATTATGTCAACAGAATGTCAAAGTATGCGACTAACGGCACACGGCCAGTCAGCCAAGCAGCCACCCAGCCATCCACTGTGAATCGAGTCAAGGACGAATTGTAGTGAATGAGATAGGCTTTTTGTTTGTTTGTTTGTTCGTAAACCATCTTGAACAATGGACAAACTAATGAAACTTTAGAAAATACTTACTCAATTTCAGCTAAGAGTGTAGTATAAAGAGAATATTAAGTACAATGGCATAATTGTGAAGAGCACATACTTTATGCCAGTTATAAGAGAAACGGAGAGAAGCGTTCGTTTGCACTAGAAAAGCCTTTTTTTGTAAATTAATTAGTGTTTGCTGACGGAGAGTTGGGCCTTGGAGTATAAAATAATTTTCACTTTAATTTAATTTCATTAAAACATATATCCGTACATATATATAAGCTCCAAAAAATTTTTGGATTGAATATAAGTGAGAGAAATACCTTTGCAGCAAAAGTCGAAGTCGAGTTTTCGAAGAGAACCGTGATAAGGCGACAAAAGATTTGTTCAACTACACGCCACAATAGCGAAGGGTGTAAAATAGCTCATCTCTTGAGAAAGAGAGAGAGAGAGAGTGAGAGAGAGAGAGAACCCGCACATTTTGTAAGCGCAGAGCACAACGTAGTGAATATGTTTTGCTGACATTCTAAGCGAACCGATGAGTCTCATAATTTTGCTAATTTAAATACAAACAGCTCTCCTGAGATTCGTCTTTTCACATGCTTTCAGCGAAAACACTGTGACAACAAACAAGAATACAATAACAACATAAGAAGACGCAAATAATTGCAACAACGGGTTTGCGCACACCATAGCTGGGACAGCTCAACACCGACTGTATGGACCGACAGACAAACAAACTCCTCAAATTAAACTCAAATTGAACATGACAAGTCGGTCAAAGCCGAACATGACAAAGCAGAAAGTATAAGCAAAAGCAGATATTGTGTGGACATGAAATGTGGGCAAATGAACAAAAAAAAAAGTGTTTTTGAGGCAAGAAGGGTTTGAGTTAGCAAGTGGCTACTCGCAAATGCTAACTGATACGCTTAGTGCGGTGATAAGTTTTAATTTGACAGTTTATCAGGAAGTGGGCGTGTCTGTGGGTGCGTTTTGTTGAACATAAATTACAATGTTATTAAATGATTCGTGTATTTTGTGGTCAACTATCGTCTGAATGGAGCTTGGGTTTGGATTGATAGTTATTGCTGTTGATAGAGTTGAAAAAATTATTATCCTTTTGAATAATTTCCCTCTAATTTGATAGTTAAAAAGTTTATTGAACTATAATTTGTAGATAGACAACCAATTCTGTTGGCATAATTTTTTCAATATATAAATATTTATAAGTATATATATATATGTACATTCTTATGAATTTAACGATTTATTAGACTGTATATCAGTTTTTTATACATCATATAGGTTTGTTTATAGCGTGTCATTCGCCAGTTACCAGTCGAAATGCTCGAACGAGTCATCGAAAATTGGACTCAACGGATCGGCTATCTGAGATGTAGCCCCGGCCAACGTTTGAAGTATATAGTCTTCGAAAAAATTATCTTCTTTCGAATGATAATAAACATTCATAATTAAATTTGAATTTTCTGTGTTTTTTTTTTTTCTTTAAAAAAGTATGGAACCTCGAAATGGATCACGGTTTACATATCGAAAATTCAAAAAGATATGATATGGAAGCAAACAAAACTCTCAGGTGCGAGTAAGCTCATTGGGATAAATCCAAGAGAATACTTATGTCTTCAATTAGCTTAGAAGTTGAAGTCACACTAAGATCGTAAATTCGTAGTTTTTAGATAAGCATTTTGTACTGCTGATTAGATATATCCTGACTTTTCTGATGTACATTATGGCAGGGGATTCCTGCAACCACTCCTCTATATTCAGTAATCAGCAGTGTAGTAATTGCAACCAAGAGCAGGACCTCATTCGAGGCCTGAGAGACGACACACTTCAGCCTCACAAGGTTATACAGGAGTGTGTGATCACAGCGTGTGCGACGACTAGCAAAAAGTACGTGTTGACTATAGTCTTTTCACTGTAACTGAATAAGTACTCATAAGCAAAACTACGCCCATTTAGGTGGTAGATGTACTGAAAAATTTTCACATCAATTAAGTGTTTCTATCACTATAAGTGTTAATATTTTCTTTACTTTAGTCTCCATATTATGCTCGTAGGACGCTTTAAAAGCATAGAATTGCTATCTAAAACGATCACCATTTAACAGTAGAGAATATAGAGAGAGAAATCTCTATACCTTCTGCTGAGAGTGGTTTGTGAAGAGTATAATTTCGTTTTTACTGCGTTTGGACCAGTTCTTAACGATTAAGAGTGAACTGATTGGTGTTTTAGAAGAGGAGTTCCTGACCACGAGCGACACAATTAAGTCATTAAGTAGGCTCATTGTACTCATACGATTCAACCATACCTGAAAGTTTTGAGGCGTTGCAGCGTCGTCTACACACCTACAAAAATACTAATTTTCCTTTTGCTTAGGGCAACCAATAGTTCGGATTTTTTTTCTATCCAAAAAAGATTTCGTATTTTGCATTAGCAGCTTGTCTTGTGTACACTGCTATATCCAAAATTCGAAAACGCTGAGAGGTCTGAGTCAGTTCATGGTGATAGCCTCGCTAACCGCCAGCGTGATTCATTTTACCTATCTTTCCATTACCTTCTACATCCATGTCAACCGGTTCCCAAGTGATGTACATTGAGTTTTCCCGTGATTCTGCTAATTGTTATTTTGCAGGTTTTTAGATATTTGGCCCTTGCTGTCTACAAGAAACCGATTTTTTTTATTAAAGCGGGTTCGGAGTATATTGATTAGAGTTTAGAGGTATTTATCTGCCCCCTAGAGTTCTTCCTCAGGTGAGACTCTAGTGCAATCCTTATGTCCCGTTTCAGACCACTTTTCTGAAAATTATCTGCGACGGCTTCGGAAAAGACATTTTTAAAATTTTACTATGTACTTCATAAAATTCCCAGCTTGAATTCTTTTAACTAACTCGTTCGTGTTCAGGCCTTTGAGGTAATTTTTTTTATAGACTTGGGACAGTCATTCGAAAAGTTAAAGTTGAAGCTAACATGCTAATGTTCTTTGCATGTATGGTTGACTCTACGTTCTTGTTCCACATGACTTCGGAAAGTGTGTACTTGTTAGGATCTCTTGTTTTTCGCAGCAAAATGTTGTTCACTCACCATCGTCTTCTGTATATAATTCCATATAGCAGATAGTAGCGAACACCCCTCAGCTCTGGATTTAGTTAGGTAGGTAAGATAGATCGGTAGACATTAATATTCCACAATCACTATTTCCTCATTCCCGTCAAGCCCGCTGTTATATGGGTGACGTAATTTTTAATATGTGCTAACCAAAGTACCAATGACTCATTACTGTGGCTCTAAGTCTACATATACCTTCCCTAAAAATATCTAGTGAGTATTCCAATCTGCCCTGTCAAAATAGGACTAAGCCAAATTCGCATTGTTGCAGTTTGATGTGGATATCTAACTGACTTGGCCAACTCATCAGCTTTTTCATTATCAAGTATCTTTCTATTGCCGGGAACCTAGATCATAAAGTTCTTGAGCGAGCGTGGGGCTTATCCTCAGCAATCTTAAAGCAAGAAAAATCTCTTCTTCTTCTGTATTACCGTTGACAGCATTTACGAAATTATAAAGGGTGATCCATTTCGGGCTTCCATACTTTTTAGTGAAAAAAAAAACACAGAAAATTAAAATTTAATGGGGAATGTTTATTATCATTTGAAAAAACATTATTTGGCATTTATTTTTTGAAGATTATCTCTTTCAAATGTCGGCCGCGGCTACGTCTCACATGGTCCATCCGGTGAGTCCAATTTTCGATGACTTGTTGGAGCGTTTCGAAAGATTCTAACGGTATGATATCACACGATCTTGGTAGCCAATCGACCATCCCAAAACGTGAAATTATCTGCTCACCGAAGTGTTCTCTCAATAAATCCATTGATTGATGCGATGTGTGGGAAGTGGTGCCATCTTGTTGAAACAGAATGTCGCGGAGATCACGAGCTTCAATTTGAGGTATCAAATAGTCGGTTATCATGGCGCGATAATGGTCGCCATTGACGGTTACGTTCTTACTGGCATCATTTTTGAAGATATATGGACCGATGATTCCGCCCGCCCACAAACTACAACAAACCGTTGTATTTTCTGGATGAAATGGCAACTCTTGAATCTCTTCAGGTTGTTCTTCGTCCAAAATGCAGCAATCTTGCTTGTTTACATACACATTGAGCCAGAAAGGTGCCTCATCTCTGAACAAAATTTGGCTCGAAAACGTTGGTTCTTCTTGGAACTTTTCAAGAGCCCATAGGACGAAGCGATGTCGCATCGGAAAGTCGAGCGGCTTCAGTTCTTGCTCAAGCTGAATTTTGTACGCGCCAAGTCGTTTCATATGTCAGTCCGAGTTAATGCGAATGGCGCCGAATCGACTCTCCACTGTCTTCGTCTACACTATCAACTACGGCCGCTATATTTTCTTCACTGCGTGCTGGACGTGGTCTCTTCGGTCGAATATTATCCAATAATGAATACTGGGTCTCAAGATGAGCGATGGTGTTGCGAATAGTACGCTCAGTAGACCGATTATGTTGACCATAAGTTGAGCGAAACGTTGTTCAGGCGTAAGTCTTTCTACGATGAAATGCCAAACAATATTGCACAAAATAACATGAATATTGAAAAAGTTTCCACTACTTGGACGACCCTAAAGTTGAGTAAAAAATAGCGACCGTGTGGTGTGATCTTACATATTCGGTCTCTTGGAAAAATGGAGAAATTCTTATACGAGTTGCCCTAACCAACTCACATGTAGCTTTGGATCACGGCTAAAAGAAAGGGAGCGTTAGTGGTGCTACTGCGAGGTATTCGGCTTATGGCAGCATTGGTTGCTGCAACTCACGCAGTGAGGTTGTGTGCTGAGCTTGGGACTTGCTATGCAAGAATAAGCTCAAATGAAAAGATTACTGCGGCTGCGGAAGAGGAAAGACTCTTTGAATATGTAGTTGTTAGCTGTATTCTCTTGCCATCTTTTCTTCAATGCCCTATAGACATTTCATATTGTTGATACCTCTGCCTGGAATATATTCAATATACTTTGTGAACAAAACGATTGCGAGACATTTCGTTCTTCAAAATACACCCCGCACCTATGCTGCAGTCTATCTTGTATTAGATACTTTCATCCTTCCTTGCAAGACTTCTCTATTATACACATATAAAGTGAATCCTCACCCGAAAGCATCTATTGACCTCTAACCGCTGAACTCATTTTCAGATCATCTCCTGCTTTTATTTCATATCAGAAATACACTTGGAGATGTTGAGAATCTCTGATGAGGGCCAACCGTGATTGGTAGAACTGTTATTTTTATAATTAAGGATGTTTGTTTGGACCGGATCTTCACTCATGATCTTCCGCCTGCTCGCGCGTAGGATATTACTATTTCCAATGTCTCTGACTCCAGTAATTTGGTAATACAGGTGTATATAGGGATTTGTGAAAGGAGTTCATTATGCGCATATATCGGCTCTAATTTAGTGGCCTTTTTTAGCATCTATTGTCCATATATAGGAGTAGTAGCCCAGCTTAAAGCTGTCTGCGAGAAATACCCATTTAAAAGAGGATATACGAACATTAAATTGGTTGTACGTATGATACTGTCGTTCCAGCTTTCTTCCATTTGGAATAACCACCGTCTTTTGGATCAATTATTTTTATTCTTTTGATTCCTTTGACTCACTGATGTAGGCGTACTCGTATAAATATCTTATTATTTTTTATGAGTCTATATATTCATTGGACGGCCGCAACAGCGGAGTGGTTAGCATTGTGTACTACAATCGGAAGGCTTGGGTTCGAGTCCAGGTTCGAGTAACATCCAAAATTATAGAAAATATAATTGCGGTCGCCCCTCGGCGGGGAATGTCAAGCCCACTGAGTGTATTTCTGACATGAAATAAAAGCTCCTCATAAAAATCCAACAGCCGTTAGGAGGCGGCTTAGAATAAACTGTAGGTCCCTCCATTTGTCGGAAAAAACCATCAATATGAGAACAACAAATTGAAGGAGGAGGTCGGCCGAAAATCACTTCAGCGCTTACAAAGCGCCAAAAATACAAAATAGTTCCAGTCCCTTTTCTGATGCTTGCGGTTAAATCGTAATGTCATTTAAATCACCAACCAAACGAAAACTCATATTCAAACTCATCACTACATTATCAATCTATTGCCAACACTTCTGACTATCAAACAGATACTCATCTCTGTACACACACACATCTATTTTATTCACACTCTTTCATTACGAAATTCTTAAAGACCCCCACCATGCCACATACCGTGAATGCTATTGGAAAATTTTAAAAACTTCTAAACGAGCAATTGGACTCACCAGCGCAACCACACAAACAACACACATCAATTTAGAATCGCACAAACGAGATGTCAACCAAAGAACCACAAAATGCCACCAACTATTTTACACACACACACAAAAACAGAAACTTATGTTTGAATCATGGGTATGAGTAGGAATGTATGTATGTGTTTCTGTGCATGGAACCAACCAAAAGGCATAAATCATCGCTGGTGACATGCGTTGCTTATGTTGACGACGACGATGATACCGTGATTGTTGCTGTTACTACATATTCACACATACATACATACATACATACATACATACACATATGGATGAGACGTTAGATGCGGGAGTTCGAGACGCGAGCGCATTTAACATTCCTTTCCACTTATCCACTTTTATTTTGGTATTTTCAATTTAAATATCAAATTGTTTGTCAATGAAAAGCGCAATTTTGGCGGTTAGTGAAATAAAGGAGTAAGATAAAAGCGTACATGAGCTGCTACATATGTACATGAATGTTTTTTCATACGGACATACATATGCTTATGTGCTCGCCTGTCTGTGGTTGAGTTAAGGCATTTGGCGCGTATTTTAACCTTGTCACCTTATCACTTGACACTTTATCGATGTGTTTATTTTTGGTCGATGCAGCAGCTGTCAGCATACCCGCATAGGTGTCAATATTGCTTGCTGTTACTAGCTAGCTGCTCTGTTACTCCTACTACCTCCAGTTTTACCCGTGGTATTAGGGTGCGCCATTCATGAATGGGACGTCAAAAAGCTGCTACTGACAAACCGTTGAACCATAATGTGTTACATATTTACACTAAAGTCATCTTTAGTACGGAGTAATATGTACATACGTACATATGTACTTGAAAATGCGTCAATGCGTTGTGCATTAAAGCAAAAAATTTTAACAAAGCCATCAAGAAGCATTTAGGATTAGGCGACAACAATCAATTCAAATACTGTCACTCGAGATGCGTGTGTGAAGTTTCGACATTTTTGGTAAGTTTACTTGCCATTTAAAATCAATTACGGTAGTGCGATATGTCAGTGTAGGGGAAATATTGTGGGTTTGTAGCGTATGCATGTTTGGAGCGTTCTATTGACTTGTTTTTTTTTGTTTCAAAAGGCTGGTGTTACCTGGATTTGGGGGAAATGTCTTTCGAGATGACCCTATTTATTGAACTCTCTTTTATCTTCTAACAAATTGCTTTTGTATGAACCTTAGGAGAAACTGTATTTTTTTGTTATTTTCCATTTCCCAACATCTGAAAATGATTCAACGTCTTCCAAGCCGATATATTTATGTCGACAGAGCCATACAATCGCATCGTAAGTACTGCGTTCTCCAGATTAGACGAAGAAGCGAAACGAATAGGTCTGGTAGTGAACGAGGGCAAGACGAAGTATCTCCTGTCATGAAATAAACTGTCATCTCATTTCACTCTTGACAGTCACAACTTCGAAGTCGTAGATAATTTCGTCTATCTGGGAACCAGCATTAACAACACCAACAATGTCACCCTTGAAATCCAACGTAGAATTACTCTTGCCAACAGGTGCTACTTTGGACTGAGTAGGCTATTGAAAATTAAAGTCCTCTCTCGACGAATCAAAACTAAAATCTACAAGTCCCTCATCATTCCCGTTCTGACATATGGTGCAGAAGCCTGGACGATATCTACATTCGATGAGTCGGCTTTAGGAGTTTTCTAGAGAAAAGTTTTGCCGAAGATTTATGGTCCTTTGCGCGTTGGCAACGGCGAATACCGGATACGATGGAACGATGAGCTGTACGAGCTATACTACGCCATTGACATAGTTCAACGAATGAAGAGACAGCGGCTACGCTGGCTAGGTCCTGTCGTCCGAATGGATGAAAGCGCTCCAGCTTTGAAAGTATTCGATGGAGTACTTTTCGATGCCATTTTTGTTGTACGATTTGACTTTTGCTTCAAAATAGGCCTCAGTTTCGGCGATAACACCTTTATTCAACGAAACTTTCTTTCCAGCGAGCATTCTTTTGAGATCTGAGAACAGAAAATAGCAGCTGGGAGTCAGACCTAGATTTCAATTCAATTTATTTAAAATCATTTTGTGGATTTTCTTGATGTTTACTTCGGTAACCACCTCTTTTGGGCGTCCACTGCGCTCATCATACTCGGTGGTCACTTCATCCGCCGAAACAATCCTTGATTGTTGATTTTCCTGTCCAGAAACTCGTCACCAAGTCAAATTTTTGCTTCAACTGTTATACAGTTGAATAACTTAGCTTTACTTTCATGCAATACGTAGTCGGCAATGATTGAACTGAAACATTTTATCTGTCTTTTTATTTTTGTATTTTTCTTTCAAATTTTTATTTATTTATAGAAATAAGGAAAATAATATAGACATCTGTATACTGTAAGTGGTGATAAATGAAATAGAGAACACTTATGCAACTAGACAATTGTTTTTTACAGGAAAAAGATGCTTGATATGAGGAATATTTGAAAAGTTAGTGAATTTTTGAACTTGCAGCAAAGTCACTGTAAATGTAACACTGATTTCGTCAACTGCTATCGCTTGGTAGACTGCTAAAAAATTTTGAACCAGCTGCGCCATTTGGTTTGTTTTTGCAGCCAATGAAAGCAAACGATCTCTTGAATTTTAACGAAAATTGAAAACGAGAATTTCGTGTGCTGATTAAGCATTCTTTTTTTGCGTAAAACTTCATCATTGAAACCAAAAGAAGACTTAGACCATAGGAACTCTGCATCAACAATTTTAATTATTAAGGAGTGGTTTACTGAGTTCCGTTGTGGTCATACCAGTGCAAGTGATGCCCAAAAGAGGTCGTCACACCAGAAATCGTTGATAAAACCTATGGAGTGATATAGAACAATCGGAGAATATAAGTGAGTGACGTGGCTGAGGCTGTAGACATTTCAACTGAGTACATCACATTTTACATGAATATTTGGAATATGAAAAAGCTATTCGCGCGATGACTGCCGCTATTGTTCACACACGTGCATAAGCGTAACCACTTCAAAGGGGTGTTTGGCGATGTTCAACCGCAATTTCAACGAATTTTTGTACAGTTTCGTTACAGTAGGCGAAACATGAATCAACCACACAACACCAGAGACCAAAGAATAATAAAGACAGTGGGTTCTTCCATTTGAACGTGTATACCAAAGAAGGTCATGGTGGATCTCGCGGCCAACAATGTCTAGGCCACAGTTTTTTTGGGATGTACGAAGTTACGAAGTGTCATTCATATCGATCATGTTGGGTAAAACGATCATCGGCAAATATTATTCACAGGATTTTGACAGAATCTATATTGATTTGATCACATTTGACGAAAAGCAACAGAACTTGGCGAAAAAAAGTGCTGATCCATTAGGACAATGTACATGTGCACGCATGTGTAGTCGCCATGGCAAAAATTCTTGAATTGGGCTACGAACTGCTACCGCAACCAGCATATTCTTCAGATTTAGTCCTTTTGCATATTTCGTGTTTCCAAACCTGAAGAAATGGCCGAATGGTAAGAGAATCGAATGAAATGACGAGCTTATCACAGAAACAAACGCCTATCTCGAGGAGCTTGAAAAAAACTTATTATTTGGAAAGAATACAAACATTTTGAAAACGCTGAACTAAATGTTAAGAGCTAAAAAATTCACTGACTTATCAAACCAACCTCGTATTTCCGCTATGTGAAATCTATGCCACGTGATATCACGTCAAAAAAAAATACATTATTAAAGGAAAATAATTGAAATTGAAATTCCACTTGATTTCTTTCGTTTAAGCTGTTGATAAACGTAAAATAAAGCTATAAAACTAAATTCCGATCAAAGAATGGGGTGACTACTACTACAATGTCTTCTAAGTACAAAAATTACAGAAGTTGTCTTATGGTATCTTAGTACTACGATCTATTATGAAATATCTAGGTAGTCGAGTTGCAATGAAGTTTACAATGTACAAGTGCTTTGATGCTATCAGATAGAGTGAAACACTAAATAATATAAAAAACCCATGGCTGATTATTCAAACATTACAAATAATTATCTGATCGGCGAGTTAGCAAGAGAGCTATCCTAACCGTAGTGACATCTGCATGTAGGCAAGCCGGTTTGTTCGAACAATTAAGATCAGCTTAGATCTGGCTTTTACAATTCGAGAAAAAGACAAAACTTCTACTACTTCTAATTCGACATTATAACAATGGCAACTGGCATGATCGAAAAAAATAAATATTTTTCACGATGCAATTCTTAATGTGCTCCTTTTCGCTTTATTGGGAAATTTAGCTTTAACTGTTTAGTCAAAACAGTGTACCCAAATGAAAGTAATCTAAGCGATCTCACCAAGCACAGTAAAGGCTTCGAAAACTAAGAAAAATGAGAGAATGAGGCTATTTACATGCACAAACTTGGCCACAAATCTGAGACCTAGCATCTAGCTTCGTTGATGGATTCTCCAAGATTATTGAGTATAAATTTTTTCCGCCTCTCTGTGTGGAAATCTAAAGAAGCGAGATAATAAAGTTATTTGACGGCAAATATATTCCCATCACCCGAATGTATTGTTCAATGTCTTAATTAAAGTTCTTTATAGCGTATTGTATGAAGTATCGAAGCTCACCTTACCCGAACTGATCCTATTTTATAAGTGAAATCAGATATTAATCAAATATTATTAGATATATTTATCGTATATATATATTATTACAATCATCACAGTATGCATTTTAATAGTTATATTTAGCGTCACCAACGGCTAAAGGAGGGGGAAGTCTTCCCTTGCTAGTTGATGTTTCCTAAGACCAAGGGCTGACATCACTTACGTCCAAGAGACGATGGACGAGACATGGATGGAAAAGGAAAGGTTATTAGGACTGCTATATTTCACCATCTCAAATTTGGTGTGGCATTTTGTGGTAGGATGTCTTCACCGCAGAGTACTACTCTTCAGTACTTTGTAAAGTGCTATGCTTTCTTCGTATCAAAACCAACAATTTAGTAATAAATGAAAGACATGTCTAAAGTGTTCTAGATGTGCTTACGTTTATTCGACACAGACCCTGCAGACCTCCGACATCTGAGTAGTTAAGAACATCCGTCAACAAATGTTGAATGACGATAAACTGCAATCACAACAGACAACCAAACGTTTTTCTACTCGACTTGCACACCAGCTCTCTCGGAGCAATAATCAACAACTCGGTATAAGGAAGCTGTAGGACGACATTTTGTGCTCCCAACATACAACCGTCAACAACACTATTGGTTTTTGACAAAATTGAAAGAAGTTGCTACGATGAAGAGAAAAAAATGTGCACACCTCGCGATGCGGCGATTTACAGAAGACCGGAGCATTGTCATGTATGTTAGGAACCAAGCAGGTAATCTGATCCCAAGCATGTTAAGTTTATGGAAAGAAACATCTGGAGATGGTGAGCTCGAATCTTCAAGATGGAAGTTCGAATAACGATTGCTCTCTTAAAGAACAACACAGCTGCGAGAGCTGATAGTTTACCGGCCGAGCTATTCAATTATGCTAGCGCTCTGTCCACTGTATAAGAAAGGGGACACCAACGTAGGCACCAACGATGGCACTGGGAACTGTTCGAAATATACAATAACATTACCAAGAGAGGTGCGCCTGGGTTCATTAAATCAGCATCTGCGTTTCAGAGAAAGTAAATTTCAATTTATATTATTAAAAGAATTTTTAAATGCAAAGTGGATTTTGAAGATTTTGAAATAAATGTTTTGAACTCCAATTCAAACCTTATTAAAATCCAATGAACTCTTTATGAAATTTAATTAACAATTTGACCTAAAAACCAATTAAAAATGAAGATTATTTTCTGAAATATTGAATATATGTCATACCACTACCAAAATTTTTTGAATTTTATACTTATAACGGGTAATCCATTTCGAGGTTCCCTACTTTTTTTTAAAGAAAAAAAAATCACAGAAAATTAAAATTTAATGGGGAATGTTTATTACCATTCGAAAGAACATTATTTTGCATTTATTTTTTGAAGATTATCTGTTTCAAATGTTGGCCGCGGCTACGTCTCAGATGGTACATCCGTTTAGCCAAATTTTCGATGACTCGTTCAAGCATTTCGACTGGTAACTGGCGAACGACATGCGTGATGTTTTGCTCTACGGCCTGAATCGAAGCGGGATGCCCACATAGATTTTATACTTTATATATCCCCACAGGAAAATGTCTAATGGTGTGATATCACACGATCTTGGTGGCCAATCGATCAACCTGAAACGTGAAATTATCTGTCACCGAAGTGTCCCCTCAATAAATCCATTGATTGATGCGATGTGTGGAAAGTGGCGCCGTCTTGTTAAAACCAAATGTCGCGGAGATCACAAACTTCAATTTCAGGCATAAAATAGTCAGTTATTATGAATTCTCACCGGCATCATTTTTGAAGAAATATGGACCGATGATTCTACCGGCCTACAAACCATACCAAACCGTTATTTTTCTGGATGAAATGGCAGTTTTTGAATCCCTTACGGCAATTTTGCTTCTTTACATACCCATTGCACCAGAAATGGACCTCAACGCCGAACAAAATTTGGCTTGAAAACGTCGGATCTTCTTGGAACTTTTCAAGAGCTCATAGAGCGAAGCGATGTCGCTTGGAAAGGACGAGCGGCTTCAGTTCTTGCACAAGCTATATTTTATACTACTACTACTATACGCTTTCAAGTGAAGATCTCGACGTAAAATGCGCTATGTCGGTCCATGCGTCAGTGCGAGTTGATGCGAACGGCGCCGAATCGACTCTCCACGGTCTTTGTGTACATTCTGCTACGGCCGCTATATTTTCTTCCCTGCGTGCTGGACGTGGTCTATTCGGTTGAATATTATCCAATAATACTGCGTTACAGTATGGGTGATGGTGTTGCGAATAGTACGCTCAGTAGGTCGACTAGGATGACCATAAGTTGAGCGAAGCGCGTGAAACATATTCTTTACTTGAATTTTCGTAATAAAGTTTAATGATTTTTAAACGTTGTTCAGGCGTAAGTCTTTTCATGATGAAATGCCAAACAAAACTGAACAAAAATAACATGACAGCATGACACGACTCACGCGTGATCTGTCCAAAAAAGGCTTTTAGAAAAGTATCTCTACTTGGATCACCTAAATATATATTTTTTCCATCTCTACTGGTACACTGCAACAAAATTCGTGATTTTCCCTTAAGGTAGAAAGGTTTGCACAATTATAAAATCAAATTAACTTTTTTGCTCGCTACTAGCTCTGTACAAACACTTATATTATGTGCATATGTATGTACAGCTATGAATACAGCAGTATATAATTTTCTTTATAAGTACATACAAACACACATAAGCTCTCTCCAATGCAGACTCCTTACGGCAAATTATACTTATAAATGCGTATTTATACGAAATCTTACAAATAAAAATACTAGTATATTTTTGTATAAACGAAAAAGTATAAAAACATAAAAGTAAGCCACATGCAGTGTTATAAAAGTCCCTATGCACATAAATATGTACTTGTACATATGTTTATTTGTGGTATGTAGGAGAACACAAGCACATTTATATGCTTGCTTCGAGCGTAGAAAATATTCTCCTTAACACTTTTATGAAAGCACACACACATAGCTTTTAGGAAATGCTATTACAAACTAACTTGAAATGTACTAATTAACAACTAGTGCGAAAATAACTGCTTTTTAATTGTTCCAAAAAGTACTAGCTTCCAATTGGAGGCGAAAAATAACAAAATCTTTCCAATCACAAATCTATTAATAAATGACTACTTTAATTTTAATCTCAATAAAAAAATTTTAATTAATATTGTTGGAAAATTTTGCTCTAAGGGTTTATTCTAGTCTAGAATTTTGAAAAATTCGTTTTTTTCTTTTCCAATATTTTTAAAGTTTAACTATTTAAAAATATGTCTGTAAGAGGATTTTTCAAAGTGCAAATTATTTTCGGAGATAAAGGTATTTTTCTGACGCGGCATCCATTTCGGCTCGGCCTTCACGCGGCACTTTAAACGCGTTTTTCTTGAAGCTACTTTTTTCGATGCAGTAATGACAATATCTCAAGTTCTAATTAGCCGATTTACCTAAAAATTTGGCACGAATATTCTCTATCGCATGAACCAACAAAAAATTACAAAGTTAACAAATTAGTGAAAAAATCTACCTTTATTTTTAAGCAGCCGCCATTTTGTGAAAAATTTTTAACTATTAATACTTTATACGCTTTAATCGCATTTTAAACAAAAATTATTGCATCCAAATCGGCAAAGCAATTTTCGGTCCATTTTGAGCTACTATGAGACCAGAATTCCTAACCAAAATCTAACAGAACTTATCTAATAAATATTACTTACATCTAACGAAAAAATCCAATAGACTAACTAGTTATGCTCATTTGGCTTACTAGTTTCGTTGTAGTTTTTAACTACTCCATTTAACTGCTGGGTACATGCACATCTACGCAAGCTGGTACTTTTGCAAAGACACCAAATTCAGTGCAAGATTTATGTGCAATTTCCAGTTATAATCCAAGTCAATTAAATTGTTGATTATTTTCTCTGAAATTTATTGATTTTTTAACATTCGTTACGTAGAGTCATATCAAGAGCTAAGCTACCAATTGCTGTTAACTGTAGAAAAATTCAATGACTGTATAAATAGAATTGCAAAATAAACTTAAAGTAGCCACAAATATATATTTACAAACATATTTATATGCGTATATATGGGACTATATGCGTTTGTGAGCATATTTTTGGAATAGAAATATGAATTTTATTTCCATTTCCAAGAATAACTATATAAATATTTATGAATATTTATGAATTTTCTACAAAATGTTGACATAAATATTTATAGCTAAATGTACACATCTTTAACTTAAATATGAGATTTAATTTTGTACAAAATTTTAAAATGTCACAAAACATTTATGTCAAATTTAAATCCAAGCAAAGAAAGGCAACTGACTGCTTGAAAAATTTCGAGTGAGATTGTATTTCTTTGAGGCAAGAGATCATTGAGTACAATACAAATTTATTTTTCTATTTAAAAATAATTATATATTTATATTTTTATAATTTTAAAAATACAATTTTTTTATGCTGAGCTTGAATTTCGTTTTTGTTTAAGATGGTCCAGCTCGCCGTTTGAGTCAATGAAAATTTCTCTATCTTTTCTATATTTCATTCCACTGCAGTGAAAACGTAGTTAAAATCTTACAAGTTCGTTATTTAATGATAGCAGCTCAACAGTAACGGAAATAATAATACTTTTCACGCCATTCGTATGTTGTTGTTATTTCTACAACGTCGCGACTCAGAGTCACTTCCTAATAAACTCGGTTGAAGTATGCAGTTAGTCGTGATTATTTGTATCACATTGATAACCGAGTGGTTAGAGGTTATTACTGTAGCGCGTGAAGTTCTCGGTTCGATTCTCGCCGCAGGCATGTTAATTTTTATTTTCATTCTATTTTTGGTGAATTAGAAATTCAACACATACTTACAAGTATATACGACAGTTTGTAGGATATCGTCATGTTAACCAGTTGCTTGGGAATTATATAGCAGATGAACTAGTTAATGCAAAAATTCAATTTAGTAGGATTCTAGTTGAAGAATAGTATTTTTTCCTGCTGGATCCTTATGTACCTTGCGAATTTTGCGACTTCTCCTTTTACCATTTTCTCCAACATCTAATCTGTCCAACGGAGTGGAGTTCTACCGCTTTCCTGTTTTCACTAGTATTCAAAACTCAAGGATATTTTTAAGCATCTGCTTCGCAAACCTTTCACTTGAAATCTCCTAATTTCAACTCACACTTCTGTATCATAAAGCAGCGACTTGTAGAGTTTAATTTTGGTTCGTCGAGAGAGGACTTTATTTTTCAACTGCCTACTATTGGCATAAGGCAATCAGAGTCGGTTTTAGGGGATGATATTATTAAGGTGTTACTTCTGGTCCTCAGATAGACGAAATGTTTTACGTCTATAAATTCATAACTGTCAACAGTGACATGGGAGCCAAAATGCGGGTACCAAACCCTTTCTCTTCCGTTCTAGGTCTGATCTGATGAAAATAGAACCAGAGGTAAAATTCGCATTATTTTCTCCAGAATCGGGTTGATAGTCACTGAACAAAATGTTTCCTTTTCTTACACCTTTTTCAGTATCGAATGTCGGAACTTTTTGTCTTATTTAGCGTCAGTCATAACGGCGTAGAGGTAGCTCCTTTTTGTGCTATGGAAGACCTCTTTAAAATCAGCAAAGAGGAGGTGTGTTTCAATCAGTTTGAGACGGATATTTTTTTTTTTGAGCATGGTAAATATCTGGCCAATGGCGGACCTACCAGATCCCTATCTATATTGATAAGGTCAGACTAGCTCGTTGACGGAGGGTTTTAATCTGTCACGCAAAAATTTAGATAAAACTTTATAAGCGAAACTCAGGAGTACCATCCAACGATAATTCGCACAAAGGAAGGGTTCTTGCAGACCATTAAGACGTTCCTTCAAACCCTAATTCCTTGTTTAGTTCTCTCAGAAATTTTCTTAAGTATATAGATTTTTTTTGTCTTTTGTATTTAATATACCGGGTTAGGTGCCATACGGATGACATCGTCATCAATTTGATCAACTAAAGGGTGTTTTTTATAGAGGTATAGAAGTTTAAGTTGGCATTACTTTTCAAGATGGCGACCGATTTAACAGCTGTCAAGTGATTTATTCTCAGTTTGGTTTGGCAATTCATCATGAATAGACTCACGAATGTGCGTACAAAAAATCTATTGCTGCTGTAGAGCGTAGCATTAAGGAAGACCCGAATGAGTCCATCCGCCATCGGGCACAGGAATTGGATCTGTGTCCATCCACTTTATGGAAAATTTTGCGGAAGGATCTTGGTTTGCGTGCTTACAAAATCCAACTCGTGCAAGAATTGAAGCCAAACGATCATCAAGAAAGGCGTAGATTCGTCGAATGGGCCCAAAACGAGATTACCGTTGTTCCCGATTTTCATAAGCGAATTTTGTTTAGCGATGCAGCGCACTTCTGGTTGAATGGCTACGTCAACAAACAAAACTACCGCATTTGGAGTGAAGGTAATCCTCAAGTGTATGTTGAAACACCGTTACATCCAGAAAAACTGACTGTTTGGTGCGCTTTTTGGGCTGGTAGAATCATTGGTCCGTACTTTTTCAAAAACGATGGTGGCCAGAACGTTACAGTCAATAGTGATCGGTATGGAGCCATGATTACTAACTTTTTCATTCCTGAATTGAATAACCATGATGTCCATGAGATGTGGTTTCAACAAGACGGCGCAACATGTCACACAGCTCCTGCCACAATAGATTTATTGAAAGGCACGTTTGGTGACCGCCTTTCACGTTTTGGACCTGTGAATTGAATTGGCCTCCAAGATCTTGTGATTTAACACCGCTAGACTACTTTCTGTGGGGCTATGTAAAGTCATTGGTCTATGCGGATAAGCCACAAACGCTTGACCATTTGGAAGACAACATTCGTCGTGTTATTGCCGATATACGGCCACAAATGTTGGAAAAAGTCATCGAAAATTGGACCTCCAGATTGGACTACATCCGCGCCAGCCGTGGCGGTCATATGCCAGAAATCATATTTAAAATGTAATGCCACAAGATTATCTTTTGGATAAATAAAATTTATGTCAATCGATTAATCCATCGTTCTTTTTTTGCAACTTAAAGTTCTATACCTCTATAAAAAACACCCTTTATTTCGTTAACCTCTAATCAGCAGACACCTTAGAGACCCGTCATTGTTTTTAAGAATATTTTCTGACGTAATACGATGTGAGATTATTATTTTAATTGCCGTTTATTGATGTTTTTCATGTGGATTCCTGTGGTGTTAGTTTAATCGGTGGCTCTTATAGGCAGGGAAAACTCTGGCTGGAAAATAGTGCAAAAATCCGCAATCTTGAAGGGTTACTTGAGATCTAGCTCAGCACAAAATGTATTTAGATTCCGGCGCGCTCTCCATCCGAGTAAAAAACAATACGTCAAGGGTCATAAGTTCAAAAGTTCGCCAAACCAGCAAACTTTCGATAGTTTTGTTCACAGCTGCTCATGATGGTACATCAGCTATTTGAAGGCGGCTTAGAAAAACATCTAGTAGCTCGAACGAAAATCGTTTTAGGATGCGCTGGAGGTTAAAAAGTTCGTGGAATAGAAGTGTTTCAGTGAAGTATTGCGTTGGAATTAACTGGTTCAACAACCTGATCACAATCAAAAGTTTTACCATTTAAAGTAATTATATATTAAGGGAGGTGTGGACTGGCATTTTCGGTAGCAAATGTGATTAAAGTTTAAAAACTTTTCAATTTGGCCATCCCGCTAAAAAAATAGTAATATTTGCTCTGGTCGTAGATTATGGGCGCTCATATCGCTTGGTCCATGATTGTTTTTGGACAACCAATATTTGAAAGACCATTATGATTTCTAATGAAAATGAGTATCCTTAAATACTGGATAACCTTTAATTAAAGCGAGGGAGTTAATTACCGTGCCTGGTAATCTAAATAACACGGCGTAGTAACGATACGTGTGTGGAGAAAAAGCTGCCACTCTGGAGAACGATATGAATATAAAACGAGGGGAAAGGCTTTGAATCGAAGTTGCCAGGCTAATTGAGAACAGAATTGGAAACAAGGTTAAGGTCGACTCTCTCTCAAGCCTATAAGCCTAGTAGAGAACAGAGAAGGCGATAGGAATTAAAAAGGAAGGGAATACCGACTCTGTCTCGACACTGCAAGGCTATAAGAGAACAAAGTCGACCAAAGAAATTTACAAAAATTACTTATTATTTCTAATTACACTACTAATTACACTGTAAAATGAGCTGCCTGTGAATAAATAATACACTGATTACATAAAGGGTGATCCAAGTAGAGGTAATTTTTCCAAAAGCCTTTTTTTCAGTAAAGAATGTGTTTCTCGGGCTTCGCCCAACCTGCTGGTCAACATAATCGGCCTATTGGGCGTACTATTCGCAACACCATCACCCATCTTGAGAATTCATTATTGGGTAATTTTCAGCCGAATAGACCACGTCCAGTACGTAATGAAGAAAACATCGCGTCCTTAGCTGAGAGTGTACATGAAGACCGTTGAGAGTCGATTCGGCGCCGTTCGCAGCAACTTGGACGGACGTATGGAACGACTTAGCGCATTTTACGTCGAGATCTTAAATTGAGAGCTCAAAAAAAAACAGCTTGTGCAAGAACAGAAGTCGCTCGACCTTTCCAAGTGACATCGCTTTGCTCTATGGGCTCTTGAGAAGTTCCAAGAAAATCCGATGTTTTCGAGCCAAATTTTGTTCAGCGATGAGGCCTATTTCTGGCTCAATGGATAGGTAAACGAGCAAAATTGCCACAATGCCATGAAACAACAACAGCTTGGTGTGGTTTGTGGGCCGGTGGAATCATCGGTCCAGATTTCTTCAAAAATGATGACGGTGAGAACGTAACAGTCAATGGCGACCGTTATCGCGCCATGATAACCGACTCTTTGATGACTGAAATTGAAGCTCATGATATCCGCGATATTTGGTTTCAACAAGGCAGCGCCACTTTCCACACATCGCATCAATCAATGGATTTATTGAGAGAACACTTCGATGAGCTGATAATTTCACGTTTTGGGTCGGTCGATTGGTCACCAAGATCATGTGATATTACACTGTTTGACTTTGTCTTTGAGCAAAATATCAGCGTGGCATTCGCCAGTTACCGGTCGATATGCTTGAACGAGTCATCGAATATTGGACTCAATGGATGAACCATCAGAGACATAGCCGCGGCCAACATGTGAAAGAGATAATCTTCAAAAAATAAATGCCAAAGAATGTTCTTTCGAATGATAATAAATATTCCCCATTAAATTTCTGTTTTTTTCCTTTAAAAAAGTAGGGAACTTCGAAATGAATCACTCTTATATTGTAGTGAATGTTATGTGTAACTGGACTGTTCTTAGCTATGCTCGATAATATTTAGAACGGATTGTGACAAATGCCAAATGGCAAAAGAGCTTCGACTTATTTCGAAACCACACTCGAAACAATGCTGAGAAACAAAGGTGTCTTTCGCGTACACTCCCACTGTATCCACCTAAGCTCGGTCTTAAAATGAAACTTGTTAAATTCCAGCAGGGCAACATCTGTGGCTTTGCTTAAATTAAATCAATTATTCAAATTACCATTTTTCTTCATGTAAAAAATCAGCAATATTTCAAAACTAACTCAACATGAACTATTATAATGCTGGCACTACTAATGGAAGCGCCATTGAATATGAAATTCAAGTGAGACTCCGCAAGTAGACAAACTGAGAGTAGGTAATTTGCTTTCGCTAAGTAAGTGCTGCAACAAGTACTTACCTGCCGCTTTAGTGATCACACATAAATATGCATAGAATGTATGTATGTATGTGTGTATGAGTTAGAAGGAAGTGCATGCAAATGTGTGATATATGTAGGTAGCAGACGAATGCAATTAGCCGATGCCATAAGTTGAGCAATGGAAATTACCATATGCTGCTCCTATCAACTCTCTTTTACATACGTGTGCTTACAAACACACACACATATACTTACATGCATACATGCATACATACGCTGCATAACAGGCGTAATTCAAATTATTGGCATATACGCTTTCGGTAGTCCACCAGGTAACTACTACATTTCTTTTTTTGCTCTCAACTCGGTTGTTAAGTGGAACTTAAATTGTGTCTATCTCTACTCTCCAACCACTTGCTTTTGTTTCTTTAGCCGTATCGCTTAAAGTACCTCTTACGGGAATAAATTAGAAAAAAGCACACGATATTCGCAGTTGGACAGGATGTGAATCGAAAGGAGAAAGGAGTAAGAAGGTTTGCTGATATGAAATTTATTAGCAGCAACAGCAACAGCTCAGTATTTAGTTTTCCTTTTTTTTTTTTTTTTGTATGGAGTGTCCTCTAATACCTTTTCACATTCACCTGTGCTCTTAAGTGGAGTGGATATAGAAGTACATAATTTCAAGAAAAGTGTAGTTTTTATATTTGAAGTGTATTATGAATGTTATTTCATTATATTTTTCTGTGCTGTTTTCTTTAGTGAGGTTTTTCCGAGTTCTGCTTCTAATAAGATACTAAATATTGGAACTATTTGAGATGAGACTTTTCAAAATATTTGCCATGTCATGATACTTGATAACTCTGTTATCTTAACTTTTTTAACTTTTTCTTTAAATTTAATATTACTAAATCGCCGAAAGATCAAAATACAACCATTGTCCAATAGCAGAGTGAGTTTACGCGAATAACGCTCTATGAAAAATGCAATTTTGCCTACTTTTAGGCACTGCATATAAGGTTACCTACTTTTTAAAGAAAAAAAAAAAACACAAAAATTCAAATTTAATGGGCAATATTTATTCTCATAGATTATGCGAGAGAACATCCTTTCGTATTTATTTTTTGAAAAATATCTTTTTCAAATGTTGGCCGCGATTTTCGATGACTCGTTCGAGCATTTCGACTGACCTTAATCGAAGCGGGATTGTCCGCATAAACTTTAGACTTTACAAATCCCCACAGGAATAAGTCTTACGGTGTGATACCACACCGAAATTGCAGAGATCACGAGCTTCAATACAGGCATCACATAATCAGCTGTCATGGCGCGATAACGGTCGACGTTGACGGTTACGTTTTCACCGGTATCATTTTGAAAAAATATGAACCGATGATTCCATCGGCCCACAAACCACAGGTAACCGTAGTTTTACTGAATGAAATCGCAGCTCTTGAATCTCTTCGGATAGCTCTTCAGCCCGAATGGGGCAATTTCGCTTGTTTACTTACCCATTGAGCCAGAAATGAGCGTCATCTTTGAACAAAATTTGGCTTGAAAACGTCGGATCTTCTTAGAAGTTTTCGAGATCCCATAGAGCGAAGGGATGTCGCTTGGGAAGGTCGTGTGAGTCTGAAGATGGGTGATGTAGTTGCGAATAGTACGCTCGGAAGGTCGATTATGTTGACCATAAGTTGAGCGTAGCGCGCGAAGCACATTTTTTACAGAACGTGAATTTTCGTAATACAATTGAATGATTTGTAAACGTTGTTCAGGCGTAAGTCTTCCTATGATAAAGTGCCAAACAATACTGTCAAAAAAGGCTTTTGAAGGAAGTATCTCTTTTGATCACCCTTTAGTATGCAGGGGTGTAATTATCAGATGGATGTGAAATAATATTGTTAAAGAGTATTTTGCTTATGCTCAATGACGAAATGAGTACTTACCTGTCTATTTGTTCAGGAAAATTAGCCATTTGAAAATTCCATAAAGAGTAGAAGGCAGCGCTCTTACGTTTAAGGGGTTTAAGCTTACCACACCCAGTGAGGTTGTGGATGCCCTCTTGTATCCACCATCCTTTGCTGAATTTAAACATTCACAGTTATACTAATATTTTGAAGATTCATTTAACTTACTTGGCTGGCCATCACAACCCGTTTTCGAGTTTTGGAAGACCACAACAGCTCTCCCTGCATTGCATGCGACTTCTTCAGTTCTTTACACCAAGTGTGGATAGGTTCTCTTCAACTTGGTTTTTCGATCGAACTCTTGACCAGCCCCGTGGGGCTTAATCGAGCACATACTTTGTTGACTATTTTTCATCCATTTTTACGCTGTCGTAGAGCTAATAAAGTTCATGGTACATTCAAATACTATAGTTGTCCCCACTACGAACGTGACAAATATTTTGCGAAGTATTTGTTTTTCTTCCGAACACTCCAAGCTCGGTTGCATCCCTCTGCGACACTTCCCATGCTTCTGCTCAAGCTCAATATAAGAGCATGGGCAATATGAGCGTCTTGTAAAGAGGTTGGTATTGTCGGTATTGAGAGAGCTCTCGTGCACATTTGCTTACTGAGTCCATAGTAACACCTACTGGCTAGTGTTATCCTACGCTTAATCTCCAGACTGATATCATTATCGGTGCTTACGGTGGTGTCAAGGTAGGTACATTCCTTGATAACTTCGAAAATAAAGCGGTTCTTGCTCTCGTTTACCGACAGAACTATTTTCGCCTGTTACTTTTCGCACGATAGATAGCACCGTTGTCTAAAACTTTGGGTATTTAAAGGTTTAGAAAGGACTCTACCTACATTTCCAGAGCTAGTGGTGTTGTTCAGTGTTATTTTACATCAGTTTCGCAGGAGTACCTAACGCAGACATTATGATGTACAGTCGAGAAAGAGATAATGGATAACGATCTGTTTTTCGTGGGTCCTTTCCAAAAGTTGGCGTAATGTGAATGTCGGGTCAATAGTGATCTTACTAGATGTAAGGTAGCACTGATAAAATTCAAACTGTGTGGTTAATAGAATTTAATATTTCGCATATTATGCTCGAGGATGTTGTATGATTCTCCGCTAGTTTTCACATATCGTCGGGTCATCGTTATTCAAGAAACTAGTCGGGCATACCATCATCAGGCATACAGTCTATCAGCCTTGAACAACAGTAAGACCGTCAGCACCGGCAGTTTTACTGTTCATTAGTCGCAAAAATATTAGATTTTATTTCGGATATCTATGCAGCATTAAATTTTATTACGATGAAATAAGTACGGTTCACGCCAACAGACACTTACTAGAAGCCGAACCTTCATTTAGGCACATCAGGAAGGGAATACTTCACTACCGCGATTCCGTACTGCAATACCACCAAGAACCCCTGGACAGGGCGTCGTGCCGACAAGCTTTAAACACCATTTACCGAGAGACCTTTAACACCTTTGTAAACTTTGCTCCTGTGAATGATGTTATCAGAATCCAATCGCCACCGATCCCAGCCTCCCCGCACGACGCTAACCACCTCTTTGCATGCCAATTCATCCCGACTCATGTAACACCCCTCTCCCTCTGGTCCGACGCAGCACGTTTTCAGGCACTCCCGGTGAGTAAGACTAGGCCTACCTGACCCTAGGCGGGGTTATCGGGGTTAGCTAGCCGCTACAACAACAACAACAACAACTGCTAGACCTCGTGCAACTATTTAGGTTGTCGGATCATGCAATATTTTGCATTCCTGCACTGTTTGGTGTAAGGAAAGCCACAGATAGCCAAATAACCAAAACAGTAATTACTCAAAACTAAAACCTGTTCTTAAGAGCAAAGACGGACGAATCAACTGTCGCCTGAAATAGCAAGGACTCTATACAATGAAATTACAAGTCCAAACTTTGTCCTCATTCCCTCATTCTTACACTGTCCTCAGTCGGTTTTCAATCCAATAGAAAGATTTACTCCAAATACCGTTGTGATTTGCTATAAATGTATAATATGCATGCAGGCATTAAATCATTTACATAAACTGAAGACTCCAATGACTTTTCAAAACAGAGCAATTGAAATTTTTGAAATTTCATTAACAAATCCATTGAATGGAATTTCAATGTGGACTTTCTTCCTTTATTGGTATTCTAAAATATTGTGTTCTTCACATTTTCTACATGCATCGTACTGCGTTGTCGACAATTTCATTGCTGCCACAACAACAACAGCAATACAATGGATATCCATTCATTTGGGAAACAAGTGTGATATGTCGAACACTTGTGTTCCGGCTCGCTGCATACAACGAACTACAGTGCGCGGCCAAGATATTGGATTCGAGCGGTAGAAGTATTTAATCTGTATCTTTAATTTTGATGAAAATAAATGTCAGATCTTATCAGTAAGATTCAAAGAACAGCGTTGATGTATATAACTGGGTGCTTAAAGTGATTTCCAATGAAGTTCTATTTCTTGGCTTACCATCACTTAGCAGTACTGCCAGCTCTAGCGTATAGAAACAGTGGAGCTGGACACTTAAAAATCACTTTACTACCAAACAGCACCGATCTCTGCGTTTCTACGTTGGATACCCCTCTCACTGCTAGATACTGATACCCAGTAGGATAGATTGGACAAACCAGTATGACACTACAGCTCCGGCTGGAAGCACAGAAATTTGATGGTACAATGTGAGGCGTTTGTTAAGAGGTTCTTTCTCAAGTAAACTCACATTGAAGATGTCCTTCAAGTTGCCAGCCTAAGATATTGTGTCACAAGACAAATTTTGGGCAATTACGGAGGCTATTATAGTTATTGAAAACGAATACTCATGGAGAGGTACCTTCCTTCAACTTCAGGGACAACCAGTGAGGCAATCAAAGCCTTAAGCGTGGTCATGACTGTCACGAAAAATTTCCTTCGAAGATGGCCGAACAGAAAATGTTATTCATCGTTTGAGTGTAACGAGGTCGAGTGAAGGTGAAAACACAACTTGTCTTATCGAAAGTCAAGGCACACTTGGATGAAATGAGACCCAAAGATGAAAAATGAGTGGGTATTTCAAAGTAATTGGTATTCTAATGAGGCACTTTCGGATAGGACGACGATATTCAGAAAGAGTTGACACTTATTTCAGAAATTATTTTAGAGCTGCAGAAAGGATGACAAGGAGGGCATGGTCTTCCATCTGATATGCTTTTGGTCACTCAAAACAAAAGTAGGCATATTGGAGTCGCTCTCATTGATGGTCTTTGTGAGTCCATTGTAAAACTAAGTGGAGTTTGACATTTTAAACTAATTTAGGCTCAAGGTTGGCTGCCTTTTTTGAGAAAGGAAGAAGATATGCAGTATTGGTACGTTATGCAACAAAGAATCTCAATAATTTGTCCACCAACGTATATTTCGTCGATGTAAAATTGTAGATTTACCCGGTTGTTCAGATGAAGTGGGGTAGTTGAGTTGTTCTAGTTGGTTGACTACGTTACTATTGTTTTTACCAGTTTTGATTGTTTGGGCTAGAAGCAGCAAACGCAGCGTGACTTCCCCAGCATATGTACCGACTGTATATACATATGTATGTATGTATATGTACGTGAAGACATACATGAATGAATATACAATTGTATATATTTATAACCATTATTAGTATACAGTATGTTCGTAAAAAAAAATCAGTTGATATGCACACACAGTCCTACATGCAAACAAACTTGTTAGTCAGGCGTGCAGGAGAGTGGAGTGCGCCTGTGGAAAAAAATTTCAACAAAAGCGAAGGAAAAACGCAGCCGAAAAGTAGTTAAAAATTGGCATAAGGGTACTCGAAAGAAAAGCAACAAAAACACAACAACAACAACAACAACAAAAACGCATTTGAATGTGCATTTGAAAGTTACAAATTATAAGAGTCGTCGTCGCTCAGTGCTCAGGTGAAAGTTTTCATTTTCAATTTTGTACTCATAGTTCTCGTAATTCCTATTCGAATGTAGTGGTTATATATTTCCACACATACGTACACACCTATACATATACATATATAATAACTTCACCAATTTTGACTCTCTTACCACTTCTCACTCATATTCGTTCTGTTTTTTTATCGTATTTTGCGTTTTAGTTTTGAAAAAATTTGCTTAATTGTTGTTGCCTATGCCAATGGTATTAAATAACATAAGTACAGTTTGTTATAACGTTAGTATACGTACACATGTTAGGAGATAAGTGTAAGTACTCGGTGAAATTACACCTGTTACGAGTTTAAGAGAATAAAAGGACATGCATGTGTTCAAATTCTATTGAAATCTAACAAAAAATATGCATTAAAAGGTACTCTGAAAGGTTAGCAAGTGCACTTACGAGTATGTATTTGTGCAAACACACATTCATATATTCTTAAATCCTTAAGCAATGCTAGGCAGGCGAGAAATTGTAGATTTTTCATCTGTTTTACATGCAAAATCAATTTTACAGGATTTGTTTTATAAAATTAAAAAATTTTCTTGAAAAAAAAAATTCAAATAAAACAACATCTTAAATATACCTTGAGTAATGTGAATAATTTTATATATTTAATTAATTCTTCATATTTTCTTTTCATCATCTTTTTGAAGTACTAATTAATTGTAGAGTGAGTTTCGTCGATTTCCAGAATAACTGCCTTCAAACGTCTTGTAATGAAACAAACATTCAGCGCTTTAGTGGCTTGGTTCCCACGTCACTGTTGACAGTCATAACATTGAAGTTGTAGATAATTTCGTCTAACTTGGAATCAGCATTAACGACACCAAAAATGTCAGCCTCGAAATCCGGCGCAGAATCATTCTTTCCTAGATGTGCTATTTTGGACTAAGTAGGCTATTGAAAAGAAAAGTAATCTCTCGACGAATCAAATTCATCAATCACGTCCTGGCATATGGTGTAGAATTCTGGACGATGTCGACATACGTAATGTCGGCTTTTAGCAATTTTTTAGGTTTTCCGTAAGATTTATGGCCCTTTACGCTTTGGCAACGAATACCGCAAACGATGAAATGATAAACTATACGAGTTACTCGTATATGACGACATTGATATAAAGGGTAATCCAATAAGAGGTACTTTTCCAATAGCCTCTTTTTGACAGATCCCGCGTGATGATATTTTTGTTCAGTATTGTTTGACATTTCACCATGGAGAATGACTTACGCCTGAACAACGTTAACAAATCTTTCATCTTTATTCCGAAAATTCACGTTCTGCAAAGAACGTGTTTCGCGCGATTCGCTCAACTTATTGTCAATATAATCGGCGTACTGAGCGTACTATTCGCAACACCATCACCCATCTTGTGGCCAAGCGTTCATTACTGGATAATATTCGACCAAATAGATAACGTCCAGCATGCAGTGAAGAAAATATAGCGACCGTCGCTGAAAATGTACACGAAGACCGTGGAGAATCGATTCGGCACCGTTCGCAGCAACTCGGACTGACGAATGGAACGACTTGGCGCATTTTACGTCGAGATCTTAAATGGAGAGTGTACTAAATACAGTTTGTACAATAACTGAAGCCACTCGACCTTCCGAAGCGACTTCGCTTCGCTCTAAGGGCTCTTGAAAAGTTCCAAGAAGATCCGACGTTTTCGAGCAAAATTTTGTTCAACGATGAGGCCCATTTCTGGCTCAATGGGTATGTAAACGAGCCGAATTGCCGCTTTTGAGACGAAGAGCAACCGGAAAAGATTCAAGAGCTGCAATTTCATCCAGAAAAAATAACGGTTTTGTGTGATTGATAGGTCGGTGGAATCATCGGTCCATATATCTTCAAAAATGATGCCGGTGAGAAGGTATCCGTCAATGGCGACCGTTATCGCGCCATGATAATCGACTATTTGGTGCCTGAAATTGAAGCTTGTGATCTCCGCGACATTTGTTTCAACAAGACGGCGCCACTTCCCACACATCGCACGAATCAACGGATTTATTGAGAAAATACTTCGGTGAGCAGATAATTTCACGTTTTGGCCCGGTCGGTTGGCCAACAAGATCGGGTGATATCAGACCGTTAGACTTTTTCCTGTGGTGATATGTAAAGTCTAAAGTCTATGCGGACAATGCCGCTTCGATTCAGGCGTCGGAGCAAAACATCACGCGTGTCATTCGCCAGTTACCACCGCTTAAGCGGTGACTGCGCCAATGTGGTAGTAGTAGTAGTTGTTGGCGCTTTTTAACCGCTGACGTGATTTTTCGTCGAGTTTTTCCTCCAAATTGTAGTTTGCGTCTTGTTGTTTTTCCAATAAATGGAGGGACCTATGGATTTTTACGAGGAGATTTTATTTCATATCAGAAATATACTCGGAGGACTTGACTTCCCATGCTGTGTGGCGATCGCAATTAGAAAATTAATTTTCTCGAAGACAAGAAGATGACGAATTGGAGGATTTACCTGATCAAGATACGTTCTAAACACAAATTGACTCGTTATCGACTACAGCTAATGCGTTTGAGCCGTGAATTGTGCAAATCCGCTAGAAACAACCAAAACGCATATAAAAAAAATGCATTTAAGTTCTACGCCAGTATCCGAGCTTTTATTTCCCAATCACTGGAAAAGTATTTTTTGGATTTACAGACATTTTTGATAGATGATGGCAAGAGATAATAGATCCATGCACCAAATTTTGAAAAATGTTATTGGGAGCACAAAAACGAGCTGACTATATGCCGTTAGTTCTGCAAAAGCATTTTAAGCCACAACAGTTACGTGGCTCTGCTCCGTTTTCTTCAGACTGTACAAGATAACGATTCGAATCGGTCAAGTAGTGTAAGGAATAGCGTCGAACTTATAGGCAATTCCGTCTATAAATCTATCAATTACCAATAACAGTATCAGTCTTAATATCATTATTTCCAAAAGGAGCTTCTTTGAACTGATTAGGCAACTGAAAAGTAAAGACCTCACCCAACGAACAAAGACAAAACTTTTTAAGTCGTTCAACGAGAGATAGATCAGTGAATCCATAGGCGGTAGCTAAGTTAGCTACGATGTGTCGTCTGGACAAGCGAAAACGATGATAGAAATATAGGAGGTTGGTCTGAAACCAGCGGCGGAGAATTTTCTGCACTAAAAGGAATTTTGTTGGGTTTTGTAAAAAAGACGGTCCTGTTGTAAAATATGGTGTAGTCAGCTAAGGTGTTCACATTGTCAGCAAAGCATAAACACGAATTCTACTTACTCCGGAATAAATCACTTGGGATCTGCTTCTAAACCAATCAAATATTTTCGAGGATATCAAACTTACTTGAAATAGTAAGAAAATTGAAAGCTATAAAAGCACTTTACGCCCGTAACATGGCTACTGAACACGTGGAATTAAAATATTTCATATTTTGTATGGTGACCAACATGAAAAAAAAAACACTTTTAGTTGTAAGCGCAGTTGGGCGCCTCCATTGCGAAAGAGTTCCGATCAACGTCGAAAACTTTTGGAACTTGGCTCTATTTTCCCTGTTTGTTTCTTTGGACCTGTTTGATAAAGTTCAGTCAGGTTAGAACTTTCTAAACTAAACACAGCTCAGTTCTGGAGGAAATTATTAAATTCAACATAGTTCACGGGAAGGATAGACAAAACTATCTCTACTATTTGGCTTTGCAATCATTTTACTATCGAATTCCCAGGAAGATGGGAAATTGCAACAGCTTTAGAACAAAGTTCCACAGCCATTTTTAGGAGCGATTTACTATCAAAAAGTTGAACGAAGAAGTTATTATATTATGGAGACAACGCGGAAATAGCTCTTTGCTCGGCAAATCATCTGCTAGAGTAGTCTTCATGAAAATCGCCAATAATTCGAGGAACAAGGAAACCAGAAAAAAGGTAATTTTTTTGCTGTTCTTTGAAATATTTGCAATTGTGTAATAAAATGATTTAGTGGAGACTCTTATGAGGAGGAACTATTTGTCCTTTTATGAACTTTATCGTAAGGGACGAAGAGCCATTATGTATTGCTAGGCCTCGTTTCTTCGAGAGATTTTACGTTGACCTCTTTGCGGTATTCTATTTATATCCTCAGCAAATGTAATTTATCTTGTGGATAGGGCGATGAATCTCACATGAACCCAATATGAGTTTCACAACAGTCCATTAAGCCTAAGTGCACATAAGAGACATATCCAGTCAGGAAGTATACTGCGACTTTCATGGCCTGAGTAATTTTAGTTTTGTCATGTTGACAACACAATAGTGTAGCCAGACTTCTTCTCTCTACTACGAGACCGGTCAGAGTTGAGTACGTTGAGAACTGTTGACGCGGTAACACGTTTCGTGAACATTTTCAAACTAGTCTTCCGCCATTTGTGAAATACGCGGCGTATTATCCGTTGGGAAGGAAAAACCTCGGTTTGAGATTTATAATGAGATGAAAACTACATATGATGATAAAGCTATGAATCGTGCGAGTGTGTACAAGTGGTGTTGCGAGCTTAAGACTCGTCGTGCGTCTGTTCATGACGAATATAAGAGCGGAAGATTATAAGAACAACTGAAGAGTTACTGTTGAAATGTCTGAAATATCAAAAATGCCCTCCATAACGATCGCAGATTGATTGTGGATGAACTCTCAGAGATGTTTCCGCAAATTTTCAGATCCTTACTACACGAAACAATCTCAGAAACTCTCGGATATCGTAAACTGTCCGCAGGACGGAACTATACTCAATTCAATAATGGTATTTCAAGAACACTGGTAAACATTCCATCATCTGAAAAATTTAAAAAAAAAACAATGTACAATGACTACATTAGCTCAATAAATTTGAAATTATACAAATTTAATAAAATTCCAAAAGAGTAAATTATCGAAATCATTTGCTGCAGCAAAGACTACTTTTATGCTTTCTGCATTTATTTTATTCATTATCGAACCCTTTATTTGCCAGTGTTGCTTTTTTTATTGGTGTTGACGTTTGAAAACCGTTCATTTAAATTAAGTTTTCAACAGTAATTAAATCTAATAAAAAAAATTTACCATTACAACATCCAAAATGGGGCAAAACTGTCTGTCTGTCTGTCCCAATAAATTAAAGTGAACACAAGAAAATCTTTAGGGGGAGCTTGTATGTATGTACTTGTGTATGTGTCTGAATGCCCAAGTGCCCCAATGACAGCGAGGAGAGCCTAAATGAATGAGCGGCTAACAACAATGACGCGACGTCAAATTAGTGCTGACGTGCAATCTGAACTTGCAACAGTATTAGCAATACGAAGAGCAGCTTCAACGCTCCATATACGAGTATAATATGTATGTATGTTGATATACCGTTCAACATTCATTTTCATTTACAAGAAAAATAGTGATGAAGGCAAAAAGAGCGTAGAAAACGAACGCTAAGATTAAAGGACATTCAGCATTTATCAATGGGTGCATCAGGATAAGAGATAAAAGCGCGCTATTCTGTCATTCATTTTATTCATGGCATTCATTATTCGGACGCCTATTTGGGAGAGCTGCATGCCTTACAAGTTAAATCCTTTAATTTCAATTCCCTCTATGTTGTTATTGTGCTAATTTACATAAACGTCGAGCAGACCTTTGATTAGAGTTTTTTGCTCTTTGCTACCCATTAAATTTAATTATCGAAATTGCACGAAAATGGAGATGAAGATTAACTAAGAAGTCTACAATGGCAACTATAGGTGTGGCAAAGTGAATAAAGAAAAAAAAAAAAATAAACAAACAAAAAAGGAAAGGATAAAGAGCGCCAGATTACATGCGCTGAGTTGAATAACGCAACAAATATCCTTTTTCTAACACCTTTACCGTTAGTTGCATACCGTGCATATCTGCCTGCACTACCACTGCTGCTAAATTATCCTACCAAAACCTTTATTGAGTCTGCCACATTTTAGAAATCTTCAAGTTTTGCAATTTATTTGAATTCTCTTTCTCTATTTCTACTCTCCGTTTCTACACACTCTCTCTCTCCACTTCTGCACTTAACTTGTAATGGCATTTCGACCTTTTCGCGTATTTTAATGTACGTTCAACTAAACAAGTTTCTCGTGCACAAATTTCAATACCCAAATCATTTTTTTGTTGCACCATTCATTAATTTCTTCTTCTTCTTCCTTCTGTCAGTCACGTGTCGCTTGATGTGTTAGTTGCCAGTAGTGGGAGCTCCTCCACCTTGTCTTCTTTATAGCTCAATTCATTGGCAGCGCATATTTGCAATTTTCCTATATAAATTAACTTAAACTTTTCGGTTTCTAAAAGAGATATCTGTCGTAAATCAGTTTCAGAGATATCACGATTGCTTATGGTGTTACTGTGATTATGTTTGGTATGTGAAAGTTGAAAAGTTTTAACTGAGTACTATAACAAAAAGAACAACAAATATTTATGGGTCTTACTTTCCAAACACTACAAGCTACTCACAGCCACAAAAGTAACCTTTTAACAGTTAATAAAATATGTAAACTAAGTGAAGTGTGTTTGCTTCGAGTGTAAGCAAAAGTAAAAACTTTAAATTTGATTTATTTGTGTTGAAATAAATTGCATTCATCTAAATTACATCCATGTTAGCGAGTGCTGATGATATTGATATCATTGGTCACAAAAACCGCACCGTAAGTTCTGCGTTCTGAAGGTTAGATGAAGAAGCGTAGCGAAAGGATCTACATTCCTCGCATTCGCGACTTGGCTCCAAGGTCGCTGTTCACAGTCATAATTTCGAAGTCGTAGATGATTTCGTCTATCTAGGAGCCAGAACTAACAACACAAACAATGTCAGCCTTGAAATCTAACGCAGAATCACTCTTGCCAACAGGTGCTACTTTGGACAGGTAGGCAATTTAAAAGTAAAGTCCTCTGTCGACAAACCACAACCAAACTCTACAAGTCGCTCATCATTCCTGTCCTAGAGAAAAGTTTTGCGAAAGCTTTATGGTCCGCGTGTTGGTAACGGCAAATACCGCAGACGATCGAACGATGAGCTGTACAAGTTATACGACGACATTGATATAGTTCACCGAATCGAAAGACAGCGGCTACACTGGCTAGGTAATGTGGTCGGAATGGATGAAAGCGCTCCAACTTTGAAAGTATTCGATGGAGAAGAGCTGATCGAAGAGGAAGACCTCTACTTTGTTCAAAGGATAAGATTGAGAACGATCTGATTTCTCTTGGAATTTCCAATTGGCGCCAAATAACAAGGAGAAGAAACAAGTGGCGCGCTAGTTTATGCGACTATAATCGCGAAAGCGATGAATGCGAGAAAGAAAAAGAAGAAAATATTACACCGTGCGAGTTAATCTGGTTTCAGACCGATTGAGAATCTCTGGCAATATTCCATGTTGAACTGTTATCGCAGTGATATTTCTTTGGTAACCTGCGCAAGCAGAGATTGTGAGTATTGTTCTTCAATAGAACTCTCACAAAATAAAAACCATTTGAACGAATAATAACGGATAATGGGCTTTAGTTTCAAAAGTTCATTTAGAAAGGCTTAGACATGCGTCTACGTGGTGAGTGAGGATTTTATTACGAAGTCATGAAATGCAGCTGCGTCCCAGGAATTTTTCTCACAGCTTATTTCATGCACGCTCTTGTCTATATTGTAGCTAAAGCCTATGGCGTTTGTAACGGTAGCAGGCTTTTCTAATTCCTACAACTGGCATTGAGTAATAGTTTGAAGCCAGTTTTAGTGTGTTTTTGAGTTTCACGTTATCAGCGTACTAATTTCAGTTAAATGAGCCGCCGAACAACGATCGAACAGCGAGAATTGGCCATAAACCATTTTAAAAGCTGGAAAATCGCAGGAAACAATTGCTGAATTAGTTAATTTAAGTAGGGCGAAAGTGGAAAATTTAATTCAGTGTTTCGTATATGAATACCGTATACAAAATAAAGATCCAAATGCACCAAATAAAATTTTCAGTGAACGTGACGATCATTTATTTGTACGAAAAATTATAGAAAATCCCAGACTATCAGATCCAAAATTGACCAGAGAGGTTCAGGAGGAGCTAGGTAAATCAATTTGAGTTGAAACTGTTTATCGTACGTGCGCACGACTTCAATGACTTTGTATCCCGAAAAAAGCCATTCATTAGACAAAAAAAAAAAACAAAAAATAAAAAACCACCAAGCGGAGTTACCTTTGCCCGGGAGCTGGAAACAAACGATTTTGTCTTCTGGAACAGAATAAAGTTCAACCTTTTCGGCTCAGATGGAATGGCTTACCTTAAGCAGAAATCCAATACTGAGCTTCAGAGATGTAACATCAGGCCAACTGTTAAACATGGTAGGTGCAGTGTTATGGTATATGCATGTATGTCTACAGCCGGCTTTGAATATATGGTCTTTATATATTAGAAGAAAAGGTACACAAAAGTGTCGAGAAACTTGGGATACTTCAAAATTTTCGTTATTATCAGCACAAATATGCTAAACACAAATCGACAACAGTACAAACGTGGCTAATATGGAAATATCCACATGTAATGAATCACCTGACATTAACCCAATCAAGAATTTATGGTCTTCATTAAAAAGTAACATCCTCTTCATAAAGTAAAACGTCTTCATTAAAAGTAAAATATCGCATAAGTAATAAGGAACAACCAAGAAGTGCAATTTCGGAAGAGTAGAACACAATCGGAACAGAAAGTACCAAAAAACTAGTTGAGTCCATGCCAGCTAGACTTAAAGCTGTATTAAAAGCTAATGTATATCACACTAAATATTAAACAAGTTTTAATAAAATCATTTATTTTTAGTAAAAATGCACTGCATGGAATAAGCTGTGATATTAAATTTGTTAATATTTTATGATTGAACTTGCATGAAATAAGCTGTGACCCACTGTCTATCAGGATTGTATTTTTTCAAGCACTAAATAAAATTTCATTTTTTGATTTGGGCAACAGTAAGCGAAGCAAATCTAAACATTTTAGAACAAACTCATATAGACTTAAGTTATAATAATGATGTTGTTGAAACGCTGTAGAAAATGAAAATACAGATAACGATGATGGAGCTGCGCAAGTTGAATAATCAAACACATGGCTTCCAAAAACTTATTGTTGCCAAAATTAAAAAAATCTAAAACCATCCTTAGAATACCTAAAGAACTACTTTCCAGAATACCAATTGAGAGGATGCTAATCGTGGACAAGAGGCGACTAAATATCAGTCGACATAAAACGATTTTACGCCTTAACTGTCCAGCTATATGAATGTGATAAAAACCGTATAAAAAGTCAGCCAAATATATTTTGATTGGGTTTCTACTACAATATCACTCGTAGAATGCTTTATCGAATGAATTATCCTGCGACAGTTACAATAATAGCGAACAAAATACATAAATATGTTGAAATGTCGATATATGTCAGTTTACAAATAGGAATAATATAGCTTTTGTGAATCGTAGGGACAAAAATAAGTGTGCAAAGAACTTTGTTGGTGAAATTGAATAGAAATCTGAAATGCCGTTTAACCTTTGAAATACCTTCAATAATTGAAAACTATAACTCGCTTATAGAAGTTTATTTGCAGTGCTATTTCACTTTCTTGATCTGACATCATCATGCGTGTTGTGGAGTGATTGATTGCAAAGTCTTGAAAATGTATTGTTTTTTCCAAATTGTATTTATTTTTTCACCGTAAATTTTTAAACAATCTTTACATAAAAATAAGGTAAGCAAACGATTTATTTAAAAAAAAAATAATTTACAAACTATTACATTAGTAACGTCCTGATTGGCCACATGAAGTCCATGTACGTCATGGGAATAGGCCATTCTGTTTTCATGCAAGGCTCTACTCCAGCGCCTAAACTGAGAATTTTGCAAATCACGACACCATCGTGAAATGTTTTAAAATTTCATATCAGCAGCATATTCGGCTCCATATTTTTAGGGATTTAAGTTAAATAGATTACTACATAACAGGATATATCTTTTGCAAAATAGTAACTTAAGTCACATGATTTTGGATGTATTCGAAAATCATTTGATAAAATATTCAGCTAATTTCCTAACGAAGTCATCCGTGCCCCTTGCGAAATTTTTTTCTAAATGTTCAAAGAAAGATAAAAATTCATATAAAATAAAATAGTTCTATACACAGTGTATTAAAAAAAAAAAAAAAGAAAAAAAAAAAAGAAAGAACGGCTGTCTTCGATAATGCCGAAGTCTTTATACCTTTCATTATTTTATCAAATTCATTGCAAATTGCTAAATTCGATTTTGATTAATTTCACTGTCAATATGAACCTGAATTTAGTTTGTAGACTACCAAATTTTACGCTTTTAGATGTTTTGCTGGCGAATATTTGATCCAAAACCTCATATCTAAATCTGGTTCGATCTGGCCGATTCCTACAAGTGATTGCTTAAGCGTTTAGGTGCATCGTTCTATCAAATTTGGTTGAAATATCTCAAAAATTGAGGAACCAGTTCGCGTTCAAACAGACAGAGGGATATGGCTGAAGTAAAGATAATATACCATTTCATGTACTTGAAAGAATAAAAATAAAAAAGATGTCCATGCTTTCTACCTTTCACTAACATATCAAATTTCAAGGATGTTCAGTGTAAACATTTATTGGAATTTACGTGAGCGAAACCAAATTTGACACTTTTAGATGTTTTTTGACGAATTTTAACGAAACGATTGTATGGGGCCATGTGATATAGCTGATTTTCAATAACAATGTGTAATCATTATACTCATATGTGTGTAGTATACCAATATTTTTGGAGTTATATGTTTTATTAAAGTATTTACAACTCAAAAAGTCATATCTGAACAAATCGGTTTTATGGGAGCTAGATTATTTAGTCGACCCGTCTAGAAACAAGTGATCAATATGTTACAAAATACAACCGCATACTAGGTTTCCATCATATATCGGTATAAATTTTGGTAGATATCTCTTCTTCTTGTAGTACTTACATACTTCTGACCAAAGTTAACATATGTTACAAATATTAGCAGTAGTATCCCTGAGCTGTACTCAGAGTGCCTCAGAGAACCCAAAAACAGCTGATTTAGTTTTAATAAAAAGTCAATTATCGCTCTTTACTTCGACGCCCATTTCGTTCCTTTTTCACCGTCTTTGTTACCGAATAAGAAGTATTTTGTCCTGAAATAAATAAATAAAGTTAATTGAACTAAATATTAATCTGCAAATATAATTGTAATCGGATGCTTTCCGTTGTTCATACTTACTAAGATTGCTTGCAGAGGGACTACTCAGGACGGAAATGGTACTCTTCACTAGAAAATTCTTGTCTTTATATGGATATCAAACTTTCAGGCTGCACAAAATGGACGGCGCAGAAGCGTGAGTTCAGCTAACTAAAAACATGGCTGATGCATGTAATTTTCAGGTGGAAGACTTAGTTGTAAGGAGAGCTACTGAGCCAAAATCAATACCGCAGTAATCATATATCTAACGACGTGCTATGTCAGAAAATGTTCTACGGAGTAGGGAAGCAGTTATAAAGGGTGTTTTTATAGAGGTATAGAACTTTAAGTTGGCATTACTTTCAAGATGGCAACCGATTTAACAGCTGTCAAGTGATTTATTCTCAGTTTGGTTTGGCAAGTCATCATGAATAGATTCACGCCTGAACAAAGCTTGCAAGTAGTGCAATTTTATTTCGAAAATAATGGTTCTGTGCGGAAAACGTATCGCGCACTACGTCCATTTTATCGTTGACAAAATCGTCCATCACTTCTGGTTGAATGGCTACGTCAACAAACAAAACTGCCGAATTTGGAGTGAAGGTAATCCTCAAGTGTATGTTGAAACACCGTTACATCCAGAAAAACTGACTGTTTGGTGCGCCTTATGGGCTGGTGGAATCATTGGTCCGTACTTTTTCAAAAACGATGGTGGCCAGAACGTTACAGTCAATGGTGATCGGTATAGAGCCATGATTACTAACTTTTTCATTCCTGAATTGAATAACCATGATGTCCAGGAGATGTGGTTTCAACAAGACGGCGCAACACGTGACACAGCTCCTGCCACAATCGATTTATTGAGAGACACGTTTGGTGACCGCCTAATTTCACGTTTTGGACCTGTGAATTGGCCTCCAAGATCTTGTGATTTAACACCGCTAGACTACTTTCTGTGGGGCTATGTAAAGTCATTGGTCTATGCGGATAAGCCACAAACGCTTGACCATTTGGAAGACAACATTCGCCGTGTTATTGCCGATATACGGCCACAAATATTGGAAAAAGTCATCGAAAATTGGACGTCCAGATTGGACTACATCCGCGCCAGCCGTGAAGGTCATATGCCAGAAATCATATTTAAAATGTCACAATGTAATGCCATAATATTATCTTTTGGATAAATAAAATTCATGTTAATCGAATAATCCATCGTTGTTTTATTGCAACTTAAAGTTTTATACCTCTATAATAACACACACTTTATATCTAAGTTTATTAAAAATAGTGTTCAAGAGAATTAACAAAAGAAATGGGCGAGGCGAAACGGATTGACTTAACAGTCTACAACCAAATTTTTGCTGACGCGATTCGAAGGGAATGCATGACAGTTGTAAGCCTAATGACATGACATGACCACTCCTCGTCCTATACGTCTGCAAATGAGCGTTACTAACATTGATATATGCAGGCTAGATAGAAAGGCATGCATGATTGAAATGTCAGAACACCTGTTCTGTTTCTTCTAGTTTCTTCAAGAGCTCCAATCAGGTATTTAGGGAAAGCGTCTAGTTCAGCTCAGAGTACTATGAGAAATCTCAATAGTAGACAACTGCGCGAATTAAACTTTGCTTGACTTCTTACATATATGGAGACTATTTCACCTCGAATAAGATTAAACTTCCATATGGCACTACAAAACTCCAAAATGCTTTTTTCTGTTCGAAATATTTCGTCTAAAAGTAATAATTAAAGCTTCGCTTAATTTTTCTTTTTTTTTTTTTTGTATTGAACATTAATTTCTCATCTCTCTTTTGTCTTCTTTCCTTCGATAATCTTAGTTTTTTTTCACAATTCAGTGGTAAAGTAATGATAACTTGCTTGATGAATCCACAAATTAGCTGACCAACACTTTCAAAGACAAGGGATAGCACAAGTGCGTCTTTATGTTAGTGTTGTTGTTGTTGGTTAAGCATATACAAATTGCAGCAAAGATATCTTTTGTTTCTTCAGAGCGATCCACCAAGTCAATAAGAAAGACACGCATGTGTACTTTACTTGAAATGGAATTGCTGCAGCAACAGTAAAAAATAATATTAATCTACCTCTTCACATTGCTTCTTCTTGCTTGCCTCCTTATTGCTATTATTATTCCTTTTATTTACAATTCCAACAATTGCATTGTTTCATTACATTACTATTGAGAATGTTTGCGCTAAAGCAATTCAAGATTACGCTTTACTCTGCTCCTTACCGCAGTTCTTCTTCTTCTTCTTCTTTTTTTGGCGTGGCTATTGCACTGGCTGTTTGGTAAATGCGTTTTACTAGCGTCTGCAAGTATCGTTTTGTATTTTCCCCAATGGCCACTTGTGCAAACAAACAATAGCACAAAGTGTTTGGTTATGTACTCGTACTAGCAGCACAATTCTGGTTTTTAATTTAGCATTAAGGATTCGCTTTATTGCTAATTACTGTACGTAAAATGTTGCTAATTGCCGGTTTTGCTTCAAGCAACGGCTTTGATAGCGCGTTATTTGCTATGAAATTGCATAAATACCCTTATGTGCAAGTATTTTGTTGTTGTGCATAATGGACTATTTGTATGTGTATATATATGGATATACTCACACATGTGTTATACAACTTTTTTCGTGTGGAAAATCGCAAATTTCACCGGAATTAGTAATATTCGGAATAATTACTGATTTTATATAACATTTTAATCTTTTTTAGGATCTTCCAAAGGAATTTGAAAGCTTTGTTACATCTAAATAATAAATACATCGTAACTTCATTACTAAACGTATGTGAATTCATAATCGACTAGACGTTTACAATCTATTGGAGAATCGACTGAGACCTCATACTTCACCAACCTTCGTTTCCAGGCTTCGAAAAGACGTAAAATATACTTACATTTTTCTTTTTTTCCTTTTTGAACTTTTGAGATTTACCGTTTATACCAAAGTAAGATCGATAGAAAACAATTCTCCAGCTGCTTTCACGAGAGTAGAGACAGCACCACCGCTTTGCTCTCAAACAATACCAACTCTATGTGCGCTTGCCTGGATGTTTTGAATTTGTCGAAAGCATTCAACGCGGTCAATCCTCCTCCTCAATGCCGTCGGTCTTGACCTTAAGGGGTTAGACCACTCTAGAATTTTCGGAAAATGGATTTTTGTTTTCTTTCAAATGATCAGTATGGTTTTAAAAATGTTATCTCGAAAGACTATGACAGATAAAAATTTCTAAATGCCCCATTTTCGTTCCCACGTTGAAATTACAGGAGCTGTGTGCGCGGTCGTGGTTCACGAAAAATGGAGATATACTACGGAGAACGCTGTATTAATTATATGCATAATAAATGCCTTTTGTCAAAATCAGATTTATTTAATAATTTTCCCGAAAAAAAAACTTAAAAAAGCCTATTTTGTGGCCCTCTAGAGTGGTCTAACCCCTTAAATAACCTAACTGGCTGACAGTTACTGGTACAATTTCGAGGCCATAACGCAAAATTCTGAAAAATTTAGCAAAGTGTTCCGCACGGTAGAGAGAAATACACCTTCCGAGAATGTTTCCGTGACCAAATATAACGATGACTTCTCGATACAGGCTTCTAGCCAGGATTTTGATAACCTTCGACTCAAAGACAAGCTTCTATCTCTCTAACCTTACCTACTTCTTCACTATACCACAACTAAAACACCAAATAGCGGTACTTTGGACTACCCCCTTCACCAGCTGGATCAAGTAGTGCCTACTTAAGGTGAATTTCAAGGTCGACGACGTCAATACTTCGATAGTGAAAAATCCAAAGTTACTGGAAGTCAGATTCGATAGCTTTGACCTCGCATGTGACTACGATTACCAACAGAGTACAAAGCCACACTGTTCCGCATAGTATAAGTACAGAGCCACTAAAATGTTCCAATGCTTGTGCACTACTTACACAGTTAAACATCTATGCTACCAGTTAAAGAGAGTAATGTTATGCTAATAATGTTATGCTGTATAAGCAATATCTGCTACTAGAAGCAGAACCACCACCTAGACAGCTCAGGAAGATGGCTCTTAAATTAATTGACTCCATTTAGTACCTCATACAGGAATCACTTGTTATGACGAGCTACGATCACTTCCAAAATGTCACTAACAGAGAGTCTATCCAAACCTTTCTGAACTATCTTCCAGAAAATGGCATACTCGAAATCCTACCACCTTCCATAGGCTGCAGTCTCTTCAAAATACCGCATTGAGTACCGTAACGGGAAACCGGTGTACGGTCTGCTTCACAATACATCTGTGCTCCAGGTTAGAAATTATAATAATATTATAATAATATATATTTCAATATTTTCTAAGTTTCTATCTTAAAAAATACCCCTGCAGATACGTGATCTAGGAACAGAAGTCCCCAGATGCATCAGAAAGGAAGTACTTGACTATAAGCACTGCTGATGACAAGGTCTTGAATACCATTTTCAGAGAATTTCCGAACACCTCAACTATCTTCTTTCATTTATCGGAAACCTGCAACCACGTACAACAGAGGATGAGCTCGAGCTGTTTATAAGACGCGAGTAATACTGAACTAAGCTCTGGATACTCTAGCAGACTCTACCCGGACATATCCAATGTTAAGCATGCCCAGCTTCACACGTGTCAGGAAACGAGACCGACTAAACTAGTTTGATACTTCTATTCCTTTGGTCTGAGACCATCGAAAATGCCTTTTCTTGTGTCTCTCTTTAGATTACCTAGATGACATAGACGAACTTTGCTTGTTCTCTGATTATACATAGTACCACCGTAAAACATAATAAGACAGTATCTTTCCGTAGCTCAAAGCAAGTCACGTTCAAAGAAAATTCAGCATATAATTTGTGCGACTCCCACAAAAACTGTTGATTTATTCAATTCCATTTTATTTTCATTTTTTGTTGTTGTAAAAAAACGCATTTTTTTAGCTACCTTCTTTTGGTGTGACTGTTTTTGATGACCACTGAATTTGACAATCTCAACCGAAAATTTGGTGGCTTTCTTACAACGGCAACGCAGCAGCTACTTTGAAAACGGCACGCTACTATTTCATGCCCACCTGACACTTGGCAATTGTGGCAGGAACATCATTCATGTTGGCCCACATAAACACAATCACTTTCCCAACACATATAGATATGTGGATTTGTATGAAAAAATGGTATGCGAAATGCAAGTGTCACTCGCCATGCACACATCCATCCACACAAATGCACCAGGCAGTCAAATGTATGACTAGTGAAATTTCCTTACTGAAATTGCAATAGTCCGAAACGTATTCCAGCGTTACCAATCAATTTAAGGGAGACCAAAAATATATTTCTTTAAAAAAAATTGTTTTTGATGATTTCTCCGAAATTAAGTTATGTCTTTTTTATAATCTACGTGGTTAAGTTACAGTTAAGAAATTTTGGATCTTTTAATTCTAGGCCATAAATCTTCCATTCCATAGCATACGGCCATATTCACAAATCCACACAAATTTTAAAAGCTCTGTATTACCTTTCATCTGGGAGTACCCAGAAACGATTTTTTATAGTATATGCAGCTCTGGTCTTATTAGTTCAAGTGTTCTCTGGGTAGTCAAAAGGCATCAGTGTGTAGGGAACTAAATGATAGGACGAATTACTTGAGGACTTAAACGGAGTTAAGTCTCCTTGATCTCATACGCCGATGACTGTTCGGTTTTGACGTCTGGCCATGATCTTGATAGCCTTTGTTCGAAAATAAACTGCTAACCCTCCGACCTTTTCCACTTCTTCATTGCACGACATCTTCACCTATAACCAGCGAAATGCTTTGCCGGAGCGCCGGCTAGAGCTCAATGTGAAGGTCGATGATGTTAAAGTTCCGACCACAAACTACCCAAAGTTACTGGGAGTCGCATTTGACAGCCTGCACTCCTTCAGTCAGCACACGGCTGCAATTACCTCAAATCGCTAGCCGGTAGCACCTGGGGAGAAACCAAAGAAACATTGTTGACAATGTATAAGACAAACGGCCGCTCGCAAACTATGTGCTCCAATTTGAATGCCGGGAACTAGCGAGACGCAGTTGAAGAAGCCACAAGCATGTCCCTGCTACCGTAGGGATCATCCCAACCGACACGTATTGGAAGCTGAGCTACCACCTAGGCACATCAGGATGGGAGTACTTGACTACAGACAAGACCCGCTGACAGACAGGCCATCCGTTAACACATTTGTGAACTCTCTTCCCGTGAATTGTGTTCTCGGAATCCAATCACCACCAATCGCAGATCAAGAACTCGAGCTGCCTCGACAGACCGGCGTAACACTGGCACAATTAAGGTCCGGATATTATAGCAGGTTCAACTCCGAATTATCCTGACATACTCAACGCATGTCCCGCATGCAACGAATCCCCGCACGACACTAACCACCTCTTTGAATGCCCACTCAACCCGACTCATCTGACACCCCTCTCCGTCTGATCCGAACTCGTCGAAACAGCATGTTTCCTGAGCCTCCTGTTATATGATCCCGATGACTAAGACTGGGCCTACCTGACCCTAGTCGGGGTTGGCTAGCCGCTACAACAACAACAGCAACATAAGACGAATCTCCTGTAATTGTGCGTAGTATAAAAAATAACACCCAAATCTAATCCAATGAAAAATTATAACAAAAAGCCTGGGTGAGAGGCCCCAATATTGATGGCGATCGCTTAAAACGTTTTAAGAAGCATGACTTGGTGTCGAAGGTACTGCTACCAAGAAATGCGATGGACCAGAGCGTACTTATCTTGAATAGATTCTGTAATATGTTCTACTGCGGCCATACAAAAGGGCGCCAATTTTGTGTCGTACTTGTAGGGGGAGTAATACTCGGTTGCGTGTGTCCTTTATTTACCTTTTGTCTTGCTACAATTCCCATTAAAGCGTGATTTTTAACATATCGCTGATTTGCGACATTAGAAAAGTACGATTTCCCCGAAGATACCTTTTCTGAGCGATCGGAACGTATTTATTAGGGCTGCCCTTGCTTGTAGATTTTAACGTCAGGGTGGGCCAAGAAGGTATCTTCTGCATAACGGTCGCAGCGTCCACGACGATATACTGCCAAATGATTTGAGGCTGATCGATTTCGTCGTCTTAAGTACCAGACGCGAGCACAAAATATTCGTCAAGTTATTTAACTCTCGGCAGGTTAAAAAACTCAGAAGAAAAGTAAACCTTCGATCGGCAGCAATACTCGCTTATAGTAGAAATATAGAGAGTTGAAGAGAAAAACGAAAAGAAAAAAGAGAAAGAAAGAGGCCGAAATCCGAAATGAGTGAGTATGAAAAGCTTGAGAAGCTAACCGACAGGAGCACTTCTTGAAGATTGTATGAAAAGATGCAGTGAATTACAGAAAGTTTCAAGACCCGTGTATATTCTTGTAGGGGCCAAGGAAGTAGTCTAGTGACTTAGGTCTACAACATATTGAGTTTACCGAAAGACACTGAAACTGCAGAACACTGAGATGATGAACTCAAACGGGCAATCGATTACGACCGAATAGATGTTTCGTTATCTACTATGAAGAGCGAATGAGCTTTTAAAAAATGACAAAGCGGCGGGAGCCTATGACTTTAAAATTGAAATATGGTGGCGAAAAACTGGCAAAGCACCTGCATCGGCGCCTTTGCAAAATTGATGCATTTCTGACTACCTGACCTAAGTGTGCTCCGCTCAAACCACGAAACTCTTCATGCCACTCCTCATTTGCGCAGTGTGACGCAGAAGCGTGGATTATAACCAGATCCGATAGGTTGACATTAAGAAATTCGACAGAAAAGTACTCGTATTGCGGTATGATGTCGCATTCCGCCGGCGATAGAACAATAGACTAGACTAGAGATACACACATATATGTCTGTTCAACTGAGTACTTGCCAGATTAGTTTCGAAGTGATCTAAAATCAGTTCCATTGATTGCGTGGTATGCACTCATATGCAAATGTGCGTTGTAGTTATGTACTCGTATGTGCAATTCGTATTCATATAATAGGCATTCATTTTTGCTCGGCAGCCGGCATTGTCAGCACATTTGTCTTTCATAAGCCTGGCATACTTCACGGTGCACTTTCTTAACTTTTTAAGCCATAAACGTTTCGTAACGTACCAATGGTCATACATTACCAACTACACATATGTACATATGTACGTACGTACATTGAAGTTCCACATTTGTACGAAACAGCAAGGAGTCTTACTGGCGCGGTAAGCTGGTGCGTATGCGTGGCGCTCGTCTGCCTACTACGCCCTTGCATACTGCTGTACTCTAAATAGTCTACGTATGTGGATATGTAAGTATGTATGATTGCGTGGATATGATTATATGAGGCCTGCGATGGCCTATTCCTTTGGTCCTTTACCGTTACTTGGTGCTCTGTACGCTCATATATCATTGCACATTTTACGTTCGCCATTCAAATCGTTTTCATTTTACACTTTTTACATTTCACGTTTTTTACTTGCTCCTTTCGCTTGCTCATATGCTCATATGTATTCGTACATTCGTATCTAGTTGAAGTGTTTTTTTCTCATCAGCCTTCAACGGTGAAAAATTCTTTGCTTTTACGCCGTTATTCTATTTTCCCGTAGTTTTTGTCTTTCAATTTCATCGTTTCATCGCTTTTGTATTTGCTTCTGCACTTATTCATGTCATCAACACACATATTTGCATACATGTGCATACATATGCACGAGTATATATGTATGTACATACATATAGGGATCGGCCTGACATGTGGCAAATCCATAAGGCATTGCGGTTGACACATCAGGAGAAGCGCACAAATACGGCGGTTCTATTGCAAGCGTCTACACCGTAAAAGCTTCTAGTTTGCTATCGACCTTACTTTAGAGCCATTAGTCGTTACCACTTTCACATACGAGTATTTACAAATATGGGCAGCGCATACCTTAAGCTCAGTATACTTTGACTGCGGCAGAACGACATTTTTTTTCAGGGCAGCATTGCAGAAAAGTAGACTGAATTGAAAAAAACTATTTGACAGAATTATAATTTTTAATCCCATTCTACAGCACAGTACATTATACCCTTCTGTAGAAAATCGAACCTTAGCCGTCTGAAACTTCCTTCAGTGTCGAACAGGCCGCAGAGATACTATCCGATTTTAGCTAAGCTTTTAGAAGTTTACACTGCCGTCTTTCGGGGATATCAAATTCAGATATAGCGGCATCGGATCAACACCTTTTCGTCTATCGAACAGGTGATGTGTGTCTATTTCTTACCCACAGTAACTGGATAAGCGATTTTCGGCCGATCTCCTTCTCCAATTTTTTGGTCTTGCGTCTTGATGTTTTTACCAACATATGAAGGGACCTACAGTTTATTCTAAGCCGCCTCCGAACGGCTGATGGCTTTTTATGAGGATCTTTATTTCATATCACAAATACACTCGGAGGGCTTGACATTCGCTGCTGAGGGGCGACTGCAATTAGAAAAATCAATTTTCTATAATTTTTAAAGTTGCTCAAACCTGAACTCGAACCCTGGCCTTCCGAATTGTATTACGCAATACTAACCACTCGGCTATTGCGGTCGCCCAATGGTTGGTTTGACCAAGTCTAAATCTACACTGACAATATACAATCAGATCGTTGACAGTGGATCTTAATCTTTCGCACAATACGCTGGTGTGTGTGGTACCCCTTCTTATGGATCGGTTATGCTTATGCAAAGAAACTGATTTATGCGCATTGACAGTTTTTGTCATCGGATATTAAATAGCTCAGTCAGTTCACGCCATTCTATTGCGGGCTAACTCTATTCGAACTTCAACACAGTGGGGTGATGGAAATCATAACTTCGTCATCTTTTGGCAGTTCTTGTTTGCCATCTCCTGCGTTTTTTCCTCGTTGCATTTAAGCAGACTAGAGAAGTGTTCCCCGCCTGTACTCAGCGTACTCTGGACACCGGTCACCAGATCACCTCTTCACCTCTCTATCTTCATGCTCCGATACTGAGTGGGAAACACTGCATCTTTTCCTTGTGAGATAGCCTCTTAAGCTTTTCAGACGCATGCATTTTGGCCTCCAACTTTTTCTGTTTGCAAATGCATCTCGCTTCCGTCGGCCACACAGCTGCGAGAAAGTCAATATCTTTTTCTCTGCGGTATGACAATCAGCAGCCCTGCTTATTACTTTTCTGAAAAGCAAAAGTTTCTTTGGAAACTGTACTGTACGTAGGAAGTTCGAAAGTACGTCACTCATAACTTAAACCAAGTTGCTCAGAGAGTAGGAGGAGAAGAAAATTAGTGCCAATCGAGTAGAAACTCTCTTGGCTGTCTGTTGTGATTGCAGCTCTTCGACGTCGAGCCTCTCTTCTGCTTGGTGGCAGTCATTCTTTGCTGCACAGAGACGGTTGCGTATATTTCTACTAATGGCTCTAGCAATCAAGTCGATGCTAACGACCTGGAAAGTACGCTCATCTAGAATACTGGAGAAATTTCCTCCGTCCATCAGAACATGAACGATTTGGTTGCACTATTTTCGATTCGGTAGCACCCATGTAGCTTGATACATCTTTTTGTGCTTGAATCCGATGTTGCAAATAACCAAGTCATTTAGTCTGATACCATCTAATTGAGGTTTCGTAGCAACGACTGATGTGCCATATACACCTGTTTTGCCCAAGCCAGCAATGAGAATGTCAAGGCGGATTTTGATATGGTGGCGGCAAGAACTTCCCTTTGATTCGAGTTGTAGCTAAACCGTCTTCTACTGGGTGATCCATGTCGAGGTACCCTACATTTCTAAAGAAAGAATACAGAAAATTCAAATAATACTGAACAAAAGTAACATGACAGCTTGACACGGCTTATGCGTGATTTGTCAAACAAGGGCTATTGATAAAAGTACCTCTACCTGGATCACCCTTTACTTGAGGGAACATCAATACTCGGGCGCAGAGGTTTGCAGCCACCCCAAATCCAACACCAAATCTGCGCTCATTATACGGTCGTTTTTTAAAATTCAGGATCTAGCTTTTTTAGTCTTAATCTCGTCCATCGCATGTCCTCGACGACAGTGATGTCAACCTTTAGTCTTACGAAGATATCTAGCAGCTGGGCAGCGGTACGTTTCCCGAATAAAGGACCGGAAATTCAAGCGTATAAATCGTGGCCCTTAGAACATTTACATTGAAGATTTTAGTGAACCCTTAAACAGAATATGTCAACGTAGCTCCCTCTTTTTTAGCCGTGACTAAGAGCAACTAAGGAGCTGCGGTAGTCTCTCAAGAATTGCTTACGTTTTCAGGGTGGGAAATGAGCAAATTTTAGGAATTGAGAACTGTAACTGCATACACCAATTCCTGGGTCTGTGAGTTCTTAATGAATAAGGCGCGTGTAATGCTATGGTTTTGGATTTTAGAAATACCAGTTGCCAAGAAAATTGATGCGGTGTATAATAGAGCTCCAGATATCCGGTTATCGAGCACTGCGAGCAGCTCGATGCTCGCTCGATACTTGCTCATTGCTCAACTGCTCGGCAATGTTTCAGTGATTTTTACACTTTGCTTTTGCATAAAAAAATTTTATATTAATGAAAACTAAATTAAGAAAAAAGTCAAAGAGTTTGTCGAGCTAGGCTTGAATTTTTTTTAGAGTAATGAGCAATGAGCAGATGTGTGAGTGCTCGTTGCTCAAATACTCGCACTGCGCGAAAATGTTTGAGCATAATCTGCTGCTCTAGAATATAACAACTGATTTTCTAATTAAAAGCACAATTCAACACTTGTAAGCAATTAATGATATATACCGTTATTTTGGATTTGGCCACCAAAGTTATTCCTTTTTATTACTAATTATTTTTACTATACACTCAACATTGAGAAAGTTAATTAAGCACGTCCAAAGGATGCCAACAAATGCCATATTTATGCCGAAATCACTTGCAGATTAATCAAAATTATTTTAATTTCCACCTTTCACAGCAACTGCCACAACAACAGACCATAACTCGAGCGAGAATCCAAAAAAAAGCTTACTGAAGAGCTTTGATATCATTAAATACATGGAAATGAGGCAGTTTAAAATAATCAGTATGCCACAGCAGCATAATCCGTTTTATTGGCGAAACAACAAAAATAACGCTGGCATTTGCACTCGAACAGCAGCCTGCCAACTGCTTTTTGTGACACCAAAAGTCAGACGTGAAGAAAGCATGATGCAGAGCACCGCTACTTGTTATGAATCATTAGCAACCGCAGTAAGTTGGCCAAAAAGTTCAACAATGAGCCTATGAGGTATTTTATTTGCAAGCAAGAAATGCGAACTCGAACTCATACCACCAAAGAGTACTGGAGTTCAGGTGAAATCTGTGAAAAACAAAATAAATTTCGAAAACGTACTAATTATTTCAGTGCCATTCACACCCATTTCAGTGGATTAACTCCACGCTATTATTGCTTACTACTTTGGTGCGCAAAGTGTTGCGTACAGCGGTGCGGAGGCAGCCTGAACCCAACACCGTCTGTCAGTTGTTTGTACTTCGCATACAAATCACCACACCAAACTGACTGCTTACTCAGCAGCAAGCAAGGCAATAAGGCAGGCAACAAGTAGGCATTAAACTTTAGTAAGCGTACAATCAGCCAGCCAGCGAGCCAACGAGCCCATTGGCTAGTTAACGTAGGAAAGTAGGTAAGAAATGAAGTGGCAGTAAAATGAGGCGAGTAAATGATCCACGAACCAGCTGTTTACGAGAAGGTGAAGGCATGAAACGAGCGCGTGTAGTTAGTCAAATTTGGGAGCATACATACCGTAGGGGTAGGGGGAGACGGCCACTTAAGTACGGCAAGGAGTAAGTCGGAGAATTGAGTAGTTGAAATGATTGCCGGCAGAAAAGTTTATGAAGCACTTTTGCATGATTGCGAATGGTTCGCCCAGTCAGAAAATCCTCTCAGAAAATATTAATGAGTCCACATTATCTGCATGAAGCTGGGGTTGGTCAGCCATCAATAGAGTAGAGCCGGTAAAGCATTCAACAAAACCAGTTATCAGCAACTTCAATGTTTTACTCCTTATCGGCAATACAAATGCAACTGGTGCAGTAATAAAGTAGACGCTTAAGAGGTTACCATATTGCAAACAAACAAATGAAATAGGAGAAAAGTATTCAGCTAAGTATTCGTACTTGTGTTGTTGTATGCAGTCATCAACAGGGCATTAACATTAATTTGTTTGTTTCATAGTAACTTCTGCTCCTGCCCTGTTGGATTTTGCAATATGGGGGTTGCCCATTTAGAGTCAAGTACTTGTTGGTTAATTGCTTTACAATTGTTTAAGTGAAGCCACGAAAGCGGAATGAGAAAGCTGAATTCGGACAAGAAAAAAAAATTTTACTTATTCAGTTGAATATAGTCAGCTGTAAGTTTGGTGGAGTCGGGCATAGTTCGGTAAGCAGGAGATTGGAGGAGAAAATTTACTACATACCTCCACGCTTTAGCTTGGAAAGAAGGTATCAAGTCACATTATAACAGGGTGAACGGCACAAGAGCACAGGAGAACTTGCCACAACTAAATGGACGAATCAAAAATGGCTGACTGAGTGGGCACCGGAATCTATACTAAATCTCAGGCTACTCTTCAAGCCTCCTGCAATACTGCAGTATCTTCCAGGCGGAAGTCTTCGTGGTTAGAAAATCTGCTGAGAGGGCTAACAACTCAGAATAACCACATCAAATATTCGTCGATAGCCAAGCAACATTTACGCCAATAATTTCACACCGTATTGCGTCATTGAATATCCCTAGAAGTAGGGAAGCAGTAGATGTGGTACTGCTAGAAAGCGGTTACATATATACTGGGATTCCCGGAAACGATGTAGTTGATGAGATTGCCAGAAGTGTTATTCGTCTGGCGATCGAGCCAGTACAGGAAATACGTAAGTCGGTAAAAACGATGTACAACAAATTTTCCGAAAAGGCAGACAGACGAATCAGGATGAGATGTGATGCTTTAACGATATGCAGAATCGTCAAAATCATGAGAAAGAGCATCGTAGGAAAACACGGAATTTTTTTGCACACGCCGTCTCGATCCTTCCTATTTGATCTTTCAACTATGTAGTGCGCGGCCTGTAAAATTTGGTCTTTGTTCTTCGAGAGAGGACTTTAGTTTTCAATTGCCTAAAGTGACGGCTGTTGCCAAGGTTCTGCATTGCATTTCTCTGTTCTTAGTGCTATAATGGGTTGAAATACTGCTTCTGTGTATGTTTAGTTATGTAGTTATAGTTACGAGACGATACTCAATTCCTCTTGCCTCTTTGTCGCAAACCTTTCAAGTATGAACAACTCTTTTATGAGATGCGGAAACCAACCCTTGAGGTCACGACTAAAAGAGAGGCAGCTTTAGTGGAACTATTAAGATATATTCTTACAGATTCTCTTCACTGAAGTCTTACTGCTTCTCACAAAGAGAAGTTTTGTGCTGGGCTTAGGACACGTCAAGTTAAACTTCATGATTAGTGACATTCTCTTTATGTGACTTGCCCCTTGAGTCTAATTTTCTCCTTCACTCGGCAAACCATCAGTTACAAGCACTTTTCTGTTCTTTAAACGTGAAATTGCTTTTTTGAGCTTGACATTGTCTCTATCTTCGGTTAAAGTGTAGGCCGTAGCCGTAGCATATAGAGGAATGTTTTCGCAAACACTATGTGATCTAATGCAGGTAATACTTTCAAAGGTACTTTTTCTACCTAGTAGCACAAACCACTGGGTTTTTACTTTAGCTACTCGCTCCAACTTTATAACATTGATTCGCCGCAGGAAAGAATGGACAAACTCGAGTAAAGGAGGTGTTTCCTCGCATAATCCTCCATTGGAACTCTTATACAAGCTACCGGATCATTGAAGTGTGTTCCAGGCTGAAATATTTGCGATCAAAGAAGCTGCAAAAATTAAAACTAAGACGGATACATCAACAAAAATTAGACAACAATAAATTATTTAGACCAGATCACGGTAAACTCTACAACCGAAATATAGAGGGGAACTGCAGAAGAGATAATCTAGCAGATTCTTCCAATAAAGAACACATTGGTAAACCTCTTGTCAGATACAAACTGCAACTAAAGGAATCCATTTAAAGACAGGGTTCGCTAGGGTAAAGACAAAGCTTGACTTGTAGCAAGTCGAGGCCAACTTGGCAGATGTGGTTCCGAAGAAGGTCGAATGGTTTATATTCTCCAAAAAAAGGGGAAATTTAAATGTTATTTGGATCCTTACGGGTACGGTCTTAAATGACATCGTACAGAAAAGCCAGAAGATGATGTTGGAGCTGTATAAATGATGAGAAGGAAGAGATGATTATCCATCATTATTATGCAAGCGGCCGCGATAGCCGCGTGGCTAGCATTGCGTACTGCCATTCGGAAGGCCTGGGTTCGAGTCCAGGTTCGAACAACATCCAAAATTATAGAAATTTTTTTTTTAATTGCGGTCGCCCCTCGGCAGGGAATGCTAAGTCGCGGACGCGGCTTAGAATAAACTGTAGGTCCCTCCAATTGTTGGTAAAAACATCTAGACGCAAAATTTGGAGGAGGAGCTCGGTCAAAATCGCTTCAGCGGTTACAAGCGCCAAATATATGTATATATATGTATAATGATATCGATATGAGTAAGACTTTGACATTTGGAGTCGCTTTTATGTAGCGTCTGTGCAAAAAAGCAGTCCTAGGATCAGAGCCAAATTTGGCCTTAGTTTGTCGATGCTTATTATCGACAACCGGTATAACTAAACTACCTATGTTGCATACTTGGAGAGATCTCTTGGTACCAAATACTGAGAGAAAACAATTTTAAATTGTTGGGTTGTCGGAGCTGCATTGTTCGGTATAGGAAAGTTGCCAGAACCAAAAATAGCAGAAAGAAATTTTTGCTCTCACTTTAAGGTGAGAATTTTCAGCTCCAGTTTGGGAATGAGACCTGAAATATATGTATGAGCAAATCTAATAAGCTAAAAAATAAAAAATAAATTTAAAAAATTAAAAAACTTAAACTTTTGTCAATGGTTTCATTCCATTCACTTGTCTTCTACCAATCAAAGATTTAATATTGTCTCGCAGCTTGTTGGTTTCCCTATCTCTTTGAGTTCTACTCAACGGTTTACTCTACTATCTAATTCTGCAGTCCATACATACCTGCACAATACTGTGCCTGCATCCTTGGCCTTTTTGCCACTCAAGTAGAGCAATGGCTCTGCCTCTTAAGCGCTCTGATGACGCTGCGGTTGTCATCCATTACATTTTGCCGCGTGACGTCTCTTAAACATTTTCTTACCATTTACCACAAGTAGAACATTTTCCACAACAGGCCTTCCGGCATGCATGTAGAAAGTACTAGAACACACACACACGTGTACCTGTACTTTTGTACATTATTATTTATGTATGTATGTGCGTACATACACTGTACAGTACAATACATATTGCGGCTACGCAGCGTGTAAGTGTTGTTGATTACTGCATTTCACTGTGACACTACTGTCGCAAGTCGAGTATTTAGTAAAACCTGACGTCCAAACCATCCATCTATCCATCTTCGTGCACAGCAATCCAACAGCGAGCTCGAAAGTTAAGGCAACCTGGTGATCCATTCATCCATTTACTCGTATTTAAGCGCACAAAACCGTACGGTTAGTCAAGCAGCAGTGGCTAGAGAGCATGAGAGTATGTGTAAGAAGAAATTGTTTTCGTTCCCTTCAATGCTCCGGAAGCTCAGTTGTATGTATGTAATGACTTCGCTAGCTTCTAAGCGACTGTGACTTTTACTCATCACGAGTAGAGTGAAGAGTCGCCAGTTTGTTTTAAGTAATTACAAATGATGAGCGGATGTGGCGTAATAAATTAAACATTGTATATATCACACACTACACACATGCATAGGTGTATATATGTATATATGTATTTAAGTAATTTTGCATTATACTTTGTTGCTATTTCAAACCGCAAGTAATGTTCTTCTTCCTCGCGGAGAATCGCTCCAGCACCTTCTCCTGCTGGTATTTACACCATTCATTTCACTTATACCCGCTATTTAATCAGCAGGTAAGATGTGGGCAAGTATGTGCTGTTTGCTTCAATTTAATACTTGCATTATCACTTTCATTTACTTTTTATTTGCTTTTCTTTTCTTCGCCAATTCTTCAAGGAACCCTTTCAGGCGGCTTGAGTATTCTAAGAGTGCGGTGGAAAATAAAAATTTGTGACACCAGAAGTTTCTACTACTTATTAAACTAAAGAAACGTAAAAATTGTTAAACATATACTTCCAAGCTAGTATTTAAAGACCGAAATTATACCATTTACCACCAGATAGGCTCTGTTTTAATGCGTTTGTTTGCAAAGTGGTATTTCAACATGCGCAACTGAACTAGTATTCAACTATCTCAAAGCTGATGCATGCTCGTGCATATTTGTACATTTAAATAATTTATTTTTGAGTTTGAAATCATTAGGCTGCTGAGCTTTATTAAATAAGTATATACACGAATAATTATCTGGCAGCTTGTAACTTTATCGTAAACTTTGACATTTTTGATGTACTCAGAACATTTTGACATAACAGGTCAATTGAAAGTTCCCCGGCTTACCATAGCAAAACAAACTTTATTGGCAAATTTTTTTTTTTTTTATTCAACATACTTGTAGTTACCTTCAAGGGTGATACACTGACTATTGCAACGCTTCAACTTTTCGATACCATTTTTGTATTACGATTTGTTCTTTGCTCCAAAATGGAATCTGTTTCACCAATCTCCTCTTCATACGACCAAAATTTCTTTCCAGCGAGCATTCATTCTTCATACATTTTAAAATCTGTGGACGGAAAATAGTCGCAGGGAGATCAGGAGAATACGGTGGATGCAGAAGCAATGCAAAGCCCAATTCATGGATTTTTGCCATAAATTTATTATTTTAACATCCCCAAACACTGCTCCGAATCATCAACTCGTCGTTGTTTTTGGTCAAGGGTGAGTTCACGCGGCACACACTTTGCATAGAGCTTTCTCATACCCAAATATACGTGAATGATATGATGTTAACGTTCAGTTGATATCTTTAGAGTGCTTTTCAATTCATTAAATTTCAATTTGCGGTCACTCAAAATTATTTTGTGGATTTTTTTGATGTTTTCTGCGGAAGCAACCGCTTAAATCCGAACATTTTTGCGCGATTATTTTTTACAAGTTTCGACATAAACTAAGTCAGCCACAGTGCTTCGGGGAACTTAATTCAACTTTTGAGCGGCTAAACTACATTAAGAATTAGAGTTTATCGATGGTATCGTGAATTCAATCGAGATCGTAGATCACTCCCAGACGAATTTCGTGAAGATCGCCCAAAAACAGTTGTTGTTCCGGAAACTATTGATGCTGTACCCAAACTGATATTGCAAGAACGTCATGTGTCCTATCGTGAGATTAAGACAGTTACACAAGTAAACATTAGTGGGATTAGCATAGTAATGTACTATTTAATGAACATTTGATTGCATTTATGAAGAATTTTTTACGTTGGATCCCAATCCAATGGTTAATCGCCAAAAAAAAAAGCTCGGTCGATTGGATGAAAAAATACGACAGGGGTGATTTTAATAACGTCTATGACATATTGACAGGAATTAATCATGGATTTACACTTATTAGGCCGAAAGTAAACAGCAATCGACCGTATGGGTGTTTCAAGGTGAGCTGAGTCCGAAAAAAGTTGCTCAGCGCACGAAGCACTTCCCAGAAAATCGTTGCCAGTTTTTTTTTGTTTTGAAAAACTGAACATGTCGAAACCACACCACTAGAACAACGCAGAATATTGAATTCTGAGTGGTAAACAACCATTTCTTTGCCATTTGTCTTTCAAAAAATCAGGAAAATCTACCGCCGAAGTCGGATCACCCTTCACGACGACAAAGCGATCTATCACATATCGTTGGAAACAACTGTATTTTTGAGCCCTCAAAACGTCGATTTGATGAGTCATTCACACCTAATGACTTATTTTTACTCCCGGACGTAAAAGACAAACTGAGATTTTGGAGATACCTCAGTCAGATTGAAAAAGTGCCCGACAATTAGTTCAAGCGCATGTAAAAGTGTATACATCTTAATGGAGAATATTTTTTTGTGCTCTAATCCTGCAAAGAAATGGTTATTTACCGCTATATAAGATAACCTCCGTACGTACATATAAATATATAAAGCTTTGTAACCGCTGAAACGATTTCGGTCGAGCTTTTCCTCCAAATTGTCGTGTGCGCCTTAATATTTTTACAAGATGTGGACCTACGGCTAAATGCTTTTTGATGATTTTTATGAGGAGCCTTTATTTTGTGACAGAAATACACTCGGTATGCCACTCCCCAGGGATAAATGCAATTAGAAAAAATTTACTTAATTTTACATTTAAAAAATTTTCCATACTTTTTTTGTATGTATATATCAAATTTAATTTATTTATTTCTTATTTAACTTTTATTTTATCAAAAATCAAGATTCAAAGTATAAACTGTGACACTTAGCACTCCTTTAAACAAAAAATGAGGCAATTATAAAGATCCTAATCAAATTACTCAATCATTAGCGTACCTTTTATGAGCGTGAGTTTTTGAAATGTACATAAAAATTATGAGAATGACAAATTAGGAAAGAGTCCCTCTAATTTTGAAATTCTTATGGCTACCGCCATTTGACGTTTTGACAATCTATTTTTCACAATAATACCATTCAGAGAACCAAACGCAAACTTTACTAACGCACAGTAGCTTCTACTGGATGTGCCAGATGTGATGACCGAAATATTGAATGAAGACTCTGAAGTCGATAAAAGGAATGAATCGTTCTGTTGTCAAGAATCAAACTGTAAAATGCTTTAAATGTGGGAAGCCTGGTCACTTCGACGCGAATGCAACACGGGTTCCAGCAGACTGGAAGTACAGCGAAAACGAAAGGCTGAGGAAGATGAACCATCAACTTCTCAGTCGTTAAACTAAAACGAGCCAGTCTAAAGGGGCATATGCTGGCCCCTGCAATTGAATGCCCCATATTCTTCGTCTCGCAAATTGGTAGAAAAACGAGCAACATTACTATTGGTGGATATGTGGATGGACGAGAGCGAATATTAACAGTAGATACGTGCTCATCACACTCCATCATTCGAACTGACCTGATCGCTAAAGTGAGACCATTACCTGGAGCAAGATTGAAAACGGCGACTGGTGAGGACACCCAAGTGGTTTGGAGAAGTAACAATAGGGAATGAGATGGTGTTACTACAGCTTTATAGTGATCATAGGAGTGGACTTCTTGATGGATCAAGGAAGGTATCAAAATCGACTTGAATAACAAAATTATGGAGTATAAGACAATGGAAGTACCATTAAGCATTGGCTATAATTCCACATACAGCAGCAAGCAGTTGGTCCTAGAAGGAACCGAACTGATCCCATCAAAGTCAGAAGCAGATGTTTGGGCGAAAATTAATGGAGATTGTGGGACAAACAAAATTTGGAAATTCATACAGTGATTCCGATAAATGTTTCTTCCAAAGGCAATGAAAGTTCACAGATTTTATGCAAAAAAAAAAAAAAAAAAAAAATAATAATAATAATAATGATAATAATAATAATAAGACACAGCGTAGTTAAATTTAAGCTGTTGTAAAAAAAAAGTTGTCAAAATTACATATTTAATTTGTAAACAAAAGTTAATATTGCATTTTTTCTTTTCGAAATACATTATGGAACAACAATTATAAAAACATATGTAAATTCATTTAGAGTAGATTTACGCCATACTTAAATAACCCAATTTTTTAATTATTCTTCTAAAATGGTAACTTTTAATTGGCGTATTTCTTAATTGAAATAAAAAAGTTTTTGTAAAAATCTAACAACCGTTCGGATACTGCTCAAAATTACCAGTTCCTCAATTTTTGGTAAAACATCAAAATTATATATGTTGAGAGTACTATATGCCTCGGAAACTAAATCATGTTCAGCAATATTATATTATGTGATGTTTTCAAGACGCTGTTGGAAGCTTTAAATACAACAATAATTTTTCATTGAATAATTAAGGACCCATTTGGGGATAACCATTTATTTCAGAGAAATTTAGACGTTTTATGTGATTTTATGGATTTAAATGTACCTACGGTGGTCAAAGGATTTTAATGATCCTTATGTTACTAAAGCTTTGTATATAACATTAGTAAGATCTATTATTGAATTCGGCTCGGTGATTTGGAACACGAGGTATCATATTTACCCTGACAGGTCTATTCAAAAACAATTCCTCCTATTTGCCTTAAGAAATTTGCATTGGGACTCTCAGTACAATCTTCCTCCATATACTAGTCGTCTGATCTCCCTACTCTCGCCAGTCGTCGGGAAATGCTTGGATTTTCATGGTTAATATAATAACAGGCTCAATTTACAGCCCTCTTATTCTCTTGGGAATCAAATTTATTGTTCCATTTAGAATGTCCAGCTATTTTTGTCCCTTGTTTCTGAAAACTTGTGAAAAGAGTTGTGAATTTCACGAGCCTTTGCATTGTTTGTGTCTTAATTTCAACTCTCATTCAAGCACAATTGCTATATCTGACTCGGTTTTTCCATAGTAAGAAAACTATTTCTCGACTCGCAACTAATCGTTGCATTACATTTTATATTTGAAATAATTCTTAAAAATCAGTTGATGAATTTTGTTCTGTAGCTGAACTTTTTTAGTTCTCGACACTAAACAATCCTCTCCTCAACGTTACTCGGCATTGATGAAAAACAAAACAAGTTCCGTACGTTATGCGAACAGCGCCCCTCGTGCGGATTGGCGGGAGGTGGGTAAACTGTCGGGATTAATAATAATAATAGAATTAATTAACTATTTAATTATTATTAACTAATTAATTTAGTTTTATTTATTTAATTAATTTTTTTATCCGTATATAATTTTTTTGTGCGAAAAATATTTTTTATGTTTCAATTTTCCTGAAATTCTATTTGAAAGAATAAGTTATACTCAATTTTCCGCAAATTTCCTTTTGGTTAGATTACATTCAGACCACTTTGCCTACCAGGAAGTGGGCCAGGACACAAAGGCAGTATTTTTCTTATATTAGATGTGAATGTTATCTTCTACCAAGAAATGGAGCTGGAATCGTATTTTCCGAAATCACATTCCAGATTCAAGTTTCTTGAAATTTTAGTCTCTCCGGAGCTAGTGAATGATTTATTTGAAAAAAAAATATATATCAAACATTTTGCTTGATTTTTTTCGTAGCTAGCATTAACACATAAACCAGTAATAGCAGAGCAATACCTGGGATCGAATCATCTGATTCGTGAACAGATGAACGTGCTGAAACAAAATACGTTTCAGGTATAAAGGTCGGTATGCCACTGTAACGAAAAAACGGGGACGGGAATTTGACAGATTGATTTTTTATTGTGAACGGCTCTTTACATAGGAAGAAGATATGCAAACGTAAATCAAAAGACATGAGAAATACATGAGTAATAACTAAGCAGTGTAGAAATTGATGAAAATACTAAAAATATTACATACATTGCTTTATAAGCTCGCTTTAATACATTTGAAAATTAGTCTTCCTCTTGTTTCTCGCAAAATATATATGAGACTATTTATTTCGCTCGGAAACCTGTGTAGCCGTGCTTTCGTATTTGTTTCAAAATTTTAGAAATAGGCAGTAGAAAATGGAGTTTTTTTTTCGTTCGAGGTGCATACTTCTTCGTAAAAAAATTTTTTCGCGCATCGTTTTTTGCACGTTTTTATATAGGGTTTTTGGTTTTCGTTAAAGCTGCATACCGCCCTTAAAGTAAAGAGGATAATAACCTTTTTCTTCGTAGGCATACGATTGGTTTATTGTGTTGGTGTGACAGTTCAAAACAAGCATACCATCAGCCATCCGTTCGCGGATATTATCATATCCAACACACAATATTACGTAACGAGAGTGTACGTTCACGGAGCAGACGATTCAACGATTCGATCCCAGATTTGATTTGTTTGTATAAATATATAGATTATTCGATACGAGTATGTCGATGAATGATCAAAAGGATTGCCACTTCATTAAATACTTCAAAAATATGTGTTGCTATGCTTGAAATAACTTATTACTTGATTCTCAATACAATTTTAACGTACATTAATTGATTAATGTGATATTAATAAAGTAACAAAGCTTTACAGTGTATCGTATGTGTGTGTGTGCAAGCGATAGTGTGAGTGAGTACTTATCTCAAAATGCCTTTAGATTAGTGGTTACAAGCTGTAGTTAATGAACTCATCATCTATTTCAATATATACCTGTTGCAAATGCAGTTAATTCACTCATTTTTCAAACATTCATATGTACGTATGTACATATATATCTATGTTTACACTAATTAATTATAAATTTACATATATACATATGCACATATAAGGCAATTAACGTGCTCTCAAACTACATAAAAGTGTAATAAATGCTTGTTATGGATTTATGCAAATACATGTATGTTATGTGCATGTGTGTGTGTGTGTGCTTATAATCATAATTTATTTATCATAAAATTAAACGCTTCGCACATAATTGTGTCCTACAAAGTAATTTTAATTGCGGGTTATCACGCATATCAATGTGCGAATGAACCTCTCCTTTGAAAAATATGGTTGAAATTTTAATTTATTCTAGAACAAATAAAGAAGAGCTAAGTTGGGCTGCAATTGGACCTTGCATACTAGACTTTGACTGGGTAGGAGAGTGTATGTAGACTTCTGAAAAACTTTCTACTCGCAATTTAACCGTCCACTTGAAAAAGGTGCGTACATGAGAGAAAGATTATATGAGGTAGTGTATATTATATATACAAAGATCTCACCAATGAGTGGATTATGATGCGCTCACTTATGGAAAGCATATAATTGGAATGACAAATACACAAGGTAACTTCTTAAGCAGAAAAACACAAGACATAGTTTAGGAACCATTTCACTATCCACAATTGAAGGTGAAAGCATATCTCGTGGTAGAAAGTTGTATTTTATGTCTTGTAACCGAAAAAAGGATATTTGTACTTTCCATGATGATCATATTGGATCCATGAAGATGTCGAAGGACTAGATTTTGAAGTATTTTTCATTAAAAGACGCGAGAGAAGAGGCGGTAACAGATAGATTTAGAAAACAGTCATCGATAGGCGACAGAGGCGCAGCTTTTTCGTCGATTCCCTTTTATTATGAGAAAAAAGATATTCATCATCTGGCACCCGTTACTAGTGTTCTGAGAGCAAAAGGGTAGATTAAGCGATTTCATAAATTCGTAATATCCATGACATGAAAAATTTGCAGCGAAAGTCACATCGATTGCTATAAGCATGTAGAAAGATTATTTGGACGACTGAACGACAACAAAACTATTTTAGTCTCTACACTGAATAAATAAAAACGATTACAAAAAGTCGATAATTGGTAGTTAGAAGTGCTGCCAAGAAGCCGAAAGCCTATCAGCAATTGTCGACTATGCTGGAATTTACCATGAGTGACGATATGGCATCAAAGTGAAGTTCATCAATGTATAGCTGATTTGCGCCCATGCTCCAATGGATGGACGATGGGATCAAAGATGCTTTCTATAAGCGTCTAGAATGCATGGAAAATTTAGCCTATGGTTGTCTGTACAATCAGATTCCAGCACACGAAAGTTCATCAAGCTAGTCACAGGTCGTAAAACACGCAGCCAAACGGATCATGTTGTGATAGACGGAAAACATGTACCCACTGTTTTAGATGTGCGTACGTTCCATGAACCGAACATCGAGTCGGATCACTATCTTGTCAAAGCACAAGTACGCACCTCTGTTTAGCGAAGAACGCACGTAAGGAAACACAATGAAGGTCTGACGTCGAAAAGCTGCACTAAAAGCTGACAGCCAGATGCTTTTCTACTCGGCCTGCACACCTGCTCTCTGAGAGCACTCATCAGCAACTTGATATCAGAGAATTGTGGTACGGAATAGCAAATTCGTTACGTACCACTGCTTCGAAAGCAATTCGTTTCCAACACTGTCAGAATCGAACCGAAATGAGTAAGTATAAAGAGCTTTAGAAGCTGGTCGACAAGGGTAGTGCTCGAAAATTCTATGAAAAGACGTGGCCACTTACAGGAAATTTCAAAAAACTGGACCATACTCATGTAGTAAGTAATCTGTGAATTGTGTGAAAGGTTAAAACCCACCGTCAACAAACTGATTGGACCTTATCAGTGTAGATTTAGACCTGGTAAATCCAAAATTGACAAGATATTCACTATGGACTAACCTCTAAAAAAGGCTCGAGAAAAAAGAATCGATGCATACTACTTTTGTTTAAAACCTTTAGAAAACCTCTACGCCTCTATATATGAATTTGATATCGCTGTAAAATTCTTACGGCTATTTAAACAGACTATGGAGAATAACAAAAGAACATTCAGAATTTGGAAGGACCTCTCTGAGCCGTTCGATGCCATACGAGGTTTCGTGTGATATCTTTACTCTATTGCTGGAAAAAATAATACGAGCTGCAGAGCTAAATATACAAATTACAGTCTTTTTCAAGAGGGTATAATTGCTGGTGTATGCCGCTGTTATCGATACCAATGGGCATTACAACCGCGCCGTTAATTCTGCTTATTGCAGGTTAGACAAAGAAGCGAAGCGAATTCTCGGGGTGAACGAGTACAAGACGAAATATTTCCTGTCATCAAACAAACAGTCAGCGCATTCGCGTCTTAGCTTCCACGTCGCTTTGAACAGTCATAGCTTCGAAGTCGTAGATAATTTCGTTTATCTAGGAACCAGCATTAACGGAGTAACACTTCTGTCAGCAGGTGCTATTTTGGCCTGAGTAGGCAATTGAAAAGAAAAGTCCTCTCTCGACGAATCAAAACCAAACTCTACAATTCGCTCATTATTCCCGTCCTGCTGTGTGTGTGGTGTAGAAGCGTGGAAGGTGGTGGCATCCAATGAGACGGCACTAGGGTTTTTCGAAACAAAGATTTTGTGGAAGATTTAAGATCCTTTGCACATTGGCATTGGAGAATGGTGTGACAGTGGCTACGCTCGCTAGAGCATGTCGCCCGAATGTATGAAATCACTCCAGCTTTGAAAGTATTCGATGGAGTATGCCTTGAGAGAAGCAGAGCAAGAGGGATACCTGCAATCCGTTGGCAGGCTTATGTGGAGAACAATCTGGCGAAGAGAGCGAACGAGTGGCGCACTCTTGTTTATTTGGCTATAATCGAACAAGCAGTACCTACGCCGAAGGAGAAGAAGAAAAGAAGACGAGAAGGCAAATAGAAATCACGCTTGTCTATCCGAGTATATATTTGCTTTATATATATATATAAATATATTTATAACCTCTGAAGCGATTTTCGGCTTCCTCCAATTTGTGGTTTTGCGTCCAGAAGTTTTTACCGACAAATGGAGGAACCTACAGTTTTTTCTAAGCCGCCTCCGTACGGCCGATGGATTTTATGAGGAGTTTTTATTTCATTTCAGGAATACACAAAACCCAGGACTTCCGAATAGCATTACGTAATGCTAACAACTCGGTCATTGCTTTCTGTATATTCCCGTTATTATTTTGTATGCCTAGTACTTCCACTTGGAAGAAATCAGCTGATTTTGGTGGAAACAAATAAAGCTAGATGCCGAGAATTCCGGAGGAAGGTTTGCCGAAAGATTTATTGATCTTTTCATATTTGGTAACGCCTAACATAATATTATAAAGGTTTTGTTTTTAATTTTTAATCTTAAAACATTTTCTTCGAAATAGTTTATCGTGATTTCGTCGTAGGAGACGACAATTTGAAAAAGATTTGCTTCAACTCATATATTATGGCCATCCATACACATATACATCTGTATATATAATTATTTTCTGGTTACTTTTATTTTACTCAAATTTTTTTGTTTGGAGCACAGATACAAGTGTGTTTACTTTCGAATAGAAAGTACTCTCTTTCATTACACTTTCCAAGTCTATTTGTTTGCGCGCATCTATTGTAAATATAAATAGTATAACAAATAAGCAGGAAAGTACTTACTCGGAATGCGTTCTACTGATACTTGTGTGCTCTGCTATGAACTGCAACTAAAAGTTATTGCTTAAAACAACAACAACAAAACCGCAACAAAACAACTATCAAAACAGCAGACATCGAAAGAAATGCCACCAACATTTATGTAAACACAAATAAACATACATATACATATGTACATATGTATGTATGTATGTATATCACAGATCGTTTTATTTAGTATAGTAGTAGGCATGTGGGGTAGATAGTAGTTTACTTGGGGAAGTGCCTTTCGACGACGCTTGGGGAGGACGTCGTATATTACTTCAAAACGTACACAAAAGCACAAATGGCAATTGTCCTAGAATAATAAACTTTAATGAAAGTGAAGTAGTAAAAAAAGAAAATAAAAATTAAAAATCAAAAAATAAACACGAAGAAATTCAAAAGAATAGCACGACGACAAGTAGAACAAAAAAAAAAAATATTATAAAAAATCAAAACAATAACAAAAACAAGAACTAAATGAAAGCAAGAATGAGCGAGCATACCAAGCGACAGCTTTTTAATGTTAATGCCAACCCAGCGCAAAATGCGTAGCAAAGAGAGTGGTTTGCTATAAATTTCAATAGGTGTGAAATGGTGTGAAAAGTGCAAAGGACTGCTAGAAAATCGGCCACCGTATTTGACAAGCTTGGCCGGTAAGTCATCAGCTCCCGCCGCTTTGTAGCTTTTCAGGCCAGAAATTGCTAGTCGCACTTCTTCGTAGTCGAGTATTGGAAAAGTTTTTTATGGTGAATGACTGGGGAATCGGGTTCACCATCTCCTGTTGTTCCCTTCATAAATTCAATATATTCTTGGCATCAATCGCTTCACCTCTTTAGAATCTACATGAGTACGCTGCGGTCTTTTAATCTTCTGCAAGTCGCCGCATCATTTCGTAGAATTTTCGAGCATTGCTCCTATAGTCCAGCTTTTCAAGCTCTCCATACTCATGCATATCGGCCTCTTTCTTGTTTTGCGTGCATGCGCGTTTCGCTACCCTATACAGGCGCAGGCGAGGATGATGGCCAATATTGGCAGACAAAGCAAGAGAAAGCGAGAACTTCTGGCCAAAGTAAGTCAGTCAATGCTAATGCATAAGACACCGATATGGGTACCAGCAATGCAGAATATAACTTATGCCAAGAAAGCAAAATCTGTGACCAGACTAAGTGCAATGTTTCGCACGGTTTCGCACGAGACATCAGGGGTCTGCGCGGGCATCATGCCACCATATATAATGGCAATGGAACTCAAAAGAGTTTACGACAAATCCAGAGGCATTGAAAGGCGACTCACAACAGAAGAGCGGAACGCAGAAATACTGAAAAGTAAATATGAATGGCAGAGGCGCTGAGACATAGCAGAGAAAGGTAGCTTGATGTACAAGCTGATCGGTAACATGCAAGCCTGTGTGGAGCGAAAACACGGCGAGACGGATCACTACTTGACGCAATTTCTGTCCGGCCACGGCTGTTTCAGAGAATACCTTAATAAGTACGGTCACGATGACGGGGCAAATTGTTCTTTCTGTAGTAACGGTAGCGAAAGCGCGCAGCACATTTTTTCTTACCCGAAATACGAAGTAGAGAGAACCGACATATGAACTTTTATTAAAAAAACGGTTGTCTCCAAAAAACATTGTGCACCACATGATGCAAAGTAAATTCGTGTGGAATAAAGTGAAAATATGGTCCGCAATCGTTCTCCAGGAACTGAAAATATAGGAACGGCAACGCAGAAGCGAAAACAGAAGATATAACGTAGGAAATATAAAAAAGTTGTGCATGAAGAGCCAACCTTGGCTAAGCATGGATCAATAGGGCCAGTGAACTGCAGTCGGAGTTAAAGGTTTAGTACGTAGGTGTATTGTTTCGCAAGTCCAGCATAGTGAGAGAATACTTAGCGAGCAGTACGAATCGTGCATGACGTCTAGGACTGACGGTATCTATGAAAGACTCCCCCCTCGGAAAGAAAAAAAATTAAAAATACCATGCCATCCGGCATAGATTTTTCTCAGCTGAGGCACTTTTCCTCTTTAACTATTAGCAACATACAAATTTATGATTCGTTTTATTAACGTCCTAGTAAGTTTTAAAGACTCAGACCTATCTGAGCTCGACTGTGCAAAAGGTGTTTTGAAGACACTACTCGTATTAGAAACCCTAACTGATAACAACAAGAGTTCGACTTTAATCGAAGAACTAACTAACCCAGATGGGATTAATCATTTTGCTTGAGAAAAAGTTAGACACAGGAGATAGTTTACTGGGTGAACCTACGGCTCCATCATAACATAAAATCGATACATTTCGGTGGATAAAGAAGCTGTGGAAACTTCAAAGTACAAATTTTTATTTAAACTATCCAAGATCTATAAACTCCAATTTCATATACATATATATTTTTTAATTTTCCATTCAACTTTATTAACACCACTATTGTTCAGGCAACAAATTAAGATTTATTTTAAAATATCGGAAAACAATTAATGTCACAAGAAAAAAAAGTCTTCGATTAATGTGTTTAAAAATTACAATTAGAAGGAACGGTTATCCAAAAATTAGCGATGTACCGTAATTAAGTCCATAATTTCGTTAAAGTATGCTTAAGGAAGACTTCATTTTTCAAGTTTACTTTGGATTTACTGACATTCAAAAATTAAGTAGCTGATGTATTGCCAGCACTGGCATAGGCTAAAAGCTTTTCCAGAAAACGAGAAAGAGTTGCACAAAGAACGTATACAAACCTTTCCGACACGCCATCAACTTCGAGACCGAACGAGACCGAAGTTTTCATACGAAAGGAAACCTTCCGTTTCGGTTCGTTTCGATGAAATTGATCATCGGTTGACACAGCTGTTAAGCGTGTATGCAAAACTGAAAGATGTAAATGAAGATAAACTTGTTCAAAACGATACGTCCAGTTAGGCATTCCAAATAGTACAACAAATTGTTTCAGAGATTAGCATGAAAAAAGTTAATTTTATTCTGAGAAATATAGTTTTATTGATGAATTTACTTATTTCCTCTCTTTTCAGTGACAGATTCGGAGGCTCATCAAGGCGCTTTGCTTTAATTTGAGTTGAGTGCACCTTGGATATACAGTTAATGCTTGGAATGCAGAAGTAAAAATTTTTTTTCTATATATTTTTGAGAATTGACTTATTAAAATCAATTTATTTTTTCTGTGTATTATTTTTTAATTTTAAAGTAAAAACATTCTTACTTCAATGTAGTCTAACTATTACTTAAGGAAACGTTATTTTATGTTTTTTTTTTAAATTATTCAAGCCTTTAACAGGGAGAAAATTGCTAATGTAAATTTTTATCGGACTCGTAGCAAACTATACACAAGCAAGTGAAGAAAATTTACTTTGGCTGATGGCATACTTTTAGGCGTATTTGCTTCAACCCAACGAGCGAAATGATAGTAGTGTATAGCGTATAAAGGAAAGGTTTTCAGAATAAATGAAACCGCCGAAAAATATAGAAGCATTCCCCACGAGAGCTCTATGACTTATATAGTACTTATATATACTTATCTTTCAGAAAGAATTCATATAAAATTGTCAACAAACGAATTTTGTAATATTAGATGTATATTTAATTCCATTTAGTACCAAATTATGATTCTGATACTGATTTGATACAAAAAGCTATTTTTGTCCCTCATACTCAAATTCCTGCATCCGCCTTTTAGTTAGGTAACGCGTCGCTGAGAGTGTTCATAGGTAAAGGGCGTTTCTTGAAGGTGTTTTAGCGATCTTTTTTCATTGCTTATTGAGCGCCAATACATAATTATTAAAGAATACTTATATTAGTTTAGGAATTTATTTATTTAATTTTAATTTTTTTTTTTAACTTTTATTTAAAATTTTTTTTTAATTTAGTTCTAATTACAACATATTTAATTCTTTTTTGTAAGACCGAATTTCGAAGTATACCCTATTTATTAAATTAAAAATTATACCAATTCTACACCTCTGCTTAATATTGTTTACTGTGGCTAACTTCAAAGTATACCCTATACAATACAAAAGGAATTATCGAAATCGGACTACGTGGTTACGGAATTATACGTAATAATCAATGTGTAATCCTCATTTCTAAGGCTATAGTTAATTTCGTTTTTCAAGTTTTGTGGGACCAATCTCAAAGTATGCTCTATACATAATCGAAATCGTACTACACAGCTTCGGAATATGCAGGATTATACTCTGAAATCAATAACTCATCCACCGTTTCTTACCTCTGTGGTTATATATATACTTTTTAAAATTTTCTGTAGGACCGATTTCAAAATATGCCATCCATTTTATATTAAAATCTATCGCGGATTTGTGCCTATTTCATGGTCGTAATGTTGTTATAGACGAAAGAATGTCTCCAGTGTTCTGGGTGTGCGTTCGATTCCAGGTCCTAGTATTGACAACTTGGACAACTATCAGATCGCAGTCATGAAATGTACTGCGTCTGTGAAGATAAGAACGTGCGGCTTCGAACACAAGAAAGGTAGCACGTCAAAAAGTGGCAATTAAAACAGACAGTTAAATGGGTTACTACTGACTTGCACTTCTGCTCTGTGAGAACACCATCAACAATTCGAAATAAGTTGACTGTGGGACGGTATTTAAAGCTCTCAACGTACAGGCGCCAAAAAAAAGCTATTGATTTTCGGCAAAGACAAAAGAAAATCAGGTGATAATTGGAGAGAAAAAAGACTTTTCACCTCGCAATTCACCGCAAAGAGCGTTGTGTGTGTGAGAAATATCTATAAAATAAAAAAGAATGCGAATCACAGTACGAAAAAGGGGGAGACCGAAATGCGTGAGTATGAATAGCTTGATAAGCTGGTCGATGTGGATAATGCTCAAAAATTCTAGATCGGAGCATATTTATGTAAGAACTAAATAGTAATCTGGTGATCAATGTCCATAGCATACTAAATTTATGGAAGATACAGAGCTTCAGCCTGCTATATTGCAATGAGAGTGAAACACCTAAAGATGATGACCTCGAATACCCAATCGATGACGATAGAATACACACACCAATTATCGAGCTGACACCGTCAGCAAGCTAATCGTACCTTATCAGTGTGTTCATATATGATAGATCCAAAATTGATCAAATATTCAGCATTCGTCAAATCATAGATAGTATCGATATACTGTTTGAATTTGGTGGTTCGCTGGGATCATTCATACCTGATTCACAAAGCAATGCTGCATCTGAGATAAGAAATAAGTAGGGTTATTTTCATCACCACGTTTTTACTGAAACTCTTTTATAACGTTCAAAAACCAATGATGGGAAGTATAATCCAATAATTAGACTTAATTTTATACTGATATTTCCGTGATTGGTAACGCCGTTGAATGCCGTGTCAATGACCAGCATTTTAGTATTGTTACAGATTTATGAAATCAGGCTGGCATTGTCATTTTTATAGCGAAGAAATAGAATTTAAATTAAAACCTTTCGCAATTAACTCATTTTCTAGGAGCCAGTGCACTTTCATGAGTGGTATTTTGAAAATCATACATACTAACATACTTACCGTAAATCAGTGTTACCATATTGGTGTATTTGCCCAACAAATTTTCATTTATGGTAAGTGGTTTGGCGTTTATGTTTCTTCACTTTATTTTTCTTTTATTTCATGGTACACCGTAATTTGTTTCTCTCCCTTCGAATTACACCATTCTTATTTCCTTCCACTTTATTCTCGTACACGTTTGGCTGGCATTCATAATATTTCTAGCTAACACAACGCAATTGTTTGGCATTTATTTCACCATTTTAATGCACTTAAATACATACATGTGTGTTGATTTGTTGTGGTTGTTAGGATTGCAATTTTGATATTGTTGATAACAGTTGTTGCTGTGGAAGGTACAATAAAAAAATATCTAAGGGCGAGCTAGAAGTTCGTAGAAGAAGTGCATAGACTTCAATGTATTTGATAGTACATGGAATGGAAAATTTTTGAAGAATATTTATGTATAGTTGAAACGGTAAATAATACCAAAAAGCCTAGGATATTTTAAGGAATTATCAGAAGAAAATCTACTAAAAGCTCTTAGCATTTAAGCATGCCTAAAAGGCAGAATCCACTCAGAATATAAGCCATTCAACCTTATCCAGCCCTATTCTGACCAAATTTTCCACGACTTGTTGCAAGAAAAGTTTTCATTCCACTTTTACTGGATACCAATCTGCTATTTTTCAGAATGAACCTGACTAGCAAGTTCGTTTGTGCTGTAGTTTCCCTTAATGTCTGAGAGGTCCAAAGGACGCACAGTCTATTTTGTTCAGTCATTTTCAGAAAGCATCAGTAATAGCATCATACCTAATAAAACTCGAACATTACGAGCTCTTTATTACCGCCGGGATTTCGGGATTTAAGAGGGGGCATTTACCTGAGTTTTCAACAGCCAACGGTAGAATTTCGTAGTCACAAAATGCTGGAAAGATAAACAAGGCATTCCCCAGGGTGATATTCACTGTCCGCATTTATTTAATTTTTACATTACGAAGCTCCCTTCACACAAGAAGTAGCCTCCTTGATCTCATATGCCGATGACTAATGTATATTGGCGTCTGTCGCGGACATTGATAATCTTTTTTCAAGGGTTAACTGCGTAAGGTCCAGGGAAATCCACCACAATCCTATTCACAAGTTGGACAATCGGTCATAGACTTAAACTATCGCACAACCATAACATCGCCGATTTGGATACCGAGGACCAGCGAGAAGGAAATAAAAAAGCTACAAGCCTATGAGAACACTGCCTTCTCGACTATAGGAAAGCCCCTGACGTCTCTGAGAGCATGCCACCGTAGGGATCACACTTGCTTGAGGCTTAGCAACCTCCCCTAAGAACATCACAACTCTATTAGCATTATATTACAGAACCACTGGATGGAACGAACCGTCAAATCTTAACGTCAATTACAGGTAGTCTGTTAAGGCGTTCATGTGAATGACCTAATCGAAATACAACCATCACTTATAGTGGATGAATAGCTCGAGCTGCCTAACGAGAATTGAGCAATACTGCAACAATTAAAGTCTGAATACTTTAGCAGCAGCCAACTGATACTTATCCAGAGCTCACATCGATATACTTGATGTATGTCCGTTTTTTGGGACTCACGCTAGATAACCTCAGCGACATTCACTAACATTGCCTACTCCTCAGTGGGATTAACCAGCCGCTAGAAAAACATAAACCACAACAGCATTATATCCTTGTCGAGCTCGGAGCTTTTATCACTACCTGGCTGCCAATGAAGAGGAAGATGTCTCTTCCTGAGCATTCGACTGAAATACGTTTTACAGCTCATCATGAAATCTGCGGTTATTACGGTTTGAACCACACTAAAATGGTCGGCACCTCCTCCTACAGCATCAATAATTTTAAACCATCTAATATATACTCCCAGAGGGAACTTGCTTGCTTAACCTATGTACCTGTCGAGAATCAGTGTCATAAAGTTTTAGTGAGTATACAGAATAGAAATGCAGGGCTCTGTGTACCTTCGTAGAAAGTCTCTGTGAATTTTGAGTGTCCTGTTGGCTGAAAGCTCAACTGTTTCTGTTCTCCTAAGAAAAGCCATTTCCGGAACAAAAATTCAGGGATTAAGTATAGAACTTCGTTTAGTGTGGCTCAAAGTGCACTACTGATGCATAATATAGATGGATATGAAAATCCGGAAGCACATTGCTGGGACTCAAATCCCAGCGCTGGAAATTTTCTCATATATTTGTTTTATACTCCTTTCAACATAGTTTCCTGTTCAGAGCGAGGCCTAAAACCCTGTTGAGCTCCTAAACTTGGGCGTTCAAAGTTTATTCTCCGAAAGATGTTTTTTTTTTTTTAATTTATATGTATATACAAGTTCTAATGGTGAATAACCTTTTTGATGAAAACTGGCCTTGAAAATCTTCAAAACTTACAATTTCTAAGTGACACAATCAAAATGCTGTCTGCGTCTGTTTGACATTCTCATATCACTTGCGCCTGGGAATATCAATAAGAAATTATTGAAGCGAAATGTCTCGCATCTTTATCAGCTAAATACAAATTTTACACATACATACATACATATAATAAATTCTTTGTACCTAATTGTGTAAATTAATTTTTCTATGGTACGTATGTGTGAATACAAAGCTATGTATGTGTATAATGAGTACTTGCTCACACTTACAATTAACTTTTTTTTCTTGCGAGTGAAAGTTTGAAGTTTTCTTAATTTTTTGGTAACATTTCACATTCATTCAAGCGTTAAATGTCTGTAAAAACTAAGTTTTTGACATGACGGCAACAACGAAACGTCACAAATCACTTGCTGACATCACATCGTTGGTCCATTAAGCAGAGTATAGCGAGTATCGTTGAGCATTTATCTGTACTCACTATCAGCATTGTCAATACTTGTCCACTTTGTAAAGAAAACAAACAATCAAGTATCACAATGAGGGCATAAACTGCACTTCAACGGTAAACAAATTTTTTTTACAAAGACAAAAATAATATCTGTACATAACTTTCTCCCCTACTAATGAGTTTCGTTCTGCAAAATTCAACGAAAATTATATTTTTGTTTTGCACACTTAAAATGTTTCTCCTACTCTTCATTGATCTTATGTAAGAGCTCTGGTATTTGAGTCATCGCTGGCAGTTGATGACATTTTGCGTTGGCATTTTACACGCCCCAATTAAGAACGCATTCAAACATTTGCGGTGCGGTGATAATTATACATCATGATAATGTATGATAATGTACATGATTATTTAGTAAATACATATGTATGTATGTTCATACATACATACATATATTGAATATTATACTTTTTATTGAGCTTCCTCTTCAAAGTTTTTCAATGCGCAACTGATAATTGTGTTGACGCGGTCTGCTTTTAAACCTCGCTTATTTATGTATTATTAAAATATTTATTTTATATTAACGGGTGATCCATTTCGAGGTTCCCTATTTATAAAGAAAAAAACACAGAAAATTCAAATTTAGTGAGGAAGGTTTATGATAATAAATAATATACATAAATAACATTATTTGGCATTTATTTTTTGAAGATTATCTCTTTCAAATATTGACCACGACTGCGTCTCAGATGGTCCATCCGTTGAGTCCAATTTTCGATGGCTCGTTCGAGCATTTTGACTTGGAACTGGCGAACGACACGCGTGATGTTTTGTTCCAAGGCCTGAATCGAGGCGGGATTGTCCACATAGACTATAGACTTTACATATCCCCACAGGAAAAAGTCTAACGGTGTGATATCACGCGATCTTGGTGGCTAATCGACCTGCCCAAAACGTGAAATTATGTGCTCACCCCGAAGTGTTATCTCAATAAATTCATTAATTGATGCGATATGTGGGAAGTGGCATCGTCTTGTTGAAACAAAATGTCGCGGAGATCACGAGCTTCAATTTCAGGCATCAAATAGTCGGTTGTCATGGCGCGATAACGTTCGACATTGACGGTTACGTACTCACTTGCATAATTTTTGAAGAAATGTGGATCGATGATTCCACCTGCCCACAAACCACACCAAGCCGTTGTTTTCTGGATGAAATGGCAGCTCTTGAATCTCTTTAGGTTGCTCTTCGCCACAAATGCGGCAATTTTGCTTGGTTATATACCCATTGAGCCAGAAATGTGCCTCATCGCTGAAAAAAAAAATTGGCTCGAAAACGAAAACGTCGGATCTTCTTTGAACTTTTCAAGAGCCCATAGAGCGCAAGCGATGTCGCTTGGGAAGGTCGAGCGGCTTCAGTTCTTGCACAAACTGTATTTTGTACGCTTTTCGACGTAAAATGCGCCAAGTCGTTCCATACATCAGTCTGAGCTGCTGCGAACCGAATCGACTCTCAACGGTCTTCGTGTACACTCTCAGCTACCACCGTTATATTTTCTTTACTGCCTGCTAGACGTGGTCTATTCAGTCGAATATTATCCAATAATGAATGTTGAGTCTCAAGATGGGTGATGGTGTTGCGCATAGTACACTCAGTAGGCCGATTGTGTTGAGCGAAGCGCGTGAAACATATTCTTTACATACAGAAAGTGAATTGTCGTAATAAAGTTGAATGATTTGTAAACGCTGTTCAGGCGTAAGTCTTTCCATGATGAAATGCCAAACAATACTGAACATAAATAACATGACGGCTTGATACGACTCACGCGTGATCTGTCAAAAGAAGGCTATTGAAAAAAGTACCTCTACTTGGATCACCCTTTAAATACCCATATACCTATGTACATATAATTTTAACAAATTTTTAAATGACCGTTCATGTGTTAGTTTCCAATTCCCTTTATTAATTTCGCTGTTTGCAAAAAAAAAAATCGTTTCATGGTAACGGTCACACACAGAGAATAGATTGTAATTATATACATACTTACACAGAAAAAAGTATCCGGTACCAAAAAATACTTCAATGCTCCGGGTATTAAATCCTTTCAGTCTTTTTTTCGGCTCGCATAGTTTACATAGCCGCACAAGTATTGCAGAGATACAAAATTCAAACACAGCAGCTTAGAGGTAGTTCGTGGTATTGAAGGCTACTTGAAAATCGGCGAAGAGGTATTTTCCAAAATTCGATGTATGGTGAATATCTGATCAATTTTATATTTTCCCGATCTAGAGCCACACTGATAAGGTCCGATCAACTAGTGGTGGGCTTTAGTCTTTCACACAGCATGCTAGTTAAAGATTGGGCTGAGCACATTTAGGTTCCAGTCGTCGCACATGCCTTCGTCCGACCATATTCTTCGCCACCGTATTTGAATAGCTTGGCCGGTAAGTCATCAACTCCCATCGCTTTGTTGCGGCCAATTGCTAATTGAACAACTTGGCAGTAGAACTTCCATGGAAAACGATTGGGGAATTGGGTTTACCATCTATTGGTGTTGCCTTCATAAATTCAATATATTCTGGGCATCATCTCTTTGGATCCTACAAGCGTATGTTGTAGTCTTTAAACCTTCTGTAAGTCGCCGCATCATTTCGTAGAATTTTCGAGCATTGCCCCTATAGTCCAGCTTCTCAAGCTCTTCATATTCGGCCTGTTTCTTTGCTTTGTGTGCATATGCGTCTCGCTACCCTATACAGACGCGGAAGAGGATGATGGCCAATATTGGCAGACAAAGCCAGAGCAAACGAGAACTTCTGGCCGCTCTCCAGGAATTTAGAATAAAGGAACGGCAACTCTGTAGCGAAAACAGAAGACATGACGTAGAATAGATCAGAAAGTTGTCCATGAAGAGCCAACCTTGGCTAAGCTTTGTCCCGCAAATAAATGCCCCATGGTGGTTCCGTAGGACCAGTGAACTGCAGTCGGAGTTAAGGGTTTAGTAGGTGTATTGTTTCGTAAGTCCAACATAGTGAGATAATACTTACTGGGTGTGATCCCGAAAGTGGTGTACCCTTAGCGAGCAGTACGAATCGTGCATGCCGTCTACTGACTGACTGTATATATGAAGGATTCCCCCTTCAGAAAGAAAAAAAGCCTATTCAATTCTCGGTATCTATCCCATTCCGCACGTTTGTGGTCCAACGTAACTTTGCGGTCATCCACATTCAATATATAGCTGCACTGAAGCTTCCTCTTTTTTAGTCGATACCCAAGGCTCCACAAGGTCGGTAAACGCAGTACACATAATGGTAGCTCAGGTTTCAAGGTGCGCGACATGGACTCAAGAGTGGAAATTATGTATAACCCTGAAATTTTAACTGCGTGCTCAGAAGCTTAAAGGAATTGTCCTCCCTTTCTTTTTTGTATCCGACTTGGTAGAGTTGTATGTTATTCTATACCTTGTGTTTCACCGCGAAGTGTTAACAGTGTTCAAGTTAGATTCTTGACTCGAACTCTACTCAGAAAATTAATCGTTCAATAATCGTTGAAGACGCGCCAGAATGACTCCGGAACCACATATATAAAGGAATTGTTTTATCAGGTTGATATGATAACTAATCAACAAATTTTCTAGCTGAGCAGAAGCCGAAAACCACATCAAACCGTTAAAAAATTAACGGTACATCTAACTTTTTCCAAAACTCAAATTACTACTTTGTAATTTAAATAAAGTTGACTGAGGTTGAGTTGTGTCAACCTAAGTTCTCCATATGGACTGTATTGTTAAAATATTTACCTATTTTATGAAGTCATTTCGATCTTCGACTCCATTCGCCTTACCATTGCATTTTTTGGCGCCTGAACTACTTCTAATTCAATAATTTCGCTTATTAAAGAACCAGAATCAGCATTGCAAGTCTTGATATCCAACGCAAAGTCACTCTTGCCAATAGGTGCTTCTTTGGACCGAGTAGGCAATTTAAAGGTAAAATCCACTCTCGATGAACAAAAACCAAAAACTACAAGTCACTCAACATTTCCGTTCTACTTTATTTCTATGCATGCTTCCATGCAAAATAAATAACTTTACGGAACGTCCTTAAAGAGTTCCAGATAATTAGAAATAAAATTATAAAATTATGAACTAATAAAGTTTAATTTCCTTTAAAATTTATTTTTATATTAAAAATAGCAATTTACGACAACGAATCAAAATCAACCAACAATAATCAGCCCTATTCTGCATTTCGACTCGAATCGAAATTTTCTCCGTTCGGCGGATTTGGTATTCTGCGTTACGTTTCGTTTCGATCAATCTTCGAAACTTTCGATTCTATCCAACTTTATGTATTCTGCATTTCGATCGTAGCTACCTTTTTGTACGTTGTAATTTAGTTGGCGGAGAACAGTTTGATTGTATATTTTTGTGTACTTAAGTAACATAATTTTAACAAAAATGTTAATAAAACATGATTTTGATAATTGGAGAGGCATAACGATGTCTTTTTTTAATTTAATTTGTTTAATGATGCTTTTTGATACAAAATAAAAACAACATGAAAAATAAGAGAGTTTTGAAATAACGTTGCCGTAATACAGTTGATCCGCCAGTAAAAGACTCCATGATTTCGAGAAAGTTGTATAATGGCATTGACGCTGTTGAGTGACACATTCCTATGTTATAATCTGCCGAACACTATGTTGGTAGCTGCCTTCCGTAAAAAATCGCAAATCTGCTACTATTCGATTAGGTGGAGATAATCATGTTAAAGTACTAAAGTACTTGATTGAGTTTCTTGCGAAAAACTATCCAGGACATACTTGAAAGCATCTTTATTAAGTTTGAAGTTAGTTATATAAAAGATTACCAATTAAAAACTCAATTTCATAAAATTCATCACTCATCTGAAATTGATAACACTTGTCTCGCAATCCTCATGAAATATCGTCTAGGCTATTGATCTCATTAACCGTTAAAAACACGATTTTATTTAAATTTATTTGAATTGTACAAAAACTCTTTGCCTTTGTTTGCTTTGTTTTGTTTCAATTTCACACATTCACATGCAACCAGCTGACTTCGAAAATATATTCTCTCTTCCTCTCCTTCTTTCGATTCGATCGTAACTCAGAATACCTAATTTCGATTGTGGCGGAGCGGAGAGCGGGAACGTAATCGAAATGTAGAATAGCCCTGGATGAAAATTTATAATATTTTTTCAAACTAAAAAATTCAATGTTTTTAAGATTCCTTTAAATTAAATGTATAAAGTATTTTTAGGCAAAGTAAACATCTATTTAGATTACTTATAATATAAAAGGATGTAACTTGCACGATGACGAAATCTGATGAATCAACTCTGATATATTGGAGAGAAAAGTTTCACTAACGATTTATGGTTCTAACCATATTAACGGCGGAACATTACCAACGATCACTGCAGACGGTGAAAGGTTTAGCTTTAAAGGATAGACGACTTCAGTTACTTGTACATAGTTTAAGGTATTTTTGCAAAGAACTGAAACGCCACCACTTGGCCTTTTTCAATCAGTATCAGCTCTAAGCAACTCTATACTTTGCCAGTGAGGACGTCCTATTTTTATTTTAATGTTATCCAAATAGAGGGGAATGCCATCTGAATAGTAGTAGGCTGCAGATAATTAGAGACTCCCACTACAATCTTAAATCTGTACGCCATAAAAGTATATTTTAAAGCGGAGGATGGTCAATCAATTTATAACAAACTTAAAACAAATCACAAGAAAATTCACAGCCATAAGGTTTGATTATGCTATATTACAGTAGGATCACAAGGATCTGCAATCCTTAATCTGAAGTATATGGAGTAAAGTCCTAATAAATAGCCTTTGGAAGGAATGCTCAGAGACAATTCAGTGACAAATCTCTTAAGACGTTAGGCCACTAAAGAGGGTCACAAAATAGGCCTTTTGAAATTTTTTCGGGAAAATTATGAGATAAATTTGATTTTTGACAAAAGGCATTTATTATACATATGGTTAACTGCTTATAATTATTTTTTAAGAAAAATTAATTGAGAACTGGCGGCTATACAGCGTTCTCCCTAGGATGTCTGCTTTTTTTCGGGAACCACGGCTCCTGTAAGTTTTTTATTTTAATAAGTTGAACGGTTACGCTTGTAAATAGCAATAGCTAGAGAAGTACGTAGGATTTTTTCAATATATGCATTTCTGACAAAATGACGGGTCTCTAAGGGAAAAAGTAACAATTTGGCCTAAAAAATTGTACGAAATTTGTTAATAAAAAAACCATGCAAGAGAAAAAAAAATCCTATGTACTTCTTTAGATTGTCGTGAATCGGTTGTAAATTGTTTTAGTTATGTTTCCGGCCATCTTGAAAAAAGTAGTTTTGAGATAAACGCGTTTAAAGATTTGAGGTTAGAGAACGAAAATGGGGCATTTAGAAATTTTTATCTGTCATAATCTTTCGAGCTAACATTTTTGAGACCATAATGTATAATTTGAAAGAAAAGAAATTAATCTATTTCCCGAAAATTCTAGAGTGGCCTAACCCCATAAAACTTTTCGCTATTGAAATTTTTTACTTAAATCCAAGATTTTTTCATGAAAGGTCAATATTTTGGTCAGAAAAATGTGCGCCACTGATTTCGGAGAAACATATAATTTTGTCTTTAAGCAAGAATTCTGAAAAAAGTTATTATTTACCGGCAAGCAATCTTACTTATATCCATTTCCCAGACAATTAATGCTTGAATGTATGTAGGATTGTAAAAACTCACTAACCCAACATTAAATAAAAATAGCACTTAATAGTTGTTGGTTAGTAAAAAATTGAATAATACAACAACAGATTACATGGTAGACATTGGCTCATTGGTTAGAGCACTCGCCTGTGATACCAAAATATTCAATTCAAAAATATTCTAACAAAATAGGCCTTTGAATAAAGCTCATTTACTTATAACCCCAAACAATTAAAGGCCGCATTAAACAATTTGTTATTACTCATAGTTTTTTTTTGCTTTGCAGCTTCTATGTTAAAATGTGAGGACTGAGAGAGAGAGAGAGAGGATTGTTATGTCGAATTTGCTTAAAAATAGAAAGAATATCTGAGTATATTAAAATAATTTTTTTATTTTTTATTTAACTTAGCAATCATATTTGATAAAATATTTAAATGTCATATAATATTTGGCCAAATCAACCACGGGTCTAAAGTTTCGTGATGCATTATTAAATGTAGGCATTTTTTAAATGTATGTATGCATATGTACATGTAAAAAAATACTAACCCACTACAAAACTTTGTGAACCATATCGTCCATTGGAGTGCCTACAAATATACTCCTATGTGGGAAACATTGGATCAACTCATGTTTCTATATCAGCTTAGCGCGGCACGATCATTCTTCGTGTTTTACCAATCGCTCTCACTACACGAATTTACAATTGCACGAAAGGTTTTATACTCATATACAGAGAATGTGTGAAAATGAAACTGAGTAGGTTTTGTTTCGCTGTTGAGCTGTGCTGGTACGCAAAAGGCGTGCAGAATTTATTATTATTTCAATGAAAATACGTAGAATAAATACGGAAACTAATAGATATTATATATTTATTAACAGTAAATAATTAATAATAATAAAAATTTATACACATAGATCATAAAGTCTGCGTTCACCTAACATATTTTTTTAAGTGAAGTAAAAACACATCTAAAATAGTTAATTCAATTAAAAAAAATTACAGGAATTTATTCATTATATTTTTAAGTTTAAAATGCAAAAACAAAAATCTATATTTCCATTTTCATTTTCGTTATAACGGTATCTAAGTGTACCAACAAGTAAGCACCACAAAGTCTGCGTTCAGGCTTATAATTATTTACATAAGCATTAAAAATTATAAGGAAAAATGAATTTTAACATTTTGTTGGATAACCACGTTGTTTTAATAACTCACTTAATCGGTTGGCATTTAATTCACCAACTTATCTGTTTCCTCAGCTGTAATTCGGGACAATTCTGCCAGCATAACTCTTCGCCAAACCTCTTTAATTGTTATTATATGCTGACGAATTCGTTTTCCTAATACATATATCTCAAAGGTGCTCTATAGGATTGATATCCGGTGACTGAGGAGGCCAAAGTTTAACTGTTTGAGCAGTATGCTTCGGATCGATATCCCGTCGACACCAAAACATCGAAGATAAGAATAGATTCTCTGCACTTTGTTTTAAGTTCTTTTTTAAAATGTTTAAATATTCCCATTTATCCATTACCGATTCTATAAATTCAAGCTGACCCACACCATTAGCCGCCATGCACCCCAACACCATAATTCTACCACCACCATGTTTCACTGTACCAACAAGATTTTGTTTTTGAAGGACAGTTCCTTATTTGCGCCACACAATTTGGCGACATTTTATGTCGAATATACAAAATTTGCGCTCAACCGAAAATATGATTTGCTTCCAGAATTTCAGAGACTTATTTTTATAATTATGAGCAAATTCAATGTGCTTTCGTCTGTTGACAAGTGAGATATACAGTTTGTTTCTAGCGCCTCTACTATGATATCCAGCTTTAGGTAAAATTTTTCTAGCAGTTTCTGCACAAATTTTTTTTTTAAACTTTTATTAACGTTTTCAACTATATTTGTTGACATAATTCGCGGGTTAACTTGCACCAGATTTATTATTTTGCCTTCTTCTCGTACCGATAAAACTTTTAGACGGCCAGATCGGGATTACGACTTTAAAATACCGGTTTGCTTGAAATCATTTACTACACGCAGGACGGAGGAATACGCTCTTCCAATAGCTTGGCCAATTTTTCGGAAACTTTCGCCATCTTTCCACAGTTCAATAATTATTTTTCTTTCTGAAACACTTCCCTTTGGTTTCCATTTTTTCAAACTAATATTAAACACGTCACGAACTCTTTAAATGGTTAAATAGAATAAAAGACAATCGGAAATATACAAAACGTAGAAACATCTTCATGAAAAATAACGGTATTTTCAAATCAAGCGAACTGAACGCAGACTTTGTGGTGCCTATATTTACTTGTTGGTCCACTTAGATACCGTTATCTCGAAAATGAAAATAGGAATATGGGTTTTTGTTTTTGCATTTTAAACTTAAAAATATAATGAATAAATTCATTTAAAATTTTTCAACTAAATTAATTTTTGTGTTTTGAATTTTCTTAAAAAAATGTGTCGGGTGAACGCAGACTTAATGGTCTATGTGTATATATATGTATATTATGTTTTACTAACTTTTCGTCAAAGCAGATGATATTCGAAATTAAAAAGTAAATTCGAATATGTTTTAAAATGGAACGATTTTCCGTCATTCCTTGTCAATTTAGGTTTTTCGACAAACTGGTTTCGGCGTTCCGCCATCTTCAATGCCTAGTTTTTCGTATATACTCCAAAATATAGTCCCTTGTAGGTATTCCATAGAGTACTCGGCTGTTATGCAGAGGTGGAGTATATAGTCCAGTCCGAGGACATCACAATGTTAATTGGACCATATTTTTTTGTGGATTGTGGTAGGTTTTGTACTGCTCTATTGTCCACATGGAGTATATATTTCAAGCGTGTATGGAGCACTGGCGTTGTTTGCATTGCCGCTACCCACCCACACATAAACTATTCGCTTATGATTAAATAAAAAAAATATAAAAAAACGGCAAACACTAAAAATATTTACGTAAAGAAACTTTCACACTTGAAATAAACTGAAAATGCACTTGTAAAACAACTGGAGCTTTCTCCAACCATCAAGTGCCATTGAGAATTTTGTTTTGTACACTAATAAACATGAAATTGTCACAAAATTTGTGGTGAATATGCATAATTTGTGCCATATTTCGTTACATTTTATGCACTTTATTTTTATTTATTTAGTTTTTTTTTCAGTTTTTAACTCTTCAGTCAAGTATCAAAATAAAATCCAACACTTCAAAATATACTCTCAAACAAGCATGTAGTATAGTTGTGTGCATGTGTGCTTCAATAGTGTTAAAAGAGCATCATTTCGGTGGCATCATCATTATCATTACGTGAGATGAGTTGAGTCTCTTTCAGAGAAAAACTGTAAACGCTTTAGTGAGCGGTCACGCGTGATTTTGGTATTTCCATTTTCCATATGCCCATTAGATTTACACAGTGGTTTTTATGAGAGGTATTTTTGTGGTTTGGCATACATAGATATAATCATAGCAGCGTATGTACATACATATTACTTACCTTCATATACATACATATATGTTCCATCCCGATAGGAAACATCAGCGTTTGTTAGCGTTCAATGGTTTTATTACAATTTTTATATAGAATTTTAAGTTTTTAATTTAAAAACTTTGCTTATGCGGGGTTTTGATATTTGTAAAGGCTGTTTTTTATAGAGGTATAGAACTTTAAGTTGCAATAAAACAACGATGGATTATTCGATTGACATGAATTTTATTTATCCGAAAGATAATCTTGTGGCATTACATTTTAAATATGATCTCTGGCATATGACCGCCACGGCTGGCGCGGATGTAGTCCAATCTGGACGTCCAATTTTCGATGACTTTTTCCAATATTTGTGGCCGTATATCGGCAATAACACGGCGAATGTTGTCTTCCAAATGGTCAAGTGTTTGTGGCTTATCCGCATAGACCAATGACTTTACATAGCCCCACAGAAAGTAGTCTAGCGGTGTTAAATTACAAGATCTTGGAGGCCAATTCACAGTACCAAAACGTGAAATTAGGCGGTCACCAAACGTGTCTTTCAATAAATCTATTGTGGCACGAGCTGTGTGACATGTTGCGCCGTCTTGTTGAAACCACATCCCCTGGACATCATGGTTATTCAATTCAGGAATGAAAAAGTTAGTAATCATGGCTCTATACCGATCACCATTGACTATAACGTTCTGGCCACCATCGTTTTTGAAAATGTACGGACCAATGATTCTACCAGCCTATAAAGCGCATCAAACAGTCAGTTTTTCTGGATGTAACGGTGTTTCAACATACACTTGAGGATTACCTTCACTCCAAATGCGGCAGTTTTGTTTGTTGATGTAGCCATTCAAGCAGAAGTGCGCTTCATCGCTAAACAACGATAAAATGGACGTAGTGCGCGATACGTTTTCCGCACAGAACCATTATTTTCGAAATAAAATTGCACTGTTTTCAAGCGTTGTTCAGGCGTGAGTCTATTCATGATGAATTGCCAAACCAAACTGAGAATAAATCACTTGACAGCTGTTAAATCGGTCGCCATCTTGAAAAGTAATGCCAACTTAAAGTTCTATACCTCTATAAAAAAACACCCTTTATATAAACTGAACCTTTAATAATTGGCCAATTTCGTCCGAGCTTCTGCCGCATTTTGTGATCTGCCTCCTAATGTGTGGGGCATGGGACGTAAGGTGTTACATAACTGTTCCTGAAAATCAGTTTTTCTTTACTAATCACTTTACTGCTACTATGTGCGAAGATTCTAGCGTATGAATGTAGGTTGAACCTACAGCAATGGAATTCGAAGGTGATGAAACAGATTCAGAAGAATAAATAACGCATCAAAGCGAAATTTTTCAATATATTGCCGATTTCCATGCCACGACAGAAGTAAGGTACTTTATGACCGCCTTCAATGAGAGACAAATTAAAAGGGGCTGAAGCTAATCGACCTCAAAATATAATTGCAGTAAGAAATAATCCTGTAAACCAAAAAAAGAAGGTTTGACATCGAACGGCTGCAATAATAATCGACGTCCAAATTCTTTTCACTCGACTCGCGCTTCTGCTCAAAGCGCATACCTCAACAACGCAATATAAGGAACGAATGAACTATTGGTTTTCAAGAAGGGCGAGAGAAAAGCTTCATCAATGGGGATTGTTGCACTGCAGTGGAGAGAAAAGATACTGTCTGACGTGTGGGTAAGACCTCGACAGCTGAAAAGAGACACGAGAATTATTTGCAGACAGAAAAATAGAGATACTCTGAAAAAAGACCTTTACGAGGTATTTTCAAAGGAAAAGGAGAATTTTGATTCTTTGCGGGCTGTGTGCATTCGATTATCGATATTTGGTTTTTGTTATAATCGGGCACATATGTTTATCATGTGCTTGCAGTAGGTGCCAATTTTGATTAGCAGTTTGTTTTTGACAACAGATGAGGGTAGTCACATTCCTGGGTGGTCTTCGATTTTTAACTTTTGAAAGAAACGGATCAAAGAATATATATTGAATTTTGCGATAAAAATAGAACAAAGTGCTCCAAGGAACTTGAAATAACTGATTGTGGTATTCGGTTAGTCCACTTTGTCTCAAAAACCTGTTTATAAGTGGTACAAGCGCTTTACAGAAGGCCGAGAAGATGTTGATGACGATGAGCGTCCTGGAATTGCGACCACGTCAACAAGCGAAGAAAGCATCGAAAGAGTGAAAAAATTCAAGTTCGATCAAATGTGAAGGTTTTGCTCACTCTTTTCTTTGATTACAATGGTGTGGTGCATCATGAGTTCCTGCCAAACGGTCGTAAGTCATACAGCATTTGCGGGAAGCAATACGGCTCAAACGATCGGAATTGTGGAAAAACAAATCGTGGATTCCGCATCACGATAATGCACCAGCTCACACGTCAACACTTATTCGTGTCTTTTTTGGCCAAAAACAAAACCGTATTCACCAGATTTTGGTCCCTGCGACTTTTTCCTATTTCCAAAGCTAAAGAAACCAATGAAAGGAAAGCACTTTGCCACAATTGATGTGATCAAGTCAGAATCGAAGAAAGAGCTGATGGTCATACCGAAAAGCCCATTTCAGAAGTGCTTGGAGGTTTGGAAAAAGCGTTGGCAAAAGTGTATTATATTCGAGCGGGACTACTTTAATGGGACAAAGTAGATATTGATGAATAAATAAGTACTTTAAAAAAATGTATAAAAAATCCACATTTTCCTTTGATCACATCTCGTATGAAGAGATTGAGATGCTGGTAAATAGAAGAAATGTTCGAAATTCTCAACGCAACCAAAGCACTTATGAGTGCACGATAATATTGAGGTTGTTCCTGGTTATGTTAGTGACGGAGTATTGAAGGAATGTACTTTTGGCACAACATTTGAGAAATTTGTCAACACTACAAAAGCTTGGGAAATGAGTTTAGGTTAATTTATTTCACAGTGAAATGAGCTCAAACCTATATTGTTGTAATTGACAAAAGGCATAGTCGAAGATCCAAAATCAATTTGAACAAAATTTGAAAACTAATATTAAAAACCTTAAATTTTAATCTGTTTATCGTTCTATTTAACTTTTTTTTCAAGATACTCTAAAATAGTTAATAAAAATTTTCATAGTTATACATTATGGTAGCTCTGAAAGACTAGGTATCCTAATTCAGAGTAAGGTACTTTATAGCAGCTTTTCCATTAAAAACAATTAAATCTGGTTTTAAGGAATTTCAAAAAGGCTCAGCGATAACTTTACTATGAAGAATAAAGTTTTTAATACTTTAATCTCAAAATGGGACGTGCCACGGATCTTATCGATTTCAGCAAGGAATCCCAAGCCCTCCAGTGTGACGTGAGATAAAAATGCATCAGCCGCTCGGAGATGGTTTATAATAACCTGTAGTTTCCTCCATTTGCTGAAAACACAGGCGTCTTGATTGAGGAAGAGCTCGGCCGAAAATCGCTTCAGCAATTATATATATGAGGGTTTTATCATAAGTTAGTAACATTTGAATTTGCTGCGAAATTATTGGAAATATAACACTGCTCCTGTGAACTGTTATCGATTAATGGACTTCCATAAAATTTTGAGTGAGCTAGGCCATTTATTCTGCGTTTGACAGCCGTTGGAAGCAGACGACCTCGTGAATTTTAACGAAAATTAAGAAAATGAATTTCGTGTAAAAGAGCCATCACCGAGACCAAGGAAAGACCTGCAAAATACTATGGGGATGCTGCACCAATAATTTCAATGGTTAGGAAGTAGTTTATGCAGTTCCTTTGTGGTCGTACTAGTACAATAGCGCCAAGAGAACAAAAAACAATCAAGAAACTCAATCTGCAGCTAAACTTGCACCAAGGTAGGATAAAGAGGTCTGTAGAACAACAAGGTCATGCCCAAAATTTTTTGGGATGCACGAAGTGTTTTCCAGATCGATCATCTTGAAGCAGAATAATGGATCACATTTAGCAAAAAGTACTGTTCCATCAGGACAATGCACGAGTGCACACGTGTGTAGTCACAATGTGCGAAAATTTCAGTCAAACGCCAACTTTTTTTTCAATTAGAAGTAATTTTGTTTAAAAAAAAATTGTCTTATTTATATTATTAATACTTTCATTAATCTATGGTTTAAAAGAACCCACCATGTTTTTTTAGTTAATGAAATTTTTTTAACCTATATCCTTCTATAGAACTTAGCGAGTTTGGGCTAATCAGAGAAATGAAAATATGACAAATTCAATAATTTTTTGGCCGTAAGTCATTTCATATTTCAAAGCCATTAATGTATACATTACATCCTGTTCCGACTAGACTCCTCGAAATGAAAAAGGAATATTAATATTTGTTTGTGTCGGTCTTCACAAATTTCAGGCAAAACAGTTAGTGTTTTTAATAGATAGAGAGAGATGGTAGTCTCAAGAAAATTTTCTCCAGAAAAACAACATTTAAATTTGTATAACCTGGTTCCATTATCCGAGCCAATTTTCAGTTCCCGATTTTATCCAAAATTATAAAATAAAAAAAAAGTAAGTTAATACCATGTATTTCTAACATTAACTAAAAGTTACTAATAAAAGGACTCTTCAGTAGTTCGTAGCAAATTGCAAATTTCATGAAACAAAAACGGAGAAAGTTCAAATTTAATGGAAGATATTTATTCCAGGCTCCAAGGTCTGAATCGAAGTGGGATTGTCCGCATAGACTTTAGACTTTACATATCCCCACAGGAAAAAGTCTAACAGTGTGATATCACACAATCTTGGTGGACAATCGACCGGCACAAAACGTGAAATTATCTGCTCGCCGAAGTGTTCTCTCAATAAATCCATTTATTGATGCGAATGTGTGGGAAATGGCGCCATCTTGTTGAAACCAGATGTCGCGGAGATCACGAGCTTCAATTTCAGGCATCAAATGGTCGGTTTTTTTTTCACAACACCAAACCGTTGTTTTTTCTGTATGAAACGGCAGATCTCCATTGAGCCAGGAATGGGCCTCATCGCTGAACAAAATTTTTCTGCAAAGCGTTGGATCTTCTTGGAACTTTTCAAGAGCCCATAGAGCGAAGCGATGTCGGTTGCGAAGATCGAGCGGTTTCAGCTCTTGCACAAGGTGTATTTTGTACGCTTTCATTTTAAGATCTTGACGTAAAATACACCAAGTCGTCCCATACGTCAGTCCGAGTTGCTGCGAACGGCGCCGAATCGACTCTCCATTGTCTTCGTTTACACTCTCTGCTACGGCCGCTATATTTTCTAAACTGCGTGCTAGACGTTTTCTATTCGGTCGAATATTATCCAATAATGAATGCTGGTCCTCAATATGGGTGTTGCGAACAGTACACTCAGCACGCCGATTATGTTGACCATAATTTGAGCGAAGTGCACGAAACACATTCTTTACAGAACGTGAATTTTCGTAATAAAGTTGAATGTTTTATAGATGTTGTTCAGGCGTAAATCTTTCCGTGAAGAAATGTCAAATAATACTGAACAAAAAATGTCAAAAAAGGCTGTTGAAAAAGTACCTCTACTTTCATTACCCTTCCGTCTATTTGGTGAAAAAACATTAAGCTCAATTAGGAGCTCGATCGAAAGTCGCTTTATCTGCTACAAAAAAAAAAAAAAAAAGAGGCAAAATGTTGAGAAACGAGCAAACAGCGCGGAAAAAAATGCTGAGAGTGAAAATTTGACAGCGCCACCGCAGAGAGCAATAAATTCACAATAATCATTAGACTTTCATATTTTTTTGTGTTCTTTATGAGTCTCTAAGTGATTTATTACTTGTTTTTACAAAAACTTATCACATATTTCACATCTTTTAAAAAAGTATATATTGAAATAATATAAAATTTGTTTAGCTTACTTAAATTACTTAATTACACACACAAATCGGCTAAATCATATGTATACATACATTATAGGTATGTACACACATACAATTGAAAAAAATTTAAAAATAATTTCTTAATTATAATGCTCATTATACGCTTATAAAATTTGCTTTTTGTTCATTTTATGCCACTCACGTTTTGTGACCGTAAAATTAAATATTAATTATATGCATTTGTATAATACACACTGACCGCTATATACGAGTATGTACTCGTATACACGAATATGTCACAGCATTAATACCATATCATCTACCCATATCAAACCGTTGGCACCAATACTTTGCCGGCAAAGATGATATTTCCCGTTGCCTCTTCTTCAATGAAGAAAATAAACGGCTGATTGACGTTGAACTCCTCAATGAGCGGCGTACCACCGAATTTGTTTTCAATCTCCACCACCGTTGAAGCAAACGCCTCAGTGCCCTTCTCGTTCACATCAATGCCGCTCTTCTGAAACACATTCGACACCTTCAGTAAACCCGAAACGGCCGCACCGCGCGCCAAACCCGGCAATGACGCTTCACTGGTAAATATGTCGTTGATGCCCAATTGCTGCAGTGTCGGTTTCAAATTCTTGTCGAAATCAAACTTGAATTTAGGCATTGTCACCTTCACCTTCACCGCCTCCATGGCCCACTGCATGCGCTTCAGCTGGTCATTGGCCAAATTCTGTGTCAGCAACTCAATGTTGCCCAATGTTTTTGGCAACAAAATGAACATTGAGAATTTTTTACCTTTATATGGCAGCCGCAAAATTTTCGCATCCAACGCGGCGTCGTTGCAGTAGTAAAAGAATTCGGTTTGTTGCATGTACTCAGCGCGCAGTTGTTTTTGTGCCGCATGAAAGAAGGCACCTTCGAAGGTGTTATTAAATGGATGCTGCCACAGTCCATTGAAATACAACACATTTGCCATCAATAAAACACTATTGCGCACATTGTCCTCATTGACCATTTGCGTTAGGCGACCCTGTGTGACATTGTTGCACCAATTGTTGATTGTATTCGCGGCGTCGCTGCTTTTCGTGAAATCTAAACGCTCGATAGCCGTCTGATAGTAGCTATTCAGTATGGCAGCGTAGCGTTGTTGCGGTTCCACAGCGAGATCGGTGAATAATTTCGTTTCCACATTCAATGTATAAAATGGATTATCTTTCTTCAACACTGCCAGCGACTTTCGATAGAAACCACGCAAATTGTCAGGTTGCTTAATATCCGTTAGTGTGCTGTAGAGCTCACGTTGAGTTTGTGAGCCATTACCTGCCGCCTCAGCGAGCAGAGCTAAAGATAATTTGACGGAGAAGGGTGAAATGATAACGTTTTCTTGTTCCTCTTGCAGCACCAACTTAATCAGCGACCAGGAAAAGTAATCCAATGTATCGCTGCGGTATGGCACATAGTCGTCGAAGTCATCATAGGCACTGACAGCGGGTGGGGCGCCCATGAGCTGGGCATCTGTTAGGAAAATACCGCTTGGTATAGTTGGCAATGCCTGAGCTGGACTAGTTGGTACCGTGTCACATAGTGCCGACGGTTGTACAAGTACAAAGCCGAACAAAAACACAAACACGCTGAGTCTTCTTATCATATTTTGTGTTTCGCAAAAAAAAAGATAATTGAAATTATTCTTCACGTACGTAGTCTACGCCAAGCCGCGTCTACGCTTTTGAACTCGTTTTCGTTGTATTTATTTCGATGCTACTTTTTTAATATTATTTACATATATGTGTGTACATATATAATTTATAAAATATATATCTATATATAAAAAATCACTGCCGCGTTCTATATTGCACTAACCGGTCGTCTTGAAGTGATGAGTTAGAATGACACAGCGCATCTCCGTAGTAAGCTTTAAAAACCAGTTTGCCGCGGTGAATGAAAAGGCAAGCGCGCGAGTTGTAAAGTATGTAAACTGAAATGAGAGAGCGCACTTTTATTTTTGAAATTTGTATTTTGAGATACAATAGCCATTTGGCGAATCGTAAAACCGTGGTTGGTGACGCAGATATGATCAAGTGGAAGATCAAAGAGAGTCAAGGTGTTAGCTTTGAAAATGAGAGCAAGTGAGCATTTTAATGTTGCCACCTTTGATATTTTATAAAGGTTTTTGGGTGTTTTTCCATTTAAAAATTAAATTCAAAGTGAATCATCATGAAATAGTTACTTGAGATCAAAAAACTGTAAAGAACAAAGTAATGATTATTTTTGAGCAAAAAAAAAAAAAATATTAAAACGATTAGAAATAATGATTTCTTTCGAGTGAAAGTATGTATAAGAATCTACTATTAATATTTTTCTACAATGGAGGGAAAGTTGCTTGAAACGATATATATGTATTCGGCGATTAATGTTTCATCCAACAATTGAAGGGATCTAAGGTTTATTTTAAGTCGCTACCGAACAGACGATGGATTTTTATGACGAACTTTTATTTCATGCCAGAAATACACTCGAAGGGCTTGACATTCCCTGCCGAGGGCGACCGCTATTAGAAAAATTTATTTTTCTATAATATTTGATGTTTCTCGAACCTATACTCGAACCAATGCCTTCCGAATGGGTACCACTCGGCTATCGCGGCCGTCCAAAAAAAGTAAAAAAAGTAAACCTAAGAATTAATCAATTATTCAAAGATTCAAAGTTTACAGACAACACAGAGCCTGAAAATAGCATCGGTTTTTATAGTGACAGCATTGTGGATCCAACGCATTCATAAGAAGGTGACAGATCATCTGAAAATATCATCGACTTACTTAATGAAGCACTTATTGAGGGCATACATTTCCAGAAGAACAGGAGACTCAAAGTAGCAGCGATTTCGTATGGAGCAATAACAATAGAAATATTTTTCCCCGAAAAAAAATTCAAAATTTTCAGCAACCAAAAAAAGAAAAAAGAACTGGAAATTTTTTTCAAGTATTTTCCAAGATTATTACTTCTAAAAATTGCTGAAAATCCAAATTCAGAGCCAAAAAACTTATCAACAAACAACGAAAGTCCCAAGTGCAAGCTACTGATCAATATGAAATGCTGATTGTTGTCAGTGTATATTTGATGATGTCTTATAATACTCGTAATTTACCACATATGCACATGAATTGGTCACAAAATTCCGCTTTGGGTATTATTGAAATAAAAAAAAACTGTATAAGCCGAGACCCATTTATATTAGTGTCACTGAAACTATGATGCAGACAAGCTTTCATATGTTTCTCAATTTCTATTTTTGCTTCGCAATTATTATTTTGATGATACATTTTCTTACCTGAAATACACATTACTAAATTGCCAGTCTAACGCTAGAGCAAAGTTCCAGACAGGTCTTATTTGATACAATATAACGAGAAGGGCTCGATGAAACCTATAAAACGAGGAATTAAGATTTGGGAACGATGTTATTTTATTACAGGCAACACTATGAATTAGACTTACATATATCGTGGGAGAGAAACTGCTCCTTGCGATGGAACCCTTGGAGAACGTACTGTCAAAATCTATATCAAATTCTTATAAATAAAATTATATGTTGTGATCGATTTTTCACTATCGTAGACTAAGCACAGATTTTGACTTTTGGCTTCGTTAGTACAATATTGAAAAAAAGAAAATTCTTAACAAATTTTCACGACCTCAACAAAGATGTGACTCCATTATGAAATTTAGTAATAATGGTATTAAGGCTTGTAAAAGGCAATAAACAAAGTAACTTTTATTTATCAGTTATTGTCACAATCTATATGCTATAAAGATCGTTGAAATTGCCACCAAGACCATAGACGTGAGAAGTTTCATGCTCTGTGGCTATAGCTTTTTATCAAAAGCTCATTGGCACCGTGCATCATTTTCAATTTTCATATGATGCAGATATCAATAATTGTTTTTCTCACTAATTTAGCGGAGCAGACTATTTTTTATGGAAAAAAGAGAGTTTCGTAGCAGTTCTATAAGCAATCGCCCATCCCAGTGACCAAAACCACTTTTTGGAGTGTAAGAGCATCTTCCTGTTGAGAATAAAACACGCCACTGTTGCCGAAGCTGTGCAAACGATAAAAAAGAGCAATGAACGAAAACGATTTGGGGTTTCTTTCAATATTCCTTGGGGCAAGCTATCTTTCACTAATAATAAAGGATTGAAGTTTACATTTTGGTAAGTCTTGCTTTTGCCTGGTTTCGTTACTATTACCTTTTTAACATCAGTAAAAGAAAATCCCTATCCAAGGTTATTTTCGTTGTTCAAATACTTTCCTTGAACACACCCCTCGATGTTATTTTGATGGATTTTTATCCAAAACCTCATATCTGAACCAATCGGTTGTATGAGTGATATATGATATAGACTTTCGATTTCAATTATTTCCGGTGTCAGTATTGAATTCACGTGTCTAGAATACCACATTGCAAGCTCTTCAATGTTTTTTTTTTTGATGGATTAATGAATTATAAATATATAAATATATCTGCATCCCAAGTTTGGTTGAAATATCCCAAAAACTGATGTATAAGTTTTCGATCAAACAAACGGATAGACGTACCTGGCTAAGTCAACTTAGCTCGATCTCATCGGTATAAATTTTGATATGGACCTTCGCCTTGCTGCCGAGAATCACTTCAGCAGCTACAAGCGCCAATTATATATCTCTTCTACTTCGGACCAAAGTCAATATACTATTTCATTTCCTCAGCCGTTCAGAGGCGGCTTAGTATAAACTTGTACGATCCTCCGTTTGTTGGGAAAAAAATTAACACTCACACAAAAAATTGGAGGAAAGGCTCGTTCGAAAGCCCAACGCACAAACTCATCTCGCGCACGGGCTGCTTTCGTTCCCAAGCTGTCCCAACCGATGGTGATAAAATACTACTAGGATGAGATATGAATTGAAATTGCCCACCTGAATAAGAATACTAAAACGGAAGGGGAAACACTGGAAAATTTGCTTGGCGGTTTGTGTTAAAGGTTTTAGTCCACCGTCTACGAACTGATCGAATCTAAAAGTACTTTCAGATCTGGAAAATCGAACATTTATATAATCGAGCTCAAAACCCTCGCCAATAGCTATGTTTTCTCCAAGCTGGATAAGGAAGCGAGGCTAATGTGTCTCGTAGTGAACGATGACAGGACGACGTTCCTTCCTTGTAGCCTAGCTTTTATGTAACGATTTACAGTCATAATTTTGAAGTGTTAAATAGTTTCGTGTATCTAGACACCAGCATCAACATCGATAGCAATGTCAGCTTTGAAATCCAACACACTTTTTTATTTTTTATTTTTTTTTGTGGCAACGCTATTACTCGTTAGTTAAGAGCAATTATGTTTCTTTATATGAATTATGATAGGAAATTCACTCTTTTGAATTGTTTATCCATCAGATTTTGTTCGTCTTTCCTATAACTAAGATATTTGATGATGACTAGTATATAGGAAATGTCCGAAAGAACGGAAATACGAATATGCTACCTGTGTTGGTACACACATTGACAATAACAGTAGCTCTTATTTGTAAATACTAAAACAAAGTGTGGAATTTTTCGCAGGCATATGTAGAAAAGTTTTTTTATTGAAGTTTTTGTGATTTTTCTTTATCATATGCGCAGAGATATGCAAATATAAAAGTGCTAAAAAATATTTACATTTGAACTGTGTTTACGTAAAAGTCTTTTTTTGGAATTCCTCATATAATTTCCGATATAATTATGAGTTTCGAGAATTTTTATAAGCGATTCAATGCATTTTCTTGTGTACAAAATTGTTTTCGTTTATAATTACAACCAGGAATCATCAGTTAGAAACCCTTATATATAACTAAAAAACCGTTTTCTAATATTTTCATTTCTTGGTTGTCTGTTATTAAAACTCACGATACTCACAATTTTTTTCGAAATTGAATGAAGAAAATTTAGAAATTAACCAAGTTTTTTAAGATTTTTATAAATCTATGATACACCTCTTTTTTCCTAAAAGCCTACAACTTTCCTCTAAAACATAATCTATCCATTCAATAGATGCTGGAAAAAATCAACTGTTTCCGATATTTTTAAATATTCCTTTTTTTTTTAGAAAAATTCAAATATAGGCTGCTGCCTCGAAATATCTTTTTGATACCAACAATTCCAAAAATTAAGATTCCGATACCCTTCTGGGGCTCTCGCTTTCCCTCGTAATCATCTTTTCAATGAATCCAACCGAGTGTTTTGTGAAATATACATACACACTTTTATCACGTGCATAATGTTTAAATGTGATTTTGAGTTTTCGAAAAAAAATTTCTGTTGAAAATATAGAATATGCGAAACAAAAAGGGTCATTCTACTAGTGGTTTCGATAGTGCAGGACTGTATTTTTACGCCTGTCAAATTAAACTGTCAAACCAAACATGTTTTGTTTTAGTTCAAAGTCTGTAATTTCTGAAATTTGCTTTACAACCCCACATTTCGTTAAAATTGTTGAAAACTACTACAACAATAGGGATTCAATCGTAATAGATAATCGTCTAACTACTCATGCAATTGGTAAAATTTTAACGACGAGATTGGATCACTTACAGATATTATAAGGTCTGTCTGTAATCGTTTTGCTCGTTCCACCTCAACTATCGCTGCTGTAAGTGAAAGTGTAGCCGAAGACTCGAATGTGTCTATTTTTCGACGTTCTCAAAGCTTGGGACTTTCTTACGGTACATAATGGCACTATTTTGCACTTGGACTTACACCTACATCCATATAAAGTTCAGCTCACACAACAACTGAAATTAGCTGACCATTCACAATGCCGTAGTTACATCGTCTGGGTGCTTGAACAAAAAGCAGTGAATCCCGATTTTCCAACAAAATTTTCTTCAGCGACGAGGCTAATTTCTCACTCGGTGGATATGTAAATAAGCAAAATTGTCGCATATAAGAGCTCGAGAACCCTCAAATATTTAAAGAGAGGAAATTACATCCAGAACAAACCTACTGTTTGGTGCACTCTTTGGTCCGGAGGTGAGATTGGACCTTATTCCTTTGAAAACGATAACGGCGTGCCTGTGACTATCAATTCAGAGCGTTATAGTCGTATGAGAACCGAATTTTTTGGCCTGGAATTGAAGAACATGACTTGGATAATATGTGGTCCCAACGATATTGTGCCACATGCCACACAACATGAGCGGATATAGTTTTATTGCGAGAGAAATTTCCCGGCCACACAATCTTTCGTCTTGACGATGTCAATTGGCCGTCGAGGTGGTGCGATATGACAGCGTTTGATTGGATATACTTTTAACTTTTGAGCAAGTGAAAACGAACATTCGTCCAGTTATGACTGAAATGTGACAAAAAGTGTTCAAAAATTATCTCAAACGGATGGGAAGTTAACAAAAATTAACGAGGCGGTCGTTCGAATGATGTAGTGTTTCACATAACACTATGGAATTGCTCAAAGCTAATAACATGGTTGACCATGGCGTGCGGTGAAATAGAAAGTAGGAGGAGGATATGAATAAAGACCATCAATGTGGATGCTTCAATACATCAACAACGCATGCAAATGTTAAGAAAGCGCAGGAAATTATTATGGAGAATCATCAAATCACTATCAGAGAAGGTTTTTGGCATATCCTCATATTGATTTATTCATGAGAAGTATTTTTTGCGGAAATTTTGGATATGAAGCATGTAGTAACGAATTTATTTCCAAACCAAAATTTTACAAATAAAACTCTCGCAAGAAAACACAGCCGTATTATCTCGATGGAAGAATCCAATAGCGCAAATAAAAAACTACAACATTTTAATCTTGCTTTAAACACCATTTTCAACATACTTGGTCCTCTTTGCTTTTTTGCTGATTTTTGATCCTTTTAATAATAATTGAGGATATAAAAGGTGAATAAATCGCATGGCTGAAAGAGCTGCATCGAGGATAGGAAAAAAGGTATATTAATCGGAAGCAAACTACTTTAAAGAGAACCAAATATCAATTGATGAAAAAATAAATATTTCTCTTTAGAGATATGAGAACCATCGACATATTTTATTAGCACACCTTGTACATGTCAAAATTGTGCGATTTTTAAGTGTTTTTAGTACACAATAGTACTCCTTTTAATTTAACAATATATTTTATAAAATACCTTGACTATTATAAATATTTTTTTTTTAACCTGGTCAATTCGCTCGCAAATCTCATTCATATTTGTATATAATTTGTTTTTAGAAAAAAGAGTCACATGTAGAAATATCAACGGTGTGTTATTTACGCAGTATTCACGTATAATACCCTAAGGAGTTACGTATTAATCTCAACTCATAAACTCGATTACAAATCGAAATTGAATTGCTGTTAGCGGACAGACAAAGTGCTAAATAGTTTTGTTGTTAAACATACAACAGTAACAATGAGAATGTTCATAATTTGTAATAACAAAGCTTTTACTCGTACACACATACATATGCATGTTAAAATCAATAATGTATGTACAATGGAATTTTGAACTAAAGAATTCCCTACAAATATTTGTGGACCATATGGTCCATTGGAGTACCTACAAATATACTCCTCTGTGCGAACTATTGGACCAACTCATGTTTTTGCACGTACTTAGAGCAGCACGACCATTCTTCGTGTTTTACCGATCGCAATCACTACACGCCTTTACAATTGCACGATAAGTCTTATACTCGTGTGCAGAAAATGTGTGGAAATAAAACTGAGTGAGTTTCGTTTTGCTGTTGAGCTCTGCTGGTACGCAAAATGCGTGCAGAATTTATTATTATTTCAATGAAAATACGTAGAATGTATATGGAAACTAATAGATATTATATATTTATTAACAATAAATTATTAATATTAATATAAATGTATATATATATTATGTTTTACTAACTTTCCACCAAAACAGATGGTATTCGAAAGTAAAGAGTATGTTTAAATGTAATTTTTCGCATATACTCCAAAATATAATCCGCTGTAGGTACTCCATGGAGGACATCAAAATGTTAATTGGAACATATTTTTTGTATGGATTGTGGTAGGTTTTGGATTACTCTATTGTCCGCGTGGAGTATATATTTCACGTGTGCGTGGATTACACGCCTTGTTTGCATGGTTTATCTACATCCATACATACATACATATGTACATATGTACATATACGTGAATGTGTATATAAAATTTATATCAATGCAGTCAATAACATTGTATTTACCAGAAGGTGATGCTTTACCGTTTGCAGTTGTTTTACGTCATCATTGTCTGTATTCTTAGCATTCATAAATTCATATGCACGATTAACAGTAAACATATGTATATACATATGTGTGTAAGCAAATGATAAGACACAATTTCGGTGGAAACAGGGAATTCCCATTTACTCAAACAAACACCAAAGTGATTTTGTTTTAAGTACTACCCGATCTGGTAGCATCTTATCGTAAAATACACATATGTACATATATACAGTGGCGGACAAAAGTCTACAAACACCGCCTGTATTCGTTGTGTGGAAAGTACTATCACTTTGCTGAAAAATTTAGTTATACAGTTCTATTTCAAATCCTTTTCCAATCACATGTATTAAAACAAACTCATTCTCTAACATAAAATAAAACATTTATGGTGAAAAAACGCAAAAATGTCCTTGACAAAAGTCTACATACACCACGGGTTTACTAGCAGGTACGTCCATATGCTGTGTTGTTATGGCGGTTAGGTACCCTTTCTTTACTATTTTTTTTAAATTATATTTTCTAATTGGCTAGTATGGAATATAGTTGTGGTTTAAATACATTAGCATCAACAATGGCTCTGCGAAAAGAAATGTTCAGTGACGTACGAGTCTTGGTTATTCAGCGCAGAAAAGAGAAGAAATCGGATGGTAAAATTAAAAATATGGTCAACTTTAGTCCACTAAAGCTACAGACCTTTGTAAAAAAATTTGAAAAAAAAAGGATCCACCGAAAAAAAGCCGCGTGTTGGCCGCCCGAAGAGACATCAGCTTTATTCTGAAGGAAGTGAATGATGATCCTAAAGTTACTGCTTCAAAATTAGCCGAAAACAACGCAAACTCAGCAAGAGAGTGTGTTCATCCAAGAAAAATTCGAAGAGTTCTGAACGATAATGGCTTCCACAGTAGAACTCCACGTAAAAAGCTTCTTATTTCTTAAAAAAAAAATTCGTAAAATTCGCTTGGAGTTCGCTAAAGCACATTTAGACAAGGGAAGGATTTTTGGCAAAAAAAACTCTGTTTTCAAACGATACGAAGTTCAATATACATATTCGGCAGCGATGGAAGAGCAAAAGTTTGAAGAAAAGGTAGCACTAATGATTTGGGAAGCGGTTGTGCCATATGGAGTTAGAAAGTTGGTTTTTATTGAGGGTATTATGGATCAGTTCAAATAAAGGTCATTATTGGAAGCTAATGTGAATCCTTCGGTGTATAGTTTGGAGCTGGGCGCAGGCTGGATCTTTCAATAGGATATCGATCTAAAGCACACGGCCCATATTGTTAAGGATTGGTTGCTTTATCATGCAGCAAGACAACTACACACAAAGCCCAGATTTGAATGTTATTGAATATATCTGTGAGATTTTTAAGCGAAAAATTAGAAAAAAATCAGATTTCCAGCTCAGCATTACTCAAAGAACGTCTTATTGAAGTTTGGAGCAGTATTACTCCCTCCGAATTGAAAAATTTAGTAGCTTCGATGGCACGATGGCTTCAAGCTGTTATTGATGCGAAGGGTGGACCAACTAAATATTAAAAAGATCATCATACCTGATATAAACCAAAGTTTTTGCGCTAAGATAAGTTATGTATGTACTGTATGTAGACTTTTGTCAATGGTAGATATACGTTTTTTTGTCATATCTTTACTATTTCATGTGAAAAAGTAATTTTTGTTTGGTTTTTTATGATAAGGGAAAATAGTTGAAGTAAACTGTGTCGTTAAATTATCTAATAAACTTTTTGGACTTTCAATTCAACGAAAACAGCGGGTGTTTGTAGACTTTTGTCCGCCACTGTATATATATGTCCAGCATAATGACATATTGTATTCTAAAATCTTTAGTAGATGCCTCAGAGACAGAATTCTTCTGAGTGATTGTATTGTATTGAAAAGTTCTCACATTTATAACAAATATATTTATTGAAAAACAAATATATTTATTGAAAAAAAAAAAAAACAATAAAAAAGGGATGTCTTCGCCATGCCGAATTATTTTTCCTTTGATGAACATATATATCAAATTTATTGTAAATTGAAAAATTCGATTTCGATAACTATCAGTGTCAATATGACTTGAATTTACGACTGTAGAATACCAATTTTTACGCTCTTAGAGGATTTTTTGAGGAATTTTGAACACAAAATCCCATATATGAATAATTCGGCTACATGAGGCCTTTTGATTTCAATGATTTTCAGTAACAATATATTCTTGAAGTTACTTCTGTGGAGTACCAAATTTTACGCTCTTCGATACATTTTTGACGGAGTATTGAACAAAGCCTCATACAAATCGGTGTATGGGAGCTATATGTTATAGTTGCCATATTTCGATGAATTGGGGCTATTAATTTTATGTTATATGTCCAGAATACCAAAATTCGTGCTGTCAGATGAATTTTTGAATGCATTTTTACATGAAATGTACGTTATGATATTTCAGTGCATCTGCTTACCCAGTTTGGTTACAAAATCTAAAAAACTGAAGGACTAATTGGGTTCAAAAAGAGGGACAGACGGACTATCCTAAATCAACTCAGCTTGTCAGTCTGATACAATCGGTATTAATTTTAGTGGATCTATATCTTCTCCTTTTGCCACTTATGTGCATACTTAGGATCACAGTTAGTATACTATCTCATGTACGTAGAAGGTATAACAACGCTAATATTTGAAGGTGAGGAATAAAGTGGAAAAACCGAATATTATTTACTCTGCGTACGCTGCAGTAGAAAGATGATAAAATATTAAATGTTTTCGCAATAAATATTATTATTATTTATTTGTCATCCACTTATTTCGAAGTTCGCACCGTTATCTTCAATGCGGACACTTCAGAAAAACATTTATTACGTGACAATATATAAAAATTCATTGAGTGTATATTTTTGAAAAAACAAGAAATTCAAATGACTAATAAGCAAACATTTGGGTACAGAATTTTTTTAATTTCACTCATAAACCATCTAACGAACACCTAATGAGTTGAAGAGCTTGGAACAAATCGAACTTTCCGTCTTCTCATCATCTAAATATCACTACAATGCGGTGTCCATAGAGAGTAATCTAATCAATGAGTTTATTATGTTACTAGGTCCTTGTGTCAGTTCTTTTGCTTTAACTAATATTTTTTTGCATTATTTGCGAGACGAACCAGTGCAATTTGCGCTTCTTTGGCAGTACGCGAACAGGGCAAGCTTACCTTAAAACTGAACAAGAATTTCTGAAAAGTTCTCTAGATTTTCCAGTTTCTCCGTTGAAGGAGCAAATCTGGTGCATAGTATCTATTAATTATTACACTTTTGGCTGCTTTTGGTTTTCTTCTAATGCGGGTAAAATCTATGATTATTTCTACGTATCTATCCTCAGATTGGTCTGTAGTCCACTCATACAGTTGACTTCATCCACCCACCGCCATTTTTGTAACGAGATTATTTACAGCTTTTATGTATAGAGCGGCTGACACTTCCTACCGAAGGGAGAGCGCATTTTGATTTCAAGAATTTTGATTGTTCGTCTGGAACGGCTTCGCATGGTAGCACGAACCGCTAACCACGCGGTTAATACGTCCCCTCAATACTTTTGCTTCTATTGGGATTATTTCTAACAAAATTCCTGTACTCAGCGCTCCAATCAACAATCTAATTCTTACTAATATAAGGAACCTTGTCTTTTGTTCAAGGATAGCCTACTCGAATTCTCCAGCATACTCAATGTTAGCCCAAAGTAAGCTTAGTAGTTCACCTGCTCCACGCCTTTCTTTATTCCATCGGATTTTTCCTTACGGCTTTATACTTCTCAGTATGTACATATGTGGAATTTCCAGACTATTTTTCCACAAGGCATTGACCCTTAACTGCAGTCATTGCCATGCTCTCGGTTATATTTTGTGTGAAAATTTGTCATCTGCAACCACTCACATTGGGTAGCCAGAATCCTATTTGCATGGAAACAGGCGAAGAGAATGAGCTGGAGTTTAATGAGACCCTGGCTCTTACGGATTTTGGTTGATACTTTATTTTTGTTCCGAGTTTTACATAAGGCTCATACGTCGCAACCAAAATAACTAAATTGTTTCAATTAATTTTCAACTAATTTTTTGAAGCAGATAAGCCTTTTTGACACTTGAGCCCATGCTAGTTTAGTCTGTTTTGTGGGAAGACGAAAGGTTTTTTTTATAAAGTAAGATGCTCCGAGTCAGATCCAATGCAAATATCAGTGGTTTTCTCAGTTGTACCTCAAAGATTTTTGGAGACTCAGAGGCAGTTATAACATTAGCCTGAAAGCAATTTTTTCAGGGCTCTGAAGTCAGAGCGCAAAATCGATAAGCAAATTGACACAAGGGTAATGCCAGCTGAGTGAAATATGGCCAATATCTAAAGCACTTTTATAAATCGTTTTGGATTTGCTGCTGAGTAGAGAGTAGAATACCTGGAGTTAGTGGAAAACAAATCATGTTTATTTGAATTCACGATGCCCAATTTATGCCCCATCAGTTTGGCATACATCTTGCAAAGAGAATTGATATTGAGAGGTTGAGAGATTCATCAATACCCTTTCGCGGTCTCAAGGACGGTATCCTAATATAAGGACTATAAAATTTAAGCACTAAAGAAACAATTCTATATAACGGCTAAAAAGAAGTTAAGCAGAAGGCTTACTATATATATGCAAAATTTAACTCTTTCTTCCATTTGGCATTAAGAAAATATGATTGTTATTCGACAACAAATGTTATTGCTGTTCCACATCCTTTGAAATCTTTCTCTTTAATGCACCTCTCGTAATTTTATTGAATATATATTCACTTGCAATTTGCAACATTAAACGAAATGACGCAGCTTATTCTGATATTCAAATATCGACGGAAAAACCATGAATGATTATACGACCACTGTAACCGGCCACTTTAAAATGCAATTTTCATTCAACATTTGGCTATTATCCCACACACCTTGCCACCGGTGTACCTGTGCACTCGTACTACATAGCATTTTCTCCAATCGCATTCTTTTTCTCTTCGCCGTCTTCTTTTACATTCAGTTGATTGCCGATTTTTCTGCTGGTTCACAAACCATTAGTTTTTATGCATTCACGAATCTGTCATTAGTTTTTTTCCATTTTCCTCTTTTCGTGGAAAAAGAAGTGCTGCAGATTAGGGAGCGCGGGTAGGGTGTAGGTAAAAGCGCAGACATGGTACTTAGCAACTGCGACGGAGTGAATTGTGGCGTCCATTTGCAGAGAAAGGAGTCATTTTACAAACCGCTATGCGGCATGTAAGTGCTTTCAGTAAACAAAAAAAAAAAAAAAAAAAAAAAAAAAATAATATTTAATAAGGAGAAAAACAAAAACAACACATCAAGATTATGGTAATTTAATGGAAAAAGCATGCAATGTTTGTCATCAATTTTGTTCGAAATGCATATCTCGCTACTAACAATATCCGTTATATTTTTTCTTTCTTTAGCTTTCAAATATTGTATTTCACTCTCTTTGATTTCTACTTTTCCTAGCTAACGATTTGCAAGGCATCAAAGCATTTTTCCTCGCACCATATAAATGGGCTCCAAGGACTTCATTTAAATTCAAACTCACACACACCTATCTATGCAGTCCTAGTTATGTAGATAACTAACTACTGGATGGTATGAAAAGAGTAAAAGTAAAAATTATTTAATGCTGAAGCTGTGAAATGGTTGGGGCAAGGTTGGCATCGTGTTCGATTGGCTCGTAATGGCAGCTAGTTGCGGCATGAAAAAGTCATTAGTTGCGTGAAAAATTCGTTTCCGCTTTATATAGTTTATCGGCGTGCACATCCGCGGTTTTTTTGTCTGTGCGAAAATTTTAATAAAATAATAATTTACCAAGCAGAGATACGAAAAAAAATTTGCTGCTCGTAAAGTTTAGATACTTTATTTCTGAAATTTGAGGAGATGATTCAATTGAAGATTTCGACTTTTTTCAACATGATTCTTAAAAAATATTATGCGGACCTTCCATTTGATAGAACTTTTCAAAAACTTAAGAAGAAGCTTCTGGAACAATTTTCGGTTCTTTTGAATTATATTTTTTGCATTTCCAAAACAAACGTAAATAAAATGCATTTAAAATAATTTTGTTTGAACCTTGACATTATATGTAAAACACGACGTCATTCAAATGACCGCCTCGTGAACTTTCGCAAACTTCGACGAATGTTCGGTTTCAAGTGCTCAAGAGTTAAAGGTTTACCCGCATAAACACGGTCTTTCGCGTTGCCCACAAAAAAATTTTAACGGTGTCAAATTGCACTATCTCAGTCGTTATCGCTTAAAAAAAGTAAGGATCAATCCCACCTCCGGACCAAAGAGCCCACCAGACAGTGAGTTTAATGTGCTCTCTTCAATTATTTTGAGGATTCTCGGAGCCGAAATGCGACAAATTGGCTTATTTACGTATCCACCGTTGATTGCACAGTTGAGTTTGAAAGATGTTAAAATACAGCCCTGCATTTTCGAAAACATTAAAAGGATAACCCTTTACTTCCTTATACAGGAATTAATACGAAGTTGCAGATCAACCTACACATCAACACCTTATATATACCCAACAAAGAAAATCATAATTTTTCCTCAACATATTTCAACCTTTGCTAAGACTATAATTTTTTTTGGAACAATTTCAAGGGCAACAATGCCTCGCGTAAGAATTTCTCATTTTTATTATTACTGCGAAACTTGTGAGGCTGACTGACTACAGAATAGACATTCCACCAACCGAAGTACGAAAAGCAAATGCTTAAAATGTAGATCATTAGTGAGGTGGGTTTACCGGCTGAAATATTCAAATATGGTGGAGAAGAGCTGCCAAATCGCAGTCATCAGTTTCTTTGCAACAGTTGGTCGGATGAGTGATTGGAATCTAAAGGTACTCTGCTCAATCCATATGAAAGGAGAAACCAAAAAATTTGGGTTAATGATCGTAGGATCTAGCCTTAATTTAGATGTGAAACTAATTAGCATGACTTGAGACCCGGCGAATCAAACATGAGTCAAATTTTGTGAAAAAGCATGTTTCAGCTGTCGGAGCCTTCAGTAGAAAGATTTTGTGGAAGGTTTATGGTGCTAGTGACGTTGAAAATGGTATATAAGACGACAACAACATAGTTTAGCGATCAATAAACAACGGATACCCTGGTTAGGTCATGTTATTCGGATGTATGTAAGATTTCTAAAGTTTTTGATAAAGTACTCAGAGAAGGAAGCAGAGAAAAAGAAATCATTCAGTTCAGGTATCAGGAGATTGATTTTTATTCACGTCAATTTATAACCGATGTGACTAACAGCAGAGTACTTTCTTAAGAGATTAGTCAAATAAATATTAGCTAATTAAAAGCCAACTAGATAAGCCGGTTCAATTAGTTGGCTTTATTTTACAGCTATCATAAATACATCCTTGATGCTTTTCAGCTTTGAAGCTAGGAACAAGAAAATTGGCATTTATGATATAAAAGAGTTATATTCGGAAAATAAAAGCTTGCTTATTCTGGAATCTCACAGCTAACTCCCTGCTGATTGATGTAAAAAAGGGAGTCAGAAGAACCGTTCCACACGCCGGCGAAACTCCCGAAGTTTCTACAAACTCTCCAAAATTATGGTGTTAACCTAAGCTTTAGTAACAACGGTAAATTTCTCATCAGAGCTTTGAAGAAGAGACCCAACTAGGAAGCTGACACAATCAGATACGAGGACTCCACAAGAAAGAAAATGTACTTAAGCTATAAATTTCGTATAGCAGTAGTAGGCCTAAAACTTCTAGTTATGAACTCGAATATGGTGTGGTTGCCTGTGATAAACAAAGTAAAAAAATGCCAAGTCTAAGACTTTGCTTTGTAATAGGCTACGGAGTATGTAGGAGCTGAATGTGACAGTCAGGTGCTTCGAGTACAATTAATATACCTGGCTCGCTTACTATGACCTTAAAAATTCTATTTGTATTTAGTGAGGCGGAGCTTCAGACATTTTCTAATAAATCGGCATTAGTATGCCTTTTATATTGCAAGCTGCTAATCAAGTTCTTTTTTATTGTAGATCGCATCTACCTGCAGTTCTTTGGTGATTTGTAGTGAATCTATACAAAGTTGACTGAAAAAGTAGGGAAGAGTTCACGCGGAATGTAAAGGGTGATCCAAGTAGATTTACTTTTTTCAATAGCCTTTTTTGGGAGATGACGCAACAACAGACAGATCATTCAACTTTTTTACGAAAATTCACATTCTGCAAAGAATGTTATTCGCACGCTTCGCTCAACTTATGTTCAACATAATCGACCTACTGAGCATACTATTTGCAACACCATCACCCATCTTGAGACCCAGCATTCATTACTGAATAATATTCGACCGAATACACCACGTCCAGAGTGCAGCGAAAGAAAATATAGCGGCCTTAGCTGAAAGTGTACACGAAGACCGTAGATAGTCGATTCGGCGCCGTTCCCAGTAACTCGGACTGACGTATGGAAAATCAAAAGCGACATCGCTTCTCTCTATGGGCTATTGAAAAGTTCCAAGAATATCCGATTTTTTTGAGCCAAATTTTGTTTAGCGTTGAGGCCCAGTACAGGCTCAATGGGTATGTAAGCAACCTTGAGAGATTCAACGGCTGCCATTTCATCCAGAAAAAACAACGGTTTGGTGTGGTTTGTGGACCGGTGGAATCATTGGTCAATATTTCTTCAAAAATGATGCCGGTGAGAACGTAACCGTCAAATGCAACCGTTATCGCGCCTTGATAACAGACTACTTGATGCCTGAAATTGAAGGTCGTGATCTCCGCGATATTTGGTTTCAACAAGAGGGCGTCACTTCCCACACATCGCATCAATCAATGGATTCATTGAGAGAACACTTTGGTGTGCAGATAATTTAAGGTTTTTGTCAGGTCGATTAGCCACCAAGATCGTGTGATATCACACCGTTTAACTTTTTCCTCTGGTTATATGTAAAGTCTAAAGTCTATGCGGATAATCCCGCTCTGATTCAGGCCTTGGAGCAAAACATCACGCGTATCATTCGCCAGTTACCAGTCGACATGCTCGCACGAGTCATAGAAAATTGGACTCAACGGATGGACCATCTAAGGCGTAGCCGAGGCCAACAGTTGAAAGAGATAATCTTCAAAAATAAATGGGAAAGAATGTTCTTTCGAATGATACTAAACTTTCCTCATTAAATTTGAATTTTCGGGGTTGTTTTTTATTTAAAGGTAGGGAATCTCGAAATGGACCATTAATTATTAAAGAGGAAGAATTTTATTTATTTAGATTAAAAGGAGTTTTGACCGAACATGGTTTGATAGAATAGCTCACTGAAAGGCTAACAGTATCTTTCAGAATATTCTGTAGAACGATTAGCGACAGATCATTTAGCTCATAAAACCGCCCAGGTTTTGTTATAGCTGAGGCTTTGAAAACTGTTTCCCTTGAAAAGTAGTCTTAAGTTGCCGACGAAATTTACCACGGAATCGAAGCGGATACACAGTAATGCTTAGTCGACCCACCGGCGAGGTATAATAGCGGAGTTCACATTGGCATAAGTGTGGCTTGTCCTATCTTCTTGTCTGAATTACAGACATTCGGCTTTTGGGAAAGTAAAATTAATCATTAGAAGGAAAACAAAGAAAAGCTGATGTAGGGTAATGTAGATTGGGAAATACTGATGTTAAGCTTCTTATAAATAATTAAATTTTATTAAAATTTTTTGAAATAATCACTGGAAGTATCTTCTATACAATTTTTCTTGAAATTTGGCTTATCATATCCTAATATCTTCGTGTTTACATCTATAACAAAACAGCTGCAATTAAACAGCCATACATAAACACATAAATATGTATGTATATATTCACATTAAACTTGTCTAACTCTAATTATTTCCACACCTAAGAGAGCGTCAGTTTTTTGTTTGAATACCAACGGATGTTAAGGAAAAAAGTTCTTTGCCAAAAACCGCAAGCCACCAATTTTAAAATGAAACTGTGCAAATTATCTGCTCTAAAGGTTGCAGGAAAAAAAAATATTCACCGCAAGCGTTGCACTTCTACAATATAAAATATATATATGTATGTACATATTCACATATATATGTACGAGATTCCCCAACAACACTGTTCCTTACTTTCAGCACTTCCAATGAGTGCGTCGTGTATGTATGTCGCGCTAAACTTGTTGCACTAAAATACAAACCGCAAATTATGATTGTGCAACATCCACAAATTGCTTTGCCCACCAGAGCGCACACACAAAAAAGGAAGGAAAGATAGGAGGATACTAGCTAAATGTATAAAAGCGACAAAGGAAAACTTCACATACATAAATACAAAATTTCATAAAATTATATACATATACATACATAGATATGTACAAAATATATATAATTTACATATGTATATATAAAGTGACAATTGGAAAAAAGTTATAAAATCGCTCTTGGAATGGTACAACAAACAAAACGAATCTGATAACAATCTTAATAATGGCAATGATTCAGCACACAAGTTGAGCAATACCGTTAAATGAATACGAAACGGACCAGGCAAAACAAAAATAAAACAAAAACGAAGAACGAACAAGATCAGTGTTGCCATTTCGAAAATGTTATAATACGCTTGTGCTTTGATAAGTCAGTGACTTTGTTTTAATAAAATAATAAACGTTGGCTTTTCATGGAACTTTTCAAGATCCTATAGAACGAAGCGATGTCGCTTGTGAAGGTCGAGCGGCTTCAGTTCTTGTGTAAGCTGTATTTTGTACGCTTTTCAATTTCGACGTAAAATGCGCCAAGTCTTTTCATACGTCAGTCCGAGTTGCTGCGGTCTTCGTGTACACTCTCAGCTACGGCCGCTATATTTTCTCAACTGCGTGCTGGACGTGATCGAATATTATCCAAAGATGAATGCTGGGTCTCAAGATGGGTGATAGTACGCTCAATAGGCCGATTATATTGACCATAAGTTCAGCGAAGCGTGCGAATCACATTCTTTACAAAACGTGAATTTTCGTAATAAATTGGAATGATTTGTAAACTTTGTTCAGGCGTAAGTCTTTCCATGCTAATATGCTGGATGAAGTAGCAGTTCGAGGACCAATTTATGAATTTTTGAAATGTTGACCACACATGTGTGCAGTCGTGCATTGTCCTGATGAAACACCACTTTTTTGCCAAATGCGGTCGCATCTGCTTCAAATCAATATTGAAACTGTCCAAAAGCTCTGAATAATATTCGCTGGTGATCGTTCTAAACTCTTAAAGGTAATCACAGGGAATGACACCTCGTACATCACAAAAATCTGTGGCAATGCCCTTGTTGTTCGATATACTCACCTTGTGCTGTAGTGGATCCATGTTTCATCTGTGGTAACAAAACGCAGCAAAAATTTGTTTGGATTCAGTTCAACATCGTCAAACACCTCTATGAAGTGGTTAGACGGTTGCGTTTGTGGTGTATACATGTAAAATGTGATGTATGATGTGCCCGCTGAGTTGAGATACCTATAACCTCAGCCATCTCAAACACATTTACTCTGCCTCGTTCAATATCATTCCTATATTTATTGTAATCGCTCGGCAATTCAAAGAGTCACTAACTTATAAAACAACCCTCACATCCTATGAAATCCTTGATATGAGAGTATCATGTTGCTGTCAGTCTATCAATGAAACCGCTCAGCCCATTTGGGTTCAGTTGAATTCATAAGACTTTTAGTCACATACCATGAAAGAGGTATACTCACATTGTGTGCAAAGCTTATAGTTGTCAAATAGCTTACACGCCGCGTATGTGCATGGGGTATATGGGCACCCAGATCATGGTTGTGTTGCATTAGTTGGACAGTCTCTTCAGAGTTCTTTGACACTTTTCAGGTAGCAGAGATCTAATGGGAGGTTGACTGACAGAACCTAGTGAGTCTTATAATGGCGTATACACACCATTAACTAATATTTTAGAGAAACGCTGAAGGTTATCTGCAACCGACAGACGAGGTCAGTCAATACCCTCATTATTTCAGGTTAAATAAATGCTGTTTTTTTGAATTTAACTACTACCTACGGCAAGCGAGGAATCAGAGCTATCTCGTTAGATCTGAGTGACTCTGGCACAACGAAGGTCTGAATATTGTAGTAGATTCAATTTATGCCTATGCAGACTCGACCTCTTCAAGCCAAATTTTCTCAAACACATATCCTTTTGGTCTGAGTCCGTCGAAGCATTTCCTTTTCTCGGCCTCCTGCTAGCTGAGCTGGACGATATCAAGCTTTGCATATTTCTAAAAGAGGTTGCTTAGTCACTACAACAACAACATGGCCACGGGTTCTTGATCTTAAATATTTATCTTCTTCAATTCGTTCTTATCTGGGAGCATCGTGGTAATGAAAATGTTAAAACAAAAGTTGAAGGTAGTGCTGTCCAATTCACCAAGGATTTGTGTAAGAGTAATATTTGGCCATGTTTCTCTAGTGGCGTTCAATCGGATTTCATTGCAGCTCGTTTGAAGTCTGCCCACCAGTTTTAGTGGAAAAATTTCTAAGACTTTTGTGGGAGTTGATGATAGAGGAGCCGTTGTTGTCACAGCTGCAGAACGCTATACGATGTTTCAAAAGAGTGTGGTTTTATATCCAGCATCAGTTTCCTATTATGTAAGAGAAGTTTTAGAGATAATTTAAAATTTGCGTGTCTTTTTTTTCTCACTGTTAGATCGGTGTCGACAGCATAGACAATTACACCACACATTGTGCTCCTCACTTTATGGATTAGCGTATTTACTCTGGGACACCACAATATATATTATATAATTGGTGATAAGAGGTCGATAGAAAAGCCTCGTTCAATAGAATTGGGACTTTGCTATCGCTGAAGTGACTTTCGATCGATCTCCTACTCATATGTTTGGTCTGCGCCCTGAGATTTTTTTCAAATTCCCCTAAACTGAAATATGCAGTCGTGAAAGATCGTATATCATCTGGAGCAAGTACTACTGAATGGTCAAATTCTCTCCCTTCTATCTACCGAAAATAGCTTGTAATATGAGTAAACAATATTTTGACCATAAAAATAGGCTTTTGGCAACACTGCCGCAGATACTCAAGTGACTCATCACCGTTAGTTAGTATTTAAGAGTTAACCAATATGAAAGCTGAGCTGATTACCTACCTGTGCTTGCATTTAAGCAAACAAAGTTGTTTATGTGGCGCTGATATGCTACCTACGCTTGCTACTGCATTTCTGCTATATCCTGTTCACCGCTGCTAATCCAGCCTCATAATCTCCACCTTGCTATGTCGCTTTGTTCGCTATTTCCGCTACTTTTCACCCTACTCCCGAGTCTTTAGCTTTTCAGCTCCGTTGCCAACATATTTGTGTTTTTTTTTTTTTTGGAGCCTGTACCTCGTTTGCTCATTTGTTTATTCGCTAAATTACCCTTGTCCGAGTAAAAAGGTTAATTATGGTCAAAGGATATATCCGGTTGCCTTGTCAGCGTGCCAGCTTGTTGACTTGCTGACTCTGACTCTCAGGCAGATTGTTTTGTTTTGTCATGTTGGCATGAGAATGTTATTTGAGACGAAGTAAAATGACAGTGGTTGAGTGGAGAATTTAATTTCAACAAAAGTTGATTGTCATGAATGGTAGCCTTCCTGTATCTATGGTATCTATTTATGTATGTATATATGTACATAATATAATTATATATAGACACCTAAATACATATATACATAATACCAACACACACTTATAAAACCGAGTCGATTCACTTCATTTCTATATCTCGAGATCAACTCGAAATGGGTCAAACTTGTTGACAGTTGATTAACAACAACACATTGTACATACGATAATCGAAAAATGTTATAACAAATCTGTATTGTACTGGTTGATTTGAAGGACGTGATGCTAGAAATGTATCCTCATAGTATACTTACGCAAATATACACACGAGTATATTGATACGTTACATAAAAGCTTTGGTAAAGAATAACGATAGTCCTTTTCGTGTAGTCATCAATTTTAATAATAAAACTTATTCAATTGTCCAGCTCTTACAAAAGGCACAGGAAAACAATATTAAACAAATTACCTTTTCAAGAAGTATAATAAATCTATTTCTATCTATTTAATTTCGAACCAATATATAATTACTTCAGTCACAGTTTTAGTAGCGGAATATAATTTGAAAAAACATTTTTCCTTATTTTCCTAAGCTGATTTCGAAGTTAATTGGTCACTAACTAAAGGTGGTGTCAGATATGGCAAAGAAAAGCTTTTTCGAACTAATTTTAATGTTGGCAAGTAAAATTTTCCGTATGGAAATTCGATAGGTAAATTTAAAGGTACTTTTTTCGGCCTTTTTTCCGAAAGTGTTTTGGCTTTTTTCGGAAGTGGGACTCAAAAAAGTAAATTGTCACCATCTAATATTGAAGGAAGTCCTTTTTGAACTCATAAATAAAATTTTGTGTTAAAAAAGGAATTAATTTTCGATTTCTACATTTGTATATTTTTGAAAAGTTTTTTCCGAAACTGATTTCGTAAATAAAAATTCTAAATCTTCTAAAGCTGCTGTTAGAAAACACATAATAAAAAAGTGGTTTCGATTGCTGTCAAAAAAAGTTAAATTTCGGAAAGTTATTTCAGTTTCTAGGAAAATAATTTCGAAAACTCGAATGAGCAACCAATTAAGGGAGCAATCAGAAAATCTCAAAAAAATCTTTCCGAACTCTTTTTTTTTTTTGCCGAAAAAATTTAATTTCTCGTGCGCACAACCAAAAAGATGTTTCGAAAGTTATTCTTCATAAATTTTGAAATTCATTTCGAAAACTCAAAATGTCACTATCTAAAAATGCAGTTGTTTTCAAATTCGCTTTACTGTAAATTATTTAATTTCCCATGAGAACATAAAATTTTTTTTTTCCCTTTTTTTGAAATTACTTTAAAAATTCAACTTAACTTAACAAATGTGTCGTTTTATTTCGTAGTAAGATTGTGTGTAAATAATTTTAATTTAATAATTAAATATTTATTCGTTGTTGTGGTTTCAGAATAATATTTTGCTGTCACAAATCTGTAGTCCCATTTGCATACGGAAATTCGTTTCAAAAACTATTTTTCCTTTCTTCGAAAAGCAAATATGCAAAGATGCAGTCGGATATGGCAAGGAAAGTCCTTCCGAGGTTACTCAGCTGTAGATAATAAACTAAATTTTAAATTCCCATGTCAACATTCGAAAAGTAGTTTCAAAAACTCTTTTTTCTTTTTTTCGAAACTAACTTAATAACAAGAAAATATGTACTTTTAATTTTCGAAGAGTAATTTGTAAAAGTATTTTTCCTTCGTTTTTTGGAAAGAAAAAAGTCATATATTAAAATATTTTTAGCTACTTTCCATTTTTCTTTAATTTATTTCTATCCTTCTGCAATATTTTGAAATATTCCACAAGGTCACAATTCGAAATTTAAAAGTGTAGGAAAAAAACAATAGAATCCCATTAGGAAAATTTACTTTTCATGTCGAGCGTGACGGCTTTTGCAATGCCTTCTTGAAATCCTTCATTTTAAAGTCTAAAAGTTTTTGTTTGCATTCACCATACTTGCTGACAATAAGCTTTATGCCTTCTGAAGACACTTAAAACGATTCTAGACAAGTTTACTGTCAGTTAACGCATAAAAAGCGCAACACGTTGAACGAAGGATATATCAACTGAGACTTACTCATTAACCCTAAATATGGAAAGAGCGTTGGAGCATAAGTGATGCGATCTGATCAATATTATCTCTAACGAAGCAATCGTGAATAGTCTGAGAGCGTCTCGAGAAGAGCTTAGTGTCTTCTCGCTGAAAAGTCAACGAAGGCTAAGCGCGAAGTGTAATGAAGCTATCTTCGACCAGTATTCCTGTGTGAAAGTCTCCGAGGTTCAACCGGGTGAATTTAAAAATTAAGGAACACACTAAGTACTTCGCAGTATTTTTGTGTAGCAAACCGTTTTGGGAGCTCAATATGAATTAGAAGGTGAAAACGGCTAGTAGTAGCCTAGCTATGTAAGGTTTCAGGCTATAAAAGTAAGTAGAAAGTGCTGGATCGTCCACTCCGCTAACGAAACTTGTAATATGTACTTGGACAGATCAATAATGTATGACGGAGTGAGAACTGGAAAATCACTGACAATTTTTCAAGCTTCTCAAATATTGCAGTATTTTCCAGCCGTGTGTGAAACCGTTCTGAGCTAACACCGCAGGCAACTGCCGAAGCTTCCGAGAGAAGTAGACGAAGTAGGAGGAGTAGGCGGTAGGCGTTTCATGAGGAGATTAAAAGTTTTAACGTGCTGTAAAACCTGAAAGAAAACCAAAATCATCTTTAATAGCAGTAAAGTAAATCGCATTTTTCGGCCCAAGAAGTCTCGAAAGGACTACAGACTGTTATAGGCCACAACCAACTCAAGTTACAAGTACAAAATGAGTATAATATCAGTGTTGGGAGGTAGGCATGGAAAGATCGCTTGAACATCTCCCGTGTTTCTGAACTGCCTTATCTAGAACACGTCTCAAATAAGTAAGAGGTTTGCTGTACAAGGAAATGGGATACCAAAATTTTTATTTTTATTTATTTTTTTATTTATTACGACTCTTAGAGCCTAGTTCACACATAAAAGAATAATAACATAAGAAAAAGTAATAAAATAATAAAAAGAAAAAATAAGAAAATAAAATAATTTAAATTACTGCAATAAAATATAATAGCAATTAACAGTAAGACATTCTTTAGATTGCTAGTTGTTGCCTTACGTATTTAAATTTAAATTAAAATATGTTGAATTGGGTTGAATCGAATTTAATTGAAACATGCACCACAAAACCATTCCAATCAGAGAATCTATTTTATATTCATAGATTTTGCATAATCATATAACCTTCTTTTGAATAAATTATTATCACAATTTTTAACTGTGTCCGGTAGTCCATTGAAACATTTTAGTCCCTTATAGAAAAGGCTATTTTTTTCAGATTCAGTTTTATAATTGGGTAGTTTGAAATCATTTTTCCTTCTTGTATTTCTGTTGTGAACTTCATAGTTACATTTCACGCTTGATCTTAGATAATCAGGCAGATTACCGTTTTTTATATTATAAATAAACTTCATAGTATGATAATATATCTGTTGTTTTACACTCATCCAATTTAAATTAAGCAGCATATCCTTTATAGGAGTATCATAACGTTTGCGTAGGATAAAGCGCATAGCTTTATTCTGCATTTTTTGTAATTTTTCAATTTGTGAATCTTTCATTATGAAAAAAATAGTAGAGCAATATATAAAGTACGGCTCAACTATAGATCTGTATACTTTTATTTTGTAAATATTATTCAAGCTTCACGTTCTTTGAATGAACCATAATTTTGTAGCTATCTTATTTATCGTGTAATCAATTTGGGCATCAAATTTTAATTTGCAATCTATAATAATACCAAGGTATTTAATCCTCTGTATGTTTTCAATTTCTACGTTATTTATTTTAATAGTTTCTATATTACCAATATTTTTTCTTGTTATTAACATGTATTTAGTTTTTTCGATATTAATTTTAAGACGATTAGCACATAACCAGATGTAAAGTGCATTTAAATCATTTTGTAATTTTTCTCTAATATCGTTTACATTTTTTCCGCTAATAGAAATAAGAGCATCGTCCGCAAATAATTTAATAGAGCTGAATTTCAATATCATGCTAATATCATTAATATAAATATTAAATAATATTGGAGCCAGAACTGAGCCTTGGGGTAAGCCAATCTAAAGTCCACTTCGTCAGATGATGACGAACCAATACTTGTTTTTTGCGTACGACCTGTTAGAAAGTTCCGAAACCAATCTAACCCTAAATCATTTATACCAATGCATTCTAATTTCTCTAGTAATATTTTTATATAGTTTCGATAGTTTCAAACGCTCTTTTGAGGTCTACGAATACAGCCATGATCCAATTTTTATTATTAAGTTCTTCTTTCCATTCAGCTATAACCATGTTCAAAGCTGTTTCACAAGAATGTTTTTTCCTGAATCCTGATTGCTGAGGTATAATTATGCTCTAAGTACTGAACTAATTGTTTTTTTACCACAATTTCTAAGATTTTCTCATCACTCGGTAATGTATTAATTGTTCGTAACTCCTCTGCTTTAATAGTATTTTTGACTTTTTCTATTGGGACAATGGTTGAGGTTTTCCACTCTGTAGGAAATGTATCATTACTCAGACTTCCGTTAATTATTTCAGAATAGAAAAAACCTAAATATGGAATTGCATCTTTAACTACACCATCTGACATTAATCTTTGACCACCTCTCTTGGCTTTGAACTTACTGCCAATTTCTAATATATCAACTGTATTCACTTTGGAAAATTTAAAAACAGATTTTACATGATTAAATGAGTTTACGCTTCTAGCAACTGCCTCTATGTTGTTGCAAATTTCTGATATGCTATCTACGAAATATTTATTTAGGGTGTTTGCAATTTCAGATTCACTGTTGTATAACTGACCGTTAATTAAAATTTTCTTGATGGAATTACTCTCCTTCGTGATACATATAGCCTGTTTCAGATATTTCCACATCATTTTACTATCATGACTGCTGATATCAATATTAAATTCAATATAACTAACTCTTTTAGTTTTTACTAGCTTTTTGTATTCTTTTTTTACCATTCTGTATTCATCCCATTCTCCCGATATTTGGGCACGCTTATAAAGATCAAACTTATATTTATTCATGTTGGCTAGCTCACTGTCGTACCATTTATTTATTAATTTTACTTGCACTATTTTTTTTTTTTTTTTGATTTTGCATGGCATTTAAAACATAGTTGTTTATTTGAAACACCTTATTAAAAAAAATTACTAAAGTCGCAATGACGCAGTTGGTAAACAAGTGCTTCCTCATTATAATACTCCCATGAAGTTATTTTTTTAATGCTCCTCATCTCAAATTTTGAGTTTCCTTTAATATTAAATTGAATTGTTTCATGATCTGAAATTTGATATTCTCCTAACTTTTCACACACTATATCATTTGAGTTAGAGAAAAGCAAATCTATTTTTGTTTGCGATGTACTTGTTATGCGAGTATCAAAATTGACCTTCTGATGCATAGCGTACGACCCAAAGAGATCAATTAGCTTTCCGCTATATGTTGTTACATTATTCAAATTAATATTAAAATCACCTACAATTATGTTACTTTCGGACATTTCACAAGTACTGCCTAACACATTTAGTAAGTAGTTCAAAAAATCCGCATCACTTGTGCTAGGTGAGTGGTAAACCACCCCAATTTGCCATTTTGGGTTAAAGTGCTTTAGTTTTATAACAATACACCAGATATTTTTATTGATTACTTTATTAAATTTCACGCTGTATTCAATAGTATCGTGAATATAAATCAGCACTCCACCAGTATGCCTACTATGAGAATCACATCGTACTAATTTGAAAGATTTTATTTCTAACTCTTGATTTGTAATGTCATTTGTTGTATACGTTTCAGCACATAAAATGATAGCTGGATTTTTAATTTCAATAACCCTCTCCAATTCAAATTTATTACATAAAATACTATTAATGTTTAGATACAAACAATTTAAACTAGTTTTTAATTGCTACTTTCTGATCTTTGATTTACTTCAATATATCTTTTCTATGCTGGACATTATTTACTGAACGCAGTATGGTGTACGTCCGCATCTAAAAGCTTTTTTTGAACTAAATCGCAACTATTTACACAATTATATACATTAGATAAGCAATCTTTTATGTCGTGATTAGCTCCACATTTACTACATGCTTTTTTGTTGATACATTCTACATCCTTGTGATTAAAACCTACACATTTATAGCATCTGAATACTCTCACATACACAAGAGTAATGCAAGAGTCCCACTCTACATTTAATCTCTTTTGTGTCAAAATATTTTCATACGTTTCTATATCGGTTTCAACAAAAGCATTAAAACATTCTTCTCTGCGACTATAATTCTCATAAATTTTTATTACTTTGAACTCTTTGCCCTCACATGCCCTATTTTGCTTAGTTAAACATTCAATCAAGCGCTCACTGCTAAGCCTCTCTGTTAATCCGACGATCTTAAATATTTTCTTAATCTCTTTCTTATCTTTAGATTTCTCCAACTCGTACTCATTTCCCATCTATTCTGCTATCTTCTTCTGCACAAGCTCACACGATTCTTTGTTCTTACATTGCACTACTATGCCGCCGTTGTTGATTTCCAGCAACTTCCTCGAATTACTTTCAGCATCTATCTGGCACTACAAGGAACCAACAGCTCTATTTAATAAGATGCAGCCAGACGGTGTTTCTAAACTTCATGTCAGAAACACACTTGGAGGTCCAAAAAAAACTATTAATATACACTGAGCTGTCTAAACTTGAGTCGTCCCATAGCAGGTAACGCTATCTACAGTACCACCAAACATTATGAACTCAATACTCACCTTAGTGGGAAAATATGTGTGAATCTGTTGAAAAGGATATTTATTTTAGAGCTGTTAAAAAATTATTTCAATAGTTCGAGTAAGTAAAAGACTCTGTTCCTTCCAGTTCAATCAATTCTAACCGAGCTTGAAACTCAACATTTTTGCAGAAATGTCTTTCAACAGCTAAAGACTCATATTTTTCCAATATCTCGCCAATATCGAATAATTTTCGTAGACAATTTTCGATATTTTCATGTCGAAATAGCTGTGCGCGTTTTAATTTACGACCGCCATAGTCAGTTTCGTTGAATTATTATTCATTTATCACATTATCTACTCGGACGTATGTATGTATTTCTGAGATAAAAAAGGAGAGCTCTGCAGTTTCCGGCTAACCATTTCTCAATGTCAATATTTTCATATCGATCGGCCAAAATCTTTTACCAACAAGCATACAATCTGTCAGCGGGAATTGAGCAAACGATGCACTAACGAAATTTATTAATCTGAAAACAAAAAAAAAACACCGACTGAAAAGTCATTACATTTCACTGGCGTGTTGTGAGTGTAGGGAGAATAGTGAAATAAAAACAAAATGAATGCAACAAGTGAAAGATGAGCACCGTGAGGAGTTGTATATGTATAATGCAATTAATATGCGGGTATTTTTAGAATTGATGATGATTCGCTGCCGGGCTCAATCCAAATGCGCTCTGTGGTGAACTTTTGTAGTGGCCTTTGAGCTTGTTAGTGGATGATAATCACCAACAGAATGTTGTGGATAAAAGCCCTAACTCAATAAATTAGTTTTCTTTTCTCTTTCTTTATTAGTTGCTTAGATTCAACAGTGGAGTTGACAATAAATAACCACATATATCTCTTCTACGATACCTACAAGAGTCGAACGAAGATTTACAGACTAGTACTGAAACCAAGGTATAATATTTGGAAATTCCTAGCCTAAACAAAACCTAGTACCTTGATGTGATTCCAAAAAGGTTTTTTTAATACTAGTATTTAAATACTAAAGGGGGATCCAAGTAGAGATACTCTTTTCAGTAGCCTTTTTCCGACAGATCATGTTATTTTTGTTTAGTATTGTTTGGAATTTCATCAGAGAAAAACTTACGCCTGAACAACGTTTACAAATCATTCAACTTTATTACGAAAATTCACGTTCTGTAAATAATGTATTTCACGCTCTTCGCTCAACTTATGGTCAACATAATCGGCCTACTGAGCGTACTGTTCACAGCACCATCACCCATCTTGAGACCATGCATTCGTTATTGGATAATATTAGATCGAATAGACCACGTTCAGCACGCAGTGAAGAAAATATAACGGCTGTAGCTGAGAGTGTACACGAAGACCGTGGAGAGTCAATTCGGCGCCGTTCGTTGCAACTCCGACTGACGTATGGAACTACTTGAAGCACTTCACGCCGAGATCTTAAATTGAAAGCATAAGAAATAATGCTTGTGCATGAACTGAGGCCCCTCGAACTTCCCAAGCAACAACTCTTCTCTCTATGGACTCTTGAAAAGTTCCAAGAAGATCCGACGTTTTCGTGCCAAATTTTTTTCAGCGATGAGGCACATTTCTGGTTCAAACCCAACGGTTTGGTGTGGTTTGTGGGCCGGTGGAATCATCGGTCCATATTTCTTCAAAAATCATGCCAGTGAGAACGTAACCGTCAATGGCGTCCGTTATCCTGTTATGACAACCAACTATTTGATGCCTGAAATTGAAGTTCGTGATCTCCGTGGCACTTGGTTTCAACAAGCACCTCTTCCAACACAACGCATCAATCAGTGGATGTATTGAGAGAACACTTTGTTGAGCAGATAATTTCAGGTTTTGGGCCGGTTGATTGGCCACCAAGATCGTGTGATGTCACACCGTTAGATATTTTCCTGTAGGGATATGTTAGGTTTAAAGTCAGACAATCCCGCTTCTATTCAGGCCTTGGACCAGAAAATCACGCTTGTCATTCGCATTCGCCAGTTACCAGTCGAAATGCTCGCTTGAGTCATCGAAAATTGGACTCAACGGATGGACCATCTGAGACATAGCCGCGGCCAACATTTGATGATCTTCAAAGAAAAAAAAAAAAAAAAAATTCCATAGAATGTTCTTTCGAATGATAATACACTTTCCCCAATAAATTTGAACTTTTTGTGTTTTTTTTTTGTGTGAAAAAGTAGGAACCTCGAAATAGGTCACCCGCTATATGAAGCAGTTGTTCGACAATGACTACTGGAGTCGGAAATCTATTGATTTAAAAATACTGTACCGAAGAACATCATACATTACAAGGTTGGACGGCTAGAGGCTGAATGAGTGGGCCACGGCGCACAGAAATCGATCTCTCTTTGTAATAAAAATTTTAAGAATGCTTGCTTGAAACAAAGCGCTCAAGTTGTCTAAGGATACTGATCTGAAGTAACTGCGATATGTGAAAAACTAAATTCTCACCGATTAGCACCCGACTCCATAACACTTGTTTTAGATGACATGAATGCCAATTCCAGTAACGTCCTTCTCCTATGTTCCAAGATTGTCTGTTTTGAAACTCCGTTACGAAGTCTCTACCCTAATTCCTTAGTTTCAGCATGGGAAAAGCATTTATATAAGGGAACTATAGGATATGGATAGCTACGATGGGAAGTTTTCTCATAGAGTTGATTTTTCTGCAGTTCCGCGATCAGAGACACCAGATTACCGCCTTAATATTATTAGTATTGATAGACGATACCAGCCAATTCGTTTCTGCACTGCAGTGATTAAAGATTTAGAGGGTGTAATAGTATTTTAATAAAATTTCTGGATATGCAGTTGCAGTTGTTGGACAACGCTCTCAGAAGTAAGTCACTTCGATATATTCAGCTTAAGAGTTCGCTTAAGTTTAATTTCAGAACCTGTTCAGCAGAGATGGTAGGGTCAGCGGGCTTCGATGTAGAAGCATGCAGCACGTTATAAATATGTAACAGCTAATATCGCTCTTCTTTCAGCGAGGTTGTGCCTTATGCTTAGAACCCGCCACTCAAATAACAGCTCAAATCAAAGAAATTCACCTGGAATGTTCGGTACCTTAACTGGGAAGGTGCCGTTGCCCAGCTAGTTAATGCCCTAACAAAAAGTAAGGCTTCCATGTCAGAGTTGGCAGTCATAATTTTGAAGCAGTAGATAATTTATTCGAACGAACTCTTCAAATCGCAGAAGCTTCCAAATTATCCGATTAGTCGGCTTTTATGGTTTTGAAACAAAAAAGATTTGCGAAACATTTATGGCTCTCTATGTAAGGGTACGGTGTATACTCCAGACAATGGAACGGTGGATTGTATATGTACGGCGATGTCAACTGACTAACTCTGAAATTATTCGATGAAGAAGACCTCCACTCCGTTGGAAGGATCAGGTGGAAAAGGATCTGCCTCCAATTGGTGCTGACCTGTTTATAGAAGGGAAAGCTGACGCGCTATCATTAATTCGGCTGAAAAAAGAAGCTAAAAAGAAGCGTTGATTGTTTTAAACAATATTCCAAGCACGAGTGAGCGCTTGTGCTTACTGCAGAAACCCGAATTTACTAGTGATAACTCAAGCGTACGCATAAGCCATTTATTTTTTTATGTATAGTGTGCATCAGTATGACATGAAAAAATTGAAATTTTATTTCCATCTTGCATCTGGCATAGTCGAATTTTGACTCATATTGTCGATCATAGCATATAGCAGGCAATTATGGGCAATCTAGGGATATCTACGTCCAGTAGTCTAAATACTATTATTAAATTAATTTTTATTACAATGAGTACAAATTTCTTCTCCCATAACAAAAGCTAGTTAAGTAACGTTAAATTCTCCTAAAACTAAAAGCTCTACCTCAAGCTCTACCTAAAAGCTCATTGCCTCTCAACGATGGAGTTGAAAATTTATTCTTCACCTACAGCGCTTCAAAACACCTGCTGAATTCATGTTTTTCGTGATTATTTTTTTTCGTTAAAGAATGTTTATAAAATAAATTGAAATTCTTTGTAGCAGAGTTCATCTTTGCGGCATCATTCTCACTTAACGCAGTAACTGTTAAAGGCTAGTTCAAAATTCATACCACATATTCGATGTTGTGGTGCCACTAGAGCATTGTTTACAAACAACAACACCACCAACTACAATAACAATAATCAGATTTACAGCAAAAAAACATGCACACACATATATACATACATACATGCATACATACAGGGAATAACAACTGCCGCTTTGAAACAACATCATCAAGATCTATATGCGCAGATTGCCATTTTTGCTTTTTATGTATGAATGAGCTTGTTCAAATGCGGAAGTTGTTGTTGCCGTTGCTATTGTAACTCGTAAAATTTCAAAGGGAGTAAACAAGTGCACAATTCCGAATTTACAATGCACTTGCAGCGGTAAGCACCAAAAAAAAAAATATTAACGGTCGTTCACTGTTACATACGAATATATTACACAATGTTCGGAAGTACACATGTAAAATGTACTCCTCATAGAGCCGAGAGTGCTCCAAAATGCTATATAATATTCTTATCGAATCGATAAAAACTTTTATGGGCTCGATTTTGATGCATCATTTCATGTTCAGGTAAAGATTTTTTCTATTTTTTGGTCTGGCTTGTCTTTGTTTCGTAAGAGAAATTTTTCATAGATATTGTCAGTCATGAACGACACGCACTATTAACAATGGAAGTTAAGGATACACTTCATTCGGAACCTGGCCCGTAAATTTTGGACCTGTCTTTCTTCGTTGGTTCTTCTGTTTTGCTACTCTGTTGGAGAAATTTGTCTGCTCGGTTTCGCTGACACTACTCTCATCGTGACCATATTTATAGAGCATTTTTTGAAGTAGCCCTGTCTCATAAAAAATTTCCGATCTCTCTAGAGGGGCTGCATATTTTGAATCAGCTTTTACGTACACCTTACTTTTGCCGCCTTGTCACAGCGCAACTGTCACTCATCTATTCTTCTAATACTTACTTCATTGCGCCCCTCTGTTGTGAGTTGTCTCTCAATGCTACTGGATTTATGTAAAAGTCTTTTGAGTTCCATGAAGGGTTATGTCCTCAGATGCGTCGTGTGACACTGGCAACTCTGATTGCAATTAGCTGAATCATAGAGCTTTGTTGTTGTTGTTATTGTAGTACTTAACTTACCCCACCTAAGGCCAGGTAGGCCTTGTAGGCCTAGTCCTAGTCATCGTGGTCATATAACGTGAGGCCCAGGAACTGTGCTGTTTCGACATGTTCGGACCACAGGGAGAGAGGTTTAGATGAGTAGGGTTGAGTGGACATGCAAAGAGGTGGTTAGTGTCATGCGGAGATTCATTGCATACAGAAGATACGTTGGGTACGTCGGACTCGATTTTGGATAAATAGGGATTAATTCGATTATAATATCCTGTCCTTAATTATGCCAGTGTAACTCGGATCTCTAGAGGCAGCTCGAGTTATTGTTCTGCAATAGGTGGTGCTTAGATTAGTTCACAAAGGTCCTAACAGACTCCCGATTAATTGTGGCTAAAACCTGTCGGTTTGCCGTCCTGTCCAGCGGTTCTTGTCTGTATTGCTGTATCGAGTCTCGGTTGTCTAGTCTTACCTTCCTGGTGAGTTTAGGAGGAGGATCGGTTTCAAGGAAATGCCTTTCTGTGTGATTATAGCTTTCTGGGTACATGCTTTATGAATTATCTCTGGCCTCAGCTGTGCTCGTATGCTCAGATTTGGTCCGCAAATAATGGTAATCATTACTCCCACAATTTTTTCGCAAGCTCTTTCTTTATGCTTTCTGTCTATCATAATGCCTAAGCAATCCACCGACTGCTCTGAAATGATGTTAACTATAACCGTCGATGATATTCTCTACATTTGTAATGCTTGTAAGCAGCACGGCAGCTTGTTGTCCCGCTAGTTGAAGATTTTTCCAAATTGCAGGCTTTGTTCTTCAGAACAGTGTCATCACAGGGATTTTCTATTTGGTTGAGTGCCTTTCGCACTACAGATACTGTCATTTTGTCAGCATATTGGACTTTTAGATGATTTGAATATTTTTTTGATGGCAGAAACCGCAGTGCTCCGTCGTGAAGTACGTTTCACAACAGTAGGCCCAGTACAGAGCCTTGCAGTATACCATCCGCCATTAGATCTTTTCTGTCGATGTCATACAGTTACAGCCAATGAGATGGGTAACTGTGGATAAATATCATCATATATTTGTATTTTCTTGTTTTTGAATTGAAAGCATTCGATCGTTTCTATGGCGCAGTACTTCTTTGTGCTATAAGTCCTTCTAGTTCCTTGTATATTGTTTGTTGATCAGTTTTGTGTTGGCGTCAGCGGTTGAACTATGGTTACGGAAACCATAGATTCGTTTCCGGCGAGATTCGTGGATTTTTATTATAGATATTTCTCTACTCGTATGCAGAATAGTCACCGCATTATTTTGCCAGGCATGTAGACCATACTGAAGAGCGGTACGAACTTGGCTCTCCGAACGCTCTTCGTTCCATATATCCGTGCCTTCGTGTTTGATAGCAATGTTAGGATACTGTTGGGAATTCCATCTAGATCACGAATTTTGGTATTTCCTTGCTTTAACCTCCTTGCCTCTATTACAGCAAGCTGATCTTCTTGTAGTGGGCGGTCTCTTCTCCGCACAGTAAGAAGGGTTTACGAAGTGTTTGCCCTTTGCCATCTTTTATTTTTGTTACTACAACCTTGTAAGCATATCTTCAGTTTCATTTTCATTTACTTGTACAGGGTTGAGTACCCCGAAAACTTTCTTTTTCTACGACATATTCGCCTCGGTTTGTGATATTTACAGGTTTTCTATATGCCTCTGCTTTCTTCTGCACACGACGGCGTCGCATGCTTTGTAGCTCAATATCGTATCAACCTGTCGTTCCGTATCCATAAAAAGATTAATAAATTATATTGTAAATGAAGAAAGCTCATATACGACTCTAATTGAACTCGCAGATTCTTGTGTTGGCAGTTAGCCTAGATATATGATCGCTAGTAATGGCTAGGAACACTGTTGTGTACTAAAGAATCATTTTGTAAGTACTCTCTATGGTCGACAAGAACTTTTGCAGTGATATGTGCATAAAAATGCATAGAAATGTATGTATTGAGCATATCATAGCAAATAAGGACAATAGAGTGCGATGTGACTGGTCATGATGGTATTGGTATTGTTGCTGTTGCTGTTGTTGTTGCAACTACCATCATCACCGACACTAAATCGACCCAGCCGCAATAGGTAGGTAGCCCGCCAACAACAGCACTTGATTTTGTAGTGCGTGTACGCGCGAATGTGGCATGCCACATTGCACTATGTCGCACACAATAACAACAACAACAACAACAAATAAAGAAAATGTAAATCAGAAATTTCAACAATCTCATCTCTCACCCTCTTTGCACTTCCATGGCACTTCCTCCCGTACACGTGTGTGGGCGGGCGTGCGGAATGAGGTGATGTTGAACGAAAGCGCATGGAGTAAACGGCATGGAGAAGTGAGTAGGTGGTATTGCAATTACATACATATGTATGAGTAAGTATGTGTAAGGTCGCGCGCGTATGCGTATGCATGGCATAACGAGTTGGGAATTCGAGATGTACGCGGACGTTGCGAAATGGTCTGTTTGTACATTTTTAATTTTTTTTTCGGTATATTTTTGGCTATAGATCCAATCATTCCGCTGCTTGCTCTACCATGGCAGTGTGCTGACATTTTTCAGTTTTGTTTGTTGTTTTTGTTTTTTATTTTTGAATTTTATTTTGCCACTTTTAACGACATGTCAACGCGCATTTGTTTTCTTTTACAGCGAATTGAAAATTGTAATCGCATATATTATTACTGCACGCGAGTTTTTTTTTTGTTTTTTACTTTAGCTTTTGTAGTATTTTTTTTTCTTTTTTTCTTGTATAGCGGAGTGCTTTTGACAAGTTTACCAACACGATTTTTTGTGGTTATTTATTATAAGCTTACTGGTTTTTATGACCAAATTGTTTGGGGAGAGTATGTGCTTATGTACATACACATGTAGATATATACTCATATTGCATGCTCTCTTTGCCGCTTTTTCAACTCACCCCACCCACTCCGTGCAATCCATCAAAACACTTCATAAATAAAGCACAACAAAAGCTGGCAAACAATTTATCATCAACGCAAAATGTAAGAAATATCGCAAACACACACACATGCATACACACATGCATACACACATACATACATACATGTATGCATACCCGTATGTACATAACGTCATTGTTACTGTTAGCTTTGCTGCAAATCATCAATTTGTTGCTTTTATTTACAAACATGCAGTCAAACGAGGCATTACTGTACGCTTGCTGCTGCTGCTGGTCTCTCTTGCCGTAGTTGATGTTGCTATTGTTGTGCTCAATTTGATTACAGCTTCACTGACAGTTCAAGCTAGCAAGACAACATGCCCATGGAGATCTAACAGCGGAAATGGCATGATGTATAGTGCTTAACGATAATCAGTTCTTGGTTAGCTCATTCGGTTGGACGAAAATACTACAGTTCCGAAAGTATTCGATGGTAGAAGCAGAGGAAGGAAAAGCCTCTACACCGGTGAAAGTATAAAATGGAAAAGGACCTGGTTTCACTTAGTGTATCCAATTCGCGCTGATCTGTGAAGAGAAGAAGGGCTTTGTTAATTCGGCAAAGAAGAAGAAGCTTCGTCAAAATTAACGAAAAACTCGTTAAAAGCTATGGGAACTCTGCTTTGCTAATTTAAATGGTTAATAATGAGTTCTGTTGTGGTTGTACTCGTATAAGCATAACCGACACCGATTATTTCGGCCAGCGAAATCGTCACCCCAAAATATTCGTTAAAATTCCTGGCATGATATTAAGTGAACGGGGAATGATTAAGGCCCATAAAGTGGCTGGACTGTACGGGTATATCATATTTTTAATGAATATTTGGTAATGTTAGTCTCTGGATATCATTGCGTACTACGATTCAGAAGGCGTGCATTCGAGTCCAGATTCAGCAACATCCAAAATTATAGAATTAATAATTTTTCAAAGTGCGATCGCCCTTCGGCAGGGAATGTCAAGCCCTCCGAGTGTATTTCTGATATGAAATAAAAGCTTCTCATAAAGATCCAACGGCCGTTCGGAGGCGGCTTAGAATAAACTGTAGGACCCTCCATTTATTGGTAAAAACATCAAGACGCATAACCATGAATTGAAAGAGGAGCTCGGCCAAAACTCGTTTCGACGGTTACAAAGCATCATATATACATAAGTATATATATAGTCTCTCAAAGAGTACTTCGACAGTTGTCTATAAGTGCGATCGTATGACCCGCCAAAATAACTGTTTAACTATTTCAAGACCGAAAAAGTTAAAACGATTGACAGCACCTATATTACTAGACATACCATACGAGGCTCACCTGATGTAGGAGCATCACTTCTACTGTTGTAACGCTTGCCTGTGAACCCGCTGATGACAGGAAAATATCCTCGAATTCCAAGCTTTCTACTCTAAAACTCCAACCTAGGGAAACTGAAATAATTTTTATTACTAGTAAGTAGTAGGGCTCCAAATTTTGCTCAAACATTTTCGAGCTGTGCGAGCATTTGAGCAACGAGCTCCCGCACACATGCTCATTGCTCATTACTCGAAAGTTTTCGAGCCGATCATGCATTTCGAGTATTTTGATAAACTTTTTGAATTTTCTCTCAAAACTTTTTTTTTAAATAATTTTAAATTTATTTATGTAAAGCGTAAAAATCGTTGAAACGCCAAAAAAAATTTGACAAAGGAAATTAAAATGTTTTTGTTCTGCTAAGCAGTTGGGCAATGAGGGAGTATCGAGCGAGCATCGAGTTGCTCGCAATGCTCGATACCCGGGTATCTGGAGCTCTAGTAAGTACACGCCATTCCTACTAAAGGGCATGGAGAACACGCTCTTTTCTGGAATAAAATATCTGGGTATAATCCTCAAAAAAAAAAAAAAAAAAAAAAAGCGAGACCAACTGAAACACTTCAGAATGGTAGAGTAAGGATGTAATTGCACTTTACGCTTGCAAATCGGTCATTGACAGGAGATGGGATTACCAAAACCAATTAGCAAGACGAATCTTATTCAACTACTTCACCACATGGTGGTCGGCACTTAAAAAAACTGCTTTCAAGAATAAAATGGAGTGTTCGGCACTTTACAACAATACTCATAACGGGTGCTCTACCATCGACTCCCTCGAGCAGCAGTCCCATTAGATTGATCGCAGCTCCGTCTTGAGAAGGACACCCTATATATTATCTCTCGTGTAATTTACTTCCTCACTTGTTTACACCACCTCCATCAGCTTTTCAGCCTTTCTAGAAAACTGCCAGGCAGAAACGAATTAGAAAACACAGCGTGAAGGCCATCTTAACAGACGGTCCATAACTTGATGACGAAGTAGAATGTTCTTAATTAATATAAACATAAGACTACAGGTGTGTTTCAGAGTCTTCCAAGCATCTTCCATATACAATGTGACCAGGCAGATTGGGCTTGCAGTAGACGCTAGAAGCTTCTCCTTCGGTACAAACACGGCTGCAGCTAAAGAGACGAAGAGGAGGAAGAGACTGTCGAAAATTATTTCTGTCACTGATCAGCCTTAATAATAACTATGAGACACAAGTTTCTTTGGTATTTTCAGAAAATCTCGTAGAAAGGTTGCATTTGGTGAGCAAAAATTGCAAAAATTTAAATGCTTAGCTACAAACTGCTACATCATTCAGGATATTCTACAGATTTAGACTTCTCAGAGAATTTCCTATTTCTTAACCTGAAATCGGACTTAGCGGTAACCTAATTTTGGACTCATGATTGTTGGTTTGGATAGATAACAACCAAGTTTTGTTGAATTTATTTTGTTAATGATCTGAATCATACTTATATATTACACTTTTCGTTGTAAGCATAACATTTTGTTTCTTCAAAATATCAATATTTTTCTTTGATTCGGATGTACATATGTGCATAATCACATGTGCATGTGCGCTTCCTCGCTCCCATTGGATTTAATCAATTATTATTCATCGACTTAAATATGAAATATCCAGAGACCACCCAGAGGCTGTGATGCAGAGAAAAACAAATACATTGTTGTCACAATGCGAGAAGTTAATAGTGGCATTGGCTGTTTGCATAACTTGTGTGCAGGAAGTTGTTGTCACTGCATTGTCCATAGGGATCGAATGTGGCAGAATGCGACTGGAGCAAAAAACAAAGAGCAGAGTATGGTAATTGCCGAAGATATGGTTACCCTTTTCATACGTTTTTTATCAAAATTATTAAACAAATTTTCCCATTTAGCTTTTCTGTGATTTAAACCGAAAGGCCCAAAGATTTTCTTACTTTAGTTTTTGCCATAAGTGACAAATCGTCTCTTCCTCCTTGTCAGTTCTGCATTTTCTACAGAAACTTCTAAAATAGGTCCCTAGCCTTTCTGCATGGGGTATTACTTGCATAAGACAATGTCCCGGCAGAATCCACAGTGCCTTTAAAATAACCGCACTTTTTAGAGAATATAGGCAATTCGACCTTTTTCGGTCCCATTTCGCCACCACTTGCAACCAGTCAAGTTTTGTTTCCACTTTAACGCGGACTGTCTGTGAATGTATTTCTTTAATAGTAGTCTGCGTATGGTTATAAGCTTACCAAAGTGTTCTTATCTAAAAGAATCTACTCTTCAGTGCCTTTTTATAACCCTGTGGCCAGAACCCAAAGGAGTTCTGTTCAGCTCTCTTCTGAAAAGATCTAAGATAGTCCAAGTCGATTTTAGGATTTTTTTGATCGAGCCTAGAATACAAACGCTACCGTCATGTTTTTAACCATCTGAGTATACTTCAATGAGCCCGGCCGTAGTGTAATATTTGTTCGTCAATAATTCTCTATCGATGAAATGCAACGGCTCATGCTGCTGTAACTGCGTAACTATATGTAACTCTCTAGGATTCTTAAGTGGCTTGATGGTTGATTGCTCCAATATTTCTGTTCCGCTAAGCGACAATGGAGACAGCAACAGCTGAATGATTAGCATTGCGTACTACAATTTGGAAGGCCTGAGTTCAAGTCCAGGTTCTAACCACATCCAAAATTATAGAAATTTTTTTTCTAATTGCGGTTGCCCCTCAGAAGGGAATGTCAAGTCCTGCGAGTGTATTTCTAACATGAAATAAAATCTCCTATTAAAAAAATTCCATCGATCAGCGGCTTAGAATAAACTGTGAATCCCTCCATTTGTTAGTGAGAACTTCAAGACGGAAATCCAAAAATTGGAGGAGGAGCTCTGCCGAAAATCGCTTCAGCAGTTATAAAGAACATATATATATATATATACCAACGATGACCTATACTGCCTACGTAGGATGACGGCTTTCCTGCCCAGATCAACATTCAAAATTAGGGAATATTATTTTTCAAAAACATTTTTGGAATTTCGGTCGCTCCTGGGTAGACAATACTAACCCTACAAGTGTAATTATGGGAACAATAAACTCCACATAAGAATCCATCAGCTGTTCGGAGTCGGCTTAGAACAAAACTGTAGGTTCCTCCACTTGTTGGTGAAAACATCAAGACGCAAAACCAGAAACTGAAGGAAGAGCTCGGCCAAACATCACTTTAGCGGCGATAAAGCTTCAAGCACATATAATATCTTCATTTGGTGTGTTTCTAAGCGCACCACTAATATAACAAACCTATATCGTGGATAGCGTTGGAGGACTTCTGATATCTCTGAGTTTTATGCTCTTTCCAAATCAGTTTGATGTCTAGAATTTCTCTTAAAAACTAAAGTTCAGTTTTAAACTTACGATAACTCCATGAAGGGCTGATGAGTTATTTGATTTTGTATTTTCTGCTGAAGAAAACGAGTTCCACTTTATTTGAGTTACCACAGACGTTACCATGCGAAGTCTTTTGTACATTACATAGTCTTTGTGAAAATTTGCCTGTGTAAGCGACGTATGTCCTCGGTGTAGGTAGCAACAAAATTACCCCATCACTTTTGACTCCAATAATAAGCAAGTTTATAGTGAGATTCTAAAGTGTGAATAAGAGAAGTGTGCCTCCGTTGATATATCTGGATACCCGAGATCCTCCTATGTTAACTTACACTATTCTACAATGAAGCAGCTGTATAATGAAGCTCACCAGTTGAGTATGCGTACATTCTTTTTCTAGTATTCTAGCCCATACCTTACGGCATCCGGTAGTGAGCTATTGAAAGCTCCCTTTTAGTTACGAGACTGTAGTCCTTAGTGGTTGTAGTTTTTTCTAAATGAATGAAAAGTGTTTGTATTTGTCCACTTTCCGTTGATTTGCCATACAACAGGCGCATGCCAATCCCATGAGAGCGCAAGTTATCTTGTATCTTGTGTATTAAGTGCATTCTTCGCAGCACAAGACGGATGCGTATCTTCGGTGCGGATGCATGTCTTCGCTGCTAAAAGATAGTGATTTGTGTTGATATTTGGCCCTCGGAGAGTAAGCACGTCTAGAACACTGGATGTTGCTGATTAGAGTTGAGATAACAGGGTAGGTAAAGTTTGGTCCTATTCAAAGTCGATTAATCACTGTTGCTACTTTCATTCACTTAACTTTTATGCCAGCAGTCCCCTCAATATCACCATGGACATAACAAGTATATTGTCATATTTTCTTGGTTTATTAAATTTTTATGCAACATTAAACTGTCAAAACCCAGTGCGTAGAGCGGTTTAAATATTATTTTTTATACTCAGCTATGCTATGTACACAAGGTATATTATGTTTGTTCAGCTAACGGTTATATGTAACGACATAAAATATCCGATATAGGTATGAACATATATTGCTTGGAATGACGAGGAGAACCGATTTCGTCTTGTCTGTCCATCCTTCTATTCATCCGTTCGTGTACACGATAGCTGAAGTAAAGATTGAGACATATATATCGGTGAAATTTGGTTCACAGAGTACTGGGATCACAAGAATGAATGCTGTTACATACGCTTGGAAACGGACTACTTCACGCCCGCCTCTCATATAATGATAAATTTGAAAAGTACAATAACTCAGTGCTGAAATGCGCAATTAAAGCCATATTTGTTATGGAAGATCACATTAATTGGATATAAAGGGTGTTTTTATAGAGGTATAGAACTTTAAGTTGGCATTACTTTTCAAGATGACGACCGATTTAACAGCTGTCAAGTGATTTATTCTCAGTTTGGTTTGGCAATTCATCATGAATAGACTCACGCCTGAACAGCGCTTGCAAATAGAACAATTTTATTTCGAAAATAATGGTTCTCTGCGCAAAACGTATCGCGCAATACGTCCATTTTATCGGCGACAAAATCGTCCATCAGAGCAGCTAATTCGATTAATCATGGAACGTTTTCGCACCACGTTTACTCTTATTGATAACTCACATCCCCAGAGATGCCGTACGGTGCGTACAGGAGAAGCTATTGCTGCTTTCGAGCGTAGCATTGAGGAAGACCCGAATGAGTCCATCCGCTATCGAGCACAGGAATTGGATCTGTGTCCATCCACTTTACGGAAGATTTTGCGGAAGAATCTTGGTTTGCGTGCTTACAAAATGCAACTCGTGCAGGAATTGAAGCCAAACGATCATCAAGTAAGGCGTAGATTCGTCGAATGGGCCCAAAATGAGATTACCGTTGTTCCCGATTTTCATAAGCGAATTTTGTTTAGCGATGAAGCGCACTTCTGGTTGAAGGGCTACGTCAACAAACAAAACTGACGCCGATTCAACTTTGTCAGTCTAGCTTAATTATTGCTGATAAAGTGTGTAAATTACGGGATGAAATTTTTGAAAATTACTCTTAAAATTTTTGAAAATCTCTCGACGAATCGAAACCAAACTCTACAAGTCGCTCATTGTTCCCGTCCTGCTGTATGGTGCAGAAGCCTGGCCGATATCGACATCCAATTAGATGGTACTAGGAGGTTTCGAGATTAAGGTTTTGCGGAGGATTTATTAACCTTTGCTCGTTGGCAGCAGCGAATGCTGCAAACGATGGAACGATGAACTGAACGGCTTTTATGACGACATTGACATAGTTCAGCGAGTCAAGAAGTAGCGGCTACGCTGGCTAGGTTATTTCGTCCAAATGGATTAAAGCTCTCCCGCTTTGAAAGTTTTTGATGCCATATCCGCACATGGAAACAGAGAAAGAGGAAGACTTCCATCCCGTTGGTAAGACCGAGCTCAGAAGAATCTGGTATCACTTGGTATTTTCAATTGACGCCAAACTGCGGGAAGAAGAAATGAATGGCGCGCAATTATTGATTCGGCTATAATCGCGCAAGTAGTAGCAGTAGTATGAAAATTGAGCGGATTAAATATGAGTGCAAGCGGACAAAAATCACACCTTTATCCCCTGTAATGGACTTTTCACTTATCTCCAGATCTAATATTTAAGGCTTTAATCTACAGAACTCAACTAAACTGGTTAGGTATGCTATTTTTAATTGGGATTAAAGGCCTACTAAAAATTGCTAACTCAGTTCCAGAACTGTTGACTTAATATAAATGTCAACCGAGTAACCAATGTTCGATTCACCTGATCTTGGTTTTCCTTACTTGTTTTTAAATAAAATTGTCTAGATTATTTTCCTCTACTTGAATTTAAATTTATGCTTGAAATTCTATTTATTTGCTTCCATATTTACTACACCTTAATACTCGTTCCCATAACAGTAAATTTAAATATACAATTTCGCTTGTGCCAAGTAGTTGCGAGGGCCGAGACTGCTTTACTTTGCATTGTTGCGTGAGTGAGAGCACTTGAGCAGCAAGTGAGTAAATGGCTGCATGGATGAGTGCATAAATTTCGCGTTGAAAAGTGGAATTGTCACATCTCGTTTGCGAAATGTTAAACAGTCCATTGCATTCGAAGCGTTTAAGTAGCGAGAAGTTATTAGGAGTATAGTGACAAGTTGGAGAACACATAAATACGGGTACATACATACGTAAATACCTGCGTACGTTTTGCGTTAATAAAATAAAATGGCAGAATTTGCTGCAACAAGCGTGTAGATTTTCCTCAACACTTTATTTAAACGCATATACATACATACATATATACATACATCCAAACGTACAAATTTCCACTGTGCATTATATGGGTATTTATAATCTTCCTTATTCAAGTAAATTTGCGACCCCACGCTTTGCTTACAATGTGCGCCTGGTAGTGTTGCAAAGTAACGACAGAGTAAATAATAAATCTAACTTAACCAAATACTTGAATAAATCTACTAAAAAATGTAACAAAGACATTTATTAAAATACTTGAAAGCAAAGCTGTGGAGGAGTGGAGAGAAACTGTTGGTGGCTTAGTAGCGCGTGCGAGAGTGATGTTTACTCAAATAAGTGTGCAACATAAAGCTTAAAATTCATTGTGTGTGTATTTATATTCGAAGACATAAAAAGAAAAAAGAAAAGAAAAAGAACAAAAAAAGAAAGACATAAAAACAAATGTCTACACAAACCGAGCTTTAATCCTTGAAAGCTTACAAAATTGTCAAATGTTGAGGTTACCCCGAAAATAAAGCGTAGAAAAGCAAAACAAAAAATGAATTTATCCAACAGACAGTCGAATGTCGAATGGCATAGCGCTCGTAAGTGAAAGTTTAGATGGAGAGACATAAAAAATGTGACAATTTGATGCGAAACACATTCCAATAAGGCTTAGAGCACATTTTAGGCAACACCTTTTAGGCCCAGGTTGGTTTTTGGTGCTGTTGTTCTGCGACAAATGTGTAATCCGTCAGCGAAAGGTTTGCACAGGAAAAAAAGAATACAGTATAGTACAAAAACAACATAAAGAAGCAACAAAAAACCACAAAAAGAAAGCAAAATAAAGAAGCAACTAAAAAGTGTTGCAGAAAAAAAAATAAAGAAAATCGCAAAACAACCATTGAGGGTGTGAAAATAATGCTGCAAATGCAAACCTTGATAAAATAGTGCAAAAAGTGTAGAGTTTCAGTTTGAATTTGAATTTAAAGTACATTCCATCGACATGACACACTTGACGTGCGAAAATGGCATTGAATATCGTCTTGAATTAGAGCCCAAGGCTTCTAATGGCAGGAAAAGAGATGAATTGCAATGAGCAGCAAACAACAAAGCTTAACAGTAAAATTTTGTATATGTAAATAAAATAATTTAATTATTTTAGGTGACTTTGTTCTACCACTTTGCTATTCTTCTTCTTAACTGCTCGTCTACCATTTCTTCTTTTCACTGTTGGTGCTTATTGGAAGCACTAAATGATACCCGGAAAGCTCTCCTTTTGAAGCTTTCAACGGAGTTGAGGTACCTCCTCTTGCTCTGCCTTCAACATTGACTGAACTGTAACACATCTTTAAATCGGCTGCGGATTGGCCGTTGCCAATGTATCACAAATCTTTCACAAAACCGTTATTTCCAGTTCGGAAAAATTCGACCTGACTGCGGCGAGCTATAGTCTTTCGACTGTCACGTACCGGAGTCCCCGGATTTTATCCAGCCAATGGCTGTCACCTTTTCGGCGATTTAACTACGTTTGGGTAATCAGGTAATAGGAAAATCTCATGGGTACCACAGCTGGTCGTCAATCGGATATTTAGGATTCCTCATTACCGCCTAGGTTGAAGAGGTGGACTATGAATTATATGAGTGGTCGACAATCATCGGTTGACTTTCGAGGTCAAACCTCAAAGCTACCGAAAATTAAATAATAGGTCCCGCTGGGTGGTGTCCCCTCCCCGATGCGGTTAAATATCAACATTTCGAGGCTTCCTCCACCACCAGAGGGCGTCTCTTCGATCTCATACGCCGATGACTGTTCGATTTTGGCGTCTGGCCAGGATATTGATGGCCTTTGCTCGAAACTAAACTGCCAACTCGCTGACCTTTCCCACTTCTTCATTGCACGACATTTATATCTACAATCAGCGAAATCCTCTGCCATCCTTTTCATCAGCTGGAGGAAGGAGTACCGGCTTGAACTCAATATGAAGGTCGATGACGTAAAAATTGCGACCACGAACTACCCAAAGTTACTCGGAGTCACATTTGACAGCCTGCACTCCTTCACTCCGCATACGACTGCAATTGCCAACTAAGCTGCCAACGTACAAGGCAACTGGACAGCCGGTCGTAAACTATGCTGCATCGATTTGTACGCCGGGAACTAGCGAGACGCAGTTGAAGAAGCTCCAGACTTGTCAGAACATCGCCCTTCGGACCGTGACGGGAAACCTCCTGCTCGCGCCGGAGCACCACTTACACAGTGAAACATCTACGCACCCAGTTAAGGAGCACAATGTTATGCTGTGTAAGCAATATCTGCTGGGATGCTTGCCGTACAGCTGGACAGGGCGGCGCACATACAGTCCATAAACACCATTCACCGAGAGTCCGTTAACATCTTTGTGAACTCTCTTCTGTGGATGGTGTTCTCGGAGCCCAATAACCACCTATGGCAGAACAAGAGCTCGACCTGTCTCGAGAGACCCGCGTAATCCTGGCACAATTAAGGTCTGGATATTGTAGCAGGCTTAACTCCTACCTATCCAGACTCGACCCTGACATACTCAACACATGTCCTGCATGCAACGAATCCTCGCATGGCACTACCCACCTCTTTGCATGCCCACTTAACCCTATTCATCTAACACCCCTCTCCCTCTGTTCCCAACCTGTCGAAACAGCACGTTTTTTGGGCCTCCCGTTAGATGTCCTCGATGACTAAGACTGGACCTACCTGATCATAGACGGGGTTGGCAAAGCCGCTACAACAACATCAACAGCTATACTCTTTCACTCAGTACGCATGTTGAGGATACTCATCTAACAAAATTTTGGAGAACAGCTTGAGTGTGAGCTTTATCAGTTCTCGCCGACATATTTAAATAGCTCACAGAGTAAGCTGTCAGCTCCTGCCACTTAGTTATTCTTCACGCTATTCAAGCTTTATTATATTAGGTTGAATGAAAGTCTATGCCGTCTTCATTGATTGTGAGATCGGGCTCGCTATTTTAGGGTGATTAATTTTCACTGGATGCAGAAAAAATGTAAACGATTAATGTTCTCTCCATGATCTCAGTACGAGTATGATCTGAACAATTATCCAAAATTTACATGTCTAAAATAAAAAATAAAGTTCCTTTATATTGAATTGTTGATGAGTGCTCCCAGAGAACAAGACTGTAAGCCGAGCGGTTTGTTGCCTTTTCTGAGCAGTCTTTCGACGTCCAACACAGAGGTGTGTTTGATGGCTGTGACAAAATAGTGGTCCTCGACGTTGTTAGGACCTTCAAGCATCACTCTCAAGACAAATCTAGAACACCAGAGACATGCTGTCGTGGTGAACTTTTTGTCTAGACTTTTTTTGTGATTCTGTTTCTTCTGTTTCTTTCTACAAAAGTCTTATTTAGTCTTTTTTCAAATTATTCCAATGCCCAAAAATTCAAACGTAAAATCGTAAGAGGAGTACACTGTTAGAAATGCGACACCAACCAATTTGGAAGTGTCACACCCGCATTTAATGTTCAAAACTCACCTGACATAGGTGTTGACATACATACATATGTAGTTATCAGTGAAGAAGTGTTGGCAACAAATTGAAACCGAATGCGGACACAAATACATAGTGGCGCAGGCATTACTTTTTAGCATATATATTTACACATATAGAACACATATGTATGTTCCTATATATGTACATATATACTTTGTGCAACTGAAAATAAAAGTCTTGAAAAACTGGTTGACAATGTCTAATGGAAAAAAAAGAAAGAAAGAAAGAAGGCAGTTTATTGCTGATGCACACACGCACAGTTCTTTCGCAAAAAGAGTGTTTCAGGCAAAAATTAAAACCATCTCTAGCTTCACATTAAATACGCGTCGAAACGATTTGAGATGTGTTGCGTTGAATATTCAGTTTCTTCTCATCTTTTCTTCTGCTTCTTGAAAATCTTCAGCTTAGTTCTTTTCGCAGTCGAATTGTTCATAAATTCGAATGTCGTCAAAGTAGTGCTGCCGCTATAGAGAAAGCTCTGCCATATTTGGAAAAATTTTATGCTGTTTATTCTATTTTCTTTTATTTCATTTCGCTTTAATTTCTTCAGATTTATGGAAGTTTATTAAATTTTTTTATTTTATTTCGTTTAGCTAATTTTTTTATTTTACTTTTTTATTTTATTTTTTCTTTTAATTTTAATTTTTTATTTTATCTTAAATTTAAATTTTTTACTTTATTTTAATTTTTATTTAATTTAATTTTATTTTTCTTCAATTTATTTTAATTTATCTCTTTATTTTATTTTATTTTATTTTATTTTATTTTATTTTATTTTATTTTATTTCATTTTATTCGTCATCAATTTATTTTAATATATCTATTTTTTTATTTTATTTTATTTTATTTTATTTTATTTTATTTAATTTAATTTAATATAATATAATTTTATTTTATTTAATTTTATTTCATTTTATTTAATTTTGTTTAATTTAATTTAATTTAATTTAATTATATTTTTTATTTAATTTAATTTAATTTAATTTAATTTTAATTTATTTAATTTAATCTAATTTTTCTTCAATTTATTTTAATTTATCTCATTATTTTATTTATTTTATTTGATTTTATTTTATCATATTTTATATTATTTTATTTTATTTTATTTTATTTAGTTTAATTTAATTTAATATAATTATATTTTTTATTTTTTTTATTTCACTTTATTTAATTTAATTTAATTTTATTTTATATTATTTTATTATATTTTTCTTCAATTTATTTTAATTTATCTCTTATTTTATTTTATTTTATTTAGTTTAATTTAATTTAATATAATTATATTTTTTATTTTTTTTATTTCACTTTATTTAATTTAATTTAATTTTATTTTATATTATTTTATTATATTTTTCTTCAATTTATTTTAATTTATCTCTTATTTTATTTTATTTTATTTTATTTTATTTTATCTTATTTCATTTATTTTAATATTTTAGTTTATTGTTTTATATAATTTTTTTGTTTTCATTTTGATTTTTTTTGTCATATTGTGTTTTTTTTTTAATTTTATTTTGTTCATTCTCCTCTTTAAATAAATTTTTTAGTTTGCTTATTTTTATTTTGAATCTCTCCGATGGTAACACTGTTGGTGGAGGTGACAAGTTTGCCCCAAATGTGCGGCTATTCGTATCTACGTGTGCGTTGGTGATATTTCTGGCTGCAAGCGACTGAACACTGATTAAAATCTTTCTTCTTTCTTCTACTAAATAGAAATTCTTGCCAGCATTTATGAATGTATCAAAGTGAAGGTGACGAATATTCAAGTGTAAGGTGGAGAGTACATTTGAGTGCACAAATTAAGCTTACTTGTATGTAAAAGTACCGCAATACACGTACATTCTTATATACAGATGCATCTTTTGGATAGCTTTCAAGGACAAAAGGAGAAAACTTTAATCATTGCAACTTTTAAAACCGAATTCTGATGATGTTAACAATTCCTAACATAAAACATACCGACTGAGCATCATGAAAGGAGATAAAATGCCTGATTCCAGGTGAGAGATTACTTAGAAAGTAGATTTCACACAAGAAGATTTTAGGAAGTCTGATTTTTCTAAGAAAACTAAAAAAAAATAAATAAAGAAAATAAACAAATAAAATAAAAATAATAAATAACTAAAAGTGAAAGTTAACTAACACTTATCAGTCATAAATGGTGGGATATTGTACAATGCAGCTTTTGTTTTAAGGTTAAGGGTTTACTCAAAGCTTTCCTTACAAAATCAAGCGTATAATCGAATATAGATTGATTTAGAAGGAAGGCGTCAGTCTATGAAGCTCTCGAAAAAACACATGGTGCGAGCGTTAGGGTGCATTCCTTGCACCAATCTCCATTCCTTGGAGACCGACGCAAAGAAGTTGTAGATTCATCCAATTCTTTCTAACTTAGTTTTTCTTTTATAACACCAAATAAATTTATTTATTGGATCTGCTGAGTTAAAGACTAACAATCAGTTTTAGAATCTGAATAACTTGTGAATCCATTATTAGTAATGGACGAAAAGTAAGACATCGCTTTTCAAGACACTGCACTGATACCTTTTTTGAAGACGCGTTCGTATTGCAGGGCAGGATTCCACATGTATTTTTTCCAGATATTTGCCACTTCTCTTCTTACCCTTAGTATTTCAGGGTCTTCATGTATATATACTGGTTGCGCCAGTACGCCATAATTGCATTTCAGATATCTAGACTATTACTGAGTCTTATAAAATAATTTTTTGATTCATGCATAAAATTGAAGTTTTGCCCAACAACCAATTAAGGCTGGCGGCTTTAAGTTTAAGGTGTTGTATTTTAGTAGAAATATGGTTCTCCTAGGTCAAATGCCTGTATTCCATAGGTGGATGTCAAGGTGTTTAACTCCATTTGCTTGAAGGATCATATCGTCGTTAAGCTTCTGTGTTGTACATGTTCCTGTCGTTACATTTTTGCTCCTTCACTTTGATGCGTCAATTTGAGAGCAAATTTTCAATAAGTTTTATGTTGTTTTCTAGTATATTTGAAGCTTCGTTTGGGCACTTGCACTTACAATGTCGGTATCGACTGTCCATATTGAGTTTAGTACCTTCGTGCTCGTTGGATTGTCCGCAGTAAATAAGACATACAGTAACGCCAGAACGCAACCAAATACCGTTTCTCTATTTCTCAATTTCCACTGGTGACTTGAAGGCTTTTCGATCCTCTGAAATGAATTAATTTGAGAAGGGATCGTCGTCAAAGTAAAAATAAATTCTTTTAAGTGACCTTCTTCTTCCTCAGACTTTTTCTCAGCAGCTTTTAATTTTTATTTAGCTGGAGGGCTGTGGTGATTCGCAATGTGTTTTGATGATTCTCTGTATCTGGTGGTTACACTGAAAACGCCGCTGAGAGCAACCAGTTAATAAGTTAATATTGTCTTCTGTACTACTTCGCTCCCCGTTTGCGTGAGGGTGCTCAGGTATTTGTTGTACTTAAGCTAACTTGCTTGGGGTGTTGTCAGATGAAATGGGTTTTCAACAATATTTGGTTCTTCGAAAAATTTGGTTATAACTGGCGAATGAACGGAGGACAAGTTGGCACTGGGTTCGGCATTTATAAGATTTCTATCAATGTTTTTTTTAGAGTGCTTAGGAACTTCTTAAATAGCTTGTCTCTTATAAAGAAGCATGGTGGACAATAGATGACCGAAATTTTTAATTTTTATTTTATTTCTGAGGCAGAGCGAAGTTGTTTGCTTATAATGACGTAAAAAACGAAGTTGAAATGATCCCTGCAGCCGCTTACTATTTGAATAATAGAAACATCGTAGATTTTATGTCCTGAAACTTGGTAATAAATTAATAAAAATATGTTCGATGTATTCTACATGGTTCTTCCTTTTAACTCACACCGAGGCAGAGCCATCGATGGTACTGTGTATCGGAAAACAGCTTTTCTAAAACGATTTTAAGCTCAATAGAGGAACTGAGAGAAAAATTAGATTTTCAATCGAAGAGCCGTTAAACGAACTAACATTTTAGTAGTTCAGTACGAAGAGTTTTTATTAGTGGAGAGGCGTTTAGTGCGTAGATGCGATTGTGCGGTGCAAGTCATGGTGTCGTAACATTCGTAAGAGTACGCTCTTTCCGGGCGTCATCCTAACAAAAAAAATTTCAAAATTCTAGTTTAGTTTGAGTAGTCTACAGCGAGTATATCTTTGGAACAACGTTAGCTTTAAGTTGAATGGTACAATGTGTATATATTTAGTATGAATTCAAAGCAAATTCGAGTACTAAATTGATGATTGAAAATATTTCAACTAAGACACAATCTAACCAAAAAATCGACCACTGATCCTGAATGAGATCATCCACTATACAACTGAAGAAATCTGAAGGAAGATAATGACTCTCTTTTGTTTTACCTCTTTAGTCAGTAAATATGATTTTTTTCCCACTGGACCAGGGCAAAATATAAATAGGTGCCGTAATGAATGAGGAAAAGATATCTTTCATCAAACAAGCGGGTAGTAAGATCGCATCTTAGACCTTATGGCAAGAAAAAAATTTAATTTGAAGCTAAATTTGTCCACTTTCGAAACCAGAATTAACAGCAAACCACTCTTGTCAACAGATGATATTGTTGGCTGAGTAGGCAATTCAAAAACCAAATCCGCTCTTGACGAACAAAGACAAAACTCTATGAGTCTCATCATGCCTGCTCTAAAGGGTGATTATTTTCGGTTTTCCCTACTTTTTTAAAGAAAAATACAGAAAATTTGATTAAATAGGAAATTTTTATTATCATTCGAAAGAATATTCTTTGGCATTTACTTTTTGAAGATTATCTCTTTCAAATGTAGGCAGCGGTTACGTCTCAGATGGTCCCTCCTTTGAGTCCAATTTTAGATGACTAGTTCGAGCATTTCAACTGGTAACTGGCGAATGACACGTGTAATGTTTTGCTCCAATGCCTAAATCGAAGCGGAATTGTACGCATAGACTTAAAATTTTACATATCCCCACAGGAAAAAGTCTAACGGTGTGATATCACACGATCTTGGTGGCCAATCGATGGGTCAAAAATGTGAAATTATTTGCTCAAAGAAATGATCTCTCAATAAATCCATTGACTAAAGCGATGTGTGGGATATGGTGCCGTCTTGTTGAAACAAAATGCCGCGGAGATCACGAGCTTCAATTTCAGGCATCAAATAGTTAGTTATCATGGCGCGTAACGGCCACCATTGACGGTTACGTTCTCAACGACATCATTTTTGAAGAAATATGGACCGATGATTCCACCGGCTCATAAACCACCACAAACCGTTGTTTTTATGGATGAAATGTCAGCTCTTGAATTTCTCTAGGTTTCTCTTCGTCCCAAATATGGCAAATTTGCTTTTTTACATACCCATTGCGCCAGGAATGAGGCTCAACTCTGAACAAAGTTTGGCTGGAAAACGCCGGATCTACTTGGAACTTTTCAAAAGCTCATAGAGCGAAGCGCTGTTGCTTGGGAAGGTAGAGCGGATTCAGTTCTTGCACAAGCTGTATTTTGTACGCTTTCAATTTAAGATCTCGACGTAAGATGCGCCAAGTCGTTCCATACGTCTTCGTGTACACTCTCAGCCACGGCTGCTATATTTTCATCACTGCTGGACGTGGTCTATTAGGTCCAACATTAGCCAAAAATGAATGCTGGGTCTCATGATGGTGTTGCGAATCATACGTTCAGTAGGCCGATTATGTTGACCACAAGTTGAGCGAAGTGCGCGAAGCATATTCTTAACAGAATGTGAATTTTCGTAATAAAGTTGAAAGATTTGTAAACGTTGCTCAGGCGTAAGTCTTTCCATGATGAAATGCCAAACCATACTGAACAAAAATAACAAGACAGCTTGACACGACTCACGCGTGGTCTGTCAAAAAAAGGCTATTGAAAAATATGCCTCTACTTTGATCACCCTTTATCATCGTTTGCACCTAAGAACAAATAAACAAGATGTTTCTGCTGATGAATGCTTTGTAGTAGATTTGTAATCGTTTGCGTATCAGCGAAGACGAATACCACACACGATGGATAGATGAGTTCTTGTGGTCGTATGATGAAATCGATATAGTGCAGTTAATTAAAACTCAGCCGCTATGGTAGCTTGAACATGTTAGCCGGTTGTTTGAAACCATTCCATGTGCTAAAGTTTTCGATGTACCACCCGCTGGGGAACAAAGAATCCTCAGGTCGCTGGAGAAATCATTTTCAGAGAGAAAAATTCGTACGTTTACCTACATATATAGAAGTTAAACAAGATTTTATTGAATAAAATTTAGTAATCAAATATCAAAAGCGAATATAAATAAAATATGGTAAGTAAAGCTTATCACACACCACATTTTTAGCGAAGCTTAAAAGCTTAAGTGTGAAAAAGCTGTTTTTAATCCGGCATTTAGTCACCACCAATGCAATCTCTACCGCCAGCGCCACTGTCGAGACTACCCAATAATCTGCTAGAATCGGTTGGGAACCACGGCTGGCTGCATACCTGCGATTATCCTTTCGCAGTGAGTGTGGCTTGTGTTATATTACAACATGAGTCGGCGCAAAAGAGAGCTTCAAATATAAATATTAGTACCGCTTAAAGTACATATACATAAGTATATCAACATAAATAGTCAGAAATAAATATAAAAGTATATATATGTACATATGTATATCGTGAAGGAGACCCATCAAAAGCGTACTCAAAACTGAGCAACAGCAATTGCGTTTGAGGCGGTAAAGACAAAATAGGGTCAGTTGGGTGGTAATGTTTTCATAAAAAATTTCTTAACTGCTGTTGTTGTTTGTCCACAAATACATATACATACATACATATGCGTTCACAGTACTTTCATAAATATTTCCCGCACGGATAATATTTGACTCAGCAAAAATATTAACATCGAAAGCAATAAATCCCCAAGAGCATAAATGCGCCAACCATCAACATCGATGATGCTCCAAATGGTGTATACCAGATTGCGCCTTAAATTTTTGTGGTTGTTTATGTATACGTCATAATTTCGGTTTGGCTTTGGTGAAGTGTCCACTCGCAAATATTTTCACAGAGAATGTTAACGTCTCTGCGTTTTCTACTCGTCTCTCCTGTGATAGCGGCTGCCGCTCTTTTTATATCTGAAAATGACCCAAACATTCTGTTCACACGCTCAAGAATAGGCCTGTGACAGCTGTAGCCGCTGCGTTTATCCTTAGCAAGTTTGCATCATGATGCCATTTCTTTTGTCTGTTCTTAGAACGGGGAATTTTCTTCATACTGCCGCTCCTTTTGTACGTCCTTTTTATTTGGAAATCTCGTCACTCTGCTACTCCTTTTGTCTGTCCTTCGTATCAGGGATTTCCGTCATGGTATTAATTAATTTTTTATTTATTTATTTTTTTAAATTTTGATATAAATTTTTTTTTAATTTTTGTCCTACTTTTTTCATTGAATGCTATATCCATCAGGTTCTTCATAAATAATTTGGTTTTAAAAAAAAAGTTGCTTCCCATTGCGTGATGTATTGCATATCCATGCGCTGGAACACATTTTCTTTCTTTAACGTTACATAGAAATAAAACTTAACAATCTTAAAAACTGCAAAAATCAATTCTGCTTCCGATGTCTTTTTCTGTTATTTTATATTTAGATTCACAACCAAATCATGCAAACTTCGCTTTTATACTTTTTTTTTATAAACACAAGAAGACGTCAAATGAAAATGTGACGAAAGCAAAGCAACAGCTAATTGTCAAAATGTATAACAGTGAATGACGATACCTCGAAAGGCGCAATCTCTACTCTGTCATTCTTGGATGGAACGATGTATATATACATACACACACATATACGTACGAGTATGAGAATGGTGCGTGAGCTGTTGCTGTTTGCTTAGCGAAGTTGCGTTCTGAGGCAAGTCGAAATTGCAGAAGACTCACAAACACACAGTAGTAGAATTAAAGCATACCCCACATAACCATCGAAGGCGCAGAGGCCACACTATGTACGACAATGCTCATCGTACAATTCTTCTTTTTTCGGAATCTCGAAAACTACTTATAATAACTTCGTTTACAACCGTCTGTAGGGGGCTTGAAATTTCCAATTCTCACGAAAGCCAGTTCTATATCCCAGAGTCGACCAGTATTTTGTACTTAGGTCATCAAGTAATTATAGTCTGAGAGTATCAATTATAGTCTGAGAGAGAGTATATAGTAGAGTAGATAGATACCTTCTTCTTATTATTGCTGCGATCCAAGAAACAAAATTCACCGGATCTTCTGAGACGGGCTGGTGGAGGCCTGGCGCTCATTCTACACAACTCAGTTTAGTATTGTCTTATCGATAGGAACAGCGATTGCAGGGATACTCCCCTAAAATGTCAGGATATAGCTATCCGATAATGCAATGTCGACCTCGAAATATTTAGTACATATATTCCTCCAGTCACTTGTTGCCCAGTTAGATATCGTATTGATTAGCATGGAGGCGTACCATGCAAGGCAATTGGTCGGCATGCCGTCATCTAGGCTGATTTCGATGTCTGGAAATAACAAGACACAGTTTAAGAAGCTACAAGCTTGTCAGAACACTGCGGTACGGACCGTGACAAGAAACCTCTGATAGCACCGGCGTATCATTTACATAATGAAACATCTATCCTCCCAGTGAAGTAGCATAAGGTTATGCTGAGTAAGCAATATCTGTTGGGATATTACCGTAGGAATTGCCCCAACAGATACTTAGAAGTTGAACCCCCACCCAATCGCATCAGGAAGGGAGTACTTGACTACCGCGACTCCGTACAGCTATATAGATAAGAACCGCTTGATAGGATAGCATACCGGCAGGCATTAAACGCCAGTCATTGAGAGTCTGTTAACACCTTTGTGAAACTCTCTTCCTGTAAACGGTATTCTCGGAATCCAAGCACCTAAAACTGACACATTTACACCCGTCTTCCATTGGGCCGAACCCGTCGAAACAGCACGTTCCCTGATCATCCCTTCCTGACTTCGATGATAAGAGTAATTTTAATATCGTGGCAAGGGCAGTTCCCATAAGTTCGCTCCAGGCTCTCATAAAAGCCACCGTTAGTCACATCGCTGTTCTTTCATCGGGAATGGATGCGAAGTAGCTACGTCTTGAAAAACTTCGCTTTGATGCGGTTTTTGCACAGGTGTTCATCCACCGGATGCTTGTACTCGGTGACTGAGTCTACGTTAAAATTAATATTTCACATAACTGTATACTGGGCATGTATAAATGTGAACTCATACATGCAAACATGTTTGAATGTATGCCCTGTTGTGTACGTTGCAGCCTTAATCTGTTGAGGCTGTACTAGAGACTGAGGTTATAAGCTTTTTTGTACCCTGCTGTAGCGAGTACTTTAGACAGGCAGTTAAACATTATTCGTTGCGCCTTGTCTGTCGTCTGATTTAAACGGAAATGCTTTTGTATTGCCTCCGCTACAAGGCAGCTTCAAGCGTTGCCAGAGGCCTCATTCTGTGTATGTGTGTGTGTGTGTGTGTAGCGGCAAGCCAGATAACGCACTGCATGCGTTATACTCATTTTGTAGTCTCAAACGCTTTGATTGCTGCCGCCTGAGGATGAAAAAAGGGATTTGGTATATTCGATAAATCGCTTGAGCAAGCAAAGGGTCACTTGCTGCTGCCACCAAAATACTCATTTTTCAATCCTCTGCAATTCGTCGTCGTCGCTCAAGCACTCGATTCGATTGTTTGCCTTCGCATCATTGACGCTATGCCCATTTTCTTCCGCCCATTGCCTGCCGTTATACTTTAGCACTCGCTGTTTGCTTTGTTTTTGTTGACGAAGGCCTTCGCAGTCATTTCTGAACTTTTTGTATTTTTGGAAGTCAACATTTTCGCACGCAATCAGCTTCGCAAACGATGACACTGCCACAGATTGAACTTTACGTGCTCCGTTAAATCCAACACATTTTTATTGCCATTGTGTTGTGCGGCCGCCGCCGCTGTTGTTTTTGTCTGTTATGTGGAGACCCCCTCTGTTGTGTTGTCAGTGTTTGTTGTTATTGCCAATATCCCTTTTGCTTGCTTTCATGTATTGTCTCCACTTTTCTCTCAGTCCAGCATTGTTGTCGTTGTATTTTATTGTAGTCATTGGTGTTGTTGCGGTAACGTTGAAATGTTGTTGCCAAGGCTTTAGCAATGCTTTGACCTTTGTTGTTGGTGGTTGGTATGCATGCTGGTTGTGTGCTTGTGTGTTTGGTTGATTTGACACAATGACATTACGATTTTATCTCTTAATTATGTTTTTGTTTTTCGTTATTTGTTTGTTTACGATTTTGTCCTGGCCCATGCTTCCGCTCCGACTCAACTAAAACCGTTAGCCAAGCGTTTGTTTACAGAGGAAACAGAGGAATCACAGTACGGCAGTTCATAACCTGGACCTATAAAGATAAACGAGTATTCAATTTAAAAGAGTTGCCACGCTAAGCAAACACTTCAACCAAATTTGAGTGCAATGTTTGTTGTATTTATGACCTTCAAAAGTATATGTTTTCATACAGTTACGAATTAACCTCGTGCAGACATCATTTTTTTTTCGTTTGCTTTGCAAACCCTGCTCAAATTGACTTATTAAATCAGAACAGTTTGTTATTTGAGCCCATGATGTCAATGGAAAAAAAGGTTGTCATAATCGAAACTTTCATAAATTTCATGAGCTGAGTTTTATTTAATTTTAGGTCCAAAAATTTAAAGTTATGAATTTAGAAAACATCTTTAATTGAGCTATATTTACAATCATCCGATCTGGTGGGTTCCCAAAGACTTCGTTCAAATATTTCAAAAACTGAGAGAACAACAAATAGAGAAACCAGCAGATAAACAGATTTATGTAGATACTCTTCCAAATATTTTCTTTCTGTTGATATTTGAAATTTCTTTGAGGTTTGGATACCTCTAATAGCAGCAGATAAGACGACCACAATAGCCGAGAAGTTAGCATCGCGTATTAAAATTCGGAAGGCCTGGGTTCAAGCAACATCCAAATTGTAGAAAAAATTAATTTTTCTAATTGCACTATTTTTGATATGATAAAAGCTCCACATAAAAATTCTGCGGCCGTTCGGAGACGGCTTAGAATAAACTTTAGGTCCCTCCATTTGTTGGTAAAATCATCAAGACGCAAAACCACAAATTTCAGGAGGAGCTCGATCGAAAATCGCTTCAGCGGCTGCAAGGCTCCAAATATATATACATATATATTAGTAGACCCCAGCGTGCTTTGCTACACCTATAAAAAATCAAGGATCTAATGTAAACTTGTATGAAGAAATGTCAAAATATTTGTTTTAATCAAACAAATTTTATTCCTAAAACAGAATTTTTTTAAATTTATTAAATTTTTATTTTATTTTACTTTTTTTTCACTTTTTCTCTCTCTCTTTCAACACCTCATAGAACGTAATGTACGCGTATGTTAGAAGTTTTCATGTATTTGTTGTTGTTGCATATATTTTGTATGTGTAGCGACCAATGTTCACTAAAACGGTTAAATCTCTGGAACGGCTGCGCCAATCTCATGAAAACTTCTCACCAACCTTTTCCTAATATCCCTTTTTAAATGAATTTTGATGCAATTTGACCCTTTGGTTCTCGAGGTATAATCGTTCATCAAAATTTGCATTGATTTTTATATATATACTTATAGATGTATGTATAAGATGGTTGAGTGCCGTATATAAATCCATAATATAATCCCATCTGTCTTGGATATATGATCAGAGTGGTAAAATATATTAATTTGAAATTCTGGACAGCGTCATAGTCCATTACTAAATAAAAATCTTGATACCTTTTTTGAACATGTCAAATTTATTTAAATTTAAGTTTGCAAAAAAAAAATTTTTAATTTTTCATGCTCGTCATCAATCTAAATTTTTGCTCTGATTGTATTTTTTTCCTTCAAAAAGCAATATTTTATCAACACGCGAAGTTCCTTTTTATCCATTTTTTTTTTCACAATAAAAAAAGTTGCTTCACTCAAAATGCTATAATTTACAAACTAATGATCCGACAGCTGTCAAAATTTATACACGCATCTTTTGAAGATAAGGACTAACTAAAAAACTTGATGAATATAATTCTGGTAGAGCCGTCTATGATTTAGGCTTGAGACTGTTTTCTGTTAGAATGATCATAGGGCCACATCCCAGAAGAAAATCAAGTGATCCTTTTTAGTTTAGAGTAACCTACGTATTAATTTGAAGACAACTAAAAAAAAATACCGAATTTTCGATTAGGTCGATTCCTTACCCACTTCCCGTCATTTTCGTTCGAATTTTTCTTGTTTGGCCGGAAGCCAACCCGAAATCGGTCAAGGCATTCTAGAGTTATTATGAGCAATTAACATCACTCTCTCTTAAAGGCATACAGTTTCTCAAACAATTGTTTGCAAAATCAAAAACGTAATAGAAATTCAATTTAAACTTAAAATTTTAATAATAAATTCATATTTTTTAGTTTTTTTTTTGTTTACAATACTGTTTAAACATGTATTAGCGATAAGTATACTGAGAAAAAAGTCAAAACGAAGAATCCAAACAAAAGAAAAATAAACAAAACCTAAAAGGGACAAATTTATCGCTGTCAAATAATTCTTTGCAAAATCCAATCATATTGTTCAAAAATGGTTTAAATATAAAAACTAAAAGTAAACAAAGTCTAATTTTAGGTGTGCTTGCCATTGGCATCTATCACAGCCTGAAGCAATCGCGGCATTGATTGCACCAATCTATTAAGATCATAAACTAAAGGCAGGTTTTTCCATTCTTCTTTAATGGCTTTAATTAAAGCGCTTCTGTTAGTTGGGCTCCTTTTGCCCACCATCTTCTTTAAAAATGCCCACAAATTTTCGATGAGGTTCAAATCTGGACTCTGGGCAGGGGTATCTAAAACTTTGTTGCAATTATATAGCACCCAGGTCCGACATAACAGCGATTTATGTTTTGGATCGTTGTCCTGATACAGCTTATACTTAAACTTATTGCTATTTTGGGGGTCAACAAATCCAAAATTTTTTGCGCTGTTCGTGAATTCGTTCTTGAGTATGTCCAAATAAAACTCTTTGGTCATTATATCATTGAAAATGCGCAGTTCTCCAACACCCTTGGTTGGAAAACAACCCCATATCATGACAGCGAGTTTACCAAATTCTCCAGTTGGAACTATATTCCTTTGTTGCAAAGCTGTTTACGGTTTTCGCCAAACTTTTCCAGGTCCATCATGGTAATACAAATTTATTACTTTTAGGTTTTCTTTGTTTTTCTCTTGTTTGAGTTCTTCCTTTTGACTTTTTTCTCGGTATAGTTATCGCTAATACATGTTTAAACAGTATTGTAAACAAACAAAGACTGAAAAATAAGAATTTATTAATAAAATTTTAAGTTTAAATTGAATTTCTATTACGTTTTTGATTTTGCAAACAATTGTTTGACAAACTGTATATATATTTTATATTCTAAAGAAAAGAAAAAACCTCAAAATCAATTATTTTTAATGACAGGAATATTGGTAGTGTTCTTTTTCCTTTTTCCGTTCTGGAGAAAGCAGAACTAGAGTCGAGGTTGTTGAAACTCACGATATTAATATTATCAGCATACGTCAGCGGTTGAACGCTTTACAGTAGATTATACTTTCTCTACTTTCCCCATTATTGTTAAAAACGGGAAATCTATTTCGAGGTTCCCTGCTTTTTTAGAGAAAAAAAAAACAGAAAATTCAAATTTAATGGGGTATGTTTATTATCATTCGAAAGAACATTCTTTGGCATTTACTTTATGAATGTTTTCTCTTTCAAATGTTGGCCGTGGCTACGTCTCAGACGGTTCATCCATTGAGTGGTAACTGACGAATGATAAGCAAGATGTTTTGCTTAAATGTCTGAATCGAAGAGGGGTTTAGGGAAGTGCCGCCGTCTTGTCTAAACCAAATGTCCCGGAAATCACGAGCTTCAAATTCAGGCAACAAATAGTCGATTATCATGGCTCAATAAAGGTCGCCATTGACGGTTATGTTCTAAGCAGCATCGTTTTTGAAGAAATATGGACCGATGATTCCACCGGTCCACAAACGATTCCAAACCGTTATTTTTTCTGGATGAAATGGCAGCTCTTGTATCTCTTCAGGTCGATCTTCGTCCCAAATGCGGCAATTTTGCTTGTTTACATACCCATTGAGCTAGAAAGGGCCTCATCTCTGAACAAAATTTGGTTCGAAAACGTCGGATCTTATTGGAACTTATCAAGAGCATATAGAGCGAAGCGATGTCGCTTGGAAAGGTCGAGCGGCTTCAGTACTTGAACAAGCTGTATTTTGTACGCTTTCAATTTGAGATCTTAAAGTAAAATGCGCCAAGTCGTTCCATACGTCATTTCGAGTTGCTGCGCACGGCGCCGAATCGGCCCTCCACGGTTTTCGTGTACACTCTCAGCTACGATCGCTATATGTTCTTCACTGCGTGATAGACGTGGTCTATTCGATCGAATATTATCCAGTACCGAAGAGTGGTCTCAAGATGGGTGTTGGTGTTGTGAATAGTACGCTCAGTGGGCCAATTGTGTGGACCATAAGTTGAGCGAAGCGCGCAAAGCACATGCTCTACAGAACGTAATTTTCGTATTAAAATTGAATGATTTGTAAACGTTGTTCAGGCGTAAGTCTTTCCACGATGAAATGGCAAACAATACTGAACAAAACTAACATGACAGTTCGGCACGACTCACGCGTAGTCTGTCAAAAAAGGCTATTGGAAAAAGTACCCCCACTAGGATCACCTTTTATATATATACGAAAAGATTTCGGTTATTTTTCTGACGTGTTTAAAATATAGAAATATAGAAGTTATCGTATGGTATGTATGACTAAAAAGGGGGGTTGAAAATTTGTGTCGCGCAGTACTAAACATGCTACATCTATATATCTAAACTTTTTTCTTTATTTTCTTTTTATTTTCTATTCTGATTTTTGAGATGCTGTGCTTGTGGTTAAATCCGAGATATAAAAAGTATTAAATTTTCTATTTAAACTTGGCTCTTTGGCATTATTTTTTTATTAATTTTTTTTCCATTCATTTCAGCACATTTATATGATAACCTTTTATGTATATACAAAATTTCAATAATCTAAATCGGTAATATTTCATAAATAAATATTTTTATATGTACTCGTAGTCATGATAAAATAATATAGAAATGACATTAGTAACTCTACCCGGAGAGAAATCTCAAAAGTTCGTTTAAAAATATTTATTTCGAAATCTAAATAGTTATGAATGAGTTTAGACACTTTTCCAGGAAAATTAAAATGGTTAAAAATATTATGAAATGAAAAAATAAAGAAAAAATGAAACTAAACCAAATGTAAGTTTACACCTTGCTTTGGTGGAGATATCGGTATTCCTCAGAGAAATGCGCTTTATGTCCCCATATTACTCAATATTAAATTTTAATTAATTCTTTTTGCATTATTTTTTTATTACTATTATTTTTTCAATTTTAATTTGGCCTAAAACGATAACTGAGCTCCATTTTCTGACTCCCCAAACATTTCCCTCTATAATAGTTGGCCATAAATTTGCCTACAAGGCTTGTCCTGCTCGTATTTTTTGACAAATATTTGTATTTGTAGAATACATCAACGTTGTCACAGTCAAAATACTTTGCATATTTTCCCAATAAATAATAAAAGTAACAAATATTCAACCAACTGTGGGGGTAAGTGGGCATGTGGCAGAGGCATTCAACATCTAAACACTAAATTCGTATGAACACTTGCATATGTATGTATATACATACTATGCCAACTAAATATGCCTTTTTTTGACGTTACACTGTTAGAGGGTCAAAAATCATTTTTGTATATACTCGTATATGCATATGTACAGTATGTATCCAGTGCTCTTCAAATTGGTGACATTTCACAGTCTACTCGCATAGACATGCATTGCAACATTTGTATTTGTGTTTTTTTTTGTGTATTTTGAGTACAAATTTAAATTGAAATTGAATTTTTATTGTTAGTTATTTCATTTTATGTCCATTGCGTGCTGATCATTGCATGTTCATACATACTCGTATGTACGTAGTCCATTCCCGTCCTTGACTACGCTTGTAAACACGACAACAGTGTCACTCGCAGGGACACACACACACACATTCTCACATTGCTTCTACTCTCTCTACTGCATACTTTGCTTTGCTATACCCAACTGCTATACCACAATTTTCTATCTTTGTATGTTAAGTGTGTGTGCGTGTGTGTTTGTTGCAGATTGAGCGAATTTGAGTTGATTTTTATGTGGTTTTTATTATCAATCGCGTAGGAGACCCGCATTTGTTCATTTTGTAATATAATTTCTCGCTTGAAGTGGATAGCTGCTTTTATGACTTGTAGCCTGGTGACATTATAAGTGCACATAAATACGATATAACATAAAAACATATAAAAATTCAGCTTTTTCGTACACCATAGGATAGAAATGAAGAGTAAGTTTAGACTGGTAGTACAGCACGCTTTGAAAATAAAGTGTGACAGCAATTTTTGAAATGATTAAATGAGAACCACTTTAAATAACAGGTCAATTGAAAAGGCAACGGCTTGACATATAGATGGCGTCATTAGAATTAAATCCATATGATTTGTAGTTAGTCCCAACCTCCAAAAGATATATATATATTTGGCGCTTTGTAACCGCTGAAGCGATTTTCGGCAGAGCTCCTCCTCCAATTTGTGGTTTTGCGTCTTGATGTTTATACCAACAAATGGAGGGACCTACAGTTTATTCTAAGCCGCCTCCGAAGGGCTGATGGATTTTTATGAGGAGCTTTATTTCATGCCAGAAATACACTCGGAGGGCTTGACATTCCCTGCCGAGGGGCGACCGCAATTAGAAAATTTTTTTCTATCATTTTGGATGTTGCTCGAACCTGGGCTCGAACCCAGGCCTTCCGAATGTCAGTACGCAATGCTAACCACTCGGCTATCGCGGCCGCCACCTCCAAAAGATGCGTATCTAAATTTGACAGCCGTCTGATCATTAGCTTCTGAATCATAGTATTTTGAGTGAAGAAACTTTTGTAATTGTAAAAAAAAAGTTTAAAACTAACGTTTTGTCTCTCTTATAAATAACTATTATTAACCGGTCGTGCGCAACCATATGAAAAAAGAAAAGAAAAACTTCACTTCCGAAAAACCTTCAAGCGGACAACATCAGCCACTGCGCCACTTCTGGTAAGCCACATATTGTCAATAATTAATCATATTAATTGTTAATTGTGCAACATTTTTAAATTTAATAAATTGTTTGGTAATATCTCAACACTAAACATTATATTTTATTCTTTCTTTTGTTTACGTGTGAGTCGCCACATTCTGAAGCCCACACATAATTAGCCACAGTAAAATCAATCATCAAGGATTGGTGTGCTAAATTTAGAAATGGTGAAATGGGCACCGAAGACTCTGAACGTCCCCTGTGCCCAAAAAAGAGGTTGTTACCGACAAAAAAAATCGAAAAATCCACAAACTTGTTTTGGGTGACGATAAGCGGAAATTGAATCAAATAGCAGGACACCAAAGACATCATTTAACGTATATATCATATCATTTACGAATATTTAGGTATTCGACGACGAACCCAGCATTGATAAACCGACCGCGGTGCGCGCCTGATGGATAAACGTAAAATCCAGCAGACTGGTGACAAAACCACATCATCATTAATCCGAGGCCAGTCGCGGAAGGTCGCGCTTACAGCTGCCTCTTACACTGAGTAGCTACAGATTTGCTCATCAGCTGATGATAAAGTAATTTGCGATTAAGAATGGTTGAGAACAAAGAGATTATTTAGAAGTAAATATTTATTTATAAAAAAAAGTGAGTCAGAAGAATGAGAATTAAAATCGCTACACAATCATTTGAATGGGATCGTACATTTAAAAGTTTCTTTTGCATATATGCCAGGAAAGGGTCCTAAAATATCCGCATTGTCTTAAAGGGACACTAAATTTAATCTCGCGAAGTAGAAATGGCCTATTAATAATATTTCCTATCAGCTTAGTTAAAAATGAAACTCCAAGTATCTCTCGTCGACTCTGGCGTGAAGGCAGATTAATAAGCCTTAATCGGCTTTTTTTGGAAGGGAAGTTTTTATTCGCATCCCAATGTAAATTCCTTAACCTGAATAGCAAGAATTGTTTTTCTACAGATTGCAATTTGTCATTATGCAATTGATAATATGGATTCCATACAGCGGAACCATATCCAAAAGTGGGCCTATCAACAAGTGAAATGTAGAATATTTTGGTAATATTTGGATCATTAAATTCCCTAGTAGACCGTATAATGAAAGCTAGGACTCCCTTAGACTTATTAGCACAGGAATTTATATGATTTCTAAAATCTAGTTTAGAGTTCATTGTGACACCCAATTCAATGAAGTCAGTAACTTGTTCAACATTGTGATTTTGAATCATTTAGGCAAAGGATTGGAAATATTTTCTTTAGTAGGATATATATTTACACTTTTTTAAATTTAACGACATAGAGTTCAAATCACACCACCTTACCAAATTATTTAGGTCACCTTGGAAGCGTTCTCTACGTTCTATAGAACGAACTGATTTAAAGAGCTTGACATCATCTGCGTACATAAGTGCTTTAGAATGACGAACCACATTTGGCACATTAACCTTTTAAGTTATCTTCTGTAATTAATTAATGGAGGTCTGTTATTGACTATCTGCTGAGTCTGGCAAAATTCTTTGAATGGGATGTTAATTCCGCTATGTTGAGCGGGTTTGGATGATTTAATAATGTCTACTTATATGATACCGCGTGCTTTCTGACTTCCTCTGAAAGAATTATTTTATTCAGATCTCTGTAGAGTTGGTCATCTATGACGTAGTAGGGTGCGTTGGTGATCATTCTGAAAGTTTTGGATGGAAATCTTTGGAGAATTTCTATGTTAAGGTTGACTACTGTGTCCCACAACCATATCAAATAGGTCAAAATTAATAGTAGTTGTGTATATGAGCAACTTATTTTGGGTAAATAATTGAGAATAGCGGTTTATGAGCCTGTTCAAAATTCTGAGCTCCTACCGAGGATATTACGTTTTGTGTATATGTGTGTTCTCCAAGTAAGCCTTCTAATAATATGTATACCAAGATTTTTAGTTTAGTTTCATCTTTGAGGTATACATATGTTATTGAGTGTGACGAGAGGACAAGTTTCCAGTTTTAGAGTAAATGTGAATTGAATAGACTTCGTTGCATTGACCTCGTTGTGCCAGTTTTTTTTTTTTGCCATTTAGTTATTTCATCAGGCGAGTTTCAAGGAAGCTATATTTGACAGAGCATCCATTGATAGAATTGCAGCATCAGCAGCGAATGTTCCTTTCAGTACAAGTGATATGTATAGAGAAGGTATTTTACGTGGCCCATGACAGTGATTTGAGGTACGCTTACTAAACCTTCATATAAATGCCGATTTTTGAAGATAATACAACAACAACAAATAGAAAAAATTAATCGAGAAAAACTTTTTTAGTTCTGTAGAGCAGTCTGTCTTGACAAACACGATCAAATTATTTTGAGATATCTAGAAAAGCAGTAAGAAAAGCAAAAGTAATTGTCCTACTAGGTCGCCAGTTTTTAGATCATAACCTCTTTGGGTTTTAGGTTTCTAATCGCACTTTGTACTTCGACGGCTTTTGTGAACTTTTGTATGGGTGTGTACATTTTTGAGGTTGGTTGGTTGGTCTCTTCATTTTGTGGGGAGAACACATTTCTCAGATGGCGTGAAAATATATTTGCCTTTCCAAATCACTTTTCTCACACTTATTGTTCTCCATCCTAATAGCGGGTTACGGTAATATCGCCCTTTAAAGCTCGTTTATAGCCGTGCAGAGAGAGTAATCAGAAGTTGCATTCGCATCGATACTGCTGAGGTAGTGCCGAGTTTCAATCAGCAATTTTTCATCATTTAGGTATCTGGTCTGTCGTCTTTCTCCTTTTTTATTTTGCAATTCCCTTTTCTTTAAACCTGGCATAAATAGCTTTTTTCGGTGAAGAGGATCTCAGAAAACAAGATCTTTAACGGCTTGAGAATAGGACATATGATTTGAGCTAATTTGCAAAGAACGTGTAACTGGCTTTGGTTGAACTTTGAGTTATTGATCAATAAAGTTGGGTGCAATTTCCCTCTGTCTTATTACCACTACATTAATTTTTTAAACCTTGGCATTATATGTTAAACACTACATCATTCCAATGACCCCTTTGTGAATTTTCGCAAACTCATTTAACTTTTCAACCACCTGACGGTTGTTCGATTTCAAGTGCTCAAGAGTTGTTCCTTAATTGCGGGAAAAAAAGTCGGTTATCATAATGCTCCGGTTTGACAGCCTCGCCGTTAAGAGCGCACCAGGCAGTGACTTATTTGGGGGTGTAATGACGTTTCGACAATGATTTGAATATTCTCGGACCCCAATTGCGACAATTTTGATTGCTTACGAATTCACCAAGTGAGAAAAATGCCTCGTCGCTATAGTAAATTTTGTTGAAAAAATCGCGGTAAACAGCTTGTTGTTCAAGCACCCAATGGATGTAACAACGGTTGTTGTGTGAGCTGGACTTTACATGGATATTGGTGTAAGGCCAAGTGCAAAATACGTCATAATGTGCCTTAAAAAAGTCCCAGCTCTTGAGAATGTCGAGAAATAGACACATTTGGGTTCACGACTACACTCTCACTTATAACAGCGATGTTTAAGATGGAACAAACATAACGTTGATACACAGGTCTTACAATAACTGTGACCGATTCAATTTTTTTAAATTTCTTTAAGATTTTACCAATAGCTTGAGTAGTTGGACCGTTATCTCCTCTTAAAGCACGAAACGTAACCACGTTTGAATCACCATTTTTGTAGTAGGTTTGAACAATTATAAAGCATTATGCGATTTTTAAGCGATCCATTTTCGTAAATGACTGATTGTTAACTGAAATAAAAAAAATTTTCTTTCTTGTGTAACAAAATATTCAATTAAAAAAATTCTAACAAAATAGGCCCTTAGAATAAAGCTCATTTACTTATAACTTATATAAAAGTAAAGTCTAACAGATGTCAAATTGCATCCCTGCACTTTCGAAATTACTAAATGGTTAACCCTTTATATAAATCGTCTTTCAATGACTGTTGAAGTAATGTGTATTTATTTATTATTAAACCAAGAAACGAGACCAAAATACATTTTATACTCGTGGTTAAGTACTCGATTAAGCCTTACCGTACGTACCGTAGATCAACCGGATTTCATCAAATACACTTATTGGCTGAGGCTGATATAAACCCTTTTGACTGCACCAAATATATCGAAGTCGTAACTAAATTCTGAAATTTTACTAAAAAATAATTTTTTTACCTTTTAGACCGCCAAACTCTTCTCTTTTGGTATGATGAATACCTTTTTATAGAAATTTTATCAAAAACACTGCCGCAAGCAAATTGAAAAATAGATCTGAAACAAACAGTGCTTGAAATATTAACGTAAAAATACCTGTAGAACCGTTACAATTTAGTATTGTTCAAACAGCTTGGCGGTACAAAGAAAAAAATTAAAAAGCAAATAAAAGTCATTTGTACAAATCGTTTTACACTACATAGCCCTTCAGGGAAAGCAATTTAATTTTTAATTTTTTTTTATAATCAAAATAGTTTAAGATTACATATGAAAATATGATATTTAGAGAATACATTACAGATTATGTTGTTAAATGTTCATCTTAAAATAAAATATATCCTTTATATTCCATCATATGAAACTAGAGTAAATTATTGCTCTTGATGACAAAATAGAAAAAAAAGCTTTTATGTTAATTGAAAATTACATTTTCCGTAATAATAATAAAAAATAAAATTAAGTTAAAAATTAACTTACTTTACATGCTACAATTTTTTTTAGAATCTGCTTCGATCTCTTACTCAATAATTGTGTTTAAAAAGGAAGATGTTTCTTTAAGAAATAAAGGGTGATCCAAGTAGAGGTACTTTTTTCAATGCCATTTTTGTTCAGTATTATTTGGCATTTCATCATGGAACAACGTTTACAAATCATTTAACTTTATTTCGAAAATTCACTTTCTGTAAAGAATGTGTTTCGCACACTTCACTGAACTTATGGTCAACATAATCGGCCAACTGAGCATACTGTTCGTAACACCATCACCCATCTTGAGATCCAGCATTCATTATTGGATAATATTCGACCAAATAGAACATGTCCAGCACGCAGTGAAGAAAATATAGCGGCTGTAGCTCAGAGTGTACACGAAGACCGTAGATAGTCGATTCAGCGCCGTTCGCAGCAGTTGGGACTGACGTATGGAACAACTTGGCGCATTTTACGTCGAGATCTCAAATTGAAATCTTTTCTTCAAAAAGATGCCGGTGCGAACGTAACCGTCAATGAAGACCGTTAGTGCGCCATGATAACCGACTATTAGAAATTAAAGCTCGTGATCTCCGCCGCATTTGATTTCAACAAGACACACACATCGTATTAATCAATGGACTTATTGAGAGAGCACTGCGGTGAAGAGATAATCTCACGTTTTGGACGGTCTATTGGCCACCAAGATCGTGTGAAATCACACCATTAGACTTTTTCCTTTGGGGGTATGTAAAGTCTAAACTCTATGCGGACAATCCCGCTTCATTTCAGACCTTGGAGCAAAACATTACGCGCGTCATTCCCCAGTTGCTTGGCGAAATGTTCGAACGAGTCATCGAAGGTTCGACTCAACCTTTGGACCATCTCAGACATAGCCACGGCCAACATTTGAAAGAGATAATGAAGATTCCCATTTAAATTTGAATTTTTGTGTGTATTTTTCTTTAAAAAAGTAAGGAACGTCGAAATGGCCCACACTTCAGAAATATAAACTCTTTTTTATATTTTTTTCAACTGTGAACTTGGAATTTCTGTTAATTAAAAAAAAACGCCACGGCGTATACGTGATTGGATGTTATGCAGCTGAGGTTGATGTGTCGCAATTTGTAAATTTGCAGTTTTATGTACGTATTTCAAAACTGTGGATAGACATAAACGACAAACATGTTAAGCTTTGGCACATATTTATTGATTTTATTTTTGCGCATTCTAAATTTCGACGAAAGCAATTCAATATAAGTAATATTTTTTACAGCTTAGTGATTCTGAATATATATGTATGTTTACGATTTTGAAACCATACATTATGTGGCGCAAGGTTTTTCATAAATTTTTTAAACAATACTCAATTCTTTGCTTTAAATGGAAGTTGACTATTGCAATTTTCATACAGCTATTTTTATTTTTAGGCTACAATTGATATCTTTTCATTACTGTTATTTAAAAATCTTGGAAAACTCTTTAATAACACTTGCTATAATTGAAACAAATTAGATTCAAATTATTTCAAATACTTGATATCTTTTTGGGAAATTTTCCTTTGACTTTGATTTATAATTTTTTTTTTCATTTTTACGCCTTCAAAAAATCAATAGAAAAATAAAAGCCAGCAGAAATACATATATTTTAGTGCAAATACATACAAGTATATACATACATATGCTCATACATGCACGTACCTTTATTATAAAAATATATATATGTTGATATGTTCGCCTAACGGATATGCACAGTAGCAGTCCGGAAAAACAGTATGATCCAATGTTGGCGGAGTAGCAACTGACGCAGTGGGCTTCCACACAGCTTGCTTTAGTTGGTTGCAGTTGAGTAAGTTGCGGTTGGTTGGTCTCTTAGTTTCTCTTTTTTCTCCCTGAATTTCTGCTCTTTGGCTGATCAAAAAACATATGTACATATATGTATGTCTACATATAAATATATAGAAATAAATTAACTATATGGAAATTAAATGAATTTGAAAAGGATGCAAAAGCTGCGCAGCTTCCAAGAAACCGGAAGTCCTTGTCCACAAGTCTGCATAACCAAGGAAAGGAAAAATAAAAATTCACTTAAATAGAAGCAAAGTGGTATGATAAAATGGAGAAATATTCTCTTCGAAAACAAATTTTTGGTAAAGTTCTTATAAATTGGTTATCTAAAGTTAGCTTATGTGATCTTAACGAAAAAAAAAAAAAAAAATTAAAAACGTTTGTATTGATCTAATCTGATTCGTATTTTTTTCTGTCAAAAATATCTATTAAAAATATGATAAGCCCATATAAACAATTGCCAAGGCCACTTTTATGCATTCTTAAATGCCTGTTGAATTGTTTGGCCTATTGGTAAGTAATAAATATTTTTATTATCAGCGTGGATCGATAGTGATTTTCAAATCAAAACGCCACAGAACACGTTATAAAAATAAGGTTTTTCTGCGATTCAGTCATAATTTCTTTAATAGTTTTTATTACAAGTCTTCAAGAGAGAGCTTAAAGCTAAAGCTACCTCAGAAAAGTCTCTTGAGTAAGCAGTAGTCTTCTTTAACACGTTGACTGCCGCGGCAATTTGAAAAAATCTGTCCAAAAATGACAATTCGATTTAATCACATTATATTATTAAAAACTCTAGTTCTAGTGCATAGTTTCCTTGAAAATTTAAAAAAATGTATTTTTAAAAAAAGAAAGGTCTTACGAATTATCTCGTATTTGGCTTATGTAAGAGAAACATCTTTGCGAAAGCCAACTACGAGTTAATTCGTAATTCACTAATTCGCTCGTAGACATGTATCGACCTGTCGCTTGGCTAAAGCTAAATCATCGATACACGTCCATATTTATCAATAATATTTCAGAAATTGTCCAGTGCCCATATTTTTATGTTTTTCTTGTGTTTTGTTTGTTTTATAATTATTGTTATAACTAAATTATCAAAACCCCTATAAGGGCAGGAAAAGACCACCGACTCAAAAGAAAATGGAGTAATACGCAAATCAAAGCGATTCAGAAATCGACGAGATTTTTGGTGAGGATTGTAACGACAGTAGCGAGAATTCAAGTGATAGTGAAGTCGCGCTCGCATCGGAAGTTGATCCAGAAACAGAAGATAATGGCAATGATTTCCAAGCAACAACATCAAATGCGAATGATAGTTTGTGGACAGAAATTTAACAAGATTCTGAATTATTTATTTTCCAAGAAAAAGTTAGTGTGGAATTGGATACATAAAATTTTACAGTGCAAACGCTGATTTATTTTTCTCGGATAAGTTTCTTGCATTACTGGTGGAACAAACTAATGTATATGCTACGCAAGAAATTGAAAAACGCAGAGAAATAAAAAAATGTACTAGATTATCGAAGTAGCAAGACGTCAGTACTGAAGAAATAAAAGTGTTTATTGGACTTTTAGGGAAGTGGTTTATTATCCGCTGTACGAATGAATAAGTTCACATTTGAGTATCCTCTTATATAGCTAAATTTATTACAATATGAATCACAAAGGACTACCGTTATACCTGTTCCAAAATTGAGCAAAAGTTTGATTAACAATTTGGAATGATCTATTGAGGAATTCCTGAGCTTATTGAGCTTTATGAGCTTTTAACAAGAGCTTAAACTAGGACTTTTAATGTAATGTTAACTTAAGTCTATGTTAACGTAACAGAGTCATATAACATAATAAATAGGATGTATTCGGATACAGCCGCTACAGACTTTTGTTGCAAATCGGACCTTGTACTTTTCCATAAATTGAACATTACTGAAGCACAAACAAGCTACTTATATATAATGTAAACTTTTGACGCTCACATATGGGTCGAATCGATACCAGTTCATCGTTCACATCGTTATTTTCATTACAAGGTGAGGCCAATATTAAATCATTTCAATAATATTATGCGTGAAATCTGTGTACCACATAGAAGTATTTGAATTGACGCATCCATGATGCTATGGCCGGGAAGATTATTTTTTCCACCAATACCTAAAAAATAAAAAACACAAATATGGTATAAAACTGTATGAGCTATGCGAGTCCGACGGTCTCGAAATAAAAATAAAGATTTACAGCGGAGAATCTGAGGAAACTGAAAATAATGTAGGTCACACTACTGACGTTTTTCTACATTTACTTGAGGACTAGCTCGATAAAAGATACACGGTTTACATAGATAATTTTTATAATTCTGTTGCTCTTACAAAACTGCTAAATATTAGAAAAAATTATGTGTGTGGAACCTTACGAAGTAACAGAAAAGGAAACTCCAGAGATGTGGTAAATCGTAAACTGAAAAAAGGAGAGTGCATTTGGCGGCAAAATGGGCCTGTTACTGTATGCAAATGGAAAGACAGATGAGATGTCCTTATCATTTCAAAAATGCATGCTGTTGAAATGGTAGAGGAATGGAAAATTTTCTATCAAACCGAATATATGTAATTAGAGTTTATAATAATGGAATGTCTGGCACTGACCGAACATATCAAATACAGTACGAAAGTATTCATTCAATTCTAAAAAAGGCTATTAGATGGTCCAAAAAGATTGCACTACATGTATAGAGATATATATACACAATGCTCACAAAATTTTCCAGAGAGTAACTTCTTCTAAAAGAAAACTGATAAAGTTCAGAGAAGAATTCGTAATCGCGTTGACCGGAGAAGAAATCTAACCGGTTCGGTAAAAAATTAGATTGCAAGAGCTCCATTATTTAGAGAGTCTTCCACCAACCGAAAAAAAAACAGCGTCCGAGGAAGCTATGTCACATATGTACCCAAGCAAAATCGTCGGGAAACTCGTTACTTCTGTACAGCCTGCAATGAGAAGCCAGCCCTTTATGTGGAAGATTGTTTCAAGAAGTTTCACAATCAATAAAATATTATTTTATTTCTTAAATTTAGATTCAAAATAAAAAATATAAAAAATTATGAAACTGTTTTTTGTTAGATTTTTAATAAATTTTCTGTTCATGCAAGCCAGCTTTGATATTTTTTGTCTTTTCTCAGTGGCCAAACTTCGATATTATCAATGATATATTTCGAGTTAACTCGTAGCTACACAAAACTGGTAAGTAAACACAGGACGAGTTATCTCATAGTTGGACGTCAACGTGTTAAGTGCTCTCGATGTCGCTTGGCATTGTGGCGAGGACTTAGAAAGGTCTTGTCCTCGAAAAAATCGCACGGCGTGTCTTTTTAATAGTGAAACTCGTGAAAGATGATAGGATGATTAGTAAAGTAAATCTGTCTGTAAAAATACAATTTTTTGCGCCAACATTGTTGTAATACTTTTCTTTCTAGAAGCTACTGTTATTACCTATGACATACCAAAAATTTAGATCCATGGCATTACAAGATATTGAGGAAAAAAAATTGTTTCTTGATGTCGAGAAAATTTATTTTTTCGAACTGTAATAAATAATATATTGTCTCTATTATAGCTTGAAGTGCCTTATGACTATGCTTATAGTCCTATGGCCGTTCTTTTAGAAAACAAGGTCTTCATATCGTTCGGAGGTACATCCATATCCATTTATGAAGAAGAAGCACGCCACATAGTGAACTACTCTCTTCTCTTCTATGCTAACTCCCTGTTCACACGTTGCTTCGAAAACTAAGAAGTACATGTTATCACATCTCTATGTTCTAAGTGAATTCCTCCAAAATACTCTTTGTATAGTGAGTCACATGGTGCAGAGATTGCTGCATAGATGTAAATCCTATAAATCCAGCAAAGTTCGAAGAGGTACTCTCCACTAGAAGAAACATGCTATTTTCTTTTAAACCAAATTTCCTTAAAAATTAGTGTAATTCCACCTGAGAGCAACATATGTTAGAAAGGAGTAAAATCAAAATGTGGGTATTAAGACCCTAAATTGTCCGTCAGCTATACAAAGCAGTAATAAGACAAATGTTCTCACAGTCTGTTGTCCTGCGCTCTACAAGGTTTACCTTTAAGAGAAAATTCGATAAATTTTAGCGGCCATTCTCATTACTGGAGCACTGCTGCCTTCGACTTTTACGAAAACCCTTAAAATTCTTTTAATCTTCTCCTATTAGATCTGTTTGGTAAATTTTATGCGTATTACAACGGCGTAAGTCTAATGCAACTTAACTTTGAAGAAACCGCAGCGCAAGACGCGCCGATATATTTAACACTTCACCACTTTCGGGACAGGTGAACTACACCGTAGCATATTTCTGGTTTGTTCATATATTTTCAAGGAAAACTCAGGAGGGAACTAATATAAAAATGGTCCACAGGTCTAAGACCATTTTTTTGCCAATAAACCCGTTGACCGGGTGACTAAGTACGACGAGCAATTGACATGAGCAAGAGACTTTTTGATCTACTATTAGATTGGCGTAGGCAACACTATGGCGATCATATCCGAGGTTACTGCAGCATAATTTCAAAAAAAAAAAAAAAAAAACTGCAATTATAGAAGCAGATTCATGAATACTCAATTCCTCTATATTAATTCAACCTAACTACCATTGAACCACTTAAATAAAAACGCACCCGCTGAAAAGTGGCAAAAAGATGCAGGGAAATTTAAAATAAACTCTCGACTGTATGTCAAGCGCTCGTCGTTAGAGTCTCCGGACATAGGAATATTCCAGCGAACTTGTGCTGTCGGCGAGCTAGCGAGAATGGAGACAGTCATAACTACCTTAAATGTTGCACATGACGACAAAAAATTGGTTAAAATTGATCTTCACAACCAGGGTCAACAGCAGGTTGTAGGAAAAACCAAACGCAAAGTAAACATACATATCTGGCCATAGATCAATAAGAGGAAACTCTGATCTCCATTAGCAGCATAACCAGCATAATAACCACACACTGCCTAATGATGGGGATTCCCTATGGGAGGATGGGCTCTGTTTCTAATGACTTCTGCAGAGTCATAGGTGACTGGCTTGTAGATTTAGCTTCAGAAAGTGTCATCAAACTGGAGGGTTTCCTAAAGCATACATAATTGTTTGATCATCTAAGAAAATGAGATGAACATTTTTCATTGGATTAAGCACGACAACTATATAACTAGACTCAAAATTTTTTTTTTTTTTTTTTGTTGACACAACACATAAGCCGTGTATTTTCTCTTTTGGACTATTCCACGTATCTCTCTTACCTACTTCGTCTAGGATGTCATTAAAATGATTACACCTTTCTGCTACAGATCATCGGAACGTAAATGGGTAATATAATATAACATCTTAAGACGTGTTAAGCCAAAATTTAGTTAAGGTCATTTTCTGGTTTTCCTTCTTTCAATGCACACCTCAATCCAATTCCTTTTCAAATTCTACGCTTTTAGAAAAAGTTATAAAATTATCCCTTTTCAACATTCTTACGTTTTGAGTATATCTACGGCATAATATCTCAAGTTTTAATTTTTCGGATTTTGGATTTTTTATAAAATCATATGTCAACATAACATCAGCTCAACTTTTGTCGGACAATTTTCATCAAATTTTTAAGAATTTTCCTAATTTGCCTTTGAAAATTTTTATTGGGTTAAAACTATTTTCCAAAATTGCAACACAGCAGATTTTACACATAATCCTTAATATCTTCAAAGAGATTTTTGACTTAAGACTTACTTTATAGCAGCTGATGAGCAAATCTGTAGTTGCTCAGTGTAAGAGGCAAGTGTAACTGCGACCTTTCGCGATCGGTCTCGGATTCAGGACAGTTCGGGATGTACCTGTTTCTGTTACCGGTCTGTTGGATTTTACGTTTGTCCTTCAGGCACGCCCCTCGTTCGGTTTGGTGGAAGTTGGCAAAACTCAATTTTTTTTAAAAAAAAAAAAAAAAAAAAAAAAAAATTTATAAAACCAGACAGAGATTCAGAGAATACAAGACCAAAATGGACAGAGATTTTCGTTCAGGGGCTAGACAAGAATTGCTTCGCGGATTTTTCGTGTTAGTCTGATTATCCGAATATTTAGATTTAAATATTTTATAATGCATACAAAATTTGAAAATAGGCGGCATTAACACAGCTCGTTTTCTAACTACCCATGGCGACTATAAAATCGACGGAGAGGTAATATAGATAGATAGAAGGGTATCAAAATAGTGAAACATAAGGAAAGTTTTGGTAGAAAATAAATTTTTATGAAAACTGTCAACTGGTTGGATATATAGGGTTATCCATTTGGTGGTTTCGAAAGTGCAGTGCCATATTTTGATATCTGTCTCAAACTCAACTGTCAAACCAAACATGTTTGGTTTTACTTAAAAGTCAGGCATTTGGGAAAATGGATCGCTTAGCAACCGCGCAACAGTTGAAACCCACTACAAAAATAATGATTCAAACGTGGCCATGTTTTGTGCTTAAGCAGAAGATTATGGTGCACATAATCGTCCTACTACTCAAGAAAGTGGTAAAATTTTTGAAGAAATTTCAAAAGACTGAGTCGGCTTACAGGTACTGTCGTGAGTGTGAGTGAGCCTAAAAGCGTAGCCGAAAACTCGAATTGTCTATTTCTAGACGTTCTCAAGAACTGAGACATTCTTACGTCATATTATGGAGTATTTTGCACTTGAACTTACAACTATATCAATATAGAGTACAGCTCACATAACAACTCAAACCAGTTAACCATTCACAAAGCGTAGTTACGTTGGTGGGGTGCTTGAACAACAAACAATGGAACGCGATTTTTATTTATCTTCAGCGACGGACACATTTCTCACTCGGTGGTTACGCTAATAATCCAAAAAACTTACTGTTCGGTGGGCTATTTGGTCTGGAGGATTGATTGGACCTTACTTCTTTGAAAACGATAACGGCGAGCCTGTAATTGTCAATTCGGAGCGTTATGGTCTTATGATAACCGACTTATTTTGGGATGCCACCCAACACGGGCGAACATGACTTTAATGCGAGAGAAATTTCTTTCGTCTTGGCAATGTCAATTGGCCAAAGAGATCGTGAGATTTGACACCGTTGGACTTTCTTAAATCTTTAACTCTTGAGCACTTGAAAATATACCAAAAAGTGGTCGAAAATTACATCAAACGGATTAAAGTTTTCAAAAATTCACGAGAAGGTGACTCGAATGTTACATATAAAAAGGAATTTCGTGAGAAAATTATCTGAGATATTTTATTCACTTTCATTTTGGAAACCGTAAAATTCATAAACATATACAATAGTAGACAAGTTTCTTTGGTAAATTACTTGTATATGAGGCAATGTGACAATATGCTTGTTAAATGTAAGCTAGAGAAGAAGGCTCTCAGTTTAACACTTTTAAGCAGAATATCTAACTTCATGTTCTTACACGCTTGATTATGAGAATCAGGTAAAAAAAAAAGAAAAAAATTAACTAAGTATTCAATAAATCAGAAAAATTTAGGATTTAAAAAGTAAAGAAACTTAAAAAAAGGGAGGTTTTCATTTTGTTAAAAATTATAACAATTTTCTAGTCATTTTTTAAATTATGTAATTTTGGTTATTTTAAGCATAAAATTTGAACCCAATGTAGAAAAAATTGGCAAAATATTTACATTACAAATTAACACCGTTATTTTGTAGGAATAAATTCTCTTATTCATTTTTTCACTGAGTGATAGGAATTTACATGCACATTCTCGAATATTATTTTAAATAATAAATTTATCTGATTGCATTCAGCGTCTGTGCGTTGAACAATTTCTCTCGCCGCTGGCGTAGGAATCAACGAAATATGAATTAAATTACAACGTACTACAATAATATTGGTTTTCACTGGCAACTTCAACATTTATAGATTTATTTAAAAAGCATTTTTATGCGTTATTTTGCATTTTGATGAGTTCAGTTGAACCCACATTTATTTAGTACAATTGCATGATTAATAAAAAAAACTGCAGAAAAGGAAAAATTACTTGCTGTAATAATATTGGAAAACTCAGCTTGTTCATACGTTGCTCTTAAGGCTTTAATTTTCATAAGCTCTCTCAAAAGTTTTAATTATCTCTGGAAACAGTTTCACACCGGGCTTTGTATTTACTTTACACTAATAACACTCGTTTAAGTCTTTTAATTATTATTATAACGAAAATCGTTCCTAGAGGGATTTACACAAGGCTAAACTCGGGTGGTACCGAAAGTAACTATTTCGGTTATATGGAAAAACAGCTGATTGCCGATCTACGTCAACTAAGAAGATAAATATTAAAACCTAGTTGGATGCAAGTTTCGTAAAAAAGTAACCACTCAGGAAATATCCGAGCTATGTTTTCCTTCAAGAAGTTTATCGATATGATATTTGCTCAAATTTTTTTGATCTTAGTCCAAATATTTGGTGTTAAGTACATTAAGGAGAACGACGAAGAAAGTCCCATAACTTTTTCCTTACATAGAACCACTTTTAGAACTAAACATTCCGAGAAATGAACTTAAAATTTTTAATTAGTAACACATTTTATTAAAAATGTAGTATAGCAAATTACATTCGACAAATGTTAGAGCAGACTAGATACGCACCACCTGTTCATCTATTTTAAAGCTGTCTTTGGCAGAACCTGGAAATCAGAAGCGCAGTCAGAACTAGGTACTACTCTTCTGAGCCGTTTGATACAAAACGAGGGTTCAGAGCGGGTGACTGTCTGATCCTGTGATTTCTTCAATTTTCTGCTGGAGAAAATAATACGAGCATCTTGGCACCCACGTCACTGTTGACAATCATAACTTAGAAGTTTTAAATAATTTCGCCTATTTTGGAACCAGCATCAACAACACCAACAATGTCAGCCTTGAAATCCAACACAGAATCACTCTTGCCATTAGTGTTTCTTTGGACTGAGGGCAATTGAAAAGTAAAGTACTCTTTCCACGAATCAAAACCAAACCCTACAGATCGCTAATATGGTGCAGTGGCATGGTATTAGAAGTTTTCGAGAGAAAAGTTTTGTGTAGGTTTATTTTTTTGGAGCTCGTCTGAAAAGCTTTTATGTTGGAAAATCGACCTGAAGATATTCTACTTCTAGGTAGTAGAGGCCTTTCGGTCAGCGCGCGTTCAGCCCATTTTTGAGTGACTAGTAAAAATTAAAGCTATGGAAATATTCAAAAATGTTCCATAAATTTCTACTTCTACTTAATTTTTTTAGTCATTGAGGACATTATTATACCGCCATCTACTCATGTTTCTCATTTTTTTTTTTAATTTGCGCTTACATTTCCTTGTCTACTAGATTTTTTTCATGAGCTCGCCTTTATACTTAAGGAAATAAACATTGACAAATATAGAAAATTTCATTCCTGCCTTAAAATATTCTTCCTGCATATTAAAAAAAAGGGAAAATAATTGAACTAGGTTTTGAATGAATTAGTAACCATGATTATTCTTTTATTTTACATAATTTTTATAATATTTTTATTTCAATTTATAAAAAAAAATTTATTTATTAAATTTTTAATTTATACTGTTTTATTTCATTTGATTCATTTTGATTTAATTTTTTTTTCATTTTATTTGATTTAATTTTTTTTTTCATTTGATTTGATTTAATTTTTTTTTGTTTTTTTTTTTTTTCATTTTAATTTTTAGTTTTTTTTTAATATAATATTTTTTTTTTAAATTTAATATTAAGCCTATTACTAAGTTCACAGCCGCGAAATTTCGCTCGGAACAAGCATTTTATTTGCCGTGAAATGGAGAAAGGCCAAAATGACAACTCAAAATATGTAAACAAACAAATTTATGAGGATCACCCAAATGGAAATTCGGAGCTGGTATGTCAGGTGCTCAAATGGTGACGCTGATTGTAGAGACATTGCAGGCAAAGTCCCGCAAAGGGACCAATTTTTGAGGGAAAAAAGAATAAATGGACGCTTTGTAAAGGATGGCAGTATATAATAATTGGTAATTCCCGTTATTCACTGAAAATATATTTGGATATTAACAATTCTAATCACCCTTTAGATTTACATTTGAATATCTAGAATACCTGACTGCTTTTTAGATGCAAACTTACATGATTTATTTATTAATTTTTTTCATTTTTATTTGTGTATTACTATACTATACTAGTACGTAGTTTGTCTTCGAAGTTCTGAGGTGTTTTCCTCTCCGCAAATTGAAAAATAAATAGTAATTATATTCTGCTATTTGCATAATTACCTTTCAAGTACCCACATCCTAAGCGCAGCCACATCCCTGCAAATTCCCAGTTTTCTTCGGAAGTGCGCAACTTTCAACCTGAACCAAGGTCGATACCTTAGCAACGGAAAGCAGCTAGTTTAGATTACATGTTCAAAGTATGGCTTTATCAATTATATTAATGTTCTTTTTTCTTAATTTCAGATCACATGACCAAAAACACTGCTTCTCAATATATTTTTATAACACATACATCATATTCGAAACCAAGATGAAAATATGTTTCAGTTTTTAATACTGTTAATTATTATAATATTCTGAAATTATAATAAATAAAATATTCAGCACAAGTAAAAGCATTGAATGAAATTAAATTAATTTAATTTTGCTTTTGAATTTCCTAGTAGGCCGCTTGTCATTTTCAACAAATGTCACTTTGCGCTCAATTTTAAGGGGCACGTACACTTTAAAAGCCTTGAAAAAATGTTACAGGCATTTATTATTTTTTATTATTATTATTACTTCGTCGTGAAATCCATATGAAATTCTACGCATATTTCACGGCAAAGAAATTGTAATGGATTTTGACAGCCATTTTACGTGAAATTCGACTTAATACTAGGCTATTTTTACCTTAATTTTATTTAAATTTTTATCATAATACCTTTCATGTACGTGAAATTGTATATTAACTTTGGTCCAAATTATGTAAGTACCAGAAGGAAAAGAGATAGACCTGAAAGATATGGAAATTTATACCGATCATATCAGAATATCGATCTGCTTTAATTTATTAATGTTCATCTGTCCGTCTGTCCGTCTGTCCGCCTGTCCATCTGTCTGTCTGTACGTCAGTCTGTTTGAACGCAAATGAGTACCTCATTTTTGGAGATATTTCAATCACATTAGGTAGGAGGATGCACATATACATTTAAACGATCAATTGTCAGAACTGGCCGAATCGGACCACTATAACATATAAACGACCGATCTAAGAACAAGAAATTTGGTAGACTATATATACATAATTAACTGCTTATCTACATATATATATAAAAATCAATGCAAATTTTAATGAACGCCTATAACTTGAGAACAGACAGATCATATTGAGCCAAATTTTGAGGAGTTATAAAGGGATATTAGAAGAAGTTTAATGTGAAGTTATTATCAGATTAGCGCATTTGTTCCAGAGAGATGGGCATTTTAATAAACATTGGTCATACAACATAAACATACCCATACAAAATACATGCAACAATAACAAATACATGTAAAATTCCAAAATACGTGTATATTACATTGTATCTGGCATTGAAAAAAAGAGAGAAAGAGTGAAAAAAATGAAAATGCAAACAAAATTTAAATTAAAATTAAAAAAATTTTAAATACATTTTTTTCGTTTCCTTTAGCAAAAAAATTCGAAAATTCTAAATTTCAGTTAGATGTTCTTGACTTTTTTTTTAAATAAGTGTAGCAAAGCACGCTGGGGTACGCTAGTTGGTTACAAAAATTATTGAAATCGGACTACTAAATCATATAGCCCCCATACAACCGATTAGTTCAGATATTAGATTTTAAGTAAAAAAATACGTTAAAAAGGAAACTAGAAACGTGAAATTTGATATTCTACAGACCTAAGTTCAAGTTGATATTGACACTGAAATTTATCAAAATCACATTTTACAATTTGCAATAAATTTGATATTTATGTGCATTAAAGGCATAATCGAATACAACTGTTTTTACTTGTCTGTATTTTATTTTATTTCATTTACACTAATTTTATATAATTTAAATTAAATTAATTTATTTTATATTATATTTTATATTATATAAATCTCAAATATGTAGGACAGACAAAAGTAGTAACAGTATGACGAGAATTCCAAATAAAAAGGACAGACAAAAGGAGCGGCAGTATGATGAAAATTCCCCGTAAAGAGGACATACGAAAAAAGCGGTAGCAACTACTGCAGGTGGACGAGTTAGTGCATGAACGCAATATTTGTACTCTTATTAAGGTGGTCTTCTAATCTAAAAATTTGAGAAAAACGAATTTTCATAATTCGATAGTTTAGATATTAAAAAATTTCTCCCTAAAAGGATTTTTCAAAATTTAAATTATTCCCGAAGTTATAGCCGCTTTAGTGTCGTAACAACTAGATCGGTCCATTCTTTAATATGGACTTTGCACCCAAACATATTCATGCTTAACTTAACGTAAAACTTTAAAAGCTTTTTTCTCGAAACTCCTTTTTTCGATGCAGTAACCACAATATTTCAAGTTCCGATTTACCTGAAATTTAGCACGAATATTCTTTAAATATTTCTCTATTTCATGAACTAACCAAAAATTAAAATCTGAAATTTGTAAAATTTTAAAAATATTCGACAAAGTTAAAAAATTAGTGAAAAAATCAACCTTTATTTTTGAGCCGCCGCCATTTTATGAAATTTTTTTTTACAAGTTTTGCAGGTTCATAAGATAGCGACATTCGCACTAATTAAGCGTCCGTCATTGTTTATTTTTCAGATGACCACAAGGAAATCATGGCGACGAGAACAGGGCCTTTTTCCCCCCCTCTCTACTTCAAAGACGCATAACTCCATGAAAAAAAAAATTGGAAAATCATCGAGGTTAGCTACAAAAAACGTTCCAATATTATTTTATTTTATTTATTAGAATGGTTAATTATTGAATCATGAGTGAGTTAAGTACGCAATTAGTACGACGCAAATTTTTATTTATTTATTTATTTTTTCCAATTGGATGTTGATGATATCTCATGTTTGGTGTGTCTTATATTCTGATGGTTTAATTTATATTTACGATTATAGCTTAACATATTAAACTGGACTTCTGGCAATTATAATGCTTTTCTGCTTATGAGCGAGGGATTAACTTGTCTTGGCGTGACCAAATGTGCAATTAAAACTCATCAAAAGGTGATAAATGAACATAAATATATATATTGTACCAGGTATAACTTCAAATATTCTCCGTATAAATTATAAATGAATGCTCAAATATAACTTATTCATAACATGAAAATTTCAAATTGCACTTAACGCACATAAACACGCATAAACAGTGAAATGCACACACACACACACACACACAAATATGCAGTTAAACGTTTATTTATTGCAGCATTTAAGCTTCACCTTAAGAAGTGAGGAGTGAGTGTGTGGTGGCAGTGGCACCTTTACAGCTCACCCCAAATGGTCGTGTGCTGTAGTGATTTAAAACCTATTACGCTTGATGTGCGGTGCTAATGTTGAATTGTTCGAATTAGTTGTTGTTAATCCAACTACTTTGCGGGAATTTGCTAAACATTGCAAACTAAATTGAATTTACGATAGAAATTGCGGAAATTGGCGTTTTAAATGTGCACAAATGCACACGTACACACAGAAATACCACTATAAACACACACACATTTATACAAATAAGTACATATATTTATTATGTGCTTGAAGAAAGGGTAAGTGGTTGCCAGTAAATCGTGGGCGGACAAACCATTTCACCTGCATTCGCCAATAAATTGCTGAAATGATTTGTGTGTAGCAAAAACCAATGAAGAATAAAACGAAACGCTTCGCAAAAAAAGGTAGATGTGTAATGGAAAAAAGGTTGGCTAGTGCGATTACGTAATTTGTGTTGTAACACCCAATCAATCCTCAATTGCACAAACGAACCAAAATCGAATTGTGGTTTGACACGAGTACAGCTGTGCTTAAAAAGTAAAAAATACTAAAAAATAAAATAAAATATTAAAAATAAAAATAAAGGCACACGCCCGCACACATGCTGTGCAAAAAAACGTACTAAAAGTACCATCGAAACGTATAAAAAGGTGAGAAAATAGCTATTTTTTACCTAAAAACTCAAACATACATACTCTGTACTTCTATCATATGTGTGTGGGATAATGGTTGGTGAACAACAAATTTGTACAAAAAAAATTGCTTTAAAACCAATTGTTGGTAAATGTTATTTGTTAAATAAAAATAGAATAGTACAATATAGGTAAATCCATTAAGTGATTGATTAGTGTTTAAGTGAAGTGGCTTGATTGGGATATTTATTGTGGTTTTCGCATTTTAAATTTTTTTCGAGAATTTCATAGCTCAGTTCATATATTATGTGCTTGTATGTTTATATAAAGCGTGATCCAAGTAGAGGGACTTTTTTCAATAGCTTTTTTTTGACAGATCACGCGTGAGTCGTGTCAAGCTGTCACGTAATTTTTGTTCATTATGGTTTGGCATCACGGAAAGACTTGCGCCTAACAAATCTTTACAAATCATTCAACTTTATTATGAAAATTCACGTTCCGTAAAGAATGAGCTTCGCGCGCTTCATTCAACTTATGGTCAACATAATCCTACTGAACGTACTATTCCCAGTCACCCATCATGAGACCCAGCATTCATTATTGGATAATATTCGACTGAATACACCACGTCCAGAACGCAATGAAGAAAATATAGCGGCCGAGGCTGAGAGTGTACACGAAGACCGTGGAGAGTCGATTCGGTGCCGTTCGCAGCAACTCGGACTAACGTATAGAATGACTTGGCACATTTTACGTCGAGGTCTTAAATTGATAGCGTACAAAATATAGCTGCTGCAAGAACTGAAGTCACTCCACCTTCCCAAGCGACATCGTTTCGTTCTAAGGGCTTTTGAAAATTTCCAAAAAGATCCGGCCTTTCCAGCGATGAGACCCATGTCTGGCTCAATGGGTAAACAAGCAAAATTGCCACATTTGTGACGAAGAGCAACCTGAAGAGATTCAATAGCTGCCATTTCATCCAGAAAAAACAACGGTTTGGTGTGGTTTGTGGGCTGGTGGTATCATCGATCCATATTTCTTCAAAAATGATGCCGGTGAGAACGTAACCGTTAATGGCGACCGTTATCGCGCCACGACAAGTGACTATTTGGTGCCTGAAATTGAAGCTCGTGATCTCTGCGACCTTTGTTTTCGACAACACGGCGCTACTTCCCACATATCGCTGAGAGAACACTTCGGTGAGCAGATAATTTCACATTTTGTGCTGGTCGATTGGCCACCAAGTCTAAATTCTATGCGGATAATTCCGCATCGATTTAGGCCTTAGAGCAAAACATCACGCGTGTAAGTCGTCAGTTACCAGTCGAAATGTTCGAATGAGTAATCGAAAATTGGACTCAATGGATGTGTTTTTTTCTTTAAAAAGTAGGGAATCTCGAAATGGATCACCCTTTATATAGAAGCATATATATAAACACTTATTTTTCACCTAAAGTCTTTGCAATGGTTTAATTCAATAAAAAAATATAAAAAATGGATTACTTGTGTGTATTTATTTTTGAAAATTTTTGTCCAAATTTTAAATATGAAAAATTAATTAAATAAAGGTTGCGTTTGATTGAAGCTTTACACATATAAGTAGCATAGGTATTGATCCACCAATAAAATTAATTCTTCGATATTTGGTCGGATAATATACGTAGCGGTTTATCGAAAAGAATACAATTTTTGAAAAATTTTTGCCAAAAATAAATTTTGTAAATTATAATTATATTATGAAAAATAAAATGTTTGTAGAGTGAACTGACTGAACCTGACTATAAGCAAATTTTTCAAAAAAAATTTCTGCAAAATGGAAAGTAAACTTGCACTCAACTTGTATCAAACCGATAAAAAGTCGGACAATTGACATTTCCTATGGCAACTTGTTAATGTAGGATGCAAACTAGTCGTATTATAGTTAATGACTACAATGTTTCTCTGCAGGGTTGCTAATCCCGGCAAATGATTTATAGCAAATTAAATTTTTGTACTTGCTCTCGCCCCTCCGTGTGTATTTCTGACATGATATAGAAGTTCTGCATAAAAGTCCATCGGCCGTTTGGAGCCGGCTTAGAATAAATCGTAGGTCCGTCCATTTTTTGGAAAAAACATCGAGACGCAAGACCAAAAATTGAAGGAGGAACTCGGCCGAAACTCGCTTGAGCGGCAGATAAAAAGAGCGGCAGCAGCTTCGCAGACAGTCGAGTAGAAAAGCGCAATGTACTGCGTGTTTAGAAGAGGATAAACTATGTGATTATAGATAATTGTAATATGAAATCTTGTCTATGGTGAAAGGAATTGTAATTTTTTAAGGAGTAAATAAATGTTTTGTAAATTCCAAGCAATTATATTAAGCAACGTCACCGGAGTCAGGTATTTTCTGATGAAACGAAATTCAGTCTTGATAGACCAGATTACGCGATTTATGACAAGAACCTTGATTCTTTTCGAACGGCGATTTCAGCTTTGGTTAATTAATAGCATGATACCCAAAATAAAGCAACGTCCACGCTTCGTATAAAACATCAGATTGGCTGCGCACATTTGGGTACAAAACTCATTTTTTTTTTTTAAACTACAAGAACAATTCAGAGCAGACGCTCGCGCTCAGAAGTAGTTCTATTGCTTTAACCAAATTTGAAAATTGGTTGGCGCTTAGTTATGTAACATTCTTTCTAGTTGACACAAACATTTTTTATCATAGATTTAAGTAGTTCAGGTATGTGTAATATTTTTTTTTTTTGCTGCTAAGGAGATTGGTAAAAAAAAAGCTGTCAAAGTAGTAAAAGTTGTCAGTAGTACATTATAAATTCGTGCAAATAAAACAACACCAAGATTTCCTTGATATACAGCTCTGCCTAATAAACAAATTTTCATGAGGGATAGAGCATTTTTGCTTAGGTCGAAATTGTATGCATAGTGTTGTCAGAGTAATGTACAACCAGCGCAGTTAAATGCTTTGAAGAAATTCAGTAAACACAGCAGGCTAATTTACCTTTATCATAGAAAATGGGTAAGTCATCTAAAAATTTTAACCATGGCGGTAAAACAATATGCCCCGCTCTGAAGCTTGGTTAAATAAGGGAAAACAAATGATTTTTGGATATATGATAGGTATTTTGCTCAAACATTAGGGGCTCAAATACTTTCGATAAAACAGGTAAAACACTAATTGGACGAAAATTACAAAGAAAACATGCACATTAAACCGAAGCGTTCCATATTGAAATTGAATCACTATTTGATATAGCGCAAGAAGTAAACACAGACTGTCAGACTGTCAAACGCTAAAGGGTTTTTTGGCCGCACTACTGCTCCAATTTGTGGTATTCGCCTTAATGTTTTTCCAACAAATGGAAGGACCTACAGTTTATTCAAAGCTGCCTCCGAGCGGCTGATGGATTTTTGCGAAGAGCTTTTATATCATGTCAGAAATACACTCGGAGGGCTTGGCATTCCCCACCCGGGGCACTACCACAATTAGAAAAATTAATTTGCTATAATTTTGGATGATGGTCAGACCAAAATTCGAACCCTTGCCTTCCGAATGTCAGTATGCACTGCTAATCAATTGGTTATTTCATTTACACATGGGAAATACCAACAATCACTGTACACAAAGTTATATACCTTTTCAGTAGAAGGGCCAATTAAATGAATGTCGAAAGAGCCATAAATTAAATCATGGTCAGAAACCAATGATATTTGGTTCAAAATTTTAACGAAGCAACGATCAGAAACGATAAAATCCTCAAACAGAACAGGATTACAAGTATTATAGAGCCTAGCGCGTGCTGAAGAATTAAGAATGGAGAGATCAAAACTTGAGAGATCGTCACAAAACGTGGAACATATTTTATTACGAACAGGAATATTAATGAAATCATCAATTGGTAAATATTAACATATATAATTATTGTCAATAAGCATCTTGGTCAATGTCTCAGATAAAGAATCTGTACAGGAAGAGCTATTAGGGCTATAGGCTCAAGAGACAAGAACTTTCTTTAAGTAATCGGATAACTCAACGAGTAAAAACTCAATATCCTCAGTACTTGACTCACAGGCATGTTTCATGTTATTGTGGTTCTTGCCGTAAATAGCAACACCTCCACCACTTTTGCGATTCGATCGTTGCTTGTAATGTGATATTGAATATCGCCACCATCCTTAAGAAAGTTTAGTTTCTGTATACACATATAACATCAACAACAGAGGACTCAATCACATATCTTAAATAATCCAATTTTAAATTATTTTGTTACGGGATGTTTGTATATTCAGAAAATATTAAATCAAGCAGAGCTGATTTTGACTGTTTGCAAAGTGTAATTTTTTTAATTTGCATCAAAATCTAAAATCAGTGGAGATCAGGGATCAAAGCAGATATATAATGCCTATGTAAAATAATATTTTTGTAAATTTATGTTTTTACATTTAAAAAAAAAAAAAGTTCTTCTTTTTGTATCAGGTATCACATGGCATGCTAAACCTTTGGACACCAGAATGAGTGTGGGTAGTCAGTGTTGTTGATGCTTTATGAAAAATTTGTGCAGTGTTACTTGAAATAGTTTTCGCTTTCAAATTCAGTTCGAATTAAAATATTTTCACATATTTATTTGTTTATATGTCTATACATATATATTCCAGAGATGCATTAGTATGTTAGCATTTTAATTACGGAAAATAAAACTCTCCAATGTCACTCGGCCAGTCGCCGAAGTATAATACATATGTGTATAAATACACAACTTTATGAATAAAAGTGAAAATTTTTAATTGCAATATATGCGTGGTACAAGTATACGCTTGTCTATAGTTCAAAATTCAAAATATAGACTTTGATTTAATTAAAATCATAATCACATCAGAGATATGAATAATTAGATATATATACAAAGGCGCACATATAAGGCATATAACTTCTAATCTAGCATACATACATACTCGTATGTATGTAACTATCACAGTTGACCGATTTGAAATTTCACTACTTTTATCCAATACAACAACAACGTACGGAAATGCAAAAATTTGTAATTATAGAATACTCGAACTGTGGCAGTGCAGCGTAGAAAATCTCTAATTTGGGACTAGACGCACGATTACGCTGCGCACTCATACATTACAAACTCATCACATAGAGACACAAGCACGCCACCACCGTTCGTATTCGTATGCATGAAAATATGACGTCGGCACGTAGTGAGATTTGTGGTTCCCCGCATCTGCATTGCACAAGCCTGTAATTTCATTCTTCTACAACAACAACTGCAACAATTTCAAGTATCGACAGCAATCAGCGTCCAAACAACAGAAGTGGCCATTGGTCATAGTACCAGAGTATTGTAGTGCAATTTTCCAATTGAAATTATCCAATAGCTGAGAGCGTATTGCCCGGCTTTTGGTCGCATCAATATGCACAAGCTCGCAAAAGAAAAAAAAGCCAACTGAGAGTGTGTGTGTGGGAGTAGCATGATTCCGTGCACGTGTCTGCTACAAGAGTGAAAAATCTATTTTGCTTTGTGAAATTAGAAAAAAGTCAAATGGGTTAAGTCAAGTCTGAAAATCGCCTTTAATTGCATTTATAAAAGTGGTAAGCTAGCAGAGGGATATTGCCGTCGCAAGGAACAGACTTATATACTTATATACTGAAGATGTAGATGCAGCAGTGTGACTTTCATATAACTCCCAATAAATTCTAATTGTTATGCTACTGGACTTAGTGGTATCAACGAAAATATAATTCTCTACAGATACTTAACTTCCACCATCGGAATCTGGTATTAACTTCAGATGGTTGGATGATTAACGTCTGCGAATGCACTTCTGAGAAGAAGTAAAAGCTTCTCATAAAAGTCCGTTTGGAAACGACTAAAAACTTTTTTTCGCAATTGCGCCTGTGAAAAGGAAACGCTCTTGTTGTTGTTGTTGTTGTTGTTGTCGTCGCGGATAGCCAACCCTAGTCTTAGTCATCGAGGCCATCTAACGGGAGGCGCAGGAAACGTGCTGTTTTGAGTGGTTCACACCAGAGGTAAAGGGGTGTTAGATGAGCCGGGTTGAGTTGTCATGCAAAGAGGTGGTTAGTATCGTGCGGGCATTCGTTGCATGCGAGACGTGTGTTGAGTATGCCAGGGTTGAGTCTTGATAAGTAGAAGTTGATTCTACCACAATATCGAGACCTTAATTGGGCCAGGGTTATGCGGGTCTCTCAAAGCAGCCCGAGCTCTTGTTCTACGATGGGTGGTGATTAGATTTCTCTCACGACAGCCGGTTATAAGCAACGGAGTTGACCTGGATTTTATTCGGCCAAGGGCTGTCACCCTTTCGGCGACCTTATCCCGTTTAGATCCTCAGGTAATAGGAAACTCTCATGGGTACTGCTATACCACAGTTGTAGCTACGTACTAAACACATCCCCACTAGCTAAAACTGCCCGCGCAGGACTACCAATAAAGTATTACCTCACTAGTAAGGTAAGCATTGGCTGTTACGCGTTACTGAATATTAGCGGGATACCACATTCGCAACAAGAAATTATGCTAATTAGATAGCTGGCGAAGCCTAGTCTCGACCTGTATTCTGATGCAGGTGGAAATCCCTTGTTTCCGCTCCTTGCTCTCTTAGTGAGCTTAGGTTCAGAAACAAAAGGCCTTGTTTTCGTTCCATATAGACAAGACGCCGAATTGTCATGATGAAGTCTGTTGAAGAAAATACCATGTCCTGAAATAAATTATGTCAGCAAGAACTCGGTGTTCCCGTTTCTTCTGTTCATTCATCTACTTAAGTAAGGAATGCGCGTGTAAGCCTTTGGCAGAGCTATTCCGGCGCTCCTACCAGTCACATAGAGTCGGTCTGGAAAGAGGCTTTTTAATTTGTTGGTAAAAACATGAACACACATACCACAAATTGGAGAAAAGCTCGGCAGAAAATCGCTTTAGCGGTTAGAGCCAATTTTATCTATATGTCAAAACATTTTTGAACCAAATTCTGGAAAACCAAATTTTTTCATCTCCTTCATTGAAGGCTCGTTAAATATATACACACAAAATCAGAAAAGTAATATGATTAAACTTGCATAATTTATAGACAGGGACTGGTCGAAAATAGGAAAAGGTCTTGAGGTGACCAGGGTTGGTGTTGTTTTTACTGAAAATTTGCAAAAATTTGCGTCGAACTAATTTTTGGGATATTTTGCTAGAGTGACAGTTCTTGGACAGATAATAAAGGAGATCCTTTCGATTAAAAGAGACGATCGTGGCGAGAATGTATAATTTTTTCGTTTAAAAAATCCATAACTGAGTTGTATTGTAAACCATAATACAAAGTAGACGAGAGACAAATCACCAACAACTTAGTTGTGAATCATTAGACGGGCATTATTAGTCGTTTTTTCGTCTTCCGGAGCGAAAATGCAATAATTACTTCTCGTATTATTTCTTCATGAATATCTTGATTGTACAGACATTGGATTTGTCATAATTTTATTAAAAGTGTAAATACTATTTTTACCTTGTTCTTAAGGTCATATAAGCAAAAAAAAATTTTTTTAATACACAAACCATTAAAACAATAAAAGATGACCGAAATAATATACTGAAACTTGCATATAACCGAACACGTGATTTATGTACAATAATAATCACATATGTGAGGTATGCAGGCATACAAATTAGGTGAATTTTAATATTCCTCGAAAAATATTCATTAATTTCTAATTCATTCCACTCAAGGAGCACTTTTTGGTAGAGCTCAATTCAGTGATTATTTTTTTTTATATTCTTAAAAGTCTCAAAATGTTGCCCTTTCGGCATCTTTTTAATCTTGTGAACCGTAAAATGTCGCCGTGGAGGACGAACTCGTTAGTACATATAAATAACGAAATGATTGTAAGTACAGTATGTAGATTTTCTTCTTCTTCTTCAGCTCACTCCTGTGAAGTATTTCTTATTTGTGTCAGATATTGAAGCTTTTCAACAATTGAATGGTTCTGACGGAAGTATTGGAGGTGTTCATAGTTTGACAGATACAACCATCTTCGTATGGAAATGCAGAGGAGTCGAAGTGATTTGCGCGCAAAATACAATTGGTTACAATGATAACGGATGTATATAAAGAGTTTTCCAATAGCACTTCATTTTGGCCATTTTTAATATGTCATGATCTGTAATTTTTTTTTTCCATTGTATTCAGTGATGTTTATAATTTCATCATCGCAAGATATACACAAGAACAACTTGCTGATTCTGCCTTCGAACAACTTGAAAACGATAACAACTTTTTTGAAAAAATCATCTTCTCCGACTAGACTCATTTTTATCTGAGTGGATTTTGTCGATTCTGGTGCCAAGAAAATCCACAAATTATTCATGAACAACCACTACATTCACCTAAATTGGCAGTTTGGTATGGTTTTTAGTCTGGTGGAATCATCGGTCCGCACTTTTTTCGAAATGAAGCTGGTAGCACCTTTACTATCAATGGAGAGCGGTATAGATCGATGATAACCAACTTTTTATGGCCACTATTGGAAGAAGTTGATATTAACAACATCTGGGGCTACGTGTCACAGAGCAAGTGCAACAACCGAATTATTGCGAGAAAGGTTTGGAGATTCGATTATTTCAAGAAATTGTGGCATTAAATGGCCTCCAGGAAGTTGTGATTTAACACCATTAGACTAATTCTTTGTGGGTCATTGGTCTTTAGAAATAAACCAGACCCTCTTCAAGCTTTACAAGTAAATATTGAACGTGATCTTCATGACATGCGACTTGATTTAGTGGAGAAAGTGCCCAAAAATTAGGTTATCGAATTCGTTTCTGCAAAAGAAGTCGCAGACTCCATTTGAATGATGTTATATTCAGAACTTAATTGTATCGATTGTACTTCACATTAAAGAAAAAACATATGAATTCCCTTATCAATCAGTGGGTTTTTATTTTTTTCAAATAAACCATATCACTCTTATTGGAAAACCCTATTTTTGGCATAATAAAATGTTTCAAGGTATAAAAGGTAAATTAATCAAAGTTCATATTAAATGAAACAAATGATGCTATTTTTGTGAAAGTTGTGTGATGTATGCGGCGTAAGAAGATAGAATGACATCAAAAAAACTTTGGCTTCAAGAAAAAGTACGTTTAGAAAGATATGCGAAGGGTTATAAGTTCAAGTCCTCACTAGACCAACATCCAAAACAACATTTTTTTTATAATTCCGATAGAACCTCCGGACAGAATTTTTATCCATTCGACAGTATTTCTGACATAAAAGAAAGCTCTTAATACTAAAAATATCCAGCCATTAGGAGGAGGTTTAGAATAAATTTTTCTAAAATATATTACGGTTATAAAGCGTCAATTATATAAAAGGTGTTTTTTTAGACAGGTGTTTCTCAAGAAGAAATAATATAGCGCGTTTAGCTTTGCTACAACAATAAGAGTTTGTCATTATGTTTTAAAAATGATATCGGGTAAGTGATCACCGCGGCTGACTCTGATATATTCCAGCCGGTACGACCAACTTTAGACAACTTTCTGCAGGAATTAGGCCATATACCAGAAATAGCGCGCCGAATATAAATCGTTCTATTCAATGTCACTTTATGCTTTTTCCTAATACCTAGTGCCTCTTTCAATCTTCGCGTTGTTCACTAAATTAGCGGTCATATTAGTATTACTTACTCAGCATCTGCTACGAAATCTGGGTCACAAATTTTACAGTACGGTTCCTATTTAAAGCCAAAATAGTATAAACAACTATAACCATCAGAACTTGCGTTAAATAAAAGTCGACTCCTCCTTGAATCCAGACAAGCCATATCTCGGGACTTAAAATCACTTTTCCACCTTCCTTTCACGCTATAGCTCCATCTAATCTACCATCGAGCTATTAATGGTTTTCTTCCTTCACTTTGCACAATGATTGGATCTCTTCATTTTATTCTCAGTAATTCAGTTTTTCGGCGAAGACTAGGTCTGCTTCATCTGAAACCGTATGTAAAGCATAGCATACTCGTACACCCAGAACACAGTGGCAATAAGTGGATTTTGTGCAGCGAGCAACTGATTCTATCAGCATTAAGTGTCATTTCAATGAGCCATAACGAATGTTTGATATCACAATGAGCTGTTGTATGTCTTGTTGGCGCGGTCTGATAATTTTTGCCATTATCCTCGTTAAGATGGTGATAAATATGCGGCTGTGTTATTTACAAACTCCTGATGGTCACGAAAACCAAGGAGGTAGGTAATGATGATTTTTAATTATTCGACGCCTGACTTTGATTCAATGATGGTGCCATGAAATCTAATTTTGATTTATCCCACTTTGTGCAGACCACTAATAAGTACGGCTTCTGTTTAGTGGTTTGATCGTTCATAATGCGTTTAGTGTGGGAGAGATATCGAGAGTGAAGAGCTAAGCGTGACGCATTCGCAGACACAATAAGAGATAGGGGCGGAAATTCGTGAGTATGAAAATCAGATGAGAACTGACCAACAGGGGTAAGGGCGACTCCCAGGATGTTTCAAGACCCGAGCATACTCTTGTTGAACTCAAAAAGGGGATTTGTCGACCGATGCCATAGGAATTTTTAGTTTATGGAGGTAATACTTCTCCAGCCTACTGAACTAGAGTGAAAGTGGAATGCTCACGTAGGGCAAACCCGAGTGCTCCATAAATAATCCAAGAAATATTCGTCCCAATACGAAACCATGTGGGAGTGTGAATAGTCCACCTGAAGGACAGCCAAGCGACTGAAATTTATGGTATGTGAGTTAGATGTTATTGTTGATGTAATCGCAGAAAAAATCCCCAAATCGGGCTTCGGGGAATATTGCGGGGGTTACAGTCCTTGGCTGGAAAAAATCCGGGTCGTTCCTTTATAAATACCTGACAGTCGAGGGAACTTTTGGATTTTAGTCGCCTCTTACGACAGGTATGTCTTACCGCGGGTACATTCTTGAAACCGTAACCCGTAGGGGTAATGTTAGTCAGTTAGCTGTTCCCATATGATGATAAATCTTTCTTTACCTAATTTAGTCGTATGAGTGTATTACTGACGTTTAATCTAACGCTGAGTAACAACAAGAGCTTTGTAAGGATCGAGAGAGCCCTCTCCGAACCGTTTTATAATCAAAAAGATTTCAGACAGGGCAACTTTTTAAAGTGTGACCTCTTTAGCTCGAATTTTAAGAGAGTAACAAATGGTGCAGAGCTAAATGTTGCAGGCGCAATCTTATACGAGATTTTAACTGACAATTGAGCGATGAACTGCATTGAGATGTGCCAGCGAATTAGGAGATAGCGGCTATAATAAGTTTCTCCTGTCGTCAGAATTGGTGAAAACGCCCCAATTGTAAAATTATTTGATGCAATATCCGCTGGGGAAGCAGAGAAAGAGGGAAACCTCAACTGTATTGAAAGGATCAAGTGAATAAGGACCTAGTTGCATTTAGTGTCTCCGATTGACACCGCACGGCGAGAGGAAGGAACGACTGCTGCGATATTGTTCGGTCGGCTATAAATCAGCGGTGCACCAAGTAAGAGGAAGCATGAATGATGTTGTTTCGAGCTGGTTCGTAATCCTTGAGACTGCTATTAGCTTAATCTATGAGATTGCTCCCACAGCTATACAAACTGTAGTAGCAAGTGTTTTGAACCACACAATATCATCTGCGTATTCCACAAGGATTACTTACTTAAGCATGGATGGCAGCATTAATTCAACACACAAATTGTTCCAAAATAATCGATCCCATAACAGAAGCCAGGAATACCTCGAGGTATGATTTATTGTCTGCCTGATAATGCCTTTCTCATTGCATATATGTATGTATGTACTAATGTATATATGAATGGATGAACAGCTGAGTGCTAATACGAAGGGAAGTCATCAGCAATCAGACAAAACATTAAAAATAACTTCAATGAATAGCGGCATGCATGTACATGTCGTATGAAATGTGGAAATATTCTAACAGACATATATGTATGTAGGTAAGCACATTTGAGCCATATAAATGTATGAAATGAAAATACAACAATGACAAAAGTGTTTCGCGTACAATTTAACACGCTCACCGCCTTAAGCCTGCCAACTCACATTGCTGCCTCCTTGCCTGCCTGCCTGACTGCCTGACTACCGTCTTCGTAAGATTTCGACATGTTGACTTCTAACGCTACATCTATTGTTATTGCACTGTACGGTAGTAGCAGCTAAGCGAATGGAACGGTTTGCCAACGTCGTCTGTGCGCTGTGCGCTGTTCTCTTTTATTACTAAAGTGTCAGTGAATTGAGAGCTGCCACTTTGGTATACTTGAAGCGACGGGCAAGCACAAGAACCGCTTACTTAAACTAGACAGGCCCCATAGTGTAGTGGGGGTAAACATAAAGGTGGGGGGTTTTTATATTTTACAGCTCGAGGAGCTGGCTTTACTGCACACTCGAGTGTATTTTTATTTTCTTTTTGCTGTTTAAAGCAATCAAGAAATGACAAAGCAGCTGATTTCAAAGATTCTCAACACAGCACAACAACAATTTGCACAAAAGAGCAGAAAAAATTTAACAAAAATAACAAAGAGTTTAACGCCATCGATGGGTGCGTTAGCCGACAGCTCAAGGGTGCTGTGTTGTGTTGTTAAAACTCGCATGTATGTACGTACGTACACAGTTTGTTGCAGCCGCTGTGGGTTGGTGTGGCAGTAGCACGGGTTGGCTACATATTTCTTAGGAAACTGCTTCAAAACGGTGCACGCGCTTGTCGATGTGTCAAGTAGCATATGCCGTTTGCCTTTTTTTGCGTTTATTGCCCTCTTTGCAATTGTGCAATTTCACATATACATCCATATATATATATGAGTAATAAATATATATATGCATATGTGGGAAGGATCTATACGACAATGTTGTGCCGTGGCATGTTTCGGCAGTTCGTTGTTTCATTTTATTTCCATTTTCTTTTGCTCTCATCCGACTTTCTTTTCATTTGATTTTCGCGTAAGCGTTTGCCTGCCATTTTGTGATGTGGTGGAACGTGATTTTATCTCGACTCTTCAAGCTGCAATATTGCACTTGAATCTCGAGTATAAATGCAGCGTGTGGTAAGCGGGCTGCAAGTCTTTTATATCCATATCCTCAGCAGCTGCAATATATTTGAGTTTAAATACTCGCATATATGTACATACTCGTACAAATATATGCTTGTGGGTGAATGCTATGGGATGTATGTATGTATGTGTAAATTTGTGTGGTAATTGAACTTTTAACCCGTCATTGTATTGCGACGTGATGCGTTGAAAGCATTGCTGAAAATGGGTTTTTTCCACTCTTCACTTCATGAATTGGTGTTGTCTTTTGATGCAGTCTTTTGAAAATAATGCGGTTAATGAAGACTTCACTATAATCTAGTGGTACTTAATAAAAGCAACGCTGAATAAAGTTAATTGGTTAAAATTAGTCATAAACTGGCTGATCAAATACTTATTTCGATTAGAGATGCTGCTAAAAGTGGGTTACTTAGTATTAAGCAGTTGAACAAGGCCTTAATTGGTCCCAAGCCCGTGTTGGGAAAGTTAGAGGTCCACCGAGCGTCTCGCTAACGCTCTTCCTAGTCAATTCCCTCTGAAAAGCCGCCCATTTTAGCAGCAAGATTGAACTGCAAACCTTAAATATGAGCTATGGTCACAACGTTGGATATACTCTTGGTAATACCCACGAAAGTTGAAATTCCCCTACTGTTTCGTCTAAAGCACGAAAATGGGTTCTACATAAAAAAAAAAAGTGTACGCGAATGCAAATCCTAGCAGAGAAGCTGGCACTAGTCGAAGCTTTCACTTCTAGAGGGTGAAACTTAACTGAAGTGAATTTAAATTCACCATAGACCGGAAGAAAACTTTGCACTGCTGAGTAAACTAAGCCTCCTCGAACTCCTTTCGTAAGCGGTCAACTGAGCCGAAGGTCCTACGCAGAGTGATCGTCAATATGCCTATACTCATGCTGGGAGGAGAGGGAGGGAGCATAACTTGTTAGATGAGGCATTAAGTGATAGCCTTAGGGACCTTATCTTGACGTAATATTCAAACTTGTTTGAGTGGGCTAAACAGCACAGATAATTGAGAACGGTTCTGAGCAAGGTATTCCAACGCAGCGGCACTCATCACAATTTTAATGCAAGGTTGGAAGCCGACAGATGGCTGCAAAATCTCTTTCTGTAAGTGCTCATTTTGTAGAAGTTACTATTGGGGAGAAAATGATATTGCAACTAAGGCCGAGAGACTAAACTTTTCTTTCAACAGAATAGACGCCTTGAAATGAAAAACATATTAGCTAAGCATCGAAGAACCATCTTAACTGCAGTAGAGAAGTTAATTTTGATACTGCGTTAGTTAAAGGAACCTAGTACCTAATACTAGTTAGCGCAGCTGGGCTATCTGTACGCCATTTTACGTGCAGTGGAGGACGAGTCAAAGGACCTGTAGTATTAACATTAAAGCGCTATATATCTCTCAACTAATGATGTCATAGTGGTGAAGTTGGCGAACTGTTTGCTTCCGGTGCCACTCTATTTTCCGTTGAGTGAGCTGAAGAAAGGTACCCAACTAATTATTGGAGCAGAGGTTAACTCCTATTTTACAATATGGAGTACCTTGGATTAGCGGCTGGCTCTGTTGGACTAATTTAGCTCTAACAGACTTGATGAATACAGACAGCATATCAAATAAGGCAGGAGCTCTAACTAAATTGAGAAAAATTTGGATCCTTGTCTTTAGAAGAAATACTAAAATTCCCAAATTTAAGCCACCATCCTCAAGGAGTAATATCATAATGCCCTCTAACTCTGTAAGCCCCTAGATCGATTGCACCGACTCTATTTACTGGATGTACTTGTTTCAAATACAACTACGTCAACATAGGACCTGGAAGTCTTCTTCGAGATTAGGCCAGTCAGTAGTTAGTGACGTGTGTATGTAGCAGCACTAACAGTTGGTCCCCTAACAGTTGTAGCATGACATAAAGACATGGCTATCGGTTGTAATGAAGATTTAAGTATATATACCGTTGCACGGCAGGTTCAGGAATATAGTTATTTTTCCAATAATGAAAAAACCTCCAGATTCCTTCTATTCTCATTTGGCAAAGTTGGCGGTGTTTGTGGGCAGCTCAAAAAGTGATTCGTTCGTTCGCATAATCAATTTCTTTATCCCTTTTACGGGAAACCGAAGTCCTTTGCTTGTGAATATTGCCAACTGCATAGTTTCAGAGTTGGCCACAAACGAGCCAAATGTCTTTATTGCTTTATTGAAGTCCTGTGCTACCAAAGCAGTTCTAGTGCAGTGTTCGTTTTGATTAAGTCCATGAAATATTGGGATGTTTATGACGTTTGGTGTTATAATGCAGTTTACAAATGTCATGCGGATGTGATGCTGGGCTCAGATAATGGTTGCAAGAAGGCAGCAGATTCATGTAGTTTAACTACAGGAGAAAAGAGGTATAACATATTGGCGGCACGATATGACTTCACTTTTATGGAGTGTTTCCAGTCATAGTGCTAGAAATTACGCTATTCTGTTCCCAAATGTCAAATGCCGTTACAGTGGTCAAAGATAGATTAAAGACTTTAGTGAAGTAGTTTTTTTACTCCGGGCCGAGATGCTTAAACACCAGAAATCTTATTCTGTGAGGGCCGAAGGATTTAAAAGCTTTGCACTTCTCGATATCCATCTGGTCTTGCCTAGATGTTAAGTCTGCTGCTTCAGTTGAAAAATTAGGACTAATGTCGACTTTGAGAGATCGTGATTAGCCAGTAGAATTGAAATCACCTAATGTAGTACCCGCTGGGAAAGTGGTCTCATATTGGTGGTGTCTGGCAGCTACGAGAGTGGTCAACGTAAGCATTACAACACTAACGAGTAGTTTGCAAGCTAAAACTTAACCGAATGTGGCAACGGGCTTAGCATAAATTGCATCGCATTACGATATAAACTGGTCTGACGCATTGAACAGCGACAATGCGAGCTGCTGAGTAGGCCCTACAAGGAGAAAGAGGTTTAGGATGGGATACTAAAGCTGGTTGGAAGTCATGTTGCGAGAAGCTTTTTCAGCTTTTTTGGACTGGGTAGATACGTTGGTTACCCGCTATGGATAATTGTCTCCGTCGTACAGCTTTTGAGGCTGGAAGGGGTGTTGAGCGTTGGGAGGTTCCCTAATAAAAAAAAAAATACAGAAAATTTAAATTTAGTGGGGAATGTTTATTATCATTCGAAAGAATATTCTTTGGAATTTTTTTTTTTTTATAGATCATCTCTATCGAATGTTGGCCGCGGCTATATCTCAGATGGTCCATCCATTGAGTCCAATTTTCGATCACTCGTTCGAGCATTTCGACCGAATAGAAGCGGGTTGTCCGAATAGACTTTAGACTTTACATATCCACACAGGAAAAAGTTTAACGATGTGATATTACACGATCTTGGTGGCCAATCGACCGGCTCAAAGCGTGAAATTATCTGTTCACCGAAGTATTCTTTCAATAAATCCATTGACTGACGCGATGTGTGGGAAGTGGGCGGTCTTGTTCAAACCAAATGTCACGGAGATCACGAGCTTCAATTTCAGACATCAAGTGGTCGGTTATCATGGCGCGATAACGGTCGCCATTGACGTTTACATTCTCACCGGCATCTTTTTTGAAGAAATAGGGACCAATGAATCCACCGGCCCATAAACCACACCTAACCGTTGTTTTTTCTAAATCAAATTGCTGCTATTGAATCTATTCTGGTTCCTCTTCGTTCCAAATGCGGATATTTTGCTTGTTTAATACCCATTGAGACAGAAATGGGCCTCATCGCTGATCAAAATTCGGCTCGAAAACGTCGGATCTCCTTGGAACTTTTTAAGAGCCTATAGAGCGAAGCAATGGCGCTTGGGAAGGTCGAGCTGCTTCAGTTCTTGCACAAGCTGTATTTGGTATGCTTTCAAATTAATATCTCTATGTAAAATGCGCCAAGTCTTTCCATACGACAGTCCGAGTTGCTGCAAACGACGCCGAATCGACCCTACACGGTCTTCGTGTACACTCTCCACTACGGTCGCTATATTTTCTTCACTGCATGCTGTCGTGCTGTACGTGGTCTATTCGATCGAATATTATCGAATAATGAATGTTGGGTTTCAAGATGGGTGATGGTGTTGCGAATAGTACACGCAGTAGACCGATTATGTTGACCATTAGTTGAGTGAAGCACGCGAAACATATTCTTTACAGAACGTGATTTTCCGTAATAAAGTTAAATGAATGCAAATGTTGTTCAGACGTAAGTCTTTCCAAGATGAAATGCCAAACAATACTGAACAAAAATAACACCACAACTTGACACGACTCACGCGTAAGCTCTACCTGTTAACCTAAAAGGGGTTAGGTTACAAAAAAATGGACAGTAATTGACGGATAAAATATTGTGTAGAATCATCCAATCTGTGAACTGTTAGTACTACATTTAGCATTTTGATAAAATTTGTTTGAATCCTTATGATCCTGGCATATATTGGCTATACCGTTCAAACAGCCAGTAAAACAATTTAAATATCACTTACATCTTCCTTTCAAAATTATGGTTATTTGCCTTCAATAAAATTTTAATTCCAAGTTTTTATAGCCACGAACTTCATCGAAGCAGATGAGAAAAAAGTAGATGGTATTAACTGTCACAATTAATGGAGAAAAGGTTACTGATGTTTTGACCGGAGAAAACCAGGAAACTTGTTCAATTTCTTGCAACTGGGAGAGAATAGGCTGTTTGTGTGCAACTTGTAAGATCCTGATAAACATTTATATTTCTAGCTTCTCATCATTTAAGTTGAAAAAAAAATTAAATAGAAAAATATACAATTTTTTCATATGGAAAAGTTTTCGCTTCTTGCTACAGACAATTTTAAAAGTAATAATTTTTATTTTGCCAACGGAACTTAAAGATGCCCACAACAACACATGCCGTAAGAGACAAAGCAACAACAAAGCAACATACAAACATAGCTAATAGCAACCATCAAGAGAACACCGCATACTCTCCCCACCCCATCAAAACAGCAGCATTATTTTAAATGCTGCCTACAATAGCTGCTGCGGAAGGAAACAGCAAAAGTTTCAGCAACAGCAACAGCAAACTAAAAGCGGCGCTAACTTTTTCTTAACTGTTTCCTCTGTTTCCGGTGCAAAAGTTGCATGTTTCATTTTGTTTTAATATTTGCTTCATATTTTGTCTTATTTTTTTTTTTTTAATTTCTAACGGTGTTTGTTGTGCTTTTTGTTTATTTATTTACCAAAAATGTTTGGACAAGTAGTAGTTGAATTTAAGTTCTTAACACACATTCAAAAAATGTTGTTAATACATACATAGGAACATACGTGTGTAGATATGTTTATATGTTAACAACACCTTTCTTTTTCAAGTAAGTATGTTACATATGCGCATTCTACATATATTTACATTTTATTTTCAGCAAAGAACTTTCGGACTTGACAAGAATTTAGTCAGACCACTGAGCGAGTTTACTGTCCGATATTCCCATACACTCTTACAGTATTAATAAAGTTATATTTCTAAAGTGGGTTTGGGTAAATGTTTAATAGTAAATATATATTTACGCTATTTTCGAAAATTTCGTACTTAAAACTGAAATGAGTTTTGAACAAGTGTAAGGGCGGAAGTGGGAATTTCTTTAACTTTTCAACTAAATAAGAGTTTTAAAAGACTCTCTAAGTACATATACACACCTACATACACACTCTTAAGTAAGTGAACTTTTTAAGTGAACATAATTTATACGGCACTCACATGTGTTCAGAAAAAAAACTGTTTCGAATTTTTTAATGAACATAATAAATAGTATACACTTTTTCAAGTTTTTAATGTTGGTTTCATATGAAAATATTTAATGTATAGGGGTTTTCAATAAGAGTGCTTTCAATGAACCAAATTTTTGAGCACTTTTTCCACTAAATCTAATCGTGTATTCAATATTGACTTTTAAAGCTTGAAGAGAGTGTGGTTTATTGCTAAATACCAATGACCTCAAATAACCCCACAAGAAGTAGTCTAATAGTGTTAAATCACAATTTCTTGGAGGCCATTCAATGTCAAAATTTCTTGAAATAATCGAATCTCCAAACCTTTCTCGCAATAATTCGCTTGTTGCACGCGCTGTGTGACACGTAGCCCCGTCTTGTTGGAACCAGATGTTGTTAAGAGCAACTTCTTCCAATGGTGACTATAAAAAGTTGATTATTATCGATCTATATCGCTCTCCATTGACAATAACGGTGCTACCAGATTCATTTCGAAAGATGTACGGACCGATGATTCCACCAGACCAAAAACCACATCAAACTGTTAATTTAGGTGAACGTAATGGTTGCTCATGAATAATTTGTTGATATTCTTCGCACCAGAATCGACAGTTTTGTTTATTTACCGCACCACTCAGATGAATGTGAGCCTCATCGGAGAAGATGATTTTCTTTAAAAAAAAAAATAGGTTCGTCGAATTCGTTCCTGCAACAGAAATCGTGGAGGAAATTTGAATGATGTTATATTCAGAATTTAATTGTATTGATTGTACTTCACATTAAAGAAAAAACATTTGAATTTTCTTAACAATTTGTGTGTGGGTTTCTTTTTTAAAGAAATCATATCACTCTTAATGAAAAACCCTATAGATATTTGTGTGATATTTATAAAGCTATCAGTCATATGATAATTATTTTTTCACAGCAGTCTGTTTTAGAAAAATTTGAAAACGAATACTTTTTTTTTTTTAAATCCTAAAAGCCTTGCCTAAACGCAAGGTGAATTTAATGAGGTGAATTTACTAAGCCGAGAATTCAACATTTTCCATTTATTGCACAGCGAGTTTGTCAAAATTATTTTTCAATTTATGCTTCGTTTGCTTGAATTTGATTTGATTTTCAATTAGTAAACGCGAAAACCTTGAGAATGATGATTTGTGTGAAAAAGAGTGGAGCATAGAATTTGTGCAGTTTAAAAAGCCAAGGAATTGTCCATGATTTTGTCAACCACAACTCAAAAGCAAAGACAAAATGCACAGAAATTGTGTAGTTGATCTCCTGCTATCACCTTCATAAATTCGCCTTGGCTAATGTCTGATTTACCCCATGAAAGAGAACCATGTTTTTCTATGAACATTTAACCACATTTTCCAAATGAAACAGAGAGTTTAGCATCCATGCCGAAACTTTCTTAAATGGGCGAAAAGAAACCGATGACATCGAGAACGCTATTGGTAAAAACCAATTGTAATCTGTCAATAAAACAAAAAATTTGAATATGTTTTTCATTCAAAATTATTGTATTGCCTTCAAAGTAGGTAACTTCCAAAATAGTATACTTCTACCAACAGATAATCTAAACATCAAAACAAGCTCTTTTCTATGACTCACTTCAGCTCTTGCTACAATTTTTCTTGAATGCCTTGAATAATATCGAATTTCATGTACTTAGATGTTTTATTGAAGAGTTTGTGATCTAAAATCACATTTCTGAATAAATCGGTTTGTTGGTCCATATGATATAGTCGACCAACTGGCCAGTTACGGACATCGCTAAATCAACTCAATTCGTCTGCTTGATACGATCGGTATCAATTTGCTGGCACTATCTCTTCTTCTCCTGGTACTTATATAAGTATACTTCGATCCAATGTTAAAAATAACATTTCATGTACATGAAAGGTATACAAATTTGACCAGAGCAATTTCAGGTGAATACAGTGGTTGATCGATGAAATTTTTTTATTTTTTTTAACATGAAATTCATAATGAGAGCCATGTGAGATAGTGCATTAAGGTGGTGAAAAATTAATGAGCTTCTTTTCGAAATTCAACATTTACTCTCTCAAATGCATTTAAAACTCCGAATGAATCACACAAAAATAATGCAAGCAAAATGTAATAAATACCTAGACTTTTCTCTACGTTAACCATTTTTTTCGGTTTCAACTCATTTGGAAGATGTCACAACGAAGCTTCTTGACTGGTCCGCATATAAAACTCGTAAACATATGTTCTAGCATCAGTCACAAAGATTTTTTTCGATGGTGGGTTCGAAATTGATTATTTCTAGCAGATATTCAGCGACCTTAATGCAATTAAGATTTTGAATATATTATAGAAATTTCGGAACAAGTCGAGCGGGAGCGCACTTTATGCTCAAAAATGTATCTAACGTATCTTGGTAAAATGTATCTTGGTGCTAACCAATTGTTCGTTAGATGCAGAAAGTTCAGAGATTGTCTCTCTAAAGCTGATATGAAGATCTTTAGTCGCGAGTTCTTTCACTTTAGAGTATTGAATACGTATCGTATTGAATATGATCTATCCAAACAAAAGTAATCTTCCATAACAGTTCAAGCACTTTTGAAGGCACTTTATTACTTATACACTCGTATCCGTGTTTTTGACAAAATCGATTTATTTCGGCACGCAAAACTAAGTAAAATTTGAAACAAAATATTTGTTTGATATTTTCATTTTAAAAGCCGCTATAAACTTTTTCGTAATCATCCGAACCCTTAGTTTCCGCAACAAGTCAAGCCCGTCTGAAGAGAAGAGACAACCCAGCCACTTAAAGAACAACGTTGAGCAACAAACCTGTTCTTACTAATGATACGATTTTATAACTTATTGCGGGCTTCCGATTTCGAAGAAAATTCCGTAATTAAAATATGGTTAAAAAAAAAATTTTTTTTTGAGATGAACTGACAACATTGAACGCTCTGCAAAAACTAATCAGCACATTACACTAAAACTCAACGCCAGAATATATTATATGACGGTTGGACCAACGCAGGAACAACTCACCATATTTTTTTCCATCCAATACATAAATCATAGAGAGACCAAAAGACTTGGCCAGAAGGGTGGCTGGCAGGTTGGTAGGAAAAATAGCGAAACATATTTTTGCAGGAACTAATGAGGTCAATTGTTTACAGGTGAACCACTTTTGTAGCTTACTTATTTGTGAAACAATAAAACTCCCAAGGACTGACTAAATTATGGGAGAAAACTAAGAATACGAGAAAATATATCATTATATATATGGTTTGTGGATTCTGGTATTGGTTTCGACATAGATTGTTTAATCAGTCATAACTATGAAATTATAAATAAATTAGTTTGACTTGGAGCTAACATAGACAAATATGTCAAAATTTAAACGACACTTTCTCTTACTGTTTTTGGAATTAGAAGAGCCGTGCGAAATAAAATCAGCCCTCGAAAGAATAATGAAGCCTAACTTTCCAAATATCTGAAGCATTGACAATGGCAACACCCGATCAGTTGGCTGCCGGCGGAGAGGATACTTAGCAAAATAGCTTAGAGCGAAGGTGATAATGAGAAAGAAAAGAAATCGCCACTATGTTAGAAAGTCAAGTGGAGAGAGATTTTACTGGTCTCGCTATTTTCATTTCGGACGAAGTCTCAAAGAGATGAAATTACTTGTGGCTATTGTGTTCTGGGTAAAATAACGTAACCGGTGCTGGATGTTAGACATTATGAACACTAGCACATAGTTTTTAGTTGTGTAGAGGATATATGGTCCGTATAAAGAAAGTAGTTCTGAGCTGTTGGAACCAAAACATAAAAAAAAAAATTCTGAGCTTCCTCAGTACATCAACATATTCATTGATAGTCACGCGGCAATTAAACTAACAACATCATATCGTATGACACCATCCAGAATATGTCCCTATAAGCAGCAGGCTGTAGATAAGGCGATTGCATGTAAGCTATAGCATATCTACTGGGTTCAGTAGTTGATGAGATTGCCAAAATTACAATCCGACTCAGACTACAAGAGGACTAGAAAACGAATCAGGAAAAGTGTTTCAATGCCCTGCAAGACGACAAGATAGGCATAAGTGAGACGTTGGAACACCTCCTCTGTTTTTGTTCGGGTCTTATCTATAACACATACTAAACAGCTATGAGTTTCACTGCTCAGAGGAAGAGAAGAAGTTTTAAAAGTGGATATCAAGCACCTCTCAAACATCGCAAAAAATCGTTGACGTCTAACAATTACTTCATCTCGGACTAATTTAAACCTCCATTAGGCACAACAGGTCTATGTAACGCTTCACAGCCAGCCAATGTAACAAAGCCTAAACGTCACCAGAACAACACGTGGAAGTCCATAAATTATATGAATTTAGAGCAAATAACATGAATATGTACAGTATCATAAAGTGTTTTGCGCTTACTAAATGATGTATAAATTAGAGCTCCAGATTTTGTTCAAACATTTTCGAGTAGCGAGAGCATTTGAGCAACGCGCACTTGCATAGCTGCTCATTGCTCATTGCTCTAAAAATTCTTGAGGCGGGCACGAGCGTTTCGAGTATTTTGACAAACAATTTGACTTTTTTCTCAAAACATTTTTAATTTTTTTATTTAAGATACATTTTGACAAACAAAATATAAATTTTTTATTCTGCTCAACAGTTGAGCAATGCTTAATACCCGGGTATATGGAGCTCTAGTATAAACATTAATGAAAGTGATAACGGCTGATCCATTTCGATGGGGAATGTTTATTATCATTCGAAAGAACATTCTTTCGCATTTATTTTTTTAAGATTATCTCTTTGAAATGTTGGCCGTGGCTACGTCTCAGATGATCCATTCGTTGAGTCCAATTTTTAATGACTCGTTCGAACATTTCGACTGGCAACTGGCGAATGAAACGCGTGATGTTTTGCCCCAAGTCCTGAATGAAAGCCTGGTTGTCCGCATAAACTTTAGACTTTACATATTCTCACAAGAAAAACTCTAACGGTGATATAACACGATCTTGGTGGTCAATCAACCGGCCCAAAACGTGAAATTATTTGCTCACCGAAGTATTCTCTTAATAAATCCATTAACTGATGCGGTGTGTGGCCGTATTGTTGAAACCAAATGTCGCGAGGATCACGAGCTTCAATTTCAGTCATTTCAGCATCAAATAGTCGGTTATCATAGCGCGATGGCGATGGTCGCCATTGACGGTTACGTTCTCACCGGCATCATATTTGAAGAAATATGGACCGATGATTCCACTGGCCCACAAACCACACCAATTCCAATTCTTGAATCTCTTCAGGTTGCTCTTCATCCCAAAATGCGCGAATTTTGTTTGTTTACATACATATTGAGCCACCTCGAAAACATTAGATCTCCTATGATCTTTTCAAGAGCCCATAGAGAGAAGCGATATCGCTTGGAAAGGTCGAGCTGCTTCAGTTCTTGCATAAGCCGTATTCTGTACGCTTTCAATTTAAGATCTCGACGTACAATGCGCCAAGTCGTTCCATACGTTAGTGCGAGTTGCTGCGAACGGCGCCGTTTCGACTCTCTTCGGTCTTCGTGTACACTTTCAGCTAAGGCCGCTTTATTTTCTTCACTGCGTGCTGGACGTGGTCTATTCGCCGAATATTATCAAATAATGAATGCTGGAGCTCAATATGGGCGATGGTGTTGCGAATAGTACGCTCAGTAGGCCGACTAAGTTGACCATAAGGTGAGCGAAGCGCGCGAAACATATTCTTTACATGAAATGCCAAACAAAACATGCGTGATGTTTCAAAAACAAAAAAGCTATTGAAGAAAGTACCCCTACTTGGATCACACCTTAGAATGAAGCTCCTAATATAATATAATATAATACTTTTTTGTTGTACGAATTCGGAGACTAATTATCAATTTAGGAGATCACTTGCGATTAATTTTGTTTGAAAATTTGAAAAGTCTTCTTAAAAATCTTTTAACTTCTTATTATGCAATTAATGCATATGTTCGTATATATGTATTTTGAAAGAAATAAAGAATTCGCCAATATAATAGCCAGTAAAAATGCCTACTATTGTTCGAAACTCATGCTAATACTCTAGTATTATGCAAATTGTAGCAATAACAATTACTGTATAAATTAATAAATATTTGCATACATAATTATATATATAAGTGTGCTGTTGCCAATTATTTGCACTCACAACAAACAAATTTTGTTACCAAGCAAATACCAATTAAATTTATACGCCAATTAACAGTGACTTGTACAACAAACAATAAAATAAAATTTAGAGAAAGGAAAAAAATATATATTTTTCATACCTATGTGAATGCAAATATTTATATGTATGCATGTGTGTGTGTGTGTGTGCTTGTGGGCATGTGCTTGCTCTGAAATTTGTGTGTGCCAATCCCCACAGTGACATTTATTTAATTTATACGCCCGACGGGACACAAATTTGTTAAAATTCAACTTGACTTTCCATTTCACAACCTGAATTACATATACTCATGCATACATACATTCACATATACTACATTGTAGGTACGAGTACTCTTTACTTCCCATTTTGCCCGCCACAAATGAGTGAGTAACAATTTTATTCGTTGCATTAGCATCATTGTGTGCTCATTAAATGAAATGGAAATCCTTTTGTCAAAATACTAATATTAGCAATTTCAATGGGTGGCACAAAAGTAAAACAGGAAACCGATCATTTATCAACACGTTTGCCTTCAAGTGTGTGGGTTGGAAATGGTAAAAAGTGAGAGAAAAATACATTTCTTTATTGTTGAGCTTAAAGCAGACATTTTACAAGAATTTCTTCTATGCTTAGATGCACACTACTCGTATTTCGAGTATTACTATGACAGCAGCGAAACGTTATTCATACATACATATGTACATACAAATGTATATATTTGCATATGTATTTGCCTCTAAATTTCTAACAAAAATTTGAATATTTGTTCATTATGGAGCTTACTGAGTGTGTCAACCACATTGTTGTAGTTTTATTCTATGTTGTATTTCCTGCCTACTTGTCTGTTTTGAATTGTTCTGCCTACCGGTTCATACATCTACGTACATACACGTATGAATGTATGTGAATATCAATGACAGCACAGTTGTGCTTAGACTTTCTTTACATAGAATATAAATGAGTAAAAATGTTAAGCAACATTTATTTTTTAAGCCTTTCTTCTCAAATTTTCCAGAAACAGGAAATAAATTTGTATTATTTAAAAAGAAAAAGAAAATAAAATAAAAAATATATAAAAATAAAAATTCAGAGTAGAATTTTCAAATAAATGAAAATATATATTAAAATATTAATAACGACATTTGAATTAGGCATTTGAAGCAAAATATGTACATACATACATACATGTTATGTATAAATTTTAAATATGAATATATGTATAGCAGAATATATAGCCAAACAGTTCTGCATTACATATTTATGCTAATAACGGGTGAACCAAGTAAAGGTACTTTTTTCAACAGTCTTTTTTTGATTAAAAACGCGTGAGTCGTGTCAAGCTGTCATGCTATATTTGTTCAGTATTGTTTGGCATTTCATCATGGAAAACTTGAACAACGTTTACAAATCATTCAAGTTTATTACGAAAATTCACGTTCTGTAAAGAATGTGCTTCGCGCGCTTAACTCAACTTATTGTCAACAAAATCGGTCTACTGAGCGTACTATTCACAACACCGTCACTCATCTTGAGTCCCAGCATTCATTAGAGGATAATTTTCAACCAAATAGATCACGTCCACCGCGCAGTGAAGAACATATAGCGGCCGTAGCTGAGAGTGTACACGAAGACCGTAGACCGTGGAGAGTCGATTCGGTGCCGTTCGCAGCAACTCGGACTGACGTATAGAAAGACTTGACGCCTTTTACGTCGAGATCTTAAATTGAAAGCGTACAAAATACAGCTTGTGCAAGAACGGAAGCCCGTCGGCCTTCCCAAGCGACATCGCTTCTCTCTATGGGCTGTTGAAAAATTCCAAGAAGATCCGACGAAACGGCCGCATTTGGAACGAAGAGTGACATGAAGTGATTGAAGAGCTGCCATTTCATTCAGAAAAAACAACGGTTTGGTGTGGTTTGTGGGCCGGTGGAATCATCGGTCCATATTTCTTCAAAAACGATGCCGGTGAGAAGATAGCCGTCAATGGCGACCATTATCGCGCCACGATAATGATAACCGACTATTTGATGCCTGAAATTGCTCTTGATCTTCGTGACATTTGGTTTCAAGAAAACGGTGCCACTTCGGACACATCGCATCAATCAATAGATTTATTGAGGGAACACTTCGGTGAGTAGATAATTTCACTTTTTGGGCCAATCGATTGACCACCAAGATCGTGTGACATCATACCGTTAGACTTTTTCGTGTCGGGATATGTAAAGTCTAAGGTCTATGTGGACAATCCCGCTTCGATTCAGGCCTTGGAGCACAACATCACGCGTGCCATTCGCCAACCAGTCAACGGATGGACCTACGGAGATGTAGCCGCGACCAAAATTTCAAAGAGATAATCTTCAAAAAATTTATGGCAAAGAAAGTTCTTTCGAATGATAATAAACTTTCCTCATTATATCTGAATTTTTTCGTTTTTTTTTTTAAAGTAGGAAACCTCGAAATGGATCACCCTGTAGTTTGAACTCAGTGAATTAAAAAAAATATTTTCCCAAAAAATAAGCAGTTTACTTGTCTAAGGAATCTCCTTTTAACTCGATATATTTAGTCCCATCTTTTTTCCCATATTTTCATTCCCTCCTATTAGGTTTTTCAAAGTTTATTACAGTGCTGACTTCGTAATTTCACCCGAAGCTCTTACTGCTTGGTCACTTCTTCAAGTTTGAGAACAGGAAATAATTGAAAGGAGGATGAATATATTTGAATTTCCACAATTATATGCTTTTTGGTGAATTTTGGACCCGAAACCTCATATCTGAGCAAAGGGTTTTTGGAGGCGATTTCAATGATTTTCAATACCAATATTTACTTCAATGTGATAATGAAGAATACTTATTTTCATGTTCTTAGATGATTTATTTATGATATAAAATCATATATCTGTAGAAATCAGTTGTATGGTAGCCATATAGTCCGTCGATCTGGCTGGTTCCGACAAATGATCAATGCAATAAAAAAATACACTCACATGCTAACTTTCGTATAAATTTCGCAAAAGCTGAGGGACTGGCTTGCGCTTAAACTGATGGGCGGGCAAACGGACAGACGGATAATACTAAGCCAACTCAGCTCGTCATTCTGATCATATTTTTATATATTTTTATGGGTCTATTTCTTCTACTTCTGGTTACTTAGACCAAAGTCAATAAAATATTGCATGTTTATGAAGGGTAAAAATATTCTGTGCCCTTGTTGGTTCAGATATGCACCTTATAGTGCAGATATAGTAGCTAAGTTAAGTTGCATTAAGTCACACAAATGCCAATAAGGTTTGTACCCCCTGACAGACAGCACATATGTGCATTAAGTTATCAGCTGATTTGACAACAATTTTGAAACCAATTAGAAACTATTTTAATGGCAAGAAAAAATTACTTATTTGAAATAAAACTTAATATTCTTAGTTCTTCTCTTCAAATTATTAAACAATATCCACGCATAAAACCTTGTCACAATATTTCTCACTTGTTGTTACACTTCCTGATATAAGAGTCACTTCATATTCTTTTATGCTTCAATCCTTCAATACTATGCTGAGGATCTTATTGACGATTCCTGTCCAGAAAAATTCTTTCGGGCGACCTGAACATTTCGCTCCTTTGCTGGTCGACCTCAACGGAAATTGATCTTACAGAAAGCTTTTAATATTTATTAATCCTTTCTTGGATTTCTGTTATAATTTTACTTGAAACAATCAGAGGATTTGTTCTGGATTTCCGAAGTTTCTCTTGTACCTGATTGTTGGTTTTGGTTGAGTTCATTGGTTAGGAAAACAAACAAAAAATGTTATGAACATTACATTTTCAGTCGTTAAGAATAGAATATGTGTATATACAATACGATCAAGTGGAGGGTGACCTGCTTTGACTTAGTTTTTCTAACTACAACCAAATAGCGTAGAAAAGGAACGGATGATGCATTATTGCTGTTGATTCGGCTATTATCTTTTTATGTATAGGCGTCATACTTACCTATCAATGAACAATCAGTAAGAACTCAATTCATCTAAGTAGGATTGGTCTGTGCCGAAATTATATAGACTGTTACATCATATATATTAAAAAGTATGGAAAGCTTCAGCGACAGCTGGATCAAACAACAAATAAACTGGTAAACAAATGGGTATTTTTGCGATTTTGGGGAACTAGGTGATGCACTTTTTCGGGTAAGTTGGTTTTGCATTTTTTTCTCTTATTCAATGTCTACAACCTCGCTGACTGCACCAAAACCATATACCTTACGGTTAACTAAAATATAGCCGTGTGAAAATATCGAAAAAGTCCTCAAAACGAACCACCAAATGTATGAGGCCATTATAAGTGCATGTGCCTATCAAGTTTGGTTGAAGTATCTCAAAAACTGAGGGACGGACGAACAGACGGAAATGGCTAAAACAACTTAGCTCGTCATTCTAATACTATCGGTATAAATTTCGGTGGGTCTATCTCTTCTCCTCTTGGCACTAGATACTTCGGACCTATTACAAAAGGTAAAGTAGAACCGGATAAATACAGAGCTTGCACAAAAGAGAATAATAGAGCACTATCTTTGCAAGTACGCGGCTTTCCATCGGTTGATATCTCGATATCTATCACGATACTACAAGCTCCAGCCTTACGTAAATAGGTACGTGCATATGAGTTACCGCTATATTATCTCAGTCAGCTAGATAATAGTATTGTAATTCTAATAAAACTCCTTTAAAACAGCTGGACAATTTTTATTAAAAATTTTCTGTGCATACCGAGTATACCTGAGAATCACCCAACACTATTTTTTTATACCGGTGAGTGGAGAGTGGACTGGAGACCGATCCGTTCAAAAAAATCGTATTTATGGTTCAATTTACATAAAATTTAGTACATATTTAGCTTTTTGCTTAGAACCCTACTACTTTCTCCGAAAAGTGTACCAGGGTGCGGCCTATTCGAAAAAAAATCGTATTTATTGTTCGAATTACTTTGGAATTGGTGTCAAGGTATCTATTTTTTTCTCCAGGAAGTGGACCATTAACTTCTTTATTCGAAAAAGTCGTATTTTTAGTGGCATTTCCTGGAAGAGAATTTTAGCTAAAAAGAACTATAAATACGATTTTTTCGATGGTTTGATTTGGTTGAATTTTCAGATGATATTCTTATATGGTACTTTGGAAAAGGACCTCACACATACAAATATGAAGCTAAATCACAATATGTGATTTAAAAAATTTAATATTTCGAAGATAGAAGAGAAAGCCTCAACAACTCGTAGGTCGGGTCTGCTAGAAATATATTTCATTTCGTCGAGCTAGCTTTTTGTACCTTCCACATATGATGATGTCTCGAAGACAAGTTGTGGATAGGCCCGGATAGAAACGGAAGAGGAGTTGCGACTTCACAATCATCTCTGCTTACCTACAAATCCTCCATGTGTCACTGCCACTTATGACAAATTCTGCTCACCTTCAATGCCAGTAGGTTATTTGAGATGAGAAAGTGGGTCTTAACTTAACCAATTGCCAAAGGATTATGCTGAACATCTTCTAATGGTCGGGATTTAGCTTGAGCTCAAAAAATACCTTCAACAAGCCCCGTTTAGTCATGCTGAGGTGAAGAAACTCATCCCATATACGCTTGTTCATAACAGTATAATATAAGTATACGAGGTATATTGAAAGGAAATGGTGAAAGTTTTGCTCATTGTTTTCTTTGATTACAATGGTGTGGTGCCAAAAGGTCGAACTGTTAATAAGGAATACTACAAGGAAGTTATTCAACGTTTGCGTGAAGCCAATATGGACCAAACAATCGAAATTGTGGAAAAACAAATCGTGGATTCTGCATCTCGATAATGCACCAGCTTACACATCATTTCCTATTCGTAATCATGCCTGAACCACCGTATTCACCAGATTTGGCTCCCTCCGACTTTATTCTATTAAAAAAATAAACTAAAGAAAAAATGAAAGGAAAGCGTTTGCCGCAATTGATGAGATCAAGTCAGAATCGAAGAAAGAGCTGTTGGCCATACCGAACAGCGCATTTCAAAAGTGCTTCGAGGATTGGAAAAAGCGTTGGCACAAGTGTATTATATCCGAGGGGGATTACTTTGAAGGGGACAAATGAATAACTAAGTACTTAAAAAAAAAAAAAAAAAATTAGTTCAAAATTCACCATTTTCTTTGAACACACCTCGTATACATATATTGTTATTATTGCTCTACTCTGTAGCAACACCAACTTTGCCGACAACTAGAGACATATTGCCTTCACATCTGGTTAATTAGTTGCAAAAGGAAATAACAAATTTGCGGCAATTCTTATAAATCTTCGTTTAATTTTGTTTGTCGAGTGTAATTTATGTGCGCATCTATGAAAATGGCAAACACATGCATACACATCAATATATTAGAATACTATATGTCGACATTTATGTACATATGTACGTACATTTCAAAGCTCATACACTAAATAGATGGATGAATGTGTTAGTGAAAATTTATTGCCATGCCAATTGGTCCTTTTCCCAAGCCGCCATTCAAACACTCCAACATCTAACTCAACCCAAGTGTCTATGGAGAACTCGCATGTACATACATATGTACATTTGCAAATATATTTATCTATAGAAAATATTGTATATAAATATTAAGGTCATGCAAATGCACCCTGTCAACACTAGAAGTTGTTGTGTACTAGAAAGGAAGTGTTGATTGTTGGTCTGCTTTGTTTTGCCTCAGTTGCCAAAGGTTATGTGCACTGTGTTGTTGTCGCTAGCTGTTGTTGCTGCTATTGTTGTAGAGACCATTAATTTAATGTATAGTCGTATTTTAATTTTCATTACATTCAACTAAATTGTTATACGATATACTGGGTAAATTGGCATATTACTTATATATTTATAGTATATGTTGGTATGTTGGTACATGGATGAATGTGTTCGTTTATAAGTGTTTAAATATTTGTGGAAAGCCTTAATACAAATAACTCATCACCTCATTCAACACCAATTTACCTACGTATGTTTACACGAATATGCATGTATGCATGAACATACATACATACATACACACATATATGTAGATATATATAAATTTATGGTATTTAGGAAAATTGTTTTCTCCGGCGTTAGCCTGGGTTACACCTACTTTTTTTTATTAATATGCCAACTTTGTTGGTATTATACGAATATGAGTCTCATCGTTTTTCTTAATAAATCAAAGTTTTCCTTTTTAATGACTGGTAAAATTGATTTATTGTTAAATTGTTGAGTTCATTTGTTTAGTTTGCATATCTGCAGGTAATTTTGGTAACTATTTCCATCATTGAGTAAGATAAGTAATCATTTTCATTATTTATTATTAATTAAACTAATTTTTAGTTAAAAAAAATTGGAAAACAAAATTTAAAATTAAAAAAAAGAATATTTCAAATTAACAATTCTTTCATGACATTCAAAAATATAACAAAACATTTGGTTACAAAATTTTTTTAAATAAATTAAACTATAAAGTAAAAAATTTCTCTTCCTACTCGCTATTCTTAGGCACAAACTCACACAGCTTAGGTACGAAAATTATCTTGTTAAATGTAAATATGTACACATTACATAAAGCACATAACACATATCTGCATATGTTAGTTCTATTCGTTTTACAATATCTGATTTTTTAATTATTAGTATCTAGCAGTAAAGTTTTTAAAGTAACGCAAATTCATAGAAAACAAACTAGGATTATATTTAATAATAATTTTCATTTCAGCTAAAAGAAAGTCTTACCTTTTAATTTATTTGTATTTTTCTAAGAACTAGGTATTTTCCACATTTTTTCCAATTTTTGAATTTGCTGATATTTTAATATTTCTTTCTTATATTGTGTTAAAAAATATTTTTTTTCCTCCTGATGGCTGCATACAAATTTTTTCTAAAATTTGAAATACAATTAAATAAAATGAAATATGAAACAAAACAAGAAATTGATAAAAAATAAAATAAAAATTAAATTAATAACAAAATAAAAATTAAATAGAAAATTAAATAATAATAAATAAAATAAGATTAAATAAATAACTTAAAATAAATATGAGCTAAATTAAGTAGGAGGATGAGTCGATGTGTTGACGCAAGTGAGAAAAATTGTTGACTGACATTCACCTGGGAATGGTCAGAAACGGTTCTTTTTCATATGGTTCAAGCAGCTTACGACTTCCACTCTAAGACTAAGTATCCTCTGGGTAGCCACCAAACATCGCTTTGGAGGCGATCAAAAGTAAGAAATCGAATCCCCTGCGGTCGCGTGTAGGGCTTGGGATCCTCCACATGTAAAAGTTAGAGTCCAATGAAAAATCTACTAATGTATCGGATGAGAGACCCCCTTTTTGATGACGACCCCTGCAAATGTTTAAAGGCTCACGATTTGAGGTCATGCACATGGAATGTCCGGTCCCTTAATTGGGAAGGTGTCGCTGCCCAGCGGGTTGATATCCATGTAAAACTAAAGGCTGACATCACCGTGCGACGGATGGTACAAGGACAGAAGAAGGTGGCGCCTTGGGAAATTTGCTACAGCAGCTATTTGAAGGAGCGCAAATTTGGTGTTGGGTCTTGTGCTGGGAGCGAAACTCTGTCGCCGAGTTCTGGCATTCATCCCCGTGGATGAAAATCTAGCCACAATTCGCATCAAAGCGAAGTTCTTCAAAATATTGCTGATTTGATGTGATCAAAGATGCTTTGTTTGAGAGCCTAAAACGCACTTATGAGCGCTGCCCCCGCCACGATGTCAAAATTGTGATTAACGCCAGGGTAGACAAAGGAGGTATATTTCGTGCAACAATCGGAAAATGCAGCTTTCACGACGAAACGTTGCCAAACGGGCTGATTGACTTCGCTGGACCACCATCACCAGATTCCTGCACAAGAAATTTTTCAAGCTACATGTCTGTCGCCAGAACATGCCACAGAATCAATCATGTTGTGATAGACGGAAGACATGTATCCAGTGTTCTAGATATATGTACGTTCCGTGGGCTAAATATCGACCCGGTTCATTGTCCTTCAGCACCCACATCTGTGAAGCAATGAGCCCAGTCTACAAACACAAGGAAGGTTCGACGCAAATTTTCTACACGTATCGCTGCTTCGGAAACAATTTTTTTTCTAAACTGATCGGACCTTATCAGTATGGCTCTAGACCAGGAAAATGCACCCTTGACCAGATATTTGCTAAGCGCCAAATCTTGAAAATACCACAGAGAAAAGAATCTATACGCACCATCTTCTCAACGATTTTAAAGCAGCCTTCAACAGCACGATAAGGAAATGCCTCTATGTCGCTATGTCTGAATTTGATATTCCCTCAAAACTCATACGGGACAATGGATAATACCAGAAGCGAAGTCAGAATGTGGAAGAACCTCTTCGAGCCGCATTCGCGACTTGGCTTCAATGTCACTGTTGACAGTCACAACTTCGAAGTTTTAGATAATTTCGTCTTTCTGGGAACTAGCATTAACAACGCCAACAATGTCAGCCTTGAAATCCAATGCAGAATCACTCTTGCCAATAGGTACTACTTTGGACTAAGTAGGCAATTAAAAAGTAAAGTACTCTCTCGAAGAACCGAAGCCAACTCTACAAGTCGCTCATCTTTCCCGTCCTGGCATATGGTGCAGAAGTTTAAACGATGTCAATACCCGATGAGTCGGCTTAGTAGTTTTCGAGAATAAAATTTTTGCGAAAGATTTCTGGTCCTTTGCGCGTTGAAAACGGCAAATATCGCAGAGGATGGAACGATGAGCTGTATAGTTCAGCGAATCAAGAGGCAGCGGCTATGCTGGCTAGGTCATGTCGTCAGAATGGATGAAGGTGCTCCAGCTTTGAAATTATTCGATGAAGTAACCGACCGCTGGTGGAAACAGAGGAGGAGGTAGATTTCCACTCCATCGGAAGGATCAGGTGGAGAGCGATTTGGTTTCACTCGGCATTACCAACTGGCGCCAAACAGCAAAGAGAAGGAAGAGAAGGAGTGGCAAGCATTATTTAAAACTCTATCATTTGGATCTCTAACTTGTCATGTATTAATACCTATCCAATATGAAGAAATTCAAGAAATATTATCCATGAGTTTATAGGGATCTCACAATATCTCAGACTAAAAGGTTTTGTCTTAAATATTGCAATATTTCTCACCGTTGTTCCTAAAACTGTTTTAACAGTTGCCCCACGTAGCTGCTCAACTATTGAATATGTAAGGTTTCAAATTCTGAATTTCTTCCTTTGATCTGTTTTCTCTCAAAGTAACAATTTTTCTTTTGCTTTTAATCCGGCAATTTTTCTTGGAATCATTGCTTGTATATATGTAAGCTGCGTATAGTCGATTCGTCAAAACCATAGGTTATGATTAACTTAACAACAGTAACGTTCCAAATTGTGCAAAGACTTCTTTTTGAAAAGTAATAATTTTTTGCAATATGATTGACCATATTTTGTAATGGAATTGGTGATGAGGTTTCTGTTATATGTATTCCGGTTTGGTTTCTTTCAGATTTAGTTTCAACCGTGTTTCTGGATTATGTTCAATAGATTCTTTTGATTTTTGATTAGAAAATTTTTGAGTGAAAGCATCTGCTGAGCTTTGAGTTGCTGTTTGTATGCAATCGCTTTTCAACTCAAATTCAATAATATTTCCTCCTTCGCGTGGTAGCAAGTTCTGAAGGAATTTTTCATTTCAGACGTCTACTTCTTTCATCATAAGTCGAACATGGTCGGCCAAGGGAACATTCTTAAATATCCTCTCACTTAATATGCAATAACATTTTCGAAACAAGAAATTGTTTTCTTTTTACTTAGTTACCCTTTTAGAGTAAGCAATTTTCCCTAACTTTCAACGGAACCAAATTCAGGCTATACCCCTTAGCATAAAAAATAAAAACAATATAAAAATCGTACTTTTTCATCGGTCAACTTGATAACGAGATATGAGAGGTTATATCTACATACATCAAAACCAGTGAACCATCAACTCTTTCCCAACACTCTGATTAAAATATGTTTTCACAAAATAAAAATATTTCATTTTTTTAAATTCTGTTTAATTTCTTTTGAACACCACCTTAGAAACGGATATTATATTTTTAATTTAAAATTATTTTCTCTAGAAATTCATAAATTTTAATTTACAAAACTTTTTTGTGCATTTACGGTTTTATATTTTCTTAATTGAACTATTTTACTAATGCCTTTAATGGCACTGACAGTGCAAAGGATTTTCTCCGAATCACTAGAAGTAATATATAAAAGAATGTATTTTATAATATAAATATATATATATATATTCATGTAAGTACCAAAATTTTGGTGAAAGTGTTTAAGTGTAAAATCGTTTGAATATGTGCATATTTCCCCAGTAGAGATGAGATGCATACAAAATCGATTAAAAATGCATGAAAAAGCTCTGTCAGTATAAAGGAACTTCAATTACTTTGTTACACGTGAAGTTCCTAAGAGCGTATGAATTAGCCAATCAATAGTAATAAAAAATTTCATACAATTTTTTTTTGCTTCATACATATTTTTTCATACAATTTAATTTTTCTACTTTTTTTGGGGGTTTTCATACTAAATTTTCTGTTTACATATGCTAATTTTTATCTGCAATTCGGAGGTCATTTAGCAAAGGTTCAGAAAAATGTATTATTAATTTTCATTTATACATACTTAAATATATTCATTCATACAGAGGGATGTAAGTAAAGGCAGCAAACCAAAAAAAAAAAAAAAGAAAATACAAATTACAAGTAGTATAAATTCTGAAATAAACAACATTTTTGAAATAATTTTGATTGAAAAATATAAATATAGGCTGTTTTACGTTTTAATGAAACCTCCTTGCTTCTGCATGTTTACGTCATACATTCTTCGTGCATGCATACAATTTAGTTCAACAGGGTTATTTTTGGCAAAGTACAAATAAACAAGTGTAATACATACATATTTTGCACACTCTTAGCAAAATTAATTGAAGCACTATGAGCAATCGAATATAAAATGTCTTGATTTGCTTTAAAAATATATTTTTTAATTTCTTTTGTTGATTATATTGTAACGAAAATGGGATAGTACCATAGTACCCTCTCGATTCTCTAATACATTCCTCTGGAAGGCAAAGTGGAATATGATCACATTTTCATTAGGTTTTATGTATTAGCAATCAACTAACAAATATTCCTTACAACAGATTCCAATGTACATAAACATTTATAAAAAATGAGATTATTTGATTCTGTGTGCCTCTTACAAACAGATGTCAGGTAAGGGACATTTTTTTTTACATAGATACGAGGTTTGTTCAAGGGAAAATGTGAATTTTGTATTTTGTTTGAAAAGTACCTTTTTATTCATCAATATCTATTTTATCCCCTTCAAAGTAATCCCCCTTGGATATAATTCACTTATGCCAACGCTTTTCTCAATCCTCGAAGCAATTCAGAAGTACGCTTTTCGGTATGGCCATCATCTCTTTCTTCGATTCTGACTTGATCTCATCAATTGTGGCAAACGCTTTCCTTTCATTGGTTTATTTAGTTCTGGGAATAGAAAAAAGTCGCAAGGAGCCAAATCTGTTGAATACGGTTGTTGAGGCATGATTATGGTTTTATTTTTTTGCCAAAAAATCACGAATAAGTATTGATGTGTGAGCTGGTGCATTATCGTGATGCAGAATCCACGATTTGTTTTTCCACAGATCCGATCGTTTGAGCTGTATTGCTTCACTCGAACTTCCTTGTAGTATTCCTTATTAACTGTACGACCTTTTGGTATTAACTCATGATGCACCACACCGATTTAATCAAAGAAAACAGTGAGCAAAACCTTCACATATGATCGAACTTGGCGTGCCTTTTGCGGTATTGGCTCATCTGGCAGCTTCCATTGATGATTGGACCTTGGTTTCGACGTCATAACCATATACCCACTTTTCGTCACCAGTGATGACCCGTTTGAACAAACCCGGATCATTGTTGACGCCATTCAACAACTCGTGAGCGATACTAATGCGTCATTAATTTTGCTCAATATTTAGCAATTGCGGAACAAGCTTCGCTGCCACATGTTTCATGCCCAAAACAATCGAGAAAATTTAATGGCATGAGCCGATTGATATGCCATCATCCTCTGCAACCTCCCTAATAATGATACGATTTTCAAGAACAACAATCAACATTTCAAGCGTTTTGGAGCACTTTATTCTATTTTTAAAGCATAGTTTAGTTCATATTCTTCGATCCATTTCTTTCAAGAGTCAAAAACCAAAGAGCACACAAAATCGTGACTAACCTCTTCTGTTGTCGAAAACAAACAACTGATGGAAATTGGCTTCTAATGCAATCACATGATAAACATATGTGTCTGATTATAACAAAAACAAAATATCGATAATCGAATGTGCACAGCCCGCGAAAAATCAAAATTCACCTTTTCCGTTGAACATACCACGTACATATATATTGACTAATAAATTATTTTAGAAAACGAATAGACGCTACATACACATATATCATACTCGAGCGATATAGACCATTCTTATTACAAAAATTATTGCGAGACTTAATATCTTTTCCTGCTTAACTTGTACAGTTAGGACAAAAGTTAGTTATACGGGTAGTTAATAGAAGACTAGTCCGATTTCCACGTTTTCACATGAACCAAATACTGTATTCATAATAAAAAAAAACATCACACAAAAAAAGCGCTTGTTTTAGATGCATATTTGGAGTAATCTGAACCAAGAAATTCTTTTCTGAACAATGCGACGGTGTCTATTCGACAAGCTATTCATGAAATAAAAAGTGGCATCTTCTCATAAAATATAGCTGAAATATCTTATAAAATGTGGAAAAGCCTGCACTCAAACATAATAGTAGGCGGGCATGGCGAAATTAATTCAACTTTCATCCTAATAAAATCAGTAAGGATTTTGATGAATCTATCTTTACTCCGAAAGCTCTATATTTTTAGACAGAGATATGGGTTTTCTTCGTCGAGAAAACAACACAGTATATAAAAATATACTGAGTATTAAAGTATTTTTGGCATTATACGTACATTCAAAAATGTTGAAATATTTTCTTAATTATTATTTTCCAATGTAAATTTTAAAACATTTTACTATAAAAATTTTCCTATTCTTCGCAGAAAATCAATTTTTTTTTGGAATTTATATATATTTAACTAAATGAACCCTGCTACGCTATACTGTGACACATACTCGTTGAATGGATGAAAAAAGAAACATTGGATAAATTCTTATCTTACTCTATACTTGTGGGTATACAATGGTTGTACCATCGGCCACACAAATATAACGGTTATCAGTTTTGCCAACCCTAGAATATGCAGGATGTCCATGTGCGAAGCAATTCGTATCTAAATTTAGAACACACAATTCCAAAGATTGATACTGAGCTTTGTTGATAGTGATTGGAAACACTAGTCGTGGTCTTATTACATATCGTTGCAGCGTTTCGGTTGATTAATACTACGTAACATTATAGTGGGCACACTGATTTTCAAATTTAATATATGCGGTGGGATTACCGCTAAGTTTAAAGAATTAAAAAAATCTTTTTATTGCCTCATCTGCTTCCCCAACGGTGTCTATTGACTTATATTTGACGGATTCAATATTGTTCAATTTTTTATATGACGCTTTCAATGTTGAACTGAACAGTTTGGTTGAGATCGTAGACGTCGTTGTCACTCTCTCACTCAGACAGCCATAGTATCTATATTTGATTACCATAGTCGGGAATTGTCTTCTTTTTATGCCGGCACTAAATTACAGAAGTTATCGGGCAATGTAATCCGTCCTGAATACCTATCAATTGATATTTTTCCTTTCCCCAATTCCAACAACTGGCGTAATAATATAATCAGGCCATGTTGTAACTATACCTGATGATGCAAGAGCCAAGGCTATGTCATTTTGTGATCGGTTTGTTGCCAAAATCAGCCTAATAAGGCACGTTTCACCAGTCCATCCAGGAGCATCTAAGAGAAAGATATCTCCAAATACATCATTCACAATTTGTCTTTATTCCAGCATCGGCTTCGGAATATTCATTTGCACATACAACAGTATGTGTCGTGATTCTGTTCGCGGCGCAGATCTGCTACGCACGAAGCAGTAGCACCTCGATTCGGTGCTGAAATTGTAAAGAGTGAAGCAGTTAATACTAAATATTAATTTTGTTTATATTATTGATCTACTTATCTATATCTGTATTTATGTGCTTACTTGCCATAGATAATCAATCAGAAATTAGTCGACACTCAAAGTCTTCCACGAAAATGTAAATACATACATATGATTGATTGGAAGTAAGCCAAACGGCACTACTTTCGTCTACGCTTGTGTACAATAAGATTGGACGGAAGAATTTAAGAAAATGCTAAATATGATGTTTTGGGATAGATAGACCTCAGGTCCACTTCCTGAAAAAAAATCAATCAGTTGGTAACTTTTCGAGATTTGCGAATCATTACAAACGAACGTTATATATACTCAGAACATTTTGACATACAAACGCTTTTTATATTGCTTACAGTAACTTTTTCTAACTAATATTTATCTTAGCCAAATAACGGAATTAAATCGCGAACAAATTCGCACGATTACTTTTTACAACTTTCGATGTAGATTAATTCAACAGTACTGCAATGATTAACTTAATTCAATTTTTGTAAATGAAGTCCATCAAGGGCCAGGGTTTATCGTTGGTATGGTGAATTCAAACGATGTCGTAGATCACTCCAATAAGAATTTCGTGAAGATCGTCCAAAAAGAGTTGTTGTTCCTGAAACTATTGATGCGTGCGCTGTTGATATTGCAAGATCGTCATGTGACCTATCGTGAGATTGAGACAACTAAGGCATTGGTGGAACCATCATACACTCCTATTACATATTGTATTGTATGAATATTTCAGTGTAAAACAAAGCTTTCACGTTGAATACCACACAATTTGTCAATCGTTCAAAAAGATGCTCGGGTCGATTTCTCGAGAGAAATGTGAGAGAAATGACATCGTGGCATTTGATGAATCGTCGATTCGCACGTATAAGCCCGAAAGTAAGCAGCAGTCGACAGTTGAATCCAACAAAAGTTTTTCTTTCATGAAGTATGTCAAGCAAATGGTGGACAATTTTTATTTTTTTTTTTTCTTTTTTTGAAAAACTATGTCACCGCCATACCACCAGAATAATTCAGAACAGTAAATTCTGAGTGATACATGACCATTTGTTTGCCAGTTGTAGTTCAAGAACTCCGGAAAATCAACCGCCGAAGATGGATCACTCTCACCACGACATCGCGAACTTTCACACATCGTCGGAAACAACTGTATCTTTGAGCCTTCAAAACATCGATTTGATGAGTTATCTACAGTATATTCAACATTTTCCGACATCTGAAGATGCGGCTGATGCGTTTAGAATGCATATTTTGGACATATATCAATCAGAGTAGTAAAAGTGCTTCGACAATTGGTTTAAATGCATGCAAAAGGGCATAAGTCATAATGGAGAATATTTTGAAAAACCATGACCAAATTTTTGAAATTCTAATATTTTCAATACTTGTATCCTTATTTATATGTTCTGCATTCGCACCTAAGGAATGTGTAACGTAAGGTGCTCTTTTTATTTATTAACAAAGCTTTGTGTAAGCCTTTTCGTGAAATTAAAAAGTTAAGGCCTTCCTCATGCGTATCTAATAATGTGCATCGATAAGGCATTCCCTAAGCATTTCTCAACCACTTACTTGCAAGGCATTACCTATAATGGCATGCTTGTGTTAAAATAATGGCTTCTAGAAACGAAAGTGGAATTGCTTTAAACTTTTTTCTTGATTCCATTTTCGATTCTGAGGTAAACGAATTTTTCACTGGGCAGTTATATATATGTACGTAAGTATATGATTGCCCTTATATATGTATATCAAAAGTTAATATCTGTACAAAACTTGTACACTTGTAGTTTCAAATAGAGCTTAATACCACCTTCACATTGCCAAATTTTGCTTTCAGAAGCATTAGAAATTTATATAAAAATGCATATTTCTTCAGCACAAAACCAAAAAATGGCTTAACAAGTGTTTTTTGCAATCATGCAAAAATAAATTTATAAGCCTATTTTGAGGTGTTGCTGCCAGAATTTTATAGAAATTTTGAATAAAAAAAAGCTTCAACTTCTGAATAGGCAAGAAAATCAAAGCTAAAAACTAAACAATGGCTGACTTACATATATACATATGGAAACAGGTATGCACGGGTAGGTATGTACATATATATGTATAATACAAATATAAAGGTACCACTACAGTCATTCCAGCAAATGCAAGCTCATAGTGTGTGTGTGCGATTGGCGTAAATTCATATGAGTATAAACAAAAGGCTTAAAAATGTTCATTGTTTTGTTGAGCACTACGGTTTTGTAAATTCGATGGTAGCTGCAAATGGACGTGCGTACACATGTCGGTGACGAAAAAAACAAAACAAAAGCCAAAAACAATATCTGCAACTACCGCAAATAACAACAGGCAATAATAGCAAGTGGAGAGTAGTAGTGCTACTGACAGCAGCAAAATAGCTAGAGTAACACGCATACAAACGCACTTACAAATATAAAATACGTTTAAAGAAGCCACATAATTTATTGCACCTCGCCTAACAAGTCAACTGGGCATTTAAGCTTTTTGCGCACTTAGAAGAAGCCCTCTATGCAGGGTGGAAGAGTGCAACCAAAATATCCCAGCTCATACGTACTCGTACATATATTATTGCAGTTGACTCATAATAAATTCTGCAGTCAGCCAAACTTTGTTATGTTTAAAAACCAAAAGTCAAAAGCATGGCAAAAGCTCAAACAAAGCACCACAGTACAAAACTTACATCCGGCAGTTCTCTGAATGCAGTCTCTCGTCTTTTTGCTTGTTCACAGTTTCGTCCACGTAAAAGCCGTTTGCAACACGCACGCAACTTCCACACGCCCAAATTTGCAATTTACATGTGCATGTCTGTCTATGGTTACACAATATTATTTGCACGTGGCTACAGAAATGTGTGGAGAGAGCTGTGAGGAGAGTTACCATTGCGCGCAAGAATTGAATTTTAAGCTCAGCAGTGATTCTTCAACCTTTATGTTTGCTAGAGATGAAAGTTTCTGCTAGGGATCCAGCCACAATCCGTAAGGGTATGCTACCTTTCATATCTAATTTTCATCTAAAAGTTTCGAAATTTGTTTAGCCCTCGGTGAGTTTTCAACCTTCAACCCATATCTGAAACCAATAACCTAGAGAACGAGAGATGCCTGAAAAGATTACCACCACAACACGAATATTGTGTTGTTCTAACCCAAACTGTCAGCCTTTTTGGCGGCGCTTTTTATAAGTAACAACGTTTGAATATGGCATATTAAAGATAGTTGGATTCTGTGTTTTTTGTGCAGCTGAATTTAAACGTGGCCATTATAATTCGGGATACTACGAACGTTCGGCATATTCAAAAATTGACTATCGGTGAAAGATAGTGATAGGTCTTCGTGTACACTCTCAGCTACATTCGCTATATTTTTTTCACTGCGTGCTGAACGTGGTCCATTCCGTCGAATATTATCCAAGATGGGTGATGGTGTTGCGAATAGTACGCTCAGTAGGCTGATTGAGTTGACCATAAGTTGAGTGAAGTGCGCGAAACATTTTCTTTACAAAACGTGAATTTTCGTAAAAAAGTTGAACGATTTGTGAACGTTGTTCAAACGTAAGTCTTTCCATGATGAAATGCCAAATAATACTGAACAAAAGTAACATGACAGCTTGACATAACTCACGCTCGATCTGTCAAAAAAGCTATTGAAAAGGTACTTCTACTTGGATCACCATTAAGTCAACATATAGATTTGGTTAAGGTAGGTTATTTTAATCGATGTTCTTCAGAATTTAAAACCGATTGTAAGAGCATACTTGGTCATTAGTTGACAAGCAGAAGCCAGAGGTTTTCCAAAACTACCACATTTGAGAAAAGCAAAATCCGGTTTTACTAAGACAATGCACCATCTCACACCATAGCGGTTCCAATGGAGCGCCTTACTCGACAAATCTAATAATATAATCCCCAGATAACTCATTTTTGTGCCCTCATGAAACTGAAACTTGCGCTGCGAGGACAGAGGTTTTTGCACGATGAGAAAATCACTCTCGTGCAGCGAAAAATGCCGAATACTATTTGGATGGGTTACATATGTGGGATCATTGCTTGGAGTAGTTACTTCAGTTATAAAAAGACTATATTGAGCAAGATAACAACCAGCGCGTAGATGTACGGACATCTCTGCACCAATATACACGGCTCATGAAAAATCAATTCCTATAACGCTTAATGATGGATAGATGATATAGATATGATATGATTCATCCTCAGCTTAAATCTTAACAAAGTAAATAGAGGGAATACTCAGTTTTTAATTGAAGCAAAACAAATTTTTTTTATTGATTTTAAATGAGAAGCAGAAGAGTTAGCGTGAAACTGGAGAATGCTGAAGAATATCTCTTTCTACATCCAAATCGAGATGTAGTAAGATGAACAGAAAAATCTCAATTGCATGACAGAAAATATATAGAATAAATACTTCCCCGCAAATCGTAGTGCCATTTAAGCCACTCAATCCGAAGATTTTTTGTGCTTAGAACATCGGTTTACAACGTTCTGTGCAAAGCGTTTTCCTAAAGCCCAAAGGAACTTACTTTGATGGAATAAAAATTTACTAAGCCTTCGAAATTGATGCAGAGATAGCCACTGCTTCTAGATTCCCTTAAGTAGAGCATTAGGATAGATACATACAGTACATAAGAGATGGGCAAAGGTAAGTTCCAATATATTCCGGCTTGCGCTGAAATATTCGGAAGTACCTAATGGATCGTCGATGGATCGTCGTTGGGATAATGATGCATAGCAGAATACTTGGTAATGAGATTGTGAAAAAATTGTCAAAGAAAAACACTTTTCCTCCTTACCTTGGTATGGATTGGTTAGAAGACACTTAGGGTAAAATCATCGAGTAAACTTTTGTTAGTTCATATTCTGCATTTTAAAGCCAGCAACCGCTCTTCGAATTTCATTGTAAACTGCTAATAGAATGTCTATCGATTGACGTTTCGTGTTCGTTATCTCCATCCATGTTTCAGCTCCACTGCAGTAAAGTAGGCTAGAGAGGTGTTTCCTTCATTAACCTTAGTCTGAAAATCAATTGTAAAATCTTCTTCCTTATTCCTACAGAAAAACGTTCTTTTTTTGGAAACACCTGTAAACCTCATGTTTTATGGTTTTTTTGAACAACTTTTCTGTTGGCCATCTTTTCCAGTTCATCGAACTCGCTATGAATATAACATCGTAAAAATCAGACCCTTTAGTAGCTGCTTCAGAGCTAGGGTTGAGAATTTTGACTAAAGCAGCACCTGTTCATATTGAAACAGCATAAACGAGCCTCGAATCTGCGATGGAACAATGAAGACAGCAAAAATTATTAGTACGAAAAAAAATCCTCTCTACCTAAGCCTAAATAAAGCAAGAAAGACGAAAGCTTTGTATGTTTATATGTATAACAATATATTTCGAAAATATATGACAAGTTTTGCAAAGTTTTTATATAACAAAACCAAAAATGTTGCTTGAATGATTTTGTTCCTATGATTTTACCTGCAAGGATATGCATATGAATGGGCGAGAGATGTGTAGCTTTTTGTTGTATTGTTTAGAAAGAGGAACTGTTGTGGACTTGTTTCCGGCTGCAACTGAAAATGTTGACAACACGAAAGCGCATTCAAAGCAAACAAGTGGAAGCTGTAAATGTGGTAACGAGGCAGCAGAATAATTTTTGTATTACAACTAGATACATGCTTACCATACATGAGTATGGGTATAAAGTTCTCTTGTGCTGAACAGGATAGAGAAAACAATGAAAGGGAAGTTGTACAAAAAATAACTACAAATACCTCTTCAGGCCTATGTGTATCGTTCCTCAGTGGTTCATTTTCTATAAATCCCTATAAGGCAACAAGTCGACAAATTTGCATGGAAGGGAAATTGATGTAACAGCTTCTTTGCTATGACAAACCAAATTTTTTATTTTACTTTCGCATAACTTTTGTTGGTAAATATAAAATTAAAGAATCCTCTTTTCAGGCATCATATCAAATGTTTTGAACTTTTTCGTTCAAGTTTTCTGCAGCAGTTCCACTGGTCCACTTCATTGCATGACTGCGCGTTGGCTTACGTGCGCCAGTACTCAACTAAAAAAAAACTGGTTATCGGTTTCTTGGAGTGTTGTAAATTATGTTTACGTGACACTTTTAACCTCTTTGTGAATACACAGTCAGTACATTTACTGTTACATACTCGTATATATGTACTCGTATATAAGTGCAGATGAAATAATGCACATGCAATGCATAGGTTCCATGCTAACTTAGTTAAGCTCGCAAGTATCTGGGTTAAGACAATCTATTTATTTATTCATTAGTAAAATCTGACTTTATTTGAAGATTTCTTATAGAAAAAATTATACAAGAAACTCAACTCTTTATTTTTCTCTTTGCGATAAACAAATCTTTGACTGAAAGGGAACTTCCTCCTTTCTGTTTTCTTCATCTACTTTGGCGTAGGTACCGCTTACGCGATTATAGCCGCATTAACAATAGCGCGCCACTCGCTTTTTTCTTTGCTGTTTGGCGCCAGTTGGGAGAACCAGGTCGTTTTCCACCTGATCCTTCCATCGAAATGGAGGCCTTCCTCTTCCACCAGCGGGTACTCCATCCAATACCTTCAAAGCTGGAGCGCTTTCATCCATTCGGACGACATTACCTCGCTAGCGTAGCCGCTGTCTCTTGATTCGCTGAACTATGTCAATGTCGTCGTATGGCTCGTACACCTTAACGTTCCATCGTCTGTGGTATTCGCCGCTGCCAACGTACAAAGGACAATAAATCTTCCGGAAAACTTTTCTCTGGAAAACTCCTAAAGCCGACCCATCGGCTGTCGACATCATCCAGGCCTCTGCACCATATGTCAGGAGAGGAATGATGATCGACTTGTAGAGTTTGGCTTTGATTCGTCGATAGAGATATTTTTCGTCAATTGCCTACTCCGTCCAAAGTAGCACCTCTGGGCAAGAGTGATTCTGCGCTGGATGACAAGACATTATTAGTGTTGTTAATGCTGGGTCCCAGATAGACGAAATTATCTACAACTTCAAAGTTGTGACTAATAACAGTGACATAGGAGACAAGACGCGAGTGCACTGACCGTTCGTTTGAAGACAAGAGATATTTCGTCGTATCCTCGTTCACCACGAGACTCATTCGCTTCGCTTTGTCTTACCTGGAGAAAGCAGATCACTAACTGTTCGGTTGTTATTGCCAGTGATATCAATATCATCGACATACGCGAACAATCGCACACACTTGTAGAAAATTGTACCTGGTCTATTTAGCTTTGCAGCTCGTATTATTTACTCCAGCTTTAAATTGAAGGAATCGCACAATAAAGAGTCACCCTGTCTGAAACATCGCTTGGTATCGAACGGCTCGGAGAGGTCCTTACAAATGCTGTCTGTGTTTCTGGTATACTCCAGGGTCAGCATGAGTTTTATGGGCAAAGCAAATTCAGACCTAGGGCCATAGAGGTAGTTCCTTATCGTGCTGTCGACGGCAGCTTTAAAATCGATGAAAAGATGGTGCGTATTGATTCCTTTTTCTCGGGACTTCTCCAAGATTTGGTGAATGGTAAATATCTGATTAATGGTTGGGTTTTCCAGGTCTAAAGCCACACTGATAAGGGCCGATCTGTTTGTTTACGGTGGACTTTAATCTTTCAAACAACACGCTAGATAGGACCTTATATGCGATTTTAAGGAGACTGGTCCCACGGCAGATCTTTTTTTTTGGGATTAGGTAGAGCTTATTCATTTTCCATACGTCAGGCCATATTCTGTAAATAAGCTGATGTATTTTCCTTGTCATTCTTTCGCCGACGTATTTGAATAGTTCTGCCGGTAAGCCATCATACTTCTTCATAGTCGGGAGATGAATCGTCGATTCCAACATCATCGATTGGGCTTTCGAGCTAGCAATCTCCGAGGTTTTCACTTCCGCTGAAATTGAGCAGGTTGGAAAAGTTTCCCTCCATATACCAAATATGCTCTGGATACATGTGACCAGCTTGCTCCGGTGTTGAACGTTCTGTAAGTCACTGCATCTCCTCATAGAATTTTCGAGCATTACCCTTGTCGGCCAGCTTCTCAAGCTCTTCATATTCATGCATTTCGGCCTCTTTCTGTTTTTGTCTGCAAATGCTTCTCGCCTCCCTCTTCAGGCCTTGGTAACTATCCCCCCGCAAGTGTTGTGACCGATCGCAAAGCTGAGGGTTAGGCAGTCTACTTTCTCTCTACAGCTGTTCGATTTCCTCATCGTTGTAGCTCATTTTGTGACCCTCTTGAAAAACAATTGTTTCCGAAGCAGCGGAACGTAAGGAGTTTGCTATTTTGTTCCACAGCTCTCTTTTATCACATTGCTAATGAGCCGTGTCAGCTGTCTACTGTGATTGCAGCTTTTCTACGTCGAACATTCCTTGTGTTTCTTGATGGGCGTTGTTTGCTGCACAGAGGCTCTTAGCTTCATGAATTTTCGTGTGCTGGAGTCTGGTAGTATAGACAACCGTATTTTGAGCGCTTGCAAAGTCAATCAGCCTCAGCCATGATGTTTCGTTGTGTTTCTTTGCCTACCCTGGCATTGAAATCGCCTAACATACTTAGTCATACTTTTCATAAAAACATCAAAAAGTTTGGAAACGGAATACGCAAAATTAAGAAGTAAAAATTTCTGTTGCATGCCCTTAAATCGTGGTGCTGGTTTTCAGAGGCCATCATCAAATGGTGGTAACTCATATTAGGCGTATAAACTTCGTTGCTTCGTTGTCCAGAGAAGACTTGGTCTTATAATGGAAATTATGGGTTTACTGAAACATTTACATAGGGATATATTCTGGACGCTCCAAAGTGAATGACAATCGGAAACTTTCCTCACTTACCTTGACTTCGGCAAATTATCCTATCCTCCTAAGCGTACTCCATATAAGTGTTATTTTTTTGGAGTATACTAATTGTTTATCAATGATAGCCTACGTTCCGCCACAACCCCATTCAACTCTCCTCCTCGGGCAACTAACTCCACAAACCCCTACTAATCCTTCACTTACTCGCCTATTTTAATAACCAATTCGCATAATGAATAATTCTTTTGCAATCTCCATTATCTAAACACAATATTTACTCACTTTTTATACTCAATTTAATAAATATTTCAATAGATAATTAAATCTTTGAAATGTTTAACTTTTTGCAGACAAACAACAAACAAGCGAAACCCGCCCCCACCAATGCAGCATAGATAAAGCGAGCAATTGTTGTTATGTTAATGCTGCTGCATTGTTTTTACGCTGAGGCCACAATTCAATTATTTAACGATGCTCCGACTGAAGCGTACACCCTGACAGCAGTTTTAAACCCAACCAGGCCAGCAGCAGCAGTACCAGTCAACTTACGCAAATACATATATATTTTATAGTAAATACATACAAACAAAATACGATATGGTTAAAAATGTATGTACATATGTATATTGAAAAGGATGTGTGTGCATTGCCATAGACTGCAGCAGCTTAGACGCAGGCTACAAATGTTGCGGTGAGACGCGGGCAGCTTAACTAGACCAGCACAATTCAAGTCAGCGCGGTTGGCTTAACAGCGTAAAAGCAAAAGCCTATTGGTCTGCTAGTCTGCTAGTCTGCTAGTCTGTTGGCCTATGTAGCAAATGCCACGTGGGTGGATGAGTTGCGAAGTAGGGCTACATGTATCTCGTTAATGGTGGCCGCATTGTGGATGCGTTCGTGCGTACAATTTACGTGATCCTTGTCCGCGTGCACAGCAGATTTTTATGACTTTTTCCTACTGCCAGACTTTTTTTTATTAGTTGCTCAACGACAGTTGTTGGATTTGTTATTTATTTATTTGATTTTTTTTTGCTATTTCTTATTATTGGTGTTGGTTATTGCTGTTGTTGTTGTCGCCGCAATAAGGTTCTGACCAAGGATATGCTTTACATGTTTTGCGTGGATAATAAACGACAATTTGAGACGCAGCACAAGGTTAAGCGAAATTGAATTAAAATTCGATAGAAATGTGAAAAGTTTTACAACCGCCAAGCAAGCGACGAACACAGACAAGCTTGTTAGGCTGTCTGACGATAAAGCTTTGCTCGTAATTTAATAGGCATTACTTTTAAGGACAATTATTGCATTTGCCATTGCGTAGGCGGACACCAAGCAAATCATACTTAATTGAAATTAGTGTTGCTCACAATTGAATATAATTTTACAGTTAGAGCGTGCACCAAGGGGCGAAGGAAGCGTTGAAGGTAGGGTAAGTTAATTATTGTATTTCATTTTGTTTTTTTTTCATTCATTTTTTTTTATGGAAATCAATCTCTTTGGAAGCAATAAAAATTCGTGGCCAGAGTGATAAGAGTGGATAGCAGTGCGTTCTAGTAAGTATTCCTGGAAAGATCAACATCTGAATTTGTAGAACAAGTTTCTTCGATATCATTCCCATTTTGGTGTTCATTTAATATAAAAAGTGATCCAAGTAGAGGTACTCTTTTCCCTTTAGCCTTAGCCTTTTTTGATAGATCACGCGTGAGTCGTGTCAATCTGTCATGTTATTTTTGTTCAGCATTGTTTGGCATTTCATCATGGAAAGACTTACGCCTGAACAACGTTTACAAATCATTCAACTTTATTACGACAATTCACGTTCTGTAAAGAAAGCTCCGCTCAACTTATGATCAATATAATTGGCCTACTGAGCATACTATTCGCAATACCATCACCAATCTTGAGACCCAGCATTCATTATTGGATAATATTCGATCAAATAGACTACGTACAGCACGTAGTGAAGAAAATATAGCGGCCGTAGCTGAGAGTGTAGACGAAGACCGTGGTGAGTCGATTCAGCGCCGTTCGCAGCAACTCGGACTGACGTATGGAAAGACTTGACGCGTTTTACGTCGAAATCTTAAATTGAAAGCGTACAAAATACAGCTTGTGCAAGAACTGAAGCCGCCCGATCTTCCCAAATGACATCACTTCGCTCTATGGGCTCTTGAAAAGTTCCACAAAAAAATCATTTCTGGCTCAATTAGTATGTAAACAAGCAAAATTGCTGCGAAGAATAACCTAAATAGATTCAAAAGCTGCCATTTCATCCAGAAAAAACAACGGATTGGTGTGGTTTGTGGGCCGGTCCATCAAATTTCCATATTTTTTCAAAAATTATGCCGGTGATAACGTAACCGTCAATGGCGACCGTTATCGCGCCATGATAACCGAATATTTGATGCCTGAAATTGAAGCTCGTGACCTCCGCGACATTTAGTTTCAACATCGCATCAATCAATGGATTTATTTTGAGAACACTTCGGTGAGCAGATAATTTCATGTTTTGGGCCGGCCGATTGGCCACCAAGATCGTGTGTTATAACACCGTTAGACTTTCTCATGTGAGGAGGTGTAAAGTCTAAAGTCTATGCGGACAATCCCGCTTCGATCAGGCCTTGTTACCAGTCGAAATGCTCAAATGATTTATCGAAAATTGGACTCCACGGATGGACCATCTGATACCTAGCCGTGGCCAACATCTGAAAGAGGTAATGTTCAAAAATAAAATGCCAGATAATGTTCTTTCGAATGATAATAAATACTCCCCATTAAATTTGAATTTTCTGTGTTTCTTCACTTAAAAAAGTAGGGAACCTCCGAATGGATCATTAAAAAATTTTTGGTTCCCATTGGTAGCAGTTATGAAATCCATAAAAAACCAATCGGTGAGTAATAGAGAGCGTTACAGTGGTAATGACGATTTGTTCTTGTACACATTGAGAGTGTTGAGAGAATTGAGCAATTTTTGTTTGTTTTGCAGTTACAAGGATTTCTCTTTCCACCGAAATGGATATCTCACTCTTTCACTGCTTTCACAGGAACATTGAAAAGCTTCAAAGCTGCTAGGCTTTCATCCAACCATTCGTTATTATAGTTATATCTCCCCGTTCCATCGTCTGCTATATTCGTACTTGCTAATTCGGGAAGGACCATAAAAATTCGCAAATTGGTTCTAGAGGCTCATATTCCATATGAGAACGGAAACGATGAACAAATTCAAGATTTTGATTTTTGTTCGTCAAGGGAGGTTTTTACTTTCGATTGCCTACTATGTTTAAAATTAGTCCTACTTAAAAAGTAGGCCCATTCCTTTTGCTGTCCTTTCTTCATTAGTCTGGACATTATTTTCTCCAAGTATATCATTCGCTTGCAGGCAATTTAGAAAAAATTCTAGGAAAACATCAAATTGCACCCGACATATAAGAGGCATAGCTCAGATCTATTATATATATGTTAGATTAAACAAGAAAAAGTACTCTCTTAGCCATGCCGAAGCCTTTATACCTTTCATGAACGATTCCCATTTCATGTATTTTCATTTTAAATATTAATTTGAATATAATACCGAATACCACGCTCTCAGATATCTTTTCTACAGATGTTTTGACCCAAAACTTAATTTCTAAATAAATTCGTTGTATGGGGACTAATATATGAACAAATTGTTTGTATGGGGACCTATACCACTTGGTCTTCCTATTTCGATGGTTTTCGGCGTCAATATTTCTTTCTATATACGTGTATAGAGTACCAAAACCTCATACCTGATAAAATCGCTTTATGAGAGCTATATGTTTTGGGGTCTGAAATAAAAATATATCTGCGTACCAAGTTTGGTAGAAACATCTCGAAAATTGAGGAACAGTCATACAAATATTATAAATTGTAGTAGATCTCTCTCTTCTCCTTCTAGTACTTACACACCTCGGACCATAGTTAGTAAAATCGTGTCACCTCATGTTCATGAAAGGTACATAAAGTCATTGGATAGAGAGTCACCTTCTCTACAATATCGCTTGGAGTTGGTACTCTTTGGGATCAGACTGTTTAGTTTCCCTTCTTTTAATGGATTTGAACTTATTTCAAATAGTTAGTTAGTTAGTTTTCAAATAGTTACGAGAAATAGTTTCGATCGACCATTTTTAGTGAGAACCGTTATGTCATTCTTTAAGCAAGCAACCGCTGTTGGAACAGCGTCTTATTCATCTTATGGTCACTGATACCAATTGGTGATTCGTGTTCAACATCTTCACTATTAATCATTGTAATTAATCGGTCAAAAGAAGTGTTCCATTCATAAACGCAAAATACTGTCAACGTCAGGCGCAGGCTTATCCATTTTGAGATTTCCAAAATAAACATAAATAAAATGTATTTAAAATTATCTTCCTCTTGAAATTCATATTTTATAAATTTTGAACTTTGGTAGTACGTGTGAAATACTACATCATTCATCATGAAGTTTTTCAAACTTCGATCTTTTGAAGTAATTTTTACCACTTTTTAGCACATATTGGGCGGTATCTCAGCCACAACTTAAGTAATCTTAGTTTTCAAGTGCTCAAGAGTGAAAGGTTTATCTGCATAAACACAGTATTTTGCATAGCCTAACAAAACAAGTTCAACGTTGTCATATCTCACGACCTCGTTGGCTAATTGACATCGTCAACACGAGAGATTACGCGGCCGGATTTTTCTCGCAATAAAGCCATATTCGCTGGTGTTGTGTGGGATATGGCATCATCTTGTTGGAACCGCATATCGTCCAAGTCGTGTTCTTCTATGCATGCAAAGAAAGTCGATTATGATACTACCAAAATAATCCGAATTGGCAGTGACAGTTTCGCCGATATCGTTTTCAAAGAAATAAAGTCCAATCAGACCTTTATACAAATATCGCACCTAACAGTTGGTTGTAATGGCTTTCCCCAAATATTTAAACATTTTTGGAGCTCCAAATGAGACAATTTAAAAAAAAAAACCATGAAAAACACTTTTTTGTTTTTTGGAAAATCTCGGTCTAATGCTTGTTGTTCAAGCACCTAATCGACATAACTACGGCGTTTCCAATGGTCAGCTGGCCTCAGCTGCTGTGTGACCTAGACTTAATATGTCTGTAGGTGTAATCATAAGTGCAAAACACGTCATAATGTGCCGTAAAAAGATCCCAGCTCTTGAGAACGTCAAGAAATAGACACATTCGGGTCTACGGTAATTCTTCTGTCTTGTTCATTCAAAGTAAGTTCAAGCTTTGCAACCTCCAGTGGTTATTTTTTATTCTTATAAATTAATTATTTTACTCAAATATTTTTGTCTCTCTCCCTCTGTTTCTTATTGGTTCTTTAATCTTCGACTCTCGAAAGTTCTCCCACTCTGCGCGATCGTAACGTTTTGAGAAAGAAAATGGTTCTCTCTCCGCTACAATGTTCGCTATTGGCGAAATCTTCAAGTCCAACAACTGGACCGTTAGTTATGCTTTCTCTAAACTGGACAAAGAAACCAATCGAATAAAGGCAAGGCAAAGTATCACCTGTTATCGAACACATTGAACAACTGCTGTGTCGTTAAAATGATGAAAATACTTCAGTTTAGAAAGTGTTATCTGTATTTTGATGTAAAAGTTAAGTAGAGGCGCATCTAACTGTTCTTTATATAACCTCAAAAGCTTATAAAAAATTATAAAATACAAAAATTATCAGTTCGAAATTCCCCATATTTCTAGGAATCCTTTTGACCCAAGAGAAAATAAGTGTTCATTTTTTGAATAAAAATATGAGTATTGTATAATCAAGCATGGTTGGCTATGAGCAAAGCTATTCCAATTTAAGGATAATTACATATTATTTTACAAACTTTTTTCTATAAAAGTATATAATAATTGTAATATAATAATTGAAAGTCTACAAAAGTAGAGCTACAAAAGTTCACAATAAAATTAAATACTGACAGAATATTATATTCTTAGGTTTTAATTCCATTCCATCCGTTAGTATGTTTACGTTCATTTATAAAATTCTAATACGCTGTAACCAGTGATTACCGCTAATTTCAACATGTGTCATATAAGTAATTTGTATGTACCACTGACCCACCATTAACAAAATGTTAACAAGCAAGGCAAATTATATTCTTACATACGCATAAGTAAGAGAAACAAATTAAAAAGGAAGTAGCTTCGTGCCAACTATCACCATTTTATTATCTTGCTCGCGCCACATATGTAATTACAAATTATCTTGTTAACTAACATATGTATGTATGTATAATATATAAGTAATATTAAATAGAGCATGTACATGTATGTATGTAGAATGATAAAAGGAGAAAATAAATGAAGAGAGTTGCACGCCAAATGGACAGAAGACCAGTAGAGTGGAATATTCACGCCCACTAACATGTCAGCAGTTGAGAAAGTGTATGGAATCATGGTGTTATACATTTACATATGTACTTAAAACACTTTCCTACATACAAATTAGACTCTTCATATATTTACTACATAAAAACTTTTATTTGTACAATATGAAAGTTGGATGGTTGATATCCTGCATATATGTACTTCCCTCAGAAATTTTAATGAAAGAAAAATGGGACTTCATTCGAATTGAACTATAATTAATAAATTAATACATAAGACAAGAAATTCTAGAATTAAATACATATATTGTTTTTCCTTAAGGGTGGGTTAGGGTTTTAAAGCCGAGAAAAACGCATATTTTTATGATTTTTTTCGGCGACATCAATAATATAATTTTATTAAATTTTATTACATATTTAAACTTAAACTAAAAAACTTTTGAAGTATGTCACAAAAAATTTTCAAAAAAAAATATTAATAAATAAGCCGGTGACGGTGAATCTCCAGAGATGCCTCGAAAAAAGTGGTTTTGCGGTGTACATTATAACTCGTTACCGTATTGTCTGAAACAAAAAAATTGATGTGCATTTTAAAGGTGATGTATTTCTGTAAGACTTTTTTTTCTATTTTTTACAGCACTTCGAAGTAAAAACGCGATTTTAGCTAAAAAAAATAGTTATTAAAAAATAGAAAAAGATGAAATAAAAACTCTTGCTGATTACCTGTTGATTTATGTGAAGAAGTAATGTTCAAATTTGCAAAAGGATCAGTTCAGTAGATTTTGAGTTGTAATATTCACGAAATTCAAAAAAAAAAAACGTTTTCGGGAAAATCGATTTAAAGTTTTTCATACGTGAAAATTCGAAATAAACCATCAATAAAAGAATATTAATTTCTATACTTACATAGAGTCATAAATGCCAGCTCCAGTCTTTTGAAAGACACTGAGACAGAGAAAGGGAAAGGGATAACAAATGAAATCGCAGCTGCTTTCTAATAGGGGTATCGGGCGGCTACTGGGCAAGTATTTATAAAGGTCAGGTAGCACGGCCGGTCGTTTGAAACGCTGTAACTTCGTTAGTTTTACTCGGATTGACTTAAAATTTGTACATAATATTCTCGACGTATTGTTCATTGTTCATTGTTCAAAAAACAAAAATAAAAATAATATATATAAAAATGAAAAAAAAAATAATTTTAAAACCCTACCCCCCCCTTAACAGAGCTGACTTGTTCGATTTGTCTAATTTTGATAAATGCAAGAATTTTATGTCCGCTGGTTGAATCGTCCACATTTATGGGCCCAACAAAACTCATATAATTCAAATTTTAATGTAATTTGAATGGAACCGAATTCGTTATACGATAGAAGAGATATGATAAACGATGTTTTTAATTTTTTTCCGGCTCCAAAAACACCTGCTAGAAGGTAATAGTACAGCTTACCCTACGAAAAACAGCAAAATTCCATATAAATCCCTCAAACTTCCACAACAAAATCAATTTTAACAGAAAAATATCTTTAAATAAGCAGGATGATTAAAAAATTAGTAAACTAGTTAATATCATTTTAATTTTCAATTGCTGATAATGGTTATACCGTTCATGGAGAGGAGATTAATCTGCATATTATCTTCCAGCCGAAGACCTAAATGTGTATATTTCTTGACGTTCTCAAGAGCTGAGACTTTCTTACGGCAAGTTATGGCGTACTTTTCACTTGGACTTACATTTACATCCATATAAGGTCCAGCTCACATAATAACTGAAGCCAGCTGTCCATTCACAACGCCGTTGTTACGTCGACTGGGTACTTGAACAACAACGGTAGACCTCACTCGGTTGAAACGTAAATAAGCAAAATTGTCGAATTTGGGGCTTCCTCAAATAGTTGAATCGAGCCCATTATACCCTAAAAAACTCACTGTATGGTGCCGCATTCCGCACAAGATAAGCGTCTTGGCGATGACAATTGACCACCGCGGGGCTATGCGAAAATCGTGTTTATATCATAAACACTTGAGCACTTCAAAACCGCAAAGGCTAAGTATAATATCATCAAGCATTAAATTTTCCATTGTGTGAGGGTGTTTTTTATGTTTTCGAAAATAATGGTTCTGTGCGGAAAACGTATCGCGCACTACGTTCAATGTAATGAAAAATAATGCGAACTTAAAGTTCTATATCTCTATAAAAAAACACCCTATACTAACCATATTAATCGTGGCTCAACGTGGATTCTAAGAAAGAAAAATACTATATTAGTTTTTCGAGCCGATCAGACCGAAAATTATTTTGGGAAAAGTGAAAAAATTTACAACAGCAGGCTGAGCAGTAGAAACCACCATGTTTCGTCATCAGACTTCTTTGCAGACTTGTTCGAATTGGATCCGAACTTGGAATGTCCACAGCACAAGCCAATGGCTAAACCATTTGGCTACAAATATTCTAAGGCAACATCTTTTTCATTATTAGAAAAACTTTATTCGTTCGGCAGGCTCTTCCGTAATTCCAAGATGCTTTTTCAGCTCATTGTTCAGTGACATTAAATAGTTCGAGCGGTGGAAGTTATTGCTATTTTTTTATTTTATTTCTCAACATAATCGCTTTTTAGTTCGTTACAATCACCCCCGTATTTTCCAATTTTTTTCTTATTAATTTAAATTATATATTCTCTCTAGACCCGCATAGTAGGCGCTTATTTTACTATTTATATTTTATTTGAGCTGAATTTCTTACCACACAGCCAACTCTTTGAATTGAAGGTGTCTAAATATGCTCAACTGTAACAATAACACTCTAAATATCGAGTCTATAATGGAGGCGATAGAATATCGAAGCCTAAAAGTATTAATTTTTACCATGGTGTCTATATACGTTTGTGCATTATCATGATGGAACGGCACTTTTTTCTTTACCAAATTCTATCAAAATATCTGCATTATATCTGCGGAGGAACGTTTTACTCATTTGCAGTTGATCGAGGTGAGAAACGCTCGGTGTAACTCAGTTAATCACTTTTTAACTTTTAATGGTGAAGCTGTAGAGTAACACATTATTTAATAAGCCCTGATTTAAAAAAAAAAAAAGTTAGACAGTTGTCAAGCAGATATCATTAAAATTAAACTTTAATTGGTATGGTTGATTAAATTAAAGTTAAGACTTAAAAAAAGTTTTACTAATTTTAATTTTTTTTTACGTATCAAAGCAGTAAATTAAACAACCTGTATAGAGAAAAAATAATGATAAAGTGTATTTTTATAAAAAAAAACATAAGAAATTACGGTCTGGAAAAAATGCGAGAGGGGTAAGATAACCTTTTTCAGCGTTTCTGATTAGTTTTTGACCATCACAGTCACGTGGGGCAAAGCGTTGTCATGCTGCAAAATCACATTAGGGGTATTCTCTTTGTCTAGGAAATGGATGCTATGGTGCACGGATACGAAATGGCACAACAACAAAACACATGCAAAAAACATATGCTACGATAGGAAAAATATCCTGTACCGAAACATTTGTATATTTATTTCCCACAGCTAGCAAGAAGGAAAATGCAACCCTGTGAAGGAAAAGTAACCCTGTGCCTATGTGGTTGTTATTGTTTCACTTGAATATGTCAAAATTTTGCAACGGGGGTTCTCTCGATCTCTAGCACAATTCCATAGGAAATATTTTCATAGCATGCATTTCCTAGACAAGGCGAATACCCCTATTGTCATGCACAGACACAGAAAATACACAGAGGTAGCTTTTCGCCTAAATTAGCAGAGGTTTCTTTAGGAAAATAAGTCCAGAACAGTTTTAAAATATCTTATTTATGGTTCAATTCACTTGAAATAATTTAAAAAAATTAAAGTGTGCCAGATCAGATTGAGACAAATATTTTTATGGTTCGAGATTCGGGAGCACGTTCGATATGTTGATGAAATTTAGTACGTTGGTATGTTTTGGTCTAGATTAACCTATAAGTTGCTTCTTTCCGGGAAGGAATCAAGATCAACACAGCGACGAAAATAGGCAGGATTCGGAAAGAAGTGTATACCGTTCATAAATCGCTGTGTCATGTTACACCCATATCGTCGCAAACTAATTTTAGTCGCCGAATTTTATTGTACTCAAGCCGCCGCAATAATCAAAAACAAAATATGAAAAACGTAAAATCGACGAAAGTACTATCGTGTCTTAAGTATAATAAATAACAAGAAAAGTGATATCTTACCAGATACAAAATACCGATTACGTGAAAAGTCATTTACCTTCTGAAATAAATCAAAATTCATCGATTGGGGTCGAATCTGACTTCTCGGTGAAGCAAGATGGAATAAAAATTGCACTTTATTTCAGAAGAAATATGTTTAAAAAATTATTGTGGTAGGGTTTCCGGCGATTTGAAAAATCGTATGTACTTACATTGTCACATAACAGGTCAATTGGACCGGTCTGACACATAGATGTCACTACTAGAATCCATATGATTATTGGTTAGCCGTAATCTTCAAAAGACGTGCGTATAAATTTGACAGCTGTCGGATCTTTAGTCTGTGAATTGTAGTATTTTGTGTGAAGCAACTTTTGTTCTTGTGAAAAAAAGTGTATAAAAAGGAATATTGCTTTTTGAAGGGAAAAAACACAGCTGAAGCAAATTTTTGGCTTGATAGAAAAAAATGTGTTTTACTATGGTAGGCCGGAGACCTTTCAATTGACCTGCTAGAGGCTTTTAATCGCCGTCCTGTTGTTTTCCTACATAAGGACTCATCTCTTTGCGTATAATTTCAAAATGCCTCCCAAAAAATTATAACTTTTTATTAGAGGGAGTTGCTTTCTTCTTAGGAAAATATTTCTTGCTATAGACAGTACCTCGAAAAATACGTTTTCCTCCAATTGGCATGTAGTTTCAGTCAGGTTTTGATATATTCATGCCAAGACAGTTACTTTCCTTTAAAACAGTCGACATAGTTATCAACCTGGATTAGTTCCTCAGCTATTCTGATATTTTGAATTCGCTGGGATACTACTCAACGAATTGAACTTTCAACTAGTATACATGGAGGTCGGGAAGCACGCTGGCTAGTTGTTAGTGTATTTATGCTTGGCTTTGTTCAATACGCAAAATATTTGCGCTTTTGCATCAGAAGTTGGATTAAAGGATATGTACATACATATATAAAACATTTATACTGACCTAAGCACTTTAAGCAATTTTACTTTTATTCATCAGTGTAAAAAGCACAAAGCGAATTGAAGGGTAGTAGGAGCCTTTGAAAATCATGTTTACATCGTTTAATTTAGTAGATTTTTTTTATTCTCCGGACACTGTTGTCTATTTGTTAACAAGCCACATTGCTGATTGACTCGTCAAGCACCAAACCGGTTGGCTGACACACCGCCATGCTACCAATCTACTACATTCACACTAACCCCACCACCAGCAGAGTTTTGCCAACAACCACTCTTTGTCCAACCATGCGGCAATTGTTGCATGCGCTGATAGACAAATAGATTTGCCACAAACTGAAATGTTACTGAAACAAAGCAACAAGCAGCTCCTCCTCAGGTCACTATATTACCAACATACATACATACATACATACATATATACCTACTCATATTGCGGCCCACCTTTGTTCTCAACCAATGAGGCTAACTAAAATTCAAACGTTGAATGAAAGAAGGAAGCTTTGGCTGTTGCGTGTCGTCTATAAGCTAGCGCTGTCGGCAAATTTTAATGAATATACCCATACACATACACGTACGTACGTTGTTTGATTGCAACTCTGTTGTATATGCGCTTTGTTCTTCTGGGTTTTTGTGTCGGAAAGCCAATGAATCACGTACGACTTCATGGCGACCACACGATTGAATTAACACGACGGTCGGTCAGCAGTAAGCGAAAAAGACGAAAACACAGATAGTGTTTGGTGGGTGGACGTGAATATCCTCTCAATTAAAGCAAAGATGTGAAAAAGTGCATGTTTATATGTACATATATACATATAGACATAAGTTTATATAAAACCCATAACAACTACATTTATGTGCAAAAAAAAAAATATATATATATACAATATGCACGAGTACATGTTAATCTAAACTCTTGTCTTTGTTAGGCGATCAACCGCCGCTAGAATCGCCACAGGCGCAACAATTTCAACTACTCTCCGATTTTCGTAGCAGCAGAATAAACTACACAGAGAGGGTTTCATTAAGATTAACTCAGTCGATAACAACACGCTTAGACAATAAAGACAGAATGAAAGCGAACTTAATTATTTGGATAGACATTTTCCAATAGCGAATACAACCGAGTGACTTAAAATAACTGAGCGCTTTAATGGGTAGCTTCACAAATTTAGAGATCTATTTCGGTTAAAGAGCACAGCGACAATATACAACACGCCACTTGTCCTGCTCTGGCTTGTCTGAGTGTCGACCCTTGGGTAAAACTCCTATACGCCAATCGAGCGGATGCAGGGTCGTAAAGTATGGGCTCGCAAGAGTATCGCCGCTCAGATAAGTCAGTAAGACAACCCCACAAGGTAGAGTCCTTTCGCCTGATCTATGGAACTTGGTCGTAAACTAATTGCTGAGGGATATAGATGAGGAGAGGAGATACAAAGTCATAGCGTATGCGGACGGTCTGACGATTATAGTAATTGGCAAATTCCAAAAAACTTTCATCATTCCCGGCGGACTAAGCCGTACAGAGAAGTGAGCTAACGATGCTAAATTAGGTATTAACCTACAGAAGACGAAGCTTGTTCTCTTCACTAGAAAATATAAAATTCTAAAGTTGTCAACATCAGTGCGCTCAGTAGCGGAGCTACACATAACCGAGGCGGCAAAATATGTGGGACTCATTCTGTAGGAAAGATAAGGATGGTCGCAGAGCTCGGAGGAAGGAATGAGTCAGGTAGTAGTTGGACTGTATACTTAAAAAGACCGAATATGGGGCATGCTACCTAAAATAGTGGGTTGGATTTACACTGCAGGCCTATACTTCTCTATGGAGTAGTAGTTTCGTAGCCAACGCTCAAGAAAATCGAGGCTATGAATCTTCCCTTGGATCTATTCCTCAATGACGTTATGGGACTAGGGTAGTGTCTGAAGATGGTGACTCGATTCATTTTTATACAGATGTCGGTGGCGAATTTTACTCAAGGGAGCTTGGTATTAGCAAATCCTTTTGTTAACCCGATCACAGAAGTTTTTTTCAGGTGGAATTTGCACGGAAGCTGTCAACTGTGTTAGCTCAATAGTATTGTCAGAAAATCGTATTTATATATTATCGAATATCCAGGCAGCATTAAGTGCCCTGGAATCTGTAACAATAAAATCGAATATAGCAGAGAACTTAACGAGACCACTTAACGTAATAGCTAGGCAATTTATTTTGAACCTAGTATGGGTGCCTGAACACGGTAACCTTCCGCGTAACGAGATGGCGGACGAACTTACAAGGAAGGGCGCTTCCCCTCCACTTTCGTCGTAATGGAATAGTTTAGTTGTGCCATTCTTCATTTGTAAACTAACTGTAGGAGAGTTGTTCATCAAAGAATCCAAACAAAGATTGAAAAAGCTCCAAGGTGTCAATGTTACCATGGCTAAGAGAAAATTCCCAGACCTTATCACGCTAAAAAGAAAGGAGGTATCAGCAATCATAGGTCTTCTGACAGAACATCTTCTAGTGAGCAGCCATGCAGAGCTAATGACTTCCGCAGAAGTTGTAGATAGTAGAAGGAACCTGAACCTTAAAGCCTAGGTTGCTTTACGAAGGCCTCTCATTTTGGAGAAGTAGGTTGAAGTCTCTAAGGGCTGACACATTTAGAGGCTTGAGAGAATTGCTCAGTTTTGCAATGTGGGAGTCTTTAGGATATTTAGCGGCAAAAAATGGACCCGTTTGGTGACCTAAGCGTCACAACCACTTCAACCTAACCTAACCCTACCTAGATAATTTGAATGAACAAAAGAATTTGAAAAGTGTGTTGAGGAGGATGAATGAGTATATCTTCTAGAGCTTGGTTATTGGTTGATTTAGACGTAACATCTTCAAAAATTCCGGCCAACAGTGTGATATGTGTATGGACCACAATATGGAAGAGAGAGAGAATTTTTCACAAGCCAAAAATCAGTATTAAAACGGACCAGTAGGTCGATCGCGCATTCACGATCAGGCTAAAGTTTAAGTTAGTAGATATGAGATGGTGAAACATGACGGAAATGTTGGTGGAAGTGTTTTCTCAGGAAATATTCCCTTTGAACCCTTCAGGTTATTCCACCATTGCATATTTCTTCCAGCCGAACTTTCAGCTATTATGGATACTGCAGAATACATTGGAAGCGAGTTCATGGGAAAATATATATTTGTTCTCAGCAATAGGCATTCAACGGCTAAGTCGCTTCGTTTGCTTATAACAAACTCAAAAATTATGCTGAACTGTCGTCGATTATTAGAGAAGATGATCAAACAGTACAGACTTAATTTGACTTTCATGGCCACAGTGACCTCGAGAGAAAAAAGAGGAAAAGAGGAAAAGTCCAACCAAACAAATTGTTTCCGATATAGAATGCATGCAAACTGCTTCTCAAGATGGAATCACACTGCGACTTGCAGTAAATATAGTCAAATTTAAGCGAAATGGGATCTAAAAAGGTGTACTGTTTCAAAAATGAGGACATGTCTTAGGTAATCGGAGTTTTCGCAGGCGAACACATGCATTAAGGCTGGGAGAAGATACTGCAACACAGATAGAGAAGTAGAAACGGGCCCTGATTTTTGATTTAGCTAACGTAGCAAACGTCAAGGTAAATTACCTTAGAAAATTTGTAAAGGAATCGGAGAGGTTGGAGTGTGAAGCTTAGTTATTCTATTAACATCGTGGTTTCACAATGGATCTACTATGGCCAGGAGTATTAATGTTTCCACATCGAAAGCCAGTTCTAACTACCTGCCTTATAATCATTTTCATGATTTTATATAACTTGTTGTTATGGCCTTCGAAGCCTCTTCTATGGAAACGATCTAAGCCATCGACTTTCTGCTAAAGGTTGATCCATTTTGAGGTTTCCTACTTTAAAAAAAAAAAACACAGAAAATTCAAATTTAATAGGGAATGTTTATTATCATTCGAAAAAATACTTTTTGGCATTTAGCTTTTGAGGATTATCTATTCCAAATATTGGCCGGGGCTACGTCTCAGATGGTCCTTCCGTTGAGTCCAATTTTCGATTGGCGACGATTGACACGAGTAAGGTTTTGCTCCAAGGCCTGAATAGAAGCAAGATTGTCCGCATATACTTTAGACTTTATATATCCTCACAGAAGAAAGTCTAACGGTGTGATATAACACGATCTTGGTGGTCAATCGACCGGCCCGAAACATGAAATTATCTGCTCACCGAAATGTTTTCTCAATAAATCCATTGATTGATGCGATGTGTGTGAAGGGATACTACCCTAGAATGTCAAGACATAGCTATACGGTTACGAGCTCCAAATATTTAATATATACAGTACAGATACCGTCCTGATATAGGCGAAAACCGTTTGGTGACTTTAACGCGCATCACGATCTTTGGCATTCCTGGCTGTCAAATGATGGTCGTGGAATGGAGCTGGCGAAACAGACAGACGATTTGACATTCTTCACAATGAACGATTGTGAACAGGATTGTGGGCAACTGGTATAGCTCGCCAGACATAACAATGCGATTTATGTTGACACTCGCATCAGACCATTTGCCCATAGGCATTTCGATTGACTGGTCTCCCGACTTCGTTTCCATGGACCACCGGACATTTGTTAACTTCAACAAAGCCAACGTCCTTACTGCAGAGAAAACCTTCCGCTAAATTTTCGTGGCTGTTGCCGCCCGCTTCATACCTGCAGGTCGAATATCGGAAATCCGCCCTCACACGCTACGCCTGGCCGTCCCCTATGGTCCCCGTATTAGGGAATTCAACACCGAGATTCGGAACAAGGTCAACATTCACAAGCGAAACAAGTGGAAGGAGCACTTAAGGTCCTGCAATCTCTCCTCTGGGATGACCAAGCTCTGGGCTATAGTTAAATCGTTGTCTAATCCAATGAGACGTAATGATCGGGTGGAAATTTCATTCAGTGATAACGCCTCGTCGGACCCGAAGAGGTGCGCGATCTATTTTAGCCGGATATTTACACTGCACCCTTCGGTAGACAAAACGAAAAGACGAGTAACCCGCCGTCTACGCAAACTGCCAAACACCAGCGCGACGTTTGATTTCTCCAGGGAAGAGGTTCAGAGGGTTATCGGGAAGACGAAAGCCTCCAAATCCATCGGCCCCGATGGAATAAGCGTGCTGATGTTAAAACATTTGGACCCAGCGGGAGCAGACTATCTCACCAAGGTTCTCAATATGTCTTTGACCACTCTAATTATACCCGACGTATGGAAACTGGGTAGAGTGCTCCCACTACTAAAGCCGGAGAAAACCGCAAATAAAGGAGAATCCTATCGTCCTATATCTCTCCTTTCCCCAGTAGCGAAGACAATTGAGGCCTTGCTGCTCCCGTCTTTTCTAGTCAACATATTTCAAATGATAAATCAACTCAGAACTATTTCAGAAAAAATTAATTATATTTACAGGAATAAGAAATTTATATAGAACCAATACCCGCTGAATAGGAGTTACTTAGAAACCGGTTCAAAATACTAAACCAAACTTCCAACCATTCCATGCAATAAATCATTAGAACACAAAGAAACATTCAACATTATCCGCTAATAAAGCTTCGAATTGCTGCACACTTAACCCGCTTTACTCCATTTTTATTACCAGCTGCTTTGGTATTTCTTACTTGCCGATTGCTCGCATTGTTTAAATGCCAAAGAGAAAACTTTACAGGCCATTTGAGGCGTGGTTTTAGTGCATCATTAAGACTTCATTCTGATTATTATTAGGTAGTGGCTTTATCAGTGCCACAGCAACTCACCAAAGTCTTTTGGCATGAAAAAATCCCAACAATTTACGATTGAAACACTTAAAGGAATTGATTGATGTAAAAGTGAGTTGGAATTTATAGGAATGTACATGCATTTTTACCTATAAACATATATTTGTACGTTTGTGTATACTTATTTGTCTGTTTAGAAAATGTTTTGAAATATTGCAACGAATACTTTCGTTGAGAAGCATAAGACACATCAGAAAGGGAGAACTAGACCACCGCGACTCCGTACAGCAATACAGACAAGAACCGCTGGACAGGACGGTTTCAAACACCATTCACCCATAGTCCGTCAATACCTATGTGAACCCTCTTCCTGCGAATAGTGCTTTCGGAGTCCAAGCACCATCTCGAGCTACCTCGAGTGGCCCGAGTAACACTGGCACAATTAATGGATATTTTACTAGACTGATCGATGACTAAGACTATAGATACTTGACCCTAGACGGATTAAGTGAACCCCTACATTATTCGCCCACTTCCAATGCGTAAAGACACATAAAAGGCTCACATTAACTTCATCTCCAAAACTCCTTCAGTAGCAGCTGTTGTAGGTATTAATGCTGTCTCCTAGGTTGATGAAATCACGACAGTAATTATGACTGTCAAAAGTAAGGTAAGAGCCAAGCCTTGAACGGGCTAACTCTTTGCTTGGTGACAGGAAATATCGCGTCTTGTCCTCATTCAACACTAGACGCATTCGGCTTGCTTCCTAATAGAATCCTAGAAACAGATCCTTTTCTCACGTCTCATTTCCAGGATGTGGCTTAATAAATATCTGATCTATGGTAGATCGACTAGGTCTAAGCCCATACTGATAAGAACATTGAGGGCTGGTTTCTTTTGTAGTCGATAAAGTGCACTCGGATATCAATCTTCAGGCAGGAATTCGTCCGACTATTTTCTGCAAAGAAGCTGATGTATGAACTTTGTTAGTGCTGTTTACTCCTTCAATTTCGAATTTCATCATAGTCGGATGTTGGAACGTCCATGCACTCAGAATGCTCTGAACATTTTTGGTTTCCTCTTTGGTCACATTTATGTTTCTACTTCAGTATGTTCCGGTCTTGAAGCTTTCTGTAAGTCCATGAATTTTTTCATGCAATTTTCGAACATTTCTCCCATCGGCTAGCTTCTCAAGTACTCCCTATTCTCCCATTTGGGCTCTTTTAAGTTTTTGCAAATGCACATTACTTCCTCCTTTAATTCTCAGTATCTCTCTCTCTCATTGCGATCGCTTTCAACGTTTCCAGACAGACAGTCTTTTTTCTCTCTAATACTTTAATATTATCCTGAACAAAGAGAACTTGGAAGGTCGTCCTACATTTCCCTCATTCCGAGTTGCTGATGAATGCTCTCAAAGAGCAGGAGTGCAAATATAGTAGAAGCTAGAAAGGTGTTCATATATTTTCTGACACAAGATAGTGGTCCGAATTGAGGTTGGGTCTTCGGAGGATATACAACTCTAGAATATGTCGTCCGTATATCCTATATAGAAATTCGGTCCCCGGCGAAGTCGATCTCTTTTCGATCGTTCTCAACGATTTGAGATAGGCAGTATTTTTTCTCTCCCACATTACTTTATTACGATCCTGAATAAAGAAAACTTGCAATATCTGCCTACATTTCCTTCATTTGGAGTTGATGATGAATACTCTCAAAGAATAGGAGTCCAAATAGAGTAGAAGCTAGAAAGGAGTGCGTATCTTTGCTGCCACAAAATAATGATTCGAGTGGAGGTTGGATCTTCGGAGCAAATGCACGTCTAGAACACTAGAGACAAGTTGTCCATCTATTCTATATAGTCATTGGCGAAGTCGATCTTTTTGCGATCGTTCTCACCGATTCGAGATAGGCAGTCTTTTATCTCTCCAATACTTTATTACAATCCTGAATAAAGAAAACTTGCAATGTCGGCCTACATTTACCTCATTTTGAGTTGCTGATTAATGCTATCAAAGAATAGGAGTCTAAATAGAGTAGAAGCTAGAAAAGAGTGCGTATCTTTGCTACCACAAAATAATGGTTCGGGTGGAGGTTGGATCTTCGGAGCAAATGCACGTCTATAACACTAGAGAGAAGCCGTCCGTCTATTCTATATAGAAACGCTCAGGTTCGGTCCCCGCCAAAGTCGATCAGTCACCACGAATTTTCGTGCTCGAGGCTAGATATGTTGAAAAACTTCAGTTTGAAGCGGATTTCGAGGAGGCGTTCATTCACCGGAGTTAGTACCAGTACTCAGCGAATAGTTTCTCTCCCACGAATTCGACATTAAATTTGCGATCTTTTATATAGCTGTTGTAGTACATGCCACAATAACTTCCTTTCTTCCGTAGTAGTCCCGTCTAATACAGATCTGAATTGCGATGATATCAACTGTAATTTACACGAGGTCAGTGATTAGCTAAACATCGGCCTTCTCCCGATTAAAGCACGGTACATTCTACGTTTATGTCTTCAATTCGTATTCCTTAATACCTTTGTCTGGTTCTTAACTGAGGTCTTGAAATATATTTTAATGGAGCTGGTATTTCCATGATGGGTCTGGCGACTAGAGTGTAACTTCGCTGCGTGATAGTTGTACATGAAGCACACATTTACCTACCGACCCGTTTGTTAAGTTTGCTATAAAGACATTCGCTGGTAGCCGTTCTCGTTAGTTGATTTCAATGCTTTCCAAACTTCAGGTTTCCAAAAACCTCTCCAGGTTATAAAAATTTGAATTTTTGTATATTTTCTAGGAACCCAATGAGATATTAACGAAATAAAAACAAAAGTACAGTTATTTGTTTATGAACTTCTTGCAATAATATGAATACAATTTATTTATCCGGCGGAATACTTTTGGCTGCTCATAAAACAGAAATACAATGACGTGATGTGAAAACATTGTATGTGTGGCCACTGACATTGTGCGGATCATTTGTCAGCTATCCAGCCATTTGGCAGTATATGTATATCTCCTCTGTTTACCTCTACGACTTTTGCCATTTCGTCAGTTTACTCTTTGTAACTTCACTCGTTAGTGCGGCAATAAAAATGCATTACGAATACAAATGTTTGCATGAGTATATACACTACACATACCTACATGCATACATATATGTAACTGACTCTTTAAAGAAAATGAAGCGTTAAAAGCTAAAACCCAACAGCAAACAAATATTTCGAAAATGAAAACTATACTTTTAGGGTGATAGCGCGAGATTACCGCCGCTACACCAAGCAATGTGAATATCCTTCAAGGATGCTCATCTACTTAGCACAAACGTAGACATATAAATGGATATATGACACACTCCACGTATATGAAAATAAATGGGGACAAAGTAACCGACGAATAAAATTTTTTATAAGCAAAAGTTATGCTTCTTGCAAAAGTGTTACCATAAAAAAGTTTGTCATCAGCCAAGTTAGCAAATAAGCAGCCGAAAAGGCAAGGCAGACAGACAAGCAGTGGTAATAGCCAGTACGCAAGTAAACTAGCTGCTGCGAGACGCTGCCACTTTCGGTAGTTTCAACTTGTGCGACTGAAAACTGAGCATTCCAATTGCTAAAGCAAAGGCGGAGACAGTGTTGCCAAATTGTTTTTAATTTAGTGTGTGGTTCAAAAATGTTTATAAAGAGCGTCTTTGAGGTCTTTAACTTTTAACTGATTTTAAAATAAAATATTTATAAAAAAATATTTTAAATAAATTTCATGTATTTGAAATATAATAATAATATATTGTGACGGAAATTCCAAATACAAAGGACAGACAAAACGGACGACAGTGTGACGCAAATTTCCTGTACTAAGACAAAAGAAGTGGCAGTATTATGTAAATTCCCTGTAAAAAAGACAGACGGAAAGAGCGGCAACAACTACTGCAGGCAGACGAGTTAGCTATGAACGGAATGTTTCGACCATCGATAGGCATAAACAGAGAGGCTGCAGCTACCGCAGGCAAACGAATAATCAGCCTATTCTTGAGCACGTGGACAGAATGTTTGGGTTACCCCCAGGTATAAAAAGAGCGGCAGCAGCTACCACAGGGGAACACGAGTAGAAAAGGCAGTGGCGTTAACATTGCTGTGAGCTGTGTGTTTTAGAAACGGATAAACTGTATGAATCACAAGATAATTGTGTGTTGTAAAGAATTTTAAAATAAGCCATTGTGTATAATAAAGAATAGTAATTTTTGAGGACGAAATAAACGTTGAGTAAATTCCTGACGATTAAGGGGGTCCTCTTATACAATTGTGCAAAAGTTACCTAATGTTTGAAATTTTTTTTTTTTTTGAAGAAGTCAAATAACTTAAACATGTGCGCTGCTCTGCAAAATGTTTATTTAAGTTTCCTTTATATAGGGTGTTTTTTTATAGAGGTATAGAACTTTAAGTTGGCATTACTTTTCAATATGGAGACCGATTTATCAGCTGTCAAGTGATTTACTCTCAGTTTGGTTTGGCAATTCATCATGAATAGACTCACGCCTGAACAACTCTTGCAAATAGTGCAATTTTATTTCGAAAATAATGGTTATGTGCGGAAATCGTATCGCGCATTACGTCCAATGTTACGGACCAATGATTCCACCAGCCCATAAAGCGCACCAAACAGTCAGTTTTTCTGGATGTAACGGTGTTTCAACATACACTTGAGGATTACCTTCACTCCAAATGCGGCAGTTTTGTTTGTTGATGTAGCGATTCAACCAGAAGTGCGCTTCATCGCTAAACATCGCTAAAATGGACGTAGTGCGCGGTACGTTTTCCGCACAGAACCATTATTTTCGAAATAAAATTGCACTATTTGCAAGCGTAGTTCAGGCGTGAGTCTATTCATGATGAATTGCCAAACCAAACTGAGAACAAATCACTTGACAGCTGTTAAATCGGTCGCCATATTGAAAAGTAATTCTAACTTAAAGTTCTATACCTCTATAAAAAACACCCTTTACAATCGAAAATTTTGAGTGTCGGGTGTCAAAAATGACTGCGGGCGCAATACAGGTCGCAATTCGTCGTCTACAAGCAGAAAACTGAAACTTGAAGATTACATTCCATAGAGGCACCCCAACCAAAAAAATTAAAAAATTCGTTATAGAAACAAAATGGCGACTACTTGAAAATTAAGTATCGTTTTTTCGCATGATTTTTCCCCTTGGCCGGCTGTAAAACATCATTACTGATCAAAATATTGCGATTTCGTAGGTTACAGCGCCGGAGAATTTTGTCTTCTTTTAGATGGGTAAAATGCGAAGTTGATTGGTTAAATGGTTCAAAAACGGGTAATGCCAGCAGATTCAAAAAATCTTGTTTCGAGAAAACGCGTGTCAAAATTTGAAAACAATTTTTCTTGTACAATTTTAGTTACTCCATCTATTTGTCTGAGGGTAAGTGAACTTATCGGTTTCTACGGTCACTAAACACGAATTTGAGGTTAGATTTGGTAAATTCAAAATGGCGGATCCAAATTTGAGGTCAAATTTGAACACGAATTTAAGGTGATATTTGAAAAATTGAAAATGTCCGATTCAATATGACGGCCAAAAAGTAATCTTGAGTAATGTAATATATGAAATTTGATCCCAAAAAAAAAAAAAATTGTAACTTTTTTTGGAGCGCGCGGCAAACTTATTTCTGAGCGTCCGCCAACGCTCAGGACATAGGTTCATTCAAAGCCGTGTAGCGACGGAACTAATTCGAAAAAACATTTTACCAGCATATTCTAGACACTTTCGGCCTTCGACTTGTAAAATAAAAAAAATTATTTTTCATGAAAATTTTAGAAGAGGACCCCCTTAAGAGGACAAACGAACCAAATCGTGAACTTTTATTTAGCAATCTAGTGATCGGACTCAAAGGATTTGGGAAATCATCGAGGGTAGCTACGAAAAACGTTACAGTATTACTAAAAAAAAGTTATAAATTCTTTAGAGTCGACCTAGAGCCGCAGTTCTCCCCCAACTAGCAAGCCATTAAGACGTTAAAGGAGCTCCATACATTAGGCATTTGCAAGTCGTCTTTAACAAATATATCGAACCCTATCCGCGAAAAAAAGGTAAGCGACAAATTGTAAATTTTACAGGAGAACGTTTTTTTACTTCTTTTTTAATTTTTTTAATTCTTTCCGCTGCAACTAATTAACGGGAATTCCCAGAACTACAAAAATTTCCCAGAAGATGCATATGATTGTAAACCATCGATATGTGCAAAAAAGTAAAAATCGATAATAGTGTCACTTACCTTTTTTCGCGGATAGGGCTCGATATTCTCCCAGTGAAATGAGTCACCATCTGGCAACACTGTTAACCGATGAAGTGTTGACAACTACATAAAATAAATATAAAATAAAGAGAATAAAAAAATATTTGGACTTTTGTTGCAACATAAATAGCTGGCACTCATAAGTAGACAGTAACTTTCCAAAAGTGCTTAGAGCTTCCATAAGCCAAAGTGGCTTGGGATGTGCTAAGAAAAAAATTAAATAAAAAATGATAAAATTTGGTGAATTTTCATCAACCTAAACACGGAAAACAATTTATAGGACTCTCCCTCACATACGATATTCTTTTCTCGCTTTGTATGAATAATAATTTATATGTAAATATTGGGGCCTGCAGCAGAAATTTCGCAGACTATTCCCGAATATGAGAGAGAAATGAGACCTCTGGAAAGTAGCGAGCACAGGAGGAACATGGAGCCGGAACATAGTGTCCAAAACCTCAACGAGTCTCCGCAGGAATATGCTTCAGAAATTGAGAGTTTGGCTCAATCTAGCCATTGGGAACGCATCGGGTGAGCATCTCGAAGGGGTAAAAATACAAAGGTTCTTCAGCGGTATAGAAGGCATATACACCAAGTGAGAGATATATGCGAATCCAAAGTTGTCATTCACTGAAACTATTGCGTATGCTCAAACACGTGAAACGGCGGCACTCTTAAGTACACTAACATACAAAGTCAATAGAATGGAAGTAGAAACACCAGATGTGATGAACGAAATATATGAAAACTGAACTAACTATTGAAAGTCGATCAGAGAAATGAACCATTCTGGTGTCAACTGAAGCATCAAGCTGGCAAATGCTTTAAATGTGAAAAACCAGTTCACTTCGCACGTGAATGCAAGACGATCCCCAACAGACAGGAAAGACAGCGAAAACTCTGCTCAAAAGCTGAGGGTAAGGAAAACATAATAGACGTCCGGCGAATGACAATTACCCCAGCAAAATAGTGGGAGGCAACCCATTTAAGGAAATGTCAGCAATAATATTCGGACTTGGAACTGTTAATGCACGGATTGGAGATGATCAGACGGCCATGTAAGGATCAAATGGCAAGTCCAATCGCGAAGGTATACTGGGCACGATGGAGCAGTTTAGAGTTGATATCTGCCTGTTTGCATAGAGTATGGGAAAGTGAAGATGGCCGTTGCTCTAGAAGGCTAATAATAGTTCCGAATTGCTAACTGGAAGAAGTGTATAGCACCTAAAGTGCCTAATTCACAAACTTGACAAACTGAAGACCAGGATATGGAGGTTTAGTGTTGCTATACAATCCACAACGGAAGAAAGGTTTGTCCCTAAAAATTCAATGCAATTGGGAAAGCCCCTACAAGATAATCAAACGATGTAGTGTATCAAATCCAAACCTTTGGTAGGCCAAGAAACAAAATGAAAGTTGTCCACATAGAGAGGCTTGCAATGTTTGGAACAGCAAATGTGTCCGATCGGACAGTGTGGCGAAAATACAAATCGGATGGCAAATGAAAGAGAGAAACCGATAACTGACATGTTCTGGAGTGTGAATCGAGAACATTCGCTATCGAGAACAATTCGTTCATTCCAGGAGTTAGTTGTGAACAATCGACTGGTGTATAAAGGCGAAGCACAGCTGCAGAAGAGATCAGTCGTAGAGTGAACTCGTTGGTGATAACACTACTGTGAAGTAAAAATATGATATTAAGGAATCTGTAATATAAGTGATTGTAAATAATGAAGTGAATCGTTAGTTATTGAGCAATAAATAAGTTAATTCTTTAAAACAAGAGCTGTACACATACTTGGCGACTTTTATTTAACAGTCCAATGATCAGACTCGAAGAATTTGGAAAAGCATCGAGGTTAACTTAGCAATTTGAAATTTCAATAAAAATGAGTAAAAAAGTTAAGAGTTAAAAACACAACTAGTCGGTGTCCAAGCTCATAATGCCTACTTGCCTCAAGGAGCGTAAGAAGTTTAAGGGAACTAAAAGCATTTAAAAACGAACTATATTTGGCGGTAATTAATCCTTAAGTAAAACCATCTCGTCTACAAGATACACGAAAACGTCCTATACATTAACTACCACTACAAAAAATATGGACATTACTCTCTCTGAAGTAAAATATCTTGGGACAATCTAAGATAGTAAATTCTTCTCAAGTCGTAATACGGCGCAGAAAACTATAACTGCATTTTGCGCAGTGCATAGCACCCAATGGCAAAATATGACGTCTAAAACCGAATATTGTTAACTGGATTCATACAGCAGTGGTTTGATCAATCTTATTCTACGGCATCGCCATCTGGTGGCCGACTAGATAGAGTTAAGTTTAAAGCTAATCTCTCTACCATCGATTCATTCATTTATGTTTGTTCAAATATTATCTATCTTTTGGACAATTTTCGAAAGAGCTGGGTTATATCACATCCAACTTTTGCTACAGCGATCTATTTTTTTTTATGTGCAGGAATGTAGAAGAATCTCAGACAGGTATGAACAGTAAAATACAATACTTTAAAATAGATAGTCATAGGCATCCTTACTGACGGCTCAAAACTCAATGCCAAAGTAGTTTGTTGAATTCATTCACCGACGCTCTTTATTAATTTTAAAAATTTATTTATTGCAACTTCTTTAATGGCGTAGGCACCGCTTACGCGATTATAGCCGCATTAACAATATCGTGCCACTCGTTCCTTCTGTTCGTTGTTTGGCACCAATAGGAATTGCCAAATTCAGCCAGTTAGAAGTAGAGGTCTTCCTCTGCTTTCAAAGGCGGATACTCCATTGAAAACTTTCGAATGGCAAGATCTAGCCAGCGTAGTCGCTTTCTATTGATGTTTGATAACAGGAGATATTTCATATTGGCTTCGTTCACTATCAGACCCCATACCTTTCCCGTCCTTATCCATTCTGAAAAAAGGAATTGTATTCATATAGCCAGTAGCGAATAGCTCCACAGTCTTATGGAAGATTGTACCTCCCCTATTCAGCTATACAGCGCGTATTGTTTCCTCGAGCAATAAATTATACATTTTTGGTAGCTGGACGAAGGCGATTAAGAATATTTGTGTTTTGGATTCACTAACAGCATATTCCTAAGTTCAAGGTAGTTTCATTCCGTCAGTGTTGCGACAGGTATGGCGCTTAGCCTCTCTCTCTAAAACCTCTGAAGCTGCGTGCCGGCCCCTGTGTGATCTGACGAAAGGGCTGCTCATCTAAGTCGTTTGCTTCTGCTGCTACACCGACTCTCCCGGATTGCATAGGTTTTGAGTTTTGCGCTGGCTTCCATTTGTTTCTTTGCTAGCTCCTATCCCTTATCATCTTATATCCTGCGTGGGTTTTGTGGACGTAACAGGCAGTTTTGCCTTTCCCTGGGGGAAGTGGTTTTTCCCCGTCATTAGGGTTTGCTTTTCTTCTCTTAGCTTAGCAGTGGTTCCGTAGGCGTGGAAGGGCGAAATGATAGTGAAAGATTTGGCAGAGCAGGCTCTTTCGGCTACCTCAACGAGGTTCCCGAAGAAGAGATTGGTTTTATATCGCCGTGTTTTGTGGATAAATTTTTTTATCCGTGTATGGATACCAACCTGGATTTTTATTACTCATTTTTCATTTCGTTTATCTTGTTACTGAGGTTAGAACTATCGGTGACCGAAAATTTGTGAAAAATAAAGGAAACGGTCCACCAGGCTAGAGCTGCTTGTCGCCATAAGTCGCTGTCACTTCCGTAGGTGTACCGGTATTCGGGAGACTCAGTTCGAATGCAATCGCATGGCCCCGACTGCAAAAAATCCAATGGACACCGAAAGGCATAACACTCTTCATTAGGGGCGACAGTTATGCTCAACAGGCCTAGATCTGTAGTGTTTTGTAAAAATTACAGAGTCGTTTTTTGAAAAATTCGACTCCTATCATTCAATAGTTTTTGTATGCGAGAAGCCACTTGCCCTACAAAAAAAAATATGAAAAAGAGTTTTTATATTAAATTAACATTATCTGACCACCCTATGAAAATAACCCTGCTCTGTACTGAGTCAACGCAACTTTAATTCGCTTTTGAAAACGATATCTGAAGGATAGATTTTCCATAAAAATACCTACAAGAAAATTAACTTTCTTTTTGTTTTTGCTAGTAAAGTTTTGATCTGTTTGCCGTCAACGCTGCCGTACTGTAATGCACGGTATGCCTTACGTTGGAAATGCCCAAAACCTTAAATGTTACTCTAGGGAGCTCTGCTTTAGACAACATTTAAAGTCAATAAAATGGTTTGAGGCATCAATAGCGTCTGATTTTGTGTATACTTTCTACATCCGAATCACCCAGAAACCATGTAATGTTCATTGTATTTTCCAGTGCGAGTCTGCTAATCACCCTCTTGCGTATTCTCGCCATTTGGATGTAATTAGCGTTTTGCTGCCTAGATTTCCTTATATAAGTACCACACTTCCTCGACAACTTCAGCCCACACTTATTGCTTGAAATACATATTTTTTTATACCGTTATGTTATATATGTACATAACCGGGATGTCTAAAATATTATACATCACTATAAATAGTAGTTTAATACCAGTTCTGCATAAGTTACTATGGCTTTAACAACACTGATGTAAAGATAATTGGTCACTAGGGCCCATATTTTGCAGCAATGTCTCTCGAGTACCAAATTCGAAGGCTGGCTGAATTTTTGTATTTCTTATAAAGAATCAGACCTCAGTTTTTCGGGGTTTATAGTGCGTCCTGATCTCTCAGGCAAGTCAGCAGTAATTTCAAGTGCCGTCTCTTTTATCCTTGCCGATTTTGTTGGGTATGGGTATCTCCGGGAAATGATTTCACTTTTGTTGACAGAAACCTCGCCTACTTATACTTTATTATAAACAGTGTATTTGAATTGAATACTATTTTGTAGACAAGACATTTTAGTTAACAGAAATTGTCACAATCACTTTTGTTTAGATAAATATATACGTATACACACGTACGTACGTACATATGTCCAACCGAAATGGTTATAAACGAAGTTGATAAAGGGACGGAAATACGGAGATACAGGTTACAATAAAACATTTACAAACATCAAACAAGTAGTATCGGTTTCTCGGTCGGGTGTCTGCCCCGACTTCGGTGCTCCGCTGGTCGTGTCTCCGACTCTCCGGGTCCGCCATCCGAACCCAATAAAAATATATTAGCAATTTCTCTGATCCTCGACTGCACCTATTTTTGCAAACTTTCTTTTTTTTTGTGCTCTAGGCAATAAGAATTCTAACGATCGACCGCAGAAAGTGTGTTTCCATTTTCAGCGATTGTAAAAAACTTCTCTAGAAAATCTGTGTTAGTGCCTAATCATTTGGTGCCGTCCTCTATACCCAAAGAATCTGTGTTAGATAGCGCACGACACTATGACCATCAAGCACACTGGGATAATTTTCCACTCGATGCATTAAAGAGAAAGACCGATGCGCGCATCTTGTCTCGTCAATATATATGTACGAGGTATCTTCAAAGGAAAAGGTGAATTTTGATTTTTCGTGGGCTGTGTACATTCGATTAACAATATTTTGGTTTTGTTATAATCAGACACATATGTTTATGCTGCTTGCATTAGGAATCAATTTCGATTAGTTGTTGGTTTTTGATAACAGAAGAGGTTTTTGTGAGCTCTTCGACTTTTGACTTTTGAATGAAATGGATCAAAGAATATGTATTAAATTTTGCGTTAAAAATGAAATAAAGTGCTCCAAGGCACTTAAAATGTTGACTTTCGCATTCGGTGAGTCCACTTTGTCTCAAAAAAGTGTTTATAAGTGGTACAAGCGCTTTACAGAACGCCGAGAATATATTGATGACGATGAGCGTCGTGGAGGTGCGACCACGTTAACAAGCGAAGAAAACATCGAAACAGTAAAAAAATTTGTTCTTGAAAATCCTCGAATCACTATTAGGGAAGTTTCAGAGGATGTTGGCATATCAATCGGCTCATGCTATTAAATTTTGTCGAATGTTTTTGGCATCAAAAGTATGCCAGCGAAGTTTGCTCCGAAAGTGCTAAATTTTTAGCAAAAGTAATGTCGCATTAGTATCGCTCAGGAGTTGTTGAATGACGTCAACAACGATCCGGGTTTGTTCAAACTGGTCATAACTGGTGACCAAACGTGGATATATGGTTATGACATCGAAACCCAGACCCAATCATCCCAATGGAAGCTACCAGATGAGCTAATACCGAAAAAGGCATGCCAATTTTGATCAAATGCGAAGGTTACGCTCACTGTTTTCTTTGATTACATCGGTGTGGTGCATCATGAGTTCCTACCAAAAGGTCGTACAGTTAATAAGGAATACTAAAGGGTGTTTTTTATAGAGGTATAGAACTTTAAGTTGGCATTACTTTTCAAGATGGCGACCGATTTAACAGCTGGCAAGTGATTTATTCTCAGTTTGGTTTGGCAAGTCATTACGAATTCATAAAGTAAGGCGTAAATTCGTCGAATGGGCCCAAAACGAGATTACCGTTGTTCCCGAATTTCATAAGCGATTTTTGTTTAGCGATGAAGCGCACTTCTGGTTGAATGGCTACGTCAACAAACAAAACTGCCGCATTTGGAGTGAAGGTAATCCTCAAGTGTATGTTGAAACACCGTTACATCCAGAAAAACTGACTGTTTGGTGCGCTTTATGGGCTAGTAGAATCATTGCTCCGTACTTTTTCAAAAACGATGGTGGCCAGAACGTTACAGTCATGATTACTAACTTTTTCATTCCTGAATTGAATAACCATGATGTCCAGGAGATGCGGTTTCAACAAGACGGCGCAACATGTCACACAGCTCGTGCCACAATAGATTTATTGAAAGACACGTTTGGTGACCGCCTAATTTCACGTTTTCGACCTGTGAATTGGCCTCCAAGATCTTGTGATTTAACACCGCTAGACTACTTTCTGTGGGGCTATGTAAAGTCATTGGTCTATGCGGATAAGCCACAAACGCTTGACCATTTGGAAGACAACATTCGCCGCGTTATTGCCGATATACGGCCACAAATGTTGGGAAAAGTCATCGAAAATTGGACGTCCAGATTGGACTACATCCGCGCCAGCCGTGGCGGTCATATGCCAGAAATCATATTTAATATGTAATGCCACAAGATTATCTTTCGGATAAATAAAATTCATGTCAATCGAATCGTTGTTTTATTGCAACTTAAATTTCTATACCTCTATAAAAAACACCCTTTACAAGGAAGTTATGCAACGTTTGCGTGAAGCAATACGGCTCAAACGATCGGATCTGTGGAAAAACAAATCCTGGATTCTGCATAACGATAATGCACCAGCACCATAAACCGCACATCAATATTTATTCGTGATTTTTTGGCCAAAAACAAAACCGTAATCATGCCTCAACCACCGTATTCAACAGATTTGGCTCCCTGCGACTTTTCCCTATTCCCAAAACTAAAGAAACCAATGAAAGGAAAGCATTTTGACACAATTGATGAGATCAAGTCAGAATTGAAGAAAGAGCTGAATCTAAATAGCGCATTTCGGAAGTGCTTCGAGGATTGGAAAAAGCGTTGGCACAATTGTATTATATCCGGGGGAGGTTACTTTGAAGGGGTCAAAATAAATATTGATGAATAAATAAGTACTTTTCAAAAAAATTCAAAATTCACATTTTCCTTTGAACACACCTCATATGTCCACTTAAGGTCAAACGAAGTTTTTCGGACCAACTGGTATCGGTTATAAAAGCAATAGAGTTTTGTACCATAAAATGAGTATACTGTACACTCGTATATTTATTTTATTTGATTGCAATGAAGCGCGCAATTCAATATGGAAAAATCTACATCTCCGCAACAAATTGATAAGAATAGTTCACGATGGCATCCAAGGTTAATGTGGAATTACATTCATTTTTCTTTACAATGTGCTTGCTTGCATATAAATTTACATAAATATTTTAAATTTGTAAACACATATTCTCGTCTAATGTTATCAATTAAATTTGTTTATTATACTTATATATGTATGTAGAGAAAAATTACATTTCATTAAGAACTGAAATGTAATTTTTTCTCTGTACATATAAACATATGTACTTATATAGGTAAAGTAGAGTACGCCGATATTTCCTCGACAGCAGCTTAATAGAGTAGACCCGTCAGTTTAACTCTCTCTCAATTCACACAATTTAAAGCGAGCGCCGACTTCGCGTTTTAGGCTTAACTCAATAACATGTTTTTATAGCAAGCTTTTACGGCGCGACTCTTTCAGTAATAACTAGCTGACCCGGCCATACGTTGTTGTTGCTTTCTGTATTTTCTCCAATTTTTATTCTAATTGATGTTGCAAATGGTTATTAAAGTTCTAATTAAGCACGATCTAAATGAAAATTTTAATTTTTTTATTATTCTGTAATATTGATCTAGCTACGTGTTTGTAAGTGCTACGTGTTTTCAATAATTCACTGCTTAAAGTCTTGTACGAAAATGCTAATCTAAAAGTTTCAAAGTAATATGAACGCAGCCTTCGGTCACAGAAAAATTACATGACGCAGCGAAAAAAGTACGCACGGATCTATGCTTACATCCAAATTATCCTAATTTTTGTCTGTATGTCGGTGATCCCTTTCCCGTGAGGATATGTTTCAAGCAAATTTAATTTTTTCCTGATCCATGGTCCATTCAGATATATTATCTAAAATTGTAACCAAATCGAAGCATAAATTATTTTTTGTTTTCAAATAAATCGGTCCACAGCCTGGAAATCATCATTCACGTAAATCGAGCCATAAATAAGATATCGAATAGATCAGTCCCTGGTTCACTTCCCGGTATAAAAAATAGATGAAAATCTATTCGCAGACTTAACGAATATATATACAAAATTACATTAAAAGCGGTTCAGCCTTTTTTGGAGGAGTTCAAGGACAGACAATATTTTGTGTTGAAGCATGACACAATTTAAATATATGTAGTTTAAAAATAATTATTTTTGTATATAGCAACACTTTTATCTACCAAATAATAATATTCAAAGTGCAAAAGTCATTCTAATTCAGTCAATGGAAAATATGGGGGGTTTTTTCGTCTCTAGACGACTTTGCTGTTCGGTTTATATAACCTTATACTAAGCATTTATTGGCTACAATTCGATTTTGGGTACTTTTTCTGTTAACATGTGTATATCTGGGTTAATCGTAAGAAATATTGAAGTTTGCACATAATTCAAATGATTTTTAAACTTCTTCCTCCATCCATACTTCATGAGCCATTTTTTTTAAAGAAAGTTCTTCTTGACAGTAGTTCTAGTATATATATCACTAGAGATTTAATACCAGCTACATTCAACATTGCGTAAAATATTATCATTAGCCAACGTTTGACGTTTATTTTTAATCAGCTCCAATGCTGTTATTATCATGTAGAGTTCATGCGAGAATTTAATTCCTTTTTATACCTGTAATATATGTAAATACTGTCTTTGCTTTATTAAAGCCAAATAAAATTGTGAATTGTGTTCTTCCATTAGTAGCTACAAATACAGGTGGCGGCTATCTTTTGTTTTTTCTAAGGGTTCCAACATTTGACAGTTTTTTATCTAGGACTATTTCAGTTATATGCTGTAATATTGCGTCCTGCTCCGAAAACGGACTCATACATTATGAGAACTACTTCCTAGCATAGAATTCCATGTTACATATATATATATATATATATATATTTGACGATTTTAACCGCTGAAGCTGTTTTCGACCGAACTCCTCCTTCAATTTGTGATTATGCGTCTTGATGTTTTTACCAACAAATGGAGCGTGAACCTGGACTCGAATCCATGCTTTCCAATGCTAAGCAATCGGCTATTGCGGCCGCTCCATGTTATATATGTAATTCCTTTTTGCGTCAACAATAGCGTTAATCCCATTTGGGCTTAGATGGTAGATATTGCGTGTAGGAACAGTTTCTCTGAAAGCCTGTGAACATTTCGTCTATAGTCATATTTTCTATAGGAATGTAACTGAATTGGCATCTTTTGATGAAATCCTCAAAAGTGTTTCAAACTAGATAAAGTCGATTAAATATTTTTCTTTCGCCTCTTGTATTTCGAGGCAATAACCCAATAAAAGCTCGTCTTTCCATAAGTTCAGTAGATTTAATGTCTCGAGTTTAAACAGAGGAGCGAAAGACCTTCAGTTGTTATAAAATAAATATCTGGAAAATCGAAAATATACTCCTTGACGATCACAGATTGACATGGGAAGTACTTTCCGCGATATTTCCGGAAATTTACATTTTTATCGATTTTAAAGCTGCCTTCGACAGGACGTTAAGGAACTCCCTCTACGTCGCTTTGTCTGAATTTGATATCCCCACAAAACTCATACGGCTATGTAAACTGACCCTGGATAATACCAGAAGCGCAATCAGAATTGGGAAGGACCTCTCCGAGCCGCTCGATACCAAACGAGATTTCAGACAAGGTGACTCTTTATCGTATGATTTCTTCAATTTGATGCTGGAGAAAATAATATGTTCTTAATAAACCAGGTATAATCTTCTACAAGATTGTACAATTGTTGACATATGCCGATGACATTGATATAATAGGTCTTAACAAACGCACCTTAAGTTCTGCGTTCTCCAGGTTAGACAAAGAAGTGAAGCGAATGGGTATGGTAGTGAACGAGGGCAAGACGAAATATCTCCTGTTAACAAATAAACAGTCATCGCATTCGTGACTTGGCTCCCACGTCACTGTTGACAGTCATAACTGCGATGTCGTAGATAATTTCGTCTATCTAGGAACCAGCATTGTGTTGTTAACACAAGCATTGTCAGCCTTGAAATCCAATGCAGAATCACTCTTGCCAACAAGTGCTACTTTGGACTGAGTAGGCCTCAAAGTCCTCTCTCAAAGAACCAAAACTAACTCTAAAAGTCGCTCATCATTCCCGTACTGACATATGGTGCAGAAATCTGGACGGTGTCGACAGACAATGAGTCGGCTTTAGGAGTTTTCGAGAGAAAAGTTTTGTGGACGATTTATGGTCCTTTGCGCGTTGGCAACGGCGAATACCGCAGGCGATCGAACGATGAGCTGTACGAGCTATACGACGACATTGACATAGTTCAGCGTATCAATAATGGATGAAAAGCGCTCCAGCTCTGAAAATATTTGAAGAAGTACCCGCTGGCAGAAACAGAGGAAGAGGTAGACCTCAACTTCGTTGGAAAAATCAGGTGGAGAGCGACCTGGTATCACTTGGTATTTCCAACTGTTGCCAAACAGCGGGGAGAAGGAACGAGTGGTGCGATGTTGTTGATGCGGCTGTAATCGCGTAAGCGGTGCCTACGCCAAAGAAGAAGAAAGTGAAGAATATTTCGAACGTGAAGATATTTTTCACAATATTCTCTTGATCTAATATTCTTCAACCGAAATACTTATATGGAACCACACAGATTCCTCATAAAAAATAAGTGAATGTGGTTTTTCAAACCTTAAAGATTTCAATCCTCTCGAATTCATACCCTTCAAGGACCTTTTCACAACGAACTTTTTTAGCTTATGATCATTTCAATGCTCGGAATATGGCAATAATGTCCATAGTCCTTGTCTTTTATTTCTGAAGCTTTCCTGCTTCTCGTTACTGCCTCGTTACTGCCTCATCATGATCCATTCGGTGGAAATTTATCAAGATACACACCACAAATTTAAGGGAGAGTTCAGTCGAAAATCGCTTCGGCGATTACAATGCGCCATAAAGTAGTCCAAGATCAGTAACTCTTAGTTAGGTAACGATTGGAAACCTTTTGCTTATTTAAATTTTTAGGTTACGTCACAAAATAATTTCATCACTTTGTTGCCGTGCTAAACGCAAGCGAGACAGGCGGTAATTTAAAATATTTATATTAAATTCAAGTGCTAAAATTAGGCATTTTGAAAAATTCGACATGATAGATTTTAATTTTAGGTTAGAACGGGAAGTTTGGCACGCATGCATTTGAACACATACATTTTTTCACTTAAAATAGGAAAGTTAAATATTTTGGCGCCAAGTGCCCACTACAGGAATCATCATCAAAACAGTGCAGGACAATACGAGTATTTGCGTGTCAAAATTTAATATGCGGAAAATTTCTTCAAGTAAAAGCTGAAATTTCGGAATATTCCACAGTCATGTTTTTATGTGTATATAATTGGGTTTAGGTGTTTGCAAGCAAGATATATGTGCATATGTACATATTAATTTGCATGTGTTATAGGTAAGGGGGATTTGTATACACAAAGTACCGTTAGGACGTAACCGGCACTTAAGCAGGTGCACGCGATTCAATAATCGTTAGAAATTATTTTAGATTTCTTCCGTTGCCTGAGAGGTGTAAGGGCAATTAGACAGCCACCAAAGCGGCGTTAGTGATGCACAAAGAAAACTTCATATTCATGACTCTGTGTGCACTAGTCCATATACAATAAAAAAGACTTGCTTCGCTTACAAGTTTTTTTATGGTAAAACAAATTTTATGTAATTGATATGTGGCTGAAATTGGCGAGTGCATGCAAAGGGAAGTTTTCTAGCAAGTAAGTCGCTTACGGTTTAAATGCGGTTCGACACTTGAAGCGTGATATTAATGGTAAATTTTGACAAACTATAAAATTTAATATTTATGTATATTTACACATTAATGGTCATGCTAACATTATCAGATATAAGCTTCCTCTCCTTCTTAATTGGGGTAGGCATCCGCTACGTGATTATAGCTGAGTAAATAATAGCGAATTATTCGTTTCTTCGCTTCACTATTCGGCGTTAATGGCCAAATGCAGCCAGATCAACCTCAACGTGATTTCTTCAACGAACGCGAAAGTCTTTCCTTTCATATAGTACCTGTGGAGACTGTATCTAGACTTTTCAAAGCAAGAGTTGTTTCTTCCATCTCGACAACACGAATTAGCCAACTACAAAATGCTCTAAATTCGATTAATTTTTTCGAAACCGCATAGTTTTATAACCTAAGGCTGTTCACCGTTGCCAATGCGCAATGAATCAGAAATCTTCCGCAACAGCCTTCTTCCGAAATTTCTAATCCGACTCATTCGTTACCTTCCTCGTCCAAGCCTCTACACCATAGTGCCAATTGAAAAGTCCCCGGCCTACCACAGTGAAATACATTTTTGCAAAATCCATTTTTTTAACACATTTACTTAAGACAGTTTCTCTCAAGGGTGACACACTGATTATAACGACCCTCCAATTTTCGATAACATTTTTGTAGTACGATTTGTCCCTTGCTTCAAAATAGGCCTCATTTTTGGTGATCACCTCTTCATTCGATAAAATTTCTTCCCAGCGAGAATTCTATTGAGATTTGAGAACAGAAAGCAGTCGCTGGTGGCCAGATCTGAAGAACGCGGTGGATGCGAAAGCAATTCGAATCCCAATTCATGGATTTTTGCCGGGATTTTAATGACTTGTGACACGGTGCGGTGTCTTGGTGAAACAGCACTTTCCTTTTCTTCGAATGCGACCATTTTTCGGCGATTTTGTTCTTCAAACGGTCCAGTAAACTACATAATAGTCGCTGTTGATGGTCCTTCTTTTTTCAAGGAAATCAATGAAAATTATTTCCTGCGCAGCTGACTATTACGTTTTTCCACGCTTTGGAGCGGGTTCATCGTGTGCAGTCTATTCGGATGACCGTCAATTGGACTTCGGAGTGAAATAATGGAGCCACGTTTCATCCATTGTCACATATCGGCGCAAAAACTCTGGTTTATTTAGCTTGAACATCTCCAAACACTGCTCTGAATCATCAACTCGTCGTTGATCAAAAGTGAGCTCACGCGGCACTCACTTTGCACAGAGTTTTCTCATACCCAAATATTCTTGCGTAACACGATGTACACGTTCAGTTGATATCTTTTGAGTTCCTGCTATTTCACTCAATTTCAATTTATGGTCATTCAAAATCTTTTCGTGGATGTATTTGATGTTTTCATCGGTCACAGCATCTTTTGGACGTCCACTGCGTTCACTGCCTCGGTGCTTAATTCACCACGTCTAAACTACCAATCCTTGATGGTTGAGTTTCCTGGGGCAGTGTCGGGAAACTCGTTATCAAGTAAAATTAACTGTATTTTTCCCTTCAAAAAGTAATGTTTTATAAATGCGCGAGATTCATTTTTATCCATTTTTTTCACAATAACAAAATGATTATAGGTGGCGTCTTGCCTTTGTTACTATTAGCTTTACCCATTCGCTTCGTTATCGCATCATTGGTATACGCAAGCAACTCATTTAGCAACTTGTATTACATTCTCAGCATTAAATTAAAGTAATCAAATGATGAGTAGAAAAATCTGCAACCTCCTTTAGTATTGAACGGCTCGGAGAGCTTTTTCCCGTTTCTGACGGTTTGGTGTACGAGGTAAAAAGTTCAAAGGAAAAGGTGAAGGTTTTTCTCACTGTTTTCTTTGATTAAAATGATGTTGTGCATAATGAGTTCCTTCCAAAAGATCATACAGCTAATAAGCTGTACTACAAGGAAATTATGTAACGTTTGCGTGAAGTAATACGACTCAAACGTTCGGAATTGTGGAAAAACAATTTGTGTATTCTGCATCACGATAATGCTTATTCCTGCTTTTTTTGCGACTGCGACTTTTCCTATTCCCAAATCTAAAAAAACCAATGAAAGGAAAGTGTTTTACCACAATTGATGAGATCAAGTCAAACTCGAAGAAAGAGCTGATGTCCATACCGAAAAGCGCATTTCAGAAGTGCTTCGAGGATTGAAAAAAGCGTTGGCACAAGTGTATAATATCGGAGGGGGATTACTTTGAAGGGGACAAAATAGATATTTATGAATAAATAAGTACTTTTCAAAATAATCAAAATTCACATTTTCCTTTGAACACACCTCGTAGCTCAGCGGCAGTTTACATAGTCGTATTAGTTTCGGAGACGCCAAATTCAAGCACAGCGAACAACTTTTTTTTTTCTACTGACGAGTGTAGCACTAAAACCGATTAAAAGGTGGTGTAGATATAAAGCCATGCTTATAAGGTTCGCTCATTTCGTTGACAGTCGGGTTTTGTATCTCACAGGATTCTAGATACATGTTTTCATCCGACCATATTTTGCATAGAAGATTCACTTTGTTTGTACTTTGGTATCATATTTGAATGGTTCAGCTGGTAGATCATTCAACTTTAATAATCTCAATATGTTCTATACGTCGGTTATTATAGTATCTCTTTGGTTCGTACAAAATTTGTTTCGGTTTTGAAACCTTCAGCAAGTAACCCCCTTTTTCATACAATTTTTTTAGCATTACCTCTGTCAGTCAGCTTTCCTCTCTTTCTTCTGCCTGAAAATTCTTCTCTCCTCTTTATTCGACGTTTGTTATCTCTCATAGTATTTTTTCTCTTCAATGCATTATGACAGTCCTCATCGTACCGGAATTTTTTCGAAAACCAAACATTTACCTGATCTCGGTATTTACGTAGTTTAAAATGTCTCCTTCAGTTGCCTTATACCTAGTTTTTGATGAGAGCATGAGTGGTAGTCGAGTACGAAATCGCTTAGCTATCCGTTGAGATTGCGGTTTCTCGACTTCAAACCTTCGTTGTGTTTGTTTATGGGCGTTCGGAGCTAAAAAGCGTTTATTAGCAAATCTTATCTGCCAAGTCGTTGTTGAAGGTGCGGAACGTTAGCACATTAGAACATTCTCAATACTATGTGGCGTAACACCACACTGTCGATTTTATTAAGAATTACTTGATCAAGTGAAAGTAGCTTGAAAGATTTTCTTACACTGAAATCTGGTGTAACATATATTCTTATTTTAGAACCGATGAAAGCGATTTCACTCAGCTTATATGGGGGAGTTTCGGCATTAAAATTAAGTTTTTTGACCGTTGCACCAAAAACACATCTTCTTTTGAGAAAAGTTGTTAATAGCTTAATTCGATGCAATTATTTCATCGCTTCCTTTCCAATTTGTTTCCTTGTTCGCTCATACAAGATTGAAATAAGTCATGTATAGCACACTCAACTTAAGTAGAATTTAGTTAAAAATTCATCTAGTCAAACGGTGATGTCAAAAATTCATATATTTTCTTCCAAACTTAATCCATTATCATTTCTAATTTAAATTTATATTTAAATAATAAACCTACAGTAAAAAATATATATGTAGATATTTTACTTTTTATGCACATACTTACTGAGCATTCAACTTACCCGTTTAAATAGTTCTACGAGTTATTTTACCAGATTCCCGCCTCAATTGCCTTCAATAATCAGTGCTGCGCTCGTATAAGTAGAGTCAAATAAATTAATGCTTAGAGATAAGCGTAATCGTAATTTCGTAGTTTGCCAGCTTAATAAATACAGAATCCCGCATGTAACATTTTCATGGCGCTACTGATGTTTTTTCACCCATTTTGCGCACTGTTGTTGTAGTTACATGTATTGTTAAAGCTTGGCCGCAATGTAATTGAATCCCTTTCATGCGTCCATCAAAATGTCTTGCGCTCCGCCACCATTTTATATCTTACCAAATAACCAATTTCCCGCCAAACAATCCCGCATTGACTATAAAATTAAGAGTGACGCGTAACACCAGCAGCATCAGCACCAGCAGTGGCAGCGGCGGAGGCAGCGGTCGGTAGCGGCAATGACGAAATTAGTGCGAAACTTTTACTTTTAGTGTTCATTAGATTGTAGTTTTTGTGTGCGGGCATTGTTATTGTTTTTGGAAAGTTACTTGATAGTTGTAGGTTTTTGGGTTACGATACGCAGTGTCTTGTTCAATGCGGTTAGATTACTGATTTCATTTCGTTTAGTTAGTTTGAAAACTATAAAATGAACAATACTTATTTTGAGGATAATGATCAAAGTTGTAAGCTTTAATTATCTATGATAAAGCAAAGTTCTTTTTGGGTAGACATATTGTATATACTATATAAAAGGTTTTCCAATAGGGATGATATGTTTTCTAAGTGTCGTTTTGGCCACTTTTTAATATGTCATGATCTGTAATTTTTTTCATTGTATTCAATTGTGTTTACAATTTCAACATGGCAAGAACAACGTTGCTGCTTTTGCCTTGGAACAATTTGAAAACGATAAAGATTTTTTTAAGAAAATCATCTTCTCCGATGAGTCTCACTTTCATCTGCGTAGTGCGGTAAATAAACAAAACTGACGATGCTGGTGCGAAAAAATCCACAAATTATGCAACCATTTATTATATATATTTATATATATATATATATTTGGCGCTTTGTAACCGCTGAAGCGGTTTTCGGTCGAGCCCCTCCTCCAATTTGTGGTTTTGCGTCCTGATGCTTTTACTAACAAATGAAGGGACCTACATTTTATTCTAAGCCGGTTCCGAACGGCCGATGGATTTTTATGAGGAGCTTTTATTTTATGCCAGAGAAGGGTTTGACATTCCCTGTCGAGGGACGACCGCAATTAGAAAAATTTATTTTCTATAATTTTTGCTCGAACCCGGGCCTCCCGAATGCCAGTACGCAATGCTAACCACTCAGCTATCACGGCCGCCCGCAACATGAGCAACAATTACATTCACCTAAATTGACAGTTTGGCGTTGTTTTTTAGTCTGGTGGAATCATCGATCCATACTTCTTTCGAAATGAATCTGGTAGCAATGGAATGCGGTATAGATTGATGCTAACCAACTTTTTATGGCCACAATTGGAAGGAGTTGATCTTAACAACATCTGGTTCCAACAAGACAGGGCTACGTGTCACACAGCACGTGCAACAACCGAATTATTGCGAGAAAGGTTTGGAGATTCGACTATTTCAAAAAAATTTGACATTGAATGGCCTCCAAGGAGTTGTGTTTTAACAGCATTAGACTACTTCCTTTGGGGTTATTTGAAGTCATTGGTCTTTAGCAATAAACCAGACTCTCTTCAAGCTTTAAAAGTCAGTATTGAACATGCACATCACAAATTGGGTTCATCGAATTCGTTCCTGCAAAAACACTCTTGGATGCCATTTGAATGACGTTATATTCAGAACTTAATTGTATCGATTGTACTTCGCATTAAATAAAAATCATTTGAATTTCATTAACAATTAGGGTGTTTTTTTTTTAAAGAAATCATATCACTCTTTTCGGAAAACCCTATATTTTGATCTGCAAAGCGTTTAATAAGCTACCACCAAGGAAGCTGTATAACTACGCTATCTGAGCTCGACTGCTTGTAAAACTAAGTTCGGCCCATTGTTCTGTTGACGCTGTAAGAAAAGTGGTCCTTTTAGTATGATTTAAAATCGAGTTTCGATTTCACAATTTTTACATCTGCAAGATCAACGTACTGTATTTCACTTTGATGTACAGTTAAAAGTGAGTCGAGAATTAGTTCGGTGTCATTTGGAGAAAATTTCGATATCCATTTATGTGCTAGCACTTCTCTAGGACAAAATTAAGATTAAATTTAATCAACCTTTATAAAATATAATAAATAATTGATACGAGGTTTTTTTTTAAATGAGACCAAACTTCCCTTGCCGACGGAGGAACAAAGCTAGTTTGACTAGTTTGCTAGTTTGTTCATTGCCATTCATTCTTTTTCTCTGAATAGCCCCGTCCACAGCTAATATATCGATATTTTAACATAAAAACTTAACTGAATATTGCTCAAATCAAACATACATTTTATTATTAATTAAATAAAATATATTTGAGTTTTTAGTTCAATACCAATACTTCTTTACTCACGATATTGCAAGTATAGTGAGGATTTTTGCAAGAAGAACTTGCAATGTAGTTGAGTGCTTTACTTTATGATTGATATTGTGCTTTGAATATGGCCGTGCCGAATGCAATTCTTATCGAGAATTCGAAATTAAAAAAAAAAATTCGAAAACAAAAGTGATTTGTGCAACCTTCATGCATTAAGAGCATTATAGAAAGCAATAGTTGATATAATTAAAAAAAATATTACGTCTGAAAATTAAACAAATTTTGAATTTTAAAAGCATGAAAAGAATTTCAGGTTCATCATGGTCTACTCCAAACAATAAAATCTGAAATTTAGAAAAATTTTAAGTTAAAGGCGACTAAAAAAGTTCAATTTAGCTTCCTTTCTGTTTTGTAATTATATATATATAGATTTATATATGAAGGGTACCATACTTTCTTAAAGAAAAAAGAAAATTCAAAATTAATTAGGAATATTTATTATAATTCGAAAGAACGTTCCGTGACATTATTTTTTTAAGATTATCTCTTCCAAAAGTTGGCCGCGGCAATGTCTCCGTTCCATTGAGTCCAATTTTCGACGATCCGTTCGAGCATTTCAACTAGTAACTGGCGAATGACACGCGTGCTGTGTTGCTCCACGGCCTAAATCGAAGCGGGATTGTCGGCATAGACTTTAGGCTTTACATATACCCACAGGAAAAAGTCTAATGGTGTGATATCACACGATCTTGGTGGCCAATCAACCGGCCCAAAATATGAAATTATCTGCTCACCGAAGTGTTCTCTCAATAAATCCATTGATTGATGCGATATTGAAACGAAATTTCGCAAAGATCACGAGTTTCAATCTCAGGCACCAAATAGTCGGTTATCGTGGCGCGATAAGGGTTGCCATTGATGGTTACGTTCTCATCGGCATCATTTTTTAAAGAAATATGGACCGATTATTCCAGCGACCCACAAACCACACCAGCCGTTGTTTTTTCGGGATGAAATGGTAGCTCTTCAATCTCTTCAGTTTACTTTTTGTCCCAAATGCCCAATAGAGCGAAGCGATGTTGTTTGGTCGAGCGGCTCCAGTTTTTGCACAGTCTGTATCTTGTGGGCTTGCAATTTTAGATCTCGACGCAAGTCGTTCCGTAAGTTAGTCGAAGTTGCTGCGAACGGCGCCGAATCTGCTCTCCACGGTCTTCGTGTACACTTTCATCTACGGCCGCTATATTTCCTTCACTGCGTGCTGGACGTGGTCTATTCGGTCGAATATTATCCAACTATGAATACTGGGTCTCAAGATGGGGATGGTGTTGCGCATGTTATGCTCAGTGAGCCGATTATATTGACCATAAGTTGAGGGAAGCGCGCGAAACACATTCTTTACAGAACGTGAATTTTCGTACCAAATTTGAATGATTTGTAAATGTTGTTCAGTCTCAAGTTCAAGTCTCTCCATGATGAAATGCCAAACAATACCGAACAAGAATAACATGACAGCTTGACACGACTCACGCGTGATCTGTCAAAAAAGCCTGTAGCGAAAAAAGTAGCTATACTTGGATAACCCTTTATATAATGGTCCGACCACTTAAGCAATTGGTAAAATTTTAAAGAAATTTGAAGAAAGTGGTTCGAATACAGATATTATAAGGCCTGTGCATCTTCGCTTTGCTTGTTTCACCTCATATGTCTTTAGTGTTACTCGAGTGTGTCTATTTTTCGACGTTCTCAAGAGCTCGGACTTCCTTATTAAAATTTACACCTACATCCATATAAAGTCCAGTCAATAAAATGTCTTTATATTATTACAAATAAATCTTGAATAAGAAGTTCGTAAGAGTATATTTCTAATATTGTCAAAAATTTAAATTGAAATATTCCAAATGATTACATTAATGCAAAAATTTTTAATTACTAGTTACTTAATGTATTGAAGAATTAAGTTCTTAATTCTTATTGCATTTGTCCTGGTCTGTATGCAAGAGTGTGCTTGGAATTCTGTTTTATATTACTTAATCACACAAATAGTTTCTTTATATTTTTTGCGCATCCCTGTAGGACAACATAAATGTCTGCTAATTGCTTACATTAAGTGAGGTAAATGATAATTTGTTTCTCCTCATTATATTTATATATAAGTACATTCTTTCTTAGCAGTTGAAGCACAGTCAGAAAAACAAAACTCAAACAGTAAAGTAAATTTTTTTATTTAACTTTGTGTACCATTGCATAATTAATGGAATTGATTGTGATTTTTTTTACATTTTGTTTGCTGAGAACTTACTAGTGACGAACGTGCTGATTTATTACTTAAAGGCCAAAGGACGATAAACATAGTGAATCGGCCCTGGAAAAATATTAGGCTCATCGTTTCGAGATATGTTGGTACCAAAAAGATTATTCGTTGCTGCAAGTTTTAAACGAAAACGTTTAACAATGCTTATAAAAAATCTAAAAATGTTTGGCAGCAAAAGAAAAAAAAAATCCTGTGTACAAACCTCGTCGTAACTTCGTCTATTTTGAAGAAAGGTTTGAGCCGATACAGCTCTCAATTTTTTTTTAAAACATATTCAGTATCTAGATCAATCGATTAACAAGGTGCTGAGAAATATTGTTTTCATAATTTTCTGTTTATTTTGAGTTATTCGGAAAAGGTAGTTGATAGAGATATAAAACAAACTAAATTTTTTTTATTAATTGCTTTTTTTTCTAGTTTTAGTGCGAAAAAAAATAAAAATAAAATATCATAATCTTGAATTTCGTCGAAGTCCTTGCGTTTCACTTAAATTAAAATACTGAAATTTCTTTAGATTTTGCTGGAAAACAGAACAATGCACAAGTATGTATTATAAATTTTCTCTGATAATAAAAATTTCCGAATTCCTTAGCTTGCATTCAGGACTTTGTTTAAATAATTATTTTACACAAACAAATTTCTGTGTTTTTTGTTCTTTAAAAAAGTTGGGAACATCGAAATGGATAATATATAGCTCCAATACACCGATATTTTCAGATGTAGGGTTTTGATCAAAAATCCGCTGAAAAAGAAAAATGAAATTTGGTATTCAAATTTGTATTGCAATAAATTTGATATATTCCTGAGATGTATAAAGACTTCGGCATGGCCGAAGACAGTCGTTCTTTTTTGTTTTATTTCATATTTTTTCGGAGTTCACTGTTTAAGTAATAAAATGATTATTTCCTTCTTATGTTTTCTTTAAATTTTTCTTGTCTGGCTTTGTCGATTACCACACTGTTTTGCCGAACAGCAAACTGCATTGCCATCGGTTTTGATAATACCCGCAGCAGGGTAAAGTGAGTAAAACTATCTCCACAGCCATTTATATTTCATAGCTTTTTATGTTTCATGAAATTAAAACCTGTAAGAGTAAATAAATTTGCTGACTATTATCTAGAAATTATAAAATGCCAACTTTGTTCGAGCATACGAGGTGTGTACCATAAGGAACCCCAAAATGTGTATTTCTTAAACAAATTTTGGTTTATTTATGAATTTATGCATAATAATTATTGACTCCCTCAATGTAGTCACCCGCAGGGCACTGAAGCTCGCGTTTTATCCAATCCTGAAAGCACTTCGAAAGTAATTTTTGGTGATCTTATTCAGCTTCTCCTTCGATGCAATATTTATCATCCTTTCGGGTTGGGAAACAAAAAAGTCACAGGAAGCAAAGTATGGACCATACGGTGCCACATTACTGTGTTGTTTTTTTTTCCAAATAGTCGCTCGCAAGCTACGATGTGTGCGTAGGAGAGTTATATGGGTGCAAAAGCCAAGTTTTGTTATTTCAAAAATTCGTGGCGATTCTGGTGGATTTACTTGCAAATTGCACATAACTTGCAAGTAATATTCTCTATTGACCGTACGACACTATATAATCGAAAAAAAAACTGTATGAATGTGTGTCGCGATTTTTGGAAAAAACACTCTTAGATTAAATTCGATAAAACTAAAAACTACGATTATGCAATTCTGTTCGGATTCAATTCGGATTCCACTAGAAATTGGATTTTAGAAAAGTCCTAATACACGCATACAAATATTTGTTTATATATAATATTAAAGTGAGTTTTAAAAATATATTTCCGAAGTTCAAATATTTCCTAGCAGGATTCACATGCATACATCCATAAGGATATTCACGTATAAATTTATTTGCAACGCAGAATGCCTCTGTTGCTGCTGGGCATTATTGCTAAAGCTGTTGCTTTCGCAATTACTATCAGGAGGCATTGCATTGCAACAGCACTTGATTGAAGAATTATCCGGAAATCCGAATTGGAAAGAAAATTGTTGAAGGACATCAAAGTTAGCTGTAAAAGTAAATGAAGAAAAGTGAGAGCAAAAACAAAAAGTTAATTGGAAGACAGTGAAACAGTAAATACTCAGATACATACATCATCTACATCCAATAACAGTTTTTCTCCCGTAAATCCAAGCAAGCGGCTGCAGTAGCAATTTAAGTGAAGCTTAAGTCTACATGTGCTCGAGAATGTTTAAAATCTTAAGAGTTTATGTATGTAAGTGCATGCGGAAAGTATTTTACGTTATTAACGTAAAAAGTTTAATAAAGTAAAATTACAATTTTACTTACAACAAAAATTATATATATATTTATATGTATAATATAAATAAATGAAATGTTTTTACAAAATTATAGTATTTATGCCACTTGCAGCCAAAGTTCGTCGTATAAAGTTTCACATCCTGATTTCTTTACGTCTTGCCCACACTCCTGCCGGGCCAACCTTCCAGGTACTTAGTCGAGCTAATAACACGCTTATAAACGCTTAACCGCTGATTACTCGCAGAAGCAGAGATAATTTTAAGAACTTGTTTGCATTTTTTTACCATTTCAAGTGGATATTAAAAAGTTTATAATCCACAGTATGTTTGTAAGTATGTGTGTGCGTGTGTGTGTGTGTGTAAGCTGAAATTATTCATAATTGACGGGCATGCAAGTTTACAACGCTGCATACTTATAGGTACACACATACATATTGTATAAAGGCATTTTAGCATGTTCATGTAAATACATATTGCCAACAGCAATGGACACGCGTATACAATTTCATTAGCGTAGTAAAAATATCAACAACACCTGAAGTCACATAATCTCACAGTCAGTCAGTTAGTCAGTCAGGCAAGTCCAATGAACCAACGAACAATTGTCGCAACGCTGCAGGCCAACAAATGACCATAAGAAGTTTTCATCAGCAGAGTAATTTTCAAAAGTCACGACAATGATGGTTTACCATCAGCGATAGCGTAATGGAATTTGAAATACTTTTTATGGATGGTCTTCAAATTTGACTTCACCACAGATTTTTCAGACATTTGAACACCGTTAATGAAATGAGCTGTGTCCCTGGCTCACATCTTTGTGGAATTTTTTAATTTTTTTAACTTTTTGGTGCTAAAAATTATGGTCTATTTTATTTATTTTAAATATTTTAAGTTAATTTTATTTATTATACTTGGTAGGGGCATAAATACTGTTACAACATTAAACACATGCATTTCAATAGAAGAATTGAGCATACCACATAATTCCCATATGATTTATAAAATATAACCTGTAAAGCGTTAGTCTATATCGGGAATTCTAAATTGTGTGAGTTTTCAACATGGAATGGTCAGATAATGAAAAACCGTATCGCTGTTATAGCGCTTTTTAAGTGTGAAATGAAAAAGGTGATATTTTCAAAACACTCCGTCCGCTCGGCATTAGTCGCATGTTCGTCTACCGGTGCATAAAACTGTTTAAGGAAACTGGCGATGTTAAAGACCGCCACCGTTCGGGCCGTCCACGCATAGTTCGAACGCCGCAAGGCATCAAAGTTGTCAAATCAAGAACTGATTCCACGGGTCGAAAAAGGGCATCACCCAGCTTCAGTCATGGTTTGGTGGGGTGTCTCTTATAATGGGGTAACTGACTTGCATTTTTGCGAACAAGGGGTCAAAACGTTGGCCAAAATTTGCCAAGAAACCGTTTTGGAGGCTGTTGTAAGATCACTTAACATTTCCATGTTCCAAAACCAATCATGGACTTTTCAGCAAGACTCTGCGCCGGCCCATAAAGCTAAAATGACCCAAATCTGGCTCCAAAACAATTTACCAACATTCCTCTGAAGAGTGGCCCTCTGGCAGCCCTGATTTGAAATCGCTGCATTTCAAATTGTGGACAGTTTTAGAGGACATGGTTTGCCACAAAAGATACCCCAAAATTGATTCTCTTAAGACAGCTTTGATTCGTGCTGTGGGCAATTTCCCAATGGAGGAGGTGCGTGCGGCTTTTGATGATTGGCCAGTCCGACTTAAGGCGTGCGTGAAGGCCAAAGGCGGGCATTTCGAATGAATACTGCTTTTTTGTATACAATATATGTACATATATCAATAAATATGTCATAAAAATTGGTCCAAAAACATTTATTATTTTTTATTTTATAGCATAAAATGTGTGTAACAGTACTTATGTCCCTATAAGTATTTAATTTAATTTTGAATAACTTAATGTAATTTAATTTGATTTAATTCAATTAAAATTTAATTTTTTTCTTTTTTCTTATATTATTATTATTTTTCCTAATTTTAATTTTAATTATATTATTTTTTGACTAAAAAATTCCATTTTATTATATTTATTTAATGTAATCTATATACATACATACATATATATAAATCAATGCAAATTTTGAAGGACGCCTATAACTTGAAAACCACCAAATAAAATTGCATCAAATTTTTAGGAGTTATAAAGGAATATTAGGAGAAGGTTTATGTGTGTGTTTTCATGAGATTGGCGCAGCTGTTCTAGGGATATGACCATTTTAGTGAACATTGGTCGCCACCTAAACAAAATATATGCAACAACAACAAATACATGTAAAATTCCAAAATACATCATACACGTTGTGTGTGGTGTTGTAAGAGAGAGAGAAAGAGCAAAAATATGAAAATGAAAAAAAATTAAAAAAAAAAAATTTCGTCTCCTTTTCCAAAAGAAAAAAAACGAAAATTCAAAATTTCAATTAAATTTTTTTGATTTTTTTTTATGGGTGTAGCAAAGCACGCTGGGGTGGGCTAGGTTAATATAATTTAACTTAACTAAAATTTATTATAATTTTTTATTTTATTATAATTTTTCTTTTGTTTTGTATAATTTTACTTAAATTTATTTAATGTTATTTTATTTAATTTTTTTAATTTTTATTTATATAGTTTATTTATTTTTAATTTAATTTAATTTTATTTTTTTATTTTATATTATTTTAATTAAATTATTTTATTTTTCTTAAGTCAGAGTACTTTGCGATTTATAATGTTTTTGTAGAGAGGAACCGCAAAATCAATTATAAATGCTATTTTACTAGCCTTCTCAATCACAAATATATCTGGTCTATTGTGGTCTCTTGTGGCATTCGTAAAAACGGTTCCATCGAAATATAGAAGAATGCTGGCATCTTCGTGCACTGGTTGCGGAATATATCTGTAGTACGGTGTCTTATATTGATAAAAGTTGTACTCCTGGAAAATTATATGTCGCTTAAGATAAATCGAATTAGTGAGCGTAACACATCCAGCAAGCACATGATCTCGAGTTTCGCTTCTCATATTACATCTATGACATATGTCTGCAGGAGCATTTCCGTCACGAATTACGTACTTGACATAATCTCTAGTGGGAACGATTCCATCTTGTATTGCAAAAATATTCCCTTTCGTTTTGGCGAATTTTGCTCTGTTTGTGAGCCGTAAGTGCGCCTTTAGGTCGGCATGCGGACTCAGCAAATCTTTCCGATATAAGCCGTGGACTACCTTTTCAGACCATTTTTGCAGTTTTTCATCCGTTGATATCGTGTTTCTGCTTTCATAAGGTTGGTTCACTCGCAGCGGAGTATAGTTATCATCAGCGGATTCTACAGCCTGATGAATTTCCGACTGTGGTGACTTTTGACGGAAATACGCTCTGAGATTTAAAATTAGTTTGTCATGCAACGCTCCGATGTCAATCTGGCCCCTTCTACCTTCTTTCCTGGTCAACGGATGCTTAGGGATGATGAGCTTTATATTTAGACATGACTGTACGTATTATCCGCTGCATATTTTCCAGCTCGGTTGATGACCATTTTATAACTCCAAAACTGTACGATACCACGGGTCTAGCAAACGATTTTATGGCAAGTGTCTGGTTTCTTCCACTTAATTGAGTTTTGCATATAAAGGGTGTTTTTTATAGAGGTATAGAACTTTAAGTTGGCATAACTTTTCAAGATGGCGACCGATTTAACAGCTGTCAAGTGATTTATTCTCAGTTTGGTTTGGCAATTCATCATGAATAGACTCACGATCATCAAGTAAGCGTAGATTCGTCGAATGGGCCCAAAACGAGATTACCGTTGTTCCCGATTTTCATAAGCGAATTTTGTTTAGCGATGAAGCGCACTTCTGGTTGAATGGCTACGTCAACAAACAAAACTGCCTAATTTGGAGTGAAGGTAATCCTCAAGTGTATGCTGAAACACCGTTACATCCAGAAAAACTGACTGTTTGGTGCGCTTTATAGGCTGGTGGAATCACTGGTCCGTACTTTTTCAAAAACGATGGTGGCCAGAACATTACAGTCAATGGTGATCGGTATAGAGCCATGATTACTAACTTTTTCATTCCTGAATTGAATAACCATGATGTCCAGGAGATGTGGTTTTAACAAGACGGCGCAACATGTCACACAGCTCGTGCCACAATAGATTTATTGAAAGACACGTTTGGTGACCGCCTAATTTCACGTTTTGGACATGTGAATTGGCCTCCAAGATCTTGTGATTTAACACCGCTAGACTACTTTCTGTGGGGCTATGTAAAGTCATTGGTCTATGCGGATAAGCCACAAACGCTTGACCATTTGGAAGACAACATTCGCCGTGTTATTGCCGATATACGGCCACAAATGTTGGAAAAAGTCATCGAAAATTGGACGTCCAGATTGGACTACATCCGCGCCAGCCGTGGCGGTCATATGCCAGAAATCATATTTAAAATGTAATGCCACAAGATTATCTTTCGGACAAATAAAATTCATGTCAATCGAATAATCCATCGTTTTTTTTTATTGCAACTTAAATTTCTATACCTCTATAAAGAACACCCTTTATAAGTAGCATGAAGTCGTCTCCTAAACTTTACCATTAGTTTTTTCCGCATATGCTTAGTTTCTACACAATTGCTCCTCATAACTTCAAGATACTTGTATGTGCCATCTGGTTCGACGGGAGTGTTTCGGGGAATCACCTTTCCTTTTAAGATAGTTATTTTGCGGCATTTCTCAAGACCAACAGGCATTTTAATGTCATTAGAAAGAGTTACGACACATTGCAAAAGCTTTTCAAGATGGTTTGGTTTGCTGGCATAAAGCTTCAAATCATTTACGTAGGAGAGATGACTGAATCGGTATGTTCCAATCTGCAATTGTTTCAACACAGATCCGTACCTTGTATCCCGTAGAATATGACTGAGAGGGTTCATGCTGATGATGAATCAGAGTGGATTTAGTGAATCGCCTTGCTGTTGCTTATGTCCCTCGTGTACTGAGCAACTCCAGATATTGGCAATTTTATTGGAGTTCTCCATTATATAATTTTTTCTAGAAAAAGTATTATATTAGGATTGAATTTATACAAATGCAGTATCTCGATGGGCCATTGAATCGAAAGCTTTCATCCAATCGATGTACGCTGCAGAGAGGTTTCTACTTGGTATATAATTAATTGCTCTTAACATCCCTGTGACGATCTTATGCACCCTTTCTGTTCTTCTGCAATCAAGTTGTTTGCTTCAATGTGTTCACAAAGGAGGTTGGATATGCATGACGTTTTTATTTTTATATTTTATTTTATTTTATTTTATTTTGTTTTATATTAATTTATTTTACTTTTTATTGTATTCTATTTTTTATTTATTTTATTTTATTTCATTTCATTTTATTTTATTTTATATATATTTTTCAATATTTTTTAAATTTTTTTTATTATATTTTTTTTATTATTTCAATAACATTTTTTTAAAATAATTTATTTTTATATTTTTTTTAATTTAACTTAACTTATTACATTATAATTTATATAATTTACTTTATTAATTTAATTTTTTAATATGATTTAATTTAATTTAATTTAATTTAAATATATATACAACACGCTGTAATAGTTAGTCCTTGTACAATTCAACAAAATTCAAATTTTTGCAGCAAACATGATATGAAGGATTCCGATTGAATTTAATTTATACAAATTTCCTCATAATTGGAATTATAAGTAAATGCAAAGCTTAGGTTATTCCGGCTCATAATTACGAAATCAAAATTCAACAACAGTTATTTCGAGCTTTAGCGGTGGAGGATGAATTCTAATGACCACCGAAAATGTCTGTTTATATTGAGTTACATATTTATGTACATACACGCATATGTATATGTATACATATTTGTATATTTAATTTTATGAATTTTGCACACTGCAAAATCATTAAATATTAATTCGCTTCAACACAGAATGGGCTGAAATTAATCCGCTTATGCGTAACACCTGAAGCTTTTTGTGTAAACACGCATTAGACATTACACAATTAATTTTTCACTACTACCAATAGTTGGGTTTAATGATTTTTTAGTCATAAAAGTTACGATTTGTTTACTAATGAGCTCTGCGCGAGCGAAAATTGTAAATTTGGCCCTGCTTGACTTTGCCTGCCTACTTGGCATCATTTTTCATCTGCAGAATATATTTGATTTAAACTCATTACAATAGCCGCAATACCACACACCCCGACAAAATACCTTTTGAAGTGCTAAAAGTTTATTCCCAGAAATCCGGAAGATACAACAGCTCTTATTAATTATCAAGGGAAAGGGAAACCTTGACAGTCCATCCACAAGTATATCAAACCCAGGTTAGAAGCAGCTATAACTAGTGCGGGTGGTCTATCACCAAAGCAATATGGATTTAGACCCATAAAATCGTCAGTACTTGCCATCAGAATATCATGAGAAGTGTACAATTAGCTCACCTAGGATGCCATAAATGTTAGAAGATAGTTCTACTGGCTAGGTTAGATTTCCGAAATGATTTTAATGGCGCCCAAAGAAAGAACAATATTGGAGCTCCAGAGAAAAAGATGCTTGATAGCACATACCTAGTTGGCTAATGCGATTGCAGCAAAAATCACCGTCCGTGATACAGAAGACGCACCAGGGAAATTAAACCGCATGATATGAACACAAATGACTCGCAACACGCCGCAGAAAAAGCTTCTAAAATAACATATTGACTCAGCACTCATTAAGGACGTGAAGCTCTCTGGGTTTGAAAATTTTAAAAAATGTTTTTTTTTTGTTTTATTAAATTGTAAGATATGTTTAAAACATTCTTCTAAAATTTCAAATCGGTCGGAGTAAGAGATATACCCTTTATCTCAAAACTCTATTTTTTAAGTCGGTGCACACGATTTCTCGAAAAGTGATAAAAGGATTATGTTCAAATTTGGCATACATATTTGTAATAACATTATCTAGTCATTGAACGAGGGATGTTTTTTTATTACAACTAAGTATTTCGAGCCAATGCATGGCGAAAATTTGATCAAAAAATGTGGTTTTTGTTCAAAGTCTGCCAAAATTTCAAATTTTTTTTTTCCTTCGTCCTATAATGAGATTTATCCATGTACTAACGAAATATTTTTGGTTTCTTGGTTTTAGATGAACCAATAATGAGTTATACTGTCTACGGCGAGTTTTCGGGATTTTTAAATAATTTTTTTTTAACGAATTACGTACTTCTGTAGATAATGTATTTCTGGAGACGTTTTCAAAATTTCAAGTGAATCGCTTGTAAATTGTTTGAATTATGATTCCGTTTAAAGTTTTGAGTATGCCTAACTGACTGAAACAGACGCTTCAACAAGAGAGCGAAAATGAGGCATTTAGAAATTTTAATCTGTCATAATCTTTCGGGATAATAACAAAAAGAAAAAATCCATTTTCCGAAAATTCTAGAGTGGCCCCTTAAATAGTTTATATAAATGTGCATTATCGCAGCTGAATATTTTGTCTAGTCTTATAGTGAAAAATCGAGCATGATATTTGTATTGAAAATATTTTGATTCACTTTGCAATAAATTTGCATTTGTTGAAAATTTAATAACTATTATATACTTAACAATTTTTTTATAAGTTTGAAAAAAGTTTTCCTTTAATATTACCTCTTTGAATTTGAACATTTTGGGGGACAGCTGTTATAATTACTCTATGTTTTTCGCATGAAAACTAAAATGAGAAAAATTGCAGAACCTAAGAATTTTATAAGCAGCGTAAACTTGCTAAATTTTTTTTAGGCAAAGAAGAAAAATAGAAGAACAAATAAGGAAAAAATCAAGCGCCTAAACAACACAGTCCCTCTATACAAGCAGTAGAAGAGAAGAATAAACGAAAAGGAATATTAAAACTTCTCCAAAAGAACCTAAATATGTAGGCAACTACCGGGAAAAAAATAATTATCTGTACAGAAAAACTTTCCTGTGCTCATCCATACGTACATATATATAAACAATATAAACATATTAATATATATTATATATTATATATATATTTATATACACTAGTAAATATATGCAATTTGGTGTGAGCAATAAATTTTTCACTGCACTTTTTCAGCGCATTTTTTAACGTCCTTTTGCCCTTTACACTTGCATAGCTTAATTTACAACTAAATGAAATTGAAAAGAAGTGAAAAGTAGAAAAATAGCCAGAAACTAAACAAACAAAAAATTGCCTACCAACACTGAATGGTGCAAGGTGTCAGGACCGCCCATCACTTCCGGTTGGTTTTGGTGCCGGAAATAGCATTTGGTCGGTTTTACAGTCACACCGTTTCCAATTAATATACTACCTGCAGGTGCAATTTAAATTATTTTTGTTCAACAAAAAAGGAAAAAATAAAAATAAAATAAAAATTATAAAAAATAAAAACAAATGAAAGAAATAGTTAATCAACATTGGATGAGCAATAAACATTTCATTGCATAACGAATTGTTGTTCAGCGTAGGCAAAGCTAATTTATTTCTTTGTGCGCAATCTTACAACTATTTTAATGAGGAAGGCAGAGTAATTTGGCTATGAAAATTACTTTATTGCTTTCTAAGAATTTATTGTGTTGCTTATTTAAGTAACTAACTATAAAACCCCAGAAAGTTGTAACACTCAAATAACCAATCATGAATTGGCAATAATATAATAAATAATAATATATAATTTTTTTTTTTAATTATGACTTTGTTACCTTTTAAAAAACTTCTGAGGAGTAGCTATGTATTTTGTATTCTTCAACCTGAGAACTAGTTAAGTTACGATACTAGTACTTTCAAGTAAATTCTCATATTTATTGATGCGAGGGTAACGTTCGAAAGTGAGACAACACTCCAGTTTTGTAAGTATTCGATACACTATCGGTCAGTGGAATACAAGAAGACGAAGATCTCTACTCTATAAAAAAGGCCAGATGAGATTAACTTCACTTTACTAGATGTCTTTATTTGGAGATGAATGGGGAAAAGAATAAAAACTCGATAAAAACTTAGCAAACCGAGATCCAAAAAAAAAAAATTAATTATTATTATTATAAAAAATAAGAGCTCTTTTCATCAATTTTGACATTTTGAACCAATAGATAAGTACACAAAAATAAAACCGCGATAATACGAGATCAAACTGACTTTATGAAAGATCACAATGATTTAGTGGAAGATAAAAAATGTCTTTTTGAAAAAATTATCACCCCAATGTAATATATATGTATAAGCTAAAGCTTCTTCCAATTCTCCAAACGTTTTTTATAATAATCGTAATGGCCTCGATTCTTTCAACAATAGAATCTTCTTAATCGACTCAAAATGGTTTCCCCGGAGCGGTCTGATGAGCCAGAAGTCACACGAAGCCAGATCAGGCGAGAGTGCGCTGGTTGCAGACCAAATTTATATTGAAACTTTAGCAAAAAACTCACGAAGAAACATTGCATTGTGAGAAGGTGCATAACATTCAAAGCACAATATTTGTTGCCATTCATTCGGAAGGAGTTCATAATGAACCGATCTTAGAAAATACATACGGAATAACTGTATGTATTTTCTAAGATCGGTTCATTATGAACTCCTTCCGAATGAATAATTTACGGAAGAAGAATCAAATAAAGCATCTTAAGCCAACCCATCTTAAAATCAATCCGAAAACAAGCCCACCTAAATTTGTCCAAATAGAGATTTTCTTCTAAACGGTCTCAAAAATGGATATTAAATGGGTGCTAAAAGAGTAAAAGAGGTTGTGTGCAAATCTATTTCTAGGGCTCATCGTTAATAGCAGTAACTCGGTTTTTTCTGTTGCGAGCTTAAGACCGTGCTGGTCAAGTCACATTTGTCCTCTTATCATTACTTCGCTTAACTTTCTACATGCATCTTCAGTATCGCGCGCAATAATTATAGCGGCGATGTCGTCGAAATAACCCACAAGATATTTGCTATCGGGCATCTGTGTTGATTATACCATCGTGGGTGACGTTCCAGAGGTCTGGCCCGAGTATAGAGTCCTGCGCTCCGCCTGTCGTTACCTTAAGTTTTCGTGGTCTGGTAAGGTAGGACTCCGTCCTTTTGATAGCAACTCATCATTAAACTAAGATATTGGGAGATTCAGAAATTATTTTCTAAGGCTTCAATCATGTCCTACCACTGGGCACTGTTGCATTTCGACGCCCAGTGTGGGGCGAAGGCCTATTCGCTTGAATTTGGTGACAGTGTTGACCTGCCGTTCCTAAAACCACATTTCTTTGATGAAAGGCCACCAGAACTAGCAATAACTGCTTCTATGCAGCTAGGCTTTAGCAATATTTAGAGAAGTTTTCGGTAATGTCCAGCATGCAGAGAGGACCGTATGTCGATGGGCTTTATAAGTTTCCTTTCCCCATATTAATGAGCACAAGATGTTGTCTTTTACAGACTTCTGGGAGTAGAACTGATTTAAGGTAGGTGTTAAACATATCTCACAGTACATTTGGGAACTAGGCAATAACTTTTAGCATTTCGGCGGGTATACCGTTCGTCGGTGGTAAAGTAAGGTGTTTCTATAGGAAGGCTTTCCTGCACTGCTGGTTCTTCACGTATCTCATGTGTAGGTAGTGTAGCCTTAACAATCTAATAAATTTTATGTCCGCTAAATTTTGGAGGTGGTGTCATAGCGCCGAAATTTTTAATCAAAAAGGGCCACCTAAATTAGTCCGACTAGAGATCTCTTGAACAGTTCCAAAAATGGATATTAAATGAGTGCTAAAAAAGTAATAAAAATAAGTTATATACATATAGCGTTAAGCAAAACAGCTGCTTGCTCAATGCGGCAATTTAGATGACTCCTTTAATTGTGTTTATTATCGGAGAAGTCCTTCTTTGACTGAGAAAAGACTAATAATAATTTTTATTTTGTAAATTTAAAGAAAATTTCTAGGCTGAGTTAGAATTTTGCTCTAAATAAACACTTAAATTGAGTACAACTGCTTCATATAACTGTAAATTATTAAGCTTGTTACTTCTTGCGCGCAATTTTTTTCTTTCAGGAAAAAGGCCGATCTATTAAAAAATATGTTCGGTTCGATATGACTAATTTTTTTAAGGCGTGTCTTCTTCATTTTTTTAGGTGTGATATGTCTACATATAATACTTTTTTCTTGGCAATTAGCCATTTGCTCGAAATTTAGCTCGGAAGTTATTTTTTGTATAGATTAGGTGATATATGAAAAACTTTATTTCCGGAAATAGGATCACCGTCAGATCGACAATAATTGGTTTGAATTCGTTAAAAGTATAGATGTTGCGGAAGGAAGTTCGCTGAACCGTGCTAGTATACTATAGCTATTAATGGCAAATTGGAACATAAATTTTCTACAAAACCTTTTCCACCATATATCATGACGGAAATAATGAGGGACTTATAGAGTTTGGTCTTTATTCATCGAGAAAGGACTTTACTTTTCTATTGTCTACTCAGTACAAAGTAGCAACTGTTCGCAAAATTAATTCTGCATTGGATTTCAATTCTGGCATTGGTGGTGTTTCTGATGCTGCTTCCAAAACAAACGTAATTGTCTACAATGTTATTACTGTCCTCAGTGACGTGAGAGCAGAGAGAAGATATTTCGTCGTATCAATAACATCGGCAGACGACAGCAGTTGTACGCTCTTATAGAAAATTATAGCTTGCTCTGCAGCTCTTTTCTGCTTACGCCAGCAGAAGATTGAAGAAGTCACACGAAAAGTCGTCACGTCTGAAATACCACTTCATAATATAATATTTCTACTCTTTCATGAGGGAGTCGTACAGCTATTGACAAAGTTGAAAACAATAAATATTCTTTTTTTTTCGAAATGTATATGTAATATTTATTCATCTAGTGAAGACTGCCTCATTAAAACATCATTAATTCTGCTTAAATCTATTACTGACTTTTTCAATTGGTGACTATTCGTTTTCAAATATCCATATGTACTTATGCGTATTTACCTTTGATACCCTGTATTGAGTTTCGTGCATTAGTCGTTTAATTACACGTTTTGTATAAAAAATTTCAAACTGTAGTAATTTTGGGTTTTCTTAATGTGTTTACTCTTTCATAGAAATGACAATTTCGCTGTTCATAGTAGCTACATACATAACATTGTCATGCCAAGGCAACTGATGATACGATTGAGACTTTTTAAAAGTGATTGTGGTAACAAATTTCACTAGAGGGCACTTATATGTAAGCAAATGTATAGGTATTTCTGTAATTATATTTACCGATTACATTTCATATAGACCTTTTTGTAATCCATTTCGCAGAATTAAGTCACTTCATAAAGATTAAAGAGGTATTTCCGGTGGAATATCCCTCTCAAGTGTCATAATTAGGTATTTCAGAATGAATGATTGATTGTTTGCTTTAAAGCTTATTTATGACGCATTCAGCAACAAAAGAAAAAAATAAGTAATAACAGAATTTCAGAAAGAGTTATATATTAATTTGAGCAACAAATACCAGGAACAAAAACTATTCGAAATTAATTATAGAAAATTAATTTTCGAAAGCCAATAAAATATTTTAAAACAAATAACAATAAAAATGTGAATTTTTTTTCAGAAAAAATGTTTAAAACATATGTAAATTTAATTACTTTTTTAGATAAATGTAATTACTATCGCATTTTTCTTTCTTCGATCATAAAAAGCCTTCAAGATATAGTCATATATATAAAATAAATAAAAAATTATATGAAGTACAAATAAAAAAATAAAATAATGTAATATAAAATGAAATCAGATAATATAAAATACAATAAAATAAAATAAAATAAAATAATATAAAATAAAATAAAATAAAATAAAATAAAATAAGACAAAATAAAATAAAATAAAATAAAATAAAATAAAATAAAATAAAATAAAATAAAATAAAATAAAATAAAATAAAATAAAATAGAATAAATTAAATTAAATTAAATTAAAATAAAATAAATTAAAATAAAATAAAATTAAATAAAATAAAATAAAATAGAATAAAACAAAATAGACTGAAATAAAATAAAATAAAATAAAATAAAATAAATTTAAATTAAATATAAAAAATAAAAATTTAAAGAATAAAATAAAATGAAGGAAAATACAATAAAAAAAAAACAAAAATAAAAAAAACTAAAAATAAATAAAATTAAATTAAAAAAAAACTAAAATAAAATAAAATTAAATTAAAAAATAAAATAGAATAAATTAAATTAAATTAAATTAAATTAAAATAAAATAAAATAAAAAAAATTAAATTAAATTAAATTAAAATAAAATAAAATAAAATAAAATAAAATAAAATAAAATAATATAAAATAAAATAGAATAAAATAAAATAAAAAAATAAAATAAAATAAAATAAATCAAAATAAAATAAAATAAAATAAAATAAATTAAACAAAATAAAGCAAAATAAAATAAAATAAAATAAAATAAATTAAAATAAAATAAAATAATATTAAAAAGAATCAAATAACTTCAAATGAAATTAAATAAATTATATAAAAAGCTATATAAATTTATTTAAAAAAATAAACTAAATTTAATTAAATATAATTGAATTAATTTTTCTCTACGGATGAGGAGAAGAAAAATACCTTCCGCATCATCATGTTGTCGTCCTCTAAGATCCGTCGCCCACCTTGGTATTGCTTTCACAAAACTTCACGGTGGCATTCCAGTTTTCGCGTAGTAAGATTAAATGTCGTCCAGGTCCCGCTTTTTCGCTCGTAGTACTAGTTCTCTGTTACGTTATCCCTGCGCTTAGAGGCTCAAATGTGTTTTCAAGTCTGATTCGCTCATTATGCCAGCGAGTGCATTTGAACAATGTATGTTCGGCATCATCTTCGTTGTCGTTGTTGTAGATACTTGGCGGATCTTCGGCTTTCCCAATTGTATGTAAATATTTGCGGAAGTATTCGTGACCAGACATTATCTGGGTAACATAGTAGTTTACCTACCCGAATTTTCTACTTGTCTGACATCGGCGCCGATTTTTTGATTTGTAATCGGTTTTGCCATTGGTTGACTGTTTCCTGTCTTATATCTTTTCTAGTAAAATTGACAGCACTTCCTTATTTCCTAATTTTTAAGTTTAAGTTTTTCCTTTCTACTGCCAAGAGGTCAATGGGAGCGTTCCCGCTTATTACCGCTATAGCCTCTACCGATACTATGCGGTAAGCTGACGCAACCCCCAGTGCTGCTATTTCGCCTGTTATTCCTCTTGAATGTGTCTGCCCATACATCAGCTCCATAGAGTAAGATATTGAATGTGTTCGCCATTAGAATTTTTCTTTTTTCTTGAGTCGTCCCCCCGATGTCCCAGTAGAAGAGTCTAGGGTCTAATCTCAATCCTAAATAACTAAGTAATTTTCTTGATCTCAAATCTATTTCTAGGGGTATATGTTTCACCGTGCTGGTCAAGCCACGCTCTTATCATTACTTGGTTTAAATTTCTACGTAAATCTTCCGCATCGTGCGCAGTAATTATAGCGGCGATGCCGTCAGGCATAATCCACAAGTTGTGCGCTATCAGGCAACGAAATATGGTATATTAAACCATCGTACCTAATGGTCCAGAGGTATAGAGTTCTGTGCTGCGCCTGCCTTTGCCTTGAGTTTTCGTGGACCGTCTTTGGTCTGGTGGTCTAGTAAAGGAAGACTCTGTTCTTTAGACAGCTCCTCATCATAAAACCAAGATATTGGGTTGCAGAATTTATTTTCCTGTCCTTCCACTGGCCACTATTGCGTTTCAGCGTCCAGAGTGGCGAGAAGGACTATTCGATTGAATTTGTGACATTGTGACAGACTTTCTGGGTCTCTTTGGTACTTTATAAGACATTATCGATTTCTCCCAGTGTTGATCTGCCCAAAAATATATTTCTCTGGTGAAAGGCCACCAGAACTAGCAATAGCCGCTTCTAATCTTGGTTTAAGTAGTCTTTCGAGAAGTTTTCCGGTAATGTCCAGCATGGAGAGGGGATGGTATATCGATGGACTGTCTACGTTTCCTTTCCCCTTACTAAAGAGCACAAGATTTTGTCTTTTATAGACTTCTGGGAATAGAGCTGAATTAAAGCAGGTGTCGCTTCAAGGAAATAGCTTTTAGTGCTTCGGCGGGTATGCCGTCAGGAGAGGGAGCTTTTGCCGGTTTTATTTTGTTTTCTACTCTTTGATGTTCGTCGGTGGTAAAATTAGATATTTCCATAGGAAAGCTTTCCTGCACTGCTGGTTCTTCACGTATCTCATGTGTAAGAGAAAAAGCATTAACAATCTGGTACATTTCATAATCGCAAATTTTTGGAATTGGTGTCCTAGCGCCGAATATTTTCATCACTACTCTGTGTTCCAGTCCCAAAGGATTTCTATTGAAATCGCAGCTCCTTCCATTATTGTTTTTTTTTTTTTGCTAATTTCTAGTGCATGGTTAAGTTCTTTTCTTGCGGCATGGTATTGTTTCCTTGCTTTGCTTACACTGCCTCTCCGCCTATTCCTTGTATAGACTCGCCGAGGGTGAAGACATGTTCTCCTTAGTTGTCCTGTTCTCTCTGTCCACCAGTAGGCAGCACAATTTTGTTTCATATTTCCGGTTCTTGGCATACCCTTATTGCACGCTCTAGTTATTAGCAGCATCGTATATCTTACTATTTTCGTAACGTTTTCCGGATTATTTTGATAAACTAATATACAAATAAAAACGCAATAAAATTAATTAACACAAAATAAAATATAATAGTGATAAAAATATGTATAAGTAATTGAAAAAAAAAATACAATAAAGAAATTAAACAATATTAAATTTTATTTAAAAATAAAACACAACAATAAATAAAATAAAATAATTTAAACTAAAATAAAATAAATATTTTAAAGCAAAATCAAATAAAAATTGATAAAACCTAAAACAAAATAGGGTAAAATTAAATTAAATTAAATGAAGAAAAAATATGATAAAAAAATAAAATAAAAAAAATAAATAAACAAAGTGAAATAAAATAAAAATAAATAAAAGAATATCAAATAAAACCAGACAATTTGAAAAGAAATTTAATCATATATAAATACCAATAGAAATATACATAAAATTAAATGAAATAAAATAAAATAATTTAAATAAATAAAATAAAACCAAATAAAATAAGTTAACACAAAAAAATAATAGAGTTTAAAAAAATTAATTTAAAATAATGAACTTAAAAAATTTAAATAAGTTTAAACATAATAAAATACATTATATTAAATTAAGGGGAGTGCCACAAAATAGGTCCTTTTTGAGATTTTTTTCGGGAAAACTATCAAATAAATCAGATTTTTGACAAAAGGCATTTATTATACATATAATTAACCGTCTCTAACTATTTTTTAAGCAAAATTAATTTAAAAATGGCGGCTATACAGCGTTCTCTCTAGGATGTCTCCATTTTTTTGGGAACTACGGCCGGACACACAGCTGCTGTAATTTTTTTATTTTAATAAATTGTTTCTAAGGTTTTCGCTTGTAAATAGCAATAGCTAAAGAAGAACATAGGATTTTCTCAATATATGCATTCTTGACAAAATGGCGGGTCTCTAAAGGAAAAAGAAAAATTTAGCCTAAACAATTGTTCGAAATTTGTTAATAAAAAGAAAAAATATGCATGATTGAAAAAATCCTACTTACTTCTGTATATAATGTATTTCTGAAGATGTTGTCGAGTTATGTTACCGGCCAAATTGGAAAAAGTAGTTTTGAGATAAGCGCGTTTAAAGTTTTGAGTATGCCTTACTGACTGAAGCAGACGCCTCAAGTAGAGAATGAAAATTGGACATTTATAAATTTTTATCTATCATAATCTTTCGAGATAACATTTTTGAGACCCTAATGTATCATTTAAAAGAAGAAGGAAATCCATTTTCCGAAAACTCTAGAGTGGCCTTAAATAAATATGAAATAAATAAATACATAAATAAATTAAAATAAAATAACATTAAATAAATTTAAATAGTATAAAGCAAAACCAAAAGAAATATTATAAATGGTGTTTTTTATAGAGGTATAGAACTTTAAGTTGGCATTACTTTTCAAGATGGAGACCGATTTAACAGCTGTCAAGTGATTTATTCTCAGTTTGGTTTGGCAATTCATCATAAATAGACTCACGCCTGAACAACGCTTGCAAATAGTGCAAATGCGAGATTACCGTTGTTCCCGATTTCATAAGCGAATTTTGTTTAGCGGTGAAGCGCACTTCTGGTTGAATGGCTACGTCAACAAACAAAACTGCCGCATTTGGAGTGAAGATAATCCTCAAGTGTATGTTGAAACACCGTTATATCCATAAAAACTGATTGGTTGGTGCGCTTTATGGGCTGGTGGAATCATTGGTCCGTACTTTTTCAAAAACGATGGTGGCCAGAACGTTACAGTCAATGGTGATCGGTATAGAGCCATGTTTACTAACTTTTTCATTCCTGAATTGAATAACCATAATGTCCAGGAGATGTGGTTTCAACAAGACGGCGCAACATGTCACACAGCTCGTGCCACAATAGATTTATTGAAAGACACGTTTGGTGACCGCCTAATTTCACGTTTTGGACCTGTGAATTGGCCTCCAAGAACTTGTGATTTAACACCGCTAGACTACTTTCTGTGGGGCTATGTAAAGTCATTGGTCTATGCGGTTAAGCTACTTACGCCTGACCATTTGGAAGACAACATTCGTCGTGTTATTGCCGATATACGGCCACAAATGTTGGAAAAAGTCATCGAAAATTGGACGTCCAGATTGGACTACATCCGCGCTAGCCGTGGCGGTCATATTCCAGAAATCATATTTAAGATATAATGCCACAAGATTATCTTTCGGATAAATAAAATTCATGTCAATCGAATAATCCATCGTTGTTTTACTGCAACTTAAAGTTCTATACCTCTATAAAAACACCCTTTATAAATAAGTTAAAATAAAATTAAATAAAAAATAAATTAAATAATATAAATTTAAATTAATTAAAAAAAAAAAAAACAATTAAAAAGTATGTAATAAAATGAAACACAAAATTATATATAATAGTGCTTAATAAAATTGAAATACTTAAATAAAAGTAAAAAAATAAATAACATTAAATTAAATAAAAATAAAAATAAAAATGTAAATAAAATAGAATAAAAAAGAATACTTAGTATAATAAGCAATATTAGATGAAATGAAATAAAAGAATATAGAATAATGTACAAGTAAAATAATTTTTTTTTTAATATGCTCCACATTTTAGCGTTAAAATATATAATTTTTTCAGTATGTATAAATTTACTACATATTGTTTTATTACCAATATTTTCCATATTAATTTTCCAACACTAGCAGATGTGTGTTAATACATATCTATAGAACTTATGTTGGTACACATATATAAGCCTATCTACATATGTATGTACGTATGTATGTAATGCACGACACATTTTCCCACATTCATTGAGTAATCTAGGAAATTTCTCTATTTCAAAAAACAATATGGTAATTATCACGTCTTAAGATTTGTTTTATGTACAAATATAAGTATATATGTATGTATGTACAAATTTACGTATGTTTGTGTGTGTGTGTTCTCGTAAAATAACCATTGCGTATTTCATTTACATGCATCATTGTGACAACATGAATAACCTTGGGGAAAAACGGTAATTATCATAGAATGGATTTTCGAGTACACTCATTGACTTTCCTCAAATAGCAGCAAAACAACTTAATATGGGTATTTGATGGAAGGTCGGAGCTGTAGATATGGTTTCTATGTGCATACGATATGATTGCCATTGCACATTTTTTTGCTATTTTAAGGTTAGGTTTAATAAAAGGCTTTGTACAACAATAATAGCGAATATTAAGAGCAAGGAAGAGCTATGTTTGGATGGAACCGAGCAATTTATACACAACCTTTTCAGTTATTAAAAAGAACTAGGGTTATTGTGGTATTTCTTCAAAAAGCAGTATTATTTTGGATATTTCAGATTTCGGTAACATAAACATGTCCGTAAAGGGTATATTGGTTACTGCTCTAAGGATATTTGTGTTTATTACACATTTACCGATATATGGTAATGGAGAATATTTTTCAAATGAGTTCAATGAGCATGGTCTAAAGAAATTTATTAGAGAATTAAATATTTTAGCTTAGCTAAGTGATCCAAGCAGTATACACAATTGTCCATTGGTTAGTCAATTCCATCAATCCATCCATAACCAAATTTCTAACATGATGTTTTCTTTTTTAAGCACTTTTCTTAGGATAAATAGGCAAGTGAAAATATCAGTCTTTAGAGATATCTGACATTTCAAACTCCTTAAACTATCAGAAAGCCGATTAAATTGGTTTATATCTATGCTGGACTACAAGACGAAGAGCTTTATAGCCACCGAAGCCATTTTCAACCAACCTTCTCGCTAATTTGTGGTTTGCGTCTTTATTTATTTTTATTATTATTATTATTGTTATTTTTTTATTTATATTATAACTTTTTGCTTAACAAATAGAAAGTGAAGTGCAGAGGCCTGGTAACGAAGGACGATAAAACGAAATATCTCCTATTATCAAACCAACCGTCGGCATATTCTCCCTTGTGTTGGCTCTCACATCATTGTTGACAGTCAGCACTTTGAAGTGGTAAATAATTTCATTTATCATGTCAGCTTTCAAATCCAACGCAGATTCTCTCCTATCCACAAACGCTGCATTTGACTGAGTGGGCAAGTTAAAGTTAAAAGTTAAGTCCTTCCCCGGCGAACAAATACCATAATCTGCAAGTCTCAGATCATTTCCGTGCGGCAGCATGAACGATGACAACATTTATTATGTCAACATCCGGAGTTTTGGAGAGAACAATTTTGCAAGAGGTTTCTATCGAACTTTACAAACTAGCGGAGGGGAATACCAAAAACGATGGAACGATAATTTGCATGAGATCTACGACGCCATTTACAGAGTTCAGTGAATTAAGCCACAGTGGATACGTTGGCTAGGTCATAACGTCGATATGGGCGAAGCATTGCGAAGGGACGGTCCTGGCATGATTCCAACATATATATATATATATATATATATATATATTTGGCGCTTTGTAACAGCTGAAGCGATTTTCGGCCGAGCTCCTCCTCCAATTTGTGGTTTTGCGTCTTGATGTTTTTACCAACAAATGAAGGGACCTACAGTTTATTCTAAGCCGCCTCCGATCGGCTGATAGATTTTTATGAGGAGCTTTATTTCATGCCAGAAATACACTCAGAGGGTTTGACATTCCCTGCCGAGGGGCGACGGCAATTAGAAAATTTTTTTTCTATCATTTTGGATATTGCTCGAACCTGGGCTCGAACCCGGGCCTTCCGAATGTCAGTACGCAATGCTAACCACTCGGCTATCGCGGCCGCCAACATTCAAACATGCTTTCACAAATATTGTGCTGAAAATTTGTACCGGCCTTTGACAAACCTCTTTAATGCATCCCTAATAAAAGGCATTTTCCCTTTGATATAGATTTTTTCCCTTTGAAAGATCATTTATAATTTCATTGCATAGGAATGGTAGTAGATTTTCTATTAAAAATTATAGAGGGATAGCAAAGATATCTGCTATACCTAAACTTTTTGAAGCCATAATTACTGCCCAATTGACTTTTTCAATATTTCCTTTAATTTCCAGTTCCCAGCATGGATTTTGCAAAGGCAAATAATCTATTCTTACCAATTTTCTGGAATTTGTTACTCACGTTTCAAATGGATTTGGGGAAAAAAAAGAATACTGATGTTATATGGACTGACTTCAGTAAAGCATTCGATAGAGTAAATCATATAATACTTATTAAAAAACTAGATCTTCTTGGATTTAAACCAAGCCTTCTCCAATGGATATCTTCCTATCTCTGCAACAGGACTCAAAGAGTATTATTTAATGTAACCTTTGTAATTGATGTAACATCTGGTGTTCCGCAAGGTAGCCACCTGGGGCCGATTCTGTTCTTGTAATTTATTAACGATTTGTCTTCCGTTATAAAATATTCAAAATTTTTATCACATGCCGATGATGTAAAACTTTTCCAATCTTATTCCTCAATTAATGAAAGATGTTTCTTACAAACAGATTTGAACAATTTAATAACTTGGTGTAATAATAATAATATGCCTCTTAACGTTAATAAATGTAAACCTATGTTATTGACACGAAAATATATTCAATCACCGTCTTGGACAATAAACAACTATAGTCTAGAGCAGGTATGTAATTTTGTTGATTTGGGTATAACAATTGATAATAAAGTCAACTTCAATCTTCATATTAATACAAGTGTATTGAAAGATAAAGGTGCACTTGCCTTTGTAAAGCGGTGGTCTAAAGAATTTAGAGACCCTTATATTACGAAAACACTTTTTACGTCATTAGTAAGACCAATATTGGAGTACGGTTCGGTTGTGTGGAACCCTAATTATAAAATCCATTCTGATAAAATTGAGTCCGTGCAAAAACAGTTTCTGTTGTTTGCTTTGCGTCATTTGCACTGGGATTCCCGCCAAAATCTTCCTCCGTATACTAGTCGCTTAAAACTTATAAATTTACCCACACTTTCTAGCCGTAGCGAAATGTTAGGAATAATTTTTTTAGTCAAACTTCTAAATGGAGTGATTTGCAGTTCATTTCTCTTAGGTGAAGTAAATTTTAATGTCCCCATCCGATTATCATGACAATTTAGGCCACCATTCTTAAAGTCTTGTAAAACAAATTTTGAACTATATGAACCGTTGCGCGGTTTTTGTCAGGATTTCAATTATTATTCCAGCATATTCGATATGACAGATTCGCTTTTAGTAACAAAAAATGCTATACTAATTCTCTTAACAAGTAACCCACTAATTTTCTATTGTAGTATAAATAATCTTATATTTCAGCTGATGAATTTGTTTTCTGTAGCTGAGCAGTTTGAAATCCCGACGCTTAACAACCTCTTGCTTTCATGACTCGGCGAATTCCGTACGTTATGCGGATGGCGCCCCTAGTATCGGTTGGGCGGGAGGAGGGTAACCGTTGGGCTTAAAAAAAAAGGCGAAGAAACATTCTCTTGATGTCTCTAATTGACGCTGAATTGCGAAGAGAAGAAAGGACTTGCTGTTGAAGCGTCTATAACCGCACATATTTTAAATCAATTTTGTTATTTTAGTAAATTTAAAAATATTCGAGTACGAAATGTTCACATATGTAGATAATAAATGTAGTGAAAACCCATTCTTATCATGAGAGCTAAGCGATGCGGAAGAATTTAAATGGTAAATGTGTATACATCCATATGTTTTCTTAAGTAATGGCAGAAGAAAATAAAATTCCGCATAATAAAAGCATTAATCCATATGGAAGCAGCTCATGTGTGCACATATTTTTCACATACATACCTACATATATGTATAATAAATAAAGTAGGCATATGCATTCTGAAAAATTAAGAAAACCCCTTAACGCTATAATGCTAATGCTTATCACTACTGGAATTTCATATGCAGTTTCACACGAATTTCTGAAATTTTAAATTATACAAATATACATACATATTTATATATGCACGTGGGATTTTACATGCTGGCGCTAAGATACCGCTAAACACATTACGTACACAAATATTTGGAAAAATTTGTTAATTTCGCTAAACAATAATGAGTCATTATTACTGATTTGTTTTCACTGCTGCAGATATTTTGTGATACACTGAGAAGACTGTCTATCCTGCAGGAAATTGAAGAAGAAATTAATAATTTGAATTAGAAACTTATTGTTTTTTTATTTTATTTTATTTATTTTTTGATCTAAACTAATTTCAAGTACATATAATAGTATTAAAAACTATTTTAAATAAATAAAAATTTAATAAAAAAAAGTTTTTTATTTTATTTTTTTATTTATAGGAAATCGATATATAAATCAATGCAAATTTTGATGAACGCCTATAACTTGAGAATCACAAGATCGAATTGCACCAAATTTTTAAGACTTATAAAGGGATATTAGAGGCAGGTTAATGTGATGTTTTCATTTAGATTGGCATTCCAGAGATATGACCACTTTAGTGAACATTGGTCGCTATCCATACAAAATACATGCAAGAACAACAAATACATGTAAAAATGCAAAGTACGCGTACATTACGTTGTATGTGGCGAGAGAAAGAATGAAAAAATGAAAATAAACTTAAAAAAGCATTAAAAAAATATGGAAAAAAAGTTTGGAAACAAATTTTAAGTAATTTTTTTTCGTTTCCTTTTCAAAAAAAAAAATCGAAAAGTCAAAATTTCTATCTAATATTTTAGATTTTTTTTTTGCAGATGTAGTAAAGCACGCTGGGGTCTGCTAGTAAAATGTAACATTTTTATAATTAAAAAATATTTCTTTCAGCGCTTTAACATGCCTTACAAATTTTAATTCAAAATTGAATTTCAAGTATTATTTGCGCATTAATTTCCTACAGTGCATTCAGGTAGCGCATTAAAGACCCACAAATATGCTTGAAGTTGTCCACCACCATGTGTCCATGCACAGGCAAGTAAATATTTGTGTGCGTACATAAGTGAAATCTTTAAGCATTTCCCTTATTTATTGCTGGAAATACCTTTTAAAAAAAATTCCGCCAAAAAGGATTTTTTTCTTTAACATCCCGACAGCGCGCTCTTGAGTTTACCATTATTTGCGTTATTTTATTCGTATTCAATGAATGTTACAAATATGTTGGCTTCTAAATGTACAAATGTATGCGTATAGTATGTATGAGTTAGTATAAAATCAATGCTAATGCTTTGAACATTGACAGTCAGCACAGACATTTACTTGAGAACACATACCAATTAAATTCTTAACTAAGCGCGAGTAAATTAAAAAAAAAAAATCAACTCAAAAAACTGCGCTTGAACTGAAGGTCAATTGTTTTTTACGAAAAAAAAATTATGATTAAAAATTATTTATTAATTAAAACCAAATAAATACTGAAAGAATAACAATAATAAAAGGCGCGGAAAATCACCAATTTTTTATTCCCTCCGCGAGAGCACTTATGATTGCCAGACTTAATTATATGAGGACAGCAACGACAGCCAGTGATCAATAACGTTAGCAGTACAACAACAACAAAATATATAAATAAAAATTGCAGAGAACAAGATTTACTACATTTATACTCTGGGAGATAAGAAAGCATTTCATTTATCTCAAAGCTGCTGCTACGGCAGCAAAAAATAAAACAAAAATCTCAGCAAAACAAAAGCCAGAGAAAAACCATCAACAAAATAAGCGGAGAAGAGGCAACGTTTGACTAAAGTTAGCAAACTAACAACTCAAACATACAAAAAATTTATACGTACATACATATATACAACTACTTGTTGTTGGTGCTTCATCATTATACAACAATAAAAGCTGGTTTCCCCCAATAACTCTTATGAGCAGACGAACGCAATCGAGACCGGCCATTGTGTACGCGAAACTTGTTGTGAGCAGTTCAGCGGTGAAGTGATAGTGGCTTTGATTTGAGTTAGTAAAAATATATATACATATAGATATATATATATATATATGTATATATAAAATAAATAAAATATTTTATAAAAAATTATAAAAAAATCATTTAAATTAAATTAAATATAAAATAAAATAAATTAAATTAAAATAAGAAAATTTAATAAATTAGAACAAAATAAATCAAAAAAAATTTAATTTAATATAATTTAATTTAATTTAATTTAGTGGAAAAATAAATAAATAAAAAACGAACTAAAATTAGATTTAAAAAAAAAAAATTAATAAAAGTGAAATAAAATAAATTTAAAAAAATAAAACTAAATAAAGTTAAAAAAAAATAAATTAAATAAATATAATTTGGATCAAACTCTCTCAAAGTTTTAAAAGAGTAAATAAAATTTGACACTTCATACACAAAGTGAGCAGCAACATGACACAGCTTAGAATATTCGAATTTTTTACCATCTATTACGTGCTCTTCATCGCACTCGCTGGCGCTTATCCCGCACCAACAGCCTTGATACAGCCCAAACTCAATTCTACACCATTGAACGCCTTCACAATTGCGATTAACGACAGCCATGTATTCGAGATACCACCTGGAATTTTCACAACATACAATATGCCATTCGCAGATGCGCCATTTGAGAGCGAGTCATATGATTACATACCCTACCACAGTGATGTGTACGATAGCTTATCGTGGTCACTGATCAAGCAGATTTTGACGTCAACATCAACAACAGCAACACAAAAAAATAATGCGATCAAAACAACGAAAACGAACGACTATCTCCCGGAAGATGAAGAGAATGTGATATTTTCACCATTCTCCGTTAAACTTGTGCTCGCGCTACTCACCGAGGCTACGGGCAATGGCACACGCTCACAGCAGCAGCTGCTAACGGCGCTAGGCGGCGCAACGTCATTGGAGAATTTGCGCAATTTTTATCGTAACACGCTTGCCGCGCTGCAAAAAGAACAACACGAGTATACGCTGCACTTGGACACACGCCTCTATGCAGATACAGCAGTACAGCCGCTGCCGGCATATACCGCGCTACTACAGTCCGTTTATAAAACACCTGTTGAGCAATTGGAATTCGCAGATAGCACTACGTCGGCCGACAAGATTAATTCATGGGTTTCGCGTGTCACCGAGGGTCGTCTGAAGGAATTGGTATCGGCGGAGAATGTTGCAAACAGTGTTATGCTGTTAGTGAATACAATATATTTTAACGGCAAGTGGTTGCGGCAATTCAATGAAATGCAAGCCGGCGCTTTCTATCGCACGCCAACCGATCAGCTGACAGTGAATTATATGGAATTGACAGATAACTTTTACTATTATTATTGCAATGAGTTGAAGGCGAAAGTCATAGCGTTGCCTTATCGTGGCGGCAAGTTCTCTATGTTTGTGGCGTTACCAAATGAAGGTCAACACGTTAACGTGCTGCTGCAACGCCTGCAAAGCGAGCAGTTTAAGTATATTGATTGGCCGACGGAGCGTAGCAAAGTGCACGTTGTAATGCCCAAATTCAAATTCGCTCACAAGACCGATCTGAAGGCGGTGCTGTGTCGCTTAGGTGTTGTGGATATTTTTACCGATCAAGCCGATTTGTCGGGCATGGCAGAGAATGCAGCGAAAAAGTTGTCGGTTTCAAATATACTACAGAAGAGCGGCATTGATGTGAATGAAGTGGGCACGGTGGCGTACGCTGCGACTGAGGTGGAAATTGTCAATCGTTTTGGTGGCGATGAAGAGGAATTTATTGTGAATCGGCCGTTTGTGTTCTTCATTGAAGAGGGGAGTACGGGAAGTATATTGTTTGCCGGAAAAGTGCTGAATCCCACAAGTTAAGCTGCGCGAATTTTAGTGCTTAAGAATTTTAGTATAACTTAAGTAAATAGCTTTTAATATTAAGTATTTTATAAGTTTAGTATAGTTTAATCTGTCCTTTTATTACTACATAGGAAATAAGCTTGCTCCTCGGCAAATAAAATATGAGTTAATGTAAATAACTGGATTTTTTTTTATCAAAATGTCTTTTTCTAAAGTGATTTTCTACCCATTTATATATTATATTCCTTATTTCGATCCTCAGACGCTTGCTTGCTCTCCAAGCATCTCTATAGGAAACAGCTCTAGAATTTTTTGAGATAAAACGCATTTGTGCATACTGTGCGTTCTCTTATTGTTTTTTTCATCATCAGGTTGAAGAAATAACGCGATAAAAAGTCACCGTGTCTGAAACCTCATTTGGTACCGAAAGGCTTGGAGAGGTTCTTCCCAATTCTCACTGCGCTTGTGGTATTCTCCACTGTCACTTTACATAAACATATCGGCATAAAGGTTGCTCCTTTTTTTTTGCTTTCAATTCGATGAAAAACCACCTTTTCATCGATGTCTTGTCTAAGATTTGATGCATGCTGAACATCTGGTCAATGGTGGATTTACTTTTAGGTTTAAAGCCACACTGTTAAGTGCAATTAGTTCGTTGACGGTGGGTTTTAATCTCTCACACAATACGCTTGATAAGAATTTGTATGCGATAATAACGAATCTTATCCAACGCAGACCAAAGGGTTCTTCTTTTTATGAATTGGGAATAGCACACTGAGCTTCCAATCATCTGGTATGCGTTCGTCTGACCACATCCTGCAAAGAAGCTGATGCATGCACCTTTCAGTTTTCCGCCTCCGTATTTGAATGGCTCTGCCAGCAAGTCGTCATCTCCCACCGCTTTGATAATTTTTAATAATTAATTTTAATTGGGGATTCGGGCTCACCATCTCCGGGTGTCACAATTTCTTTGTCATTCAGCTAGTTGGGGAAACTCAGTATGCCTTGGACATCGGTGACCAAATTACCTCCTTGGGTCCTAATCGAGAATGCTTCGTTCGGGCGTCTCGTGGTATTTCTCCCACCCCCCACGTGCTGTGGTCGACCGTAAAGTTGCAATGTATGCAGTTCGTTTTCCCTCCATTGAAGTGCGACATTCCTAATATAATTGTACCTTCTCTTTTATTGGTCTTGCCGAAATTCAATTGTTTTTGCAGCAGCGGTAGAGAGCTTCAGTGTCGTTCACACTTTATCGAGCTGCTGTTGAGTACTCTCACAGAGCAGGAGTGCAAGTCGAGTAGAAAACTGGTGCGGTTGCAGTTTTTCGATGTCGAACGTTCCTTGTACTTGTTGACGGGCGTTCTTTATTGCACAGAGGCGGGTGCGTATATTCGCTGTGATAAGATGGTTGTCCGATTCGATGATAGGTTCCCGTAACGTACGCACGTCTAGAACACTGAAATATGTCTTCCGTCTGTCACAACATAATCGGTTTGGTTGAGCGTTTTTCGATGTATTTTCTGCGGACGATCTGTCTCAACCCGTTTAGTGATATTTCGTCATAGAGGCTAAATTTTACGACTATTGTTATCTTTTTTACCCATGGCGTTGAAATCTACAAGCACGATTTTGTCATCGTGGACAGCAGTCATAGGTACGTTCTGTGCGCTCATAAAAAAATCTTTGGTCACATCGCTCTTCCGTCGGAGAGAGGGCGCAAATCAGCGATATATTCAAGAAATTCGCTTTGATGCGAATTGTGGCTAGAAGTTCATCCACCGAGGTAAATGCCAGGACTCGGCGATATACTCTCTATCTCACCACAAATCTAACATCAAATTTGCGCTCCCCTATGTAGCCGTTTCGGTAGATTTTACAAGGACCCACCTTCTTTCGTCCTTTAAGCATTCCATCGCACTACTTTCAGTCGTACGAGGACATCAACCTGCTGGACAGAGGCATCTTCTTTATTAAGCACCTGGATATCCCAGATGCGTGCTCTCAAATAGTGATACTTAAAACATTTGAAAGGGGGAATATTTTGAATTTTCAATGAGGCAGGATCTTATGTGGTGGATCGCATACTACGCACAACTACAGAAGGCTCGCCTTCCCAATTCAACGTGCCTATGTAAAAAGGCGTGAGAGCGCCTCTAGCCCACTGTTATGTCTGAATTTGGCATCCCCATAAAACTCATACGGCTATGTAAACTGCCCTGGATAATACCACAGGCGCAGTCAGAATTGGGAAGGACCTCTTCGAGCCATTCGATACCAAACGAGGTTTCAGACAAGGAGACTCTTTATCGTCCGATTTCTACAATTTGATGCTGGAGAAAATAATATGAGCTGCGGAGCTAAATAGACCTTGTACGATCTTCTCCAAGGGTGTACAATTATTGGCATATGCCGATGATATTGATATAATAGGTCATAACAGCCGCACCATAAGTTCTGCGTTCTCCAGGTTAGACAAAGGAGCGAAGTGAATGGGTCTGGTAGAGGGCAAGACGAAATATCTCCGGTCATCAAAAAACAGTCATCGCAGTCGCAACTTGGCTCCCACGTCACTGTTGAGAGTCACATCCTCGAAGTCGTAGATAATTTCGTCTATCTAGAACCAGCATTAACAACACAAACATTGTCAGCCTTGAAATCCAAGGTTTTCTAGAAAAAAGTTTTGCGGAAGATTTATGGTCCTGTGCGCGTTGGCAACGGCCAATACCGCAGACGATTGAACGATTGACATAGTTCAGTGAATCAAGAGACAGCGGCTACGCTGGCTAGGTCATGTCGTCCGAATAGATGAAAGCGCTCCAGCTTTTAAAGTATTCAATGGAGTACACGCTGAAGGAAGCAGAGGAAGAGGAAGACCTCCACTCCATTAGAAGGATCAGGTGGGGAGCGACCTGGTTTCACTTGGTATTTCCAACTGGCACCAAACAGAAGAAACGCACGCTATTGTTGATGCAACTATAATCGCCTACGCGAAAGAAGAAGAGAGCCCTCTGTGAATTGACAAGGGATGGCGATTGAAAATGAAAAATATTCAACGGGTATAGTATCCAAACAAATTAGATGGATTTCTATGGTGTGCAATGTTGTCTCACGGGAGTTCTAACATAAATGGTTTTTTCGAAGAGTCCTTGAAGATCTGCTTTATTAGGAATAGATGGCAAACTTCAAGCGACACAACACAATTACATCGAAAGCAACTCAGTCGTGGACGTAGTTACTACCTACGCGTGGAGTGAAAGGAATTTAAGGTAGTAAATAATAAAGCAAACATAACAGAAGCTTTTGCTGCAAACTTAGTACTATAAAAATGTATATAAAAGGTGATCCAAATAGATATACTTTTTTCAATAGCCTTTTTTGACAGATAACGCGTGAGTCGTGTCAAGCTGTCATGTTACTTTTGTTCAGCATTGGCATTTCATCATGGAAAGTCTTACGACTGAACAACGTTTACAAATATTTCAACTTTATTACGAAAATTCACGTTCTGTAAAGAATGTGTTTCGCGCGCTTCGCTCAATTTATGGTCAACATAATCGGCCTACTCAGCATACTATTCGTAACACCATCACCCATCTTGAAACCCAGCATTCATTATTGGATAATATTCGACCGAAAGGATTACGCCCAGCACGCAGTGAGGAAAATATAGCGATCGTAGCAGAGAGTGTACACGAAGACCGTGGAGAGTCGATTCGGCGTCGTTCGCAGCAACTCGGACTGACGTATGGAACGACTTGGCGCATTTTACGTCGAGATCTCAAATTGAAATCGTACAAAATATAGCTTGCGCAAGTGGTGAAGCCGCTCGACCTTCCCAAGCAACATCGCTTCGCTCTATGGGCTATTGAAAATTTCTAGATTCAATGTTTTCGAGCCAAATTTTGTTCTCGATGAGGCCCATTTCTGCCTCAATGGGTATGTAAACAAGCAAAATTTCCGCATTTAGGAAGAAGAGCAACCTGAAGAGATTCAAGAGCTGCCATTTTATCCAGAAAATACAACGGTTTGGTGTGGCTTGTGGGCCGGTGGAATCATCGGATTTATTATCTGAGACATAACCGAGACCAACATTTGAAAGATATAATCTTCAAGAAATAAATGCCAATAATGCTCTTTCGAATGATAGTAAACATTTCCCATTAAATTTTAATTTTCTGTGTTTTTTTTGTTCTTAAAAAAGTAGGGAACCTCGCTTTAGTCGGTACTCACCATAGTCGGTATTCGTACCGTTCTTACACTAACATCTTAGCAGCGGTTAGGTACTCCCGAAATGGAATTTATTAAATCTCAATAATTTTCCTCAAAGCCCTTCATCTCACAATTGCTTAAGCTTAGTATATTTTAAGTACTGGAAATTACTCTAATTCTTGCTACATTTTCAGTGAGCTTTGGGAGTATTTTACTTTATCATGCTTTTCATCCTACCAATTTTATTTCATTGCTGTTTATCCTACTCATTTGAAATATTAACAATATTTTAACGATAAAATCTGCTAGGTAATATTATTTATAATCTGATGACCTGTAAAGGAGTGATGCAAATATGGATTTAAATTTATATATGTATGTCAACAACAACATTTTTATGTCTGCTAATATTCTTCACTTTACTTATTGCTTACTGTGCGCTACGCAAATTCATGATTATCAAAGTGAAACCAAAAATCACAAAATATCATTCACTCAATCCCGGCTAAGCAGACGATTTTACAATTTTACTATAACTGCCACATAATGCCTAAGTAGTAGCTACACACATATATAGACAGTAGCTACATACAAGAATAAATAGCTACACAATGTGACTATAAGTAAATCTTGTTACTAACTGAAATGCTTTACTATAGTTTACCCAGTTGTAAATATGTACAAAAGCTTGCTGCTGCTGCGCCATAATAATATAAAATGCCTGTTTGTGTGTGTAGCTTTAAGGATTGACTACATGCGCAGCTGTATATATACATTCATATAACTAATACGCCTGCTACAAAATTGAAAATATTATAGAGAAAGGAAAAATATTGCATATATACTTATACATATAAGTATGAACGTATGTACCTACGTTGATTTTGTAAAAATCGTACGACCTAAAGTACGCCAAAGCCAGCATTTCGAGGTTAAGGTATGAGCTATGGGTACAGTAAAAGTCGAGCTAAATCGCTTTATGGATTATCAAACCTGATTTCTACTGTTCACATTTCACATTTTCTACTTTTCAGCAAACGGATTTACGTGCTACAACAACAACAACTAACACTCACTGCAGCTACAGCAAGTAGATTTAAATTGATTTATTGTAGGAAAGTCAAATGCCACTGAGGTGAGTTGGCCTAGGTAGCCTAATGCACATACACATATACCCACACACACACACACACACACCATACAAATGCATTTGAATATATGTTTGTATGTATATATGTATACATATATATAAGAGTGCATAATATACAATGGCAACTATTATCCTGATGCACTCAGGTGAAAAAGAGATTTTTGCTATCAGCAACTTAAATCCTTTTCTCCTTCTCTGCCTCTCTCCCTCTCACCCTCTCACCTACCTACCGCACTACCTCACATTGTCTTCTGTATCAATTTAAGTATATTCTCCTAGGCCAGATTAGCTTTAGCAATTTTACTGAAAAATATGATGCCCGACGGATGTTGGAAATGCACTCGTACAGAAGAAAGCAGCAGTTTGTTGGAAGACGTTGACAGCCGCAAACTGGTGACTGGTCCACTGTTGGCTGATATGTGGCAGTAAAAAAAAAATATGAAAAAAACTGAACTATGAATGCTGAATACCACGTTGAAAGGCCCTTAATGTGACATTTAATTTTTATTTTTTTAATTTTTTTTTCTAGTGAACTCAGCTTACTCAACTCAACTTTGCCTAAGCAATTTAGCATTTAAGTTTATGAAGAAAGTCGCAAAGGCGAGTTGAACTACGAAAGTGTACTGCGAGAATGGAAAACTTTTCCAGCTAAACCACAAATGGTATGAAGTAAATACTAATTCCGAGTTTGAAGAAAGCAAAGTAGTTGTTGAAAGTGCTGCTGCTGTCGCTGTTGAGGCAAATAATGATCTGGACAGTCGGTTGGCAGAGTAATTTAATATTTGACTGGCTTACGGACTACATTACTCTGCAGTTTAAAATAATAAGAGCATAATGGAAAATGTAATTATTTTTAATTTTATTAATGCATTTGGAAATGGCGTTGTGTAACGCATATTAGTCATGCTGCTGCGTATGCAGTTACAGTTAACTCCTACTCTTGCGTACACGTCCCGCATCACGAAAATGTGAACAAAGCTTGTGCAAGATGCGGTAACCATCCAGTGTAGAGCCATCGGTCAAGACTGTAGGAGAGAGAAAATTTTAACACCGCCGCGGATGATTTAATGACATACAACTGAAATGTCCGGTCCCTTAATTCAGAAGGTGACGCTTCAAAGTTGGTTAGTGTCCTCAAAAAAAAATGTAAGGCTAAAATAACCGCTATTCAGGATATGGAGGGACAAGACAAGATCCTTGCGACCTTTATTAGTGTTTTCAAATTGATGTTGGATTAATATCGGTGGATAAATGTAGAGCCACAATTCGCATCAAAAGAAATAAGTTCTTCAACATATCGCTCATTTGAACTAACGCCCTGACCGAAGAGAAGGACGATGTGACCAAAAATGCTTTTTATGATGCCAGAAACGTTCTTATGAGCGCTGCCCTCGCCTTTATGTCGAAGTTGTGCTTGGTGACTTCAAAGGCGGCGTGGGTAAGGAAGGTAAACAGTCGGAAATATGTTTGCCTGCCATAAAAGATCCCAGAGCAAGAAAATATACTATCATCAACGGATTGAACAACTTTGCAACTAGCTTGGTAATATTAGGATAGGTGGGCTATATGTCCCAAATTCGTACTCTCCGGTTACGTTAAATCGACACGTACCACCAGCTTATGGCGGACAAGATACGCATCCGCTTCAATGTAGCCAAGAAATTAAGGAAAAAAAACGGAACAATTGCAACAGATAACCAACAGTATTCTAATCGACTTGTACTTCTGCAGCCTTCAAAGAAACTATTAGCCTTCGACATAGAGCTGGTCTGATGAGAATAGTCGTACGGCTGAGAGAAAAAAGATTGTCAATCTCAAAATATTGTGACCAACCACATGATTTGCACTCTCTATCGTAAGAGGTCACTAAAATCCAATAGTTTCTACGACAGTCGGGTCTTTATACCGAATCGACAGGGATTTATACCTGACCAAAAGCTATCACTCCCGCAGTATTCCCCGAAAAATAATTTGAGGAATATTTTTTCGGTTACTACATTAAAAACCACACCATTTGCCTTGAGATAGTTAGAAAGCTAGGGAGACACATGTGCAAACAGAAATAGAGGCCAAAACTCGTGAGTAAGAAAGACAACCAATTCTAGGTTAGTTTAAAGTGGTTACTGAGTTATAGCTCACTTCGGTCACCAAATGGGCACACCCCCGCCAGTCAAAAAACCGTGCAACCGAGACATATTTTTGCACAAGATTTCGCTCGAATCTCTAAAAGTTACCGCCCCAAGAGGTTTCAAACTATTGCTTGAAGTGTGTAGCATTCGTAAAATAAGTGCCTTAAAATTTAAAGTTTTTCCCCTTATCTAAAGGGTGTTTTTTATAGAGGTATAGAACTTTAAGTTGGCATTACTTTTTAATATGGCGACCGATTTAACAGCTGTCAAGAGATTTATTCTCAGTTTGGTTTGGCAATTCATCATGAATAGACTCACGCCTGAACAATGCTTGCAAATAGTGCAATTTTATTTCGAAAATAATGGTTCTGTGCGGAAAACGTATCGCGCACTACGTCCATTTTAGCGATGTTTAGCGATGAAGCGCACTTCTGGTTGAATGGCTACGTCAACAAACAAAACTGCCGCATTTGGAGTGAAGGTAATCCTCAAGTGTATGTAATGGTGTTTACCATTACATCCAGAAAAACTGACTGTTTGGTGCGCTTTATGGGCTGGTGGAATCATTGGTCCGTACTTTTTCAAAAACGATGGTGGCCAGAACGTTACAGTCAATGGTGATCGGTATAGAGCCATGATTACTAACTTTTTCATTCCTGAATTGAATAATCATGATGTCCAGGAAATGTGGTTTCAACAAGACGGCGCAACATGTCACACAGCTCGTGCCACAATAGATTTATTGAAAGACACGTTTGGTGACCGCCTAATTTCACGTTTTGGACCTGTGAATTGGCCTCCAAGATCTTGTGATTTAACACCGCTAGACTACTTTCTGTGGGGCTATGTAAAGTCATTGGTCTATGCGGATAAGCCACAAATACTTGACCATTTGGAAGACAACATTCGCCGTGTTATTGCCGATACACGGCCACAAATGTTGGAAAAAGTCATTGAAAATTGGACCTCCAGATTGGACTACATCCGCGCCAGCCGTGGCGGTCATATGCCAGAAATCATATTTAAAATATAATGCCACAAGATTATCTTTCGGATAAATAAAATTCGTGTCAATCGAATAATCCATCGTTGTTTTATTGCACCCTTTACAAATTCTCTCTGCGTGCCTGCTTAATAGGAGATGTTCCATAAGAAGACTCATATTTGTAGATGGTTTTTATCGATATCAGCCCTCGTAACTTCGCCACAATATTCTGTTCATATTGAAATAATTTACCGTTATCTATCCTAAGTTAGCATCTATGAAGAATAACTCTCTTCATGACAACTCACAAGTAGAGAGCGCTATGACAAGATGTCAAAATATTACGCCATCTCATTACCCACCACGTTAATGTATCATAGCAGCAATATCAGGTTCTGAGAAAACTGTACAGCTACGATGATTTACGGCAATTCTATACAACGTCCAACTTTAATATTACAGTTTCCATGGCTTTGTAACCGCTGAAACGATTTTCGACCGAGCTCCCCTTCCAATTTGTGGAGTGGGTCTTCACGTTTTCCAACAAATGAAGGGATCTACAGTTTATTTTCCGAAGTCCGAAGTGCTTTTAATAGGGGATCAGAAATTAAACTCTGGGCTTCCAAATGCTAGTACCCACTGCAAACCACCCGGCCTTTGCGGAAAATATATGGATACAATTTATTAAGAGTAGACAACCGACAGTCATACGTGGTGTGTTCAAAGGAAAAGGAGAGTTTTGAATTTTTTTGAAAAGTACTTATTTATTCAATATCTATTTTGTCCCCTTCAAAGTAATTCTCCTCGGATATAATATACTTGTGCCAACGCTTTCTCCAATCCTTGAAGCACTTCTGAAATGTGCTTTTCGGTATGGTCATCAGCTCTTTCTTCGATTCTGACTTGATTTCATCGATTGTGGCAAAACGCTTTCCTTTCATTGGTTTAGCTTTAGTTTTCGGAATAGGAAAAAGTTGCAGGGTGCCAAATCTGGTGAATACGGGGGTTGTAGTATGATGACGGTTTTGTTTTTGGCCAAAAAAATCACGAATAAACAATGATGTGTGAGTTAGTGCATTCCCGTGATGCAGAATCCACGATTTGTTTTTCCACAATTCCGATAGTTTGAGCCGCATTGCTTCACGCAAATGTTGCATATCTTCCTTGTAGTATTGCTTATTAACTGTACGTCCTTTATGCATATGGCAAAATTCATATGGCTTCTCTACCGGATCATAGTCATATCGTTGTCCAGCGCATATTGAATTAATGGAACAAGCACGTCTCCAGACTCCAGCGTAATTTTACAGAAGACAAAATACACTCCGATTGTGAATTCAAATCCCCAATCGGTGACGGTGGTGAAGTATGTGAAAGATTAGAGCCCAGCGTCAATGAACTGATTGGACTTTATCAGTGGCCCTTCAGACCTGATAGTTTTTTCATTAGTCATATATTTAAGGAGGGAAATTGAGAGAAAAGTGTAGACGCATTTGGCATCTTCGATGATTTTGAAGCTACTTTCGATAGAACAAAAATCAATTGCCTCTATACGGGTATGTCAGAATTTTGTACTTATACTCGCTGTGTAAGATGACCCTAAAAACTCCATCAAGAAGGGGAAAGTACCTTTTCAAGCCGTTTAATACTAAACGATGTTTTAAATAAATTTCTACACGGCCGTACAACCACTGGGGAATGTTTATGATATTGTGACGGAAATCCCAAGCACAAAGGACAAATAAAAGGAGTGGCAGCGCGATGGAAATCCAAAGTACAAAGAGCGGATTACAGAAGCGGTAGCAGCTATCGCAGGCAGACGACTAGAAAACGTAGAGGCTTTAACATTGCAGTAAGCTATGTGTTTTGGAAACGGAAAAGAATTATGTGTTATAAATAATTGTAAAACAAACCATTATGAATAGTAAAGAATTGTAATTATTGGGGGCTAAATAAACGTTGAGCAAATTTCTAATGATTAAGAGGCCAAACGAACAAATTTTGGAAGTTTTATTTAGCAATCTAGTGATCGGACTCGAATTATTTGGGAAATCCCCGAGGGTAGCTACGAAAAACGTTACAATATTGATATCATTGGCCTTTCCAACGGCGTATTTATTTTTTACTTTTTGTAGATTGGCGAAGCGAATGGTTCAACCCATCAGCATTTAAATTCAACTCAGAATCACTCTCACCAACAGGTGCTATTTTGGACTGTATATCTTCGTCGATGTTTTTTAAAAACGAAGAATTGTCTATTCAAACTAACGAGGTTTTCTCATTTATTTACATAAAAAAGGATGTATGAATATACATATGTAAATGTGTATGTATTGTGCCTTTTTTTCTTGAGATATTAATCATTTTGCCACTTATACAAACCTTTGGCTACCCCATCACCGGCAGTCATTCTACAGTATTTTAAGTTTGCGCTACGTTTGTTCTTTCATTATATTTATAAGGGTTTCCAATAAGGGTGATATGATTTCTTTAAAAAAACACATAACAAAGAAATTCAAATATTTTTTATTTAATGTGAAGTACAATCGATACAATTAAGTTCTGAATATAACATCATTCAAATGGTCTCCACGACTTCTTTTGCAGAAACGAATTCGATGAACCCAATTTTTGAGCACGTTTTCCACTAAATCAAATCGTTATGAATAGCATGTTCAATATTGTTCTTTAAGGTTTGAAGAGAGTCTGGTTTATTGCTAAAGATCAATTACTTCAAATAACCTAATAAGAAGTAGTTTAATGGTGTTAAATCACAATTTCTTGGAGGCCATTCAATGTCACAATTTCTTGAAATAATCGAAACTCCAAACCTTTCTCGCAATGATTCGGTTGTTGCGCGTGCTGTGTCACACGTGGTCCCGTCTTGTTGGAACCAGATGTTGTTCAGACCAACTTCTTCCAATTATGGCCATAAAAAGTTGTTTATCATCGATTTATACCGCACTCCATTGATACTAATGGTGCTACCAGCTTCATTTCGAAAGAAGTACAGACCGATGATTCCACCAGACAAAAAACGACACCAAACTGTCAATTTAGGTGAATGTAATGGTTGTTGATGAATAATTTGTGGAAGAAGATTGTTTATTTACCGCACCACTCAGATGAATGTGAACTTCATCGGAGAAGATGATTTTCTTAAAAAATCATTATCATTTTCAAGTTGTTCCAAGGCAACAGCAGCACATTCGCTACGTTTATGGTGGTCCAATGGCTTGAGTTCTTGAGTGAGAACAATTTTATATGGATGCAAAGCCCAAATCCTTTCCGAAAATGCGCCAGGTTGTGGTTTGAGACAGTCCCAATTCTTGAGAACGTCTTGCGTATATCGTACCATGATGAAATTGTAAACATTAATGAATACAATGAGAAAAATGACAGATCATGACACATTAAAAATGGCCAAAAGGACACTTAGAAATCATATCATCCCTATTGGAAAACCCTTTATATATATATTTTTTTTATGATATTCAAGTGAAGAAAGTACAAAAGGTTTATTTATGCTCTGAGTTTTTGTTGTTTTTTTCATGTTTTTTTTAGCTAAAGGAAATAAATGACATTTAAGGTGTAAACATATGTTTTTGTCTACGTTTTGTTGCCGCCATTTAAATGGATGAGCAAGAGTTTAGACAATTTATGGTATACATACATATACATATATATACTTTAATACCTATCTGCACGTGTGTGCTTAATACACATTCTCTCGAATTCAGTTTAACCCACAAAAACTGCTGAATTTGTAATCGTTCTGATACACCAACACCACCCACACCATATGCGCTTATGACACATCAAGGCTGGCCAAATTAGGTGGTAAACAACTGTGACTACCCAGAAGCACACCTTTTTTGCGCCCTAATACCACTTGGTTATAAAATAATTCAAGGACACATGCATTTTTCACAAAACCACATATTCCATTTACCAAAATAATATTAAAATAGTGTAAAAACCTTTACCGTTAGCATATTTGTGTGTGTCCTTCTTTTGTGGCTGTTGTTATTCTTGATACTCTCGCAATCAAGTGCTAAGTGATGGTTCTTAAGTTGGTTCCTAAGTTGGATAGCCATCCGCCACAGCGTATGTGTGTGTGTGTGTGTAGAGAGAACGCACCTGTACTTATTCACATTTAACTTGGTATAAATGTTTTGTGACAGACAAATCTCTTATCTGTCATACTCAAATACACTCATATATCTTACTTTTCTCCTTTCATATGAAATACTCATAGCTTGAGCTCGTAAGATACATATGTACATACACGTATACTCATATACAATTGCGTGCGTGTTTGATAAATTTTTGTACACACACATGAGATATGAATACAAATATATGTAGGTATGAGTATGTGTGCGTGGGTTAAATGTAAAATCCTATTTGGGTACTTAAGGTGTTGATGGTGCTTTCCGTAGCTATTGGTTGTTGAAACGAAAATATCACAACAAAAAATTTATTCACTCTTCTGTTCAAATTTTAAAATTTTTTTTTTCAGAAATTAGATTTTTTTCTTTCTTTCAAATGACACGAATGGTCTCAAAAATGTTATCCCGAAAAATTATGACAGATAAAAATTATTAAATTCCGCATTTTCGTTCTCTAGTTGAAGCGTCTGTTTCAGTCAGTAAGGCATACTCAAAACTTCAAACGCGCTTATCTCAAAACTGCCTTTTTCAAGTTGGCCGAAAACATAACTCAACCAATTTACAACCGATTCACTTGAAATTTTGACAACATCTTCAGAAATCCATTATCTACGTAGAATTTTTTGTATCTTGTACAGTTTTTTTTTATTAACAAATTTCGAACAATTTTTTAGGCTAAATTTATCATTTTTCCTTTAGAGACCCGCCATTTTGTCAACAACGGCATATATTGAAAAAATCCTACATACCTCTGTAGCTTTTGTTATTTAGAAGCGGAATCCGTTCAACAACTTATTAAAATAAAAAATTACAGGAGCTGTATGTCCGCTCATGGTTCCCGAAAAAATTGAGACATACTAGGGAGATACAACGTTCTCCGCCGCCATTTTTTAATTAATTTTTCTTTCAAAATAGTTATAAGCAGTTAATTGCATATATAATAAATGCCTTTTGTCAAAAATCAGATTTATTTAATAGTTTTCCCGAAAAAGAATCTCAAAAACGGCCTCTTTGTGGCCCTCTACAGTGGCCTTAACCCTTAAGCTGGACTCATAAACGATCAAAATGAGATAAAAAGAATATAAAAAAGAGTATACCATATGTAAGGATTTGAACAAGTGACCGGTGATTCCTCTTTGATTATGATTGTCGTCAATCCGAATTATTCGATAATGATCTAAAGAATTTTATGACTCTCCTTCAGGAAAAATATTCTCATGATGAACTGGGAGAAGATAATCAATAAACATATGTCCTCCTGAAAACGTTCGCATTTGTAGCTTTTGCTAGAAAACCTTCTAAATTTTGTGTACTTGCAGTGATAGACTCCGGACTCGATAAAAAGTGGCCGTATATATGCGTTGCACCATCTGCGGCGTGGTGATGACAAGAAATATTTATAAAGAGTGATCCATTTAGAAGTTCCCTATTTTTTTAAGAAAAACACAACACAAATTTGATGGGGAATGTTTAATATCATTCGAAAGAAAACTCTTTGGCATTTATTTTTTTTAGAAAATATCTGGTTCAAATGTTGGCCGCGACTACGTCTCAGATGGTAAATCTGTTTAGTCCGATTTTCGTTCGAGCACTTCGGGCCTGAATCGAAGCGGGATTGTCCGCATAGACTTTAGACTTTACATATCCCTACAGGAAAAAGTCTAACGGTATGATATCCCACGATCTTGTCGGCCAATTGACCGTCCCAAAACGTGAAACTATCCACTCACCGAATTGTTTTCTCAATAAATCCATTAATGGATGCGATGTGCGGGAAGTGATGCCGTCTTGTTGCAACCAAATGTCGCGGAGATTACGAGCTTCAATTTCAGGCATCAAATAGTCGGTTATCATGGCGCGATAACGGTCGCCATTGACGGTAACGTTCTTATCGTCATCATTTTTGAAGAAATATGGACCTATGATCCCACCGGATCGCAAAACACTCTTCTCTCTCTTCTTTTTGGATCAAATGGCAGCTCTTGAATCTATTCTGGTTGCTCTTCGTCCCAAATGCGGCAATTTTGTTTGTTTACATACCCATTGAGCCAGAAATGGGCCTCATAGCTGAACAAAATTTAGCTCGAAAACGTCGGATCTTCTTGGAACTTTTAAAGAGCCCATAGAGCGCAGCGTTGTCGCTCGGGGAGTTGAGCGACTTCTGTTCTTACACAAGCTGTATTTTGTATGCTTCCTATTTAAGATCTCGACGTAAAATGCGCCAAGTCGTTTTATACATCAGTCTGAGTTGCTGCGAACGGCGCCAAATCGACTCTCCACGGTCTTCGCGTACACTCTCAGCTACGGCCGCTATATTTTCTTCACTGCGTGCTGGACGTGGTCTATTCGGTCGAATATTATCCAATAATGAATGCTGGGTCGCAAGATGGATGATGGTGGTGCGAAAAGTGCGCTCAGTAGGCCGTTTATGTTGACTATAGATTGAACGAAGCGCGCGAAATACATTATTTACAGAACGTGAATTTCCGTATTAAAGTTAAATTATTTGTAAAAGTTGCTCAGGCGTAAGTCTTCCATGATAAAATGCTAAACAAGACTGAACAAGAATAGCATGACAGTTTGACACGATTCACGCGTGATCCGTCAAAAAAGACTATTGAAAAAGTACCTCTACTTGGATATACACAGATAGAAACCGTTTTGAAGTCGCTAAAGTCTCTTAGAATTTCAGCAACGATAGTAAACGAATATATTGATTTGTTGGTAGTACTAGCATTCTACTCCACAATAATAATCTTCAATCGGTTCTAGAAACAGGGTTAAGTCGAGTAGTATCTACGTCGATATATGACTGTCCTGGAAATAGTGGAAGAGACTACAATAGTTGATATACCCATAATAGCCAAGGTGGGGACGAAAGAATACACAAATACTACCAATACTGAAAGTCCTCCTGGTCAATACACAGCGCAATAAAGTAGCTTCGAGCGAGCTGTTCTTCAGGCTATAGGAGGAGTCGTTCGATATGGTGTTGGTACAGAAGCCTTGGCTTGGCACAGGCGAGAAGGTTTCTGGACTGAAGACAGCAGGCTTCGACTTATTCCACATTAAGTCTACAAGCATGATGGGGACGGTAATAAATTATACTCATATTCAAGTATGTTATCTAATTTCAACACAAAGGACAAGGCAGTAGTGCCCATAGAATGGGGAAAGAGTTTGTCATTATTCTCGCCTCCTGCTACATGGCCCATAACAACCAGGCTCTGCCAAGAGAGCTGGAAATTCTCGTTGAAACCAGTAAGCACAAAGAATACCCGCCAACCATAGGAGCAGACGTAAACGTAGACCCCACTATTTGGGATGGTGACGATATCAGCGGCAGTCTATTTGTAGTTACGTACTGCAAAGAAATATCTATACTTTAAGTAGAGGTGATGAACCTACATATATTGGAGCAACATCAAGGAACGTATTAGACATAACTCTTTCATCCGGTCAGGGAGTTACAGTAGAAGTTTAGAGATTACTTGAGAGGCACTTCTTTTATGGATGCAAGTGAATAGAGTTTACCATTCTTACAAATAGGACCAAACAGCGTAACCCAAGGTTAACAGACTGGGCGAAGTGCATACAAATATGTATATGAAATTTTCAACAGATACCTAAGAGGCCATTAAATCGTGAAGGCATAGAGGAAGCTAATAAACATCTTATTGATACCTCAATTGGTGCCTTTAAGTTCTCCTGCCCATTACTGAAGTGTGGTCTCTTAGAAGGCATGTAAAAGAATGATTCAAGACAGTTCCTTGTTAGGATGAATATTAGGGACTACTAAGATAATATAAAAAAGCCACAAGACAAGCCAAAAAGAGGTCCGGAAAAACTTTATGAAGCGGCATAGAGAGCTCCATCGAGTCTGCAGTACTAAGAAAAATGTTATCCAAGAACCCATAGTTCAACAACTTTTAAATCAGAGGACGGTCTAAGTGCTAGTAATGGAAAAAATCGATAGAAATCCTGATTAATGCTCACATTCGATCTTTCACACTTAAGCGCAACCTCTAGAGGCGACCAACAGAACCGAGTAGATGGAAGGCTTTGAGGGCTTACTTACTCCAGAAAATATTACCTGGGTAATACAGATCTTCTCAGATTATAAGTCATCAGGTATGGATGGAATTTTTCCGGCCATGCTAGAAGAACCTTACGATATGATCACGAAGTTCCTAAACAGTCTCTTCGATTGATTTATAAGGGAAAGTTAAATTTTTATTCCATGACAAACAGCGATAGTTGTTTTCTTACCCAAGGCAGGGAAAGCAATGCAAATTTATCCGAAGGACTAGCGACCAATTAGTTTAACATGATTTCTCCTAAAAGCAATGGATCTCTTAGTGGATGTTCAGAGCAAACAATGCTCACAACAGATAGATCAGCAGTTACAGCACTACACAACGTAGTGAGAAAGATATAATCCGCGTTCGAAAACGAGGAATACGCCGTAGGAATCTTTCTCGACATATCCTGAGCGTTTACCAACTACCTTTAACCAGCACTAACAGACGGGGTAGAATCTATACTATATCTATAATCAACCCTATTCTTTGGCTCTGGATAAACGCCTTACTAAAAGCAGGTAAATCTATGTTAAATGAGGTCTAGACGTGATAATACGAGAAGTGCAAGGCATACGACAAGTAGAAGTACTATCACTTCTTCTTTCAATTCTCATAGTCAATAGATTGCTGAAGAAGTTACAAAGGAACATAACATTTATCGACTTGGAATAAAGGAGAGACTATTTTATAGCCGAAACTAAGCACTTAATACCTGGGAATTGTATAGAATAGCAATTTGTCGTTGAGGAGCGAGTGAATCAGGCATCTTGGCACACGTATAAGGATATTGGTCTGTCTTAGGGCCCGTCATCATCCCTATCACATTGTACCTTCGTAGCTATAGTGAAACCGACACTTTTCTACGAAGTCATAGTATGGTTAAAAGCTTCCGATAATAACAATGTATCTTGAAAGGCTGAAAAGAGTTTTCAGAATAATCCGCAGCGCTTTATTTTACTTAATTATTCCATCCGCAAGCCCAGAATCCGAAAACAGGGTTTGTCTTTCGAAATACCTCTGGCGGCTACGAAAGAGGCAGATGAATAAAGTAGAGGACCTACGTTTGCAGACAGAGACTGACTGAAGAAAGTATTCTCGGCATAGGAAATAAATGGAATTACTTGTCCCATTTATGAGGGTAAAACACACACAATAAATAGTTTTGCATCGTCAGGCAAAAAGGCTCTGGGAACGAGCAAAGTTTCTATTAGTGATAAAGAGGTCAGACTAGAGGCTGCTGAAAGGCTTGTTAACAGGGCATTGCCAGTAAAATTAGGTCCGCTTGAAGACAACGAATACAGAAAATGCAGGGAAGGGGTAGAGGCAATCATGTAATATATGAGTACCCGGCGTTCTGTAGACAGAGGATGATCTCACTTGTCGAGGTTATGTTGCAGGACGTTCAGTCTACGGCAGTCAAAGGCCCAAACGCCTGCTCCAATTTGACAAAAGAACGAAAATTTTCTTCAAGCTAGAGACACAACAGGAAGTGTTACAGAACATGATCTTGGTCGCATATCGTGAATCTGGTAACACTATAGACATATCATCGGCTATGCGAGGCTCCCTAAGAAGCAACCAATTAAACTTGGCCTAGACACAAAGATGACCAGAACTTAATAGAGACCACACACGAAGAGCTGTCCCCCAGGATGTGATTGTCACCCAGTGTATAGAATGTGCCAGGATTATCGCTACATTACTATACAGCTGTCTTTCCTCAGTCACTTCGGATATCTTTTACAGTATTGGTGTCTTGGTATATAGAATTTTACACTAGTTGGGATCAATCGCTACCGCAGCATGACAAGGAGATAGCAATCAAGGTTTTACGAAAAAGAGATCAGAATTGAAAATTGTCGAAATTAGAAACCGATAGAGCTGGAAATCGTGTTATGAAATCGGCCCGGCTTAAGTTTTTTTTCTAAAATAAAAAAAAATATGAAAAGTTAAGAAAATTGACTTATGTCGGGATTGCAATTAGATTAATGTAGAAGTTTCTCAAAGAGAAGTTTCTCTGAGTAAATGTAAGTGCAGAAGATCTTACATTATCTGTTTCATCAAGGTTCTGTACGTTATAAAATACGCACTCGATCGGCTGTCAATTTTTCTAGTGTTACAAATTGCATCGGCTTTGAAATCATTCGCCGGAGGATCTTATCTTGAGTGTACGAGTATGCTTTACGCGGAGCACAGTATGGGTAGGGATTAGGAAATCAGTAGATCAGTTAATATGCAGAAACTGGTTTAAAGTGGAAAAAACGCACAGTGAGAAACGAAGGGCTATAAAAATTCTTACAAAAAATACCACATTCCAGGCATTACTGGTTAACTATTTTATAAAATTTGAGTCAAAATGAGGTCGGTGAGCAAAATCAAAGGTTTCAAGGAGATAGTGGCTATCCAATTGATACATTAGGACGACTGGAGTGCTATGAAATCTTTTCCAATCCATTTATTGCTCAATAATTTACAAATCTGTGAATAAAAATCGTATTGTTTTAATTCTTACAAGCAAACCGATAAGTTGGTTTTTGTAATATCGGTATAAAATCGGATTTAAAATTGAAACCAATAAAATCAGAATTTGTGACACCAACCGCATCCGTGTCGATTTCAATTCTGATTACGATAACCTAATAACTTACACTTCTTGGCCGGATAAATTTCGGATCAATTTTGATGCCTAGATCCGGCTGTCGTAGGAATCGTTGCCTACATCGTGGTTGAAATGTTGTTTCATAAAATCATAAAAATAATAATAAATAAAAATATTGTCAATTAAAGTGATTGATTCTCATGCACATATAATTATTAACTTTATAACAATTCTTTGTTATTATAAATAGCAATGAAGAAAACTTGGAAAAGTGGCAAAGATTAATCAAATTATATTTTCAATAATTATTTGCAAACTTTGGAGTGGAGTGGTGTGAATTTTTTATATTTTTATGATTGCGTCGTGAGCAGAATGGGAATGGGAAGGGCTTAGAGCTTGTGTTTCATAAACAATTTAATTCGCTTTATTGGGTTTATAGAGTTATAAATTGTGCGGTTTCCAAACTACACGTAAACAAAATGTATTTGAAATAATTTTTTTCATGAAATTCCCTTTTTATTATAAAGTTTGAACTTTGGCATTATATGTGAAACACTGCATTATTCGTAGGTTTTTGCAAATTTCGATACTTTTGAGCTAATTTTCGAATACTTTTTGGCACATATTGGGCGATATCTCAGCCAGAATTTATCCCCAGAATTTATCTCCACAAACTCAGTCTTTCGCGTAGCTCCACAAAACAAAAAAGGTCAAAGAGTGTCAAATCGCACGATGCCAATTGGCATCGCCAAGACGAGAGATTTTTCTCGCAATAAAGCCATATTCGCTTGTGTTGTGTAGCATGTGGAACCATTTTGTTGGAACCACGTGTCCGAGTAGTGTTCAATCCCTGGCCAAAAAAATCAGTTATCATACGATCATAACGCTCTGAATTGGCAATGAAAGTCTCGCCATTATCATTTTCAAAGCAGTGAGATTCAATCACACCTCTGGACCAAAGAGCGCACTAGAAAGTAAGGTGTTTTAGGTATAATGGCCACTCTTCAATTATGTGAGGACTCTTGGAGCCTCAAGTTTGAAAATTTTTTGTTTTTACTTATCCACCGAGTGAAAAATGTATCTCGTCGCTGAAGGAAATTTTGTAAGAAAAATCGCGGTCCACTGCTTCTTATTCAAGCACCCAATCGACGTTAAACGGCATTATGAATATCAGCTGGTTTCAGTAGTTGGGTGAACTGGACCTTATATGAATGTAGGAGTAAGTCCGCGTGCAAAATACGCAAATGCGCAAAATAGAAAGTCCCAGCACTTGAGAACGCCGAGAAATAAACGCATTCGGCTCTTCGAGTACACTTTCACTTACAGCAGGAATCTTTGAGGGGAAACGAGTAACGCGATGATGATGATACACGGGCCTTACAGTATCTGTGGCCAATCCAGTTTCTTCAAATTTCTTTAAAATGTTACTAATTGCTTGAGTAGTTGGACGATTATGGGCACCATAATCTTCTCTTAAAGCACGAAACATGGCCACGTTTGAATCATCAATTTTGTAGTTGGTTTCAACTCCACATATTTTCGTAAATGCCTGACTTTTAACTAAAACAAATCATGTTTAGCTTGACAGTTAAGTTTGAAAAATGTCGAAATACAAGTACATCCCTGCACTTTCGAAACTACTAAACGAATAACTCTTTGTAATAGGCACGAGACTAAGGTACTCTTAGGTACATACTTGTACATATGAGTCGTTCAGTGGATAAAGGGAATGAGTCCATTTTTGGCCTTTTTGAGATTTCGCGTGGATACACTTCCTTTTATGACTAACAATGTATGGTAAAAATTTTGTTTTCAAATTTCAACGGCAAACCTCTTTTAAAGACAAAACATTTTTTTGTACGAAACATAAAATTTTTATTTTCAGTGGAAAAAGGGAATAAGTCCACGTTTGCATTTATATTGCATTAATCACTTGTTAACTTTGCTTTTAATCATTCAAACAGAAATATCAAGACTGTCTTAAGTTTACTCAAATTAGTTCAAAGTACTGATATAAAAGCTAAATCGATTGAAATGAAATTTTTAGTAAGCGGACATACCTACTTACCAAATTACGCCGATTTTGCTATTATTGAAACGCAAAAAAAAATTCAGCACATTTATTCGCCAAATTATTGGATTAATATAATCGCAACATGCAAAAGAAAGGAACACTTTCGAGTGGTTAAAATGACCCATTTTGATTTTTTCTCTACAAAATCTTTGGAAAATTACGTTTGCAATCGCAAAACCAATACCGCGGGAAAACCTGTAAACTGGCTCCCAATGAGGTGGATCAAACTAGAGAGATCGAAACCATGGGTAATACAATATAAAAATAATTTCGATGAAAATTCTGTATTTGAAAATATTGAATAGCGTGAGTCAAAGTCTATTGTATCCTGAAACTAAAGAAAGGAAAAAGGATATGATTGATTTATTAAAATATATCCCTCCCGTGTACCATACTTTCTATAAAAACTTGAAAACAGTATCAAGTCAGAAAGATCATTCTGACGAAGACATAATATTTTGTTAAATTTGTTATATTTAAGATTCATTTAAAAAGAGAAAATTTTTGAAGTTATGTTTGTTTTAAAAATAAGAAATATTTTATGTTATTTTCTTAAGTTCATTAAAAATAAAACTGTGCGAATGCACTGAACTAAAAAACAAATTATCTGCAGCCTTTTTTGCAAAATTATAAAAAATGTACTCTTTCCAAAATATACTAATTCAATTAAAACACTACGTGAGGTAAGCCAATATTTAGATGGACATTTTTTATTCCCTTTCTCCACTGAAACCCTTATCAATAAAAACGTATTTGTATCATATTAACAGGTTTTGTGAACACATACACTTACATACTAACATTAAATATTTACAAATTTTAAAGGAAGTCCTAATAATTAATTTTGCAACTTTAGTTTTGAGTTTTGTTGTAACAACTAGTTTTAATATCAACGTCAACTGTTCTGTCGTTTTTCACCATTTCAAATTTTTGGACTCATTCCCTTTATCCACTGAACGACTCATATATGTACATATATGTGTGTGTGCTCGTATTTACCTTAGATATACAAATCTATAATCGGTAAATGGAATATAATGGGAAAGAAACTCTTCTAAGTTATTGTAGCATGAAAAATTCTCATAAAAACTGGAACTGAATTGAAGATATTTTTCAGACTTGCAAAAAAGAAAAGTATGTAGTATATACATATTGTAAATAGAAAAACTTGAAGGAATAATAAATGCGCATTACCTGTACTCCACTCGCCACATTTTCTTCTTCTTCTTATTACATATTGTTATTCTCATGAAATGTTGTTGTTTTGCAACATACAAATCGATTGCCATGGAATTATAATACAATTTTCTAGTAACCATCAGTAAGTAGAGCTGAAAGAAGTTGAAGAGTTTCACATCATTAGCTTGCGGCTGAATCATGCTCTAAATGCATACACACTCGTACACACCTCACACTTGTTTGGCTGTACATAAATGTGGAAGCAACGGCAACATAATTTCACCTCTATGCCATAGCAACGTGCAAGATTCTCTTTGTGGGAGGTATGCAGATGTTGACGGAAGCGATGCTGATGCTGCTGAAAAAAAAAAAAATTAATAAATAAAACAACTTACAAACAGGTATTGTTAGGAATTTGTTTTCTGGTTTTACTTTATGGCTCCAGTTACTCTGGCTGATGCGATTATACTTTCAATATATTATAGTACTAAGGTGCAGTTACTCATACGCGAAACAAATTTATATACAATTATATTTATATTTTGAAAATATAGTAGAGAAAACATATCTGAAGGTGAAAAATATTAGAAAGAAAAAGAGGCGCCCAAACCTCTTAAAAATACTATATGATATATTTTAATTACCTGCAATTTTGTGTTCATACAGGTACTCAATTAAGTTGAAACAATTATTATTTGACAACTGATACTGAAGCTTTACAATTATCTCCTTTGACAAAGCAGTACTAAGGTACAGTTATTCATACGCAAAACAAATTTATATATTCTTTTTTTTTTAAATATAGTAAAATGTAGCTGAACTCGAAAAATATTTGAAAGAAAAATGGCAGCTCAAACCTCTTAAAAATATCATATGAAATATCTTAATTATCTACAGTTTGTGAACACCAAACGGCACTCAATTAAGTTGAAACAATTATTATTTGACAACTGATACTGCAGCTTCCCAATATTTCTCTTTTGACAAAGCAGCTCAGCCATCGTATTCCATCCATTGAAATATATTTTAATTGAGAATTAATTTAAATTTCTCCTCTATTATTTTTTTTCGCCACTTTTTGTGATTGAAAATGGCAATTAATTTTTCTGTAATTTTCTTTTTATGAAAAGTATTTTATCAACAAACAGAGCCTTCTTCTCATTGAGCTGACGTCTTAAGTTGAAAGGAATAATTTTTATTAAAATTAGCTGGCAGTTCTAATTGTCCGTCAATTAAATAAATTTTTATGAGATTAATTTTATTGCATTTAGAGGCTTAATTGCTAATAAGCTAATTTCGCTACTGTGTGAACAGCACATGAAGTAACTTTGTTTATTGAAAGAGAAATGAGACTGCCAACTTAAAACCAAATACTTCAATTTAGCTTTATATAAAAAATAACCCAATTTTTTTCCATCTTTAAATCTAAACTGATTTAGGAGAAAGTTGTATGATGTTCTTGAGCAATCTGCAAATTAAACTAATATCCATATGTATTCTTTTCATATACCTACATGTGTATACTTAATACCCATAGTACTTGTATACTCAGAACTTTCACCACTCCAATTCAGATTTTGTTCTCTGTATGTTTTCTATATCCTTCTATTGCTTTCACTTTTCCTTTTAAGTAGTTGTTATAAAAACTTTCATATTTATATATATTTATACTTTATGTACTCGTTTGTAACTGTGCTTGTGTTCCAATACCTATTTGCTTATGATTTTCCTTCCTGTTATTTTGTAATAATAATATTTTTTCATAAAAATTCTTATTGTTTTTCTATTGAATTTTATGAAGTTATGAAAGGAAAACATAAGAACTTTATATGTAGGATAACAACAATACACTCATATTAACAACACAAAACTTTTACAAGTGTATAGAATGCATACTTGCAAGGGAAAATTCTCAAAGCAAAATAACTTACATATTTTTTCTCGGTACAAAGTCTGCTGTAAAACAGGAGAACATGAGTACATTTTTGAAACAGGGAAAAGTATATAGATATATGGAGGAGTGTGTTTCTTTTAACTGTACATGTTAATTCAATTTATATATATGTATGATTGATCATTTTCAACAAGAACTAAAATAACCCAATAAAATGAAAAAATTATAAAAAAACATATATATATATATATATATATATATATATATATATATATATATATATATAATAACATAAAAATAAAACAAAATGAAATGAAATAAAATAAAATTAAATGAAAAATTAAATTAAACAAATTAATAACATAAAAAAATATAATTAAATAAATATAATAGTATAAAATAATTAATACAAAAAATATATAAATAAAAAAATTACAAAAAAAAATTAAATAAAATGAAATATAAAAATTAAAAATATTAAATAACACAAAAAAAAATAACAAAAAAATTATATAAGTATATATAAAAAAAATAATAAAACAAAGAATAAAAAAATAAAGTAAATAAATAAAATAAAATATAAAATAAAATGAAAAAAAAATCAAATAAAATACAAAATAAAATAATATAAAAATAAAAAATTTAAATAAACAACTATAACAATAAAAATATATGTATATAAAAAAAAATAAAAAAAAATAAAAATAAAATAAAGAGTAAATAAATAAATAAATAAAGTAAAAAATAAAATAAAATAAAATAAAATAATATTAATTTAAGTAAAATAAAATAAAATGAAATAAAATAAGATAAAATAAAACAAACAAAAATATTAAAATAAAATAAAATAAATTAATAAAAATTAAATTAAAAAACCGAATAAATCTGTTTTTTTTTTGTGTGTTTTCATAACATCGAAACATAAAACGCAAATAACTTCGTGATGACTCTAAAGGAAATCATTATAATTTTCAACACAATTTTGGCGAAATTAAACAATTCATACATTTAATACGAGTTCAATTTCTTACTGGTAATTTTAGTAAAGCAAAAGACAAAGCTGGTCGACACAGAGCTTCGAAAATGGACCATATAATTTTAAAATATAATTTAATATTTCAAAAATTCGCTCATCATTCCCGTCCTGACATATGGTGCAGAAGCCTGGACGATGTCTACATCCAATCAGTCGGCTATAGGAGTTTTCGAGGGCAAAGTATTGCGGCAGATTTATGGTCCTTTGCACGTTGACAACGGCGAATACCGCAGACGATAGAACGATGAGCTGTACGAGTTAAACGACGACATTGACATAGTTCAGCGAATCAAGAGACAGCGGCTACGCTGGCTAGGTCATGCCGTCCGAATGAATGAAAGCGCTCCAGCTTTGAAAGTATTCGATGGAGTACCCGCTGGCGGAAGCAAAGGAAGAGGAAGACCTCCACTCAGTTGGAAAGATCAGGTAGAGAGCGACCTGGTATCACTTGGTATTTCTAACTGGCGCCAAACAGCAAAAAGAAGAAACGAGTGGCGCGCTATTGTTGACGAGGCTATAATCGCGTAAGCGGTGCCTACGCCGAAGAAGAAGAAGGAGAAGAATATTTCAAAAATATGTATGAAAATTGTCTTTTAGTTGGAACCTCTCAGATAGGCCCGATATATGCTCGGAAAAATACCTAACTTTTTCTTTAGATTCCTGGGTCTACTTTGAAGAAAACCGCTGGGATGGAGCTTCTAAGTCAAATAGAAGCTGAGATATAATTATTGAAAATGAGTGAAAATTTGACTTTTTAGCAATATAAAAAATTACATAATAACAGCCGGGATACAGTCGGAAATTTTCAGAATCGTCTCTACTTAACCGGAGAATGGTAAAAATTGCCTTTAAGGAGCAGCAATTTTTTGTTTTCGCAATATTTCCATATCGGTGACTAATCCTCGTGCCAACTTATTTCAAGTTTTGTACGAGCTTGCATACGGAGGTATCTTATTTTATGTCGTAACTCTCCTGAAATATTAATACTTGTATCGGCTGTGAGGCACTATTTACCAATAAAAGCCATTTTGGTCGTACATTTTTATCTGTGTATTATTATGTTTGTTATGTAGTAGGGCATCTCTCTCTTAAGAGATGGCAACTTCTGACGCGACACTAACAAAATGGCTAGAGCAGATATCGCTAGGTGGAAGTGAATTAGACGATTATTTTGGAGTAGATTTTGATTCAGATTATTCAGACGATGACATGTAAAATATTGTTGTCAACGTTGAATCTACATCAACACCACGAACCTGGCTCTATAGGATCAAAGGCGTTTTGGATCACTTGAAGTGTTTTACTTCAAAATTCATGAATATGAACAACAAACTAAGAGGTATAAATTTAAGGATACCACTACAAACGATTCGAGGACGTTGTCCATTTCGAATGTAACTATATTCCTAAAAAGCGGGCCATATATGCGATAACGGTTGTTTTAGCATGCAATGTAAGTCATAAATACAAGTATATGGGGTTTGATAAACGAACTATTGAGCTCTTACCAAACTATACATTGGACAAACCGTAATTTAACCACCGACAACTGCTTCACCTTTATACTATCAAATGAGCACCGTACAATTTAGATCTTAATGGAATTATTGATCAAAATAGGCAAGAAATTCATGCGGTGTTCAAACATGAACCATTACATTGCTATGAGACTTCTTTTCTTCGCAGGGTGGTGTCTTCTCTCGATGCTATTTCATTTTTATATTTTCAGGCTCAACCAGCAGAGGGGCGTCTCCATGATCTCATATGACCGTTCGATATTGGTGTCTAGCCAACTGCTATTTTGCTGACCTTTGTCACCCTTTTCACCAGCTGGACGAAGGAGTACAGGCGAGAGCTCAATGTGAAAGCCGATGACACAAAACTCCGACTACACACAATCACAAGTTATTGGGAGTCAAATTTGACAGCCGACACTTCTTCACTACGCATACGATTGCAATTGTTCTTCACTCCGCATACTAAAGTACAGAGCCGCAACAAAATCTTCAAATCGTAAGCGCCGGTAGCACTTGCAGTAAAGACAAAGAATCGCTGTTGCTGCTTCGATTTGGACGCTGAGGGCTGGCTCAGTTGAAGAAGTTACAAGCCTGTCAAAATACCGCCCTTCCGATCGTGAAACCGCCTGATCTCGCCGGCGCACCACTTACACAGTGAAACATCTATGCTCCCAGTTAAAGAGCATAATGTTATGCTGTGTAAGCAATATCTGCTGGGATAATACCCCAGGATATCAACTAGAAGTCGAATTTCCACCTAACTACCTCGGTGGAAGGGAGTACTAGACTACTGCGACTCCGTACAGCAATACCAAGAAGAACCGCTGGACAGGACGGTATACCGTATAGCTTTAAACATCATTCACCGAAAGTCCTTTAACACCTTTGTAAACTCTCTTCCTGTGAAAGTTGTTCTCGGAATCCAATCACCACCCATTGCAAAACAAGAGCTTGAGCTGTCTCGAGAGACCCGCATGACACTAGCACAATTAAGGTCTGGGTATTGTAACAGACTCGACCCTGACATACCCAATGTATCCCCGCACGACACTAACCACCTCTTTGCATGCCCATTTAAGCCGACTCATCTAACATCCCTCTCCCTCTGGTCCGAGCCCGTCGAAATAGCGCGTTTCCTGCGCCTCCCGTTAAATGACCTCGATGACTAAGGCTAGATCTACTTGAACTATAACAATAACAAGAACAACATCGTAGGACATTTTGTGCTGAAATCCTTCACGAATTTGCAATTTCCGTTTAAAAGTCTCACCGACGAATTGACGGGAGAGTATTTCCTGCAAAGGATAAACACAACTAGAAAATTATCTTGGTTGTAAATGGTGATCCAAATAGAGGTATCTTTTTCAATAGCCTTTTTTTGACAGATAACGCGTGAAATTTCATCATGGAAAGACTTACGCCTGAACAAGGTTTAAAAATCATCCAAATTTATTACGGAAATTCACGTTCTTCGCTCAACTTATGGTCAACATAATCGCCCTATTGAGCGTACTATTCGCAACACCATCACCTAACTTGAGACCCAGCATTCATTATTGGATAATAATCGACCGAATAGACCACGTCCAGCACGCAGTGAAGAAATTATAGCGACCGTAGCTGAGAGTGTACACGAAGACCGTGGAAAGTTGATTCGGCGCCGTTCGCAGTAACCCGGACTGACGTACGGAATGACTTGGGCATTTTACGTCGAGATCTGAAATTAAAAGCATAAAAAACACAGCTCGGCCTCCCAAGTGACATAGCTTCGCTTTATGGGCTCTTGAAAACTTCCAAGAACATCCGACGTTTTCGAGCTAAATTTTGTTCAGCGATGAGGCCCATTTCCGGCTCAATGGTTATGTAAACAAGTAAAATTTCCGCATTTGATACAAAGAGAAACCTGAACTGCTATTTCATCCAGAAAAAATAACGGTTTGGTGTGATTTGTGGGCTGGTGCAATCATCGGTCCATATTTCTACAAAAATGATGCCGGTGAGAACGTAACCGTCAATGGCGACCGTTATCGCGCCATGATAATCGACTATTTGATGCCTGAAATTGAAGCTCGTCATCTCCACGATATTTAGCTTCAACAAGACGATGCCACTTCCCACACATTAGACCAATCAATGGATTTATTGAAAGAATAATTCGGTGAGCAGATAATTTCAAGTTTTTTTTTGCCGGTCGATTGGCCACCAAGATCGTGTGATATCACACATTTTAGACTTTTTCCTGTGGGGATATGTAAGGTCTAAAGTCTATGCGGACAATTCCACCTCGATTCAGGCATTGTAGAAAAACTTCACGCGTGTCATTCTTCAGTTACCGGTCGAAATGCGATAACGAGTTATCGAAAATTGGACTCAACGGATGGAACATCTGAGACGTACCCGCGGGCAATATTTGAAAGAGATAATCTTCAAAAAATAAATGCCAAAGAATGTGCTTTCGAATGATAATAAACAAATTTGAATATTTTGTGTTTTTTTATTTAAAAAAGTAGAGAACCTCGAAATGCATCCCCCTTTAAATCCAACCTACACTTGAACCACGGCCAGCCGGAAACATAAAAAATTTAAAAATTTATGTTTTGAACATAAGGCGCATGGAATAAGCGGGTGTTTGTTTTTCAAACAATTTCCATATGCCACACAGTATGTAAGTATAAGTTAAGAAATATTCAATTTATAAAATTTTTAAAGAAAGAAAGCGGTGGTGCATAAGATTGAAGAGCGACATTGATAGATTACATATAGATATTACAGCAACACAAGGAAGTTGTTATCAACGCCTTGTAGCTCTTCTTCTGCAGCCACAAGATTTATTTTTAATTTTTAATTATTATAATTCTTTTTTTTTTTTTTTTTTGATACACCATTTCGGTTTTATTAATTCCCATTTATACTAACTCTAACTAAACTTTATATTGATAATGACAATGAAAGAAAAAATTTACATTCTTTCTATCGCCATAATGGATGCTCACAAATTCAGACATTATAACAGTAATGACTTGCAATGTAGCATTTTGGTACTTATTACAGCATACCAATTTTATGTTGGCTCTACTTAATAAGGGATGCTTAATTAAAATGCGTGCTTAAAGGCAGTTACAAAGTTTTAATGCCAACCATAAAGATGCTACCGCTCATCACTTCACCACTAGCGGATATATATATGTATAAGTATGTATGGGAAAATTATACAAACCAAAAAAAAAAAATTGTGGTGATTAAAAACTTTTTATGCACAGCTGAATTCGTGAATAAAAAGTACATTAGATTGAGTTATTTTGGCTAAAAATAACGATATCACATAAAAACGAAAAAAATCAACGGATAATGAAGTATTCCATTGGGTAAAGCGAGGGTAATAATCTTTAGCGTTAAAAAAAAAAAAAATGTAAAACATAAAAATAAAAATAAAAAATTATTTTTAATCATGTGCAATAAAAAAGCTTGCGCAGATAGCTAAGCGAATGCGTCAGCTGCAATAACTCTTCTTTTTAATGGGCTCTTAAAGTGATAAGGGTCCCTAAGGACTGGGTAGTGTGCGTGCAGCGTGCACTTACTTATAAAAGTATTTAAGCTTGTACATATGGCTGTGTGTGTGTGTGTTTATTTAAGTATGAAGACATACACACCTGTCGACGGCTACCTATAATATACACATATATTGTAGACACACATACATACAAGCAAAACGTCAACATCTTCAAACCGTCTGATTGTTGCTGGTATATTTTAATAAAAACATAACTTGCATAAGATACACATATACATAGGTACCCACAATCCGTGTAGCGCAACCCACCAGCAGCTAACAATCAGCGAGTAGTAAAAACATTTTAGAAATAAAAATTACGACTTTAATCTACTTTCGCTTGTTGTAACATTGTTGAGCTCTCCCCAAAAACTCACAATCTCCTTTCGAACCATTTGATTTTCTGTATGATTTGTTGTTCATATTGTGTAGACTGCTTTGCATTTGTTGTTTGTATTATGTTGTTGCCATTTCCCCAACGGAATGCTCATTTTTCCTCTTCATTTCGCTTGCCAAGTAAATTCCCGTTACCTTCAGGGTGCTACAATTATTATTTTTTCTTTCCTCGTTTTTTTTTTTTTGCGTCCACCTTGCGTTACGCCAACGTCGTTACGCGCTCTTCACCGTTAAAAGCGTTTTGTAATTCGCCGTTTTATGCAACTTAATAACTTTCGACAAAAGAAGCGCGAGAAAAAAAGAATTTACGCAAATGAAATTAAAAGAAATAAGAAATATAAAGAAAACGGTGTAAATATAGAATTTACAAAAAAAAAAAAAAAAAGTAGGTGAGAGGAAGTGAAAAAATAAAAAGAAGTGGCGCGTCGAATAGCAACAACAGTGATGGCGGGAAAAGAGATTTTTATGTCACCTCCCTGCCGGTGTTGACTTTGACCCCAAGAGTAGCAAAACAAAAAGGAGCAAAAGTTTATATCAGCTGCATAGAGAAAAGAAACCAGTCACAAAGCAAAAAAAAAAAAAAAAAATTAAATAAGAAAAACCCATAAAAAAAATAAGAAAAAGGAAGTATAATGTAAATATGGAACCATCAACTTAATTACCGAACATTAAGTGCTGCGATAAGGTCATCCCTTGCCGCCATCTATTCACTGAATTTCCATTTTGCTCGTCTGCTTCTTTGCGCGCTTTGGCTTGACCAACCGCCGTGTACTTGTCCTTTGGCCATCAAAACGCTTGTCTCATTTTTCTGTCTCATTGTATGCTTCGCTTTATAGCGACATTTCCGCTTTTGTTATTTTATTTGCTGCTTTTTTTTTGCTATGTTTTCTGCTTTCTACTTGTTGGATAATGCAAAAAAATTTGTCTTTCTTGTGGCGTTAATTATTGCCATGTTATGCCGTTGATTTTTCTGTTGCGCCATTTTTCTTACCACTCGCTGTTGATTATGAAGAGTAAAGTGAGAAAATTATCTAAAGCTCAGCAATGTTTCAATGGAGTATAAGAATTAATAATGGTAGCAGGTATATTAGAAAATCATATTATTAGTTATAAAATAAGTTAGCGTAAAATATTGCTGTGATGATGGTTAAATTATTGTATTACCGGGTGATCCATTACGAGGTTCCTTACTTTTTTATAGAAAAAACACAGAAAATTCAAATTTAATGGGGAATATTTATTATCATTCGAAAGAAAATTTTTGGCAATTATTTTCTGAAGTTTATCTCTTTCAAATGTAGGCCGCGGCTACGCCATAGATGGTCCATCCGTTGAGTCCAATTTTCAATGACTCGTTCGAGCATTTCGACTGGTAACTAGCGAATGACATGCGTGATGTTTTGCTCCAAGGTCCGAAGCGAACCGCGATTGTCCACATAGACTTTAGAGTTTACATATCCCCACGAGAAAAAGTCTAGCGGTGTGATATCACATTATCTTGGTAGCGAATCGACCGGCTCAAAACGTGAAATTATCTGCTCTTCGAAGTGTTCTCTCAATAAATCAATTGATTGATGCGATGTGTGGAAAGTGGCATCGCCTTGTTGAAACCAGATATCGCGGATATCACGAGCTTCAATTTCAAGCATGAATTAGTCGGTTATCATGGCGCAATAACGGTCACCATTGACGGTTACGTTCTCACCGACATCATTTTTGAAGAAATATGGACCGATAATTCCACCGGCCCAAAAACCACACCAAACTGTTGTTTTTTCTTGTTAACATATCTGGGAACTTTTAAAGAGCCCAATAAGCGAAGCGATGTCACTTGGGGAGGTCGAAAGACTTCAGTTCTTGCACAAGCCGTATTTTGTACGCTTTCAATTTAAAATCTCGATGTAGAATGCGCCAAGTCGTCCATACGTCAGTCCGAGTTGCTGCGAACGGCGTCAAATCAACGCCCCACGGTCTTCGTGTACACTATCAGCTACGGCCGCGATATTTTCTTTACTGCTTCTTCGTGTAGGACGTAGTCTATTCGGTTGAATATTATCCAATAATGAATGCTGGGTCTCAAGATGGATGACGGTGTTGCGAATAGTATGCTCAGTAGGCCGAATATGTTGACCATGAGTTGAGCGAAGCGCGCGAAACACATTCTTTACAGAACGTGAATTTTCGTAATAAAGTTGAATGATTTGTAGGCGTTGTTCAGGCGTAAGTATTTCCATGATGAAATGCTAAAAAATACTGAACAAAGACAACACATGCCAGCTTGACATGACTCACGCGTGATATCTGTCAAAAAGGCTTTTGAAAAAAGTATATCTACTTGGATCACCCTTTATTGGCGCTTTGTAAACGCTGATTCAAACTCCGCCCGGAATCTTCCTTCAATTTGTGGTGTACGTCTTGATGTTTTTCCAAAAAATGGGGATCTACAATACAAGCTAAGCTGATTCCTAACAGCCGATGAATTTTTATAAGGAGCCTTTATTTAATGCCAAAAGTACACTCGGAAGACTTGTCATTCTTCAGCGAGGGGCGACTGCAATTGAAAAATAAAATTTGTATGTAAAATAAATTTTATAATTTTGGATGTTGATCGGACTAGGATTCGTGCGCTGGCCTTCTGAATGCTAGTACGCGCAGCTAGTCAAGCGGCTATTGCGACCACCAAAAATCTTAGATAACAATTAAGGTGCGATCGGAAAGTGGTTAGAAAGAGCCAAGAAAGCTGTAACGACACTTTGCGCTTGTAGAGCGGCTATTAGCAAAAGATGGGGCTTATAAGATTATGGGATGTCTTTAGGATGTGTAATGCGATATTTTGACCAAAATTTTTCTACAGTATTGCGGTTCCATGAAAATCACTCTTAGTGGCAAACTGTGCAGTATTCAGCGCTCTGCAGCTGTCCCTTTAAATCGAATTACTTTCTTCCTTGATAGCTATACGGCGAATTTCAAGTGAGCTACTCAGCCTTGAGGGTAGCGTAGTAAAATGAACTCCCGTATACTATCTTCTACACCAGTGTGGAAAGTGGTAGACTGCACCAACCCTGAATTTTCGTTTGATAATCTCTTTTCCTTAGAAATTCCTTAGAGCAACGAATAATAAAGGTTAAAAGTTAATCGATCGAGAACTAGCAATCACACAGTCGTCGTACAGGCACCCTCAGTCGGATTGAAACTGTGACTATCGACCGCTGCAGCATCTTCAAAGTAGAAATTATGAGCCGAATGTTGCTTAAAACTAAGACCACTAAGCAATTCACTGAGAAAGAGGTAAGTAATTTTTTTATTTCATTCTTTGATGAAACCTAATTTTCAGCAGTGAAGGTCCTTTATTACAAGCAACCAAATCAGGGACGCTCTAGATGTCACTCTGATCTCGGAAGTAGCCTACACGGCGATGAGAAATTGGAGGATCTTAGGAGAGCTCTCCTCTGCTGATCATTACTATATGAAATTCGACTAGGATTGAATCAATGAAAGAATTATAAAAAAGCAGATTGACAATACTAAAGAAAAAAGTTTGAGCCATTTCTTACCATATGGAGGTGCTGGTATGCGGGTTTAGTATCACCAGTTCACCAGAGTACTGAGCTAGGCTTGTAAGGAAAGTAGAGAGGCCACGATGGTGTGACTCAAAGCCACAAAACGTCAGGAAAATCTGCTACTCCATCCACTTAAGAGAAATTTTGGAACAAATATCAGGAGAGACCGTAAGAAGGTCCTAAGAAAGTAAAAAAAAACTCTTGGGGTGAATTTTGCATCAAATTGAAAGCTCTGTCGGATAGATTAGGCTCAGGAAATTAGTCTTAGGTACCCCTCGCTTTGTATCTGTTTGCTTGCAAAGGCCGGGCGGAATTTAAAATGGTATCTACAAAGGAAGCCTTCGAGCTTCTCATAAAAACCAACTTTCCCAATATAACTAATTTGTAGGTCATCGGATCAATTATGTGAAGCAGGAACACGCATAGTGAAAGACCTTTCAACAGCGTTAGCTAAGGAAAACCTGCTACTGCATCATCATAAGAGGAACTGTGAGACAGATATAAGCAAGGCGTGAGAGTCTATGAGCATGCCCTAAGAAAGTAAAAAATGAACTTTTTGAGTGAATTTTGCATTAAAGTGAAACCAGTTTCGGAGGGAGTAAGGTCAGGAAATTACTCTTACGCACCCCTCGCGTTGTGTGGATGTGATTCTAAGGGCCCGGCGGTATTTAAAATGGTATCGACAAAAGAAGCCTTCGAGCTTCTCATAAAAACCCCCTTTTTGGATGAATCTACAAGTAGGTCGTCAGATTCAATATGTAAAGCAGCAGTACGAATAATGAAAGACCTTTCAAAAGCGTTAGCTTATTGTATGTTATATTAAAGTGTTTATCCGATACTACATATCTTAATTATGGGGCGAATCGGGAACTCTTCAAATTCTAAAATCTGGAAAGGTATCTCTCAGCCAGCCTACGGATTTCAGACCATCATGTTTGATATAATTTCTACATACAGTAGCTTTTGTTGAGAAACACGGAGAAGGAGAAGCTTGCCGAGTCATAGTGTATGCATACAAGCTGGTAAAGGGCAAAATCCCACAGACTTTAAGAATTATCAAATGCGAGCTGATGCTGCTTAGTGCGTTGGTTTAACATTGCATTTGCTATAGACTAAGCAATGGAGTAGTGCTCTGGAGGTCAAGACTAGAGAAAAAATCAACCACCTCATGCAGGGGACAAAACTCTTATGTATTAGTGGAGTACACGGAACACATCAATGAGATGAAATTTCGATAATTTACCTTTAAATAAAGAAATTATGATCACTAAATGAAAGTTGTCGGCTTAAATTTCTTTTCATTTTCATTTGAATTAATCATTTATAAACTTATAACTTAGCTTCATATGGTTTCGCAGGCAGTCGTTTGAGTCTTCTCTATATTTTCATTCTCAGGAAGACAGAACAGAAGACGAATTTTTAACTATTTAGTGTAAATGTTGAGTACATTTCCCGTCATCAAGAAAGGTACACTTCGCGTCTTGCAATTAAAAATAATAAATAAGGACCTCAAGTCTACCAATATCCTTCAAAAGTGTACAAATGATACATAAACTGGTGTATCTCTATTTAAATGCTGCGATGAGTGTTCATCCCTCCTGTTCTATTAACAGGTTTCTGTTAGTTACTGTCGTGGTTTCCGCCAACTGTTGTTGACTTTGTTAGTTATGATACGCTTTGAGTAATAACAAACAACAAACAACAATAAGGATTAAAACGGCAATAGCAATAAAAACGGAGGCAGATTGTTTGCAGAACGACAATAATGAAATTATTGTAGAGAACAAAGAATAAACACTTATACAACAGCCGTATTTATGAAAAAAAAACAGAAAAACAAAAAAATATGAAAGTCAAAACATAGGCAAATAACTTAACTACTTCAAATGAAAAGAAGTCGAAATAGAAGTAGAAAATTAAATAATTTTCCATGTCAATCATTATTTTGTCGTTTCAACCAACCAACCGTTACTGCATGGTAACCAGCGTTATAATTGTGGTGCTGCAACAATTTTATACTCGCAGTGTTGCTATTGCTTTGTCAGCAGACACACCCAGATATTCGCTGACAAGTATGCAAATATTAGCAACTATCACCATCAACTGCATTTCCAACATATTCTATATCTACCTAAAAGTCAAGATTAAGCTCAGAAAGTTTAGAAATAAAAAATAAATTACTTTCATAACTATTACTTGCACATGGTGGAAGTGTTCAAATTACGAATCATGTTAGCACTCATATTGATAAAAAAAAAACTTTCGGAAGTAAAATTAGTGAAAAAAATTTCAAAGCATTATTAGCCTTTTCGTAATAAAAATATTTAAATAAATGCAAATATAAATTTCAATTTTTATTTTCATAATTTTTTTTTTAAATTATTTCTTTTTATTCCTATTATTATAATTTATGTTAATTTTTCATTATTTTATATTGTTAATTTAATTTAATTTTTATTTTATTTTGTTATTATTCACTTTATTCCAATTTGGTTTAATTTAATTTTATTTCATATTTAACAATATAGTCCGGTCAATTTAGACATTCGAAGTTACATAAATTCCCACCAAGCTGAAAATCGGTAAGATTGTTTAAAATACAATTAAAAATAAGATTTGAAAGTTCCCCTGTAAGGAAAAATTTTTATTCAAGGCCAAAAGTCAAGAAATGAGTTTTTCGTGCTTATCAGCAAAATTGTAAGTTTCATAATAAAAATACCTCAGGCAAAAATTGTAGATCATAAAATTATATAAAAAAATGTATGAAGACTTATTTTCCTACGAGCCATGGTTTTTGAGATATAACGATTCAAAAAGTTGTAAAAGTTGTAATCGTCATAATATACAAACGTTTCCACGCCACCTATGAGGTAGTGTACTTAGCGCCTTTTTTAACGTAGTTTCCCCAGTAGGCCTATTACACGGGTCACTTATGGTCCTGCTTAGTTTTAAACTATTGCAGAATAATGGATATTATATGGTAGTGAAAACACCTGTTTATCATAACCTATGTCGTACTGCTTTGAGTTTTATAACAAAAATATCCGAATATTGCTATATTTGTGCTAAAATTTTAACTGAAAGTGAAGTTATTACTGTTGAATGTGGTATAGAGACATTAATTAATGTAAGTATCGAAAGAGCAGATAAATTTTCGGAATACCTGAAAAATCAGAAATCTGTAACAATACATGAAAATTTTCGTAAAAATTATATTCAAATATCTTCTATTGCTGCAGCTAATAAAGGACAACATGAAGAACAGGAAGCCAGTACATCCACAAAAAGTCCTCCTCGTACTAGATTACGTTCCAGTGAATCAGCTTTTTTTTTATAAAAAGAATGCATATTTTGTGGAGAGGAATGTAATGAAGAGTATGAGAAAAGGAAACCCTTAGATATTCACCATCGAATCAGTGAAGTAAGCACACTTTAATTTAAAGATTCAATTCTGACGATTACAACTTTTACAACTTTTTGAATCGTTATATCTCAAAAAGCATGGCTCGCAGGAAAATAAGTCTTCATACATTTTTTGTAGATAATTTTATGATCTACAATTTTTGTCTGAGGTATTTTTATTATAAAACTTACCATTTTGCTGAAAATCGCGAAAAACTCATTTCTTGACATTTGACCTTTAATAAAAATTTTTCCTTACAGGGGAAAGTTGGCGAACTTTCAAACTTTATTTTAAATTTTATTTTAAACAATCTTACCGATTTTCAGCCTGGTGGGAATTTATGTAACTTTACTCTTATTTTTTGTCTAATTTGACCGGACTAAATAATTCTTAATTTGATTTGGGCTTGCGATCGACGATATTCTTTTTACAAAGTGACTTTGTAAGAAGTTAAAATAAAGATAGTGGCCTAAAATTATCCAAAATACCATGGAATGATAAGAAAGGTAATTTTAATTATTTATAAAGGGTGATAGAGTAGAGGTACTTTTTCAAACGCCTGAACAGCGTTTACAAATCATTCAACTTTAATACGAAAATTCACATAAAGAATGTGTTCCGCGCGCTTCACTCAATTTATGGTCAACATAATCTGCCTACTGAGCATACTATTCGCAACACCATCACCAATCTTGGGACCCGTCATTCATTATTGGATAATATTCGACTGAATAGACCACGTACAGTACGCAGTGAAGAAAATATAGCGGCCGTAGCTGAGAGTGTACACGAAAACCATGTAGAGTCGTTTCGGCGCCGTTCGCAGCAACTCTGAGTGGCGTATGAAACGACTTGGCGCATTCTACATTGAGATACTAAATTGAAAGCGTACAAAATACAGCTTGTGCAAAAACTGCAGCCGCTCGACCTCTCCAAGCGACATCGCTTAGCTCTAATGGTTCTTGAAAAGCTCTAAAAAGATTCGACGCTATCGAGCCAACTTATGTTTAGCGATGAGGCCAATTTCTAGCTCAATGGGCATGTAAGCAAGCTACGTTGACATATTTGGGGCGAAGAGACCAAAGAGATCCAACCTGAAGAGATCCAAGAGCTGACACTTCATTAAGAAAAAACAACTATTCTGTGTGGTTTGTGGTCCGGTGGAATCATCGCTCCATATTTCTTCAAAAATAATGTCGGGGAAAACGTAACCGTCAATGGCGACCGTTATAGCGCTATGACAACCGACCATTTGATGCCTGAAATTGAAGCTCGTAATCTCCGCGACATTTGGTTTCAATGAGACGGCGTCACTTCCCACACATCACGTCAATCAATGGACTAATTTAGAGAACACTTCGGTGAGCTGATAATTTCACGTTTTGGAGCGGTCGATAGGCCACCAAGATCGTGTTATATCCCACCGTTTGACTTTTTCCTGTGGGTATATGTTAAGTCTAAAATCTATGCGGACAATCCCACTTCGTTTCAGGCCTTGGAGCAAAACATCACGCTTATCATTCACCAGTTACCAGCCGAAATGCTCGATCGTCTCGTCGAAAATTGGACTCAATGAATGGACCATCTGAGTCGTAGCCGCGGCCAACATTTGACGGAATTAATCTTCAAAAAAAAATGCCAATGAATGTTTTTTAGAATGATAATAAACATTCCCCATTAAATTTGAATTTTTTGTGTTTTTTTCTTTAAAAAAAGCAGGGAACCTCGAAATGGATAACCCTTTATTTCTTAGCATTCTAGACTCCGATTGGGATGATCTCTTTTCAGACCATCCAAACAAGTGAACAGAGTGCAATTTCTGTGATTTTTTTATGTTATTGTATTTTTTTTTCTTTTTGATTTCACATGATTTTGTTTCTTTTTCTATTTTGTTTTAATTTAATTTAATTATATTTTCATTACCTTATTTCATTTCTTGTATATTCTGTCAAAAAATAACTGGCATTGGTAATGTAAAATCGCATTGGTGTTAGATGTATATATATTTTTCTGTTTGCACTTATTTTCTTGATTCGTAAGCCGAACAGAAGTATTCGTACTATCAATCCATTGCAGATGCTAGAAAATGGAAGAATGTGAAAATCATTTGAGTAGTGATAGCATGGATCTAAAGAAAATATGTTTTCCAAGATACGAAGTGAAAATATTTTCTAATGAAAAGTGTAAAGAATTTTTTTTTTCGTTTTCTACTGTGCGCCACTTCAAGCATTAATTAAATTGAAAGGTATCAACTGGAAAACAGAAGTGTGTGTTTTGGCGCTTAATAAAGAAATATGATTTTTCATTTCATGTTTCTCTCTTTTTGAGAATGTACTTCTCTTCATTGGGTTCGTGCTATGTTCGAGGATTTAAAGAAGAATTCCTGCAACTACAGTTAGGCTTACAGAAGAAATGTATGCTCATCCTTATTGGCATTAAATTGCTCACTTCGTGTTATTGTAGATGTTTCTTTGAATCTTGCTGAGTATATAAGTATAGTAGCAATTTTTCTTCACTGCATACAAAAAATTTTGTGTGTTTCTATAAAAAAGTGGTACTTTCATTTCTACAAACACTCATACTCACTCAAAATTTGTTTCACGTTTGAGCAATAAAAATTTCTATATAGAAAGAAAGATGTTCTCTCGAAAATTATAAATGCAGTAAGCGAAAATTTTCTCGCCTTTTTCGGCAATGAATTTTGAAATATATTCGCGTAATAAACAGTGGCAATTAGAAACATACTCTTGATGATTCGTAAAAGAGAAGAAAACAGTCGCTCGTTAGGAGTAAAATAAAAGTTTCGACGGTGGCAAGTTAAATAAAAACTGAAAATATTTTATATTTATTATCAGAATGACAAGCAAGTGGCAGTAAAATATGCAATTGTTTGCACGATATCATAATTTATCGCAAAAAACCATGAAAGACTTAAAGAGAGAAGTAATAGTGTGAGTTCTATTCAACATATAACGGTAATTACCTGCAGTAATTAATAATGATAGTGTTTGCTAACGAAAAAGTGTTGAATATTTTTTTTAAATTTTGTTAGTTTTTAACAATATAGCAATTATTAGTCTGATATAAGCTAAATGCATATATCTATCACTCAAAGACTGGGAGAAAAGTGCAATTTGATGTAAAAAAAATCACTCAGTTAGTGCTGGAAAGATCTCATTTAGAAAGTGATTTAAATAAAATGCCCGAATCCCTCGTGTCGACTTTCTTCCGGAGGTAAAAAAGTTTATCTCCTATGTAGCGTGGAGGTTTTGGTATCAAAGAAATGTACTGTGTGCAAAATACGTGCCCGAGTACTGTATGCTAGCTTTGAAATTAGTATTGTTAATCATTAGAGATGGGCTTGTAGAACTTTTTAAGGAAATAAGAACTATTACTTCGGCTATGACTACAAATCTCTGAAAAGTCTATTTGTTTTCACCGTTTTTTTTTCTTCAGAGCGTTGACGTTTTCTGGTTTTTATTCCAAGTCGCTTTTATTCCATTCTCTTTTTTTCAGCCGACCTAGCTAAAATTCGGATGCATCTACATTGGACGGTCATTCAAAAAGCATTCAAGGGAGAAATCGGACGAATGTGTTCTGGTGTTTTGAAAATTGGTACACTCACTGGCTGAAGCGAAAGTGTGTCTGCAATTTCTACATTGTTTGGCTGAAGTTGAACTTGGTCCATCAGATCGTCTTCAATCTTCAGGAGAGAACTCGTCTTCTGTAAAACAATGCGAATTGAAATGATATATTCCAGTCAGGTGGAAACCACCGAGAATATTTTCTGATTTAAATTCTATAAGAAATGTTATATTAGAGAGGTGCTGAGAGGTGAATACATTTTTTAAACAGATCGTAAGCTGATATGTCAGGTGTCTGAAGATGATGTGAAGTATGTGGAGGAAATAATAATAGATGTCAATGCCGCAGTGAGATGTCAATAGAATTAGAAGCCGTATAGCGATTCTTTACCTACTTTAGTAGAATTTTTGCATTTCACGGGAAATACCTTACCATTAGATCTAAGGTATTGATATACCAACTTCTGAAGTATATATATATTGTGACAGGAATCCCAAATACAAAGAACAGACAAAAGGAGTGATAGTGTAATCGAAATTCCCAGTACTTTAGGCAGACAAATTAGGCATAAATGGAACGGCAGCAGCTATCGCAGGCAAACGATTAATCAGCTTATTCTTGAGCGCATGAACAAAATGTTTGTGATATCCCTCAGAGCGGCTGCAGATACGGCACCTATCTTTTTAATTCTTGGCTGAATCGTTTGTCGCTTTACGCTACAATATAAATTCTAACGGCAGACGTTGATGGCTTTTCTTTTCGACTGCCTTTTTAATTCGGCTTTCATCAATCGGATAATGCCGTGATTTACGTTTATAACCTCGAACCTTTAAAAAATAGATAAATCTTCAAACAGAAACCGCGATAACAAAAAAGCATGCGTAACCTCATCAGCTGTTCAGCTAGAGATGTAAAACTTTGAATAGGTACTTATTATTGGTGGTGAGTGAGTTTTTTCTAATAACTGATGATACCAGATTGCGCTTTTATACCGAAAGCGCTATTTACAAGTGTACCCTGATACCGAATCTACCCCGGTCTCGCCGCCAGTAATAATATTCAAAAAAAAAAGAAAAATTTGCTGTTGTCAAATTTTTACAGTTGTCAGTTTTGTACTGGGATAGTTTTTAATTCTCGGAATAAAATGTAATCTTTCTGAAACTCCATACGGTAAAAATCGTATAGTGTTGAAATCAATTTCGGCGTTCATCTCTTCATTTCAAAAAAATTTCTTGCCAGCGAGCATCCTTTTACGATCTGAGAACAGGAAATAGTCGCTGAGGGCCCGATGTGGAGATTACAGTGGATGCGGAAGTAACTCAAAGCCTAATTCATGGACTTTTGCCATCGATTTCACTGACTTGAGACACGGTGAATTGCCTGTGAAACAGCACTTTCTTTTTCCTCAAAAGCTGCCGTTTTTCGCGATTTCGTTCTTCAAACGGCTCAATAACGGTTTGTAATAGTTGTTGTTGCTGGTCCTTCCTTTTTCAATGAAATGATGGAGCCTCACAAGTTGGAGCACAGAGCTTTCTCATACTCAAATGTTCGTGAGTGATATGATGAACATGATCAGTTGATATCTTTAGAGTGTTTGTTATTATATTCAATTTTCATTTAAATCAATTTGTAGATTTTTTTGAAGTTTTCGTCGATAACAATTTCTTTTGGGCGTCCACAGCGTTCATTGTCTTCGATGGTCATTTCACCACGTCTGAACTTAGCATACCAAACCTTGATGGTGGATTTTCCTGGGGCAATGTCCAGAAACTCGTTATCAATCCAAGTTTTTACTTCAACTATATATTTTTCTTCAAAAAGCAATAGTTTATCAACACGCGAAATTCCTTTAATCCATTTTTTTCCACAATAGCAAAAATTGTTTCACTCAAAATGCTATAATTCACAAACTAATGATCGGACAGGTGTAAAATTTTAATTTGAAAAATTTTAGTAACTGAAAAAAAAACAACTGAAATTTATTGCGTAAATAAATTTAAAGTTATAAATAAATGCGAAAAAATCATAAAACACCAAATACTTCTGAAAGCACAAGGTTGTGCTCCTCTTTGTGAGTTCACAAGTTATGAGGATCAAGAGGGCCCGAGCTGCTCAAAATTCTTCAGATAAAATTCTGAGCTATAATATTTTGGCACGAATATGCAAGAAATATTTTCCTTCAAAAGTCTTGACCCCTGTTATATGCAACCACTACTCTTAGCAAAACCTTAAAATCACAAAAGCTATCAAAATGAATCTCGGTGTCAGAGAAAGCGCTTGTAAGATCCGATGAACGAGAATATGTATTAATATATTTAATGGAATGACGACATGAGTTCCTATCAACATTCTAACACAATTGAAATCTCCAACTGGTAATTTGAGCTTTTCTCATGAACAAATTTATCTTTCCCTGTAAGCGCATAACGCAGAATGCAGCAGCAATTGTTAATTTACATTACATTAGCAATAAATGTTTGCAATGCTTCACCAACATTTTCTTCTTACAATAGGTATAAGAAGCTGTAAATATGCATTAATATTATTGATTTCTGAATGTGGCAAATACATTTCTCAGTATTGTAAAAGGTAATTAATTTTCATCACATTAACAGTGGTATTTCGAATAGTGATAGTAAGTACATTTACTAAAATAGCATATTAAAATTTTGATTGGATTTCTCTGTGTAGTGAACATAATTTACATTTCATAGGAACACTTCACAAATAGTTCATCAACCGATACTAAAATTTGCAATTTGAATGTAAAATAAATATATTTGAAAGTGTATTTATACATCCATATACTTATAAAGGAAAGTGATGTGAGGTAATTATTTATACTTTAGAATTATTAAGCACTGATTAAAAAAAAAAAAAGCAGAAAAAAGGGCTATCTTCGGCCATACTCTAGTCTTTATACCTTTCATGAACATATCAAATTCGCTGCAAATTTGCCGAATTCGATTTTAATGGTTTTCAGCGTCAATATAAACTTGAATTCACGTCGTTAGAATACTAAATTTCACATTCTTAGATGCCATTTTATAGGATTTTTTACTCAAAATTTCTATATCTTAAAAAAATTGGTTGTAGAGGGAGGTGTGGGATATATAATATAGTATTCCGGATTCGATGATTTTCACTACCAATGTAAAATTCATATTATGTGCTCCTCCTTCATGTTCCTTGATGCTTGTTTGACTGAGTTTTGGCTCACATCTGATCTAATCGGTGTATGGGAGCTATATGTTATAGTCGTCCGATACCGATGATTTCCAGAACCTATTTGCATTTCATTATGAATATTTAGTATACTAATTTCACGTTATTAGGTACTTTTTTGACGGATTTATCACCAAAAATTTCAAATCTGAAATATCGGTCGTATATATAACATAGAGGTGCGAATAAGTCGGTTCCGACCATTGATGGCTTAAATGTATAGGTGCATATATTCCCATAGTTTGGTTGAGATATCTCAAAAACTGAGTGACTATTTTGCATTCAAACAGGCAGACGGACAGGCGAACATGGCTTGATCAATTCAGCACGTGATTCTGATACGATCGGTATAAATTACGGTGGGTCTATCTCTTCTCCTTCTGATATCTACTTACTTCGGACCAAAGTTAATATAACATTTCATCTACATGCAAGGTATAAAAATAAATTAGCTTAACCTATTTCCCTGCTTTTGGTCAATATATTGTACACTTTTCAATAAAAAACTATCTAACACATATAAACAATTTGTACAATACATTTATTGCGGTCGCCCCTATTTAGTGAATATAAGCCCCTCTGAGTGTATTTCTGATATGACATTAAAAGTTCCTCAAAAAACTCATCAGCCGCTCGGTAGCGGCTTAAAATACGCTGTAGGCCCCTTAAATTGTTGGATAAACATTTGAAGTGCTTATTCCTTCACCTTTAATCGTGGATTGGAAATTACCATCTCCGTGTGGCGCACCTTCACTGCCATTCAGCAGGTTGTAGAAGTTAAGTTTTCATTCCATAAACTAAGTTTGCATCGCTTGGACGTCGGTGACCAGATTATCTCTATGGTTCGGTCTTCAAAAACTCTCTGTAACTCACACCATCTTTTCATAGAATTTTCGAGCAATGACCATGCCAATCAGCTTCTGAAGCACTTCTTACTCAATCATTTCGCTTCCTTATGCAGCTCTATTCGGCCCCGCAAGTGTGTTGATGCAAAGTTGCAAGAAAGACAGTCTGATTTCCCTCCATTGCAGCAGCAATCCTCATCATATCATAACTTTCTTTGTCCTTTCCAAAATCCAATTGTTTCTGCAGCAGCGGCTCGAAGGAAGCTTGAGATGACGTTCCCCTATATTGACATGCAGATAAGTGCTCTCAGAGTGCGGTGGTGCAAGTCGAGTAAAAAACTACACGAATGTGTGACGGTTGACGAGCGTTCTTTGCTATACAGAGGCGAATCAGTATTTCCGCTGATACTAAATAGTGATCCGAGTCGATGTCTTCCATGAATCACAATATAATCGAATTGGTCACTCAGCCTTAGCTCGTTTGGTGTTGTTTTGTCATGGAGGCTTAATTTTGCCAAAGATATCTTCTCTACTCACCCTGGCGTTGAAATCTCCAAGCTCGATGTTGGCATCGGGGTGTGAATTGGGCTAATAGGTACGTTCTAAGCGCTCATAGAAAGCATCATAGGTCGAATCGTCCTTCTCTTTCGTCGTCGTGGGCAAATGAGCGATGTTGAAGAAATTCGTTTTGAAGCGGATTATGGCTAGACATTCATTCCCTGCGGTGAACGCCAGGACTCGGTAAAACCAAATTTGCTCTCCTTTATATGGGCGCGGTTCCGCCCTTGTCCCGTCATCGAACTTCTTGGATGACGGTGATGCCAGCTTCAAGTCGTATGGGGGCATCACCCACCTTGGCAGCGGCACCTTCTCAATTAAAGGACCGGGCATTCTCGATTAATGCCCTCAACTCGTGATCCTTAAAGCTTTTGCAAAGACAGTCATTAAAGGTCACCATCAAATAGTATATTAAAAGAGTATCCAGGAGCTTGAAGTTTATTATTCTATATAAGTTAATTCAAATAAATATCATAATTTATCATCATATATATCATATTGTCCCCAAATAAACGATTTTCAGCTATAAAAGTTACGTTTGTATGAAGATACTCGTATAAAGACTTCGGTATGGCAGAAGACCGCACTTGTTTCGTGTTTACTTTGAACTCCGTATACTAGAAAAAAAGGTAATGTTTTTCCAGACTATTTTCACATATGGGTATTAAAAATAATATAGTATCGAAAAGTTGAAGGGTCGCTATAATCAGTGTATCACCCTTGAAGGGAACTATGTTGAATAAACAAATTAATTTTAAAAGTGTGTTTTACTATGGTAGGCCGATGACTCTTCGATTGACCAGACGGGTTAAAAATGAACATAACATAAAAACACTTCTAGATGGGTCTAGGATGCTGCTTTGCAGAACCACTAAATAATCAAGAAAGTACTCGGAACAGAAGCCATAAATTGTAAGCAATTTTATTGGGATAATAGTATTTAATCAAAACTAAAAGACTGAATGCAAGTCCAAACATGCTATCTTATATTCTAACAAATTTTATCAGAAACTTTTGAGAAATTTGTGTAAGCTCAATCAAGCTGACAGAAAAAATTCACTAAAATATTTGCTAAATACTGCTAGTTCGAGACTCCTGATCGCTTATGAACAAATCATGCTTGTTGATTTGATTTAATACCTTATTCGATCAGACATCGTTTTCATGTTTTCGTGGCAAAAATTGGTTTTCACCATAAAAAATCCGTCAAACCAAAACACATCGAAAATCAGTTTTTGCTGAAAACCACTTCAAAGCTCATGTTCAATTCATTTCAATTAATGCCTGCATTAGTTTGATCGATATTTTTTTGTCATTTCAAAATACTCATTGTAAAAAATAAAATTAATAACGTTGAGAGACAAAGGCCTATGAATTTGAAATAAAAAAAATTTAAAGCGCAAGTTAATTGAAACATCTTTTAAGATTTTTGCGATTTTCATATAATGCCGAAAAAATTCATGAAATATCTGCTAATTTAAAAATTTTCCGGTGATGAATATATGATGAATATAAAATATTTAATTTGGAAGAGTTTAAATATTTTATATATGCTTTCAAGACTTCTAGCATAGTGCCTTAAATTGTCACTGATTTTTAGATGATGTTAAATTTTGCAAAACTTCTGTAAGCACAGCTCTGTAGATGGTGTTTCATAGAACGTAGAACTTCCGGAAATTTTTTACATCCATTCTGAGCACGTACGTTGATCAACTGAGAAGTGTAAATTTGACAGCTGTCAGATCATTAGTTTGTGAATTGAAGCATTTTGAGCGAAGCAACTTCTGTTATTGTGAAAAAAATGGATAAAAAATAATTTCGCGTGTTAAAAAAATATTGCTTTTTGAAGGGGAAAATACAGTCGAAGTAAAAACGTGGCTTGATGACGAGTTTCCGGACACTGCCGAGGAAAATCAACGATCAAGGATTGATATGCTAAGTCTAGACATGGTGAAATGAGCACCGAAGACAGTGAACACCGTGGATGCCCAAAAAAGTTTGTTGTCGATGAGCCATCAAAAAAATCCATAAAATGATTTTGAATGAACGTAAATTGAAATTAAATGAAATAGTAGGCACTCTAAAGATATCAGCTGAACGTATTTATCATATCATTCATGAATATTTGGGTATGAGAAACCTCTGTGCAAAGTCAGTGCCGGGCGATCTCACTTTTGACCAAAAGCAACGACAAATTGAGTATTTGGATATGTTCAAGCGTAATAAACCTAAGTTCTTGCATCAATATATAACGATGGACGAAACGTGGCTCCATCACTTCGCTCCGAAGTCCAATCGAATGACTATCCGAGTGGACTGCATACGATGAACCCACTCCAAAGAGCGAAAAAATGCAACAATCGGTTGGCAAGGTTATGGCGTCTGTATTTTGGGATGCACATGGAATAATTTTCATTTAATGCCTCGAGAAGAGAAGCATCAGCAACAGTGACTACTGATAGCGATATTTGACCGTTTGAATGATGGATTCGCCGAAAAACGATTTGAAGACCGTGTCAATCAGTGTATCATCCTTGAAGAGAACTATGTTGAATAAAAATACCTTGAATTTTTGCCAAAAAAATGTGTTTTACTATAATAGTATTCATAAGTTAAGTTTAATGGTCACAGTACATTCCTAAAGATTAATTTCTGAAAAGGTTCTGAAATTATGAAAGGCATGCAGCAAAATGTGGTCTTCGATAAATATTCACATTTCTTTTATTTAATAAAGTTTTCATATTTTATTTGTAAATTTTTATGAATAAAACTTAAATTTGTTGTTAAAGTTTCATGTACTTCTCTACAGTAACTAGACTAGAATTAAGGCTTCAAGAGAGTTTTGCATTCGAATATTTTTCAACAGCTTCATAGCACGATAATCTGATTTGATTGTTTCCAAAGTGAAGTACAGTAATTAGTAAAACGTTTTTTTTTATTATCATAACATACTGAAGTACATTTAGAGTCTGCATTACGTTGGGACTCCGAGTAGAAGAGTTTGCTACGTCGACGCGTATACTTCCAAAATTATAGCAGCGGGGATTCTAGAGGGATTCCTTAATGCCGGCGCACTTATTATTTTCTTTATTTTGTCTAAATTTAAAAATAAATAACCAATAGTTTAAATAATTATACGTTTATTTTCCCATTTAAGTCTTTCCTTGCCAATTTTAAACCCTCATATAGAATAATATTTCTAAATAACAAAAATGACAAGTTTACTTTGTATGAAAATATATTTACAATGACACAGTATCGAATGTCTTCTAGGCTAATTTCTTTCCTTTATTTGTTTTTGTTTTCGATACAATTTTTACCTCAAGAGCTGTGTATCGATCCAATTTGTAAACTGACTCTTTGTATTTCGCATTCACTCGCCTTCTCTCCGTCTCTCCCTCTCTCTCTCTCTCTCTCTCACTCTCTGTCAATTTTCTGCTGACAGTTGCTTACAGCGGCAACTAACGGGAAATATTCAATTTGTTATTGACAAGCTGACTTAGTTCAATACACATTCAATGCAAATGTCAGCAAATGTGAGCCACGAAGGAAGTGCCTATGTACATATATGTACCTAGTAGGGAAAAGGTAGACTAGTATGCGAAGATTCTAGTTAAATAATAGTATGAAATTGAATGAAATCAAACCAGTACCTTTCTTTGCTTAGCAGTTCACCAGTAACGGGAATATTTTCACCATCACGTCGCTCGTATGTTGTTGTTATTTCTATATAATATGCCACAGCTGAGTTCCACTTCCTAAGGAGTTCTGTTGAAGTGCGTTGTCATTAGTTTTGATGCCACAACGATAGCCGAGTGGTTGCAGGTTATCATTGTAGCGCGTGTGATTCACGGTTCTAATCTCGCTGCAGGCAAACTCAATTTTACTTTTATTTTCAATTTTATTTTTGGTAAATTAGATATTTAATAATTATTTTATAAGACAGCTCGCAGGTCATCGCATTGAAAGAAGAATATCAGATGATTTCAGGACTCTTTAAGAAAAATCAAATATTCTGAACATGATTGGGTGATTTGTGCCGATTTGAAGATGGTAAATGTTTTTTGTTGGCCAGCAGAGTGGATACATTACGCTTGTTTTATTTGTTTCTGGGATAGCCGAGCTAAAACAAATTGGCCTAGCAGAAATCTTTTCCTTGGTAAATGTTAAAAATCAGCCCACGAGAAAAATAATTCCTCAACCTTTGCACATTAAATTAGGGCTCATGACTCAATTTGTTAAAGTTCTTGACCAAAATGGTCCATGCTTCAAGTTCCTTTCTGAAAAATTCTCTGGATTGAATACTGAAAAAATGAAGGCAGGAATTTTTTATGGGCCTCAGATACGTCAATAAAATAAAAATTTCTACGCATTTTGAAGCTTCTATGACTGAAATGGAAATACGTACGTGGAAGTCTTTTATTGTGGTCACGCAAAACTTCCTTGGTAACTTCAAGGCAGATAACTACCAAGATTTAGGCAAGGATATGCTTCTGAGTTTTAAATATTTGGACTATAATATAATCTTAAAAGTGCACTACCTCCATAATCACATCGACCACTTTAAACATAATCTGCGAGATTTTAGCGAAGAACATGGAGAACGCTTCTATCAAGAATAAAGAAAAAATGGAGAAGAGGTACCAAGGCAGATGGGACATTCATATAATAGTTTATTATTGCTGGGGACTCATGCGTGGTTGCTCAGGACAATCTTACTGAAGGAAATCACAAAAAAAAATTTTTTTTTGATGTATAATTTGAAAAAAAAAATTAATATTTTTGTAAAAATGTGTTTTTTTTTCTTAGGCCTTGTGAACTCGAGTTGCTATATCAGCTCACAAAATGTATCCAAATTCGTGGGAAATACAGTCAGCGTCATAAGTCCACAAGCAACTAAATACAAAAAGTTTTTTTGAAAATGTCTTTTAAACTAATCAATTTATAGGAGTAAAATTTTCATTTTCTTATGCAGTATTGAAGGAAGAATGATGACGAAAATTTTTTTTCGCTCGAATTCACCAAACAGACGAGATAGCGATACTTTTATTTTTCTAGGTAACAATAGCAGCGATCAAAAGTCTACAAGCACTGAATATTGTCGCGGGATTTGTTCTGGATATAAGTTATTTGCGCAAATTTTTGATTACACTTTATTGTATTCACTTCATTAATAAAAAAAAATTATCTAGAAAATTGTGATTTCATAGCCTTGATCTAAAAATTTGCAATGGTGTCCAATCGGAAAGAAATCAGTGTGGACGAAAAGAATATTATTATTAAATTTTGGCAGGAAGAAAATTTGAATCGCAAAATTGCACGTTTGATCGGAAGATCGCATTGTTCAGTATATACCGTAATAAAAAATTTGAAATCTACGGGAATTATCACTTCAACACCGCGATTTGGTCGCCCACCGAAACTAACGCTCCGTGAAAGAGGGTCAATATTGAATACGGTAAAGAAAAATCCCCAGTTAATAGCATTATCAATTGCACATGATGTACAGGAAAGGTTTGCGAAAAGTATTTCAGTGGTTACTTCGCGTAGAATTTTGAAACGGGCAGGTTTGCATAGCAGAGTAACACCAAAAAAAAAAAAACTAGCTTCGTCTATTAACCGAAAAAAGAACATTGACCTTGCAAATAAATACATAAACATGCCAAATGAGTTTTGGAACTACGTGCTTTTCACCGAAGAATCGAAGTACTGTATTTTCGGCACAAAGTGGCGCAAATTAGTATGGCGTAAACAAGGTGAAGCATACAACGAATGTAATATTTCTCCAACTGTGAAGCATGGAGGTGGTGGTGGTGTGATGGTCTTTAGACATTTTAAAATGTAATTTGCGGTCGTGTACTGAAAAATTGGGTTTAAAAGCTGGGTATTATTTTCAACACGATAATAATCCTAAACACACAGCAGAAATTGTCCGGCTTTGGTTGCTCTATAATGTCCCCAACTACACACACCACCACAATTAAGCATTTATGGGCACTTTTAAAAAGAAAAAAAAAAAAACGCAAACGCACAATATCGAGTACACAACAACTAAAAAACGTGATACTTAAAGAGTGGTCTGAAATAACAACTGAGGAGACCACCAAGCTTGTCAACTTAATGAAAAACCGTGTGGCAGAGGTTCTTAAGTGCTGCGGCTACCCGACCCGTTATCAAATTGCCTAAAAAGTTTTTTTTTAACCCTGTAATGCCTTCATATATTTAGTGCTTGTAAAATTTTGATCACTTGTTTTGAAAGCATACCAGGAAAGATAAAAGTACCGTTATCTCGTCTTTTTGGCGAACTTGTGATAAAGAAACTTTACATCTTCAATCATACGTTCAATAGTGTATAAGAAAAAGAAAATTTTACTTCTATAAATTTATTAGTTTAAAAAATATTTTCAAACAAAAATTTTTTATTTAGTTGCTTGTGGACTTATGGCGCTGACTGTATATGGAAGATGAACTAGTTAGTGACAATGCAAATGCAAACTAGTTGGATTCAATTTAACAACTAGTATTTTTCGCTGCAGTATATATTTAGGTATATTACTGTTATAAATATTCTATATATGCATATGTATTTGCTTGTCCGTATGTGTTGGTACATTTGAGCTTGCTTCGGAAAAGGAACTGTGCGGTCTAGTGTCATCTGTGGGAAGATATTGCATGATTTGCACGCTTCCTACACATATGTATCTATCATTTTATGTATGAATGTATGTAATGTGTATGTATGTATGCACACATGTGTTGTTTTAGCAAAAATGTATCATTTGCATTGCACGTAAGTGTAATGCAATTAGTTGCATTTGCCGTTAGATTATATTTTCTTGACTGGCTGACAAACAAACTGTCTGATTGCAAGAGAAGGATATTTAAATCTATATTTATATGTTTACTTATATGTATATGTATGAGTATAGGAAGAAATGTGTGTTATATCCATTACTATGAGTTATTACCAAAATTTATACTTTATTTGCAACTAAATTAAAATATATGTAGATATGTATGTATGCGTATATGCACAAATGTTTGGTTTGTGTGTATGAAATGTAAGACTTTTTGCCAAAATAATCCTATTATAATTAAAGCAGATTAATAACTGACTTGAAAGCATACCTTTTCAGACTTTTGAAATACTAATAATCAGTGTGGTAAACGATGACCAACAGCTGTCAGTCACAGACATACGTACACACATCACATATGTATTTGTATATACGAGGTGTGTTCAAAGGAAAAGGTGAATTTAGATTTTTTTTTAAGTACTTATTTATTCATCAATATCTATTTTATCCCATTCAAAGTAATCCCCCTCGGATACAACACACTTGTGCCAATACTTTTTCCAATCCTCGAAGCACTTCTGAAAGGCGCTTTTCGGTATGGCCGTCGCTCTTTGTTCGATTCTGACTTAATCTCATAAATTATGACAAAACGTTTTCCCTTCATTGGTTACTTTAGTTTTGGGAATAAGAAAAATTAGCAGAGAGCCAAATCTGATGAATAAGGTGGTTGAGGCGTGAAAACGGTTTTGTTTTTGATGCAGAATCCACCATTTGTTTTGCCACAATTCCGATCGTTTGAGCCATATTGCTTCACACAAATGTTGCATATCTTCCTCGTAGTATTCCTTATTAACTGTACGACCTTTTAGCAAGAACTCTTTATGCACCACACCATTGTAATCAAAGAAAACAGTGAGCGAAACCTCACATTTGATCAAACTTGTCGTGCCTTTTTCGGTCTTGGCTCATCTGACAGCTTCCATTGGGATGATCGGGCCTTGGTTTCGACGTCATAACCATATATCCACGTTTGGTCACCAGTTATGACCAGTTTGAACAAACCCGCATCGTTGTTGGCGTCATTCAACAACTCCTGAGCGATACTAATGCGACATTGCTTTTGCTCAAAATTTAACAATTTCGGAACAAACTTCGCTGCCACAGGTTTCATGCCCAAAACATTCCAGAAAATTGAATGGAATGAGTCGATTGATATGCCAATATCCTCTGAAATTTCCTTAAGTGTGATTCGACGATTTTCAAGAACAATTTTTTTTTCACTGTTTCAATGTTTTCTTCGCTTGTTGACGTGGTCGCACCTCCAGGACGCTCATCGTCATCAACATCTTCTCGGCCTTCTGTAAAGCGCTTGTACCACTTATAAACATTTTCTAGAGACAAAGTGAACTTTCCGAAAGCCATAGTCCACATTTTAAGTGCAATAGAACACTTTGTGTCATTTTAACGGAAAATTTGATACATATGCTTTGATCCATTTCATTCAAAAGTCAAAAATCGAAGAGCACACAAAAACGTGACTAACCTCTAATGAAAATTGGCTCCTGCTGCAAGCACACGATAAACATATGTGTCCGATTATAACAAAAACAAAATATTGACAATCACATGGTCACAGCACGCGAGTAATCAAAATTCACCCTTTCCTTTGAACATACCTCGTATAAAGCAGGTGTGTACATTTTTGGTGATACGAAGGTTGTATAAAGCCTTAATTATATGATTCTATGAAAACTTAATTGAAATTGGCAAAATTTTGCAGAAATCAAAAAGAGCATAAATATTGGTATATATAAGTATATACGTATGTATGAAAGTATAATACATAATTTACTTTCATAAAATATATACCCTTTCGACTTGTTAATTGATAAGTACTCATTTTGTAATGCATGATGTCGTCTAATAAATGCATAAATATAATTTCGGAATGAATTTCATCTATTTGTATGCACTTACGTAGTCATATATTTTCTCTTTATCATATTTAATTACATTAACATTGATTTAATGCGATTTTCAATTTATATCATTACATGATTTCATTACATAACATACAGCAACTAAGTAAATCAGAGTATTTTCATGAATTTAGTTGGAATTAGTGTCAGATATATTTGAAGTATATGAGATAGCCTAGATAGAACCTAACAAATTGTTCTTATGTACATCATAATTTTTGTATCTTACGATCACTAGTACCACCTAACAGCGTTATGTGGTTTTTAAGAGCTCCATAAGAAAATGTAAAATCAGGTGAACAATTATTGCCTTCAAGTCCTACAAGAGCAAGCAATTAGAGGTTATTGCTCTTATTCAATTACAACAGTCACTGGAAACACAAAATACAAGGACCAGATACAGAAAAGAATTCTTGGGAAAGTGATTTAATTTCATACTTAAAATTTATTTTATTAGGAATAAAAGTCGCTGTAAAGTTCTACCGATGATCAGAAAAGTTAAAATCGAAGTGATAAAATTACTAACAGCAAAATAAAACATTTTTGAACGTCGATAATAATGATTATTTTTAGTACTTTAATCGATACACATTATGGAAAAATATAGCAAATTATAAAGCAAAACGGGGTTTGTCAAGCTTTGAAAATATGTGTGCTTGAATATGTGCTCTGGAAGAACTTGTCGATATTCCTCATACGTATTTTAAACCATTTCGATTGTTCTTATTTTCATAGATTTTTTTTTTTTTTTTTGAAATATTATTGTTCAGTTTATTTGAAAGCAAGGTGCCACCGCAGCATTTTTAGCTCCTAACCGGATCTTGGCGACGTATGTTATAGCTCAACAATACGTTTTAGGATCTTAAGAATCCGTTAATACTAATGGGCGACAGGTAAAATGTGGCTCTAAAAAAAACTGGCAGATCCTTTCCTTGAAGGCGTATGGCGATGTCTTGCTGGGTAGGATAAAACTTTCCCTACGGGATTCGCATAATTTTGATGTTTCGACAGGTATTTTGTCAGGCATCTGTCACTTCTGAGTTTACATTTGGTGTTTTTAAGATTATAAATCACCTTAATTTTATATAATATAATTTTGTCGAAGTTTGTGAGCCGCCTTTCTTAAAATTCAATACAACTCTGTAATAATATAGGGTTTTTTCAATAAGAGTGATATGATTTCTCTAAAAAAAACACACACATTAATTGTTAAGGAAATTCGGATGTTTATTATTTAATGTGAAGTACAATCGACACAATTAAGTTCTGAATATAACATCATTCAAATGGCCTCCACGACTTCTTTTACAGGAACGAATTCGCTAAACCCAATTTTTGAGCATATTTTCTACTAAATCAACTCGTATATCATGAACAGCATGTTCAATATTGACTTTTAAAGCTTGAAGAGTGTCTGGTTCATTTGAACAGTAAGTTCATTTAATCTAACTGTAACCTATAATAATAAGTAGGGTATTATAAGAATATCTGATGCCAGTTTTTTGGAAAGTGATTTTGATTTTATGTTTGAGTCCAATGCTTAAGTCACATCAAGAATTCAATGAAAATACTACAAATTTATATATCATATATTGCCAGAAAAATCTGATAAACATCCAAAATTATAGAAAATTAATTTTAAAAGCTTTCATCAGTCGCTCGGAGACGGCTTGGAATAAAATATGGACCACTTTTTTTTTTTTAGAAAAAAAAACATTAATAATCACACCTAAAATTAGACGGAGAGCGCAAATCGCTTCTGCGGTTATGAAGCGTAATATATAAGTGGTCATCAGGATTAATTTTTAAACCGAGCAATATTCTGAAATTTCCTTCAATCCTCATATGAGTCGGAGTTGATAGTATGGGGTCACCATCTCTGTGTCCATGGAACAAAATATTATGTTTGCCCACTAAAATATTTGTTTTCGCAGAAGCGTTAAATCGTTCTCCTAATCATAGTATTTCGTTCTGAGGACTGTTGTAGCTTCTCAGAAAGTCTTTTTCAGTAGCAATGGCATTACTAATAAAAACCTTAAATATACGAATTTAAAATTTGGCAGATAATGTACTTTGCGAATTATGTGGAAAATTAAATTCTAAACACACACTATCGTAAGTGTTCAAAACCCAATGGTTAATAATTGGTACCAAAAAATCTGGTTGCTTTGATAAATCTCGGTTTGACTGAAATATTTAAATCACTTGCAGATACAGCCTCGTATGAGAATATTAAATTTGATAGCGACCAAGGAAAATGCACTAAGTACTATAAGTTTAGGGCATGTACCTGAAATTATCGGTCCTTTAATTGTGAAAATGCCGTTTCCTAGCTGGTTGATGTTCTCGAAAATATAAAAGTTAAGATCAGAACGGTACAAGAAATCTGGTGCTCTGGGAAAGGATGAAAATTTCGTCTTGGAGCTGCTGTCATCGAAACAACTAGCTCTTGACATGGTCGTAAGATGAGCCGATGGATGAGGATTGTCGTATGGCAGTTGTGAGACAAAAACTCCACACTCTGCAACACGTAAGACATTTGAAAAGAGAGAGGGCGAACTGTATGATTATTGAAAACTTTATAAGCTGGAGCAAAGAAGTGATATTTGAAAATTTTATACGAAGATGCAGTGACTTACTAAAGGTTTCAAGACCACGTATTCATGTAACCCACAATCTGCGCCAATTACCGTGAGATAAGGTTTTGTAGAGCATATTGACAGTGTGGCTTTAGACCAGGTAAACAATCTCTTTATGGATGGTAGATAGTATTAGACTATAGATAGCATTAGACAGAACGCAAAAAGTTTTGCTTGTCTAATAACAGCTGCAGAACTAAATGGAAAAGTTATAATTATCTATGAGAGCGTACAACTGCCGGCATTTATTATATCATTGATCTCAACAATCTGCTTTCTCTATGCTACACAAGGCAAGGGATAATGATAAGCTGAAATGTCTCGTGACTTCAAATAAACCTGGAGCTGACACTGTTAATTTCTTCTATCTAGAAACCAGAATAAGCAACAGCAACAATGTCAGCCTTGAAAATCAGCGAATAATTAATCTTTTCAACAGATGCTACTTTTTTCAGAGTAGGTAATTGAAAATTTAAGACCTCTATCGGCAAAAAAAAGACCAAACTCTGCTCTCATAATTACCATTGTTGTTTTTGTTTGGCAACACCATCTAGGGTCAAGTAGGTCTAGCCTTAGTCGTCGAGGTTATTTAACGGGAGGCCCAGGAAACGTGCTGTTTCGATGATGAGTCGGTTTAAGTGGGCATGCAAAGAGTTGGTTAGGGCTCGTTGTATGCCTCATCATTACCGTACTACAACATGGTGTAGAAGCGCGGAAGATGACGACAGCTGATGAGCCTGCCCATTAATTTTGAAGGTAATTCATTAATTTTTCGTTGCATGTGGTTTGGGAATATGAAACGGCATATTTTAACAAAGAAAACAAAGTCTTTAAGAAAAATATTTTGTATGAAAATGTGTTAACTAGATGCAACATTATATAGCCAAATACATTTGTGACGCCGCGACATTGAATTTTCTTAAGGCGTTTAATTGTTAACCAATTTATAAGTTTTTTATATGATATTTTCAGTTTTTGCTACGCCCATAATTTCAAAGGAAAATATTTCAGCTATATTTCTGTCTTTGGCATAAAATTCTGATTTTGGCATGAAATTAAAACATTTGTCGACTTTATCGACATATCGAAGGCCAATGAGCAAAAGTATGTTACGTTTAATATGGAATGGCGCTTAAAGGGCTCACCATGTCGTATGAGCAATAAAAAAAAGGGTTTGAAAAATATTTATATTAATTTATGACTACACAATTCTACAAAAATTTCAATTCCGCAATTAAATTCAATGTGCGCTATTTCTACAACACTTACATTATAATCGCTTATAAATCACTTTTTATTGAATTCATGCACATACCTACACAACAACACAGACAATCATACGAGTTCTTCTATTTTATACTACGAGTATGTATGCATATATTCTTGTATACTTATGCAGGTTTCGATTGTGGACAAATTTTTATGACGTTATCCCCTCAATAACGATTGCCATTTTTTATTTCAAAATCAGCACCTTTCCTATCTCTTCTCAATTGCCGAACAAACGCTAGCGGCCAGATTTATTGTTATGTATATTTGTATGTATGGGTGGGTAGATAGCTGTGAGCGTGCCCTCACATGGTAATGGCTTTAAAAAACATTGTACCAAAAAAAGGTCATAAATTTTGTATTTCCAATAAAATATTAGCAATGTATTGGCGCGGTGATTTCACTTTTCCAAAACATTTACCAATTTCCACCAACTACACATGAATCAATGAATAAATTTAGCAATTTTGAGTGTGAAGTGTGTGTGAGGGTGTGGGTGTGTGAGGTTGCAATAAAACCATATCCGGTTTGACGATCGAACTGAACGATTTCAAATCATTTCACTTTGTACACATATATACACACATACATAATGTAGTATATAAATATTTAGTTTTGTGTGTGTGCGTGTGTTATTATGAACACAAAGGCATGTCTCAATCGATTTATGTAAATGCACATACAATTTAATTGTGGCGACAAACGCATATAAACACACCTACTCAAAAAAAAAAAAACACTTACTATCAAACAAACGCTTAACCACACACAGCTATCTATCTACATATATATGCACATATCTTTATGTGCTCACACATATCACACATGCAGACACATACATATATAATCTTATTTATATGAATAATACCGACAAACGATTTGGAAGTGTTCAATGGTTTTGAATAAAATTACAATGAATCATAAATTCCATAGACGCCTCAGTGCCAAGCAGCCTTCCACCCGCTTTGTGCGCTGGTTTGCTGTGTGTGGTTGGTTGAGTGGACTGGTCAACCTTTCGCACACATGCCAGTGTGACATAAATTCGTTTTTGTAGTTTTGAAATAATTACGTATGCAGGAGTGGGTAACAAGTGTTGGCTGGGTATTTAGTCGCATGTATGTTGCTGTGTGTTGTGTGTGTGTGCGTGTAAAGTAATTTCTATTCAATTGCGTATTTCCGTTGGACAATCATATAATTATTGATATTTATATGTACATATATTTGTATGAACTTGTAGGCGAAGGCGTAGTAAACCTTTAGTGTAAACAACACGTAAACATACAGGGTTATCCATTTTCGGTTTCCATAATAAACGTATATAAAATGCATTTAAAATATTATTTTTTATGAAATAAATTTTTTATTATAAAGTTTGAACCTTGGCCTTGTAAATGAAACACTACATTATTCAAATTACCGTCTCCAGAATTTTTGTAAACTTCGATCCAGTTGAGCTAATTTTAGGCCAATTTTTGGCACATATTGGACCAGCCAAGTTTTTCAAGCGCCCAAGGGGGTAACGTTTTTACATGCTCTTTCACAAAAAAAAAAAAAAAAAAAAAAAACTCCAACGGTGTCAGAGCGAACGATTTCGGTAGCCAATTGACATCGCCATGACGAGAGATTACGCTGCCTTGAAAATTTTCTCCCAAAAAAAGCCATATTCAGACCTGTTGTATGGCATGACAACAAGTCATGTTCCTCAATTAGAGGCCAAAAAAAAAATCGGTTATCATATGGCTCCGAATTGATAGTCACAGGCTCGCCGCTATCGTTTTCAAAGATGTAGGGTTCAATCACATCTCTTGATCAAAGAGCGCATCAAACATTTTTAGGTTTAATGTCCTCTCTTAAATTACTTGAGGATTCTCGTAGCCCCAAATGCGACAATTTTGCTTATTTACGTATTCACTGATTCAGAAATGTGTCTTGTCGCGGAATTTTTTTTTTTTTTTGGAAAAATCGCGGTCCACTGCTTGTTGTTTAAGCATTCAATCGACGAAACTACGGCGTTGGGAATGCTCAGCTAGCCTCAGTTGTTGTATGAGCTAGACTTTATATGGTTGAAGGTGTAAATCGAAGTGAATAATATGCCATAATGTACCATAAGAAATTATGGTCTCAAAAATGTTATTCCGAAAGATTATGGCAGATAAAAATTTCTAAATGCCCCATTTTCGTTCTCTAGTTGGAGCGTCTGTTTCAGCCAGTAAGGCATACTCAAAACTTTAAACGCGTTTATCTCAAAACTGCTTTTTTTCAAGTTGGCCGGAAACATAACTTAAACAATTTATAACCGACTGACTTGAAATTTTAACAACAGCTTCAGAAATATATTATCTACAGAAGTACGTTAGATTTTATTTTTATTTTGCATAGTTTTTTTTTTTTATTAACAAATTTCGGACAATTAGAGACCCACAATTTTGTCAAAAATGCATATATTGAAAAAATCCTACGTACTTATGTAGTTATTGCTATTTACAAGCGGAAACCGTTCAACAACTTATTAAAATAAAATAAATTACAGCAGCTGTGTTTCCGGCCGTGCTTCCCGAAAAATGGAGACATCCTAGGGATAACGCTGTATAGCCGCCATTTTTAATTCTTTTTTTTTTTTCTAAATAGCTATAAGCAGTTAATTATATGTATAATAAATTCCTTTTGTCAAAAATCAGATTTAAGTGGCCTAACCCCTTAAAGTATGAAACTAGGCCACTTTTGAATCACAATTGATTTAGTGGATTTAAACATATTTACAGCGTCGTGCCGTCCTGCACTTTCGAAACCACTAAGTGTATAATCCTTTACTAAAATACACAGAGATATCAATTTTCGTGACCCAACTAAATATTATTCTATTCATGGAAAAACACTTTCAGTCATAAATAAACTGTTGTATAATTTTGAGTCACTTGATTTGACATTTGATTATCAATTTGATTTGTTGAGTTCATTGAAATGTAATAATAATAATAATAATATCAAAAAAAAAACTACAATTATATACTTAGCTGTGTTCAAATGCGTTTATATACTCCTACGCCATAGATTTTGATGTTTACGCCATTTCTTAAATTATGGCTTCCTTAAGTTGAAGACAAAATTATTTTGGTTTGAATTTTCTGCTAGAATGTGGGTTGGTGTTTACATAATAACATGATATTCTCAGTCTTCACTTAGTTTTATTTTATAAACATTTTAATACAACTCTGCCTACAGATGGTAGTTAAAAATAAATCCAATGGATAACAAACGTGTAGTTTATCCATTTATTCATTTAGCGGTGTGTGAAAAAGCATTTACTGTGACCAAGAGCAGGCAGGCAACTAGGTTTGGTCCATCTATGTTGTTCGGGGCCGATTCAAATGATATTTTCACTGAAGCATTCTCATCCATGCGAACGACTTGCCAAAGCCAGCAGTGGGATAGTATTTTCAAGCGCTTTATATTTCTGTGCCATACAAATGGACGCGCCTGATGAGATATCTATACTTAGAGCGTAATTTTAGTTCATACAATTCGGAAGGCCTGGATTCGACTTCAGGTTCTAATAACATCCATCCATCACCCCTCGGCAGGGAATGTCCTTCCGAGTGTATTTCTGGCATGAAATAAAGCTCCTCATAAAAATCCATCCGCCGTTCGGAGGCGGCTTAGAATAAACTGCAGGTCCCTCCATTTGTTGGTAAAAACATCAAGACACAAAACCACAAATTGTAGGATGAGCTCGGCCAAAAATCGCTTCAGCGGTTACAAAGCACCAAATATATATGCATATGAGGCGAAAGAAGTGCCTCAGATCTCAAGTTCGGTTTAATCCATCGCCTCAGGGCTCGCTCTTATTTTGTTTTATGAGCCCAAAGTAGCACTTGTTGGCGTGATCTCCAAGTAATATTGATTCTGTATTCTAAATACCGCAAATCCTTTACAACTTCGAAACTATAGCTGTGAAAGGTGTTGTGGATTCAATTGCGCGGATACTTATTTTGATCTATTGCAAGGAGTTACTCTTTTTGTCCTAATTTACTGCAAGAACAGCGTTTAGTATCTCCAACATAAAACTGAAGAAGTCAGACGATAGCGAATTACCTTGTCTATAAAACCTAATTTGGTTTCGAACGGCTCGGAGAGGTCCATTTCAATTTGAATGGAGCTGAAGCTTGCGCTCAACGTCATTTTACACAATGTTATGAGTTTTGCAGCGATCCCACGGCTAGATAGCATGAAATATCAAAGGTGGCTTTAAACTTGACGAATGGTTAGTGTGTGTCGATTTGTTTATCCAAGTTCTCTTCCAGAATTTAACGTGTTGTAAAAATCTGGTCAATAATTGAGTTCTCAGCTTTGAAGCCTCACTAATAGAGTCCAATCAGTTGATTCATAAAGGTGTTCAATATTTTACACAGCACTGTTGATAGGACTTTATACGCGGCGTTAAGAAGACTTAACTCATTTTATTTGGCGCAGATAGCAGCATCTTATTGCTGTACTTAACTCGATTTGGTCTAAAGGTGGGATGTTGGTGGAGAGTGCTGGTAAATGTTAAAAATAATAATAAAGAACAATGTAATGTAATAAACGCGTTTAAATGACTCCAGTCGTTTCTTCCTCCAGGGATTCGATGTTTGTCTCTTCTTCTGCCATAATAGGATTTCCTCTTCATCTTCTTCTCCTTTGGTGTAGTTCCCTCTTACGCGATTAAAGCCACCTCAACATTATTTATTTTCGCTGTTTGGCGCCAGTTAGAAATATCAAGTGATACCAGTGACGTGGGAGCCAAGTCGCTAGTGCGATGACTGTTTATTTGATGACAGCAGATATTTCGTCTTGCTCTCGTTCACTGCCAGACACATTCGCTTCGCTTCTTTGTCTAATTCGGAGAACACAGAACTTACTTTGCGGTTGTTGTGACCAATTATATCAATATCATCGGCATACGCCAACAATTGTATACTCTTGTATAAGATTGTACCTGGTCTATTTAACTCTGCACCTCGTATTATTTTCTCCAGCATCAAATTGAGGAAATCACACTATAAACGGTCGCATTGTCTGAAGCTTCGTGTCGAATGGCTCGGAGAGGTCCTTCCCAATTTTAACACGATCAGTTTTCGTACTGTCTAAGGGAGCTTTAAAATCTATGCGTTCTACATAGAAATATTTCAAACTTGGAGCGACTGTTTTATTGGGACGGTGTTGCTGTTGTCCCTCGATTTACTGAACCATATAATCGCTACTTCATAGTTAAATAACCTTTTTCGTTATTTTTTGAGTTATAAAGGGTGTTTTTTTATAGAGGTATAGAACTTTAAGTTGCAATAAAACAACGATGGATTATTCGATTGACATGAATTTTATTTATCCGAAAGATAATCTTGTGGCATTACATTTTAAATATGATTTCTGGCATATGACTGCCACGGCTGGCGCGGATGTAGTCCAATCTGGACGTCCAATTTTCGATGACTTTTTCCAACATTTGTGGCCGTATATCGGCAATAACACGGCGAATGTTGTCTTCCAAATGGTCAAGCGTTTGTGGCTTATTTGCATAGACCAATGACTTAACATAGCCCCACAGAAAGTAGTCTAGCGGTGTTAAATCACAAGATCTTGGAGGCCAATTAACAGGTCCAAAACGTGAAATTAGGCGGTCACCAAATGTGTCTTTCAATAAATCTATTGTGGCACGAGCTGTGTAACATGTTGCGCCGTCTTGTTGAAACCACATCTCCTGGACATCATGGTTATTCAATTCAGGAATGAAAAAGTTAGTAATTATGACTCTATACCGATCACCATTGACTGTAACGTTCTGGCCACCATCGGTTTTGAAAAAGTACAGACCAATGATTCCACCAGCCCATAAAGCGTACCAAACAGTCAGTTTTTCTGGATGTAACGGTGTTTCAACATACACTTGAGGATTACCTTCACTCCAAATGCGGCAGTTTTGTTTGTTGACGTAGCCATTCAACCAGAATTGCGCTTCATCGCTAAACATAGCTAAAATGAACGTAGTGCGTGATACGTTTTCCGCACAGAACCATTATTTTCGAAATAAAATTGCACTATTTGCAAGCGTAGTTCAGGCGTGAGTCTATTCATGATGAATTGCCAAACCAAACTGAGAATAAATCACTTGACAGCTGTTAAATCGGTCGCCATCTTGAAAAGTAATACCAACTTAAAGTTCTATACCTCTATAAAAAAACACCCTTTATTTGTGGATTATGAATAAAAATCTTATGACCGAGTTTAGACAAGCACTACATTCTATTGAGGGCAAGTCTGCTAACATCTTACTCGATGCTATTACTGCATCATAGTAAGAATTTTCATAAAATCAATTCCTTTTCTTCGGCTTTGTAATATGGATACTAGATTTTTAAAGAATGGTTAAGTGATATGTGCACTGAACGCCTCACATATCAATAAATCATCAGTAACTAATGATCATCAGTAACCATGATCAGGGCCGTACGCAGGATTTTCCCTTGGTAATGGGGGGGGGGGGTTTCAGTAAAAATTATTATTACTACCGCATTATGGAATACTGTGTTCAAAGGAAAAGTTAGCTGGTCGGAGGAGGGTGGGTGTATCTAGCGGGCACTAAAAACTACTTTCAATAACAAAAACGAAATATCTTAAAATATGATTATTTTATAATTTTTCTTTGTTAAATAAAAATCACATTTTAGTTGCATACTTTAAAACTAATAATCTTTCAATAGTGCCACTCGTCGGGGCATAGAGAAAAATTCTTTTAATACCAATTCAACGTCGAGCTCTAAATTGCGATGAATATTAAATGCAGCAAGACCATTAAGGAGGTCTTCACTCATTGTCGATCTTAAATAAGTCTTAAGACGATGCAAAGTTGAAAATGTTCGTTCATTTCCTGCAGTCGTAACAGGCAATACAGCCAGCATTCTCAAAATTTGATATACATTGGGGAAAGCATCAATATTACAAATATCAAGGGCTTCCAAAGAATTCTTGATCTTCATACCCGCTATGCGCTTGCTCTACAACTGTGCCTCACTCGTCGATATTGCTGGCAATGAGTCATGTAAAATAGATTCATATGTCTTGAATAGCTTACAACAAGACTCTATATCAAACTCTTCTGTTTTGTCTGGGAAGAGACAAGTAAAATTAGATAAAATGTCTCTGTGTTTCAAAAATCTATCTTGCAAATGCGTTATGAAAAGATCCAAGTAAGGGATGTATATTGCAACTATATAGTACTCTTCAATGGAAAGTTGTAAATTCGTGCATGCAAGTCTTGGTTTCCGAATTTCTATATCGTACTCATCACATATAATCAATGCTGCTTGAAAAATTGTTTTAAAATTTTCTTCCGCAAGTTCCCTTCTCGATACCAAAATTTTATTGCACAAATTTTAAAAATGTTCCTTTTGGTTCAGTTTGTGAGATACTAGCCTTACCTACGATTAATTCATACACCCTCCATAGCGTTTACGGAACATTACTCTAATTCCGTTTCAATTTCAAAAGATTTTTTAGTAGAATTTGTAGTTTAAAAGTAGCCGCGAATTTTTAGAATTTATGTTCTGCAGGCATAATGCATGTTTTTCTATAAAAAAACTATAAAATTGCTTATATGAAAAAAAATTTTGCCCAAAAAATTCTAGTTAAAAGTTGCACTTTGTTGCATTAAAATTTAATAGGATACAAAACTGTATCATCGGTTTTTTACTTGAAAGGGTTTTTAATTTCATGCGACAAAAATTACCTTTTCTATTTTTGAACACTGTGTGCTGCTTTACAAACATATATTTTTTAATCATAAGGCCAATTCTCCTTTAGGGGTTTCAACCCCCAAACCACCTGCCCCCCCTGCGTACGGGCCTGACCGTGATTATTTTACCGCTTCATAGTTTTTCATAAAATTGTATGATTCAACAATGAAATCCCTTCAATATGGAGTTTTTTTATTTATTATCTTGCGTAAGTTTTTAAATATCTATGCATTCGTTGCACATAAGTGTTTTTGATTGCAAATTTGTATTGCATAATGCCTTCAAATATGGTACTTAGTGCTAACTGTAATTCTATGAAGATGTTTCGCACACATACATACATATGTGTGCATAACTGTTGTTCTATAAGTAAAATGCATAAGTAAGCATTTCCTTAAGTGCCAACATTGAATGAACATATAAGTACATATAAATATATGTATGTATGTAAGTATGTTTGTATATGAAATTCCCATAAGAGCATTTGAAGAGCTTGAAACAAATAAAAATCATCATAAGACAACAGTTATATATGTATGAGAATAACAATAATAAATATTTGCAATGCACCCTTCCGCATTTACTATATATAGATGTGTAATATGGAGGCTTGCTTAATGCATATATATATATATATATAGGTGTGTAAGAATGTGCATTTGTATATTTAAATATCTACACAAGCATGTAAGCAGCAATTGGACATAACAAATATTTATTTCTTGGCTTGAGGGCATTACTTCCGGCATTGGCCAAGGGGTCTGACTTAGACACTCAAGTGTTGTCCGACAAACATACATTTGTTTAGCAAATAAACATAAATATGTAACTTATATACATATATGTACAAATCAGAGATGAGCACTAGTGTACCGCAACTACTAATGCACCGCATTTATACTAAAACATTTACTGGCAGGAATATTGAAGCACTACAGCTTTGTAATCGATGAAGCGATTTTCGACCGAGCTCCTCCTCCAATTTGTGGTTTTGCGTCTTCATGTTTTTTACCAACAAATGGAGGCACCTTCAGTTTATGTTAAGCCGCCTCCAAACGGCTGATGATTTTTATGAGGAACTTTTATTTCGTGTCAGAAATACACTCGAAGGGATTGACATTCTCTGCCGAGCGGCGAACGCAATTAGAAAACAAAATTTTCTATAATTTTAGATGTTGTTCGTTACTGGACTCGAACCTTCCGAATTGTAGTATGCAATGCTCACCACTGGGCAATTGTGGCCACCGACCATTTAATCAGTTATAAAACCAGTTAAGTTCAGGGTTGTTACAGAAAACTATTCACCACTAGATATATTTAACTCCTCACCGACCCTAACGAGAAATTAACGTACGCTACAACAGTGGTAGGCGATTAAAAACCTTTACTAACTCTCCCGTATACATCAGGTACTATCCATACCCTATTGATATGAGAGAATTTTTCACCAATGAAATTCAAGACTTACTTAAAGATAGTATAATAAAACCATAACTTTCCCCGTACAATTCACCGGAATGGGTAGTTCCTAAATAAAGAGATGTCTCAGGGGGGAAAAAGGATAGACTCGTAATCGACTACAGGAAACTGAACAACGAAACTGTTGCCGATAGGTATCAAATACCCGAGATTAATGAGATAATTTCTCAACTATGAAGCAAAAAGTACTTTTTTGTCCTTGATTTGAAAAGCGAGTTTCACCAGATTCCCCTAAAAGAAACCGACATAGGAAAAACAGTCTTCTCCCTAAATAATGGCAAGTATGAGTTTACACGACTCGCATTCGTGCTAAAAAAAATGCACCCTCAATTTTCCAATGGCCCTTAATTGACATTCTAAGGAAGTACATAGGCAAAAATTGCTACGTCTACATAGACGATATAATAGTATTGGGGAATAACGAAGAAATCCACTTTCAGAATATAGAAAAATTATTCCGCACGCTGGAGAAAGCTAGCATGAAGGTGCAGTAGGACAATTGCGAGTTCTTTAAAGAGGAAGTTGAATTTTTAGGCTTCATTATCTCACCCAAAGGAATGAGAACCAATCCTGCAAAAGATTTTGTTAGGCGCATAGGTTCACAAATGATACCTGTAATTTTATGAAAAGTGAACAGATCTATATTTGTCAATTTAAGAAAACAAAACAAAACTTAAGTTTCAACTCAAATCAAAAAAAATTTAGCTCAAAATACAAGTGAGCACTAAATATATATACATATATCATTTGATTTATCTGGTTCTCATTTCATAAAACTATATTCCATGAGGGCAAAATGAAAAACTTGCGTCATCTAGAGGTGAACCGTCGGACTGGGAGTTTTTCGATCAGGTACATGAAGTAGGTACATAACATCAGTAAGCATCGATGAAAACATTTAGTGTAAGTAAAAAAGTAATTTTTTTAATGGATTTGTTGAAAAATAAAGTCTCATTACAATACTGCGTCTTCACACATTTTTTCTCACCATCAGTGCAGCAATCTTCACCGATTGATGTGCTCACAATACCGAGAAGTTCCCTCTCATCACAGAACAACTATTTGCTGATACATTCGAAATTTCTAAAAAAAAAATCGTTCCTCGGCTATTTTCTTTATGCTGGTCATCTTTGACAAGTCCCAATACCCCTTAATCAATACTGAAACGCACCGTTCTTCATTACAAAAACCATTGAAGTTATTAATAGTATTCTAATAAGTGGCGAAAGCCTAAAGGTATGGTACAAAATATTAAATATAACACGGCGTCACCAAACTAGAATTATTTATTTATTATTTTACTATATGTTATTTTTGAATACTATTTTTTTTTTCTAAATTAGTTAATCGTACATGGTACATTGTTAAAGGTTGTATATATAGTGGTCCCGAATGTGAAGGGCTGCATTTTGACATCTGTCAAACTCATCTGTCAAACCAAATATGTTTTGTTTTATTTTAAAGTCGGTCATTTACGAAAATTTATCGCTTAACAATCCCACTTTACGTTAAAATTGTTGAAACCTACTACAAAAATGTTGAATCAAAGGTTGCCACGTTTCGTGCTTTAAGAAGAGAAATTTTAAAAATATTTGAGAAGACTGGATCGGTTACAGGTATTGTAAGGCCCGTTCATCATTGTTTTGGCCGTTCCACTTTGAATGTAGCTGTAAGTGGTAGTGTAGCCGAAGACCTGAATGTGTCTATTTCTGGAAGTTCACAAGAGCTGGGACTTTCTTATGTCATATTTTGCACTAGGACTTACACCTGTATGAACTACAGCTTACACAACAACTGAAGCCAGCTGACCATTCACAATGCCGTAGTTGAGTCGATTGGATGCTTGAACAACAAACAACCAGTGAACCGCGATTTTTCAAACACAATTTTCTTCAGAGACTGAGATTCCTCATTTCAAAAGAGTCCATTAAATCAAAAAAAAAAAAAACTTACTATATTGTGTGTTCTTTGGCCCAGAGGTGTGTCAGCCGACCTTACTTATTTGAAACCGATAACGATGAGACTGTTACTGTCTAACCGACTTTCTTGGCCTGCAATTCATACGCACGACTTGAACAATATGTGATTCCAACAAGGAGATGGTGTCACACGCTATACAACAGTGCCGAATATGATTTTGTTGGGAGAAATATCCCGGCCGCGTAATCTGTTGTTTTTGGCAATGTCAATTGGCCACTGACATCGTGCGATTTGACAGAGCTGGACTTTTACATGGCTGTAAATGTGCTAAAAATTTCATTTTTACAACCAAAGAAATACCTAAATTTTTTTAGAATGCCCAAAGGGAAACTTTGGCACTATTTGAAAATTTTATAAAAAATGTGGACTTTTAAAGCGTTCTCATGAAACGACGAGTTTCGTATCTAGTAATCTTTGGTATTAGTACTACACATACCACAAAAAAGGCGAGTACACTAGTAGTGCTGAAAACAGGCACCGGCGCTCATCTCTAGTACATATTATACTACATATATGCAAGTATTTGTATACGTATTTATAATATTTGCCTACAAATTCACAAGTACCCTTAAAAGTGGCAATACACTCCCGCCTCGAGTGTATGCCCTTTGTGCCTTACTTTTTCTTGACGTGTGTTTTCTATATTTACCTTTTATTATTTACACTTGCCGCACTTCGCTTAAACAAAAACGAATGCAAAAAAAAGCAACTGAGTAAAAGTTGTGCAGGCAACAAACACAGTAGCGCAATACCATGTAAATCTATATATAGGCAAGAGTGTGTATAAGTGACGTGTCTAGCAGGCAAGTATAAAAAGCTCTGCTCCGCAATTGATTTAGACGGCGTACTTCGATGTCCCGGGAGCTCTGTGGCAGCTGTACAGCCTACTGCTAGCTTACATTGTCCTTATACTCCTTCAAGTGAGAACAAAAAGTGTGGGGAAAAAATGGAAACGGACATAAAAGGTTGTAAATAACAAATCCCAAGTCACATTTTTATTAGAATCTATGTGTGCTGGGGATCCATTGGCGGGTGCCGTTTTAAGGACATTAGTGTATTTGCCAACTTCAAGTGTTTAAGTGTTGTCGGAAACTGGAAATTCAATGTGAGTTGCTAATCAAGACTTTTTCAATATTCTTGTGTTTGTTCGAATTAATTTTTTTTTGCACGAATCTATCGTGTTTATTTTGTTGTGGTTGTATGAGGGAATTCGTTTATTTGTTTGGTTGTGTGGTGTAGTCGAAAAGACGCCTAACCGCAAGTGACCACAATTAAGACGTAAAAAGGGTCATTGTAAGTTAGTCCTCTCTGACCTTATTCTCGAACTGGACTTTAAAAACTCTAAGCTGAGATATCGGCTGAATAATTTCAATGGAGAGTCGAAGCTGCTCGGCATCCAAACTTTTTAAAATGGTTAAGCATGTCGTTAATGACAAGAATCAAGAACAGAAGCGAAAGGATTTCACCTAGTGAGGTGTCTCTGTGCCGTGCTCAGGCGATACCCTACAAGATAATATAATTTTATCATGTTGTGGGTAGGAAGGTAGGTTGGAGTGCAGACCTAAGAACTGTACGAGCCTTGAATGCGCCATTTCGATGCACTATCGTAAAGTCCTTGATAATCCTGCTATCACGTTTCAACGTTACATTCACACCATTTGCTGCTCTCAATGAAACTACTTCTAACCGTTATACTTATTGTGGGCAGCCAATCAAGGCTTGGTACCTGAGGGCTTTCCAGTGCTCTATAAATGGGTAATTGCTTCCCTTTTCCCTTCTTTTTTCAACTGCGACAACGGCAGACCAATTTTTTCTGAATGATCTTTGAAGAGCCCGTTCCCCCTTATTTTTGATGTAAGTCTAAATATACTTTTCCTAGAACTGTCTTACAGTTGGATATATATTTCCATTTGTGATATTTGTAAGTGAAGTTCTTTTCTGATATTTCCCAGCGGAAATGGTATCAGCTTTTGAGTTATCGAAAATGTTCCTATGTCTGGGAAGCCATATTAAGAAGATGACGATCTGACTAACAAAATTCGGTAGACAAAGAAAGAGAGATTGTGAGACTTTCGAGAGTATATCTGCCAGATTTATATTGGAACGAATTTTCGTCATCCCTTGTCAATTTTGGTTTTGTAACAAACCGGTTTCGGCGAACCGCCATCTTCAGTGCTTGATTTCGTTCTGAATTTCAATTCAAGCACTGCAGATGGCGGTTCGCCGAAACCGGTTTGTTACAAAACCAAAATTGACAAGGGATGACGAAAATTCGTTTTAATATAAATCTAGTATCCACCCTGTCGGAAAAACACAAAACCAAATAAACTCAATATATCTGCCCATACACCGCAATCCATCTTGGATCTATTGGTGTGAATTGAGATGGTGTCTTTCTCTCCAGCAAAACCTATTCTCTATTCACGTCTGGAAGGTATGCACACTTTGAAGCAACTACTGATATCTAACCTAATTAGGATGTAGCCAGACTTTGTAAAACCTGTTGTGAGGTGCTTTAGTATGTCGCTATACCCAAATAGTTTTTGGATCAACAAACCCATTTCAAGAGTCTGATAGGAGAATTGCAACTTTCCCAACGAAGACGTCTGTAGAAATCAATACAGAAGCATGTTAAGAGAATTTGTCGGACATGACTTTATGATACCAAAAACCCCTGCGTAGGTTTGCTCTATGTACAATACTTAGTTTCCAAATGTTATGCTGTTTCTACAATACTGGCCACCAAACCACGGTTTCATATATTAAAAGTGGTCTGATAACGGCCGTATATATCCACATTACTGCATTTGGTTTTAGGTCCTAGTTCCTGCTAAGAATTTTTTTGCAAGTATAATAGGCCACATAGTCTCTCTTTAGTCTTTTTTCAATATTCATCTTTCAGTGAAATTTAGTATCAAAATCAACCCATAGATATTTTGCTGTAGAGGATAGGGGATGGTAGTACCATTGAGTGAAGGAAACTGATATTGTGGAATTTTGGTTCTAATTGTGACTCTTAGTCCGTTTATCGCGGCTCATGTGGATAATCTACGTAAGGTTCTCTCAACAATCTCACTTATTTTTCGAGTAGAAGGAAACAGCCCATCAATACGATCCATTAATTTTTTTTTCTTCAAGGAAAAAGAGGCCAGGCTTTTTATCGTATCTGCATTGTATAACCTCACTACTAATTCCAATGGATATATTAAGTGCTCCAGTTATACCAATCTATTTATGGCCTAAGGAGTGGCAGAGAGAATTATAACTCACCAGAAGTCTTTTCTCTCGACCTGAGTGTTTACGTGGTGAATCCGTTGTGTAACACCTCACACATAACCAAAAGTAAGAGGGAGTGTCAGATGATTGCGCCAGTATCGATAGAGCCTTCCGAGGCAGCTTGAGCTTCTCGTCTGCTATGGCATGTGGTCGGATTACATTGACCTTATTCGCAGGAAGAGAAGAACTCCCTGTGAATGGTGTTTAGGGTGTTCACGGACTCTATCTGAATGGATTTTAAAGCCTGTTGGAGCTAGTCGAGTTTAGCCGATCTTCAATATAATGATTCCTGCTGTGACATCCTATCAGTTACTTCCTCAACTGGATAACATTATGCTCCTCAACAGGTATGATAGATATTTCGCTATGCAGATTGTGTATATTTCCTGTCGTGGATCTCAATTTGATGTCCTAACTTGTAACTTCTTCATATGCATTTCCCTAGTTCGCGGCGTCCAAATCTGTGCGGCATAGGTTATGAACGGTTGCCGCCAAACTCTTAGGTTGCAGCCAATATTTCTTTCTATTTTCTCCCGATGCTGCCTGCTTACTTCTTGAGGATTTTGTTGCGGATCTGTACTTTGGTGACACCGTCGTACAAGAACTGAATAAGGGCGAACGAGCAGATACTCTTACGTCCAGATAGTAAAGAAGATCACGAGGCTTTTGCTGCTTGTAATTGTAAAATTTGCACAGTGAAGATATGAGGTATGTCAAAAGTTTAATATTCTTAAGTTTCGAAACCTCGAATTTTAGCACCTTTTCAACTTCGGCGGTAAAGAGAAGTTCTCAGTGTGCGTAAGTAGCACTACCATGTCAGTTTGTGCGCAACGTTTGGTTAAGACCTTAAGTTATCTCGGTGCTTAAAATATTTAGTGGTATTGTATTGCTGGGATCAGGTGGTGGATAGAAGAGTGGAGTGGCTACAGGGTATGAGACAGATGTCGGACGATATGAGTCTACTTCGTTGGCGAGTTTCACTGGTTTCAGTAGTGGCACCACTCTTAATCTGTTTCTACATCTCGGGTGCCGTTAGACTGATGAGAAACAAGGACCACTTGTAAACTGAAAATTACAAATTGGTTAAATTATTTCCGACATTTCTTCGGTTTCGACACGGAATAAGATTTGCACCGGATCATCGCGTCTCACCAGACGAGATATGCAGAGAAAAAATATACAAAAATAAGCAGGGAAGAAATGCGGAAATCAAATAATTTGAAAGCGCAGTAATTTTAAGAAAGGAGCGTAAGTAACTATTTTCTCAAATACCCATAATACGTTTCAATATAAATTGAGTCATTCAATTGAAATCCATGAAAAGTTAAACACATAAAAGTACATTTCTTCATGTTATTAGTAATGCAAGGAATTTAAAATCACAAAAAAAAAACGAAACCACTTCTGCCTTCCTATAAGCCAAAGAAAGAAAGACATTTCGCGAATTGAACAATAAAACTTACTGAGTACAACTTGTTAGTTGCCAGTTCGCACACGATCCAGCAGAGCCAACGATCCATTAAATCCGTTTAGTTTTCTGTGTACCATTCGGCGATTCCACCACGGACATTAAGCTGGCCTCGCCGTTTGGCTTGCTGCTCTAACTCGTCGCCTTTTTGCGTGCAGTATTTCTTCTTCTTAAGTGTTGCAGTATTTTTTCTATGCTCGCCAGCAAAAAGAAGGAGGAAATCGTTTTTCTTTTGTGTTAGCCACTCGCCGCTTGCTTTAATTTATCAACGTCATATAAAATCGATTACAGTTGGTAATGCGACATTTGAGTTGCAATTATTTTAAAGTACGAGTACATTTGACAATTTCAATTTATCAACTCCCAAAAGGGACTTGTAAAGATTTGCGTTCGTTTTTACTCTTTGTTTCTCTCCTCTTTTTTGTGTTTTTGTGTAATTTTTAGCAACTTTTGCTAATAAAAACGGGACAAAGTTGGCAAACAAGCGCGGTCGCACCCACTGCAAAACGCAAATAGAAATTAAACTTGTGTTAAAGGGAAAACGTAGAGAGAGAGATAAGCCAAAAACTCGTTGAATAGTGACAAACAAATAACCAAAGTCACATACACACCACATAAACAATACTATCAACGAATATAACAACAACAATGCTATCGCTGTTGTATCGCATTGGTATTGATGTGGCAGCATGTCGCGCCTTCACCGGATCAGCAGCCCAACCTACGCAGTCAATGTGGACTGCATAGTACTATCACCACACTTTGTTTAGCACCAGCGCCAGCCAGTCAGTTTTGTTATTGTGGATGGCAAAACAACAGTTACAAATTCCACCAAATCAGCTTATGTGGTCATTGAAACTCTCGGTACTAAACCGCTGTCACCGCGGCACCCCCACCCAATGCAGCACTCCATGATATCTGCTACTACTATCAACAACTAAGCTATGTCGCGCCCGGCAAATACACACACACACACACACATACAAGGACATACATCTGATATGTAGTGGGGTAGTTGAAGTGGATGAACAATCAAATATGGCAACAAATAAATAAAAGCATACCATCACTTCGTAAGACTAACGAATTTCGAAGTTAACCCAAAAAGCAGTCAGCGAAAAGTGTCAGTAAGAAGTGAAGAAAATCATGGACATGGCATTCCTTTATGTATGTATGTAAAGGGTGTTTTTATAGAGGTATAGAACTTTAAGTTGGCATTACTTTTCAAGATGGCGACCGATTTAACAGCTGTCAAGTGATTTATTCTCAGTTTTATTCGTAATTTTAATTTTATTTCGAAAATAATGGTTCTGTGCGGAAAACGTATCGCGCACTAGGTCCATTTTAGCGATGTTTAGCGATGAAGCGCACTTCTGGTTGAATGGCTACGTCAACAAACAAAACTGCCGCATTTGGAGTGAATGTAATCCTCAAGTGTATGCTGATACACCGTTACATCCAGAAAAACTGACTGTTTGGTGCGCTTTATGGGCTGGTGGAATCATTGATCCGTACTTTTTCAAAAACGATGGTGGCCAGAACGTTACAGTCAATGGTGATCGGTATAGAGCCATGATTACTAACTTTTTCATTCCTGAATTGAATAACCATGATGTCCAGGAGATGTGGTTTTAACAAGACGGCGCAACATGTCACACAGCTCGTGCCACAATAGATTTATTGAAAGACACGTTTGGTGACCGCCTAATTTCACGTTTTGGACCTGTGAAATGGCCTATAAGATCTTGTGATTTAACACCACTAGACTACTTTCTGTGGGGCTATGTAAAGTCATTGGTCTATGCGGATAAGCCAGAAACGCTTGACCATTTGGAAGACAACATTCGCCGTGTTATTGCCGATATACGGTCACAAATGTTGGAAAAAGTCATCGAAAATTGGACGTCCAGATTGGACTACATCCGCGCCAGCCGTGGCTGTCATATGCCAGAAATCATATTTAAAATGTAATACCACAAGATTATCTTTCGGATAAATAAAATTCATGTCAATCGAAAAATCCATCGTTGTTTTATTGCAACTTAAAGTTCTATACCTCTATAAAAAACACCCTTTATGTACAAGTGTATGTGTGTGTGTGTATGTTTTCAGCTGTTGTAAAGTGCAGAAAGCGGCGAAAGCTTCAAATTCCAATTATATTCCATGAAATTCCCCATTGCATACTGACGAAATTGTTTGTTTTCTTTGCTATTGCCCATTGCCGTTTGTTACTGCGCTTGTTGCTGTTGCTGTTGTAAACATTGTAAGGCGCAATTGAATCTAAGTACTGTTGCGTATATGGCAGTTGTGCTCCTTGTTTTTGTTCCTTGAGTATTATTGTTTTTGTAATGATAGTATCTTCTTGTTGATATTTGTTTGTGTGCATCTAAGCATTAGCACACTTCAAGTGGACACTCCCAGCTTGTTGGATATTGAATATTTTCTATTCTACAACTTTTTCTTAGGGCCAAAAGCATTGCGTTCTTTTGCTGTATCGTTAACGTTTAGCATATTGCGAACGACACCGTGACCAATTCGTCTCAGTTTGGATACAGAGAGACGGAGTTGCAAATTAGAAAAAAATCTAAAGATCAGCTATGTTCACAATAGCTCCATCAGTCATTTGCATACCTCATGAACCTGAATTTAACTTTGATCCGAAGTATATAAGGAGAAGAAGAATCGATAGACCCGATCGTATCGGACTGCATGACATTTACACTTACAACGCGCGAAATCCTCTGTCACTCTTTTCACCAGCTGGACGAAGGAGTACCGGCTTGAACTCAATGTGGAGTCGATGACGTAAAAATTCCGACCACGAACAACCCAAAGTTACTGAGAGTCACATTTGATAGCCTGCACTCTTTCACTCCGCATACGACTGCAATTGCCACAAAAGTACAAAGTCGCAACAAAATCCTCAATTCGCTAGCCGGTAGCACTTGGGGGAAAACGGGGACTAGCGAGACGCAGTTGAAGAAGTTCCAGGCTTATCAGAACACCGCCCTTCAGACCTCCTGATGGTGCAGAAGCACCACTTAAACAGTGAAACATCTACGCGCCCAGTTAAGGAGCATAATGTTATGCTGTGTAAGCAATATATGCTGCGATGCTACCGTAGGGATCATCCCAACATATATTTATTGGAAGCCGAACCACCACCTAGGCACATCAGGAAGGGAGTACTTGACTACCGGGACGACGTACAGCAATACAGACAAGACCCGCTGGACAGGACGACGTACAGACAGGCCATAGACATCATTCACCGAGAGTCCGTTAACACCTTCGTGAACTCTCTTCCCGTGAATGATGGTCTCGGAGTCAAATCACCGCCCATTTCAGAACAAGAGCTCGAGTTGCCTCGTGAGACCCGCGTAACCCTGGCACAATTAAGATCTGGATACTGTAGCAGGCTTAACTCCAAACTATCCAGACTCGACCCTGACATACTCAACACATGTCCCGCAAGCAAGGAATCCCCGCAGGACACTAACCACCTCTTTTCAAGCCCACTTAAGCCGACTCATCTAACACCCCTCTCCCTTTGGTCCGAACCGGTCGAAACAGCACGGTTCCTGGGCCTTCCGTTAGATGACCTCGATTACTGAAACTAAACTTACCTGACCCTAGACGGGGATGGCATATAAACGCTACAACAACAACAACAGCAACATCGTATCGGAATGACGAGCTGAATGGATTTAGCCATGTCCTTCCGTCCGGTCGCCTATTTGAACTAGTCCCTCGGTTTTGAAGATATTTCAAAAAAACTTCTTCCTTGCTTCTCTTTAACACTTGAACAATCAGATATATGGATTTTAAGATACAAGGATGGCTTGATAAGTCAGTGACTTTTTGAATAAAATATATTTTTTCGGCAAATATTTATTTCTCACCAAAGTCTCCTTCTTGCTCTATACATTTAGTCTAGCGTTTTTCCATTTTTTTTTTTAATTCCTTCCAAATAATAGGTTTTTATCAAGACCCTCAATATATGATTTTTTTTTGTGATAGTGTTTTCATCCGTCCCGAATCTTTTATCGCCCAGCCATCTCTTCAGGTTAAGAAACAAGCAATAGTCGCAGATGCCCAAAGCTTGAGAATATGCTGGTTGCGGTAGCAGTTCGTAGCCCAATTTATGAATTTTTGCCATACTGACTATACACGTGTGCACCCGTGTATTGTCCTGATCGAACAGCACTTTTTTCGCCAAATCCGCTCGTTTTTGCTTCAATTCGATATCAAATCTGTCCAAAAGCTCTGAATAACATCTGCTGGTGATCCTTTTACCATTTTCAGGGTAGTCGATGTGAATGTCGTGGATCCCAAAACAACTATGTTCGTGACCTTGTGGGCCAACATACCCAGCTTGGCCTTCTTTAGTGCACGTTCACTCGGAGAAACCCACTATCATGGTTGTTCTTTGGTCTCTGCTGTGGTGTTGTAGATCCATGTTTTGTCTACAGCGAAAATTCGTATGGATTGCGGTTGCTATTTCATTTCCGAACCAAAACTTTTCTGTGAATGTCTGCTAACATAAGAGCCAAAATATGTACATTCAAAAGGAAGAAAGATATAATGGGTTCCAAGATGTAGCAAATTCTTCACAACTCGGGAAATCTGTCAACATCGAACATCAGCGGGAAAGCCCAAGGTGAGAGTGTGATGACAGTTTATTCGACAAAACTTTTTTCTTGTCTAATTTATATATCAAACATTTTAAATATGCACATTTTTTTCAAAAACACCAGAATTCGGTAAATAGAACATAAATATAAATTATCTACGTAATAACTCTCAAAATAGACTCCTGTCGAACCACCTAATAAGCCTACCAGCAATGCAATCTTAAACCCATTTTCTCTCCGCAAATTCTACTTTATGACTTCTATCGACTAAAAACGTATATTCAAAGTCGTAGTCTGAGTTTTAGAAAGAGCGAAATACGGTGAAGTTTTGTTCCCGAAATGGTGCTTTTGTAGAGAAAACTGCCATGAGTACTGCAAGGAGACATATGTACGGATTACAACCACACATCAAAACTACTAATAAAGTGTTACCTCACGGATATGATTACCACATCGGCTCTTAGAAGTTACTTAAATTAATAGAAGTTACTTAAATTAATATTTCCATTAAGATAGTTATGATGAGTAATTTAGTTACGCAATTATCAATTTTGTTGCTGCCGAAAGGCGCGGCTCGTAGAACGACAGCTTTATTACTGTAGTCATGCTCAGAAAAGCCTTTGTTTTCGATTTATATTCCACTTAAGTGAATTAAGTCTTTAAGCACTGTTACAAAGCACTGTTACAAACCGAAATAAGGCAGACGGAAAGACATTATTTCAAAGCAAGACGGAAAGACGTAGATCAAAGTTAGACAAAGTTGCCTAGAACTTCAAAGTTATGACTGTCAACAGAGACGTGAGAGCCAAGATCCGAATGCGCTGACTGTTTGTTTGAAGACAGGAGATATTTCATCTTGTCCTCGTTCAGCACGAGATCCAATGGATTCGCTTTTTTATCTAACCTGGAGGAAGCATAACCAACGGTGTGGTTGTTATGACTAGTGATATCAATATCATCGGCATATGCTAGCAATTGTACAACTTTGCAAAATGTTGTACCTTATATATTTAAGTTCGTGACTCTAGTTTTTCCAGCAAATGCCATGATAAAAAGTCAACTTGTCTGAAACCTTGTTTGGTATCGAACGGCTTGGAGGGGTTATTCCCAATTATGACTGCGCTTGTGGTATTGGCTAGCTTCAGTTTACATAACTTCATAAGTTTTTCACAAATACCAAATTTCAGAATAAAATGAAATAGATTATTTTTCAAAATATCTTCTCTAAGATTTGGCGCATGATGAATATCTGGTGAATTTATCGGGTCTAAAGACACACTGATAAGGTCCAGCCAGTTCTTTGATAGTGGGCTTTAATTTCTCACACAATACGCTCGTTAGATCCTCTACTTTAAAGTGTTTTTATTTCCGCTTCGATTCAGCTGAAAGACGCTACTCCGAAGCCTTTTTTCTGGTTTCTACATCAAAGTCGTAAACCCATATCTCATCACCAGTTATAATAGGTTTAACGGATGTGGTGTTGAAATGGACTTGCTGTAGCATGTCTTCATCAGCCTTTACGGATGTGGTGTTGAAATGGACTTGCTGTAGCATGTCTTCATCAACCTTTAGACGATTGAGTTTTTAAAGAAAATTCAGATTTTTTAGAACTACTCGGGTGCTAACTCTCTTTTATATTGTATCCAAAAATCGATTAAATGGTACGAATTTATAGAGGGTGAACCAAGTAGATGGGTTAATACGAAAATTCACGTTTTGTAATAAACGTGTTTCGAGCGCTTCGCTCAACTTATGGTCAACAAAATCGGCCTACTGAGCATACTATTCGTAACACTATCACCCATCTTAAGACCCAGCATTCATTATTGGATAAGATTCGACCAAATAGTCCACTTCCAAAGAAAATATAGCGACCGTAGCTGAGAGTGTACACGAAGACCGTGAAGAGTCGGTTCGGCGCCGTTCGCAGCAAGTCGGACAAACGTATGGAACGAGTTGGAATATTTTACGTCGAGATCTTAATTTGAAAGCGTACAAAATACAATTTGTGCAAAAGATACAGTTCCAAGGAGATCCGACATTTTCCAGCCAAATTTTGTTCAGCGATGAGGCCCATTTCCGGCTCAATGGGTATGTAAACAAACAAACTTGCCGCATTTGGGACGAAGAGCGACTTGAAAAGACTCAAAAGCAGCCATTTCATCCAGAAAAACAACGGTTTGGTGTATTTTGTGGGCCGGTGGAATCATCGGTCCATGTTTCTTCAAAAAAGATGCCGGTGAGAACGTAACCGACAATGGCGACCGTTCTCGCGCCATCGCGACATGCTAACCGACTATTTGATGCCTGAAATGGAAGGTCGCGAGCTCCGCGACATTTGGTTTCAACAAGACGGCGCGACTTCCCTCACATCGCATCAATCAATGGGTCGTGTGATATTCTACATTTTTCCTGTGGAGATATGCAAAGTCTAAAGTCTATGCGGAGAATCCCGCTTCGATTCCGGCCTTAGAGTAAAATATCACGCCATTCATTCTATCATTCGCCAGTTACCAATCGAAATGCTCAAGCTAGTCATCGAAAATTGGACTAAACGGCCTTAGCCACGGCCAACATTTTAAAGAGATGATATCCAAAAAAATAAATGCCAAAGAATTTTAGTTTGAGTGATAATAAACATTCCCCATTAAATTTGAATTTTCTGTGTTTTTTTTTTTTTTTTTAAATGTAGGAAACTCCGAAATCGATCACCCGCTACATGAGAAATAACAAGTTCAACGACTATCTTTATAAAACTTAAATGACAATTCTTAGTTATGATTTCCTTAATGTTAATCATAATAACTTCATTTGAGAACTTTGATGGTCGACCAAAGACTGACAAATCTTCCACGATATTTCGACTGCTTGTGAATGCAAAGTCGACAGTAAGTATTATGTAACATTTTCTGTGATTCAACATAGGAAATTTCGTTCGCAGTGCAAAATTTGAGGCGATCTAGTTAAAAACTCGCTATAAACTCTTGAGATGATATGACACCATTGGGTTCTGTATAAAACTAAACGACCTAGAATAATAGAATCCAGAAACCAATCACAGTATCATTACTCACAATTTTAAAGAAAAATTATATTTATTGGCACAATTTAGATTTTACCTTTCAATTTCAATCATTAAAGCTTCGGAAAATTTTGGAAAAAGGATCTTTGAAATAATGTATTTTAAGCTATATGTAGGTTTATGCTCCAGAATAAACGAATAATAATTATCGAAAAATCTTCGACATTTCTTTCGCCAGGAACAAGATTTCGAATAGTACCTTTTTTTTTGGTTCAGCTCTGCAGTCTCAAAAACAAATAAAGTAATGTCGCTTTAGCCGTGCGAATGAAAGAGCAACATTCAACATCAGTAAACTTTTTCACGAAGTCCTTGAGGGCGACTATCCACAGTTTTATTATTCATTTTCCACTGTCTCGACTGTGGCCCTAATCGTTGTTTTAATAATTTTTTACACAATATCCGTCCGCTTTGTTTTCATCGTGCCGATGACATTTGCATTTACACAATAAAATAATTTACTCAAATTGATTGAAAGGGCATAAACGCACCTTCGTTCATTTCAATGCAAACAATTGTTAATTTTTCCACAGTCGTTATGTTGTTTATAGTCGCTTTTGTTATTCACTATCAATTCTTTTGTCATTGCTAACGATAACATCGAGCAGTAAGAAAATTATGAACAAAAAAGTAGACAATTCTTTTATTCCAACTCAAAAAGCTCCTACCATATTTACGCAGAGGAATTATAATTTCGTCAGAGAAGGTGAAACAGTTGCTTAATAATGCTAATAGCTGTTGTATATTTTTCCAGTGAACACAGGCAAGTTAAGATGTGAATATGTCAATAAATAACGCTGATTCATGTTGGATTGTTCATTGCTTATATTTTAATGAACTAGTATTTAACTTGTATGAACTTCGTAGATATACGGCGCATTAATACAAAAAAAAATCCGATGCCCTGCTTTGGGTAAAAATTCAAACTTGTACTATTCCAATAAACCATTAATGTCTTTACCTACAGATACATTACAATTAAGGTCTTCTATTTATATTTAATTTACGAGAAAATTTAAATATATATATGTAAATATTATCAATCACAATGATGATTTGTTTTTAGCGTCACATGCCGGGTAAATTTTTTTTCAATTGATCTTGTGTACTACAATTTCCCATCTACCATAAATATTTAGATTTCTGTTTCTGAAATTTCAAATCAGACATTAACCTCACACATATCGGCAGTCCTTTTTTTTGGTTCTGACTAGTAAAGTTATCCTCTTTCAAGCTTTACAAACCGACGAACAAATGAGTCCAGGACTTATGCAACAGCAAATATAAAAAAAATTAGAGCCAAAACTCGAGATATCTGACAAAAACAACTTAAAAATGGTAAGAAAGAGCTAAATCAGTGTTAGTGCGAAAAACTTTAATAAATGAAATAAAATAAATTAAAACAAAATAAAGCGAGAAAGAAACTATGGCCCAGTCTCTTTATGTACATATCCATTCTATTGCAAATTGCAAAATTCGATTTTGATAATTTTCAATATAAACTTGATTTCAGGTCAGTTGAATATCAAATTTCACGCTCTTAGATACTTTTTTTGTTGGATTTTTTACCCTAAAGCTCATACTAAGTAAATCGGTTGTTTGGGGGCTATGTAATATAGTATAGTATAGACCGATTTTGATAATTTTTAGTATTAACATGCAATTAAAGCTCCTAGATGCTTATTTCGCTGAGTTTGGACCAAAGTCTTACATCACAAGAAATCGGTGTATAGGAGCTATGTGTTATAGTCGTCCGGTTTTGATGATTTTTAGAAACAATATGCAGTTTATTATGTATGTATAGTGTACCACATAGTATGGTCTTAGGTTTTTTTGACAGATTTATGAACCAAAATTTAAAATCTGAAAAATCGGTTGTATATAATATGCTACAGTGGTCCAAACTGGCTGCTTCAGACAAACTAGATCGTTTAAACGTATAAAATTATCTGCCCACCAAGTTTGGTTGGAATATCTCAAAAACGGAGACGGATATGGCTAAATCAACTCAGCTCGTCATTCTGATATTTTTGATATTCAGTATAAATTTCGGTGGATCTATCTACCATCTCTATCATATCATCTATACCATTTCAAATTTCAAATTTCATTAAAAAATATATATAAATTAAACAAAATTTAATTAAATTAAATAAAAATTTTATATACTAAAATAAAATGAATAAAATGTAAATAAAATTAAGTAAAAGTAATTGAAAAAAAAGATAATTAAATCAAAATTAAAATTAAAGATAATTAAATCCAATTAAAGAATAAAATAAAACAAAATTAACTAAAATAAAATAAAAATTAAAGTAAAATTAAAAAAAATTAATAAGAGATAATACAAATTAAAATAAAATTTTATAAAAAAAAATAAAGCAAGATAAGAAAAAAAAAAGAAAACAGAAAAAATTAACATAAATTAAAAAACAAAAAGAGGAAATAAAACACCAAAATTCTTTAAAAAAAATATGTTAATTTAGAATAAAATTAGATAAAATAAAAAAAATTAAATAGAATAAAGTAAAATAATAAAACACAATTACTTAAAATAAAATAATTTAAACTGTAGTAAAATAAGAAAAAATAAAATAAAACAAAATAAAATGGAATAAAATAAATCTTGATTTATAAGCTGGCATCTAAAGCTGATATCTATTTTATAGATGAAGACAAAAGCCATTCCGAACAGGCAACTTCCTTAAAATTATCCTTCATGTTCACGAAAGGTATGATTATATTTATATGTAAGCAATTTGGTAATTAAAAAATTAGCATAACCTTCAGTAATTAAAGACAACAGCAAGAATAATGACACCACAGCGGTGTAATCATAAATACTTTTGTACACAATTTAAGCAGATTTGTTTTCTTGGTAAAAAAAGAAGAAATTTCGAAATAAAATTAATTAGTTTCGAAAATTAAAAAGCCAAATTAATTGGTGAGCTCTGCAAGAATATTTGTTTGTTTAATATTGCAAGAGATGAATGTACGCATGGATGAAAGCTTAGTTACAGAGGTGCACAAAATTAATCGAATTGAATGTAATAAACTGAAATTATAAGAAAAGTGTTGGAATTTCTTTCGTTGCTAGAAATATTTGCTTTGGGAGGTTAAGAAAATACAACAAACAACGTGTTCATAACAAGAGGCTCTTATTATATTGCATCAAAAACAGAGAAAAATGATTTGTTTAATTATTGGATATATTTACAATAAGAAGTTAATCCAGTTTTGATTAATATTAAAATTTATTTTTATGGTAAATCCCTTTCTGAGTTCTATAGTAAGTAAAAGTGCCTTGTGAAGACTTAAAACACAGAAAAATATGTAACTATTATGTATGCTTTATACCAAAATATAAATATACGAATAATATTGTGACCAACTGTACATCACTCACTGTTTAAATTCTACAATAGCGTGTACTGATCGCTTGGTTGGCAACAGATGTGCCTTCAGCAACTTGGCAAAACCAACAAAGTCTTTTTGATTAATAATGAATAACTGCTTCCACGAATTGTAAAGAGACTGTAATAAATAATTATGAATTTGCCAAATCTTTGGAAATTCTGTGTACAGTACTTTTCTTCCCAAATATTTTGTATACGTACACATCTATGTACTTTTATATGTTGATGTTTGATGAATTTTCGCAATTTAGAAAATTCGCGTAAATGATTTCATTTGTTATGAAGATTTTAAACACATTTTCTTGGCTTTAATCACTATCCATAATACGAACAACACATGCTACTCGAATTTTACATTGAATTCTGTAAACGTGCTTTAGCGTTGAGAGAAAGAGCGTCCGATGTGTCCTTGCAATAATAGTTCGATCTTTTTGGGGGTAATGGTGGTGTGTAATATATGTCAATATCGTCTTATATTAGACGATTTAATCATCTCGGTATTCCCGCCGCTAATACCCAAGCGTCCACCTAAAAAGCCAGCTCATCAAATGTCCTGATCATTGAAACGCCTTCACCATAGAACAGGATAGATATGACTAGCAACTTATAGAACTAAATTTTTGTTCGTCGAGAGAGGATTCTAGTTTTTAATTGCACACTCTGTACAAAGTAGTTCCAGTTGCTGGTGAAATTGACTATGACTTGAAAGTAATGGATAAAGATAGGTAACTGTCTGACTGTTTGTTTGATGATAGTAGATTCATCATCATTTTCTTTGTTTGCTAAGAGATCCATTCCGCTTTTCGTCCATTGTACAGAAAACTAAGGGAACTTATGTAAGACTATGAGTTACACAGGCATATGTTTCCGGCAGAAATTTCATGTGAAAATATTTAAAAAAAAAAAGAAGCTGATTCATCCATAAACTCAATATGCTCTGGACAATGCTAACGCAATCGTATTATCAATTCCTACTTGAGTGTGTTCCATCTTGAAACATTCTGAAATTTGTCTAATCTTTTTATAAAATTCTCAAACAATACCCCTGCCAGACTGATACCCAAGCTATTCGTACTCATGCATAGCGGTCTACAAGTATTTTCCCCCTTTGTAAATGCGTTTCCTCTGCATCATGATTTTCCTGAAATTTCTAGCTTCTTTCGGTATTGCCAAACTCATTTGTTTCCTTAGCGATTGTTTATGAGGAGCATGAAGCCCGCTCCCATTGTTCCTTTACACTGGGTTGCTGGCAAGTGATATTATAGGGTAGAATAGAAAAATGCTTGGCTTGACTGTCCGTCAAAATTGGAAGTTCTCATCCGATGATTTTTTGTGGCGCATACCACAATCTCAGCTCATAAGCTCGTAACCGCATCAGCGGTGAATAGATGTCGCAATTGTACGCCAGTTAACTCTTAAACAGAACATTTCGGAGTGGCTTCATTGAAGATCTCTCTCTCTCTCTCATGAACCAAGGCTCAAATTTCATGGAGTTTACCCAATTTGTTTACTTATTTAATCTTGAAATTGTTACATTTCTTACAGACTAATTACAAAAAAAGTAGGCTAATACAAACTAACTTGACTGGTCATTACACATTAACATTTTGAACTTTTTTCCACAATAGGAGAAATCCAAAACTGAAGAATTCGGGAGCAAATTAAACTCTTTAAGCGCTCTGACAACAGGAGCACTAGCGGCATAATTTTTCCTCGCCAGCCCCACATAAAATGTGGCATGATTCCTTAAACAAATATTAGGAATAAGAAAGAAAACACGTTCAAGTAAAAAGGGGCAATCCACCACCCCAGATATCAAGTTAAAGATGAAAGTTAGAGATAAAAAGGTTCTCCTACAATTTAATGTCTTAAAATCTATAAGAAAACTTCTAGATTCATAAGCGGGAACTGGAAGTTCAAATTGAAGGGGGCGCAGAGCATACTTTATAAAGATTTTCTGAACTCTCTCTAATCGACTAATATGACAAGCATAATACGGATGCCAGATAATAACAGCGTATTCTAGTTTCGAGCGTACCAGTGATGTAAAAAGTGTCTTTAAAGTATAGTATATGGATCCGAGAAATCTGAACTGAAACGTCTAACAAGAGCCAGCATAGGGTACGACTAAGCTAGGGTATAATTAAGATGGCTTTGAAATGATAACTCGGAATCAAAGACCACCCCAAGATCAGTGATTTTGGAAACAATGCCTAATTGTGAGCCTCTAATAAAATATGAAGTAGGGATAAGAGTACGGGACTTGGAATAGGAGACATGGGAATATTTTTTAATATTTAAGGGAAGCATATTTTTCTGGCACCAAGCTACAGCATTGTCTAGATCACTCTGAAGTTTAAACAAGTCAGAGTAACACGTTATATTGCTAAAAATCTTCATGTCATCAGCATACAAGAGACATTTTGAATACTTAAATCAAGTACTAAAGTCATTGCTGAACATCACAAAAAAAATTGGACCCAAAATACTTCCCTGAGGATTACCTGACGAGGCAATAAAAGAATACAACGACACCCCATCAATTACAACTGCACAATATCGATTAGAAAGATACGACTTAACCCAATTTAAAAATTTTTAGTGAAAGCCAAAACTCTGTGACTTTAATAGCAAAATTCGATGATTAACTTTATCAAACGCTTCCGAAAAATCAGTAAACACGGTGTCAACTTGGGCCCCGTTACTAAAGGCATCAATACAGTATTCAGAAAAAACTGCTAAATTAGAGCTAGTTGATCTCCCCCACATGACACGAGACGATTAATTGAAAAAAAAAATTATTTCTTACTATGCATTCAAAAAGTTTTGAGACAGTAGAAATTTTGGAAATAGGGCGATAATTAGCAATATTGGTCCACATATTCCTTGGATCGCAAGTACACCTGCGTTTATTTACCCGCGGCAAGAGGTGACTAGGAAAAAAAAAATTTTATATCGGTGGTCACAGATCGCCAACAAAATCACAGAATATCAATTTTTGTAATTGTAATAGTCTACTGTATCCTCTTTTGATGGTTGAACTTCTATGTGGCAACTATCCACAGCTCCAAAGCATTGAGGACAGACAAGGCGCGCAAATCCATCAACAATTTTCTCTAAAACGATTCTCGTCCACTGATGGCGCATCACACTTCCAAAAAGTGCCGCTGCGATCGTATAAGGAATTACGTAGGTTAATTGTACAAATGGGAATTTTTTATGCTTACCAATTTCCACGGCTGCCGTTCTCTTATATCAGGAAGTGTAACACTCCTGGCTTGAAAGAACGACTTAAGATTTAATGAATTGATTATTTTAAAGGGAGATCCAAGTAGAGATACTTTTTTCAATAGCTTTTTTTTGACAGATCACTCGCGATTAGTGTGAAGCTGTCATGTTCAGTATTGTTTTTCTTTTCATTATGGTAAGATTTACGCCTGAATAACGTTTACAAATCATTCAACTTTATTGCAAAAATTCACGTTCTGTAAATAATGTGTTTCGCGCGATTCGCTCAACTTATGCTCAACATAATATTGGATAATATTCGGGCGAATAGTGTCGTCCACGTCCATCACGCAGAGAAGAAAATATAGCGGCGGTAACTGAGAGTGTACACGAAGACCATGCAGAGTCGATTCGGCGCCGTTCGCAGAAACTCGGACTGACGTATGGAACGACTTGGCGCATTTTTCGTCGAGATCTTAAATTGAAAGCGTACAAAGTACAGCTTGTGCAAGAACTGAAGCCGCTCGACCTTCCCAAGCGACATCGGTTCGTTCTATGTGCTCTTGAAAAGTTCCAAGAAGTTCCGACATTTTCGGGCCAAATTTTGTTCAGCGATGAGGCCCATTTCTGGCTCAATGGATACGTGAGTAAGCGAAATTTCCGCATTTGGGACGAAGAGCAACCCGAAGAGATTCAAGGGCTGCCATTTTATCCAGAAAACAACGGTTTGGTGAGGTCTGCGGGCCGGTGGAATCATCGGCCCATATTTCTTCAAAAATGATGCCGGTGAGAACGTAACCGACAATGGCGACCGTTATCGCGCCATCGCGCCATGATAGCCGACTACTTGATGCCTGAAATTCAAGCTCTTGATCTCCGCTAAATTTGGTTGCAACAAGATGGCGCCATTTCTTACATGTCTCATCAATAAACGGATTTATTGAGAGAACATTTCGGTGAGCAGATAATTTCACGTTTTGAGTCGGTCGATTAGCCACCAAGATCGTGCGATATCACACCGTTAGACTTTTTCCTGTGGACATATATAAAGTCTAAAGTCTATACGGACAATCCCACTTCGATTTAGGCCGTGGAGCAAAACATCACGCGTGCCAATCGGCGCCAGTTGCCAGGCGAAATGCTCGAACGAGTCGTCGAAAATTGGACTCAACGGATGCACCATTTGAGAGCCGCGTCCAACATTTGAAAGAGATTATCTTCAAAATATAAATGCCAAAAAATGTTCTTTCGAATGATAATAAACATTCCCTTTGAGATTTGAACTTTCTGTGTTTTTTTCTTAAAAAAGTAGGGAACCTCGAAAAGGATCACCCTTTATGTTGTTTAATAATTTCAGGGAAAGAATATCATTTTTTTCTTTTAATTAAGAAATTCTTTTTTGACAATAAAAAGTTGATAATTGTATTTTATTTCTTCTTTCTATTTTGAGCACAAAGTTTTTGTGAAATCAGCTGATAACTGATGTACATATATGTTGTCTGTCAAGGTTATAAATTGAATTTACATTTTTGCCACTTAATGCAACTTAACTCAGCTAGTCTGTCTACTCTATTGGAGTCAGTCTCCTTTATTGCTTGTTTTGATTTTATTATAGAGCTATCGGTTACCGAGTATGTAATAGATATAGCTGAGATTAAATTTAGATGAAAAATTATTTTCTTTATTTAGCATCATTTGCAAATCTAATTTTTCTACGATTGCGATATGTTAATGCTGCATAAACTTAAAACTTATCACATATGAAATACACATTTTTTTAATTTGTAAGTAAAAAACAAAAGCTGCTTTAATTTTTATATGTCTCTAGTCAAAAAAACACCGGCTCTTAGTAAATTATTTATGAAGTTAATCACATTAAATGAGTTTAACCGCAAACTTAATGTCCAGTAACATTTACAGTTAATTGCTGCCGCCCAAGTGCGTATACTATGTTAGAAAAAGTCGGGTATGTAAATGAATAGAGAGCAGGATTGCCAAGTAATATAAATTTTAATTTGTGTTAAAAAAATGGAAAATTTTGTTTTTCTTTATTTATTTTTAATTTTATTTTTGTTTTTTATTTTAATTTTATTTTTATTTTTAATTAGGATGAATATGCTTCTAAGGGATATTTAAATTTTTTAGACAGCAAAGCGGATAATAAAATTTTAGTGAATGGCCTCTGTCTCATATGTTTTTGCTTAAGGGGGTTTTCTAGTCTAGAAGGATGAATTTTAGGTAATCTTTGAAGCTCCGTAAAAAGAAAGCAGTAAATATTTTTACCATCTATCTTTTTATAAGTTATTTATTAACATGAGAAAAATTTTTTTTTTAATTTTGTTAATTCAGAAAATAAATTGGATTTTTTTAAAATCATCTTACGTACTTTTTTAAAATAGTTAAACCTTAAATATATGCAAAAAGAACAAAAACTTTCCAAAATTCTATTTTCTCTTTTCTAATTTTAAACTCTTAGTTGGCATCCCTGCCATATTATGAAAACACAATTAAATGGTGTATATTGTGTTGCTTGTTCGTTTGTTGAACTACTCAGTCAGTGGTATGAAGTCCCTAATTATGCTCATAATTTAAGGCAATAATTTGTTAATGCTTCCGTGCACGTTTTTCGCACGTGTGCTTGGTCGTGTTTATACATATATAAATTTTGAAGGCAAAACACAGTGCATACGCTGTGTCAGCGATAAGTGACAATTGTTATTGTCATCACCACTCTGCGCATCCCCATCACTGTCAACTTCATCACTTCACAGATAACATGGAGTGGATTCCTGTATAATTAAGCAAAATTTTATTGTTGGCACTGTTGTTTCCTTTCCGCTTGAGAGAGAGAGTGAAATTAAATTTACAGCAATTAGACCAAGTTCATTTTTGATCTTATGTTATTAGGGTCTGGCAGTTGCTAATAAAACAAACAACTTCAGTGGTTATACATACATTCATTGCTACAACATTCTCAGCAGCTTATTCGTATTGCTAGAGTACATAACTTCAAGTCTTGTTTTTTTTTATATTTGTAATAAAAAGTTTTTTTTTGTGTGTCGCAAGTTTGTTTGATGGGGGAGACTAAAACTTTACAAGTGTTTTTTTTTTCAAATCATTGACAATGCTTCAAATGGCACAATGTGAACAGGCTTGTGGTGTGAGAGATTATACAAGCGTGTGTGTATTTCGTAAAACGAAAAACAAGAAAATTTAAGCAAAATAAAGGAAATTTTGGAAAACTGTTTAATTTGGTATATAATTTTTTTTAAGAGTGGGAATATTTAAAAAAATTTAATGAAGTTTATTCATACCCCTGTGAACATATAGGTCACGCCAATTAAAAAAATATATATATATACAAACAATTAAAGAGAGATAATAAGTGCGAGTGTTGTCGATATCCATTTTATTTAATGTAAAAAATAAGATGGTTTCTTGATACCATATCGTTTTGGAATTATTTATCGAAGATTTCGAACTAAAATTTATTTAATATTCTCTGAACCCAGCACAAAAACCTTCGTTGCATTAAATCTTTGTGGGCACTTTTAAAAGAATGATACCAATCCATGCGGAGTCATAAAACTAGATGATCGAGTGTGAGGTGGTGCCTTTTTGGCAAAAATAGATACTAGAATTGCCATCCGCTCACCCAAAAACTTTAAGTTGAAACTACCGAAATTATAGAGAGACTTAAAATTTTGACAAAGAGGGTTCATACAACAAAAAATTATAAAGGGTGATCCAAGTAGAGGTAATTTTTTCAACAGCCTTTTTTTGACAGATCACGCGTGAGTCGTGTCAAGCTGTCATGTTATTTTTGTTCAGTATTGTTTGGCATTTCATCGTGGAAAGACTTACGCCTGAACAACTTTTTCAAATCATTCAACTTTATTACGAAAATTCACGTTCTGTAAAGAATGTGTTTCGCTCGCTTCGCTCAACTCATGATCAACATAATCGGCCCAATGAGCGTACTATTCGCAACACCATCACCCATCTTGAGACCCAGCATTCATTATTGGATAATATTCGACCGAATAGACCACATCCAGCACGCAGTGAAGAAAATATAGCGGCCGTAGCTGAGAGTGCACACGATGACCGTGGAGAGTCAGCAACTCGGACTGACGTATGGAACAACTTGGCACATTTTACATCAAGATCTTAAATTGAAAGCGTGCAAAATATAGCTTGTGCAAGAACTGATGCCGCTTGACATTCCTTAGTGACATCGCTTCGCTCTATGGGCTCTTGAAAAGTTCCAAGAAGATCCGACATTTTCGAGCCAAATTTTGTTCAGCGATGAGGCCAATTTCTGGCTCAATGGGTATGTAAACAAGCAAAATTGTTGCATTCAGCCATATTCGGGACAAAAGAGAACCTGGAGAGATTCAATAGTTGCCATTTCGTACAGAAAAAATAACGGTTTGGTGTGGTTTGTGGACATATGTGGACCATATTTATATATAGAACCGTTATTGCTCCATGATAACTGACTATTTCATGCCTGAAATTGCATCTCGTGATCTCCGTTACAGTTGGTCTCAACAAGACGCCACTTCCCACACATCGCTTCAATCAATGGATTTATTGAGAGAACACTTCGGTAAGCAGATAATTTCACGTGTTGGGCCGGTCGATTGGCCACCAAGATCGCGTGATATCACACCGTTAGAGTTTTTCCTGTGAGGATATTTAAAATCTAAAGTCAGTCCCGCTTCGATTCAGGTCTTGGAGTAAACCATCACGCGTGTTATTCGCCAGTTACCAGTCGAAATGCTCAACGAATCATCGAAAATTGGACTCAACGAATGAACCATCTGAGACGTAGCCGCGTCCAGCATTTGAATGAGATAATCTTCAAAAAAATGTTATTTCGAATAATAATAAACATTTCCCATTGAATTTGAATTTTCTGTGTTTTTTTTTTTTTTAAGAAAGTAGGGAACCTCGAAATCGCCCTTTATAAGCACAAATTGCCAAACGGTTGTGAAATCAAGTCTCTTCCGATCTTATCAAACGTAGTCGAAACATTGCTATAATATTAAGAGAATTTTAGAACATACATGGAGTATGCAAAAATTTGTGGTGCAAAAATTTGTGTTGAAAAATAATTACTCGTTTTTGATGAATTCAAAAATAGCCTGGTAAAGGTCTGAATGGTTCGTCTGATTCCAGTTTGCTTACCTACCCACCCATGATATCTTTGATATTTTAATGTTCTGGCGTATGCTGCTTCCAAAACAAGAAGCGGAAAAAGCTTTTCACATGAGAAACAACGCAGGTTAGCAAGGGGAGAGTCAAAAGAGTTTAAATAAAAAAAAAATTAATTTCAGAACCAGTTTTCACAAAGACGTGAGCGAGTTGCAGGACATCTTTGAAGTAAGGGACAAAATTACTCATTTAGATGGAGCTAACGGTTTAGTTTGATCTACGAGATTATCTACCGTAAATATATTATATAATCCTTAACAATAGCGCTTCGTCAATTGGATACACCAAGTAAAGTCAGATGCTTCTTCACCTGATCTTTTCAACGGACATGTCTTCCTCTTCCTCTTATTTCATCGTCGTATACAGGATCGGAAACTTTTACAGCTTCAATGTTTTCTTCCCTGCGTACTACATGGCAGCGTAGACCCTCTTGCTTAATTCGCTGATGTTGGCCTTTAGCTCGTTCAGCTCATCTTTCTACGTCTGCCACGTTATTCGTACGCAAATGTTCACAAATATTTCGCAAAATCTTTTTATCGAAAACCACCAGTCCTGATCCATCGGATGATTTCAGCATCCAAGTCTTTGCAATCCCACAGAGTCAAAAGTCTTACCACTTGGGAAGAGTGATTCTGCGTTGAGTTTCAATACTTACATTGTTGTTGGTGTTAATGCGGGTTCCAGGACTGGTGAAATTATCTACGATTCAATGTTATGACTGTATACAGTGGCGTGGGTGCTGAATAACGATTGCGTTGTCTGGAGATATTTCGTCTCGTCTTCGTTCTCTCGTACGTCGAACCTACATTGTTTTTTGATGGCGGCTGGTATTTGCTGCACAAAGCGGATAAAAATCTTTAAGCTCCAAGACGATATCGGAGCATACGCACGTCTAGAACACTAAAAACGCGTCGTTCGTTTATCACAACATGGACGATCTGATTTTGAGTTTTTCGATCCGGGGACAGCAATGTTGCTTGATGATTTTTCTTAGACTAGAGCCTAATACTATAGATGGCCATATTTTGGTCTCCGATGAAGTAGGCTCGCCTCAGTTGTAAACCATCTTGTCCTGCCCTTACATAAGAATCGCCAAACATAATTTCAACGACATGGTGGGGGCTGTGGTCATAAAAATAACACATTGTCCTTATCATTCTGCCAGAATATCGGCGTAGATCTACTATATGTTTAAGAAATTTTTCTTTGATGTTAAATACGCTAGACCCTGAATCTTCAGTGTAAATGCCAGTACCGGGTGGTTTAGTTTTGCCTTACCGCCAATCTGACACCAAAAATTTGGGTCCTTAGTGCAGTACTACCTAAACCTAATATTCCCAGTTTTGACAACCCGTCTCCAGAACTTTAACCATGCACGCCCTCAAATCGTGACCTTTAAAACGCTGGTAATGATAGTCATCAAAAGTAAATTTTCTTACCTGAGGATTACTGATATTTGTGATATTCTGTGTGGCGGGTGACCATGTCAAGCGACTGGCTTGATTTGGTCTCTGTTTGCCGAAGAGATTTGGAGATATATAAAAAGACTGGTATGGCAGGGTTGAGTGAAAGTCTATAGAACTAATAAGTTCAGATCGGTGAATGTATCTCGTCACTTTTAGGTTTTTAGGCTGTTGCAGATACTGCAATGACAGGTATACGACATTCACTTATTTCGAAGCTAGGCTAATAAGTATCAATGCTCAACGGAGGGCGCACGAACACATCTTGAAAACGTCCGGTCAACCGATGAATATATGCTATGAACGAACCTCAATACTTATAGATGATACTCCTATGACAATTGTTTACCCTAATGTTGAAGCTAAGTGTGTTCCGATATACAGACACACTCTAATATATATATTTTTTTTTAAATAAAATAGCCGAATAATTGACAATTAAACATAAGCCAATCCACAACTTCTGCATTCCTAATTTATCATTGAATTTAAATTGTTTGCAATTTTGTCACTCCAGCTATTTCCAGCGCGAAAGACATGAATGGAAAGCCAAGCAATTACAATGTTGCCACAATAAACATGCTGGTTTAACGCCAAAATTATGTTATCCACCTCCGCTTCCTTACTCTTCGCTATTCATGTTTTTCGCGTCACTAACACCAACTCAAACTACTGGGTATTGTGTTGTTTTGCGCTGGAAACCACATTGCCCGGCTTATAAATGACCCACAATACTCATTATATTGCAACATGCCGCCACTTCCGTTCATAACACCAACAACAACAACAACAACAACAACAACAAATAATAATAAAATAACAACAAAGTAGTAGTGGCAGTGGAACACGAAGCGAAAGCAGAGCTAAAGAGCCAACCAACTATGCGCCAAGCTTCTTTCATTAAGGCAACTCTTACAACCAACTTCGCTTAAGCTCTGCAGTGAATGTACAAAGGGTGAAGGAAGGCGCGGCGTTTCTAGATTTTTTTTTTTGTGAATGCTATTTTACGCTACTGTATTCATGGCAGTCAACATAATTTCCAACTGAAATCCTTTGCCATTCATAATGGTAATTTAAGCATTTCGCGCACATTTCCTACTTTCCTACCTCCTACTTAACCCCTCTGTGGCGTCTTCTGTGTTAGTTGTGATGCCAGAGTTTTTCAAAGTTTTTGGTTCTATTTTGGCAATAAGTTGTGTTTGCTACAATGAGACTTTTTAAGTAAATCTGGGATGAATACCGATTTCCATCTGAATTAGTTGTGAATAACTCGCAAATATGTTTTATTTTTCCTCACCGGCGTTGGTAACAATTGGAAATATTATGTCTCTTCCGATTTGATATTTCCAACGGAGTATAAAATTTTCCCTCCTCTGTATCCACCAGCTGGTATCTTTTTCATCCAAGGCTTTGTATATATCTTTATGGAAGTTATTTTTACGTTGTGCGTCCCCAACCCAGCGCCCATAAATGAAAATTTATTTTTATAGCGAGCCGCTTGTCTCAAGAGTGGCTCTTTCTTAAAGCCACATCTCTGGTGAACAGACGCAGCCCTAAGACTTAAGTGAGCCCTTAATCTGTATATGGTAAAGTGACCTCGCTGATCTGGACGCAGGTAGTCACATGTAAGTCTTAAGACAAGAAATATGGAACACCACCCTGAAGTAATGCGAAAGTGACCTAGGGTGGGCGACGGTTCCTCAGAAGAGAGTTTTTTAGTGATCTGCAAGTGGCCCATACCATTGCAGTAACGACGCAATGATGATGCGGTAGGTATTTTTTTATCCTCCCAGTAGAAAAAAATGGCACCGCTAAAGCCCCGCCTTTTGTAGGTATAACTCAAGGCTAAACGCTGATTGTTTGCTACAAAGGTTGCCCACGTGTGCGAGAAAGATGTAGCAGTGAAATTTGAGGACAGTCTTATAACTGTATCTGGAAACCTAGAAGTTCCTTTTAGCTTTTAAAATTAGGTACAGGAAATTATACATCGATTCATCCAGATCCCGGTAAGCACTTAGTCAACAAAAGAAACCAATGAGGAAAAGTGGTATTTTATGCCATTTTGCCTGTCCCTAGTTGTGCCGACGTTGAAAAATGGCGATCTCTTTTCCGATCACTAATCACGTGGATTCGTTCATTTTTTTCTCTTAGAATATGGCGCCTGCGATTAGTGGGCTATCGGACAACCACGTTTATCCTAAATCTGCGCTGCCCCCTCCGCTTTGAAGATTACTTCAAAGATTTTTTTTCTTTTACTTTTTAGAGACCTGCCCTTAATTAGTGGGTAGAGTGGCATGTATTACTGCGCCAACTAAAATTGGTTGCTAACAACAAAATAATGCTTCAAAATGGCAAAGATTATGATCGACTTCGGGATGTCGCTGAGGTTACTCACCAGATACCGGCTTTTTTTAATGCTAGAAGAGTAGGTCTTTGCTGCTATGTTCCCAGAACGGAAAGTAGGTATCTTCAGCATATATAAGTAAATACCTGTTTCATTATAATGGCAGTCAGTCCACCATGGGAGGAGTACAGCCCTGCTGCTTCTAAATAACTGTTTTTTACTATAGGAAAGGGTTTAGATACTCATGTACTCACTACTGATATTCAAAATAGGGATATAATGCTGGTCATATATATAAGTACATACAATATCAGAGTAAATTTTACCAACTTTGGGGATGCACTGATGACGTTATGTTTGCTATTTCCTGAGCTCCGCAGTCCGTAGCTTATCTCACGTAAAGAGCGATATATTTTTCACTTATCTTAAAGTTCCTTTGAAATCCGTTTCCTTTTAGTTTTTTCTGAACTCTATCGGTTGATTTTGACTGTTTCTGAAATCTTATACGAGCTCTTTAAGTAACTCTCAGATCTACAGAAGCGTTTTTCGAAAGAGCTCCTCGTTCAAATGGAGGAACCTACACTTTTTTTCGAAGCTGCCTCCGAACGGCTGATGGATTTTTGTGAGGGGTCTTTTATTTTCTGGCAAAGGCAACAGCTGAAGAAATGCCGAGAGGCGATCACAATTAGATTTTTTTTTATAGTTTAGGACGTTGGGCAGCTACAGCAGCTTCCAAAGTCATTCATAATCTTTTCGACCAAAAACGAGTTACGAGTTGCGACTTATTAAACACCGAAAAGCGTTTTATTACTTTTTTCAAAATTTAGCCAAGGTGGCAACTACGATTTTCGGTGTTTCGTTGCAATTTATAAGCCTCTTGCTTTGTATGCATTTAATAGGTATACATTTATGTATGTGCTTGACTATGTTTGTATATATGTATTTCTATGAGTAATATGAGTGGCTAAGTCGAAAATGTTTTTTTATTTTATTTTTCACAAACAACAAAAATAATAACAAGCAGCAGCAGCAAGGTGGTACCCTTGCTGTTGGTTTATACTACACCTGCGCAATTTGCGCAAAAGTGACTAAATTATTTTAATGCACAACTTATGCTCACCAACAAGGAGCCAACAAACACATGCAGCGGCCCAAAAAATATGCAGCATGTGGCGTTGGTTTGCTATGGCAAGGTGCATATTGCAAGGATGTAATTATCACTTGCAGGTGCATGCAAATATTCATATCTGTTTGATAATGCCATAAAATACTACGCCGGGCGGGACGGCGGGCCGAATATGCCGAGCACACTTTGCTGTCGAGGTGCTGGGGTGACTGTTAACCGCTAAGAAGCCAGAAAGTGCCAAAACTAGTAAGTGCACACAGACAAACATGTACGCTTAAGAGTTAAATTATCCTTAAGAGTGCATTCATATATGTATGTGTAATATGTATACTACACGTTGCAGTACCTGTGAGTGTTGTTTTGTGTGTGCATATGCTAGTTCTAGTTATTACTTTTGTGAGTGTTTTGGCAAAAACTTGCAAATTATCTGCAAGTTACTCAAATGCTTGAGGCGATTTAATTGTATGTTGACTCTTTAGTTCGTTACACAAGTTTTTGAATTCGCAGAAATTAGGAAAAATGAGATTTACAAAAAATGTGGTTGTTTTAATGGGTGTTTCTTGCATTTAGGTGAGTTGATAATATGAAGAAAGAATAATAAAATGTTCCCTTTTATATTTAACGCAATGGGAGATCCATAGTTCAGTTTAGAAAATTGAAAGAACACTTTACTTGAGATGGAACCAAAGCCTTGTCTGGCAAATGCTCTGCTAGTCAAAACAACTATGAGTACTTGGAATATATGCCAAATATCTTTGCTACTTTTTGAGTTAAACTAATCACAAATTGGGATGAATACCAATTTCCATTTTAATCAGTTGTGAAGAACTCGCTAGGGTTAAACTTATCAGATGAAAATTTTTTTCTTCATCCTCACTGGAGTGGTCAACGATTGGAGAAATTAAGTCTTTCCCTTGAAATGGACAAATCTTGTCTAGCTTTGTCTGACAAATGCTCTGGTGGTCAAAGGCACCTCCTACGAGTATTTTGAATGCACTTTAGAGCGCTGCTTCGTGATTTCAAGACCAGGACGGGCTGCGCAATTAAAACGAACAAGTTGTGGCAAACAGTCGAAATGTCTTCAGTTCTAGATGTGAATATGTACCGAGGAACTTACATCGTCTCAGATCGCTATTTTGTCGTCTCTTTGAAGCAAAAAAGTCCCTTAAATACAAGTAAGGTACGACGTTGAAAAGCTACAATCAACCGACAGCTAAACCATTTTCTATTCTACTTATACTCCTGTTTTCTGAGAGCACTCATCAGTAACTCAATGTAATTAACTGTGGCATTTCAAGCTCCTTAAGTATAGCTGTAAATGAAACTCATTGTTCTGGGCAATGTCAAAAGAACATAGAGAATTATCTCACTGCAGTGTAGAGAAAAGAGACTGCGTATCTCCCAACCTTGCGACATGGTATGACAAAGATATCGATAGGTGAAGAGCAACATAAAAAGATTGAGAGGCTGAAATGTGTGAGTATGAAGATCTGAGAAGATGACCAACAGAGAAATGTTCGTTAATTCTACTCAAATGTGAGGTGACTTACAGATGGTACTAAAACCGGAGCTTATTCCTGTTAGAAAAAGAGAGCGGTCTGAAGTTCATATACTTGATTTATGGAGCCTGCATAATTCGTTGAAAATGAAAACCCTCAATTGGTGAACCCGTAATCCCAATCGATGACGGTATACACGTTCTAAACGCGACTATGACGATGTTACAGTAAAGATTTCTTGCTTAAAGAATAACAAAGCAGCTGGAGCCGATGGCTTATTTAGTGAAAAGGTACAATCGTCTATATGAGCGCCCAACTGGTGATGTATGCTGATCGTATTGAAGTCATTGAACTCAGCAATTCACACCATTAATTTTGATGTCTGCAGACTGGATAAGAAAATGAGGCGAACGAGGATATGACGAAATATCTCCTGTCATCTAGCATACAGACAGCACAGCACACTCGCATCTTGGCTCCCACGTCAACGTTGTTTGGTTGATGGAAAGAGTAGATTGAGAATCTGACCGCGGTGGCCGCATTTAAGCCTTTGAATATGCTGCTTGTGTTCTCCGGTTTAGCCCTATAATGTGCTTTGGAAAAATCGTTCTCTCAGCAAGCCACATTAAAACGGAGATTTATTGGTACGCCTTGCGTTGAAAATATTCCGGAATTTTAAATGTTACATTTAGAAGCACTGTTTCAGAAGGTGTTGTAAAGCTTAAGGCAGTCGATAGTTACAGTCCCACCACGTCAAAGTGGGCAGTTATATGAAAATGAGAACAAAATCGTCTATTTAGGGATTAATTTTAAACCAATGATAAAGTCAGCCATTTGTAGGTTCGGCACTCATAACTCGTTCCATCACCCGATTATAATGAACTTGGAATATCGATTGCCCACTTAAAAACATCAAAGCGGTGGGAGCCGATATTTACGGGCAGACCAATTCGAATACAGAGGTGAAAAGCTGACAAGGTGCACGCATAAGCTTCTTTGAAGAATATGGTCGGGCATGCCCGCCGAATTAACTCTGAACGATCCAAAAAAGGGAGATCGCATGGTTTGCGGCAATTAGCGTGGGACAAGTCTTCTCAAAATCGCATATAAGGTCTTATCGAGAGTATTAAAGCCCACCGACAACAAACTGATTGGACCTTATAAGTATGGCTTAAGATCTGGTAAATGCATCATTGATCAGATATTCACCATGCGAGACATCTTGGAGAAGATCCGAGAGAAAATACTCACTATACTCACCACTTTATTATAGATTTTAAAGCTGCTCTCAACAACACTATAAGAAACTGCCTCTACGCCGCTTTGTCTGAATTTCCTATCCCTAAAAAACTTATACGGCTATGTAAACTGATCCTACATAATACCATAAGCGCTGTCTGAATCTGAAGGACTTCTCCGAGCCTTTCGATACCAAACGAGGTTTCAGATAACGAAACTCTTTCTCGTGTGATTTCTTCAATTAGATGCTGGGCAAAATAATACGAGCTGCAGAGCTAAATAGACCAGATACAATCTCCTACAAGAGTGTGCAATTGTTGGCATATGTCGATGATATTGATATGACTGGCGATGACAACCGCACCGTAAACTCTGCTATCTCCAGGTTAGACAAAGAAGCGAAGCGAATTTGTCTGGTAGTGAACGAGAACAAGAGGGAATATCTGTCATCAAATAAATAGTCATCGCATTCGCGACTTGGCTCCCACGTAACTGTTGACAGTCATAACTCTGAGGTCGTAGATAATTTCGTCTACATGACCCAGCATTAACATCGCCAACAACAATGTTAGCCTAGAAATCGAACGTAGAATCACTCTTCCCAACAAGCGCTACTTTGGACTGAGTAGGCAAATGTGAAGTAAAGTTCTCTCTCGGCGAACCAAAACCACACTCTACAAGTTTTTCCTCATTTCCGTTCAGAGGTATTTTGTAGAATTTCCAGAAGAAAGGTTTTACGAACGATATATAGTTCACTATATATGGATAGCGGTAACACTGTAGACGATGGAGCGATGAAGTATTCCACGAATTAAGAGACCACGTCGTCAGTATGTATCAAGGGCCTGTAGAATTTTTAGTATTCGATGCAGTAGCATTCGCTGGTGAGAGACAAAAACTATGGAGGCCAGTTTTGGAAAGATAAGGCAAAAAAGGTCATCGTCCACAGATGAAGGGCTTTAGTTGACGCTCATAAGCATTGCCAAAGCCAAATATGAAGAAGAATGAGTTATCATACCTTATTGTTTAAAGAAGTCGTGGTTAATTTTAGACATATTGATAATATCAGAATTTTAATTTCATCATAAATTTCAATTAGTGAAAGTGGGCTGTTGTAATAATAAGCAGAAAAGGTTGCTCTCGTACACAGTACAGGAAAAAAACCCACTCGAATGTGTTTAATTTTTTGTTGTTTTTATTTAATTATTTTTTTTAACTTAAGTTAAAATTTTATCGTAAGACATTTTTAATGCCCACAAAGACTATTTTTGGACTTGGGATGAGGCCATTTGGAGTACACTGTCTTAGTATGAAATATAAGTTATTTCCTTGAAAGTAAATGTTAATAACAACTCAAAATATATGCATCAAAGTTGATTTTTCTTGCTGATTATACAGTTTATGGTATTTAAAAAATTTAGTTTTCCTTTCAAATCATTTTGATGACACTCAAACTACCAGACAGTATAAATTTCTCTTAAAATCAAAGTCTTTGTAGCAAAACCAATATTGTGCAGCAAATGATTTTTGTATACATAAGTATGTATGTATGTATATATTCAGATAAAAATATTCGACAATGGCTTGCTCTTCACCTGCTCAGTTGATATTTCTTACCTTACAGTATATATATAATTACAGTTGTGAAGACCTTTATCGTCTACGTCGCCGGCCATTTCTTTGATAACCAACACCATACCATCATTTCTATTTCATCTATGTATGTATGTGTGTTCCTTTTATTTTCGCCTTATTCACTCCGTCATCTTCACCACCTCTGCCAGTGAAGCAGCTTTTCCAATTAAATTTCCAACCTTAAGGCAAGTTTAATTTACGTTTATTACCAATGAGTTGCAGAAGTTCTCATTTACTTGTGTCGGTGCCCAAGACCAACAACCGCAATAACAATAATACCCAACGCCAGCGGCAGTTTTCAGGTGGCACGGAGTGAAAAGTAAATAAATGAATGTTCGTTCCTTCATACAATTATTATATTATTTTTAAAAAGGGTTTCATTTCAATTCCGTTTTAGTTGACAATCTTTTTTTTGAAGAGTAAATCAAAAGGAGCGACTTGAATGGTGCGTTGAGTAGTTGGTGCAGTTGAATTGAATTGAGTTCAGTTGAGCTGCTGGCTTAGTGAAATCGTTAAGATTTTCGTTTGTTTGAGTGGATCTACATATAGATATACTATAGCTATACTTATATATAAAGAGAAATAAAGGGTGATCCATTACGAAGTTCCCTACTTTTTTAAAGGAAAAAAAAACCACGGAAAATTCAAATCTAATGGGAAAGATTTATTATCATTCGCAATAACGTTTTTGGCAAATGTTGACCGCGGCTACGTCGCAGATGGTCCATCCGTTGAGTCCAATTTTTAATGACTCGTTCGAACATTTTGACTGGTAACTGGCGAATGACACTCGTGATGTTTTGCCCCAAGGCCTGAATCGAAGCCTGGTTGTCCGCATAAACTTTATACTTTACATATCCTCACAAGAAAAACTCTAACGGTGATATAACACGATCTTGGTGGTCAATCTACCGGCCCAAAACGTGAAATTATTTGCTCGTCGAAGTGTTCTCTCAATGAATCCATTAAATTGATGCGGTGTGTGGGAAGTGGCGCCGTATTGTTGCAATCAAATATCGCGGAGATCACGAGCTTCCATTTCAGGCATCAACTAGTCGGTTATCATCGCGCGCTAACGGTCGCCATTGACGGTTACTTTCTCTCCGGCAACATTTTTGAAGAAATATGGACTGATGCTTCCACCTGCCCACAACCCACACCAAACCGTGTTTTTTTTCTTAATGAAATGGCAGCTCTTGAATTTCTTCAGATTCTCCCCATCTCAAATGTGGCAATTTGCATAACTATTGAGTCAGAAATGGGCCTCATCGCTGAACAAAATTTGGCTCGAAAAACTCGGATCTTCTTGGGACTTTTCAAGAGACCATAGAGAGAAGCTATGCCTTTTGGGAAGGTCGAGCGGCTTCAGTTCTTGCGCAAGCTGTATTTTGTATGCTTTCAATCTAAGATCTCAACGAAAAATGCGCCAAGTCGTTCGATACGTCAGTCCGAGTTGCTGCGAACGGCGCCGAGTCGAGTCTCCACAGTCTTCGTGTACACTGTCCGCTACGGCCGCTATATTTTCTTCACTTGGTGTTGGATGTGGTCTATTCGGTCGAATATTATCTAATAATGAATGCTGGGTCTCAAGAAGGGTGATGGTGTTGCGAATAATACGCTCAGTAGGTCGATTATATTGACCATATGTTGAGCGAAGCGCGCAAAACACATTCTTACAGTGATCTGTCAACAAAGGCTATTGAAAAAAGTACTTCTACTTGGATCACCCTTTATATATATGTATATGCCTGTGTAGGTATTTGCATAAAATGTAATTGTAAGAAGCTGGTCATCAAGTTTTTGTATAATCTTTACATCAGTTAGAGTAGATTTTCTGTTCGTGATAGTTGCAAACTGCCTAAGGATATTTTTCGAAGATGCAAAAATATGAGATGAAGCAAGATTTTGAAAAGAAAAGTATCTAAGCTGCTTTTACCTAGTATCATATTCGCATAATTAAAGGAAATTACTCTTGTATTTATGATTTTATTTGCAGGCGTAAGCAATATGCGATTAAATTTAAGCAACTAAAAATAAATCAGTGGACAAAATTGTTGAAATTCGAATTGAAGCAAAATGTTGACAGACTTTCATGACATTTATTAATATTGCAATTTTGATAAATACAAAATAAGTCCAAAATTTTTTAATACAATAAAAGCTCACCTAGCGAACACCTCTTTTGGACATTTTTTCAAGCAGCAGGTTTCAAGTACAATTTTTCGAACAAATTACCCTCCCATAATCGGAGTATCTTTCAGGCGGACGCGGGTAATTATTGCTATAGTATTAAACAAAAAATCTCTATTGAGTAGACGCGGTTCTTTTTTCAACGTTTCAGTGGGCAAAGAGTTTATTTTGCTCATAACAAATCCAAAATAACCTCCGTTGGGCGGACAAAAGTAAAACTTTTTCAATGAAATGATTGTTAGATACATACAGATTTGTATTTACGAAATGAAAATCGGGATTCCCCGAATGTAACTCAAAGTACGTTAGAAAAAACTCAAACGCATGACGACAAGTTTGGTTAGTTCAGTGAATTGTATTCAGGCATTGCGTATAAGATTACTACATCTGCTATTACATTGGGAAGATGTGCCGCGCGATTATAGCCGTATCAATAATTGGTTGTCATTCGTTACTTGTCGAAGTTTGGCGCAAATTGTAAATACCAAACGAAACCAGATCCTTCTGAACCTTGGATGTCTTCCATTTCCTCTGCTTCCACGTGCAGGTACTGCATCGAAAACTTTCAAAGCTGGAGCGCTTTCATCTATTCGGACGTTATGACCTAGCCAGCGTAGTCGCTGTTTCTTGATTCGCTAAACTATGGCAATGTCGTCGTATAACTCTTACAACTTATTATTATAATTGATTAGATTAGAACCTTACTCAAACTCGCTAATATTACGCTTGAGAGCATTACCCCATCGCACATTCTAATGTTGTCAACTGTTTCAGTTTTTTTTTTTCGATCAATGTGTGTACTACATCGTACCATAAAAAAAATTTGTGAAAGGGTGAGTTGTGCGATAGATCAGATTAAAATTTTTGATCAGACAATTATCTAAGCACCTGTCTTTATAGTCTTTTCCTCTGATGTTCACCATTTCTGAGAAAATGCCATTCGATTGTAAGTTGGAGCTCTCCAAGAACCGCTCACGTTTCCGCGCCATCTATGAGGTTGCTAACTACGTACATCTGAAAGCTTTGTTTCATCCACGTTACTTATTGAGTATATTGACATATTTCCACGTACTCTTCTTCAAGTATATCAGTTCGAAAAAAGTTTCCATATTTTCTTCTGTGAAACCCATTGCACTATTAAAAGAAGTTCCTGTGGGAACTTGAAAACTCAGTTCATTTTTGTGCCTGCTCATACAGCCAGGCAATTTTTTTGCTAGAGGATAGTAAATATATTTGGTACCTGCTAGAGTGAACTAAAACGCAAGGGACCAAACTCCGCGTCTTGGGCAACCCCAAAGTCATGATTTAATTTCTGTTTGACAATCTCTTTCTCCAGTACTAATTTTTGTCCAAGTGCCATTTTTATTAGATGACTAGGTGAAGAATATTGTGGAACGAGACACGTGAAATGCCTTTCATGCAAACTAAGTGTTTAGTTTCTTCTAATAGCCTCAAACGATTTATTCATCATATTCGGATCACATTTTTTTATTTTTACCTTTTTTGGGCAGAAAAAACTTGACTACACTCCACAAAATATTCTCAACAACTGCTCATAAGCGTAGAGTTCTAAAGAAAATAAGTATTTGCAACCGTTATCTAAAACGACACCCGTTGCGGTTGTGGTTGAGGCTCACATTAGCTGAATAGCCTCCATAATCCGAACTTATTATATTGCAGCTTGTCCTATTACTTTAAAAAAAATTATCCAATTTCTTTTTATTCTGAGGTATTTTCAAACAAAGCAATCTAGGTTTATTTCTCTAAGAAATAAAATAATAGGTATGTTGAAATTTAATAGGCTCATTGCGCCCCAGCGCTTCGTCCTTTTTTGGTAATGCTTGCACTCAGCCGATCTAACTTACCATAGCATCTGGAGGTAATATTTCAGAGATAGATACCTCATAAATACCCCGACAAGAATAGTAAGTACTTCTTTGCTTAGTGCAAGCAACAGTTTGGTCTATCTGCAATCCACATGTTCCCGCAGTACTTTGCTGGTACGACCTGCATTGGAAGTGCTCTCAGACTTTAAGTGATCCGCTGGGGTAAAGTACTTGGAAGGAAAAATTGTAGTAATTGAGTTTTTATCTACCTTGACTTCTGCCCATTCTTCCCAGCTCGGAGAATTGTTTTGTAAACTGTCATGTCTTTCACATATACGGGACTTGAACATTTAGGTGGCAAGAAGTTAGCGCTACTTAATTTGTATATTTATTGCCCCGATGTCAATGATGACTTTCTGGGTCTGTGTTGATGTAGTCCCTGTCGCATCTGCTCTATCCAGATACATTGCATCTATTCCAGATACATTGCATCTATTCTAGAATAATATGAGTCTTCTCTCACCTTTGCAGAAGAAATACACAATTTGGAGCCTCATTATTCGCGCAATGGTCCTGCTGAGGCATTTTAATTGTCTGGCTGAATTGGGAGGTTGTATAAGTTAACTCTCGAAGATGATAATTAAATGGTTGAATTTTTGAATTACTTGTGAAAAGTCAGATCTCTGGGAGGACAAGATCACCCACATAGCAAACGAAATAAATACTTTTGCCTCCCTAAGGTTAGTCCTAAGGTCGAACTACTCCACTCACTGCCTATGAATTATGACTAAATATTATTCAAGCATACGGGGATACTAGATGTCTATATTTACTTCACGCAGACACGGCAAACACTGCTAGTTTAGTCGTCGGAAAAAAAATTACGTTCTGGTGAAAAGACTAGATCTGTGGTTCCGGTGCTTCATTGGTAAGACATAAGTGACTCTTATACCCAACTAAATCATAAGCAAAACGTTTGCGCCTCTATATGTTGCTGAACCGCCGCTATAGGCGAGTGGTTAGCATTGCGTACTACAATTCGGAAAGCTTGGGTACGAGTCCAGGTCCGAGCAATATCCAAAATTATAGAAACTTAATTTATCTAATTGCCGTCGCCCCTCAGCCCTCCGAGTGTATTTCTGACATGAAATAAAAGCTCTTCATCAAAATTTCCCTCCGGTTGGAGGCGGCATATCATAAACTGTAGGTCCCTCCATTTGTTGGTAAAATATCAAGACGCAAAAGACACAAATTGGAATAGAAGCTCGCGGTCGCTTCAGCTGTTACAAAGAACCAAATAATGGGTGATGCATTTTGAGGTTTCTTATTCTTTTGAAGAAAAAGAAAAAAACAGAAAATTAAAATTTAAGGGGGAACGTGTATTTATCATGCATCTTTGGCATTTATTTTATGAAGATTATCTCTTCCAAATGTTGGCGGCTACGTCTTAGATGGTCCATCCCGTTGAGTCCAATTTTCGATGACGCGCTTGAGAATTTCGTTTGGTAAATTGCGAATGACAAGCGTGATGTTTTTCTCCAAGGCCTAAATCGAAGAGGGATTGTCCGCATAAACTTTAGAATTTACATATTCACACAGAAAAAAGTCTAACGGTGTGATATCACACAATCTTGGTGGGCAATCGACTGGCCCAAAACGTAAAATTATCTGTAGGCTCAGTAGGCCGACTATGGTGACCACAAAAGACTTTCTTTACAGAACGGGAATTTTCGTAATAAAGTTGAATGCTTTGTAAACGTTCACATTCACTTTCTCCATTTAGCTCTCCTATAAATGGTTGTTTTTGGCATTCCAGAGGATACTTGGTTTAAGAACGAAAGTCGGCACTATCATTTTCATGCAAATACTGTTACAAACCTTCTCTGCTTTTTTTTTTTTAAAGTAATGTTATTTTAAGCCCACTATTATCTGAGTTAACTATTTCGTGCCCATATGACCTACACTTGAAAATCAGATAGACGAGAAATACAATTCAATCGACTCGTGTAAACTAAATAGTCATAAAGCCGCTATTCAAATGTTAAAAAGCCCGCCTGTACATGCACTCATATATGTTTATGTGTATAAATCACAAAAAGATGTCGCTTAGCCCTCGTTGTGAATGTAGTGTGTATGTTTTTTTTTGTCAAAGAGGTCTAAACATTAATCATACTTTTTTCACCAGCCAACCACCCGCATATTTCAACCAGCCAGCAGTAGCACCTTCCGCGCCATTTATGTATAAGTATGTATGTGTTCGTGTTCTTGTGGCATAACAGAGCACAGCTAGTCACTCAGGTGTCACATTTTAAGCTGTTGACTGAAGTTATAAAATCAAGTGTGGACACAAATTTACTGCGACCGAAATATGAGGTAAAGTACAACAAGGACACAACTTATGTAACAGTACATACATACATCTATATATGTAAGTGTACATTAGAGTAGTCCATTTTTATACGGCGGAGTAAAGCTCATCCTAGACAACGGAGCGTTTCTTAAAACCAGTACCTTTTCTTGGGTATTCAATTTATATTAAATTTTTTTGCTCAAATAAAGGATGTTTAATAAAAGTCAAATAAAAATATTTTTAACATATTAAAACATTTAATAATATTAAAATAATAATCTAAACTTAAGTATTTCATTCACTTTCTCAAAGTATTAGATTCTATACATACACATTACAGTTATTTAATTTTTAGTTACAATTTTTTGAAATTTGTGTTTTTCAAAGAGAAGCCAGATTTCACCAGAAAATATTTTCTTCAACCACCCTAATCTAAATACGCATTCGTACTTATGTTTGCATGAAAAATATCTGAGGCAAATAGTCAAATAGTAAGGTAAGATATAGCCACAAACAATTGTGCCCACTTGCAGCTGTTTCGCGCAAATGATAAATGAACTCAACTGTAATATTAATAAGCTGTCAAGTTGTGCTGGAAAATACTCGGAAGTACTTTGAAATGTTCTCCAAATGTTAAATATGGAGAAATGTTAGCAGATGGTAGTTGAAAACTAGTGACAAATATTTATACAAAATATACTAGACATTTTAAATTTCTATGTGAATATATGAAAATGTGTGCTCATACGCAAGTAAATATGTATATTATAAGTATATAAGGAAACTAGACTGGAGCAAAGAGAGAATATTATATTTTTGAATATGGAAGAAATAAAAATCAATGAAATGTGTAAAATAATAAACAATAGTCATAAAAAATAAAAGAAAATAAACATTAAATAAGCATAAATAAATTTAAAAAATGAAAGAAAAAACCTAAAAATAAAATGATATAAAATAAAAAAATTAAAAAATTAAAAAATAAAAAAATAAAAAAATAAATAAAAAAATAAGTAAAATTATATAAAATAAAGAGGAATTCAAAAAAACAAAAAAATTATAAACAAAAACCAAAGAAACTTAATAAATAACAATACAAGACAACAACGAAAAATAAAATAAACTGAAAAAATTGGAAAATTAAACTAAAATAAAATAAATTAGCTTAATATAAAATAGAATATAAAAATTAATATTAACAATAAAAAACTAAAAATTTAAAAACAAAAAATAAAATAAAAGTAAATAATATAAATAATAGAAATAACATAATTTAAGTAAAACCAAATAAAAATATATAAAAAAATAAATATATAATACGAAATTAAAATTAAATAATATAAAAGAAAATGAGAACTAAAATTAATGAAATTTAAAAATAAAAATAAAAATTTAAAATATAATAATAAAAAATATTTAAACAAAGTTAATAATATAAAATAAAATAAAATAATTAAAAAATTATAAAAATTAAGATAGAACAAATAAAATTAATTAGCATAAAATGAAATATTTTAAAACAAAATAGAACAAAATTAATTAAAATAACATGAAACAAATAAATTAAATTAAATAAATTAAAATAAGTCGAAAGAAGTAAGACAATATAAATTAAAATATAATAAAATAAATAAGAATAATATTAAGTAAGATAAAAGAAAGGTCGCAATAGCCGAGTGGTTAGTTTTGCGTACTACAACTCGGAAGGCCTGGGTTAGAAATTTTCTATTGCGGTCGCCCCGCGGCATTGAATGTCAAATTCTTCGAGTGTATCTCTGACATGAAATAAAGCTCCTCATAAAAATCCATCAGCCTTTCGGAGGCGGCTTAGAATAAAATATAGGTCCCTCAATTTGTTGGAAAAAACATCAAAACGAAGAGGAGCCAAAAATCGGCCAAAACTCGCTTCAGCGGTTACAAAGCGCTAAATATAAATAAATTTATGAAAATTGGCAAAATAAAATAAAATTAAATAGAGAAAAATAAATTAAAAAACTAAAACAAAATAAAATGAAAAAAATTAAAGAAAAGGAAAGCAAAATAAAGTTCAAAAAGAAAGAAGCTAAAAAAATTAAAAAAACTTAAAAATATAAAAACTAAGAGAGAATAATATAAAATATACAAAATAAAATAAATTTATTAAAGTAAAATAAAATATAATAAAATTAAATTAAATTATAAGAAATAAAAATTCCTGATATTAAATAATTAAAATAAAAAAAAATTAATTAAAATAAAATTACATTTATTAAAGCTTAATTTATTTTTAGCTTTTTTTGTTTTTAATATAATTTTTAAATTAAAAAATTAACATAAAATACGAGAAAAATAACTAATCTATATAAGTATAAATATTCTTTATTACGTATATAATCTCATATAGGAAACCACTTACATATGCATATACGCAGCTCAGAAATTTTCCGTACATAAAGCCTACATACGTTCGTACCCTGCAAACAACGCGAATACTCTATGCACGCGTAAAATATATACTCCACGCGGTAAACAGAGTAATCCATGGATCATATAATCCACCTCTGCATAGCATACGAGTACTCCGTGGAGTAGCTACAGGGGATTGCATTATGGAGTATCCAGGAGGTACTTTTTCAATAGCCTCTTTTTGACAGATCACGCGTGAGTCATGTCAATCTGTCATGTTATTTTTATTCAGTATTGTTTGGCACTTTATTCTGGAAAGACTTACGCCTAAACAACGTTTACAAATAATTCAAATTTATTACGAAAATTCATGTTCTGTAAAGAACGTGTTTCGCGCGCTTCGCTCAACTTATGGTCAACATAATCGGCCTACTGAGCGTACTATTCACAACACCATCAACCATCTTGTGACCCAGCATTAATTATTGGATAATATTCGACCGAATGAAGCATGCATTGAAGAAAATATAGCGGTAGTAGCTGAGAATGTACACGAAGACCATGGAGAGTCTATTCGGCGCCGTTCGCAGCAACTCGGACTTACGTATGGAACGACTTGGCGCATTTTACGTCGAGTCTTAAATTGAAAGCGTACAAAATACAGCTTGTGCAAGAACTGAAGTTGCTCTACCTTCCCAAGCGACATCGCTTCGCTCTATGGGCTCTTGAAAAATTCCAAGAAAATCCGAGGGTTCGAGCCAAATTTTGTTCAGCGAAGAGGCACAGTTCTGGCTCAATCAGTATGTAAACAAGCCAAATTGCCACATTTGGGACAAAGGCAACTTGAAGCGATGAATTTTTACCCAAAAAAAAAACAGCGGTTTGGTATGGTTTGTGGGCCGGTGGAATCATCGATCTATACTTCTTCAAAAATGATGCCGGTGAGAACGTACCCGCCAATGGTGAACTTTATCGCGCCATAATAACCGACTATTTGATACCTGAAATTGAAGCTCGTAATCTCCGCGACATTTGTTTTTTACAAGACATCGCCACTTCCCACACATCGCATCAATCAATGGATTTATTAAGAGAACACTTCGGTGAGCAGATGGTTTCACATTTAGGGCTGGTCGATTGGCCACCAAGAGCGTGTGATATCACACCGTTAGACTTTTTCCTGTTGGGTGTATGTATATATGTAAAGTCTAAGATCTATGTGAATAATTCCGCTTTGATTTAGGCCTTGGGGCAAAACATTACGCGTGTTATTCGCAAGTTACCAGTCGAAATGCTCGAACGAGTCATCGAAAATTGGACTCAACGGATAGGCCAGCTGAGACGTAGCCGCGGCCAACATTTGAAAGGGATAATCTTCAAAAAATAAATGCCAAAGAATGTTCTTTCGAATAATAATGAACATACCCCATTAAATATGAATTTTCTGTGTTTTTTTATTTATTAAAAGAGTAGGGAATCTCGAAATGGATCACTCGTTACATTCGAACTTACTCTTTAGTTTCAAATACCATATTATTATAAATAGTTTACTGTTAATAAATATATATTGAATTAAAGTTTGCGCATCTGTTCTGCCTATTTGCATTGAAATAATGATAAATTCTGCACGTCTTTTGAGTACCAGCAGTGCTCATCAGTGGAACAAAACTGACGCAGTTTCATTTCCACACATTTTCTGTATAAAACTTATTGCGAAATTGTAATTCGTCTAGTTATAGAAATCGGAAAAACACGAAAAATGGTCTTGCCACACTAAGCTGGTGTAGGAACATGAGTTAGTCCAATAGGTCACATAGAGAAGTAGATTTGTAGGTACTCCAACTTATCACATGGTATACAAATATTTGCAGGGTATGTATATACCCACCCATACATATGTATGTTCGTTCATATATAAAACCACAAATGTTTTTATACATCCATATGCTATGTGGGTGCTTGCTCGTTGGCGATAAATGTCATCATTCCGTTAAATTCCGTCATCATTCAGAATAACTGAACCAAGTGCACCTAACAAGGTGAAAACATTATGAGTGCGGCAACATTCATACCTACATACATGCAGGGGATTATATGAGCCATATGTACATACATATTAACATATATTGTACGTATAAATAACAATTTTTTAAATTCTCGTGAAAATGTAGATATATGTACATATGTTTGTGCGCGTGTGGTAGCTGAGGTTTTGCATTTCCCCTATTTTGAATTTAATATTTTTTAAGTACTTGTCCCCACCAAAATGAGAGAAAACTGGCAGGCCGTCAAGTGTCTGTAAGAAAAATATATATCCGCTTAGAGATATCCATGGTTTATGCATGCGTAAACTCGAAGAATGAAATTTTTATGCCGTTTTGCGACATTGAAGAGAATTTTCAAGATTGTATTTTGGAGTATATATATTTTAAGTTTATTATATTTCAAATTTTAGTTGAAAGTTTGTTTCTTCACCTGTCCAGATCATCAGCTATATCCGTAATAAATGCCAAGTGTCAAGTGTTTGCCATGATCACTTTTTTAAAATGTTTTTTCAAGAAAAAAATCCAAATATTTACAAAATAGTTTTCATATTAAAAACAGGATTTTCCTTCAGGGTATTTTTATGTTGAATTTTATAAAAAATTATGTCACCGTAATATAAGAATAAGTTTATAACTTATCACCTTACAGAAAATTTACCTCGCTGCTTCGACCAGTTAGCTGCTGCCAGGCCTGCTAAGTTTCGAATACTTCATGCATTACTTAACTCACGCTTGAATTGTGAATGGTGCAAAATGTTAGCGAAATTTCAGAAATGAAATGAAACTACGCGTAACTTTCAACTTGGGTGTGCATTGTTGCATGCATTATGTTTTGTTGGCAGAAAATCAGCAAAAAATAAATAAAAATAAAAAATTAAAATAAAATGTTTTAAATACCGCACTAGCAGCGAAATTTAAATAAGGACAAAAATTTAATTTGGCTAAATTTCTTTGCACACGAATTTCTGCTATAAAATAATATCAATTTTTACTTGTGGTAAAAATGTATTTATCGCGTTTCTAAAGTAATTCTAACCATTTTCTGGTTTATGGAGGTTTTGATGTATCAATTAATGGCGAAATTTTTTTTTAATGAGAAATCTAATATAATATGACTTAACATAACATAATATAAAATTGTTTCCAATAAAGAAAGGCTTAGTAGTAGATACATATCGTGTTTTATAAATAGGTAAAGTTAAGTCGTTCAGAGCCGGCTTAGAATAAACTGTAGGCTGCTCCACATGTTGGTTGGTATCAAGATGCAAGACCACAAATTGGAGCTCGGCCAAAAATCGGCAAATATATCTAATATATATATAAAATTTAATCGAACTTTTAGATCGAAGCTGTTAGATGCGCCTGATGTATACATGTGGACGAGCTCCTCCTCTAATTTTTAGTTTTGCGTCTTGATGTTTTTTCCAGCAAATGGAGAGACGTACCGTTAATTCTAGTCGGCATCCAAACAGCCGAAGGATTTTTATGAGGAGCTTTTATTTGAGGTCAGAAATACACTCAAAGGTCTTGATATTCCCTGCCGAGAAGCGACCGCAATTGGAAAAATTTATTTTCTATAATTTTGAATGTTGCTCAAACCTGGGGTCGAATTGTCTATTCCGTGAATGTACAACTTTCACTGCCACGTAATTTTGTCTTTTTGGGTATGATGACATCCGTGATTGAATGGCTGACCGTACGCTTTTTACGAACTGCAATAGGAACGCAATAAAACAATCGTATACATACGAAAAGTGAAGCAAATTCCATTTACTTCATACGTGAAACGTATCAAACAATTTTGGTTTCGTTTCCGCTCACGGATGAGACGATTCGACCCTTGGACTTCCGAATGGTAGTACACAATTCTCACTACTCAGCTATTGCGGCCGCCGACTATATGCTCCCGATATACGCTTCGAAAATACGTCTAACTTTTCTCGAAATTTCAAAGGCTACTGAGAATACCGCTGGGTGAAAATATGTAAAATATAGAGAAGCTGATATCCAATTCATTGATATATACTGATATTTTTTCAAGAATTTTCAAAAAAGCGCAGATCCTTTTCAAACCGTTTTCTACTACAACATAGCTAAAATGTTCTTCGGTGGCTAACTATATTTTAATAATTCATTGATCTCATTTTTCCATTTCGAATTTCAAATTTAGTAGAAATGTTACAAGATTTCCAAATAAAAAGGACAGAAAACAGGAGCGGCAGTATGATGAAAATTTCCCGACGAAAAGAGCGGTAGCAACTACTACAGGTAGATGAGTTAGCGCTGAATGGAATGTTTGGACCATCGTTAAGGATAAACGAATAATCAGACTATTCTAAAGCGCGTGAACATAATGTTTGGGTCATCTTCAGGTATAAAAAGAGCGGCAGCCGCTATCACAGGAGAGTAGAAAAAGCAGAGGCGTTAACATTGCTATGAGCTGTGTGTTTTAGAAACGGATAAACTGTGTGAATTACAAAATATATGTGTATTGTAAAGAATTTTAAAATAAGCCATTGTGTATAGTAAAGAATTGTAATTATTGAGGACGAATAAACGTTGAGTAAATTCCTGATGATTAAGTGGGCAAACGAAAAAATCTTTTAATATTATTTAGCAATCTAGCATTTGGACTCTAAGGATTTGGGTAGCTACGAAAAACGTTACAATATATTTATTTTCCAGTAAAAGCTCTCTGGATGCGCTTGATGTGTTAAACTTTTATTGAAAAAATATGTTTTAATTATATTATTTAAAAATATTAAACATTTTGCAAACACTTCACAATTATATACTTCTTTAAGTCTTCTCTATTCTCCTTGGGTTGATACCAGCATAGAAAAATAACTATTTTTTTTTATCAATTTTTATATTTAAAAGAAATACTGGTGACAACTCTCTACAAAATGTATTTTCTCTTTAATTATATTGGTACTCATTTCCTAGTATTTAAATTGAATTAACAATAAGGCAGCAATACTGTAAACGGCCATTTTCGACGAAGAGTTGCCACCGAAAGATGAGAAGTACAAACATTTTCAAAAAGTTAACTTTTACTCAATTAAGATAGTTCTTCGTCGCTTTATTTGACTAGTTCGACACACGCGGTTTTTTTTTTTTTTTTTTGCAGGTGGGCGATGGGTATTTGAACCTCGTCACAGCCAGGTGATTTAACTGCCGTCGCCATCATTTGGGTATTTGGGTTCGCCATCTCCTCTGATTGCTTCCACGCTGAAGCGGGGACGAAGCGCTGAAGATTGACCAAACGTTCAATCCATTAACTCGGTATGGAAATCGGTCACCAATTTACCTCATTGGTTAATATATGAGTGCACTTCAGTCTTGAAACTTTCAGTACATCGTACTGATTGGTCAGATTTTCAACATCTTCTCGCTCACTCATTACGACCGCTTTCTTTTTTTCTCTGGAATTTCGTCTCGCTTCGTTCTTCAACTCTTTGTATCTTTCCCATACTGCTCTCCACTGCGTAAAGGCATTCGCCACCGGAACAGCTATTATTTCGCTATTGTCAAAAAACTATTTTTCTTTGACTACAATATGTGGGGAGTTTGAAATGCTATCCCACAGCTTCCTTATACCGATTTATTGAGGACTGCTATCAGAGAGCAGGAATGCAATTCGAGTACAAAATTTCTTTTCTGTCTTCTGTGATTGCAGTTTTTCAGCGTATGTGTTTGTTGATGGGCACTCTTTGCTATACAGATGCATATGCGTATCTTAATGGTTAGCGAATCCATGTTTGAACCTCGGAGAGTACGCAAACAAACATGATTTATTTGATTCCATGTTGTTGTTTTTGTAGTAAAAGCAAAAATATTCCATAAAATAGTTTTAGGAGAATATTGCAGGGGTGACAGTCCTTGGCCGGCCAAAGATTCGGGTCGTTCCAGTATAAAGACCCTACTGTCGTGGAAACTATTGAATTTTAGTCGACTCTTACGACGGGCATGTCTTGTCGTGGTTAAATTCTTGAAGCGCTAGTCCGCTGGTTGTATTTGATTTCGTGTCTTTCTGTCCACTGACAGCTAAGTGCATTGACTGATAGGCTGAAAACATCTTCTTTGACCACAATAGTGTGGAAATCGCCAAGCTCGATTTTGATATTAAAAGTGCGCTTCAAGCGATAGAAGTTAGTTAACTTGGCGACTGAGCGTCTCTTCCACCAGGAATTTGATTCTAAATGCACACTGTTTTATATGACGCTGTAGTAACATACATGTCACAGGGACCCCAGAAGCTTCTTCCCATTTAAATGACCGGACATTCCAGGTGCATTCTAGTCATTTTTACAACTCCGCGGCCGTCAACAAAAGTGGTGTCCTCATCCAAGACTGTTGTATACGCTATCACAGTGGGTGTTCCCAGCGATTGCTAAGCTAGTACTTTTTTATTGATTACGTAATATAAGCTATAAAAAGCAATACCTCTGAAAAGGCTGAAAAGAATCGTAAGATTATCAATGATCTCCATCGCCGGCAGTTAGTAGCTAAAAACAGAACATTCATAATTGCCCCGAGGCTATACGTCTTAAATAAGTTGAAGGTAAGAACTTACGTACCCAGTAGTGCAGCGTTCTATATAAGGATAATGAATAGATTACGTAGTCCTGCGCCTGACCTTCAGGAAGCTTCTGAAAGCAACATGGATTGAGCAAAGAACTCGAGATCATAGTCAAAGATATCAACATCTTTACATGAGAGTTCTAAAATTAACGGTGGAATGTGTTCTAACAAAAACAATACAACCATTACAGTATCTTCCAAACTGATATATTTGCAATAAAATAGCGGCGGAGTTACTGTAGGGGACATGGGGCCAGAAGCCAAGTGGTTATAAAGACTTAACTGAATAATTTTCGGATATTACGAAGCTCCATTATACGCTTCTACAACAAGCCCAATCACGACGACTCACAAATTTCTTTTGGACTTCACTATTTTTATAAATAATTAGAAACAACTTGCTAAAAAACAAAACAAATTAAATTGAAAATTCTTTTAAACTTACTTCAAACTAAATTTTTGTCATTTTCATTTTATTTTATTTTTTTAAATTTATTTTAATATTAATTTAATTATTTTTCAGATGTTTTCTTTTCATATTCCACTCTACAAAATTAATACATGACAATCCACCGAATTTCCATTTGTTATAAATTATTTCAAACGTAGCGAGTTTAAAAAAAAATACACGCAATTAAATGGATTTCCTTCAATATTTTCATTTAATTCAATTTCTCAGTAAACTTTGCTCTAATGTTTCGTCGAACTAAAATTTCATGCCACTATTTCAAGTACTTCTTTAGTTTTGTCAAATTACGAGTAACATTTTTGTTTTTATTCTTGCTAATGCATATCTGAGCTTTCGTTTCAACTGCTTGGAATTAACGAAGATAGTATCAACTGTGCAATTGGAATAAGCAGAGTAAATAACATCAAGCTGAGAGACAACAATAAATGATGTACAGGGACAATTTGGCATTGGACGTCTAACAAGATTGTATTCTTGTAGAGTAGAAAACAAAGCGAGTGGATACTTTTTCGTTGAATGAATAAATAAAGGAGTGACTGACTAAATGACAGAATGAACGCATGCTAAACGCTTTGTTTATTATGCAATTGTCCTGTTGCACAAGTTAAACAAATTCAAGTTGCATTTTGTAGTTGCAAGTCACAAATTCTTTGTTTGTTGTTATTTATACAAGCTTTGCATGACATTTCCACGCTTAGTTATAAGAAATGAATAAGAAAATGTTGCTTGAGAGAGGATATTTTTCTACCTTAGAAAAATAAATATTCGTCTTTTTTTTTAAATTTATTTGGAATGTCATTTAAAATAATTACTGCAAGATTAAGTCAACCAGCAAAAGATATTTCGATGATTTTATCAGTATACAATTTATAATATATGTTCATAATACCAAGCTCCTAGATGCCTTTTCAGCGAATTTTGCACTCAAAATCTCATATCTGAACAAATCGGTTGTATGGGGGCTATATTATTTAGCAGTAAAATTTCGATGATTTTCAGTACCAATATGCTATTCATAATATATGTGTAAGATACCAAATTTCATGCTCCTAAATGATTTTTTCACTGGGTTTTGACTAAAACCTCACTTCTGAAGATATCGGTGTATGGGAGCTATATGTTATATTAGTCCCATTTCGATGATTTTCGGAATGAATCTGTAAATTGTTTCGTGTGTATAGTATACCAAATTTCACGACCGATTTATGACCCAAATTTCCAATCTATATAATCGCTCGTATATATGTTATAGTGATCCGATCCGGTCGGTTCAAACAAATGAACGTATAGGTGCATCTTTCCACCAAGTTTGGTTGAAATATTTCAAAAATCGAGGCACAAGTTTGCGTTCAAACAACCAGACGGAGAGACAGACGGACAAATTTCAGTGGGTATTTTTCTTCTCCTCCTGGTGCTAATATACTTCGGACCGATGTCAATATACAATTCCATGTAAAAGGTGATCCATTTCGAGATTTCCTACTTTTTAAAGGAAAAAGCACAGAAAATTCAAATTTAGCGGGAAATTTTTATTATAATTCGAAAGAACATTCCTCGGCACTTGTTTTTTGTTTTAAGATTATCTCTTTTAAAATTTGAGCGCGGCTTGTCTCAGAGGGTCATCCGTTGAATTCAATTTTCGATGAATCGTTCCAGCACTTCGACTGATGACTGGCGAATAACACGCGTGATATTTTGCTCCAAGGCCTGACTTTACATATGCTAACAGGAAAAAGTCTAACGGTGTGATATCACATGATGTAGCCAATCGGCCGTCCCAAAACATTAATTTATCTGCTCACCGACTTATTCTCTCAATAAATCCATTGATTGATGCGATGTGTGGGAAGTGGCGCCGTCTTGTTGAAACCAAATGTCGTGGAGATCAACTTCAATTTAAATCATCAAATAGTCGGTTATCATGGCACGATAACTGTCGCCATTGAAGGTTACGTTCTCATCGGCATCATTTTTGAAGAAATATGGATCGATGATTCCACCGGCCCACAAACCACACCAAACTGTGGTTTTTTCTGGATAAAATGGCAGCTTGAATCTCTTCAGGATATTCTTCGTCCCAAATGCGGCAGCTTTGCCAGAAATGGGCGTCGTCGCCGAACAAAATTTGGCTCGAAAACTTCGGATTCGGGCGTAATTTTCTGTTGTTCGGGCGTAATTTTCTCCATGATGAAATGCCAAATAATACTGAACAAAAAATTTTATTCCTAATCCTTGATAAAAATTCAACCCGCGTTGTATTCCTCCAGCGTTTTCTCAATTTAATGCTTGTGCCACTATATATTAATTCTTCTCCACGTTTTTCTTGGTCTGCCGCTACCACCTTTTTTTATCCATTTTTGATCTACTTCTCTTTCGTTTACTTTTAACAACCAAAAACAGATTGGCTATCGCGAAATCTATTCGCTTGAATTTTCTCTCTCAATTTGAAGTACCTTGTAGGTCTCTCACTCACAATACCATCGACGAAAAATAGTGGTTCTTCTTTAAAAACTAATTTCTACAATTTCACAATAAATATTATCATAAAATGCAGATAATATAATTTCATTATTTTTATTTCCCTTTTAACCAATCACTCCGGAACATATAACAGCTACTTCTTTAATATTATATTTAAATAATCCGATTTCAATTTCACTATTTCAATACCTTTGAACACTATATATACTTTGTGCTAATGAATACATACCATGTAAACAATATTTTTGGATCTAGCATATATCTAAACTCCATGAAACTACATTAAATATTTTGTCTTCTTTTGATTTCAGCGATATGTTTTTATATGTCATACGAAAGGCCAGACATTGAGTTCTGTTTTGACCAAAATCCAAAATTTTAGAAAATTAAACTGCAAACTGAATTAACAAGATTGGTATGCCACCTATCGTGAGATTGAGACAATTATAAGCATTAGAGTGAGACCATTCACGATCAGCTACTCGATTACCGCCCGCTAACCTTTAAGCCATTAGCACGTCTATGCGATATGGACTCTAAATAGAATGTTTATTCATCCATCTCCCCTTTGCAGTAATTATGAGGGTCCTAAAATCTATGTGTGTTCTCGTATGTGATGCGCCCATTACTATTACTTCCCACGACAATGTGAAGAACGCTGAAGGAGTTTTTAGTGTTTACGGGGGTTGCCTTTTATGATTTGGAAATCTTAGTATTGCAATCTGGCAACTGACAATTTTATAGTAAAATTTGACAATTTTGATGTTATACAAACTCAACCCGTTTTGCCACACAAGCGTTATTTGTGTTGCTTACAGTATACTAAAATATTAATCTCGGCGAGGAATTAATTTTCGAACATTTTCCCGCAATTATTTAATTAAATTTTTGGCGATAAAGCTTCATCAAGGACCAGAGTTTGTCGATGGTGTAGTGTATTCAATCGAGGTCGTAGATCATTTCAAGGCAAATTGTGCAAACTGATATTGACAGAACTATAGGCATTAGTGGACAAACATACATTCTATATTGCATAAACATTTGATTGTAAAAAAATTGTTCACGTTGGATTTTACACCATTTATCAATCGCTCAAAGAAAGGCCCATGTCTATCGACCGAAAGAAATGTTTAAAAGCCGAATTAAACAAAATTTGTTCGCGCACGGAACTCTTAAAAGCAAATAGCTGCCTGTTTTTTTTTTAACAGGTGATGTCGCAACCGTACAACTAAAACAGCGTAGAACAGTTTATTTGGAGTAGTAAGCAATCATTTGTTTGCCAGTTGTGTTTCAAAAAATCAGGAATACCAACCGCCAGTCATGCATGGTATAGTTCTGACTTTGCACCGAATGACTTATTTTTTTTTCGTGTACGTAATAAAAAAATCTGAAAGGTCGACGACTCAATCATATTGGCAAAAGTTCTTCGACAATTGGTTCAAAGGCTTGCCAAATTGTATAGATCTTTGCGACGAACCCAGCATTGCCCAACGTCTCAACCAACCGAACGAGAGGCACGTCTGATGGAGAAACGTAAAATCCAGCCAGTGACCGAAAACCAAGTACAGCCGCGACTGTCCTGAATCCGAGACTGATCGCGGAATGGCGCGGTTATACATGCCTCTTACATTGAGTAGCTACAGATTTGTTAATCAGCTGCTATAAAGTAATTTGCGATTAAGAAACGTTGAGAATAAAGAGATTATTTATAAGCTTAAAACTCTCAGTAAATATTTCTTTATACAAAAAAACGAGACAGAAGAGTCAAAGCTGGAAAAATGAAAATGCAAATCGTTACATAAGCATCTGGATGGGTTATGCATTTAAAAGTTTGTTTTGCATAAACATGAGGAAGGGAGCCTAAAATATCGAGATGATCTTAAATAGATACTAAAGTTAAGCTCGCTAAATAGGACTGAACAATTGATAATACGTCTTATCAGCTTAATTAAAAATGGACCTAACGAGTGAAGAGTACAGTCGTTTGGTAATATATAGGTCAATAAATTACCTAGCTCACCGTTTAATGAAAGCTAGGGTAGTCCTAGTCTTATTAGCACGGGATTTCAAAAATCTAGCTTGCTGCCCATGGTGACTCCCGAGTCAATGAAGTCAATAACTTGTTTAACATTGTGATTTTGAATCATATAGGCAAAGGATTGCAAAAATTTTCTAAAGAATTAAATAAATAAATTTAACGATATACAGTTCACATCGCATCACCTTACGAAATTAGTTAGGTCAAGTTGCAAGAGTTTTCTATCTTCTATAGAACGAACTGATTTATTTTCGTTAATGTTAATTATTATTTTGGTTATTTTCACAGTTTACATCTATTGTAATTTATAATTGCGATCCAAACACCAGTGAAACCTAAACTCAATTGTGAATGGAAAGAGAATTGCTCATAGATCGTACGATTAGTGATATGGTAGTGGATATGACGATTCGAACACCGATGGGTGTTCATAGCATAAATTAATAATATTATTTATGACTCATAAAAAAAGTTGCATTTATTTTTTTTCGATTGCTTGGCAATCATTTATTACTATTTTCATTATTATAGGGATATATTTGTGACTTAAGCTAAAAATTACAATTTTTTTTTGTTATAAATTTTTCCTGTTAAGTTTCAAATGCCATCATCATCTGTTCCCGTAGCTGCATGTTCGTTTCTAAAGCACCAATAGTTAATTCCTCCCTTTGATGAGCCTCCTCCTGCTTAGAAATTATTTGCTTCCGACGCATAGCCAATACTTCCTTTTTCTCTGCGCGACTCAAACGTTTAAATGTCTCCATATGTTCAATTTTTGCTTTCAAAATGCAATTGAACTCTAATTCACGCTTCATTGTTTTTGCATCTTCAATAGATATTTTCTTACTTTGGGTTTTCGTATGTAAAATTAAACTGCGTGTGATGCCGAACTTTGTCCAGGCCCTGTCTAAACAGCGTGTGAAACGATCGGCACGAGATCGCTGCAAGTTCTCGCGATGTAGCAGCAGCAAGTAGCTCAAGCTACTATTTTGTATATTAATAGGACGCTTGAGTTCCTCGGCGTAATACCGTAGAATTGGTTTGGGTGACATTTTTTTAAGATGGTTTTCAAATTTTCAAATTTACAATTTTAATTACTTGGGTTAGCATGCGTAGTCTGCTTAGCGCTTGGGCTCGAGAGCTAATGCTGCTGGCTCACACTGTTTCTGCGTTTTTTATAGTAACTCACGAAGGTCATATCTTCTAATTTTTGTTTTTTAAGATAACAGGTATGCTTTCTAGCACGTAATTAGTATATGCATGTATATAAATATATGTATATTTACATTGTTTTTGTTTGTTTACTGTACGCAGGTCTTAATGCGTACTAATTATTGTCTCGCCTATTGCTTATCAAATTCAATCTTAAAACGCTACGGCCCAGCAAGTAGGCATGCCTGCAATTTTGAGCAAGAAATTATAATACAGGAATATATATTCCCTTCTTAAGCATTGAAATTTTTGTTTTTTATATGAAAATTCGTATAAAGAAATAAATCAACTTTTTTTTACCAAATCATACATACTCCGTACATATGAAAAAACCCGTTTTTTTTTTCAAAATATGTAAATACGACAAATTCGCAAAATCTCGGTCAATGGACTGCAGTTTTGTAAATCAAATGTCATTGTACCTGTGGATACATATAAGGATTTTTGAACGTGTATACAAGTTGGTGAATTCAAACGAACAGAAATTGCTACCAAATCACCAGGGACTCTGTTTGACTATAGACATGGCCAAGCAGGAAAAGGAGGAATAAAACCAAATTTTGAATTTGTTTAACATTTAATAATTTATATATATATATATATATATATATATATATATATATATATATATATATATATATATATATATATATATATATATATATTACTTATTTATTTATTTATTTTATTTAGATTTTATTAATTTATAATTTATATTTTCTTTTTTTAATTTTTTTGTTGTAATTTTTGTATATAATATTTTTTATCTTTAAATTATTAATTATTTTTTAATTTAGTTAATTTTTTTAACAAGTTTTTTTTTACTTGAGTTTAATTTTTTTTATTTTTATTTTTTTTAGCTTTAATTTATAATCTAATTTAATTTAATTAAGTTATTTATATGTAAATTTATTTGTTTAGTTATTTACTTTTTTAGTAATTTATTTACTTGTCTACCTATTTCATTTATTTTATTAATAATTTATTTTATTTTATTATTTTTCACTTATTTATTATTATTATGTTTTAATTAAATAAATAAAAAATATATATATATTTATTAACTTATAATTGTTTATTTTTTTCATACTTCTATATATTTTTATTTCTCTTTCTTACTTATTTATTTATTTATAACGGGTAATCCAAGCAGAGGTACTTTTTTCAAAAGCTTTATTTTGACAGATCACACGTGAGTCGTGTCAAGCTGTCATGCTATTTGTGTTCAGTACTGTTTGGCATTTCATCATGGAAAACTTGAACAACGTTTACAAATCATTCAATTTTAATACGAAAATTCACGTTCTGTAAAGAACGTGCTTCGTGCGCTTAACTCAACTTATGATCAACATAATCGGCCCACTGAACGTACTACTCGCAACAACATCACCCATCTTGTGACCCAGCATTCATTATTGGAAAACATTCGACCGAATAGACCACGTCCAGTACGCAGTGAAGAAAAATATATAGCGGTCGTTGCTGAGAGTGTACACGAAGACAATGCAGAGTCGATTCGGCGCCGTTCGCAGCAACTCGGATTGACGTATGGAATGATTATCTTAAATTGAAAGCGTGCAAAATACAGCTTGTGCAAGAACTGAAGCTGCTCGACCGATCCGACGTTCTCGAGTCAAATTTTGTTTAGCGATGAGACCCACTTCTAGCTCAATGGATATGTAAACAAGCAAAATTGCCACATTTGGGATGAAGAGCAACCTGAGGATATTCAAGATCTGCCTTTTCATACAGAAAAAAATCGGTTTAGTGTGGTTTGTAGGTTGGTGGAATCATCGGTCCATATTTCTTCAAACATGTTACCGGTGAGAACGTAACCATCAATGGCGACCGTTATCGCGACATGATGACAGACCATTTGATGCCTGAAATTGAAGCTCGCAATCTCCGCGACATTTGGTTTCGACAAGACTACGCCACTTCCCTCATATTGCATCAATTAATGACTTTATTGAAAGAACACTTCGATTAGCAGATAACTTCACGTTTTGGAAAGGTCGATTGGCCACCAAGATCGTGTGATATCACACCGTTAAACTTTTTCCTGTGGGGATAATGTAAAGTATAAAGTCTGCTCGGACAATCCCGCAAGTCATCGAAATTGGACTCAACGGATGGACCATCTGAGACATAGGGCGGGTCAACATTTGAAAGAGATAGTCTTTAAAAAATTAATGCCAAAGGATGTCTTTCGAATGATAAAAAACATTTCCCATTAAATTTGAATTTTCTGTGTTTTTTGTTCTTAAAAAGTAGGGAACCTCAAATCAATCACCCTTTATATGAATATTTATTAATGAAAATATATTTTATTTATTTTTAATTTTTAAATAATTAAATAATTAATTTTTATTTATTTGTTTTATTTTAATTAATTTTTCTAAATTATTATATATTTTTTATTTTTTTTTATTTTTTTATTTAATTTTTGTTTATTTTCTCTATTATTTTTATTTGAGAATATAGTATTCTAATATCTTTTTCTTAGATTTAGAAATAGTACAGCATATTTGGGAGTCACGTAAGTGGTGGCACAGGTAGAAAATATATAAAATACAAATTTTTCCTTCAAGGCTGCTGCAGATTTTATTCACCGAATTATATACTTATGAACATGCAATGTATGTATATAAATTTGTATAACATTGCATGAATATTTGTACATGCTTATACATACAGACATACCACTTTATATGCGCCCGAACAACAATTGAGTGCCGTTAAATGTAAACAAATGCATTCGCAGGCATGCACAATGGTAGATATACAAAGATATGGGACTTAAACATGTATAATATACCAATGACAGACAGACAGGCAAACAAATAAAAGTTTAATCGGCAGACACTTTGACTTCTGGCAGTATTGGTATCCAACAAAAACACCAACAACTACAACAACCACATATGCATATAGTATGTCTATGCAACTTTCTATGAGTCTATGAGTCTCTCTAAGGAAGATGAACAGTCCGTCACACCGACATCCTGCCGGTTCGTTAGGCAACTTTGTTACTATACACATGCATACATATGTATGTATGCATTTTACATACTCGCATGCACTTAGTCAGTTCTTTATGTAGTAAGTCAGTCATCCTGTCAGACAAGTGGTAAGCGTTGACAAAGTTTACATTGCGTTACCAGCACAAATAGTGGCGTCAATTGAAAATGTCAGCAACATTTTTTGATTTCCCCACGGAAATTGATGGTATTTGCCCACCTGTGTAGTCAATACGGATATGGAGTGTTAAATAAAAGAGTCGGAAGGAAGCGGGCATGAGAGGGAATGATTGAGTGACTGAGTGAGTGAGAGAGCGATTTTAAGGAAGAGCACAGACGTATATATGTATATATATATATATACAAGTACTGTAGCAAATACTTTATACATACGTATACACATACAGATAATTTACAGTACTAGTGCGCTCGTATAATATAACATTATCCACATAACCGTTATTTACCTTAATCTTACGAAATAGATGAAGAATACGAAAAATATTTAGAGGTGCTTGTAGATATGTATTCGAACTTTCTTTTATTACCTTAGTACTGAAGAAAAAAAATTTGGTTTATTAAATTCCGTTTTCAAGGACAACTTTGGTTGAGTTTAAAGAGTCGGATTCTAGCTATGCAATTTTTACAAGAGAGTGTCAGAATTGCTATGAGGATTTTTAAAATTAAAAAAAAAAAAAAGGATTTACATATATATTAGATACCTAAGCGTTTCATTACATATTATAACTACTAGAGTGATTTGTAGTAAACATACTTTTTTAACTCCGATTTATCGACTTATCATGATTATTTGAATTTTCGAAAATGATTACGTAAATACCAGTTGCTTAACGCTCCTAAGTGGAGATGAGTTTAACAGCTACAGAGAATGTATGTTGTACCACTACCGAGGGTCAATAATGGTTTAAAAAAAATTCGGTCATGTTGGATTTTTCATTTACCAGCCGATCGGACGGGTAGTAGCGTTGGGCTCAACGCAAGAAAAATTGAAGAGCGCTTTAAAAGAATTGTTATCATTCTATAGACCAACATATTGAACTGCAGATCGGTGGAAACTACCCGACGTAATAGACTCATCCATAGACGCTGTCTCAAGAAAAATCGACCAACAACTTGTATCAGCTGTGACTGTTGCTGACATACCTTCTTATAACTAATTAGTTTTAATAAAAATTTACGAGCAACCGATGATGGACTAGACTATAGGAATCATTTATCATTATTATCATTGTTATAATTATTGTCATTATTGTCATTATTATCATTATTATCATTATTATCATTATTATCATTATTATCATTATTATCATTATTATCATTATTATCATTATTATCATTATTATCATTATTATCATTATTATCATTATTATCATTATTATCATTATTATCATTATTATCATTATTATCATTATTATCATTATTATCATTATTATCATTATTATCATTATTATCATTATTATCATTATTATCATTATTATCATTATTATCATTATTATCATTATTATCATTATTATCATTATTATCATTATTATCATTATTATCATTATTATCATTATTATCATTATTATCATTATTATCATTATTATCATTATTATCATTATTATCATTATTATCATTATTATCATTATTATCATTATTATCATTATTATCATTATTATCATTATTATCATTATTATCATTATTATCATTATTATCATTATTATCATTATTATCATTATTATCATTATTATCATTATTATCATTATTATCATTATTATCATTATTATCATTATTATCATTATTATCATTATTATCATTATTATCATTATTATCATTATTATCATTATTATCATTATTATCATTATTATCATTATTATCATTATTATCATTATTATCATTATTATCATTATTATCATTATTATCATTATTATCATTATTATCATTATTATCATTATTATCATTATTATCATTATTATCATTATTATCATTATTATCATTATTATCATTATTATCATTATTATCATTATTATCATTATTATCATTATTATCATTATTATCATTATTATCATTATTATCATTATTATCATTATTATCATTATTATCATTATTATCATTATTATCATTATTATCATTATTATCATTATTATCATTATTATCATTATTATCATTATTATCATTATTATCATTATTATCATTATTATCATTATTATCATTATTATCATTATTATCATTATTATCATTATTATCATTATTATCATTATTATCATTATTATCATTATTATCATTATTATCATTATTATCATTATTATCATTATTATCATTATTATCATTATTATCATTATTATCATTATTATCATTATTATCATTATTATCATTATTATCATTATTATCATTATTATCATTATTATCATTATTATCATTATTATCATTATTATCATTATTATCATTATTATCATTATTATCATTATTATCATTATTATCATTATTATCATAATTAGTGGTAGTTAGCATCAACCCAATATTGAACAGTGAAATTGAAATTGATGAATAGATTTATGAGTTTGAAAATATACTCGCTTCTGTGACAACTTCTGAAACTCCAAAGAGAAAAAGTACATTAGAGCGAAAAATAGTAACAAACAGTGAAATAGAAGAATTAGTAATAAAAAAACGTCGTTTGAGGAGATAATGGCAAGCATATCGGTCTCCTGACTTAGAGTTGAAAACACCAAAGAGAAGACTGAGAATTGCACTAAAACAAGCAGAAGATCGAAATGTCAAAACACAGAAGAACTAACGCCGAATTCTACCAAAAATACTTCTATTAAAGGCATATAATAACTTGAAGCCTTCAGTTGAAATGAGTATGCCAATCAGGAACACAAATGGTAAAGAGTCGCGTAGTAGCGAAAATAGGCACATTGTTTTTCAAAGAATTTAAGTAATGCGTTCCAGTAAAATGATGAAACCAATAATTTACGTTGCCAAAATTAATCGATAATGGTCTTGAAACTCAGGTCCTGAATAAAACATCAACTCTGGAAGTTCTACGTTTGACTCAGCAATTAGATCCATAGAAATCTTCAAGTTTTGATCTAACTACACTAAAAATGCTAATAGATCTATCAAAACTTGCACTAACACTGCTCTCTGAACTCTTTAATTTTATTCTGGAAATTTGTGGAAGAAATCACAGATATTAATGATAGCCAAACAAGGTACAAACCACACATGGGCGTCTTCTTACACACTAATAAGCCTACCCCGAATTTAAAAATTATTCGAAAGAATTCTGCTATCAGCCGTGGGGTACGACCTGTGCAACTAATATTGAGAAAATACAGAAGTTCCTATACAAAATCTTAAACATTGACAAAGACATTGTTATTCTACTGGTTAAGTCTGAAAGAAGCAGAACGAAGTTTTATTGTAATTTAAAGTAAGCGTCACATAGGATGTCAACGCTATTGGCGAGGAAGTGTTCTAACGTTTCGCTTCAGATCGCTAATTCGTTCCATATCACCTTCATCCGGCATCCGGCTCTTTCTGATATTTCATTATAGAGCGTTTTTAGCGACTTTTGTATTTCCTTTGCTGGTCCGTTAGAAGACGGCTGGCTTTTTTGCCTGTAACGTAATATATATGTACCCTTTTCACCTCGATCACTCTGTCTCTTGATTCTAATGTCATTTTCTAACTTAACAAGATTCGAGATAGCCCACTGGTTATCTACATACATATGCATATATTTTTTTTTTTATAAACTCGTAGTTTTTTGTGTTACTTTCCAACTCAGCATATGGAACTGCGCGCGAACTTTCTAGCACCTAAAGCGCTCCATCTCAAAGCAGATATCGCTGAGGTGCTATTCACACTGCGATGTCCACTGGTGGTAGGTCAAGTAACTTCTTACGAGCCGCTGTTGGAGTGGTTCTTAACCCATCTGTTGTGTACAGTGCAGCGAGCCGTTGTAATCAATCCAATCAGTTCAGATAAGAAATCGTGTTAGTATAAGACCAGGGGCATTTTAAAAATATATTTCAATTTCCACAATATAATAAATTTTACATTTCGATTATAAATTGTTTAAAGAAAAAATTGTTAAAAGAAAACTCTTATAAATAAATACCCATATTGTAATATTTCAATAATCTTATTATTTTTTTCTTACTGTCGGCCGCTCTAGCAGTGTGTTTAGCAGTACTACTATCATGCTGAGTATAATGGGTGCGAATTCATGAATTATTGAAAATTAATTTAAAAATAAAAACTAAATTTAGTCTCTCTAATTGCGGTCGCACCTCATCAGGGAATGACAAGGTCTCCGAGTGTATCTCTGACACGACATAAAAGCTTCTCATAAAAATCTAGAATATGCTGTAGGTTCCTCCATTTATTGGAAAAATATCAAGTGTGTAGTGTGCGTAAAAACTCGCGGAGGGTCTCGACTTAAATCAAATCGTTGTAAGTTTTGAGTATAAAAATTTCGTTTCGAAAAATTAAGATTGTTTTAAATATGGTAGGGTATAAGATAAATATAATAATATAATAAAATATTTTATTCGGAACTTTTCTTTCTTGGAAATTGTGAAACGTGACATGAAAATAAAATTATATTAAGTTTATATATTAGCAGTTTGTCTGGCAAAAAAGTAAAATATGCTTTCTTGTTTCTAAAGTTTTTTTTTTTTAACATTTGATTACTTTTCTGCATTTAGAAACACTATTGTTCTAATGGTTTTTACTCTGCATATAATAACATATATTTTCTTCCCGGAAAAACCGTTTTCAAGAGTTTTTATTGTTTTGATAATGTAGATAATTAAATTAATGTAAATTTAAAATTAAATTATCATAATTTATATATAAAAAAATAAAATAAAAACAAATAAAAATTAGATAAAATAAAATGAATAAATAAATTAAAATAATATAAAAAATTTACAAGTTTAAATTATATTAAATTAAATTAAAATATATGAAATTATATAAAATAATATAAAATAAAATAAAATAAAATAAGATAAAATAAAATTTTTAATAAAAAGTAAGATAAATTAATATTATTCATAACAAAATAAAATAGGGTACAATGAACTGAATTAAAAAAAAACAAATGAAATAAAAAAAAAACAAAATATGATCTGGTACAGTTCAAAAAACTAAATAATTTTATTGAACAGTGACCTGAAAAAGCATCTATGAATTACGGAAGAGCCCGACGAACGAATAAAATTTCCCCAAACAGTAAAAAAGCCATTGACTTGAATATTTGTTAGCAGATTTTCACAAAAAAAAAAGAAAGTTTAAAGCTACAGAAATTCTGAGCGCTGGATCGTGAATATGTAGAAAGACGGAAAAGTGAGAAACAACAATGAGTTAATCCGTCACACATGTAGCCTAATAGTTTAACCATTGGTTTGTGCTGTGGACATCCCAATTTCGGATCCAATTTGAACAAGGGTGTCTGGAAAGAAGTCTGATGAGGAAACGAAATATCTATAACTTCTACAGCTCAGACTGTTGTTGTACCTTTTCACTTTTCCCAAAAACAAAACATGGTCTGATACAGTTCGCAAAACTAATTAATGTTATTCAACAGTGACCTGAAAGAGCATATATAAAAAATTCTGTTCTGAATGTGAATTTAACCTGTCATACTAAACTTTAGTTAAGTATTTTTCACATTTTAAATGGAACTTAAGAGGATTATTGATTAAACCATTTAAACAAATAAATTTTATTGTTTTTTGTTAATTCCTTTTCTTTAATTTGTAATATGTGGAATCATTGGTCCGTATCATTGGACGTAGTGCGCGAAAGAAAATAATAAATAAAATAATATTGAAAATAGTAAAATATCATAAAATAAAATAGAATAAAATAAAATAAAATAAAATAAAATGAATTAAAATAAAATAAAATAAAATAAAATAAATTATAATAAATTATAAGATAAAGTATATGATTTAAAATCAATTAAAATTAAATTAAATTAAATTAAATTGATTAAAATAAAGTAAACTAAAAAAGAATAAGAAAATAAATAATTTTAAATTAAAATAAAATAAAATAAAATAAATTGAAAAGAAGAAAACCACCAAAAAAAATATTAAAAAAAATAAAATAAAAATTATTTAAACAAAATAAATCAGTTTGGTATAATAAACAGAGCAATGATAGCTTATCTGCATTTAAATGCATACATATTAGTTGTATAGTAATTTTTTTTATTTCCAGGCAATATTACGTTTGAAGCGCTGAAGATGTTATGAATTAAATAAACAAATAAATGACATTTTGTGGATGAATTTAATTTCCAACATATTTTTTCATTTTTTTTTTTTTTGCATTTAACTTAAATTGGCTGTATTTTGTTGTTCTTGTACTCTTTTTGACCGCACCTTTATATTTTTGTTTTTAATTTTATTTTTTCAAAAACACTTATGGAAGTATATAAGTACATAAATAAAATTTTTCTCTAATAGTAGGGGAGCCCAAGTGGGGATTTCGGGATTTACAGAAGCGTGGCAGATTAAAGCGGATACCTTGTTACTGGTTAATTACCTCCACCAAATATGAGCCCTATATAAGTATATATGTCAAGCATAAAGGATCAGATTAGTAAAAAAAAATTATCATCAGAAATTCTCGAGCGCGTCAGATTAAGGTAGGGTGAATTAAATACATGCTAAAAAGTGTATATATCACTAATCTGACAATTTGCAAGTGACGTAAAGAAAGGGCAGGGCAAAGTTGTAAAAAAAATCGTCATCTCGACATTGTCGAACGTGGCTGAATTTCTTTTCATTTTGAATAAATTAATTCAAGGATAACAGAAAATATATAACCTGACGATTTCTGCAAGCCGAAATAACAATAATAAGTGGATAAAGTTTTACACGTGCAGCTGCGTGATGCCTATATTCTCCTCTCCACGTCTCTATTCCTCTCTCACTTTTTCTCTATCTCTTACTCTCTAACTCCTGCTCTGGTTTCTTTGGCCATGACATCATCACAGCTGATCACAGAGCTCGCTCAGGGCATTATTTAAATATAATATAAATATAATTTATATGAATTAAAGTTTAAAAATATTAACTATGAGTGATATTAACATAAATTGTGTATTTTGAGGTGAAACTACTTTGAAAAAAAAAAAACCATTCAATTTACATTAGAAACATTATAAAAATTAATAAATATTTTAGAATATCGTCGTAGCAAATTGGTTCTCCAAAAATTCCGAACAGCATATGATAAACTTGAACTTTCGATAGAATCATCATTAAATGAAGTAAATAACGCACAGTGCTATAATTTATTTTCAGCAGTAAAAATACCGCGTGACGTTCAGCATTTAGAACAGCAAAGTGTAATGGAACGTGGCAGTGCTTCGGAAATTTCTAAGAATAGCTCCAAATCAAATGCTCCTGTTGATTCCACATCTACTGCCGCGGCTGGTGCATCTCAATCAATTAAGTTCAATGCATATATATATCTTAATCTAACACTCTTGATTATTTCAAAATGCTGATTTTTTTTAGCACATTGCAATAATGGTCGCGAGTTTCCGTCAGATCCAAATCGTCAGATTATTAGATGAAAGCATTTTTTAGGTTCACTTAACTTACGTGCGACCACCCCCATCGTGCAAACGATCAGATTAACATATGTATATTATAAAAAATACGTAGGACATGGATTCTATCAATATCTGACGCTCTCGAGTATGTCCATGCAATAGTCCTTTTTTACATTTTTGCGCACGTATAGTCTCTCCCCCCACCGATGAAAAGGTATATATATATATATTTGGCGCTTTGTAACCGCTGAAGCGATTTTCGGCCGAGCTCCTCCACCAATTTTTGGTTTTGCGTCTTGATGTTTTTACCAACAAATGGAGGGTCCTACAGATTATTTTAAGCCGCCTCCGAGCGGCTGATGGATTTTTATGAGGAGCTTTTATTTCATGTCAGAAATCCACTCGGAAGGCTTGACATTCCCTGCCGAGGGGCGACCGCAATTAGAAAAATTTATTTTCTATAATTTTGGATGTTGCTCGAACCTGGGCTCGAACACAGGCCTTCCGAATGTTAGTACGCAATGCTAACCACTCGGCTATCGCGGCCGCCAAAGGTGAAAAGATGATTAATTTTTATTATCTAAGCTTCGAAACTCAATAGGTCTCTATGACGCTCGAGTAAATCCCCATTTAGCATCGTGGGCTCCCCTAGTATAAGAGAATTCTTAGAAATGAAGAAAATGATGTTTCATTAAGATTTGAACTTTTTTAAATTATTTTCGTTTTTACGTTTCGGCAAAATTTGTATGTGTATATCTATGTACATACAAAATGGACTAAGAGAAGAAATCGAAAACAAACTGCAGCGCATAATAATTGCATAACTTCTAAAAGTGTAACTAACTGCAATCGATGAAAACACGTTATACTTTGAAATTTTAAAGTTTTCTACCATTTAATAGCTAGGCTAGGCACGGCTTGACCGAATATCAAACTTTAAGATTTCAATTTAATACTTTGACATACATTCGAGGCACACATGTGGACAAGAATCGGTAATAGTAGTAGGAATAAATTTTTGTAGTAGTAAAACTAACGTCACAACAGTTCAACATGTAAATTTGTATACTGCACATACATGAATATATATATGCACATATGTGTACATACATACTACGATTTCACAAAAATTCCGCACCCAGCGCCGTGCCATATCACGCTGTGGCGTTAGCCTGTCTGCAATGTGAATGGTTCTTTGTAGTAATCATTAGAAAGTTTACTCTCGTGTATCTCTGCACTGTAAGTGCTTCATGAATATTGAAAAACTTTGCTCGTTCGTTTCCATACACCGACGTTGCATTGTGTGTGTTGCACATCCTTTGAATTCATCTATCGACACCATTGATGGCACCACTGATGGCCTTTGAAATATGTATGTATATGTGCTTTAGTATGTGTGTGTGTGTGCATTTTAAGCGACACATGCCAAAATCTACTGTTAGAGTTCGAAAGAGTCGAAAGAGTGAAGTTGTGATTGGGGAAAGGCGTGGAAATACCAAACGCAATGCATGCGTACGTAAATACGTATTAAATCTGTGTAAATGTGTATGCTTGTATGTAGATGTAACTGGGAGCAAAAAAAAATTTTCAAATAGATTTTTAGCTTACGTTCTCTTCTAGGTGATGAGAGCGATGGAGTGTCATTGAAAGCCGGTTGCCAAAGTTAAAAGTAACTGTGCTGCACTGCTAGCTGGCTGCTGTGGTCCGCTCTGCTCTGCTGTGTGTGTACGAAACTTTTCAGTGGTTAAACAAACCATTAACAACACCACAGTAACGCTGATGGCAAACTTACAAATCAGGAAGCGATATGCGGATGTACATATATATGTATGTGAAGTTAGTGCTATTACAAAAACTTAAGCCTATTTTAGGTGTGTCGGTATGTATTATGTGATCAAATTGGATTATATACAGAATAAAAAATTTAAGTATATATGTAAAAGTAATAGTCAAATTCAGGTAAGCTCGGATAAGAAATATTATCGAAGCTATCGATTTCACAACTCAAGTTACTCCTGTTTTAGATTAACAGAAGAGACTCAAAATTTCAGTAAAAATATAGAGTTTTCCAATACGAGTGATATGATTTCTTTACAAAAAAAAAAAAAAAAGAAGAAAACACACACTAATTGTTAAGGAAATTCAAATGTTTTTTTATATAATGTGAAGTAAAATCGATAAAATTAAGTTCTGAATATAACATCATTCAAAAGGCTTCCACGACTTCTTTTCCAGGACCGAATTCGATGAACCAAATTTTTTAGCACTTTTTCAACTAAATCAAGTCGTATGTCATTAATAGCACGTTCAATATTGACTTTTAAAGCTTGAAGAGAGTCTGGTTTATTGCTAAGGGCCAATAACTTCAAATAATCCCACAAGAAGTAGTGTAATGGTGTTAAATCACAACTTTTTGAAGGCCATTCAATGTCAAAATTTCTTGAAATAATCGAATCTCCAAACCTTCCTCGCAAAAATTCGGTTGTTGCACGTACTATGTGACACGTAGCCCCGTCATAAAAAGTTGGTATTAATCGATCTTAACTGCTCTCCATTGACAATAACGGTGCTACAAGCTTCATTTTGAAAGAGATATGGGCCGATGATTCCTCCAGACCAAAAACCACACCAAACTGTCAATTTAGGTGAATTTAATGGTGGTTCATGAATAATTTATGGATTTCCTTCGCACCAAAATCAACATTTTTTATTTTATTTACCGCACCACTCAGATGAAAGTGAGCCTCATCGGAGAAGATGACTACGTTTATGGTGGTCCATGGACGAAATTTTAAACATTACTGAATGCAATGAAAAAAAAAAGATTGATCATGGCATATTAAAAATGGCCAAAACGACACTTAGAAATCATACCATCCCTATTTTAAAACTCTTTATAAACAAATATTACACTTATAATGTATCTCAGTCCTTAGATAGAATGAAATGAAATCACAAATTTGTACAATCAGTTGTAGGGGAACTATGAAATGCTATAAAACATTGGCTTCATACCTAATTTCTTTCAAATATTCCGAGAGCGGAGAGACTAGTTTGTGTTCTTAAGCCTACTACTTAGGGGAACAGTTTTCAAGAATAACAGTTTTCCAGAAAACATACTTTTCTCAGATATTTTTCCTTCTCAGAAGCCAGCAAAGCAATTGATTTAAATTCTAAACATGCTCTAGGTAATCACTGTAGCATTTAGAAAACGCAAGAACTATATCACCTCAAAATATTCTTCAAAAAGGTGAGATTATTTTCAAAACTTCCGCAATTAAAATTTTAAAAGTGAAACTGTAAAGAAAACTTAAAACGAATTGTTCCCTATACATAAAGCACTGCTACAGGCGATCCACATTAGAGATCTGCTATGAATACAGAAAATATAGTTAGAGCTGAGTAATGTCCATAAAATTTTTGTATTCATATCCATCCATATTCATACACAAGCAGTCGGACCTTATATTCAACTTTGAAGCTTAAAAATCTGTTCATACTCATGTTCAATTCGTGTATGACTTGTGAACACTCTGACGATTTTCTAAGCGAAGTATTAAGCCGACGAAAAATTTTCACGATTTGAATATTAGCAAATCGTGAGTGGCTATGTTCGCTGCTCTGTATTAGGATACGGCAACTGAGAGTGAGTATCGTGCACGCAGATCTCTGATTTACACCGCGATCTGCACTAAAAATCAATAGCAGTAGCCGAAATCGGTTAAATATACTTTTAAAACAAGATGATATTTCTTTAATAAACGCAAACCAATTACTGTCTGATAAAACAAAATGCCGAAAGGTTAAACTACTTATATTTTAGATGCTGCGAAACTTAAAAGAAGCTATCATTCGGAAGGCCAGGGTTCGAATCGATAAACATACAAAATTATACAAATATTTTTTTTAATTGCAGTCGCCCCAAGACAGAGGGGTAAATTGTAGATCTCTCTATTTGTGGGGAAAAAACGCTTACCTAAAATCACTTCAGCGGTTTCGCCAAATATATATATTGTTTTGTGCCTATCCTCTGTTTTTTATTTTAATTTAATGTAAAGGGTGTTTTTTATAGAGGTATAGAACTTTGAGTTGCAATAAAACAACGATGGATTTTTCGATTGAAATGAATTTTATTTATCCGAAAGATAATCTTGTGGCATTACATTTTAAATATGATTTCTGGCATATGACCGCCACGGCTGGCGCGGATGTAGTCCAATCTGGACGTCCAATTTTCGATGACTTTTTCCAACATTTGTGGCCGTATATCGGCAATAACACGGCGAATGTTGTCTTCCAAATGGTCAAGCGTTTGTGGCTTATCCGCATAGACCAATAACTTTACATAGCCCCACAGAAAGTAGTCTAGCGGTGTTAAATCACAAGATCTTGGAGTCCAATTCACAGGTCCAAAACGTGAAATTAAGCAGTCACCAAACGTGTCTTTCAATAAATCTATTGCGGCACGAGCTGTGTGACATATTGCGCCGTCTTGTTGAAACCACATCTCCTGGACATCATGGTTATTCAATTCAGGAATGAAAAAGTTAGTAATCATCATGGCTCTATACCGATCACCATTGACTGTAACGTTCTGGCCACCATCGTTTTGAAAAAGTACAGACCAATGATTCCACCAGCCCATAAAGCGCACCAAACAGTCAGTTTTTCTGGATGTAACGGTGATTCAACATACACTTGAGGATTACCTTCACTCCAAATGCGGCAGTTTTGTTTGTTGACGTAGCCATTCAACCAGAAGTGCGCTACATCGCTAAAAAAAAAAATTAAATGGACGTAGTACGCGATACGTTTTCCGCACAGAACCATTATTTTCGAAATAAAATTGCATTATTTGCAAGCGTTGTTCAGGCGTGAGTCTATTCATGATGAATTGCCAAACCAAACTGAGAATAAATCACTTGACAGCTGTTAAATCGGTCACCATCTTGAAAAGTAATGCCAACTTAAAGTTCTATACCTCTATCAAAAACACCCTTTACTTAGCACCTGCAGCAGCATCGATTCGAGTCTTATCACTACCTTTCTATAGTTAGATCGGATATGATATTTATCTTCATTGTTGTTATATTTGTGGGGTGTACAAAGCAAAAAATTCGCGAACCTATAGCAGATTTCGTAAAATGTGATTATTTTTCGTAGGCTGTCTTTGGTCATGCATAAGTCTTAATACCTTTCATGAACAAATCAAATTTATTTCGAATTGCAAAATTCGATTTCTATTATTTTCAGTGTCATTACTAAACTGAATCAGTAGAATACCACTAACACACTTTTGAAGGATTTAAGGCACGAAATTTTAAAACTGAAAAATCGGTCATGTAATATATGCTATCTCGGTCCGGTTCCGACTCTCCTATAGAGTCACATTAATTTTTACTGTCGGCTCGATAGGCGATGCGTCGAACATAAGGCAGACATGAGAACATTTTAGTGCCTTCCAAGCAAAACATAATGCAGTCGCGGAAACCTCTGAATTGCTCTAAGGTCACGAGCCAAATAATTACACGTACTCTGACAGCCCATCGGCCATTTGATCTCGGCCATTTGCAGTGCAGCTTTCACATGATAAAATTGGCGATATAATATGGAAGACTCTCGAACAAATGTAACGTAGCCGTGATATGGCTCTAGCACTTTTCAAGTGCATCTTTATCATCTTACAGTCGTTTATATCTGCAACAGACATGTTTTGCAGCTTGATTCACTTCAGCATTTTTCACCTGGCTTCTCTAGAGTGGTAGCGAAATGCACATACGAAGTCTTCTTGAAATTTTCCTGGCGTCAAAAATTCCAAGGAGGTCTGCTCCGCGCATTGAGCCGGATTGTCGAGTACATAGCTTAAAACTACACTCGACAATCTGATGCTGAGTAGAGTTTCTCAAAAATTACAGTCATCTTCCGGTGTCTCTCTACATCTTGAAAATCTTGCCGTTGATGCGCTGTTCTCCTTTGTTAGTCCCTGCTAAAGTTTTTTGGACAGAGTTTCAGTATGCGAGCTAATTCTTTTCTGGACAGTGTTTTGTTCGCTGATTTCTACGAGGGGCTTAGATTGCTTATTCTTCAGGAAGCTTTCTTATTCCTCCACTTTTTGATCGCCTGATTTTTGGCTATCTTACGAGTACCTCGCACAAGCACTACTTTCTGAGGTTTAGAGAGTTTTTTCCTTTTTCTGTATTTTGGTTGGTACTCATAACAGCTCTGGATATGAAGGGTTCCATACTTAAGTTTTGGGTACTTTGGTTAAAACCCACTATGTTTACTGGTGTCACTAACGCCGAAATATGACTAGGGGTTATTCTTATGGGATTCCATGCAGGGTCTTGTATCCTGATATGTCGTTGTCATTGGCGTTGTCACTGTTACTGTCGCGTTAGTCGCCAAAATGTCCATTAGTGAAGATTTGGATTTGGGCCATTTTCTGGACTCACTAGTCAAATGGAAAGGGTTGGTCACTCATACGCAAAGTCGGTATGCGTAAAGAAGAAATTTAATACCTACGACCTCGCACGGTCATCGGAGAGGGCCATTCGCGATCAGCTACTCGATTACCGCCGGCTAACTATTTAGCCATCAGCCCGGATATGCGATATGGGCGCTCCATCGAAGGTTTTTTATTGCAGTAATTATGAGGGTCATAAAAGCAATGTGTATACCAGAAGGGATGCGCCCATTACTAATACTTAAGCCTCTTTGCTACAAAAAATCGACCAACACTATTTACATTAGGGTTGCTTTTTATGTATCGGGATTTGGCAACCCTGGGCTGCAATCTAGCAAGTGACAACTTTGTCATAAGATCTGACATTTTTGACGTAATACAAGCTCGAAACGTTTTGCCATACGAGCGAACATTTTCCCGCAATTTTTTTTAACTCAGCAGCAGTACATCGATTAAATTAATTCCATTTTTGACGTTGAAGCTCACGGATTAGTCCTTGTCAATGGTATGGTGAATTCAGTCGAGGACGAAGATCGCTGCAAGATGAATTTCGTGAAGGTTGTCGGAAAACAGGTGTTATTCCGGAGAAAAGTAATGCTTTCCCAAATTGATATTACAAGACCGTCATGTGACTTATTGTGGAATTGAGGAAACTATAGGCATTAGTTGACCAGCACACATTCTATATTTCATGAACATTTGATTGTAAAAAAAATTTGTTTACGTTAGATCCCGCACAATTTACCAATCGCTCAAAAAATTGGTTTGCCGATTGGTCGAGAGAAATGTTAAGCAAATACGATAGTGGTTCTTCGAAGCACGTATATGACGACGTGGCAAGTGTTGAATCAAGGATTTATATGTATGTGCTCGAAAGTAAACAGCAGTCTAATGTATGGAGTTTTTAAGTTGAGCGGAACCCAAAGAAAGTTGTTCGCTCACGAAGCACTAAGCAAATAGTTACCTTTCTTTTTTTTGATAAATAAAAATTAACAAGCCAATAGAGTATCACAGAACAGTAAATTCTGAGTCATATACAACCATTTGTTTGACTATTGTCTTTCAAAAAAACAGAAAAACCAGCCGCGAAAGGAGACAATGGGAGCTGTCATACATCGACGAAAAACACTTCATTTTTGAACACTCAAAATATCGATTAGATGAGTATCTACCGAATGACTTCTTTTTATTTCATTACGGAAAAAATAAACTGAGAGGACAACGTTTTTTGACACCTGAATAAGTGGTTGATATGTTCAGAACACATGTTTTGCAGATCAGAGTGGCAAAAGTTCCTCGACAATTATTTCAAACACATGCAGAAGTGTGTAGATCTTAATGGGGACGATTTTGAAAAACAGTAAAGTGATTTTCGATGATTAATAATTGTTTTTATTCTCGCATCTCATGTAGAAGGCAACCACGAATTAATGAATTTCTCAAATCTAATAAATTTGTATGAGTATTTTGTTGAATCCTATAGCAGATCTGATATTCTATTCTTTCACCGGTTTGGGTTTCATATCCTTAATAGTTACAAAACGTTGTTCTTTCATCGGTCGCTTTAATCTTGGAAACAGATATAGGAAATCGTATGCCGCTGATGCAAAATGGAATATAACATACATACATAGAGAGACTTGAAATTTCACCAATTATTTTGAACACCCCTGATATGTGCGTCAATACTGCTTCATTAATGATTTTTACAACTCACATTAATGATTCATAAAATAAATTTGCAGCATATTGCTCAGCTCAAAATATAATAATTTACTTTTAATTTTTTACTCTTAACTAAACTTAAAATCGCACAATGAAATGTATCGATTTTAACAACTTTCATTAATAATTTTTTTCACATAAATTGTCTCTTGCGTAACTCTAACCGTGTATCTCAACGAAACTTTCTCTCCTTTAGGTTTTCTTCATTTTCCCAACATTTGCACGTATTGTGCTTTTCAACAATTTACGATGACCATGAAAACAATATAACCCAAAAAATACACTTTGTTTACAATTTTATTAAAAAACGGCAACAACAAAAACTCTAATACTTTCAACGGACATAAGTGGATGCACGTACACACTTCTTGTACTTAGGAGTAAGTGTACTATTGTCGTAATTTATATGAATTTGTTTGTGTGCATATATGTATATGTAAGAGTATTATAGTTTCATTGGTGTCTTTGCCACGTTAAAAGCTTACTGCAGTAATAAAAAGCTGTTTTGTCATTGTCACATTAAATAAAATGAAAGGTTTTGTGGCCAAAGGCACTTTAACTTGGTATGCCCAAATGGTGATGCATGAAAGTAAAAATGTTTAAGATGTATTACCATTACGTAGACGTTAAGTTATGTTACGTAGTTACATACTTATGTTATGTGTATATAATATATATAAGAATATGTTCTCATATATACATATGTATGTATGTGTATGCAGTGTCCACACTCAATTTATTGTCTAGACCACTTAAAAACCAAATATTTTATCAACATTTGAGGCGTAAAAGCAAGAATCTATATTTAAAAAAAAAACATAAAAAGGGTGATCCAAGTAGAGTTACATTTTTCAATAGCCTTTTTTTTTGACAGACCACGCGTGGGTCGTGTCAAGCTGTCATGTTATTTTTGTTAAGTATTGTTTGGCATTTCATCATGGAAAGACCTACGCCTGAACAACGTTTACAAGTCATTCAACTTTACTACGAATTACAAAATTCACATTCTGTAAGCATGAGTTTCGCGCACTTCGCTCAACTAATGGTCAACATAATGGGCCTACTGAGTGTACTTTTCACAACACCATCACCCATATTGAGACCCAGCATTCATTATTGAATAATATTCGACCAACTAGACCACGTCCAGCACGCCATGGAGAGTCGATTCGGTGCCGTTCGCAGCAACTCATGGGCTCTTGAAAAGTTCTAATAAGATCCGACGTTTTCGAGCCAAATTTTGTTCGTCGATGAGGCCCATTTCTGTCTGGCTCAATGGGTATATAAGCAAGCAAAAATGCCACATTTGGGACGAAGAACAACCTGAAGAGATTCCAGAGCTGCCATTTCATTCAGAAAAAAATATGGTTTAGTGTGGTTTGTGGGCCAGTGGAATGATCGACTAACCGACTATTTGATGCCTGGAATTGCTGAAATTGAAGCTCGTGAGCTCCGCGACATTTGGTTTCAATAAGACCGCGCCACTTCTCACACATCGCATCAATCAATGGATTTATAGAGAGAACACTTCGGTCAATTGGCCACCAAGATCGTGTGATATCACAACGTTAGACTTTTTCCTGTAGGGATATGTAAAGTCTAAAGTCTCACTCCCACTTCGATTCAGGCCTTGGAGCAAAACATGACGCGTGTCGTTCGCCAGTTACTAGTCGAAAGCTCGAACGAGTCATCTAAATTGGACTCAACGGTTGGGCCATCTGAGACGTAGCCGCGGCCAACATTTGAAAGAGATAATCTTCAAAAAATAAATGCCAAATAATGATAATAATAAGGGAATCTCGAAATGGATCATTCGTTACATACATATTTATACCAGGCAGCGAAAAGCTAAATTTCACTTCCAAATTAGTTCTTAAGTTATACTAGTTGGTTGATAAAGATTATCGCTGAAAAATTACTCAGGTTTTTTTTCTGTATTTTTAATGTGTGCAAATTCCATAAGCGTAAATGAACTGGTATTTTACCGGTATGACATTAATATTCGACGAATTGCCATTTTGTAGGTCTACTGTTAAAAATACCTCATAGCACTCAGAGGTCAAAATGATGGATGCCAAATACGGTGGCTGAAGCAAAATAACGGTGTTGATTTTAACCCAAAAAAGTAACGATGTGCCAACGAAAAAGTAATGATGTGAGAATATTTTTTGGACTCAGTGTACTTAGGATCAAAGTTAATCTCTTCATATTCATGAAAAGTATACAAATTTGGTTTTTAGTGCAAAACATAATCAATGTTGATAAAAAAGAAATGCTACAACCCCAATATATCTGTCTATATCTATCACTGTTCAAAATCATCACGCTCTCTCTAAACTCACTTGTTTTAATTAAATTTAATTTTTTTTAACATTTTAACAAATTCTGCAATTGTTGTTGCTGTCCACATACATTCTTTTCTTGTGGCCAAATGCTGGTTACGTGCTTCTATTTTTTTTTCACGCACAATAACATATCTTAAGTTATTGCTGTGCATCGTTGTTATGGCTTAAGCTTTTAGTGTAAATTACAATGGCATAAGTCAACTAAAGATTTTACGATGATTTCGGCAATTACACTTAAGTGGCATACAAACGTTTGCTAGAGTATATAAGTACATTTGATGAGTGCAAAAATGTTTCTTTCATGGATAAATAGAATACAAAAGAAATATTTAGAAGCACAACACAAATCGGAATAGAAACTCGGCTAAGAAATGATTACTAGATTTTACGACATAAATTATATATATACCAGTAGACCCAGTCACACGTTGTAGCGGCTTTCTGTATTTTGACAAAATTTTATTCTAAATGGTGTTGCAAAGAACCGACTTCATAAATTTTTTCGTTTTAGAAAGAACGCAGTGGATGTTCAGTAGACCAACGAATTACATGCCGTACAAAGACTCACTGCTGAGAAAGGGAAGAAACCGAAATTGATGAACAAAAACTAATTAACCCCTTCCTAAGTACTATCGGAGCGGTGAATGATGCAAGGACTGTCACACAGACCTAGCGAAATGCCAACTGCGATTATCTAACAGGAGATTCAGTCTACGCTGCCGAAACTAGGCATTGAAGATGGCGGAACGCCGAAACCGGTTTGTCGAAAAACCAAAATTGACAAGGAATGACGGAAAATCGTTCCATTTTAAAACAAAATGTTTTTATTGAATTATCACGTGCATAAGGTTTAAATGTGTTTTTGAGTTTTCGACAATTTTTTAATTAATCTTATTACCGTCAATTACACTGGCCTACACTCATTTTGGTGCCTAAGATTTTAGACCTGATTTTCGGTATATTTTGTGAGCTGATGCGAGAAAACTAGTCACATTTTTCATATCACTTCTTGTTTTTTTTTAAATTTCAATAAAAAAGTATGCAGAATACAAGCGAATTACCGTGTTATTAATCGGTTTCCGTTGATCTTTCATTATATACTCACCACATATGTAACAAAACATATCAGTATCGTTAATGCAACATCTCGACTTACTTGCCATACTAAATTTATACGATTAATGTCATAAAAGTCGTTATAACACTGACTGATTTGGAATAAAACCGGAAAAATTTAAAATAAGAATCGTAGGTAAACCAGATCTGTCAGCTGACATCTAGTAGCAACAATGTAGTTCATACTACCTACCTTACCGACTACAGATGTGAACAGAGCTGCACCAAACCAAACAAATTTTTTGTTTGGCCAGTGTTGACGATTGTAAAAATAAATTTTTAAATAATAAAATTTATTTAATTAAAATGTTTAAGTAACATAAATTTAAATGCAACAATTTCATGATATTGAAATTTTATTGAATTATCATATATATAGTGGGTTATCCATTTAGTGATTTCGAAAGTACATGGCTGTATTTTGACATTTTTTAAACTTAACTATCAAAAATCAGGTACTTATGAAAAAAGGTGATTCAAGCGTGGCTACATTTCGTGTTCGTCCAACTATTCAACCAATTCGTAAAATCTAAAAGAAAATTTAAGAGAGTGGATCGGCGACAGACACTGTAAGGACGGTGTCCCAGCGTTTTTGTAGTTACACCTCAAAGATCGCTGCTGTAAGTGAAAAAGTAGCCGAAGACCCGAATGTTTCCATTTCACGACGTTCTCAAGAGCTGAGACCTTATTACGGCACATTATGGTGTATTTTTCACTTGGGCTTACACCTTCATAAATAAAAAGTCCAGCTGACCATTCACAACGCCGTAGTAACGTCGATTGTGTGCTTCAACAAGAAGCAGGGGACTACGACTTTTTCAACAACATTTTTTTTCAGAAACGAAGTACATTTCTCACTCGGTGGATACGTAAATAAGCAAATTCTTTGTATTTGGCATTCTGAGAATCTTAAGATAATTGAAGAGAGGTCATAGCATCAAAAAAAAAAATATATATTTTTTGTCTGGTGTGTTTTTTGATCCGGAAGTATGAGTGGACCTTACTTCTTTGAAAACGATAACGGCGAGACTGTCAGAGTCAATTCGAAGTGTTGTGATCGTATCATAACCGACGTTATATGGATCTGCAACTGAAGAACACGGCTTCGATAATATGTTGTTCCAAAGAGATAGCTTTATTACGAGAGAAAATTTTCCGGTCGCTTAATCTCTTGTCTTGGCGTTGTCAATTGAAAACCAACAAAAACAACATTCGTCGTAACGTTATGGCTGAGATACCGCCCAATATGTGTCAAAAAGTGGTCGAATATTACAAACTGATCGAAGTTAGCAAAAATTAACGAGACAGTTATTGGAATGATGTAGTGTTTCACAAATAATGCCTAGACTAAAATTTTGTAATAAGAAGTAAGAAAACTATAAATAATGCACAGAAACAGAATTTACCAATACCAACGCATTCCGATTTCAAATTCAGTATAACTCTGCAGGAAAATATAACATGGAATCAATCGCAAATAAAACAAATAAAACACCACTAGCAATTTTGGTTCACAAATAAATTTAATTCTGCAAAAGGAATCGGGATGGAGTGACCTAAAACAAAACCATCGAAACCAATGGGCAAATACCCTAGCATTTTCCAAACAAAATTATTCGCCATAACCTCATGCGTAGACCATAACCTCATTGCCTTTGTAAAAGAGTAACTAACAAATGAGGCAAAGAGAATAAGAGACAGGTATTAGTAGTAGTAGTAGTAGTGACGGGATATGAAAAACAAAAATACCAGAAGATTAAAAAATATCATAATATTAAGTAAAAATAACTTAAGAATTCTAACAGGATTTCCTACAGGACACTACAGACTGCAAAAACATTTGTACAGAATAGACTCCGACGAATCTTTTCGGTTCTGTAAGCTAAAACCAGTCACACCAGCGAACTTTTTATTGGAATGTGAAGCTGTTGGAGGAAGAATACTACGGTAGCTTGGAGTCATTCACCCAGAGCAAAGTCGCATTAAATGAAACAACCCTTTAAGCGTATTGGATTTTCTAAGGGCCTTAAGATTGAATGAAGTACTCAAAAGGTATCAGAGAGCACAATAGACCAATGGTCGCGATACATATACTCTTCCATATCTCTCTGTCTATTTAGACTTCCGTTAGCATTTATTTGTGTTTTCAAAATGCAATATGATATTCAGTAAAGCATTTATCAGTGTTTCAAGCCCGACCACGTTTTTGTTTTTTAATTATAATAACCAGACGGCCATTAGTCTCATATTTTTTCCATCTATTATGAATGAATGTGTGCCCCAATGGGATCTACCATCCCGATATTTGGCTTATCGCAATACTATTACAAATTGTTACTTCAAAGTCTTCTCTTCTACGCTTATTTTTGGAGGTTGGTGTGGCACTTGCATTTATTGCAAGAAGGCTTTTATCGTTGTAATCTCAGCTGTTGTATACTGTATGATAGAAGTTAAGCATTGCCCCAATAATTGATTGTATATCTCTTTTCCCGCATATTCGGTCACCTTACTCAGGGGTACTCGTATACATAGGTAATTGAGCGACACCTGTAGCAGAGTAAAGAGTTTTCCACTCTTACCATCGTGACCTCGTTGGCGGGAAGTTCAGCTAAAAGAGACATGTCATAACATTTTTGCAAGCTATTTAAGACCCTGCAGATGGCTTAGAATATTTGAAAGTTAGATGTATATAGTCCAGTAACTCCATTTAGGCTTTACTCGCTCATTATCTACTGTTGCTGTGTCTGTATATCAACGTATATAGTTTTCCGACAACTCTGGTATGGATAGAAGCGATACAGACGATGCTCAGATGCTCAGAAAATGATAGAAATCTCAGTAGAAACCATACACAACATATCTCCTTCCGAAGGCAATCCGTTCTAGATTCCATATTCACTTGGCTATCATCAGTTTTTTTCTCGAGTGTAACTTGGTATTATTTAAGCCTGCTAAGCCTACAACACTTGTAACAACTCGATTAATGTTTATTGTTATTTTCCATCTAATTTGATAATCAATTTGATTTATTTTCCTGGGTTTTGTGCAAAAGTATCAACTTTTATAAGCTGCTTTTTGAAGTAAACTAAAATAATCTCAAATAATTATTTAAAAATACTGATGAGTTAAGAATGTGTTACACCAAAGTTTAGTGGTTTTATTGACCTAAAATATATGTATATGTACAGATATGTGAACACTTAATATACTGAAAGTAAATGCATTTATTCAAATGAAATTCCTTACTCAATACACAATTATTCATCGCCAGTTTATTTGGTTGACATATTTAGCCTCAGACATGTTTTATTGCCTTTGAGTAATGATGCATATAGTCCTAAATACTTTTTGTTGTACTATTTCCATGCATATATTTCAAGTAATTTAAGTAAAATTATTTGGAAATGTTTGTCGTTCATTTCATTTTGTAAATTATTTTTACCCTTTTTGGTCAATTTTCCATTTGAGTGCAAAGATAGTTTTGTATTTTTCCCTTCAATTTGCTAAATGTCCTTTTAAAGGATTTGGCAGACAAATTTATATTATCAAGTTTAATCAAATTCTTCTATTTTATTACAGAATGCGCATATATTACTGGAGATGTTGTAAATTAAATTTACTAGAAATAAATTGTAGGCATCAATAACAGACATATGTATGTAACAACATATATTTGTTACTTCCCTGTAGGTTAAGCTGTTAGTTTTGAACTAGATTTCTGCTAGCTTTCATTTTTTAACAAAAAGAAGTACATTTTACATGATCTTCTGATACGATGATAATTTTGCCATGACGAAGTCCTAAAAAGTGTCTATCGTTCTTCTACTCACCAGCTATATACTAGTTAAATACTAGTTGACTTATGGAGGTTGAGTAATTACATTATACAAATATTTTTTTCAGCAAATTTTTTTTTCAACTCGTGCCATAAAATGATATTTATCACATGCTAGCTTATCCTTTCCCTACAGGTGTATCAATAAACTCAAAATTTAATTTTTAATCGCTTAATATATTTGTACATAAAAATATTATAAAGTCCATATAGCCTGAATACACATACAAATAAAACCTTTAATCTATTGTATATATGTACATAAAAGTAAAGAGAATAATAGCTGAGGTCAGCATTTGAAAATTCCTTTTTCATTTACGATATCCACGTATGTACATATATCAAAATACAATATATGCAGTTTATTGTTCCATTAAATCTTTATTATAAGGATTTGTATAAAATTTCACATTGTAAAATGAATTTAAATTTCTTTAAAGTCTCTTGAATATCTAGCGCTTGAAGAATTAGGTTATAATGGATAGAAATGCCATTTAGAGTACTGAAAACGACAAAGTGGAATAAATTTAGCCCATTTGTGTCATTAAATTCAGCGCAAGATATTATTTAACATATACCGGGATACCCGCTCGTATCGAAAAGTTTAAGCTATTTTACTTTCAAAACAATTTTTTTAATTTTTTAATTTTTTATTTTTTGATGAGAAATAACAGGCCAATTGAAAAGTTCACGTCCAACCACAGTTCAACGAGTCTCGATACCATTTTTTTTGTACTACGATTTGTCATTTGCTTCAAAATAATCCTCAGCTTTGGGGATCACCTCTTCATTTCTTCCCTGCGAACATTCTTTTTGAGATCTGAGAACAGGAAACAGTCGATGCGAAAAAATTCCAAGCCCAATTCTTGGATTTTTGAATCAATTTCACCGACTTGTGACACAGTGCATTGTCTTAGTAAAACAGCAATTTCTTTTTCTTCAACTGCGGCCATTTTACGGCGAACACGTTCTTCAAACGGTTCAATATCGCAATAGTCGCTGTTGATGGTGCACCCTTTGTCAATGTAATCAATGAAAATTATTCCATTCACATCCCGAAATACAGACGCCATAATCTTGCCAGCCTACTGTTGTGTTTTTCCTAGCTTTGAAGCGGATCGTGTGCAGTCCACTCACATGACTGTCGATTGGACCCCGCAGTGAAATGATGGAGCCATGTTTCATCCATTGTCTCATATCGACGCAAAAACTCAGGTTTATTACGCCTGAACATCTCCAAACACTGCTCCGAATCATCAACTCGTAGTTGGTTTTGGTCAAAAGTGAGCTCGCACACACTTTGCACAGAGCTTTTTCTTACCGAAATCTTTGTATATGATATGATTTACACATTCAGCTAATATCTTTAAAGTGCCTGCTATTTCATTCAATTTCAATTTACGGTCATTCAAGATTATTTTGTGGATTTTTCTAGTTGTTTTCGTCGGTAACAACCTTTTTTGGGCATCCACTGCTTTCGCTGTCTTCGGTGCTCATTTCACCACGTCTAAACTTAGCATACGAATCCTTATTGATTTTCCTGGGGAAGTATCCGGGAATTCATCATAAAGCCAAGCTTTTGCTTCAATTTTGTTTTTTTCCCTTCAAACGGCAATATTTTAGCAACACGCGAAATTCCTTTTTATGCATTTTTTCACAATAACTGAAGTTGCTTCACTCAAAATGCTATAATACACAAACTAATTAATCGACCACTGTCAAATTTATACGCGCGTCTGTTGAAGTTAAGGCTAAAAGAGTCAATTGAATTCTAGTAGCGCCATCTATGTGTCAGGCTGGTGATCTTTTCAATAGACTTGTTATATGTATTTATTGTAAGTAATCTGGTGTCGAAAAATACGATCTACAGAGCTTCGAAAATTTTTTGGTTTTTTTTTTAATTATAACAATTTAATTGCAATTATCAAATAACATTTTATCCGTTTTTATATAGTTATTCATATATCTCCAAGTCAAGACAAACTTTTCTATACACGTTAAATTTAAACTTTTCATAAAAAATGGAATAAAAAAACTATGAAATTGCAAATTCAATTGAAGAAAAAAAAACTTTTCGTTACTTCATCAATAATAAATAGACGTTAGTTTTTACATACATACATACGAGTATGTGCAATTGGAACTCACTCGTGAGATATTTAAATATCTAAGTATTTTTATACATATATATATGTATATATGTATGTCTGCATTCAAAAACAATTGAATTTACCAAGCTGCCCAACCATGCACAAATACACTTTTATCCCGCAGAAAGTTAACTTTTGCGTAAATGCATACGACAAACGCGATTACACACGCAAATACACAAATGCATGTATGTCGGCTTGTGCATATCGGCAGCGTCACTGAACTAAAATGACATTTTCGTGTGGAATTTATAGCGTTTGCAATTTTTATTTTATTTCATTTTTTTCCATTTATTGTAGAATTGAGAAAAACTTTTGAGAAAAAATAAAAAAATAAAAATAAAAACCAGAAACTGAAATTTGTGCGAAAAACGAGAAAAAGTTAAATGTACATACACGTGCATGTATGTATGTATGGACTTTCATGTTATGTTATAGTTATATGTATTTGTGCAGGTGCTAGCGAAAGTCTCCAATCTGATTTAAAAAGTGCCAAGAGTACAGTTTAGCAGCTGACAGCTGCAGCCATGACGCTTAGTAGACGCAAAGTGATTGCCCGATTGAAGGATGGACATGCAACAGACGTATTTGCGATTTAAGCGTGTGCATCGGCGGCAGATGAAGAGGAGTAAGTTTTTAGGTAAATTTTATATTTTATTTTCTATGAATTATTTTTTTTTTCTTTTAGTTTAATTGTTTGCTATTGCAGCATATACGTATGTTTATATGTACTTACGTATGTAGTAAGTCTATGCGCTCGACAAACTTTTTCTACAACCAAATTGCTTATCTTCCATGTGAATGGACATTGGTGACGAGCACATATGCACATACTCGTATATATGCATGTTTGCAACTATATACATACATATATAGTTTAAGGTAATATACATACATACGTACATACATATGCACACATATGTTTAATATCTGTGTGAATTCAACAATTTCCAGTGAAAGTTTGGCACATTACAACAGTTGGCCGTCGTTTGACAATTTTATTGAAAATGTATTCGAAACTATTTTAATGGTTGTTTGTCTGAATGTCTGTGCGGTGCATTTAAAGTTGTGCGGACAACTAGTTAATAGTTGAATAGCAATAGCATGGATAAACTTTGCTTAGCAAAAATGCCTGCGCATCAGTTACATACTCGTCTACTCGTCTATAATTGCACATACACTAATGCACACATCCATATATGTATGATCTTGTAAACACATATGTGTGAGTATAGCCATCGATAAGCACTTAAGTATTTGTGTTCAGGTGTCATTTTGGTCAAATAGCGTTCAGCCTCATTTAATATGCTATTAATATTGGGTTTAATCTAAAACTTTCACAAACGCAAAAACGCAAATTGGCGCTGCAAATATTTCTGTATTAGTTAGACAGTGTCATTTAGTTATTAATTGTTCTTGCTAATTTGCCAAAAACTAACTTTAAATGGCTTATGCAAGTATTTACATTGGTTGAAAAAAATTTTCTATTTTTTTTTTGGAACTGTCCTCGGTAAGCACGACCTACCAGACAAAAGTATTTTAAACTAAAATTGGTTATACTCGTTGGAGGTGGAGTAGTAAGCGGAGGTAAGGGTGACTCAAGTAGAGGTACTTTTTCAATAACCTTTTTTTGACGAGATTTCGCGTGAGTCGTGTCAAGCTGTCATGCTATTTTTGTTCAGTTCTAACTTACGCCTGAACAACGTTTACAAATCATTCAACTTTATTACGAAAGTTCACGTTCTGTAAAGAATGTTTTTCGTGCGCTTCGGTCAACTTATGGTCAACATAATGGATTACTGAGCGTACTCGCAAAACCATTACCCATCTTGGGATCCAGTATTTATTATTGGATAATATTCGACCGCATAGACCACGTCCAACACGCACTGAAGAAAATTTAGAGAGTGTACACGAAGAAAGTGGAGAGTCGATTCGGTGCTGTTCGCAGCAACTCGGACTGACGTACGGAACGACTTGGCGCATTTCACGTCGAGATCTTAAATTGAAATCGTACAAAATACAGCTAGTGCAAGAATTGAAACCGCTCGTCCTTCCCAAGTGACATCGCTTCGCTCTATGGGCCCTTGAAAAGTTCCAAGGAAATCCGACGTTTTCGAGCCAAATTTTGTTCAGCGATGAGGACCATTTCTGGCTCAATAGGTCTATAAACAAGCAAAATTGCTGCATTCGGGACGACGATTAACCTGACGATATTCAAGAGCTGCCATTGCATTCAGAAAAAACAACGGTTTGGTGTGGTTCATAGGCCGGTGGAATCATCGGTCCATATTTCTTCAAAAATGGTGCCGGTGAGAACGTAACCGTCAATGGCGACATTTATCGCGCACCCCTTCGTTATCGCGCACCCTCCGTTAACGCGCACCCCCTGCGGGTTAGGGCTTCAAGAATTTATTCGTGGTATTTATACCAGAAGGACCCAGATTTTTATACGGCCAAGGAATGTCACTCGCGCTATATTCCACGAAACCTAATTTGGCGAATTTTCTTCGGTTACAACAACAACAGCAACCGTTACCGTTCTACGATAACCGACCAGTTGATACCTGAAATTGAAGCTCGTGATCTCCGCGACATTTGGTTTCAAAAAGACGGCGCCACTTCCTACACATTGCATCAATCAATGGATTTATTGAGAGAACACTTCGGGGAGTAGATGATGTCACGTTTTGGACCGGTGGATTGGCCACGAAGATCGTGTGATAATACACCGTTAGACATTTTCCTGTAGGGATATGTAAAGTCTCTAGTCTATGCGGACAATCCCGCTTTCATTCAGGCCTTGGAGGAAGACATCACGTGTTTCATTCGCCAGTTACCAGTCGAAATGCTCGAACGATTCATCAAAAATTGGACTCAACGGAGGGACCATCTGAGACGTGGCCACAGCCAACATGTGAGAGATTATATTCAAAAAATAAATGCCAGAGAATGTTCCTTCGAATGATAATAAACATTCCCCATTAAATTAGAATTTTCTGTGTTTTTTCTTTAAAAAGTGGGAACCTCGAAATGGATTACCGTTTAGTTTATGTGTGAATATATATTTTTTTCACGTTTTTACCTTTCAAGAACAAAAAAGTGATCTAGTTTTTTTTTGTCCATTCATCTGTATTTCAGTCTGAATGAAAGCAAACTTCTTCTTTCACTTAACTGAGTGAAGTAAGTGAAGCAGGGACCTCCTCTACCCGATATATACAAGGGAGTGAAGATCTTGTTTTTCCTCTGTTTCTATCAGCGGATACTACTTTACATAGAATATTTTGAAATCTATAAAGTTTTCGTCAGATGACATAATCTTGCCACCCTAGCCGTTGTCTCTTAGTACGCTGTACCATGCCAACATCGTCGTATATTTCGCACAATTCATCGTTCCATGGAGAGAAGTTTATTAAGAAGAGACTAAGTCTGAAACTGTGGCGCCCATGATAGCCGAGTAATCATTGCGTATTACGCATTCGGCAGGCAAAGGTTCGAGTCCAAGTTCGATTCCATCCAAAATCATAGAAAATTAATTTTTCTAATTGTGGTCGCCCATCTGTAGGGAATGCCCAACCTTTCGGAAGCGAATTAAAATAAACTGTAGGTCCCTCCATTTGTTAGTGAAAAATATCAAATTAAAAGAGGCGCTCGGCCGAAAAGCGCTTCGGCGGTTACAAAGCGCCAAATATAGATAAATTCTGAAACTTCTTTTTTTTAGTAGTAAGCGCGTCGAAGAGGTACTTCTACTTAATTTATAGCGTTTCTCAATGTCAGTTTACACATACATATTAACTTAACGGTTCTAACGGATTTACTTATATCAACGGAGCGCCAATTCTATCCCAAAGGTATTTTCCAGCGTTCGACGCATGGCGTTCATATGGTCTGTGGTGAATTTACTTAGTCTTAACTCACATTGTTAAGGTACAATTAAATAGTAGTAGAAGTGCTAGTATTTTACATATACGTGATAATATGCGGATTTATCCTACGATAATTGATGCAGAATGAACAGTCGGAAAAGTTTTTTAAAGACGAGTAGTAAATTGCTTAGCTGTCTGCTATGATTGTAGCTTTTCAACGTCGAACCGCTCATATGTTTGTTCATACGCGTTCTTTGCTCAGAGGCAGGTCTTTTTTTAAGTACATTCAACTTTATTGCCATTAAATAATAAATAATAATTGAATAATAAATATTCCACAACTAATTGCGCATTTGTTAATGACTCTCTTGAGTTGGGTCAAAATATGTGCATGGGATGGTGGTTCCTCTGAGTAAATTCAGGTCCAAAGTGTATCTTCTCTACAATCCACAAATTATTCATGAACAACCATTACATTCACCTAAATTGACAGTTTGGTGTGGTTTTTGGTCTGGTGGAATCATCGGTCCGTACTTCTATCGAAATGAACCTGGTAGCACGGTTACTGTCAATGGAGAGCGGTATAGATCGATGATAACCAACTTTTTATGGCCACAATTGGAAGAAGTTGATCTGAACAACATCTGGTTCCAACAAAACGGGGCTGCGTGTCACACAGCACGCGCAATAACCGAATTATTGCGAGAAAGGTTTGGATATTCGATTATTTCAAGAATTTGTTATATTGAATTGCCTCCAAGAAGTTGTGATTTAACACCATTAAACTACTTCTTATTGCGTTATTTGAAGTCATTGTTCTTTAGCAATAAACCAAACTCTCTTCAATCATGACATACGACTTGATTTAGTGGGAAAAGTGCTCAGAAAGTGGATTCATCGAATTACTTCCTGCAAAGGAAAAGAGGCCATTTGAATTATGTTATATTCAGAGCTTAATTGTGTCGATTGTACTTCACAATAAAAAAAAACACTTGAATTTCCTTAACATTTAATGTGTGTGTGTGTTTTTTTTTTTGAAGAAATCATATCACTCTTCTTGGAAAACGCTATACATATCTCAACGTAAATTTGTATAAATATTTATAAAAACATTGCATATCATAATTTCTTTGTTTTCCTTTAGTTCCCAATTTCGTTTACAAATATGCCATAAATAACATATTTTCCATTTGTTTCGCCTTCTTTACTCATGTACTCATGCACATACTCATGTGCATATTTAGTTATCGCCAAAAATACACAAATTTTAATTGATTGAGTGATTGCTTAGCTTTTATTATCTTTTGAATACAATGCTATATAGCACTCGCTTGTATCTAAAGGGTGTTTTTTATAGAGGTATAGAACTTTAATTTAGAATAACGTTTCAAGATGGCGACCGATTTAACAGCTGTCAAGTGATTTATTCTCAGTTTGGTTTGGCAATTCATCATGAATAGACTCACGCCTGAACAACGCTTGCAAATAAGCCCAAAACGAGATTACCGTTGTTCCCGATTTTTAATAGCGAATTTTGTTTAGCGATGAAGCGCACTTCTGGTTGAATGGCTACGTCAACAAACAAAACTGCCGCATTTGGAGTGAAGGTAATCCTCAAGTGTATGTTGAAACACCGTTACATCCAGAAAAACTGACTGTTTGGTGCGCTTTATGGGCTGGTGGAATCATTGGTCGGTACTTTTTCAAAAACGATGGTGACCAGAACGTCACAGTCAAAGGTGATCGGTATAGAGCCATGATTACTAACTTTTTCATTCCTGAATTGAATAACCATGATGTCCAGGAGATGTGGTTTCAACAAGATGGCGCAATATGTCACACAGCTCGTGCCACAATAGATTTATTGAAAGACACGTTTGGTGACCGCCTAATTTCACGTTTTGAACCTGTGAATTGGCCTCCAAGATCTTGTGATTTAACACCGCTAGACTACTTTCTGTAGGGCTATGTAAAGTCATTGGTCTATGCGGATAAGCCACAAACGCTTGACCATTTGGAAGACAACATTTGCCGTGTTATTGCCGATATACGGCCACAAATGTTGGAAAAAGTCATCGAAAATTGGACGTCCAGATTGGACTACATCCGCGCCAGCCGTGGCGGTCATATGCCAGAAATCATATTTAAAATATAATGCCACAAGATTATCTTTCGGATAAATAAAATTCATGTCAATCGAATAATCCATCGTTGTTTTATTGCAACTTAAATTTATGTACCTCTATAAAAAACACCATTTACTTATACACATATACATATCTTATTCTTCTTTAGCGAAGGCACACGATAATAGTCAAATCAACAATAGCGCGCTACTCATACCTTCTATTCGTTGTTTGGCGACAGCTGGTAGTACCTAGTGAAACCATGTCGCTCTTCACCCGATCCTTCCAGCGAAGAGGAGATCTTTCTCTTTCTCAGCATTCACTTGCGGGTAGTCCATCGAATACTTCTTATCCGAAGCATTTTTTTTTTCAGTTTAGTGTATTTTGTATATGGGTGATTCCAAACTCTACGCGCAACCGATGGGCATTCACCTTCTCACTTTAGCTCGGATGTTTGTTGACTACCAAAAGGATACTTGGTCTAAGACCGTAAGTCGCGAGTTACTTGAACTATATATAAAAGAATGATTTCTAGTCCCTCCCAGGGTAATGGTAGTCAAAATCTTTCCTCACTTTCATGCGGCAACCAATTGTCTAGGTATCAGTCAATCGTATATATATCTTATCGGTTAGATAATCAGCATTAAAAGTCCTGGAATCCAAAATAATAAAATCAGAATTGGTAGAATTGCCGCAGAATACTTAACGTCATGGCTGAACAGTTCTTTCAGAACTTGGTATGAGTGCCGGATAGCTTGCAAGGAAGATAATTTCTTTTCTACATTCGTCATCATGAAAGAATTTGCATAGCAGCTCATCACTTGTTAACTCTAGGAGTTATATTAATTCAAGATAGTAGTGACTAAATTATCCCAACATAATATGGAGAATGTGGCCGGCATGGGTTAAAAGAAAGGGGAGAGTGTCTATTTTCTCAATGAAAAATATACTGTTAACAATCCACTCTATACTAATGACCTAAAATCATTTGCACTTATTGAGGACTTAAAAGATGTTCAAGAACTTCAATTCAATAGCGGACAAGAATTGGCGAAATATTTCTTTCGTTCTCAACTATGTTAACAGCGCTAGCGTGAAAGAAATAGTGACCGTAAATTTAAGTTTGAGATAGCAAGCCGCTAAATGAGGAAGTGTTTAAGGATAAAATGCTTTGCTGCGCGCCTAGATCCAAAGGACCTGATTTTTTCCCTAAAACTTAAGCGTGCAAAGATTACTGAAGGCATGCTAGGACGCTTCAATTCCAAACCCACAGTAATAAAAGTCATTGTAATTGGTGATGAGAAAGGGTTTAAGAGTATCGCCTTCCAACTGAACCAAAACTGTAGAGCCACGTTAAGTTAGATCTAAAGTTAAGATTATGTTGACTATTTGATTTGATTATCACGATTTTTTGTGTAAATTTATAATATATTTCAAAGATTTTCGTAATTAACCTAGATGATTTCCCAAATCCTTCGAGTTCGATCACTGGATTGTTAAATAAAAGTCCCAAGATTTGTTCGTTCGTCTTCTTAATTTACGGAATTTATTCAAAGTTTATTCACTCGTCAGTAATTACAATTCTATTCACTGTAAAAAAAAAACGACTGATGGTTTATTTTACAATTCGTTGTAACACACATTTTCCGCTGCACACAGTTTATCCTTTTCTAAAACACACAGTTAATGCCACAGCGTTTTCTATTTGTCTGTCAGCGATTGTTGTTGCTGCTTCTTTTATACCTAAAGATGACCAAAAAATTCCACTCATGCTGTCTAGAACATGCTAATAACTCGTCTATCTGCGGTAGCTGCTTCCGCTCCTTTTATCTGTTCTTTCCCTATTTGGGATTCCCGTCACCATATGTTTATAAATTAATTTGCATTTGATTTGAAATTTTTACAAAAGAAGGCGGATAAGTATTCTTTAATGATTTTATCCCTATTGAAATGTCTCAGCATGCTGTTAATGGTAGAAAACAACTTCATTTATAAGTCTGCCGTTGGCTGTGTAGCGTCATATTAGAACAATTCATCGTTTATGTTATCCTCTTTAATATTACATCTGCTCTCAAGTGATCTTAAACCAATGGAGCTAACGAAATTGCATCGGTTGAAATTAAGGTTCCAGTTCTCGGACCCATTGGACTTTATAAACATTCATATCCAGATCTTTATCTTAAAATCATGCGCAAGGAAGTGTGGGAAATGTTTGGATCATGCGAACGGTGCGAGCACATTTTGAGCTACAGCAGCTGTGTCCAATAACGAACTGCATTGGGGAACCTGCTGCACAAATTGATCCACAGTTGCCTGGAAGACAGTTTTTTCCACCGAATTCCGTGCATATATTTATTTCTTATAGATGCGATTGAAGACTCAACACAGATCAGAAATGGCATTGAAGATATCAAAGTTGAAATAAACCACTACTAAAAAGTAAACGGTGGTTACCTTTTATATGCGGTATTTCAGAAAGCAAATTTAACGAAAGGCCCATTTTGTAGAAAGAAAACTCATAATTTCGCTCAACAGTAACCCACCATTTGACAAGGCTATCATTGCGAACGAAATTTTGGTAAACAATTCGACAAACACTACGTTTTGCGTCTTGATGTTTTCATCAACAAATTGGAGGGACCTAGGGTTTATTCTAAGCCGATTCTGAATGACCGATGGATTTTTATGAGAAGCTGTTATTTCATGTCGGAAATATACTCGGAGGGCGTGATATTCCATGTCGAGGGGCGGCCGCAATTAGAAATCGAACCCAGGCCTTCCGAATTGTATTACGCAATGAGAAGCACTCGGCTATTGCTGCCGCCAAAGCTTAAATTATGTCTTGAAAATTTCGTTTTAAGTGGTTTTTTCGAATACATTAGAGAAAATAATGCAGATAACTAAAGCTTTTTACAGAAAATTCGTTCGAAAATTGTTTTGATGTTGGAATTCTTCGTTGGTATAAGTGAATTATAATGGAAGGGATCTAATTTGAAGGCAATATAATAATTTTAAAAGAATAATAAATAGGTTTAATGACCAACTCCTGGTACTAACCACTTGTTCATATTAACTTTTAGGATGCAGTTCCTATTTGGAAAATTAAAAAGAATCAGAGTTGCAGTTAAAAGTGTTAAGAGTATATTTTTCAGACATACATTCAGATATTCTTTTCGGATCGAGGATTCTGTACCATCCTATGAATTTTGATTTGTGATGAAAGGCTGCAAATGATTCTTGCATTCAGCAAGATTTGATATTATATCAAACACATAATGAGAAAAAATAATAATTTTTATACTTAAAGTCTCCTTTCTTTATTAATAGAACATCAATGATAATTTTCAACTAAATTATTGTACAAAAATAACTATAAATATAACTCATAATAACCCATTAGCATGTAACAGTTACGTAATCAAGCATTAATAATTGAAATTAAATAGCAGTAATTAAGTCAAATAACAAAAAAAAATTAATATGTAAACAGTAAACAAGCGGGCGGAAAAAAATACGAAAATTAAAAGGCAGTGGGAAAAAACATTATTTACACTTTTTATACCTTTCATGTACATGAAGTGATAAATTAACTTTGGTGTGAAGTATATAAGTACCAGAAGGAGAAGAGATAGAGCCAAAAATTTATACCGATCGTATCAAAATGACGAGCTCAGTTAATTTGGCAATGTCCGTCGCTTTGAATAAAAGCTAGTCCCTCAGTTTTTGAGATATTCCAACCAAACTTGGTAGGCAGATGCAAGTATACGTTTAAACGATCATTTGTCGGAACTAGTCGGATCAGACGACTATGGCATATAAATATAAGACCAATTTATTAGATTTCAAGTTTTGAGCCATAAATCCGTGAAAGAAGTACCCAAGTAAAATTTAATATGCTACACACACATAATGAGTGGAATACTAATGCTGAAAATTATCGAAATCAGACAACTATAACATATAGCTCGCCTACATCGATTTCTTGAGATGTCAGGCCTTAGTCAAACCTCAGTGAAAAAAGAGTCCAGGAGAATTTTACCCTCCTACATATTCTACACATATATTTTCAATTGCATGTTGGTGCCCTCATGCAACCGAATTGTTCAGAGATGGGGTCTCGGTCCAAAAATCCATCAAAAAAATTTAGGAGCGTGAATATTGGTTTATTGCACACATATTACGAATTGCATGTTAGTGCTATAATTAACACGAAGACCATAAACTGGAAAGGCAGATCAGTACACGCCTGAAATATCACCTAGAAAATGAGGCGCCTTTCTTATCTTAAAACCAATTTGGCTTCAGGAGACATCGGTCTACCATAGACGCAGTGGGAAAACTAACGGGCATTGCGGCTAAGGCCATAGAGGGCACCAGATGGATGTATGGTGAGAAAGAATATTGCGCAGTTGTCACACTTGACCTGAAAAATGCTTTCAACTCGGCATACTGGCCATATATTATGAGTGCATTGGAGGCAAAAAATAAACTTAACAGATACATTAAGAATAATTAGTAGCTATCTACTTGGTAACGGGTGGAGCACCACAGGGCTTCGTACGACGGGGCGTTACGCGTACTTCTGACAAATGAGGTCCAGATAATAGGCTAAGCGGAAGACATAGCTGTAACGATCGTCACGAAGGAATTTTCCTAAATTCAGTGTATCCGCAACTAAACCGTATTAAGTAAGCTGCAGCTTGCTGGAGGAAAAACAGAAGCGGTATCATCTGTATCAGAAAAAAAATAGAAGAGGTCGCAAAATTCGCTGAGGTATATTGGCGTTACTCTCGATGCAAGGCTCAATTTCAAGGTGCATATTGAAAAAGCCTGGGAAGTGGGAAGGCGACCATAATGGCAACGGCCCTGACGAGATTACGTTAAACATTGGTGGCCCTAGTCACAGTCGGAGAGCGTTAGTAGTTGAAGTTAGTCAGCCAGTACTGATGTATTGGGCTCATATATGTGGGACATTCCTACGTCAAAAAGCATGTGCCAATAAGGCAAAGGAAGTTTCCAGGTTAAGCGCCTTCAAAGTGTCACATGAAGCAGCCGGTATCATATCTGGTCTTATGCCGCCGGATATATTGGTTTCGGAGTTTGGCAAAGCCTATAAAAAAACAAAAGCTTTGAATAGACGTCTAATGGCCGACGAGCACAGAAAGGATAGACAGGCGATCGTTTCAGCCTGGATTGAGAGACAACAAAGAGAGACGGACTTTATCTCATACAGTTTTTGTCAGTTGCAGAGAGTACCTCCACAGATTCGGCCATGATGATGTGACGGAATGTTACTTCTGCGGTAGTGCCGAAAAAAATTTGAAGCATTTATTCTGCTCTTGTTCGAGGTATGTAATGAAGAGGGCTACCATAGAACAGTTAACAAAGGAAAGGACGACACCCGACAACATTATGAGTCACATCGAGGTTGGTATGGGATAAAATGAGCGAGTGGGCTGCGATAGCGCTCAGAGAGCTCAGAATAAAAGAGCGGCAGCGGAGAGGCTTAAAACCAGTTGAATAACCCTGTAGTGAGTATGTGAAGAGGCATTTTAGTCCAGTTTGGACCTGTGAAATAATGCTTAACGGCGGTCCCGCAGGTCCAAATGTAAGCTATAGCTGCCGGATTTGAGGATTTAGTAGGTAGGCATACTGCTTCGCATGTCCAGCATAGTTAGAGAATGCTGTCTGGGCGTGGTCTCGAATAAGGTGTACCTTTAGCAGACAGTAAGAATCGTGCATGCTGTCAGTCTACATTGGCAGTTTCTTTGGAAAATTTCCCTATCGGAAAAAAAAATTGTGCTGAAAATCATCGAAATCGGGTTACTACATAATATAGTCTTACAGTGTCGGTTTCTGTTGTGCTAGTAATTGCAGCAGTCAGCGTTTTCTTAGAAGTCACAACCGTTTCTGTAATAGTTACAACCGAGTTGTTTAAATAAGCAGTTCTGCGCAAAAAATTCGCAAAAAATGCAGCTAGAAGCGTGAAGTTCGGTATTCTATAGACGTAAATTCAAGTTTATATTGATCCTGAAGATCATCGAAAACGAATTTTGCAATTTGCTATAAATTTGATAGGTTCATGAAAGGTATAAATACTGCCGAAGACAGCCTATAAATGGTTTACAAATGCTTAATGTGGTGATGGCATACAAATTTACACACATATATATGAAGTTAAGAATAAATATTAAAACATATTTTCATTTATTATGTATGTATAGGGGTTTCCAATAAGAGTGACATGATTTAAAAAAAAAACACATTAACTGTAAAGGAAATTTAAATGTTTTTTATTTAATGTGAATCGATACAAATAACTCCACGACTTCTTATGCAGGAACCAATTCGATGAACCCAATTTTGGAGCACTTTTTGCACTAAATCAAGTCGAATGTCAATAATAGCACGTTAAATATTGGCTTTTAAAGCTTGAAGAGAGTCCGGTTTATTGCTAAGGGCCAATAAATTCAAATAATCCCTACAAGAAGTAGTCTAATGGTGTTAAATCACAACTTTTTGGAGGCCATTCAATGTCAAAATTTCTTGAAATAATCGAATCTCCAAACCTTTCTCGCAATAATTCGGCTGTTGCACGTGCTGTGTGACACGTAGCCCCGTTATGGTGGAACCAGATCAACTTCTTCCAATTGTTGCCATAGAAAGTTGGTTATCGTCGATCTATACCGCTCTCCATTGACAGTAACGATGCTACCAGTTTCATTTCGAAGGAAGTACTAACCGATTATTCCACACACCAGACCAAAAACCACGCCAACCTGTCAATTTAGGTGAATGTAATGCTTGTTCATGAATAATTTTTTTATTTTCTTCGCACCAGAATCGACAGTTTTCAGATGAAAGTGAGCCTCATTGAAGGAGATGATTTTCTTAAAAAATTCCTAATCATTTTCAAGTTGTTCCAAGGCAAAATCAACAATTTCATGACGTTTATGGTGGTCCAATGGCTTCAATTCTTGAGTGAGAACAATTTTATGTGCTTGAATCCCTTCCCGAAATCCGCCAGGTTGTGGTTTGAGACAGTTCCAATTCTTGAGAACGTCTTGGAATCGACAAATTGCTGTCTTCAGCAACACTTGCCTGAACGGCAGCAATATTTTCATTACTTCGATCGGTTCTTTGTCTTATTGGCACTTTAACATTATATAAAGAAAGTGTACACTCGAAATTTTCAACAATTCGACGAATAGCGAGCACAGGTGGACGATTATTACAACCATTAAATGGCAATGGCGCACGAAAGGTTGCAATTTCAGAACGATTATTTCGATAATAATATTGAATAAATTTTATACATTGTTCTTGTGTATATGTTGGCATGATGAAATTGTAAATATTACTTAAAACAATGGAAAAAAGAAATAATGACAGATCATGACATATTAAAAATGACCAAAGCGACGCTTAGAAATCATATCATCCCTATTAGAAAACCCTTTATGTGCACGTAAATATTTATTTATTTAATTTATTTTTTTGTATGTAAAATTTTTGCTTTTATGTAACTTCCTCATAAAAACAATATATTTAATTTAATAATTGTGTAAGCAAAAAGGTAAACTTACATATACACACACACACATGCTCAACTGTCTGCAGCTGCTAGTTATTTACCTACGTTTATGACAAAAAATTCTTAATTACAAATGCACTGCAATTATGTTTAGACTGTTTGACCTACAATTACTTTTGAATATTTTTGTTTCTATTAATTGAATAAATAAATATGTATGTGTATATGTCATTTGCATGAATGGCTAACTAATTGTCGGACAATTCGCATTCTAGGTTTGTATGTTGACGTAGCCATTCAACCAGAAGTGCGCTTCATCGCTAAACATCGCTAAAATGGACGTAGTGCGCGATACGTTTTCCCCGCAGAACCATTATTTTCGAAATAAAATTGCACTATTTGCAAGCGTTGCTGAGGCGTGAGTCTATTCATGATGAATTGCCAAACCAAACTGAGAATAAATCACTTGACAGCTGTTAAATCGGTCGCCATCTTGAAAAGTAATGCCAACTTAAAGTTCTATACCTCTATAAAAAACACCCTTATGTAAATTGAAACGGACAAACTATGACTAACCGCTTCCTAGCTGCCTAGAAACAGATGCGTTCGCTACTCTGTCTCTGTTCGAGTTGCTTGTTATTTAAAATATGTATTTACAGCACACTCATATACACATACTTAAATATTGTTTAGTCGAGTAAGCAAAATTTGCATATTTTAGTAAATAATGTAGCTAACAAAGGTCGAAGGTATGTTGTACTTGTGTGAACTCACTTCTTCTGCAAGTGAATGCTTTTGAAATGTCGCATACCAACAGTAATTGTGTTTGTAGTTGTTGCTGTTGCTGTTGCTGTCTGCTCACTGACGTTTCTTTACCTTTTCGAACTTATGCTTGGTTAACCTTATGAAATTTTTGACTGGCAAATATTACGTAGAAATACCAAAATTATAATGAAGTCATTCTTCTGGTGATCAAAGTAAATGTGAAGACTGTGACAGATGTGTAGGTGAGTTACCAATATAGGTGTAATTTATTTCAAAACATAATTAATGATTTGAATTTAAATTTCACACCAACTTTTTAGCTTTTTCGAAATTTAGAGTTTATTTGGGTGCCGAGTTATCAGATGGCCGACGGAAGATGCTTGTCTTCTACTTATGCCGTCATGGCATAGCTTGTACATGTTCCACTCTACTTCCAGGCTCTCTATAAGAGAATCTCAATTGTTGCAATGCGACAAGTTTTTGACTGGCATTCACCCAGGAATGCAACGAGCAGTCAACAAACACCCGGTGATCTAAAGTGAGAAACGAGCCACTCAGATTGTGCGCTGGGTTTCAGACCCACCACTTAAAAACGAGTCGAATGAAACAGAGTAAACAGCCTTTGATCAGAGATCACACTGTAAATTCAAATATAATGGGGAATGTTTATTATCATTCGAAAAAACATTTCTTGGCATTTATATTATGAAAATTATCACTTTGAAATGTTGGCTGCGGCTATGTGTCAGATGGTCGATCCATTGAGTCCAATTTTCGATGACTCATTTGAGCATTTCGACTGGTAACTGGCGAATTACACGCGTGATGTTTTGATCCAAGGCATGAATCGAAGCGAGATTGTCGTATAGACTTTAGACTTAACATATACCCACAGGAAAAAATCTAACGGTGTAATATCACAGGATCTTGGTGGCAATCGACCGGCCCAAAACTTGAAATTATCTGCTGACCGAAGTGTTCTCTCAATAAACCCATTGATTGATCCGATGTGTGAGAAGTGGCGTCATATTGTTGAAACCAAATATCGGGAAGATGACGAGCTTCAATTTCAGGTATCAGATAGTCAGTTATCATGGCGCGATAACGGTCGCCATTGACGGTTACGTTCTCACCGGCATCATTTTTGAAGAAATATGGACCGATGATTCCACCGACCCACAAACTACACCAAACCGTTGTTTTTTCTGGATGAAATGGCAGCTCTTGAATCTCTTCTTGGAACTTTTCAAGAGCCAACAGAGCGAAGCGACGTCGCTGGGCAAGGTCGAGCGGCTTCAGGTCTTGCAAAAGCTGTATTTTGTAAGCTTTCAAGTTGAGATCTCGACATAAAATGCGCCAAGTCGTCACATACGTCAGTCTGAGTTGCTGCGAACTGCGCTGAATCGACTCTCCATGGTCTTCGTGTACACACTCAGCTACGGTCTCTATATTTTCTTCAGTGCGTGTTGGACGTGGTCTATTCGGTCGAATACTATTCTAAAATAATACTGGGTTTTAGGATGGGTAATGGTGCTCAGTAGGCCCAATATGTTGACCATAAGTTGAGCGAAGCGCACGAAACACTTTCTTCGCATAATGTGAATTTTCGTAATAAAGTTGAATGATTTGTAAACTTTGTTCAGGCGTAAGCTTGAGATGACTCACACTTGATCTGTCAAAAAAGGCTATTGAAAAAAGTACCTCAATTTGGATCTCCCTTTCAAAGACATCTTTTTTTAAATTAATATTTTTTTCTTGAAAAAAAAAAACCTTAAAAGAACCTAGATACTATGCTGCTCTTAGGAACGGAATTGATTTTGTATTTGTTTTGGATGTCCAATAGATTTTCCCCATGCATGCTTGACATCGTTCCGCTTACAGGCTTCGATCAAGACATCAAGAATTCGCTCTTTCATTGCTAATATTATAAGCCGAAAGAGTCACTAAGGAATGAGTCTGTCAGGGAAGCAAATTTTGTGTGTATTCAAAAAGTTCCGGAAATCAGAAGCCAACAAATCTATCGATACGTTGGAAAGCTGTTTAATTCACGCCAAAATTTAACCAATTCTTTCAGATACACCCGAGCATACGAAATGGAACAGGGCTGCTTATGGAAGTGCCAAAATATATTTTGACTATAGCGACCATTATCTCTAGCTTAGCAGCTGTTAAGGTAACTCATATACCTTGGATACCGAAGCTACTAACTCATCCAATCACGTTGGAACGGTAAGATTTACCTACGAAAATATTGCCTTCTACTATTCAATATATTTTACAGTCACAAATTAAATAACATTAATTACTTATACATTATATCCTTATAAGTTTTCTTCTGAATCACCGAAATCTTACATATAAAATGTTGAAATGTTGAAATGATCGATATGATCTTGTAAAAGGAAAACTTTCTCCCAAGAAAAATAATGAAAAAAATCAAAATAAAACTGCAAAAACTACTGGAAAAAAAGAGAGCTTGAGTGGAAATCGATTTTAATTGCCTGCTGAGTCTGAGTTAATTGTTAAAAATAACTTCCCCGCAGCTCCAATTAAAAGGGGCAATAGTCAGGAAAAAATGAAATTGTTATCGCTAGATGATAAGTAGTTTTGAGAAGAATAAGTAGTACTTAAGGGCATTGTACACACTGTACGTCCATGAGAAATAGGAAATGGGTTGAAAGAAGAAGGTTTAAGAGTTAGAAATGTGTTTAATAAAAAAGGGAAATAAAGCCTTGGACCTCGGCAAATGTTTAGGGTTGATATTGGTACAGATTTTCAAATTTAAAAAAGGAGAAATTCATTGCATTTACAAACTGAGGTACCTTCATAAAAGAGCGGGTTCTGTCCAGCGCCAGTTCAAAGGACTGTGTGAAACCGGACACGGCTTCTGAGTCTAAAAAATGCAGCAATTTCGGTGAAAATCATTTTGCCAATTATAGGAGTTGTTCAATAAATATTTTCCTATACTACAAGGGCAATAAAAAGATTCTTGCTCCTCAGCCTGGAGTTATAGCTATTGAAAAAAATTCCATCAACACCAGCCTTGGATGCTATGCTTTAAAAGCTTTTGCCCCAACGCAAGAAAAGTATTTCTTCAATCTCTATAAATAGGAATACCACCGAAAGAATGCGTTACTTACCTGGAAGTTGTATTGCAAAAAAGATCCACTTGGAAAAATCACATAGATAAAACTATTTCTAAAACTTAATTGAAAATTGCGAATTTGCATTGGATGCTAGGCTTTAAGTCAAAACTAAGCTAAGAAAACAAATAATTGCTTTTTAATATGCCTTTAAAGCCATCTTGGACGTACGAGATCCTACATTGGGGTTCAGCATCTAAATCTAGCCTAGATAGAGTTCAAAGGGTGCAGTCTAAAACCTTAAGATCAATATGAGGGGCGCCTTGGTATGTATAAACTCTCACAATGATCCGGGGATTAAAACCTTATCAGTTAAAAGTGTATTACACACAAAAGTTCCTTGATCTACTCACGAAGAAAATCCATTATGAAATATGCAAAATGCGCGGACACTGTGCGGAACTCTAATGAGAAGGTAAGCTTACAATATACTCCTCGAATAACACATGGAAAATCGCAACCAATGCGATAATATTGACGCCGCCTTTGAAGCACATAAAACCCAGAGAATATTGTTCATTCCCACTAGCAGCACAATTTCCTTCTCACCAACTAATTAGTTAACTTCTGCAGGCCTAAAGCGATGCGACAGCTTAATAGCTCAACATTTTCTCTTTGGCTGGATATTAAGCAGTTACATATCCGAGAAGACTACAAAATCCAGTACTTAAGCAGAAATTTTCAAAGTCCAGTTGCCAGGCCAATATGGAAAACCTGGAAACTTTGACTAAGCAGTGTTATGTAGAAATAATTGATTGTTATACTAGGCCCACCTCATATTATGTTTGTAAATATCTTCAGAAGAGGTCGCCAAAGAAAATGGCAAAAAGATATTATCTTAAAAAATGTGCCACCCCCGAAACAAGTACTTCTCACAAAAACTGTCTCACCTGCGAGACTAGATCTCAGCGAAACAGAATCCCACATGGAGTTAGAAATATAAAACGAAAAAAAAACTTCCATCCCTACATAATGAATTTTCGAATTTAAACGCTCCATTCCACTTCTGGTAGTAGTTATCTGCATCACATTGAAATGATCACCTCGAAGATTTTTTCTAACTTCCATCTGTTGTAGGTAACTTTCTACCACTTTTTGACACATATTTGGCGGTATCTCAGCCATAATTTAAAGAATGTTGGGTTTTAAGTGCTCTAGAGTTGAAGGTTTACCCGCATTAACAAGGTCTATCGCGTAGCCCCTCAAAAAAAGTCAAACGGTGTGAAATCACACGATCTCGGTGGCCAATTTACATTGCCAAGACTAGAGATTAAGCGGCCGGGAAATTTCTCCGAATGAATGTGGCACAATCTTTTTAGAACCACATATAATCCAAGTCGTGTTCTTCAATTGGAGGTAAAAACATTGGTCACGACCAAAATGCCTCTAATTGACAACGATAGTATCGCCGTTATAGTTTTCAAAAAAGTAAGGACAAATCACACCTGCGGAACAAATGTGCCCTAACAAATTCTCAGCTTTTGAGAACATCTAGAAATGAACATATTCCGGTCTTCGGCTACACTTTCAAATTACAGTAGCAATATTTGAGGTGGAACGAGCAAAAGGATGATGCAAAGGCACTAAAATATCTGTAACCGATCCAGTCTCTTCAAAATTTTTTTTAAATTTCATGAATTAATTGAATAGTAGACATAATTTCCTCTTAAAGCACGTAACGTGGCGATGTTTGAATCTCCAGGTTCCAACAATTTTAGCGCATTGTGTGATTGCTCATCGATCCATTTTCATATATTCCTGACCTTTAACCAAAGCAAAACATGTTTGGTCAGACAGTTAAACTAGACAGCTGTTAAAGTAAATACTTTTTACACACCCCAAAGATATATATATTGCTCTCCCGTTCTTCCGCTATACAGCCTAAGGTTTTTAACTTCATTCTCCTACATACGAGGTATGTTCAAAGGATTAGGTGAAGGTTTTGCTCACTGTTTTCTTTTATTGCAATGGCGTGGTGCATCATGAGTTCCTGCCAAAAGGTCGTACAGTTAATAAGGATTATTACAAGGAAGTTATGCAACGATAATGCACCAGCCCACACATCAATGCTTGCTCGTGATTTTTTTGGCCAAAAAGAAAAACCGTAATCACGCCTTAACCACCGTATTCACCAGACTTGGCTCCCTGCGACTTTTTCTCATTCCCAAAACTGAAGAAACCAATGAAAGAAAAGCGTTTTGCCACAATCGATGAGATCAAGTGAGAATCGAAGAAGGAGCTAATGGCCATACCGAAGAGCGCATTTCCGAATTGCTTCGAGGATTGGAAAAAGCGTTGGCACAAGTGTGTGTGTGTATAAATATTGATGAATAAACAAGTACTTTTAAAAAAAATTTAAAATTCACCTTTTCCTTTGAATACACCTCGTAGTATCCAGAGGCTGTTATAGCAGGCGTCGATTTCATAGATGTAACGACGCCGCAGTCTCGCAGGTACTGTGAGCAAACAAATTCAATGAATTAATAATAAAATTTTTGTTCAATACACGTTTGAACAGTCCGCTAGAATATAATATACAGTGGCGGATAAAAGTCCACATATACCACCTGTATTCGTTGTGTAGAAGATACTATCACTTTGCTGATAAATGTAGGTATACAATTTTATTTTAAATCCTTTTCTAATCACATGTATTAGAACAAATCCAATCTCTAACATAAAATAAAACAATTATGGTGAAAAAACGCAAAAATGCCTTTGACAAAAGTATATATACCACAGCTTTACTAGGTTAGGTACCCTCTTTTCCATATGATTTCCCACTTTCTAATATTGGATCTAGTAGTGGTTTAAACACATTAGCATCAACAATGACTCGAAATGAAATATCCATTGAGGTAAGAATCTTGGTTATTCAGCACAGAAAGGTGAAGATATCGTAATCTTAAGTCCACCAAAGGTACAGACCATTGTAAAAAAACTTTGAAAAAAATTGATCCACCGAAAAATAGACGCGTGTTGGCCGCCCGAAGAAACTAATTCGAAGAGATATCAGTTTTATTCTGAAGATAGTGAATAATGATCTTAACGTTACTGCTCCAAAATTTGCCGAAAACAACGCAAACTCATCAAGAAAGCATGTTTATCGAAGAACAATTCGAAGAGTTCTGAACGATAACGGCTTCCACAGTAGAATGCCACGTAAAAAGTCTCTTATTTCTGAAAAAAAAAAATCGTAAACTTCGCCTGGAGTTCGCTAAAACACATTTAGACAAGGGAATGGATTTTTGGCAAAAAGTCTTGTTTACAGACAAATCGAAGTTCAATATATTCGGCAGCGATAAAAGAGCAAAAGTTAGGAGAAAAGAAAACACTGCACTTAACTCCAAAAATATAGTACCAACAGTGAACATGGTGGCGGCAACGTAATGGTTTGGGGAACGGTTGCGACATCTGGAGTTGGAAAGCTTGTTTTTATTGAGGGTAATATGGATCGCTTGAAATATAAGTCATTGTTGGAAGCTATTCTTAAGTCTTCGGTGGACAGCTAGTAGCTTGACGTAAGCTGGATCTTTCAGCAGGATAACGATCCAAAGCCCACGGTCCATATTTTTAAGAATTGGTTACTTTATCATACTCCAAGGAAACTACACACACTACCTCAAAGCCCAGATTTGAATGTTATTGAATAAGTTTGGGAGGTTTTTGAGCGAAAAATTAAGAAAAAAACAGATTTCCAGCCCAGCATTACTCAAAGAACGTCTTATTGAAGCGTGAGACAGTATTACTCCCTCAGAATTAATAAGCTTAATAGCTTCGATGCCACGACGGCTTCAAGCTGTTGTTGATGCAAACGGTTAACCAATTAAATACTAAAAAAATTATGTTACCTGATATTTACCAAAGTTTTTGCGCTAAGATAAGTTATGTATGTACTGTATGTAGACTTTTGTCAATGCTGAATTTACGCTTTTTTTGTCATAGCTTTACTCTTTTATGTTAAAAAATTATTTTTCTTTTATTTTTTTTTTGTGATAAGGGCTTGTAGACGTTTGTCCGCCACTGTATATATAATTTGTCAATTTTATAATAGCTCAAAACAGCGTTAAAAACCATTATGAAAACCCTTCTTTAGTTCAATTCCCTTTCCATTTGGCACATTTATTCCACCCTCTTTGCATTGGCTGGTTTTTTACTTTTTCTTCTGCTTATATAAAACACATTGTAACATAAATTCCAGACAATTATGTTTAGCTATAGTTTTAGCGCTACACAATTATGAATTTCTATGAATTCTATTTAACACCATCTTCTCAAAGGCACTGAAAAAGGAATACAAAAAAGAGGAAAAAATTGTATCAAACAATTAAACTCATTGTCTTTCGGCTTTTGTGTGTATTGTTTCGGTAAGCATTGTTGCCACTGCTGCAACTATAATTTTTCTACGATATTGTACTACGAGTATAACCATTGTTGTTATTGTCATGCCACTGCAGTAGTTACTACATACGAGTATGTAGCATGCAAAATAACAATAGCTGATATAAGCCTGCGTGTGTGTGTGTGTTATAAGCGCAAATAATGTGCAACACATGTGCCTTCGGTGCTTATTATCCACCACAAAGTACATCCGCAGTGTACTTGATCCAGCCAAGAAAAGGATATGTAAACACTTGTCCGCTCACACACACACATACACACAAATACTAACGCATTGTGATCATCACTAACACAACATGAATGAATAAAGTGTTTGCATGAAACCTATACACCATATAGAGTGTGCGGTGTGAGTGAAGTGACGAGGATGCGTGTCGACGATAACATTTAATGTCAGTCACTTACAGTAATGCGGTAACAACAATAACTAAATACAACTGAGTGTACTTAATGATATGTGTTTATGTGAGTTTGTAAGACCAAAGTCTGTATCCTAGTTATGTATAGTATTTCACTAACGGTATTACGCAGGTGTAAGTTGTGGCTTATTATCTTGATTTACCGTTTAAATTAATGTGGCAAATGAGATGATTAAAAGGATCAAATGAGTGTTTTTGTGAGCTGAAACCGCATTAAATATTTATATTATTTTATTTTAAATTATAGATTAAATTAAATTAATTAACAAATTCATTTTGTTAGAAATTAAGTAAAAGCAAAATGTATATTTTACGAACTCGAATTTTGTGTTCTCCGCATTGAGGTGTTTCGCCAACCTTATACGTCTTATTTTAGAAGCCCAGAACCAATCTTTTTTTTTTTTTGGCTAGCTGATCTTCACTTCTTTGGAGATCATTGCTAGTTTTATTGGGATCGTCTTTTAGAATATCACTCGACCCACCGAATAGTGGATAACTGCCATAGCTCGCTTGATGTCATAAAGCTAGCGGTGGTCTGATAAACAGGATAGATTGGCGACCTATGCTGACGCTCGCATCGGACCACTTGCCCATATATATCTCGACTGATAGGCTTCCCGACTTTAAAAAAAACTAACTGGCCCGTCTTAACGGAATTTACCGGGAATGCTTTCAATGCTCTCCCCACTCCAAGCGACGTCACCCATGGTGAAAAAAAATTCCATTTTGTCCTCTGACGTTCGCTTTATTCCGGCCGGCCGAATCGCGGAACTCAGCCCTAACTTTTTAGCAACAATACGCGACACCATCTGATCCCGGATATCCCCGTATTGGGAAACCCAACTCGGAGATTCTAGAAAAGCTATTCCAGCACAAGCAGAACATGTGGGAGGAGCACTAAAGTTCCTGTAATCTCTCCATTTTAGGGCAACCAAGCTCTGGGCAACAAACAAATCACTGTCTAATCCGAAAAAACCTGGTGATGAGGTGGTAATTTCATTCGGTGATTACGCCTCGTCGGATACGAAGAGGTGCGCAATACCGCCTTTTACATTATCGGACAACCTACTGTGAACAAAATAAAAAGACCAATAACCCTCCGTCTGCGCAAACCAACAAACACCAGTTAGACGTTTGATTTATCCAGAGAAGTGATTCCACTGGGTTATCGGCTAGGCGAAAGTCTCGAAATAAATCGGAGCCGACGGAATAAACAAAAGCACTTAGGTCCAGCGGAAGCAGACTACCTCACTAAGGTTCTCAATTTGTATTTGACCACTATAATTATACCCGACAAGTGGAATCTCGGTAGAGTGGTCCCGCTATTAAAGCCGGGGAAACCCGCAAATAAAGGAGAGCCTTATCGGCCGATATCTCTCCTTTCTTCAGTAGCGAAGACAATTGAGGCTTTGCTGGTACCGTCTCTCACATCCCATCTTAGCCAAACTACAGATCAGCATGGCTCCAGTAAGGTGCATAGCATCTCAACAGCACTTAACCACATAAACAAACAGATTGTTCATGACCTCAAATAAAATCGGCCCTATGCGCGAACTGTTGTAGTAGAACTTGACCTATTGATAGTCTTCGACCATGAACTAACTGAGTGGTCGGCAATCATTAAATTAAACAGTGGGCTCCGCAGGGTGGTGTCCTCCCCCACTGTTGTTTCATTTTTAAATTTCCAGACTCCAGAGAGCGTCTCCTTGATCTCGTATTGCGCTGATTGTTCGATATTGGCGTCTGAGCTTAATAGCGCTAGCATTTGTTCAAAATTAAACTGGTATCTCGGCGACGTTTCCCACTTCTTCACTACAGCTACAACTTGCGTAGTCCTCGGCAACACTGGACGAAGGAGTACACCGGCTAGTGCTCAATGTGAAAGTCTATGACGTAAAAAGTCCGAATATAAACAATCCCAAGTTACTGTGACTCACATTTGACAGCCTGCACTTCTTTACTCCGCATACGACTGCAATTGCTCCTCAAGTACAGAGCCGCAACAAAATTCTCAATTCGTTAGGCGGCAACACTTTGGGTAAAGACAAAGAAACGCTGTTGGCAACATACAAGGTAATTGGTTGGCCGATTGTAAACTATGCTACTCCGATTTGGATGCCGGGGACTAGCTATACACAGTGGAATAAGTTATAAGCCTGTCAAAATACTACCTTTTAGACCGTAATAAGAAACCTGAATTGTGTAAGGCATGTTGAACGGTACTGCGATTAGTTTTTGACAATGGCGGTGTTACTTAATGGTGAATGGATGATGATAGTATCTTCTCATAATCCTTAAGCGCTAAATTTTTCTAGTTACTAATTATTGTGTTATAGCAATATATTATATACGAGATAATGAAGGATAAAAAGGATAAAAAGGAAACGGTCAGCAGCTGCAGATACGTTTCTCACGAACTAGATATCACGAAACACATTGAACCGAACAATCAATCCCGCCCTTATTTAGAGTATAGTAAATTTTCATATCTAGTTTTAAAATTGGGTTACTGACAGCTTGATCTTCGTTACTAGGTGATGCCTCATATTTATATCACTTTGAATGACATTAGTTTTCATGAAACCAGAGTGAAATATTCATTGCTGGAAATTCTGTAAATTCCAATTAGTAGGTTCCAGATTTTTTAAAATTTTTTTCTTCTATTTTATATTTTGTTAATCTTGTGGTACCTACGAGACACAACCTATAGTGCGCTTTATCACATGTAATGTTTCTGCATGTACCATATATAGTTCATGACAGTTCTTTTACATAGCCAGACTGACGTACTAAGGCTGTGTTTTTTGTATGACGTAGGCATTTAATAGTTAAAAGTCCGAAACTATTGTATCGAGTTTAATAAAACTATGTATGTGTTAGCCAGGGATTTGGCTCAACTTCCACAAAAAGAATATCCTATTTTTTGGAAGTGGATCTCTTCGAAACCTTCACTTTAACCCTAAGTAAATATTGTTAAATTTGGTATACATATTTTTTTTATAATAAAATCAGTAACACAGAAAACCAATAAAAAAATTTAACTCCATTCGGCATCACTTGTAATGCTGCAACCCACTGGAACTCAGTAAACCACTTCTTAACCATTGAAATTGTAGGTAAAGAGTCCGCGCATTATATATTAAGTCTTTCCTTGGTTTTGTTTATGCTTTCTTACAAAGAAATAAACCTTAATCAGCACACAAAATTCATTTGTTTCTTTTTTCATTAAAATTCAGGAAGTCACCTGTTAACAATGCCTGTCAAACTCTAACTAAATGACGCAGTTTCTTCAAAATTTTACAGCAGCCTCTTAATCGATAACAATTGACGGTAGTAATAGTAACCTCGCGTCAACTTCATAAAGTCACTGACTTTTCAGACAGGACTTTTATCTACAGTTTTTCATTCAACTCGCATAAGAAAAGCGTTAAGGTTTCCCAGCAAGCTTTTAATTAACTTTAACGGGTGATCCTATATTCGAGGTTCCCTACTATGTAATGAAAAAAAAAAAACAAGTCAAATTGAATGGGGAATATTTATTTTCATTCGAATGAACATTCTTCGACAATTAAGTTTTGAAGATTATCTATTTTAAATGTTGGCCGCGGCAACGTCTCAGATGGTCCATCCGTTGAGTCCAATTTTCAATGACTCGTTCGAGCAATTCGACTGGTAACTAGCGAACGAGGCCTTAATCGAAGCGAGATTATCCGCATAGACTTTAGACTTTACATATCCCCACAGGAAAAAGTCTAACGGTGTAATACCACACGATCTTGGTGGCAATCGAACTGCCCAAAACGCGATATTATCTGCTCACCGAAGTGTTCTCTCAATAAATCCATTGATTGATTACCGGCCCACAGCCACACCAAACCGTTGTTTTTATGGATGACAAGGGAGCTTTTGAATCTCTTCAGGTTGCTCTTTGTCCCAAATGCGGTAAGTTTGTTTGCTTACATACCCTTTGAGCCATAAATGGGCCTCATCGCTGAACAAAATTAGGCTCGAACACATCGGATCTTCCTGGAACTTCTCAAGAGCCCATAGAACAAAGTGATGTCGCTTGGGAAGGTCGAGCGGCTTTATATCCTCACAAGCTGTATTTTGTACGCTTTCAAGTTAAGATATCGACGTAAAATGCGCCAAGTCGTTCCATACGTCAGTCCGAGTTGCGGCGAACGGATCCGAATCGACTCGACATGGTCTTCGTGTACACTCTCAGCTATATTTTCTTCACTGCGCGCTGGAAGTGGTCTATTCGATCGAATAATATGCAATTGAATGCTGGATCTCAAGATGGATGTTCGTGTTGCGAATAGTACGCTCAGTGGGCCGATTATGTTGACCATAAGTTGAGCGAAGTGCGCGTAACACATTCTTTATAGAACGTGAATTTTCGTAATAGAGTTGAAAGATTTGTAAACGTTGTTCAGGCGTAAGTCTTTCTAGGATGAAATGCCGAACATACTGAGTAAAAATAACATGACAGCTTGACATGATTTACACGTGATCTGTCCAAAATAAGGCTATTGAAAAAAGTACATTTACTTGAATCACCCTTTATCTATAACTTTTCATTCAACTCGCATAAACAAAGCGTTAGGGTTACCCAGCAAGCTTTTAATTTACTCTAGAAAATGTCTGCGTTTCACACGGTCTACACTAGTTCTCGTGTTCACAGTTTGGAAAATCAGGTTTATTTATTTTTGCACAAAATATTATGACGACATATATTTTATACTCAAAAACGTTGAAATATAATAATTAATAAAATATTATTGATTTGCAGACTCGTTGAAATCCCTAGCAATACGAATTAGTGATTAAAAATTTGATATTTCAATCCATTAATAAATAATTTTTAAAGCTGCTGAAACCTGCGTTAACAGTTTCATATAACTTTACTTCAGCCGTTAGCTGTTAAACCCTTCAGCAGCCAAGTAATGAGACAAACAAAGTTGGCTTTATGAATTTTTGGACGAAGCTGCCCGTTTAAGTTGTTAGGTGAGTTTAAAAAATAACACAAAGAAATAGATATTTTTAATCTTATTAAATTGTCAAATATGTTTGAAATATTCTCCTAAAATTTCAAATCGATCGGATTAAAATTATAAGAGATAGGCCTTTTGGAAGTTCCGCCCATCAGGCCATGTCTGTGTCAATTTGAAACATTAAACGCGTTTATTTCAAAATTTTTTAAAATTTGCACACATTTTTGTAATAACATTATCTTGTCATTGAACGAAGGTTTTTTGTTTGTTTTTATTACAACAAATTTTTTCGAAGCAATCCATGGCGAAAATTTTATAAAAAATGTATTTTTTTTTTCAAAGCCTGTCAAAAATTCAAATTTAATTTTTCTATTTTTTTTTCATCCTTCAATAACGAGATTTATCTATGTGCTACCGAAATATTTTTGGTTTTTTGATTTCAGACGAACCAATAATGAGTTATGCTGTGCACGGCGAGAGCATTTTCTTTTGAGACGTCAAGGGAGATGAGGTACCAACGGCTGAGTTTTCCGAATTTTGGAATAAAAATTTCACAAAATACAGTTTAAATATGTATCTTTGATATGGTGAATTATTTGAATAAAAAATGTGATTGTACGTGTAAAAAAAAAAATTTTAAATTTTACCTTTGAAACTCACCTAACCCCTTAATCTCGCAAAAGCCTTAAAATTTTTCATGAACTTAAAATAATTAAATACAGTTGTATTTATTGCATAATAAATAATATTCGATTTTCTATTACTTTCTAAAAATTCACGAGAATATATAATATAGTGTATTACTGAAAATAATCAAATTCAATTTATATGCTTGTTATTTTACAGCCAAATAATTCTCATGGATTTTTATGTCTTTATTTACATATATATTAATATTAACTACCGCTTTATAACAAAATCATTTACTTAACTGAGATATTTCAATAACTTTCCAAGCTATTTTCAAGGCAAATAACGCACTTAGTGCTCATTCAACCGTGAAAATGAAATGAACATTGGGGAATTTTTAAGCGAAGCGCAACGCAGGAAGGATGCTTGAGAAAATCAGAAAAGCTATAATCACACAAGTAGGCATATACTTATATATGTGTAAATAGGTGTGTGTATATGGAAAACTTTATATGTTTTAGTATGTTATGCCGTGTGGATTTTTCTAATGCATTTTGGAATTTATTTACTGATAGTAATATATATTTTCGCTATTCTTCCATAAATTTCATTGCTGCTTCTTTATGTTTATATCAATTTTTCTATCAAATGTCAATAAAATATTATACCATATGCATATCAATAGAGAATGGTAGAAGACTACGGATGAGAAGCGAGAAAAATAGAAGCCAATAACTGCATAGGAAATAGAAGGAATTTTTAAAATATCAATAAGCCAATGCATACAATTGAAATACACAAACACAGACATATATCAATGTAGATATGCTTCAATATGGAGCTGTGCATGGTAGGAAACTTCACTTATATTATCTGGGTGAATTTGTGCTTAGTTAAAGTTATTACCGGTTTTTTTTAGCTTACCGATTTATTATAAAATACTTATAAAATTTAAGTTATACCTGGAGCATTCCAGACCTTAATTGAGAACTGTTTTTTGTTCACTTATAAATTTAGGCTAAAATCAAAATTATCGTCGACATGCAATGGGCAGATAAAGGCAGAACAAAGCAGGATGTAGAAGTAGTTTGAAGACCAAATCGCAAGTTGCATTAAGAAGGTTAATCCTGCTTTGTATATGTATTCTTGTTCCAACACCCTGACGAAGAAGAAGCACATTATGACCACGGTTCCTAAGAACGATTCTGTGCGTTAGCTGAAATCAGTAGAGAGAAAGGAATAGATAGAGAGACATGCAGAAATGCCTGCGAAGAAACTATCTGATAATATAGGTAAGACAGACAGGGAAAGTTTAGTGCAACATCTCGTAAGCTCGCTATATATTAGATATTCACAATGCGAGAGAGCAAAATAATAGCATCCACCACGGAATCGGTTTATAATGTCTTATCTGACTTTATGCATGATAACGCCTGACTTTCAAGCTAGTGAGACTCTCCGCTCGAAATGCGTCAGATTAAGATTCGCGCACGGTGCTCGGAGATTAGTCGAAGTGACTTTCATCACTAAGGCCAAATGAGCTTTCTTATTTACACCACAAACTTTCTGTTAATTAACCTTTATATACATATATATGTGGCGCTTTGTAACCACTAAAGCGATTTTTGGTCGAGCTCCTCCTCCAATTTGTGGTTTTTGCGTTTTGATGTTTTTACCAAAAAATGGAGTGACCTGGGCCTACAAACAGCTAATGGATTTTTGTGAAGAGCTTCTCTTTCATGCCAGAAATACACTCGGAGGTCTTGAAATTCCCTGCCGAGGGACGACCGCAATTAGAAAAATTAATTTTTTATAATTTTGGGTGGTTGGCAACCACTCCGAGTATATTTCTAGCATGAAAATAAAAGATCCTCATTAAAGTCAATCAGACGTTTGATGACGGCTACGTATAAATTGTATGTTACTCCTATAACGGACACCACAAATTGTAGGAGGAGCTTGGCGCCACAGAAGCGATTTTCGGCTGCAAAACTTGGAAGAGGATAATTGATGCACAATAAGACATCGTATATCTTAGTAACGCCTATCTATGTTTCAACATTCCCATCGTCCAAGGTTAGGTCGAGGAAGTGAGCTTCGCCAGTAGTAGATCTAAGATGTAAAAATATAGTAGATTGCCTTCGTTACTCCATAGTTGAGCCTAGAGCGGTTTATGGGATATTTGTGATGGTTGTGATAGCTACTGAGTAAGGCATACTAGTAAGGCTTGGAGAAGTTGGGTTACTATTCGGCTTGAGGCCTGGTCATCCGGGAATTTCTGGAACTTTTATAGGCTTTGGTTTTCAGCTTTTAGACCAGTGTGGCGCTTTTTAATTGAAAGTAGCTGCGATCAAGGAGATGAAACTATATCTCCATAGCTTCATTTACTCTAAAAGCGACAGATGCTTAAAAGAACTTAAAATGTGCTCGAGAACTGTTAAAGAATACAGACTTTTAATTGACTTTACTACCAGTTCATAGTGAATTCGCTGGTAGCTTGCGATAGTCAGATCCCTTGATTCTATTTAACCTGCAGTCTCATTCAGAATATATAGCCCTCACATCAGCTCGACTTAGCGTTCACCTACCAAGGATTGTTGGAAAGAACACCGAAGGTATCTTGATGTGCCTCTGATGTGCCTCCTTATTGTAATTATCAATTGGGTGGCATGTATTTTGCAAGACTGAAGTGAAAGATTCATGCTTGATACTGCGAGTTTTGTTGAATCGAAGGAATTATCGGTATAATAGCCATCAACCTATCGAGAAAACCATAACTCCAAGAATACAAATAAAATCTCAATTTATTTGTTGTATAAATTTTTTATTTCTTTCCTGCAAATAATTCAGTTCTCTACTGGGTAACGAATATTTCGATTTCAACTACACAGATATGGCAGTTTCATATGCAAAGTAGAATCCGGTTGTGAGTTTTGTGCAATTTTCGTATGAAATCAACCAAGAAATTGAATTTTTATACAACTTCCAATACCAATTCAGCGTTTATAAAAATTGCGCAACAAAAAACACCAAAAATAATAAAAATGAAAAAAACACTGAAAAACACAAAGAACGAAGGAAGTGCTACCATTAGCTTTGCAACTTGCAGGAAAAAAGAGTTGGCATACTGCCGGTACTGTATTGTAAGTATTTAGGAATATATTGCTGCTTCAAAATATCTTAATAATAAATATGTGCATGTCAATTGCGAACATTTCCCTTTGGAACGTCTTCTCGTTTGATTAAGATTTTATTTGCTCAAAACTTTCGTCATGCAAGACAGGTATGCATTGAGCATAAAATATATTGCTTCCTTAGGTAATAGTGGCCCAACTGGAGAAGTGTTTAGTTATGTGTAAATGCATGGCAAGCATGCAAGCGATGAGCGACTTGTAAAGCTTGGTTTTGGTTCGTTGAGAGAGGACTTTACTGTTCAATTGGCTACTTAGCCCAAAGTGGCTACTGTTGGCAAGACTGATTCTTCATTGGACTTCAAGGCTGACATTGTTGGTTTTGTTAATGCTAGTGGTCCTAGATAGATGAAATTATATACGACTTCGAATTTATGACTGTCAACAGAGACTTGGGAGCCGAGTCGCCATTGCGATGACTGTCTATTTGATGACAGGCGATATTTCCTCTTGTTCTCCTTCATTACCAGACCCATTCACTTCGCTTCTTTGTCTAACCTGGAGAAAGCAGAGCTTACGGTGCGGCTGTTAACGCCAATTATATCAATATCATACGCCATAAATTTTGTACACTTTTGTAGAAGATTATATCTGGTCTATTTAGCTCTGCAGCTCCTATTATTTTTTCGAGCATCAAATTGAAGAAATCACATTATAAGAGTCACCCTGTCTGAAACCACATTTAGTATCGAACGGCTCGGAGAGGTTCTTCCCAATTCTGGCTGCGCTCCTGACATAATCCAGGATCAGTTTACATAAACGTGTGAGCTTTGTGGGAATATCAAATTCAGTTATAGCGGCGTAGAGGCATTTCCTTATCGTGCTGTCGAAGGCAGCCTTAAAATCGATAAAATCTGGTGTGTACCGATTCTTTTCTCTCGGGTCTTCTCCAATATTTGGCAAAAGGTGAATATTTGATGTGATGAAAGCCATGCTGATAAGGTACGATTAGCTTGTTGACGGTAGGCTTTAGTCTTTCACACAATATGCCAGATAGGAACTTATATCTGATATTGAGGAGGATTATCTCACGGTAATTAGCGTAAACCATGGGGTCTCTTTTTTGTATTGGGCATAGCACACTTACGTTCCATTCGTCGGGTGTGCTTTCATCAGAACATATTCTGTAAAGAAGCTGATGAATTCACCTTGTCAGTTTTCCGCCATCGTATTTAAATAGCTCTAACGATAAGCCATCGACTCCCACCACTTTGTATAGTCGGGTGATGGAACGTCTACGTCTATACCATGAGGTTTCGGGTTCGCCATTTCCGGAGTTTCACTTTCAATGCCATTGAGCAGGTGTGCTCTGGACATCTGTCACTAGATTATCCTTTATCACTACATAAGTATGCCCCTTTCTTGCAACCTTCTAATCGCCGCATATTGGGGAAAATTTCTTATGTTAGAAGATGATACTACAGACAGTCATATTTCGGGGCCCGCCGAAGTCAAATTGCTTCACCCCGTTAGGGGATATTTCATCGTTAAGGCTGAATTTTCCGATTTTTGCGCCAAAAATACCTTTCTTGTCCACCCTGGAATTGATGTCGCCTAGAACAATTTCAACATCGTTTCGAGGGCAGCGTACATTCACAGTACGTTCTAAGCTCTCATAGAAATCATCTTTGGTCAATTCTCAATTCAAATGTTGAAAAACTTCACTTTTAATGGGAGTTCCGGCTAGACATTCATCCACAGGGGTAAATGCCAGGATTTGTTCACGGAGTCTCTCTCTCAGCACGAACTCTACACCAACTTTGTCATACTTTAAATGACCGCTGCAGTAGATTTAACAAGGACCTACCTTCTCTGTCCTTTTCCTGTCCATCGCGGTGATGTCAGCTTTTAATATTACGAGGACATCAATATTCCAGGTTCATGTCCTCAAATCGCAATCCTTTAAGCGTTTGCAGGGGTCGTCATCAAAAGGGGGATCTCTCATCCGAGGTATTTGTTGATTTTTCATTGGAGTATAGCTTTTGTGTGGAGAGTCCCAAGCCCTACGCACAACCGCAGGGGATTCGTCTTGGATTTAGCTCGTCTCTACAGAAATGTTTGGTGGCTAACCAGAGGACACATTGTCTCAGGCCGGAAGTCGTGAGCTGCCTGAACCATATGTAAAAGAATCATTTCTGGCCACTCCCAGGTGAATGGCAGCCAAAAACTTTCCTAACTTGCGTGAATTTTTACACTTGTCCCCATCCTATAAGTACTCATTAAACAATTAGATAAAAATAAGTAAATAAGCAAACAATAAATAAATTAAAATAAATTAGAAAATAAATGGCTAAAGCAGTAGGGAAATATATGAATAATTAAAAAATATAAAATAATAAATAACACATAAAAAAAACTAAATAAAAAAACAAAGAAAAGTAAATATCTTTTCAACCAGCGCTGTAAGCAACAAAGCGCCAACACCAAGAAAGTAACCAAAAGAAATGAATGCATGACGAATTGGCAATGCCAATGGAATAAAGCAAAAGGATGGTGGAAAATTGTGATTATTGCAAATTTATGAAGCCACTACAACTGTCGTATTTGTCATCAGTTTTCGCTTCACTCATATTTCTTCACTGACAGACAACGTTGCGCCCGTAATAATTTTTGTAAGATTATGACATCAGAGAAATGCCCTACAATTGGCATATCGAGACAATGAATGATTTAAAAAAATTTGATAGCTATTAATGTTACACTATTGCAAAAAATTTCAGAAGGACAGTTATAATAAAACTGCATTTCTTTCCAACACAATTTCAATATTGTTTTCAATATTATTAAATAACACTAGTATCTTTGCATGTAAGCTAAAGGTAGAAACATCATATGTCGTACAATTAGCGTCCTTCAGTATACAGTATAGCCGACTATAAATCCCTGACCAACAACTTTTGGCGCCCATCGTAGGTACGTAAGCATGTCAATGCACCAACCAAGCTTCTTACAACCATTGCCTTTCGTTATTTTCTTTCATTTGCATAAGGCTTCTTCTTTCTGCAGATCTTCTCAGCGTCGATGGTGGACATTTATCAACACAATGAAAACATGCACACTTACAGAAGCGGTGCTATTGGCTCATTGCACAGTGTCATGAACTGAATAGTATTAAAATTAAAAAATTAAAATAGAAATTAATAATATAAAAAAAAAATAATTAAATTAATTTAATTAAAATAAGCTGAAAAAATTTAACCAAATTAAACAAAATAAATTAAGAAAATAAAAATTAAATATAATAATAAAAAAAAATTAAAAAAAACAAAAAAAATTACATAAAATAACACAAAATAAAATAAGATAATATATAAAAACAAAAAACAAAAATAAACAAACAAAAAATAAAAAATTAAATAAAGTAAAATCATATAAAACAGAATAAAATGAAATAATAAAAAATATTTAAAAAAATAAAAAATTAAAATATTAAATTTTAAAAAAAAATTTAATATAAAATAAAATTAAGTTAAAAAAATAAAATAAACTAAACCGAAACTAAAACAAATATAATATAAATTAAAATAACTTAAAACAAAATAAAATAAAACAAATTATAAAAAAAAAATTAAATAAAATAAGAAACCAAAAAAAAAATTTAATAAAATAAATAATATAAGAAAAATAAAAAGTAAAATTATATAAAAAATAAATAAAAATTAAATTAAAAAAAATAAATTTAAAAAATAAAAAATAAAGTAAAATAATTACACAAAAAAAAACCTTAAAAAAATAAAGCAAAACAAAAATAAAAATAAAAAAAAGAAATGAAGTAAAAAAAAAAATAAATAAAGAATTTTAAAATCATATAAAAAAAAAATATAAAGTTAAAAAAAAAAAATTAATTTCAAATAAAAATAAAATATACATAAAAAAAATAAAATTATATAAAATAAAATGAAAAAAATAATAAGTTAGGTAAAATAAAATGATATAAAGTAAAATAAAATAAAAATAAAAAAATAAAATAAAAATTATAAATAAAAAGTAATATAAAAGAAAAAAAAAAAAAAATAAAAAATATATAAAAATAAATAAAATAATATAAAAAAATTAAAAGAACCATAAAATTAAATTAAATTTAATAAAATAGAGTAAAATAAAAAAAAATAATATAAAATAAAATAAAAGGAAAAAACAAGATAAAAAATAGATTAAATAAAAATAATATTTCAAATTAAAATATTACAAAATAAATTTAGAACATAAAATGAATTAAAATAAAATTCAATGAAACAAGAACAAAACAAAAGATAATAAAATAAAAAAATAAAATAAAATAAAATAAAAAAATTATAATAAAATAAGAAAAGAAAATAAAGTAGAATGAAATAAAATGAAATAAAATAAAATCAAAACGAAAAAAATATAAAAAAATAATAAAATAAAAAGAAATAAAATAAAATGAAAAAAATTAAATAAAAAATTAAAATAAATAACAGAAAATAAAATAAAATTTAATAAAATAAAATAAATAAAATAAAATAATATAGAAAGAAGAAAATAAAAAAATAAAAATATCATAAAATAAAAAAATATAATAAAAACAAATAAATATAGTAAAATAAAATGAAAAAAATAAAATAAATTAAATTAAATAAAAAAGGAAAAAAATAATTAAGAAAAGTTAAAATAAATAAAATAAAATAAAATAAAATAAAATTAAATAAAATAAAATAAAAAACTGAAAAACTAAAAATAACATAAAATTAATTAAAACATAATAAAAAAATTCACTTAAGTAAAAAACAAAATTAAAAAAAAAAATTAAAAATTAAATAAATTAAGAAATAAAATTAAATAAAATAAAATGAAGTACATTAAACAAAAAATTTGGTAATAAAATTATTTTAAATGAAGCAAAGCAATTTAAAACAAAATTATATAAAATAATGATGAAAAAAGAATTCTTAGCATTTAAGTAACGCTAATAATTGACTAGATATTGATTGAAATAATTTACGGGAAAACATTTAATTATTTTATTAACGCAAAATCGCAATTTTTTTAGTTTTGTCTATTTTGAAGGCAATTTGCGTTATTTATTACAAAATACTAATTTATCTGTATTGGATGCATTTATTTTTTGGATTTTTTTCAATTTTGTGACACTGTATGTTATATTACTGATAGGGTAAGTAAGCACTGTGCATATATACATAGATTTATATGCCCAGTATGCTTGAATTTATGAATTTATGTACATATCTGTATAGTATTTGATTGGATAGTTGCACTGTTTCGTTTGTTTTTGATTTCAACAGTCAGCAAATGTGCATTCACATGAATAAAAGTGATAAATCTGCATTTTTGCTGTCACGTCCGGCATGGAAGTCACTTGCAGTACATTCATACATACATATATTAACACATAAATTATACACATAACACATAATTATACAAATATCAATATATTAAAAAAAATTTTAATAACATTGTTTCATATTCGTATAATTTTTTTAATTATGCTTATATGTTATTTATTCTGATAATAATTATTTGCATTAACTAAATTCCTTTTAAGTTAGAAGAAATTCTTATTAGAACTGCTTCGAAAATTCATAAAAATTAACTACCTTCGGGGGATCAATATAGAAATTGTTAAATAACAAAAAATTTTATTTGAAAGCTTGAAGTTCGCCCAATTTTTACAACGGAGGTACGCATTTAAAAAAAAAAGCATTATACGCCGTTTGTCGGAGCGTATGAGTGACTTTTCCGCAAAGAAAAATTTAAAGCTCCAACAAACACCGTATAAACAATTGTATATACTCGTATATATATAATAATATTTTCAGAAACTAACTTTTGAGCAGTTAGTGAAAACTGCTTCCATTAAATTGTGTTGAATTCTAAAGTATTTGATTAGCTCAATTGCCTTTAGTACTCTCTGTAAATATTTAAAAATTTCAGGCCACTAATAGTTTTCTCTCATTATTCCTTTATTACAACATTTACTCCTTTAAATCGCATATTAATTCCAATACAAAAGTCATTGAAAGTGTGCGCGTACTTGTATATGCATGTAGAATGTATATCTATATGCATACTCATATACGTAATACATTTCACTTTCACTTCGCGTACGCCCAGGTGCTAATGCGGATAAAAATCTATACAGTACACTTAATTGAATGGTAAATGGTAGAAAACATTAATTTCTATTATAGCAATAAGTATGCACTTGCGTTCCTTTGTTGCCACATACATACGTATGTACGTGTTGAGGGTTTTGATATTTGCATGTGGCGGATTATTGAAGTGTGTGTCGGTCGAACTGTTGCCTGCCATTCGCTTTGTGTACATAACGCTGACTGTTGATTTCATATAACAGTGGGGAAAAAAACGCATTTATTATATTTGTGTATCGGCAACATATTCAAGCCATTGGGAATAGGATTTTTTTTATGGACTTACGTGGGTTACAACGAAAATATTTGACGGAAATTACCAAAACTAATATGAAAAAAGAAATAATTTTTTTAGGAGTTCCTAATAGAATCTCACTATCATATTTTTCAGGAAACGCCTTAATCTTAATCTGGGAGTCCTGGGAAAGAGATTAATTTTTTTTTTTTAATGGAAAGTCATGACCAAAAAAATAATAGAAGCAGCATCACCACTGTCCAAGAAAGGGAAAGCCTGAAAGTATATAACGTTTACTTGACGGTAAATTTGGTGCTGGGTTTCTGGTGTTAGTAACTTTTATGCCCTAATCAGAAAGAAAGATGATGGATACAAAGATTCCCTGCAGCAGCACTGAACAATGCCCAGGCCAAGGTGTCGAAACCGTGCCTTCAGCAGCAAGAAATGGGAACTTCAGCCCGCATTCCAAGTATCTCAGTTGCTCTGAGGCTTATCGAAATTTGGTTCCCTTAATATCAGATTCTAACATAACATTATTCATGCAGATGCATTGCTGTCCTTTGCAATTCAAAGGGCTCCAATGATCTAGATGTGCGTCTGCTTCAATAAATTGTTCGGGCTTATTCAGACTGGCTACAGAACTAGTAAATCTAGCGTTGTCCACATATTCATCCAACGTTTGGAAAGCTCCATCCCACCAAATCTTCGTCGATTTTAATTCTCCCTTCATAGAAAAACTCTATTTACGTCACTAGAATTTTGACAATGCTGGATAATACTAGCAATGAAGTCAGAATTGGTAAACACCTCCTCGCGTCGTTCGATATACCAAACAACATTTGAGACAAAAACACTCTTAATCATGAGGCTTCTCCAATCTAATGTTAAATAAAATAACATGAGTTACGGAGTTAAACAAAAAAGGTGCAATCTTCTATAAAAGCGTAGAACTTGTGGGCTCGTTGCACTATAAACTCTGCTTCCTCCCGAGGTACAAGATGAAATATATCCTGTCATCAAACAAACAATCGTCGCATTTGCGACGAGGCTCCCACATCACTTTTGACAGTCATATCTTTGAAGTTATAGACAATTTCCTCTATTTTGGAACTGGTAATCACACCAACCACATTGTTAGCCATGAAATCCACTGCAAAATATAAATTCAGTACTTGTTTATGGTGCAGAACAGGAGCGCTAAGAACTATTAAAATGGTGCTACTTAAAAGGTTACTTGATCTTGACAACCAATCAACATCACAGTGGAGAGCAAGGCAAGTAAATTTGCTTTGAGATCACGGACTTTAATTGTATTTTCCGTTAGATCCTTTGGTCACAGCTCGATATGCATGGGAAAGAAAGTTTCAAGCTACGTTTAAAGAGGGAGGATGATGTCGAAACATGCGACTTGCCAGTCACTCTTATAACATCTAAACGGAAGGATTAAGCCATTGCGCTGAGCTGAACTTCAAGCAACCCTTTAAGCTTCCAGAGTATTGCCGGGTAGAGGTCTTCAGTCTAGAGAAATCTGTTGAGATAGCAAGTAACGAAAGACAGCAACCAAGGTAATATTTCGTCAAAAAAGTTCTTAAAAGCAAAGGCATATAGGCTGCATATATACTAGCTTCCAGGCTACAAGGGCATTACGGACAACGAAATACCTGATGAGATTGCCAAAAGTTCTATCCATCTTGCTAGCTAATGAAATTAAAGAAAGAGCTGGGTACCAGATCAGAGTGAGATGGAACGCATTAGCGACATGCAAAACCACCAAGATCATGTGCAATAGCAGCAACAAAAATCCGTCCTTTCTTACTTACATGGTCATGCAAGGCATGCGTTAGGGCTGTTGTCAGCCTAATTACAGGCCACAGTCTACTGGCATCCCTTCCAAGTAGAATGGGCTTTAGCAGCAGCGACATATCTATGAAATGCAGGGAGAAATGCCTGAGCGAAACCTTAGAACATCTCCTATATTTCCATTCGACCTTAGCTAGAGCTTGCCTTAGGCATCTCGGAGCTTCGTAGCTTAAAAAGCTAGAGGAGGTTTCAAAATTGGATATTAAGGCTATATTGAACCTCGTGAAAAGCGTAGGCACCCTATACGATGACTACTTTAGATCGCAATAAAATGGACCCTCATATGGCACCGCAAAAGACCAACGGGTCTACGCAAGGCACATCAGCCGGCCGGTGTAGCCTAACATATGCATAGCTATGGTGCAGAATTGTAGGCGATTACCGTAAGTGATGAGTCGGTATTATATGTTTTCGAAAGAAAGTTTTGGCCTCAAACAACGGCTGCTGACTAGGATTTGAATGCTTCAGTACTGCCTTTGTCAATTATTAGAAAGAAAGTACCAAAAAAAGTGAAAGAAAATCGACTCCTCATCAAGCGTAAATTTTGAAATACCAATGTATATATGTAAATGTCTATATTACGCTATACTAATATATTAGGCGGCCGCGATAGCCGAGTGTTTAGCATTGCGTACTGTCGTTCGGAAGGCTTAGATGCGAGCCTAGGTTCCACCAATATTCAAAATCATAGAAAATAAATTTTTACATTTGCGGCCCCACTTCGGGAGAGAATCCTCAAAGTGTATTTATAACATGAAATAAAAGCTCCTCATAAAAATCCATCAGCTGTTCGGAGGCGGCTTAGAATAAATTGTAGGTTCCTCCATTTCTTGGTAAAAATATCAAGACGCAACACCACAAATTGAAGGAATAACTTGGCCAAAAATCGCTTCAGCGGTTACAAAGCGCCAAATATATACATAAATATATATATAATATTGATGCTTTTCCCCTTTATACAGTTATATCTGGGTGGAATTCAGTTCTACGTTTTTACACGGTAGAATCTTAACCACATCAGTAGGATACATCAATGCCTTGCAGACTATTTCTGATATAAAAATAATAGCTCTCAGCAAAATCCGTTGGTAAAATTACATTTTTACAAAAAATAAACTATAAATGTTGTTTGCCTTTACTGAAAAATGCGCGTAATGGAAAGATATCAACCGTAATCAATGTCTTCGAGGCATACGAAAAAAATTCACGGCTTTACTAAATGGGGAAAAAATCAAAATGCAACCCTCTTTTAAAAACATATTCATACATACATACTCTATACTTAATATATATTTATGTATATACAAGAATACCGAAGGGCGTACGAGTACATTACCATATTGAATATTATAAAACATTGATTTTTCCACATTTTCATTGCAATAGTGTAGCTCGAATGCATCAGATTAGCATGACATGTTAACCCCTCACAAGCCTACTTATGCATGTATGTTGATATATGCATTCGCACACCTCAATACAAACGGGCGGATAATGTAATGTAATATCTGTGGGTGGGGAAAAAAAATGAAATACATAGATTGTGTACAACTGTGATAACATTTTATAGCACTTTCGTAAATGTCGGCGCTTACAGTTGAATGAGTGAATGAATGAAAGCACATACTTACATAACGGGTGATCCATTTCGAGTATCCTACTTTTTAAAGAAAAAAACACAGAAAATTCAAATTTAATGGGGAATGTTTATTATCATTAGAAAGAACATTATTTGGCATGCTTTTTTTGAAGATTATCTCTTTCAAATGTTGGCCGCGGCTACAACTCAGATAGTCCACCCGTTGAGTCCAATTTTTGATGATACGTTCGAGCATTGCGACTGGTAACTGGCGAATGACACACGTGATATTTTGCTCCAAGGCCTGAATTGAAGCGGAATTGTCCGCATAGACTTTAGACTTTACATATCCTCACAGGAAAAAGTCTAACGGTGTGATATCATACGATCTTGGTGGCCAATAGACCGGACCAAAACGTGAAATAATCTGCTCACCGAAGTGCTCTCCTAATAAATCCATTGATTTATGCGATGCAATTTCAGACCTCAAATAGTCGGTTATCATGGCGCGATAAATGTCGCCGATGACGGTTACATTTATAAGAAATATTGACTGCTGATTCCACCGGACCAAACCGTTGTTTTTTCTGGATGAAATGGCAGCTCTTAAATCTCTTCAGGTTGTTCTTCGTCCCAAATGCTTGTTCACATACCCACTGAGCCAGAAATGGTCCTCATCGCTGAACAAAATTTGCCTCGAAAACGCCGGATCTTCTTGGAACTTTTCAAGAGCCCATAGAGTGAAGCGATGTCGCTTGGGAAGGTCGAGCGGCTTCAGTTCTTGCGCACGCTGTATTTTTTATACTTTCAATTTAATATCTCGACGTAAAATGCGCCAAGTCGTTCCATATGTCGGTTCGAGTTGCTGCGAACGGCGCCGAACCAACTCTTCACGGTCTTCTTGTACACTCTCAGCTGTGGCCGCTATATTCCCTTCACTGCGTGCTGGACGTGGTCTATTTGGTCGAGTGTTATCCAATAATGAATGCTGGATCTCAAGGTAGGTGATGGTGTTGGGAATAGTACGCTCAGTAGGATTATGTTGACCATAAGTTGAGCGAAGCGCGCGAAACACCTACTCTACAGAAAGTGAATTTTCGTTATAAAGTTGAATGATTTGTAAACGTTATTCAGGTATAACTCTTTGCCTGATGAAATGCCAAGCAATACTGAATAAAAATAACATGACAGCTTGACACGACTCACGCGTGATCTGTCAAAAAAGTGCTATTGAAAAAAGTACCCCTACTTGGATCATCCTTTATATACAACAAATGGATTCTATCATATACGACCCTTGCAAGGGTCTACTAGTGAGTGAGTCATCATTTTAGCATTAGAATTTACGGAATGGAGACACACTAGTCAGAAAAGTAGTAAACTTGTTCAATTTACAAAGCTAAATGTAGCTTTTAATCATCATCATCTTAGAAATATTGTTTTTAAACAGACAAAAATTTGGTTCCAAAAAAAAAATTAGCTATATTGTGTCCTACCGTAAGCCATACAAGTATATTCGTATATTTCCGATAACCAATGGTCCGAATAAAAAGCACTGGGTGATTATATGAAGAAAAATGAAACCATTCGCTGACTAGTTAAGCTTATTTTGAATACAAATTTCAAAATAGTTTTGAACTAGTTCATTTGAATGCGGGGTTGCGCTATATGGGGAATATGTCTATATTAACATGCGAATGTGTCTGTTCCTGAAACACTTTGTACACAAAAGTAGAAATGTATGCGTTAGCGCACATTCTGTGGCAAGGTTACTGGGTTAATTAATAATTGAAATGTTTTTTCTTCAACGCGATTTTAGTTTCTTCCATTGCATGTGATAAAATCGTATGTGTTGGAAAAAAGATTTTGTAAATGTGGTTCAGTTTTGTTGATAGCATATTTCTGTTTTCACAAAGGCTTAATGCAAATCTTGATAATATTCGCCTTACTTCTCCAATTACAGTATTTTGCAATGTCACATAAATGGAAACACATTTTGTGTGAATTTTTATTTTTTATTTAATCAGTTAATAATATACCACAGATACTCCCAGTTCTGGAACTATATTTTCAAGCGTCTTTTAAAGAATGTTTTTGTAAAAAGAAAATATTAGAGTTTATAATGGAATATAATTATATATACATATGCTAGAGCTGCAGATTTTGCTCAAACATTTTCAAGCAATGCGAGCAGTTGAACAACGAGCAGTCGCACACCTGCTCATTGCTCATTACTCGAAAAATTTTCCAGCCGAGCACGGGCATTTCGAGTTTTTGACAAACACTTTGACTTTATTCTCAAAACTTTTTTTTTTAATTTTTAATTTATTTATGCAAAGTGTAAAAATCATTGAAATGCCAAAGAAATTTTGATAAACAAAATTACAGCAGACTGAACACTTGAGAAATGAGCGAATATCGAGCGAGTATTGAGCTATTTGCAGTGCCCGATACTCGGGTATTTCTAATATATACATTTATATATTTGGCGCTTTGTAATCGTTGAAGCGATTTTAGCAATAACATTAGGATGTTTTTTTATTGAAATCACTTTACTTCAAAAATACTTTTTCATACAATTATATTCTTTATTGTAGATAATTTTTGAAGGCGAATGGATATTCAAATGAGATCACTCGACTTTACGATAGTTGGCTAAACGGCTTGAATACAGCGAGTTACCGGGTACACAATATACTACCCAAGTAGTGTGGAGCTACACTTCCTGCTGTGTATCTAGTTTGAAGAACATTGCTGTTTTCTTCGCAAATTCAAACATTTAGTCGCTTTGGTCCTAAATTCATTGAGGCTTGTAGGTGCTGCAGCGCTTTTTCGCCAAGTAGGAATACAAGTAGTTCTTATGTACCGGACTCAATTATTACGTGCTGCACTGTCTTCGCACATATCCTGCACTTGTTGTCTTCTACCAGACTTAAGTTGAAAGCATGCGTCTCCAATAGTCCTACTAGATAGTCTAAACGCTTGCCTCTTTTTCGGTAATACAAATAAAAGCGCACATTTTTGGCGCTTCATTTCACAGAATGGAACTTAGAAGTTTATATTTACCCTTTTGTCCATTTTATTAGCTAACTCATAACACAAAGCGGATTACCGACACGAAAAACCTACGTTAGCGAAACGATTCCTCAAGGAGGACTCTTTCTAGCACGCCTATGGATGGTAACGTTGATCGATTTTTCCATTCCAACTCAACGTAGAATAAGTGAAGGTAGTAACATATATAGCCGATCTCACGTGGATGGAACCGTTCTCTTTTATAAGGAATGAGATGAACTGAAATACCTTTAAAAAGATTACACTCATGGAACGCGAACTGGTTACGAAAAGAATTAACTATGTGTTCTAATGAAACGAATAAAACTAAAATACTTAAAATTAATTTTTCTTCAACAATTCTTCTGCCTCTAAAGCAATACGTCCGTTGATTGAGATCATACTAGCAAACTCAACATTAATATGGCCTTAAAAGCGATATAACTTACGTTAATTGAAGCAGAGACAGTGGGATCATCCTTCTTATAAATTGAGCAGAGCACACTCACGGGCTATTAGCCGACCATATTCTGTGAAGAAGCTGATGAATGCACTTCCCCAGTTCTTCGCCGCCATATTTGAATAGCACAGTCGTTAAAACATTATCCAATTTGAAGAATATTTCTGCGTCTTTTACGACAACAGCGGCAGGATGGCTCCGAACTGGCTTTGACCGTTACCCGCAATATAGCGGAAAGATATTTTCAATATATCCAACTGCATACATTGCTCTCAGTAGTAAGTGGAGGCACTATGGATTCTCAGTGGTATCGCAAAGGACACGTTCGGTAGCCTCAGGGGGCTTATGCTCATAACTACTTTATCTTCATCTCACCTAATCTTCTTACATATCTTCTCAAACACAATGGATTGTTACACGCTCGGGTTGGCTAAGGATTCAGATTCGCTGAGTCTAGACACAACTTTCACTGCGTTGCCCCTTGCAAAAGTGTTCACTCCCACCGCACATGACATTACGCGAAGAGCTTGAAGCAGCCTTGTAATGAGATTTCAATCATCCATAGATATAGTTAATTATTAAATGACAATCCTTCGTAAGTACCAATCTTTAACTCCTAGCCAAAGAAAGTGGCAGTGATATAAATTTAAAGGTGAACAAACTTAAAGGTGATCCATTTTTAAAGAAAAAACACAGAGAATTTAAATTTAATGGGGAATGTTTATTATCATTCGAAAGAACATTCTTTGGAATTTATTTTTGACGATTATATTTTTCAAATGTTAGCCGCGGCTACGTCTCATATGATCCATCCGTCCAATTTTCGATGCGAGCATTTCGATTGGTAACTGGCGAATGACACGCGTGGTGTTTTGCTCTAAGATCTGAATCGAAGCAGCATAGACTTTAGACTTTACATATCCTCACAGGAAAAAGTCTAACGGTGTGATATCACACGATCTTGGTGGCCAATCGACCGGCCCAAAGCGTGAAATTACCTCCTCACTGAAGTGTTCTCCCATGAACTTCATCATAGTCGATTGATAGAAAGATGGAAGGCACCATCGTCAGAGTTTGAGGCTTGCCATCACCAAGTATTTCATTATCACTATCATTTACTCCATATGTTCACTATACTCGTATTCTAAACCTAAGTCATTTCATAACCTTTCTCGCTCTTACATAAAAATATTCGGGGTTAGAACCATCATAAAGTAGTTTAATTTTTTAGTAGAACTTCCGAGCATTTTCCCAGTTGGTATTCTTCTAAAGGTTTTCTCATTCACATATTTTAGCTTCTCTATTCTTCTTTGTTGTCGCACTTTTTGATTACAAATAGACGGATTCGTACCTTGTTGGCAACATGCGAGTACACCTTATAAAGGGAATTAAATTAAGGAAGAATGAATTTCCATAAAATCTTGTAATTTATTTATGCAACACTAAATATTTGCGTTTTCATTAAATAATATATGTACAACCAAGCATTTACTCGTAACAGAAATTACTATCTTCTTCGTGATATTATCAATCTTAGTTTAGACTTTGTGCTTAATTCCTTTCGCATAATTTCCTTGCCTTAAATCTGTTAAAAATACAACTTTATTAAAATTTTCTATTTTACTTTGGAAGCTTTATATGCATTATGTATATGTATGAATACTTGTATACCTTCCGTCTTGTAAATCTCTTAAATTGAGATGCATTTTCGGTTACATTTATAGTGCAAACTTTGCTTACCTGCTATACAACAACTAAAAACTAAACAATGAATAATTTCTTTGGCAGCACATAATTTACGCCAACTAATAACAACTTTATACTGTGTATACATAATAATAACTTTTCACGGCGGCATCGTTATGAAAGGGAAACAGAAATGCATACTAAAGATATGTACGTACAAAAACACATAAGGGTTACGCAACATCAAAGAAATTTTTGAAATTTACTCATGATTTAGTTTGAAATATATTTCTTGTTTAGGAGCGCAAGATTTGCATTATGAAAATACAAAGAAGAATAACAGGAGTCAGTGCTTACAAACGTTTAACGAATTCACCCTCTAAACGAGGTGATTAAATGTTTTGAGAAAAAACTATTTCTCTTCACATATTGGTTAAACCCTAATGTAAATACAGTGTCGTGCAAAATGTAAGCAAAAGAGTTCAGTTAAAAAAGAATAATTTTTGTATGTTCTATTATTATGTTATATTATTATTATTATTATTACTCTTCTTCTACTTACTCTAGGAAAAGCTTTATTCATCTTTTATTTTGTTTTCGACGACGAACCAAGCATTACCAACCTGCCGCTCAACCTAAGCGTAGAATCCAAAAGAACGGTGATCGAAAGCCAGTTAGAGCCCGGACAGTTCTGAATCTGAACATCTACAGATTTGCTCTACAGCATAAAGTGCTTTGCGATTAAGAAACGTTGAGAATAAAGAGATTATTTATTAGTTAAAACAATCAGTAAATATTTCTTAATATATAAAAAACGAGTCAGAAGAATCAAAGCTGGTGAAATGAATAAGAAAATCGTTACACAAATATCAGAATGGGTCGTGCATTTCAAAGTTTGTTTTGCAGAAACACAACGAAAGCGGGCCTAAAGTATCTAGATCATCTTAAATAGATTCTAAAGTTAAGCTCGCTAAGTAGGAGGGCTATTGATAATACCTCTTATTAGCTTAGTTAAAAATAAAGCTCTAAACTTATTTCATCGAACAGAACCAAAAATTGGTCTAATGAGTGAATGGTAAAGTAATTTGTGTAATATATGGGTCATTAAACCGTTTAGCCCATCGTCTAATGAAAGCTTATTAGCACAGTAATTTATATGATTTCTAAAATCAAATGTGTCGAGCCACTGTTATAATTTAAAATTATTGTTATCTTCCTATTAATTCATCGCCGAAATTCCAGAAGTGATCTTAATTAAAAGAACTAAGAGATAACATAATTCCAAGATACGAAAAGTCTGCTACCGCCCTCTATACATGCAAAAGGGCTATTGACAAGATATAGGAACTAAGGTCGAGCATTTTTGACTCAACCCAGGCACCAGTGGTAGTACGAAGGCCGTTACGGTTGTGTGTTGAACCGCTATAAACCTCGCTTTATGGCTAAGCAGAAAGGACTATTTTTCACATGAGTCCGTGGTCACAGGAACATCCAGGAAAAATATAAGGCTGCAACGCACAATCAAGCGAACTCTTTTCAATAAAGAACGCGTTGTTTTGACAAAGGAAAAGAATAAATGAATTTACCTATGAATAGGCTTCGTTATTATGCAATTCAATTACAACTTGCGACAAACCTGGCTGAAATAGGATAGAAAAGAATGAAGAAAATGAATAATGCTCACCTAATAAAGTTAAAGCACATAACCAAAGTAATACGAGTTCTCTGAAGCCGCTGTCCAAGAGGACGGCATGCAGCAAAAATAAGATCTCCTTATAGGCGATCAATAATGATGTGGAGGACGAAACGATCCCTTATCTTTTAGGCTTGCTTGCTCAAAACTGATCGTGCAGTTCGGTAAACCATATATTTTGCTTTTATTTCACCAAGATATAGACATTTCATTGAAATCGAGTTAGAATGTCGAAATGACTTAACGTATTTGTGTTTATTACAATTCCAAAACGATGATTGATAACTCTCTCCTATAGTATCCTAATTAAAATCATATTCTGGGAAAAATTTCTAACCTTAAGGGGAGCAGGGGGGGATAATTCACTAATTTCAACATATGAGCACCCATGATTTACATTACAGAGAAGGCCGATATATCTTTGATAATTCATTATTATGGGGTCGGACATAGAAATTTGAACGAAAAAAATTTATCCAGGGCATAAGCGGTGTAGAAATCCTATTCCGCTAAATTTTTCTACATATGTTTTTTTTTTAATTTTATTTTTTATCCAAAACAACAAAAAATGTTGCATAGTGCTAATAAACCTTTTTTTATTTCATTGTGTTTTAATTTTTTCAATTTTTTTTTTTAGTTATTTTACAGAAATCAGAAATTTCTTTCACTCAAGATTTTATTATTATAATTTTCTTATAAAAGTCTAACATCTGCCTTTTTAGTTAAGTAAATATTTTAATTTGTTAAAGCCTTAGAAGTGTTTTGAAAACACAAAATTCGAGCCGCGAAGGAAAAAAACAAACTTAATGTGACTTAAAATGTTTTGTTGCTTTTATTTTGCACCACACTATATGGCTGTTGAATAGGTGCTTACAATATTGCTCAATTTGAAAGATTTTTCTACAAGTTGTGTACATAATATTCTACAAAGAAGTCTAAACATGCATATATATATATATTGAGATATGCAGTTTATTGTGTGAAATAATACAAGGTGCCAAATAAAGTGTTACAAATCCAAAAAGTTATCCTAAATCTTCAAAGCAAGTATATATTTTCAACGAGTTGGGAACCAAAAAGAAGTGAAATATAAACGAGTTGCTTGTCCAATTCTCGTCTCACGGTGTTTGTTTCTCCCCGGAAACCGATTTTTATGAAATTTTTGTGTGCACATCGGGTAGGCCTGAGAATCAACCAATATCAATTTTTCATACCAGTAAGTGAACTAGCAACTAACCTTTTCGAAAAAATCCTATTTATGGTTTGATTTACTTGAAATTTGGTACATATGTAGCTAGATCAATAATCTAATAAAAATGGTTGAGGCTTATATTTCGGAATTAGAGAACAAAAAAATTTTATTAATCGCTTTTTTGTTTTTCAAAATGTTCTCCATTAAGATGTGTACACTTTTGCGCCCGTTTTAATCAATTTTCGAAGCACTTTTAACACTCTGATTGAAGTATCCCAAAATATGCGTTCTGCACGCATCAACCGCTCCTTCAGATGTGGAGAAACGTTGATCCCTCAGTTTATGTTTTACGCACGGTAATAAAAATAAGTCATTCGGTGCCAAGTCAAGATTATACGGTGGATGACTAATAGAATCGATGTTTTGAGTTGTTTAAGGCGCTGCGTAAGAGCCTGCATTGTCGTGGTGATAAGTGATCCGTCTCCGGTGGTTGGTTTTCCTGATATTTTGGAAGACAACTGGCAAAAAAATAGTTTTATATTACTCATAATTCACTGATCTGCGTTGTTATAGTGGTGCGGTTTCGCCATGTACAGTTTTTCCAAAAAAATAGGCAACCATTTGCTCGGAAGTGCTTCGTTCGGTAACAACTTTTGTTGGCTTCGGCTCATCTTGAAACACATACACTCGACTGCTGACATCTTTAGGGCTAATATGCATCAATCTACGAGTCATCATCTGTCATCATAGGTGTATTTCAAATCACTACTAGCACCATTGTGAATTATTTTAAGTTACTGTAAACAACACAAATAGCGCTCGTGTGGCAAAACTTTCTGGGGATACCTAACATCATAGTTTTCAAACTTTACGATAAAGTTGTCAGTTGCAAGATTGGAACACCAGTATTTTTTTATAAATAGAAACGAAATACCGAAATTTTTATTTTCAACATTGCTGATCTCAAAGCTAATTTTAAACAATAAAAAAAAAGATTTAAAAAAATCTTCAAATAAATTTTACAAGAATAATATCAAATATGGTGGCTAAAAATCCTACTGGTTAAAATTGTAGGGAAGCTATTTAACATTCAGTTGCAAAAAACAAGGTCTGAAATGCTAAAAGTTTCAATAAATCTTGAAGACATCCCAATCTTTTTAACTTATTTATTTTGTATCAAAAATTTATATCTTTGAATTTATCTTCACATCTCTATGCACCCTCTATTCCACAGTATTGTTTTCATTATAATACAAAATATTCTTATATATTCAGTTATAAATGTATGTACATACACTGCCGGACAAAGTCTACATACACCGCCTGTATTCGTTGTGTAGAAATTACTATCATTTTGCTGAAAAATGTATTTAAAAAAATCCATTCTCTAACATAATATAAAACAAATATGAAGAAAAAACGCAAAAATATCCTTGACAAAAGCCTACATACACCACGGGTTTACTAGAAGGTACGCCGATATGCTGTGTTATTATGGCGGTTAGGTACCCTTTCTTTACAATTTTTTTAAATTATCTTTTCTACATTGCTGGCATTGAATTTAGTTGTGATTTAAACACATTAGCATCAACAATGGCTCCTCGAAAAGAAATATCTATTGGCATTGGCATAAGAAACAGAAGAAATTGTATAGTGAAATTTAAAAAAAATTTAAACTTAAGTCGGTCAACAGTACAGACCATTGTAAAAAACTTTGAAAAAAATGGAATCACCGAAAATAAGATGTGTGTTGGCCGCCCGAAGAAACTAACTCGAAGAGACATCAGCTTTATTCTGAAGGGACTGAGTAATTATCCTACAACTACTGCTCCAAAATTAACCGAAAACATCGCAAGCTCACCAATAAAGTGTTTCCATCCAAGAATAATACGAAGAGCTCTGAACGATAATGGTTTCCACAGTAGAACGCCACGTAAAAAGCCACTTATCTCTGAAAATAATCGTTAACTTCACTTGGAGTTCGCTAAAGCACATTTATACAAGGGAATGGATTTTTGGCAAAAATTCTTGTTTAAAGACAAAAAAAATTCAATATATTCGGCAGCGATAGAAGAGCAAAAATTTGGAGTAAAGAAAACACTGCACTTAACGCCAAAAATATAGTACCAACAGTGAAGCATGGTGGCGGCAACGTAATGGTTTGGAGAGCGGTTGCAGCATCTGGAGTTGGAAAGCTGGCTTTTATTGAGGGTAATATGGCTTGGTCAAATACAAGTCATTGTTGGAAGCTAATATGATGCCTTCGGTGGACAGTTAGTAGCTTGGCGCAGACTGGATCTTTGGAAAGGATAACGATGCAAAGCATATGGTCCATATTGTTAAGGATTGGTTGCTTTTCCAAGGCACGCGCACACCACCTAAAAGCCCAGATTTGAATGTTATTGAATATGTCTGGGAGAAATTTTCAGCCAATAATTAGAAAAAATCAGATTTCTAGCCCCGCATTTGTTAAGGAACGTCTTATTGAAGCTGGGACAGTATTACTTCCTCCGAATTGATAAATTTAGAAGCTTCGATGCCCCGATGGCTCCAGGCTGTTATTGATGCAATTGGTGGACCAAATAAATACTAAAAAAAATCATGTTACCTGATATTAACCAAGGTTTTTGCGCTAAGATAAGTTATGTATGCACCGTATGTAGACTTTTGTAAATGTTGGAGTTACGTATTTTTTTTTTGTCATAGCTTTACTCTTTTGTGTTAAAAAAATATTTTTGTTGGCTTTTTTATGATAAGGGAAAGTAATTAAAATAAACTGCATCATTACATTTTCCAGTAAAGCTTTTGGACTTTCAATTCAACGAAAACAGCGGGTGTTTGTAGACTTTTGTCCGCCACTGTATATATATACACGAATAGATTTATGTATGTATATTGCTTTGTTTTTAGGTTGTATAAATATTTCGAAAAGTGTTTGCTGCAACGGAAGCTGGAATAACAAAATATTTTACAGACACCAACAACTAAACCAATAACATGCCGAACACTCGTGTGGGTAACGGGCGCGATATAACTGAAGTGCAACGTTCCATAGCGACACGAAAAGAACTAACTTAACTTAAAGGGAAGCTGTGAAGAAAGTGCATTGCGATCAATATTATTCTTAGTATGCAAGGCGTGTAGCAGACTCAACTTACAAAAAGTGTACAGCACTTATAGCAAAAAAAAAAAAAAGAAACCCATAGCCGTCTAAGTTAGCGTAAGGAAAACAGTGCGTAGCGAAAGGCGGAATGGCGGAGGCAAATGAGCGTGGGTGCCGGTACAGTTTGTTGCATATTACATAAATTATGAAATTTGCGCATTTATAATCTTATTGTTGCCACAAGTTTATCGTTGTGCTTCTTGTTGCATATTTACATACTAACTGCGAAGGGGGAACGTTGAACAATTTTTTTATCCTTTCGCTCATGCTTAACTACCGCTATAGCTGCTATGTAAATGTGTAAGTAAGTGCACGGATATTTGTTGCATTTCGCTTCTTGTTTATTATTATAATTTTTTTGTTGTTGCAAGCGTAAGTTTATGTAGTAGCATCTAAGCGTAACAATTTTAATTGGTCGCATTGTGTTGTGAGTTGTTGTTGCTTCTTCAAGCGTTTGCTTTTCAAGCGTTTGTTTTTATTATTGTTACATTTATTTATTTTGATAATTTTTTTTTTTGTTCCAACTTATATTTAGCATTTTTTTCGTAAAATTTTTTATTCTTTTATTATTATTTTTATTATTTTTTTTTAAGTTTAAGTATTGCCTAGCGTAAGTGGTGGCATCGTTTCCAGCATTATTAGTAAGGGAAAAAATTCAAATTCGTAAATTTTGTTAAAAAAATTATGTAAGCATAACTTGTTTGAGTGGAAAAGTTGTTTTTAAGCAAATAAAATAAACTCATAAATGAGAGAGTAGTGATTTTGATATAATAAGCTGACGGAAAATTTATGATTTTCATGCTTCTTTTGCACAATAATCAACTGTTTCTCGTTAAATTATGGTCGAAGTTGGAAATGTGGAAATTTTTTTTTGTCTTTATTTTAAATACTGCTACAGATTTTGACAAAACAGTGGGAACTGATATAATTGAAGATAAACAACTACATATGTTTACAACACACTACGGTATTTGCTTTCGTTGATCAGGAAAATCATATTGAATATCCTCTCATATCCCATTGGACTTAATTACCTTAGCTATTAGATGGTGGTTAGCAATAGCCGCGTGGTTAGTAGTGCGTACTACCGTTTGGTAGTTGAGGGTTCGTGTATGCAATATTAATTTAAATAAAACATGAATAAGGGTTGTCCTCAACCATGCCGAAGTCTTTATGCCTTTCATGAAAATATAAAATTTATTGCAAATTTCAAAATTTTGGTCAGTGTCTGGTATGGGGTCTGGTCCGGGGCCTTGGGTTTTATCTGAGCTGGGATCTATGGTATTATCTGGTCTAAAGTCTTGTCTGGTCTGCTCTGGGGATATGGTCTGGGGTTTGGTCTAGGATGTGGGGTCTGGTGTGGTTTCTGGTCTGGTCTGCGGTATGGTCTGAGGTCTGCTATGGGGTATTGTCTGGTCTGAGGTCTTGTGTTGGGTCTGGTCTCTGGACTTATCTGGTCTAAAGTCCTGTATGGTCTGCTTTGGGTATATGGTCTAGGGTCTGATCTGGGATCTGGTCTAGTGTGTAGTCTGGTCAGGGGTCTGTCTGATCTGCTCTGGTGTCTGATCTAGGGTCTAGTTTGAGACCTAATCTAGGGTCTGGCCTGGTCTGGAGTGTGCTATAGTGTCTGGTCTTGTCTTGTCGTAAATCTGTTTTTCTCTGGGACCTGGTCTTCCCTGGTTTACAGTTTGGTCTAGTGTGGTATGGTTTGGTGTGCTCCGCCCTGGTATGGTCTGATCTTGTCTTGAGCATATCAAATTTTAATAGTGGTCCTCTAGAATTTATTCTAAAACGTCTAAAAGTATAGTTTAAAAATGTATCGTGTCATATCACCAATTTAAAGGTGTAGATACCTATTACCACATTATCCATGGCTTAAATATTATTCGAAGGTATTGCTAAACTAATTTTTCTCAATTATTCATAAACGCTTGATCCCTGTCGATCATCATCAGGGTTTTGTGACTGATCTAGGTCTATTGCTTTCAACATGGCAGTTTTTTCTGAATACTGTATATCAGCTTTTTGCGAGTCATGTGGATGACGACGGATATGAAGTTTTCAGAAGTGCTCGGAAAGTTTAATCACTCTATTTTAAGGTGAGGTCCCATAATACTTCTTCTCATTCTGTACAGGCTCAATACAATGCCGCTCAGGCATCCAAGAAGCTAACTATAACTCGAAGCAAAATCAAAGCTAGTAAAAGAAAGAACTCAAATATATTCAAGATTTACTGGTATACTTGTATACTCGTGCATGCAAAGTATTTTTTTTTAACTTCTCGCGTCAATGACGGACCTACTATTAGTTGTCGTAAAATTTAAATTTGTTTTCATTTTCTGCTTGACTTCAGCATTTAAGGGGTTAGATAGGTTTCAGAGGTTAAAAAAAGGAATTTTCACTATTTTTTTATATATGTACAATCATATATTTTATTCAAACAATTTACCATATCAAAGATACATATTTATGCAGTATTTTGTGAATTTCTATTTAAAAATTCCGCAAACTCAGCCGAAAGGTACCTCATCTCCCTTGGCGTCTCAAAGAAAGTGCTCTACCCGTGGACAGCACAACCCATTATTGGTTCATCTAAAATAAAAAAACCGAAAATATTTCGTTGGTAAATGGATAAATCTCGTTATTGGACGAAGGAAAAGAAAAAATTAAAATCAAAATTTTTGACACACTTTGACAAATCCCTTGATCAAATTTTCGTCATGCATTGGCTCGAAAAAATTAGTTGTAATAAATAAATAAGTAACACATTCGTTCAATGACTAGATAATGTTATTGCAAAGATGTGTACAAAATTTAAGCAAATCCCAAATTGGCACAGGCATGGTCTGATGGGCGAAACTTCCAAAGGGTACGCCTCTTCAATTTTTTGTTAAACATTTCCGTCTCTTTTCGTGAACACACCCAATAAAACAGAAGACCAGATTAAAAAAAGTTACCCATAAAAAAAAAAACTTTTAGAAGTTTGATTTTTTTACTTCTATAAATAAGTAATATATTAATAAAATTTTGCTAAATGTCTCAGATATTGTCAGATTATAAATAAAAATTTTTATGGCACCTAGATATATTAATATTTTCTTCCGAAAGGCGGCCGCTATTGGAAAAAATATGAAATAATTTATTTAATAATAGTTTGGATTAGACACATAATCCTCCACATAAAATACCATATTCTTCCTCTTCGTCTTTAGTATAGGCACCGCTTACGCGATTAAAGGAGATTCTACAATAGCGCGCCACTCCTTCCTTCCCTTCGCTGTTTAGCTCCAGTTAGAATTACCAAGTGAAACCAGACGGTACTCTACTTCCATCAGCGGATACTCTATCGAATACTTTCAAAGTTGGTGTGCTTTCATCCATTCGGACGAGAGTATCTAGCCGGTGTAGTCAACGTCCCTTGATTCGCGGAAACTATGTCAATGCATGCTTATAACTCTTACAGCCATAAATCTTGAGCGGAACTTTTCTCTTGAAAGCTCCTAAAGCCGACTCATCGAATGTCGATATTATTCTACACCATATGTCTGAACGGGAATGACGAGGTAGAGTTTGGATTTAGTTAGTCGAGAGAGGACTTCACTTTTCAATCCAAGCTGCTACCTCTTGGCACGAGTGATTCTGTTTTAAATTTCATGACTAACGCGAATGCGCTGACAGGAGACCTTCCACCTCCCTCGTTCACTACCCTGGAGAAAGCGGAGCATACGGTGCGGTTGTTATGGCTAATGATACCCACATCATTGACATACACCCACAACTGTCTGAAGCTCTTATTATTATCACTCTGTGTTTGAAACCTCGTTTGGTATCGAACAGCTCGAAGATTTCCATCAAAATTCTGAGGATGCTTCTTGTATTTTCCAGGGTCAGTTTACATACTCGTATGAGTTTTGTGGGGATATCGAATTCGGACATAGCAGCGGCGTAGATGCCGCTCCTTATTGTACTGTTGACGGCAGCGTGATTCGTGTCAAGCTGTCATGTAATATTTGTTCAGTATTGTTTGACATTTCATCATGGAAAAACTTATGCCTGAACAACGTTTACAAATCATTCAACCTTATTACGTTCTGTAAAGAACGTGTCTCGCGCGCTTCGCTCAACTTATGGTCAACATTCGGCTTACTGAGCGCACTATTCGCAACACCATCACCCATCTTGGGACCCAGCATTCATTATTGGATAATATTCTACCGAATTGACCACGTCCAGCACGCAGTGAAGAAAATGTAGCTGGTGTAGTTGAGAACACACGAAGTACACGAAGACCATGGAGAGTCGAATCGGCGCCGTTCGCAGCAACTCGGACTATCGTATGGAACGACTTGGCGCATTTTACGTCGAGATTTTAAATTGAAAGCATACAAAATACAGCTCGTGCAGGAACTGATGCCGCTCGACATTCCCCAGCGACTCGCTTCGCTCTATGTGCTCTTTAAAAGTTCTAAGAAGATCCGACGTTTTCTTGCCAAGGACGAGGACCACTTCTGGCTCAATGGATATGTAAACAAGCAAAATTTCCACACTTGTGACGAAGAACAACCTGAAGAGATTACAGAGCTGCCATTTCATCCAGAAAAAAAACCACGATTTAGTGTGGCTTGTGGGCCGGTGGAATCATCGGTACATATATCTTCAAAAATGATGCCGGTGAGAACGTAACCGTCAATGGTGACCGTTATCGCGCCATGATAACCGACTATTTGATGCCTAAAATTGCCGAAATCGAAGCTCGTGAACTCCGCGACATTTGGTTTCAACAAGATGGCGTCACTTCGCACACATCGCATCAGTCAATGGATTTATAGAGAGAACACTTCGGTCAATTGGCCACCAAGATCGTGTGATATCACAACGTTAGACTTTTTCCTGTAGGGATATGAAAGTTCTAAAGTCTATGCGGACAATCCCGCTTCGATTCAGGCCTTGTAGCAAAACATCACGCGTGTCATTTGCCAGTTACTAGTCGAAATGCTTGAACGGGTTATCGAGAATTGGACTAAACTATCTGAGACGTAGCCGCGGCCAAGATTTGAAAGAGATAATCTTCAAAAAATTAATGCCAAATAATGTTCTTTCGAATGATAATAAACAGCATCGCATTAAGTTAGAATTTTTTGTGTTTTTCTTTAAAAAAGTACGGAACCTCAAAATGCATACCCTGTTATAAGCATACATAATAATCAGAATTGCATATATATAGTCTGCATTTAAATATATATTTTTTTCTGTGAAAATATTACCAATCAATTTTTCAATGCCGCTTCAGAATATTGTATTAAACTTGGTTAGTTTTGCGGAATAAAAAAAAAAAATAAAAATTAATAGAGCAAAAAATAGTTCAAAATAATAATACTTTTGCATTGCATACTTCGCATTTAAATTGATATTTTATTCCACTCTTTACATGCATTCATAAATAATATCACGTGACCAATGGAATTGCCATAATTTGTTACTATTTCATAGTCAATATTGCCAAAAATTGTAAATATTTTCATTGACAATTATGTTGTCGAGCTACACTCACTCATATCCGTTTATAAAGAGATATGTAGATACTGGCATATTTAGCATTTCAATATTTACTTAGATTGATGAAACTTAGACTGAATGTGAAAAATTGTGTGAAAGCTTCAACAAATTTTAACCTAATAAAATACAAATAAAATGGGTAAATAAGGTTTCAAATAAAGGCAAATATGTACTTAAATTCATATGTATGTATGTATATGCTCTAATGCAGGAATGCTTGTAAATATTTTTAAAATTTCAGTATATTTTATGGATGAATATGAATATTCTGCCGTAATATGCGGTTGTCAATAACAAATACAACAGAATGCCGCAACAGTATTTGCCAAATGAAATGTTTCACCCTCCAAAAATGCCTCGTGGGCAAACTTACGAAACTTTTATAGAGTATTGACACATACATACATACAGGGTATACAAATAAATATACATAAGTACTACCACCATCATGCTGCATACAAACCCACCATTCAATGCGTTTTTTGCTGTCATAATCATAACTGTAACACTGTGTCAATGTATCACACAAACAGCTGTGTGTGTCAACTGTTATTGTCATTTGCGTTTATTTTTAACAGCGCTGTGAAAAAGGAAAGAAAACGATAAAAAAATTGCAAAGCAAGCAAAATGCCAAACATAAAGAAAAAAAATGAAAAAAAATAAAAATAAATAAAATAAATACAAAGAGACATAACAACGTAGTTACATTTGCCTTCTTTTTGCTAACACTTACATATATAACATATGTACATATGGCGTAAGTCATTCCCTCTCTCCTTTGATAGTCACTGCTGTTGCGCATTTTTCCACCTCATTCCACCTCAAGGCAAGTGCATTGCTATCAATTCCACGTATATATGATATTATTATTACTGCTACTGCTGCTACTCCCAACATTTGTTTGGCTGTCTAAGGGCAACATTTAATATTGTTGTTATTGTCACACATAAAAATGAAACATGAGCACCGCAATTTTGGACCAACATATGTGGTATTATGCGTCATTGCGACATTTGAGAGACGACCCAATAACAGACAGATAAATTGCTATATATAGCTTGCAGCGTGGGTGTGTACAGTGTGTAGTACAAATATTCAGTTTTTCTGCTCAGAATTAGTAAAGCTTTTAGTTCTCATCGGTTTTGAACAACTCTCAGTCCATAATACCTGAAAAGGTAAGTCAAATTTAAGATTTCATGACCAGCCATATCATACCACAGAGCGTTTATCCGCTATCCACCTGATCTCAGCGAACTGAAAACCTCCCCTTCCATTAGCGGATACTCCATCGAAAACTTTCAAAACTGGAGTGTTCTCATTCATTCGAACCATATAACTTAGCCAGTGTAGCCGCTGTATTTTTATTCACTGAACTATGTAAATGTTCCATCATCAGCGGTAATCGCCGTTGCCGTTTTGCAAAAGGCTATAAGTCTTCGGCAAGACCTTTCCTCAAAAACTCCTAAAGCCGACTCATCGCATGTCTACTTCGTCCACGCTTCTGCAGTATGTAGCAGAACGGGTAAAAAAACGACTTGTAGAGTTTGGTTTTTATTCGTCAAGAGTGGACTTTACTTTTCAATTGTCTACTCAGTCCAAACCAGCACCTGGAGCTGACTTTCATAGTGTTGTTAATGCTGTTTCCTAGTTAGACAAAATTAGCTACGACTTCGAGGTTATGGTTGCCAACAAACACGTAGCAGCCGAGTCGCGAATGTAATGACTGCTTGTTTGATGACAAAGGATATTTCGCTTTAATCTGGAGAAAGCAAAAGTAATGGCGCGGCTGTTTGCTGAAGAAGTTGAAGTAGTAAATTGAAAAAATCACACGATAAAGGTCACCCTGTTTGAAAAATCATTTTTGCCGAACGGCTCGGAGAGGTAGTTTCCAATTCGCAGACTGTGAGGTTCACCTTATATGGATTGGACAGGGCGCAATTAGGTAATAATTGTCGGTGATGCTTTCGTTCAAACATATTTTTCAAAGAAGTTTGTGTATGCAACTTGCCAGCTCTTCGTTCTCCATCATATTCGAGTATTTGAGGTCTATATCAATATCGTCCATTGTCGATTCAAGCTCATTATCTCCGGGTTCGGATTTCCATGGCCATTCAGCTGGCTGGAGAAGTGTTTATCCATATACTAAATATGCTCCGGTCATCTGTCACCAGATTACCTCCTTGGTTCCTACATGAGTACGTTCCGGTCTTCTGTATGTCTGCAGTACGTTTTCTATCTACTTCAGCTCGATGTTCATCATCGTACCAGCTCTCTTTCTGACACTGCTGGAAACCAATTTTTTCCGCAGTGGCGGTACGAAGGAAGTTTTATACTTCATTCTACATCTCTTTTATATCGAAAAGCTGATGAGTGCTCTCAGAGAGCAGGTGTACATGTAGAGTAGAAACTCTGTTGGCTGTCTGTTATGATTGTAGCTTTTTGGCATCGCGGAGTTTTCCTTGTAGTTGTTCATGGACGTTCTCTGCTGCACAGAGGTGGGTCGTACCTTTTCTGCTACAAAAGAGTAATCCCCGTCGATATTTGGCCCTCGGAACATACGCATGTCTAGAACACTGAATACATGTATTCTGTCTATCGCAACATGATCGATGTGGTTGCGAGATATCAAACATTTTTTGACATATTACGCGTGAGTCGTGTCAAGCTGTCATGTTATTTTTGTTCAGCATTGTTGGGCATTTGATCATGGAAAGCTTACGCCTGAACAACATTTACAAATCATTCAAACATTTTACGAAATTTCATGTTTTGTAAAGCATGTGTTTCGCGCGCTTCGCTCAACTTATAGTCAATATAATCGCAACACCATCAACCATCTTGAGGCCCAGTATTCATTATTGGATAATATTCGAGCTGAGAGTGTACACGAAGGTCGTGGAGAATCAATTCGGCGCCATACGCAGCAACTCGGACTAACGTATGGAAGGACTTGGCGCATTTTATGCCGAGATCTTAAATAGAAAGCGTACAAAATATAGACTGTGCAGGAACAGAAGCCGATCAACCTTTCCAAGTGATATCTCTTCGCTCTATGGGCTCTTGAAAAATTCGAAGAATATCCGACGTTTTCGAGACAAATTTTGTTCAACGAAGATTCCCATTTCTGGCTCAATGACTATGTAAACAAGCAAAATTGCCGCATTTCGGGCGAAGAGCAACCTGAAGAGATTCATTAGCTGCCATTTCATCCCGAAAAATCTAGGCTTTGGTGTAGTTTGTGGGTCGGTGGAATCACCGGTCCATATTTTTTCAAAATGATGCCGTTGAAAACGTAACCGTCAATGGCGACCGTTCTCACGCCATGATTACCGACTATTTGATGCCTGAAATTGAAGCTCGTGATCTCCGCGGCATTTGGTTTCAACAAGACGGCGCCACTTCCCACACATCGCATCAATCAATGAATTTATTGAGAGAATTCTTCGGTGAGTAGATAATTTCACGTTTGGGGCCAGTCGATTGGCCACCAAGATCGTGTGATATCACCCCGTTAGACTTTTTCCTGTGGGAATATGTTAAGTGTAAAGTCTATACGACAAACGCACTTCGAAAGGGAATGCTCGAAAATTCAGGCTTTCGGGCAAAACATCACGCTTGTCTTTCGCCAGTTACCAGTTGAAATTCTCGAACGAGTCATCGAAAACTGGACTCAACCATCTGAGGTATAGACGCGGTCAACATTTGAAAGAGATAATTTTCAAAAAATTCATGCCAAATAATGTTCTTTCGAGTGATAATAAACATTCCCCATGAGATTTAAATTTTCTGTGTATATTTCGTTTTTAAAACAATTCCATATCAACACAAAATTATTCTGTTTTTCCTAACTTTTTGTCTCTTATTTTTCAAAATACACAGCACCTTGGGGTGTGCGTCTTGAAATATTTTGATTTAAATAATGAACTTATTTTCGATTGCTTCGTATTTTGAGCTATTTAAAAATCATAATTACAAATACCAGCGTTATTAATCCGAATACTGATGTTTTCATTGTTTTATTATATTGTATTCTAAAAAAAGGCTTGTATTTAATTAAATACATTCTTTTATGGTTAACTGTATGTTAAATGAATACATAGGTGGATACAAAAATTTGTCAATTGCTTATTTGTTATAACTGTATTGTTTGTTGACACCGTTGACACGAGCATTTTCATAAGCGTGTAGTTACTATTGAATATATCAGTGAAAATTCTGTTTCAGAGGGGGGGGTTCCTAAAATATATTCAATTTTTTTTGGGGACATCAGACACGAATAAACTGCAAAAGTAGATTCGAATTTAAGATTTACATTGCTTTTGAAAGGGGGTCCGGACCCGAAAACCCCAGCCGTGGATCCGCCACTGGAATATATACTTATGTATTTTATATATAAAAAATTCCTTATATATATGTAAGCATAGGTATTTACCTCATCTGCGACTTTGTCAGCCATGTTCAGATGTACAAACATACGCATATACACACAAACAATATATGCAATTACAGATTCCTTCAAAATCTATAAAAAGTACCTTTTAACGCCGTTGCTCTCACTAGGAACTGGTATGTTGATGTCCACATATATATATTAAGGTTGCATGACTTGTGTGCTCACGTCAGCGCTTCTACGCTTAAAGGGAAGTTTTAATGCTTCAAAACATTCACACATGCACACATACAGGAGTTTATGTGTCAGCTGGAAGTTTATTGGTGATGAGCACGGTCATAAAAACTGTAGTAATATATAGAAAACATTATCAGCCAGTCAATTCATGACAGGGACATGTGTGATTTTCATGCCAAAAAGTGGGTAAAGAATGATTTAAATTCGGAAATAGCGATGTTTTGAAATCAATCCATGCTATATGCTATCTATTTTATTATTTATAGGAAATTACTATTCTTAATTGTTGCGACCTCCAAGACCTTTTACTACCTTTTGATATTTCAATTTATATTTTTATTGTTTGAACAAATAGTGAAATCTTCCAAATAAACACCCTATGATTATTTTTTTTTAATAATATTAAGTAATAAAAAATCGATATAAACTGCATTTTGTATAGAGTTTGTCCGTGAACCTCCATCTACTCGTATTTTCTAACGAAAACGATGACTTTAAGCAACATTACCCATTTCAATTCAAAAACCGAAATAAAAATTATAGAATAATAAACAAAATTTTGAAATTTTCTTCCTACTGGATATTCGTTGATGCCTGAAATTTATTTTAATATCAAGACCCGTAGAGTAGGGGTATCATATTACTTGAGGTAAATTAATTTTTAGTGCTTTGTTGACTCAAAGAAGAAATTTAAGAGAGGAAGTGAAGATCATAGCTCAATATGACTCAATAGATTTTGTCGAAATTTACACATTAGTGAAGTGCAAAGACTGCCAAGAAAATTTCGATTATAACGAGTGATCCATTTCGAGATTCCTTACTTTTTTAAAGAAAAAAACACAGAAAATTCAAATTTAATGGGGAATGTTTATCATCGCTCGAAAGTACATTCTTCGGCATTTATTTTTTGAAGATTCTCTTTTTCACATATTGGCCGTGACTAAGTCTCAGATGGTCCATCCGTTCAGTCCATCTTTCGTTGACTCGTTCGAACATTTCGACTGGTAACAGGCGAATGACACGCGTGATGTTTTGCTTCATGGCCTAAATCGAAGCGAGATTGTCCGCATAAATTTTAGACTTTACATATCGAAACAGGAAAAAGTAGAACGGTGTGATATCATACGATCTTGGTGGGCAATCGAACGGCCCAAAACGTAAAATTATCTGCTCACCGTAGTGTTCTCTCAATAAGTCCATTGATTGATGTGAAATATGGGAGCTGGCGCCATCTTGTTGAAACCAAATGTCGCGGAGATCACGAGCTTCAATTTCAGGCATCAAATAGTCGGTTATCATGGCGCGATGGCGCGATAACGGTCACCACTGACGGTTACGTTCTCACCGGCATCGATTTTCAAGAAATATGGACCGATGATTCCACACATTCTTTACAGAACGTGAATTTTCGCAATAAATTTGAAAGATGTGTAAACATTGTTTAGGCGCAAGTTTTTCCATGATAAAATGCCAAGCAATATGGGACAAAATTAACATAACAGCTTGACACGACTCACGCGGGATCTGTCAAAAAGAGGATATTGAAACAAGTATCTCCACTTGGATCACCCTTCACGCATAACATCTTTCTATACATAAATTTATGTTTACAAAACCTAAGACATTAATGAGATAAATTTTAAAAATGTGAATTGAAATTTCAGCTAAGAAAACCCAAACGAATGAAATTGGCATTAAACAAAGAAAACTGATACTCCTGAATCACAATTATTTATTTCTATTACTACTTCATTGGCATAGGCACCGCTTATATCAAGGGGTGAATCAACAAATCTGCTTCATTTGTTTCCTATTTTAGCCATTCGGCGCTACTTGGAGATTCCAAGTGAAGCTAGGCCCTTCTCAATCTGAACTTTCCAACCAAGTGGAAGTCTTTCTCTACAGAGCTGAACTATTTTTATCCATTCAGACGCCATAACCTAGAAAACATAACCGCTTTATATTTGTTCGCTGAAGTACCTCAAAAGCTCTGCATAACTCATACAACTTATCGTTCCAACGTGCGAGGTATTTGTCGTCGCTCTCACGCAGAAGGCCATACATCTTTCGCAAAACCTTTCTCTCGAAAATTCCAAAAGCTTATCGGATGAGATCGTCGTTAACTCCTCTGCACCATGAAGTAGGACAGTAACAATAAGCTAGCACTTGGAGAGTTTGGCCTCTGTTTGTCGAGAGAGAAGTGTACTTTTCCCATACCTCATATCAAACAGTTTGAAGTGTACCTGTTGGCAAGATTGATACGGCTTTGGGTTTTCAGGTCATTGGTTTTTGTTCTGGTTCCACGATGGAAAAAATTACTTACGACTTCAATGTTAATATAATATATCTGCGTACCATGTGTAGTTGAAATATCCCAAAAATTGAGAGATTATTTTGCGTTCAATCAAACGGACAGACGGTCATGGGTTGTCATTCTGATACGACCGGTATAAATTTCTGTGGGTTAACCCTGCCATTCTGGTACTTACATATTTCGGAACAAACTTAATATACCATTCCATGTTCATGGGTGGTATAACAAGGGATAAAGTGGAAAATGTCTTCAAGCAAAAACATAAATCTGTTGAGTTAATCAATATACAGTATAAATACACTTGTAAATTCATGTCTTCTTTAGTAATGTTTTTTAGAATTTCTTTTTCATACAAAATAATTCATTTAGACACTTTCTTTTGTCTACAAAAAGTAGGTGTTGAATTTTTTTTTTTTTTTTTTGCAAAAAGTTAATAGCCAAAGTTGGTCCAACTATTTATAGCAAAATATTCAGCAGAAATTTATTTTTATTTTACTATGCCGGCCATTAATCAATATTAGCTCATGCACAGGCAAATGGTGGTATATTCACACAAATATGTGGAGCTAAAACTCATATTTCCTGCTCATATGCAACTATGACCAGCATACAAAATTCCTTTTTGTGAGCTGCTTAAACAACCCGCATGCATTGTTTTTTTTTTTTTTTTTTTTGATTTCAACCTAAACTTTGTAGGACAAACACGCACAGTTACATACATAAAAATATATATTTATATATAAATACATAAATGTTTAAGTTCATAGTTTATTGGCACCATTAAAAGGAGACAACAACAACAATTTGTTTCTATGTGTGCATAATCTTTAGAGCAAACAATACACACAAATTTATAACTACTGTATGTACACACAAATATATGTATGTATTTGAAAGACCTGTTGTAAAATTTGAAATTTATTCGGGAGCTAGAAAGATATACAACGAAATTATTCTTCGTTAAATCAGAAAAAACATGTATGAAAACACTTTCGAAATATGTAAATATTTGGTAGGAAAAATGATTTCAATAACCGTCTTAAAGCAGTTTATTCAAGTTTTGAATATTACAAATTGTACAAGTATATATCTAATAAAATCGTACTGTTGCAAAATTCTCAATTTATTTTATGTATTTTCATCAATTTAAATATGTATATATATATATTTTAAGACTCAATCTATTATTAAAGCAGCTATATGTTTCATATATATATGTTATATAGTGGCGGATCCACGGGTGGGGTTTTTTCCTAAAATAAGTATTATTTTAGGACCCCCTTCTGGAAATTCTAGATCCGCCACTGATGTTATATATATTTAGACATATAATTCCTGCTTTCTAACCACTGAAAAGGATTTCGGCCGAGTTCCTCCTACAATTAGTGGTGTGCGCGTTGATGTTTTTCCAACGAATGGGTTGACCTAACATATAATTTATTCAAAGCTACCTCCGAACCGTCGATCGTTTGTTATGTAGAGCTTTTATTTCATGTCAGAAATACACTCGAAAGGCTTGACATTCTCTGCCGAGGAGCGGCCGCAATTGAAAAAATTAATTTTTCATAATTTTGGATGTTGGTCGAACCTGGACTCGAACATTTGCCTGCCTAATGCGTAATACGCAATGCTAACTACTAAACTACTGCGTCCGCATGTATGTATATACAATATATGTATTCCAAATAAGTCAATATGTACTACACTCAAAAACACCTAAAACTTCTATTTTTGCCTAACAACCTGCCAGCTTGACAGTGTGTGCCACACCTCATAGTTGCCGCCTCCTTTGTTGCTAATGATTTGTTTGTTTTTCTGATTTACTTCTGCAACAATGCGTGCTTTGGCTTATTACAGAAAATTTGAACTTTTATATGCACTATGCGGTACTTTGACATCCGTATTTAAGATACATATACATATATAAAGGATGATCCAAGTAGAGGTACTTTTTTCAATAGTTTTTTTTTGGCAGATCGCGCGTGAGTCGTGTCATCTTATTTTTGCTCAGTAGTGTTTGACATTTCATCATGGAAAGACTTACGCCTGAACAATGTTTGCAAATCATTCAACTCTATTACGAAAATTCACGTTCTGTAAAGAATGTGTTTCGCGCACTTCGGTCAACTACGGTCAACTTATGGTCGGCCTACTGAGCGTACTATTCCCAACACCATCACCCATCTTGAGACCCAGCATTCATTATTGGATGATATTCGACCGAATTGACCACGTCCGGCACGCAGTGAAGAAAATATAGCGAGCGTAGCTGAGAGTGTACACGAAGACCGTGTAGAATCGATTCGGATCCGTTTGCAGCAACTCGGACTGTCGTATGGACGTATGGATCGTCTTGGCGCATTTTACGTCGAGATATAAATATGAAAGCCTACAAAATACAGCTTGTGCAAGAACTGAAGCCGCTTGACCTTTCCAATCGTCGCCGCTTCGCTCTATGAACTATTCAAAAGTTCAAAGAAGATCCGACGTTTTCGAGCCAAATTTTTTTCGTCGATGAGGCCCATTTCTGGCTCAATAGATATGTGAACAGGCAAAATATCGGCATTTGGGTTTGGTGTGGTTTGTGGACCGGTGGAAACTTTGGTCCATATGTCTTAAGAAATGATGCTGGTGGGACAGTAACCGTCAATGGCGACTGTTATTGCGCCATTATAACCGACTATTTGATGCCTGAAATTGAGACTCGTGATCTCTGCGACATTTGGTTTCAACAAGACGGCGCCACTTCCCACACATCACGTTAATCAATGGATTTATTGAGAGAATACTTCGGTGAACATATAATTTAACATTTGGACCGGTCGATTGGCCACCAAGATCGTGTGATATAACACCGTTGGACTTTTTCTTGTGGGATATGTAAGGTTTGAAGTCTATGCGGACAATGCCGCTTCCATTCAGGCCTTGGAGCAAAACATCTCGCGTGCTATTCGCCAGTTACCAGTCGAAATGCTCGAACGAGCCATCGAAAATTGGACTCAACGAATTGACCATCTGAGTTGTAGCCGCGGCCAGCATTCGAACGAGATAATCTTCAAACAATAAATGCCAATAAAAGCTCTTTCAAATGTTAATTAACATTTCACATTAAATTTGATTTTTTGTGTGTTTTTTGTTTAAAAAGATAGGGAACCTCAAAATGGATCACCCTTTATTTATTTATACAGTGTTTACATACCAAGAAAAAAAATTATTTTTCACAAACAAATTGCTGAAGTTTATTTGTATGTGTGTTTTATACACACATTGATTTGGTCAATCAATAAAATATTACTGATACGGTCGTTGAAGTTGCGTCTTGTTTCCTTAATTCTACAATATGCTAAGGCACAACCGCTTAAGTCCACTACTGAAATTATCTAGTAAAGCTAAAGTAAAATTTCCATCCAACCCTGTACAAAGCTATGTGGTATTTGAACTTGATTCTTCAGATATTAATTTTTTTGCATAAATCCACCCACAAAGCATCTGAGAGCGTGAAATTTGGTATTGTAAAATATACAGTAGCTCACAGCTTATTCCATGCAGTGCATTTTTCACTAAAAATAATTTAAATCGTTTAATTAAAGCTTGTTTAATATTCACTGTCATATACGTCAGCTTTTAGTACAGCTTTAAATCATAAAATCGACTTAAGTAGTTTTTTTCCACTCCTTCGAAATTGCACTTTCTAGTTTTTCCTTATTACTTATGCGGTGTTTACGAATGTTATATTCTAATAAAGGCCATAAATTCCCGATCGGGTGTCCGCTGACTGGGCCGTTGGATTCATTACATGTGTACAATGGATTTGCGTTTACGATCGTTGCGCTGATAATACCGGCAATTTTGACGTATCCCAATTTTCTCGGCTCTTTGGTGTACATTAAAAGAAAATATATAAAGGTACAACCCATAATACTCTCACCAAAGACCAAATTTCCAACGCCGACTGCAGTATGAGCATGTATACCATAACGCTGCCTCCACCTTCACAGTTGGCCTGATGTTACATATCTGAAGTTGAGCATTGGGTTGCGTCCACGCGTTAGCCAATCTGAGCGGAAGATGTTGAGCTTCGATTCCTCAGCAAAAATTACTGTGTTCAGAAGTCAAAATCCTTAGTTTCCAGGTCCCTGGCGAATACATTTTTTTTTTTTTTTGCTAATTAATGGCTTCTTTCGGGATACTCGGCTATTGAGGTGGTGCGCACGTAGTACCCGAAAAACAGATAAGTACAAAATAATTTATCTACTTTCTCCTGAACCTTTGTGGTTAATTTTGGAGCTGATAGTCTGGGAGTTTCTTTAATTTTTCGTACTAAAAAAAAAAGTTCGCCAATTTCATTGAAATTTTTATTTGGTGAATTTCGGTCTTTATTTTGTATAAGTAGGAAAAGCCCTATTATATTTGGTACTGTCCCACTACTTAAATTAACTATCTCAACAATTTTTCTGATATTTCATTTTGGGAAAGGTTTATGACCGATTCCTGCTGTTCGATCATTATACGGTGGCCCATTCAACTGAAATTAGTACACTGACAAACTGAAAGTCAGAAACACGCTAAAACTGGCCTCAAACTATTACTAAATGTGAGTTGAAAGATTTAAAAGAGCCTACTACCGTTACAAACGCAACTGGTTTTCACTACGACATAGACAAGTGCGTGCATGAAATAAGCTGTGAGCAAACTTTCTGGGACGCAACTACATTTCATGCCTTTGTAGATGTAAGAATGTACTTTTATGAATTTTGCTTTGCTTGCTAGTACTAGTAAAGCATTAAATAACATATATTTATCATTTATTATTATTTTTTATTTGTCATTATTTTCCATTTTATAGCAATATAAACTGATAAGTTTAACCTGCATGAAATAAGCTGTGAACCAGTGTATTATAATTATACATTGGTATTGAAAATCGTCGATATAAGTAGACTGTAACCCGTCATTTCACCGGCATTCTAAAACATTGACTCGGTTTGGAAGCACAGAACTAAATGTTAGCACCACTGCATACTGGAAACGCCAAGTTGATTTTAAGGAATTGTATACCATTGACGCTGATGCCACTGCCATGATATTACAGGATTAGTGAACAAATTGGGAATGGTTTACAACGCACATTCCTAGCGAAGTTTTAGAGATGGTTCAGTTTCAAGTTTGAAATCTGAGCTGTAGCACAGAACAAACAAAAAACCCTCCTTTCGTGTGGGATTTGGCATAAATGTGAAGGGAGCGCATAAAATATTGTGTGTGCCTTGGGCATGATAAAGCAACCATTCCTTAGCAATATGAGCCATGTGCTTTGCATCGCCAAGCTCCTAACTTTCCACCGATGGCTTCAGATTAGTTTCCAACAATGACTTATATTTGAACCGCTCCATATTACCCTCAATAAAAACAGGCTTTCCAATTCCAGATGCCGCAACCGCTCCCCAAAATATAACATTGCCATTGCACCATGCTTCACTGTTGGTACTATATTTTTGGCGTTAAGTGCGGTATCTTCTTTTCTCCTAACTTTTGCTCTTCCATCGCTGCCGAATATATTTTTGTCTGTAAACAAGACTTTTTGCCAAGAATCCATTCCCTTGTCTAAATGTGTTTTAGCGAACTCCAAGCGAATTTTACGATTTTTTTTCAGAAATAAGAGACTTTTTTAATGGCGTTCTACTGTGGAAGCCGTTATCGTTCAGAACTCTTCGAATTGTTCTTGGATGAACACACTTTCTTGATGACCTTGCGATGTTTTCGGTTAATTTTGGAGCAGTAACGTTAAGATCATTTTTCACTTCCTTCAGAATAAAACTGATATCTCTTCGAGTTAGCTTCTTCGGGCGGCCAACACGCGGTTTTTTTTTCGGTGGATCTATTTTTTTCAAAGTTTTTAAGTTTTTAAGTTTAAAATTTTTAAAATTTCACAATACGATATCTTCTCCTTTCTGAATAACCAAGATTATTACTTCAATGGATATTTCATTTCAACCACCACTAAATTCAATATTAGAAAATTAGGAAACTTAATTAGAAAAAAAAAAAAAATGGAAAAAGGGTACCTAACCTAGTAAACCTGTGGTGTATGTAGAATTTTGTCAAAGGCATTTTTGCGTTTTTTCATTATAATTGTTTTATTTTATGTTAGACAATGGATTTCTTTCAAAACATGTCATTAGAAAAGGATTTAAAATACAACTGTATACCAACATTTTATGCAAACGATTGTAAAGGGTGTTTTTATGGAGGTATAGAACTTTAAGTTGGCATTACTTTTTAATATGGCGACCGATTTAACAGCTGTCAAGTGATTTATTCTCAGTTTGGTTAGGCAATTCATCATAAATAGACTCACGCCTGAACAAAGCTTGCAAATAGTGCAATTTTATTTCGAAATAATGCTTCTGTGCGGAAAACGTATCGCGCACTACGTCCATTTTATCATCGACAAAATCGTCCATCAGAGCAGTTAATTCGATTAACTATGGAACGTTTTGCCACCACGTTTACTCTTATTGATAACTCGCATCCCCAGAGACGCCGTACGGTGCGTACAGAAGAAGATATTGCTGCTGTAGAGCGTAGCATTGAGGAATACCCGAATGAGTCCATCCGGCATCGAGCACAGGAATTGGATCTGTGTCCATCCACTTTATGGAAGATTTTGCAGAAGGATCTTGCTTTGCGTGCTTACAAAAACAACTCGTTCAAGAATTGAAGCCAAACGATCATCAAGTAAGGCGTAGATTCGTCGAATGGGCCCAAAACGAGATTACCGTTGTTCCCGATTTTCATAAGCGAATTTTGTTTAGCGATGAAGCGCACCTCTGGTTGAATGGCTACGTCAACAAAACAAAACTGCCGCATACGGAGTGAAGGTAAGTGTATGTTGAAACACCGTTACATCCAGAAAAACTGACTGTTTGGTGCGCTTTATGGGCTGGTGGTATCATTGGTTCGTACTTTTTCAAAAACGATGGTGGCCAGAACGTTACAGTCAATGGTGATCGGTATAGAGCCATGATTACTAACTTTTTCATTCCTGAATTGAATAACCATGATGTCCAGAAGATGTGGTTTCAACAAGACGGCGCAACATGTCACACAGCTCGTGCCACAATAGATTTATTGAAAGACACGTTTGGTGACCGCCTAATTTCACGTTTTGGACCTGTGAATTGGCCTCCAAGATCTTGTGATTTAACACCGCTAGACTACTTTCTGTGGAGCTATGTAAAGTCATTGGTCTATGCGGATAAGCCACAAACGCTTGACCATTTGGAAGACAACATTCGCCGTGTTATTGCCGATATACGGCCACAAATGTTGGAAAAAGTCATCGAAAATTGGACGTCCAGATTGGACTACATCCGCGCCCGCCGTGGCGGTCATATGCCAGAAATCATATTTAAAATGTAATGCCACAAGATTATCTTTCGGATAAATAAAATTCATATCAATCGAATAATCCATCGTTGTTTTATTGCAAGTTAAAGCTCTATACCTATATAAAAAACACCCTTTACTTTCTATACAACGAACACAAGCGGTATATGTAGAATTTTGTCCGCCACTGTATATTCATACAAGTACTACATTACATCATTTCGCGCTATTCGTAATTCTAATAAATTTTTCGTAATAAAATTGAGTGATTTGTAAACGTTGTTCAGCCGTAAGTATATCTATGATGAAATGCCAAGCAATATTGAACAAAAATAACATCACATCTTGAGATGACTCAAGCGCGATCTGTCAAAAGAAGGCTATTGAAAAAAGTACCTCTACTTGGATCACCCTTTATGAGCAATTTAGCGTGCACATCAATTGCGGTAAGTTGAATAAAAATTAAGCCCACCTCAGGGGTATACTGTACCGAAATCTGAACAATTATTTGCTGACTTAATCATACAGGAAAATAATAGAAATTAGGAAAACCCAGCGCTACATTAATCTGAAGACAATTACGCATTGGAGACCACTGAGAGAACTCTTAAAGAGTTTCCCATATTAAATGCCTAGTAGAAATTTTATTTTTTATGCATAATTTTTGAATATAATGGAATTGAATTAATCATATCTTCATATCATCATTTAAAAGTTGATTAGGAGAAATTTTTACTAGCTCTGCAGGTACCCGGGTGTCGAGCACTGCGAGCAGCTCGATGCTCGCTCGATTCGCGCTCATTGCTCAACTTCTCAGCAGAACAAATAAATTTTAATTTTGTTTGTCAAAATTTCTTTGGCGTTTCAATGACGTATACGCTTCGCATAAATATTTTTAAAATTATTAAAACAGGTTTGAGAAAAAAGTGTTTGTCAAAATACTCGAAATGCTCGTGCTCGGCTCGAAAAATTTCCGAGCAATGAGCAATGAGCAGTTGTGCGTAATTTTTTACATATTTCAGAGCACCACAGAATACTAAAGCTACAAAAGAAATAATTTTATTCTTCCAAACTTAGTTTGATATCAATTAGAATGCGTTGGAAATTAAACGAAATAAATTTAAAAGGAAACTTTTTTTTTATATTTACAAATAAATTATAAAACTTTTAAAGATAACAATATACATTTATTAGTAATCAAATTATTGCTTAACAACATCAATAATTATTAATAAAAAAACTAATAATTAAAATGTAATTAATAATAATAAATATAAACCATTTACCAGTGAAATGGTGAAAAATTAGCTCGAATTGGGATTTTAATACATTCATCGCTTTACAACTAACCTCATATAAAGTAAATCCGGAATAGTGCTCAATGTGTGGCAAAATTTTTTGCTACTTTACGCTTCCGTTGATTTTTTCGCAAACATGTCCATATATGTATAAAAGTTCATTATATTAGGTCTACCTCAGCTGAAAGTTTGTGTCAATTTTCTCAGTTTTTCTTTGCTCAAAAGAATGTATTTACCTTTTTAGTACGAGAGAAAATTTAAGTTGAAGTTAAACTTTTGCCACTTTTTCTGTCAGCAGACTTTCTCTTATACTACCACTTTTTTCGTTTCAAATGCCACCTAAAGTTTGAAAATTTGCTGCTATTCAGTTGGAGTGCAAAAAAAAAAAAATCTAAGCCACCTGTGTGACATTACCTTTGTCACATGAATATGCTTGTTTCCATCAAACACCATACTCCTTCGGTTTGGTTAACTCTCAATGTGCTTAACTCTGTTGTCTGACTGTTGACTGCTGCTCTTGAATGATTTCCATGGCATTTCATTTTGTTTGTAACACACGAAAATCTTGTCATAGGTCGGAATTAGGTTTTTGCCTTTTCAACGTAGGAACTTAAAATAGATAGCAACGTAAAACTCAATGCTTTTACGTTTGTATGTGCGTGAAAACTACTCGTGCAGCGGCCAACATACATACAAGGGACACATATATAATGTCATGTAGCTTGTGCTCCTTCCTGTCGCTTTGTGATTTGCTACTGCATTAATTAACTGGTAATTAGTCTGATTTAAGACAATACGGAATGCGTTGCTTGTAGTTTTTAGCAGAAAGATTAATTAGATCTCCATGGAGATGGGTAGTTGAATAAAAATGTTTAAGAATTTGTTGGAAATAACCATGAGAGTTGAACTTTCACAGTTATTATTTTAATTAAGGTAGATTTGTTTATATATATACAGTGGTGGACAAAAGTCTACAAACACCCAATTGTTTTCGTTGAATGAAAGTCCAACAAGTTTATTGGAAAATTTAACGACGCAGTTTATTTCAAATATTTTCCCTTATCATAAAAAAATAAACAAAAAATAATTTTTTAACATAAAATAGTAACTTTATGACAAAAAAAAAACGCAAATGCAATAATGACAAAAGTCTACATACAGTATCTATATAACTTATTTGAACTCAAAAACTTTGGCTAATATCAGGTAACATGATCTTTTTAGTATTTAGTTGGTCCCCCATTCGCATCAATAACAGCCTGGAGCCATCGGGGCATCAAAGCTTCTAAATTTGTCAATTCTGAGGGAGTAAAACTATCCCAAACTTCAATAAGACGTTCCTTGAGTAATGCTGGTCTGGAAATCTGATTTTTTTCTAATTTTTCGCTGAAAATTTCTCCCAGACATGTTCAATAACATTCAAATCTAGGCTTTTAGGTGGTCCGTATGTTTTAGATCGTTATCCTGTCCAGAGAAACAGCCTAACTGTCCACTGATAGCTTCAGAGTAGCTTCCAACAATGACTTGTATTTGAACCAAGCCTTATTACCTTCAATAAAAGCCAGCATTCCAACTCCAGATGCCGCAACCGTTTCCCAAACCATTACGTTGCCGCCACCAAGCTTCACTGTTGGTACTATATTTTTGGAGTTAGGTGCAGTGTTTTCTTTACTCCAAATTTTTGCTCTTCCATCGCTGCCGAATATATTGAACTTCGATACATCTGTAAACAAGACTTTTTGCCAAAAATGCGAACTCCGGGCGAAGTTTACGATTCTTTTCAGAAATAAGAGGCGTTTATACGTAGCGTTTATACGTATCGTTCAGAAATCTTCGAAGTATATAAGTGCCAGAAGGAAAAGAGATATACCCATCCAAAATTATACCGATCGTGCTATAATGACGAGTTGATTCCGTCCAACCGTCCGTTCTGTTGCAAACTAGTCCCTCAGTTTTTGAGATATTTTAAATATATATATATATATATGGCCAAAACGAACCGATATTTCGTATTTCAAATTTTGAGTTATAAATCCATCAAAAAGTACTTAAGGCTTAGAAATTTGGTGCACTGTACAGGACGCGACGACTTAAAGAAGACTGAAGCAAGCTCATGTAGGAGGTAGTCTGGTTATAGATGTCCAAAGCATACTGAGTGTATAAAGGAAACACTTCTCTAACCTGCTCAATGGCAGTGAAAAATGACGAATCCGAAATCCCAATCGATGAGGATGGTATAGGCGTTTCATCACTTGACTGTGATGAAGTTCGGATAGCGATTGCCTGCTTAAAAACTGATAAGGTGCATGCATCAGCTTCTTTGAAGAATATGGTCGGACGAAAGCAAGCTCGGCGAATGAAACCTAAGTGTGCTTTGCCCAATCCAAAAAAAGGACGCCCTACGGTGGCGCTTTTTCAATATCGCACATTAGCTCCTTTTTAGCGGTTTATGTGAAAGTTTAAAGTCCATCACCAACAAACTGATTGGAGCTTAACAGTGTGGCTTTAGACCTGACAAAACCATCCCCCATCGGGCTAGGGATTCAAGAATTTGACCACGAAAAAGCATGCTTGTCCTAAGAGGCGACTAAAATCCGCGACAGTCGGATCTTTATACCGAAACGATTTGGAATTTTATCCGTCCAAGGAATGTTATCCCCAGAATATTCCTTGAAGCCCAATTTGGGAAATTTTGATACGGTTACAACAACAACAACTACCTGGCGAATCCGTAATTGACCAGATATTCACCATGCACCAAATCTTGGAGAAGACCTGAGAAAAAAATGGGTACACACCACCTTTTCATCGCTAATAAATCATCGATAATAAATCGACTATCTAGGAGCCACCGTTAACAACATCAACAATGTCAGCCTTGAAATCCAACGGAGAATCACTCTTGCCAACAGGTGCTACTTTGGACTGAGTAGGCAATTGAAAAGTTAAGACCTCTCTCGACAAACCAAAAACAAACTCTACAAGTCGCTCATCAATCCCACCCTGACATATAGTACAAAAGTATGGATGATGTTGGCATCCGGTGATTTGGCTTTAGGAATTTTCGAGAGAAAAGTTTTGTGGAAAATTTATGGTCTTTTGAGTGTTCGCAACGGCAAATACTGCCATAGTTCAACGAATTAAGAGACAGCGGCTACGCTGGTTAGCCCATGTTGTCCAAGTGGATGAAAGCGCTTCAGCTTTGAAAGTCTGCGGTGGAGTACCCGCTGCTTGAAGCAGAGGAAGAGAAGATCTCGACTGCGTTGGAAGAATCAGGTGCAAAACGATTTGGTTTCACTTAGTATCCTTTTTTACTATAACATTGCATTAATGTCTTAGTGCTTTCAAATAAGAGTATTAAGTCGATTAAATTTATACTTCACTTTTCTTTACAATGTCCCATGCTGACTTTTATAGCGTCATTGCGTTTTTTATTTTAAATTTCATTATTATGCTGATAACGACAAGATTTGCTCAGTAATTAAAAGCCTAAGTGATTCCGTTGCGCCTCCAGTAGGCCTTGGCAAACTGCAATCTTGGTACAGCCGGTATCATCTATACCCGAAAGTTTTATCCTTTCCCTACGACTTACCATATTTTCTGATGACTTCTCCATTCGATTTCTGAAATTAAGGTTCTTGGTTTATTTTGACACAAAATTGAGTTTTTCTAACCATGTTAATTATATTGTTTCAACACTGTACACAATGCTAGTCTTTATTCGCCGTAATAGTATTCCCTTTTCAGATCCCTACACACTGAAGATGATTTAAGTTTCTGTGGTAATAAAAAGCCTCAACTATGCCACTTCCATCTGAAGATCGTACCACTATTCATATATAAGCCGCATGGAAAGTGTCCAGATACTTTTCATAAAATTTTCGTTACGCTACTTAAATTTTTCTGAACTGACTTCTTCTGTTGAATCTGAATCTCTTTCTTCGCTGTCGAGGTCAATATTGCAAATGGATCAGTCGACCCCTTGAAAAAATTACAAGTTAATATCCCTGATCTAAATCTAGGGCATTTCTCTCCTTTTTATATTGTGCTTGTAAGTCTAACTATGTCAAGTACGAGCCGTTAAGAAAAACCCTTTAGGAATTAAATGGTATTTTGAGTATTGATTTGCTCTATCCTGCGGAGCAGTTATCACACGTTGTTGTGGTTCTTTCCTAAATATTAAATTATTTACATTTCACATATTTATTTATGAACTTAAAATATTTAGTATTTTGTTATTGCATCGCCTGAGTTAGTCAGAGATTAGTTGCCCCTCAAAATCTTCTACGAAAATGGAAATCTGAATATCTCAATGTAAACCAAACGTTTGAACGGTGAGAAAAGATATCTGTACACCAAATTTCAAGTAAATCAAATCACATATAAGATTTTTTTGGGAAAGATAGTTCCAGGTCCAAATGTCACGTAAATGGAACAATGCTTACGTCCACTTCCGGGGAGAAAAACTGGTTTTTATCTTAATTTTGGTAAAAAGCTACCTGCATACAGGTAGGTAGACGAAGATCTACCTACATATCTACAGGTAGGTAGATGAAGATCTACCTGTGTACCAAGTATCAAGTAAATCAAACCATAAACAAGATTTTTTACGATAGATCGGTCGCAGATCCACTTTCCAAAAATAAAAACGTCACAGGAACACTCTCCGGGCTCCAGTGAAGCCATCCAGAAAATTGGAACAAAATCGTCTGAGTGGATTCGGAGTCTATAAGCTCCAGAAGCATTCACATATAAATAATTCCTCTTTTAGTTATATTAATAAATTTTTTTTAAATCAGTCAGAATTAACTGCTGTAGCGGCTATACCCGAATACATGCTTATTACATATACTTATACATCCTATTAATTATGTTATATGACTCTGTTATGTTAACATGGACTTAGGTTAACATTACATTAAAAGTTCTAGTTTAAGCTCTTGTTAAAAGCTAAGAAAACTCTGGAATTCCTCAATAGATCATTCCAAATTGTTAATTAAACTTTTACTCAATTTTGGAACATGTATAACGATAATCCTTTGTGTTTCATATTGTAATAATTTTAGCTATATAAGAGGATACTCAAATGTGAACTGATTCATTCGTACAGCGGATAATAAAGACGCGCACACAGAACTCCAGAACTCCCGTGTTTTTTTATCAGCTTGTGTTTGGTAAAGCTTAGACGCTTGAAGACAGTACTGGATCTTGTGGCTAGTTTTACCAAACACGTGGATACGAATAACTTATGGATAAACCACTTTCCTAAACTGCTAATTTGAGTGAATTAAATAGATGAAATAAATAAATATTTTCCTCAATTTTAAATTAAGTTGAAGATCGTTTATGGGGTAATATTTAATTGTTTTTATTTTATTTTATTATTAACATATATTTTTATTTTAGTTAAGGGGTTAGGTGGGTTTCAGAGTTAAAAAAAAAGAAATAATTTTCACAATTTTCTTTTCTTCTTTTTTTATATTCAATCATATATTTTATTCAAACAAATTATCATATCAAAGAAATATTTTTAAACAGTATTTTCTGAATTTTTTTTCAATTCAATTCCGAAGACTCCGCCGTTGGTACCTCATCTCCCTTGGCGTCTCAAAAGAAAATGCTCTCTTCGTGGACAGCACATCTTATTACAGGTTCATCTAAAATCAAAAAACCAAAAATATTTCGTTGGTTCATGGATAAATCTTGTTATTGGACGAAGGGAAAAAAATTAAAATTTGAATTTTTGACAGACTTTGAACAAACAAGCACATTTTTTGATCAAATTTTCGCCATGCATTGGCTCGAAAAATTAGATGGAATAAAAAAAACTTACACAAATATGTGTGCAAAATTTGAACAAAATCGCTTCATAACTTTTCGAGAAGTTTTGCCCACCAACTTGAGATAAACGTGTTTAAAGCTTTAAATTGACACAGACAGTGTCTGATGGGCGGAAAATCCCAAGGGTCTATCTATTAGAATTTTACTGCGATAGATGAAATTTTATTAGTATATTTTAAACATATTGTACAATTTAATAAGATTAAAAAAATTCATTTTTTTTTTAATTTTCAAACCCACATAACCTCTTAATATACTTTTATTTTATTTTAATTTAATTAGTTTTATTCTATTATATTTTATTTTATTTAACTTATTTTAATTAAATTAATTCAATTTTTTTTATTTCATTTAATTTTCTTTTGTTTAAATCTATTTTATTAAATTAATTTTTAATGTTTTCATTATTCTCAATATTTCTTATTTAACTTTAATTTTTTGGTCTTAATTTATTTTAATTTTAATTAAGTTAATTTTATTTAATCTTTTTTCTTTATTTTATATTAAATTATTTATTTTATTATTTTAATTTTCTCATTTTAATTTAATTATTATTTTATTTATTTTAATTTATTTTATTTTTTTATATATTTATTTTATTTTTATTTTCTATAATATTTTATTTATGATAATTAATTAAACTTAAAGTTTTATTCATAACTATTCTGCTACGTGGCTATAGCACTTTTCATTTATTTCTATCCTTAGTCACACTATTAAAGTTCCTGAACGAATGACAATTTTTGCGAGTCAAACATCTCTTAAATTACCTTTCTAGCCGCTCCACTTAAAACGAAAAAAACTTTATTACCTTATACCATCAGAAAAATATATTCGTATAAAAAATTTCAATGTGAATATAAAATGATGCTAGTTTTACCTGTTATATGAAACCAAAGGTAGGATTCAATAGAAAAGTGGAGCACATACAATGGGAGTATATGAGCGTAATTCACTATTTTATGTGTGATGTTATGAATACATATGTATGTGTGTGTACATGCCATATGTAACTTCAAGAAATATATATATACATACATAGATATAAATTGGTGTATGTAGCGCTAAAAAGATATATAACTGTAAAAAATCAAGCGACTAAATGGCATTGTGAACGAAATAAATAGCAGCTCAGAAAAGTGAAAAAGAGTGAATAGTTACATGTCTGAATGAGTAAATGAATGAGTGAATGAATGAATGAGTGAATGAATGAGTTAGTTAAAAGCGTTTGCACAAGCACTCACACACTCCTATATTGTCGCATATGTATGTGTGTGAGTGCAATGTAAATGGAAAGGAATGCGAAATTCCACTACTGAAATACAGATTTCACAGCAATGCATGCATCTGGCTTTGGCTAACCAAAGTGATAAATTAGAGTTTTAAATCAGCCAAGAACTGTGTGATAGTCTATTATATAAAAGGCAAGGTATATTAAAAAGGCAACTACTTTCAGTTTTAAATTCTTAAATGGTTTGTCAATTACCTACCATGCCAAAAAAAATTAAGAAATGAAGATAGGAAAAAAGTGATCTCGCAATTTTTTTTCTTTTCTGCATGCATATATAGCTATCGAACTATCAATCTCAAATCAATTGCAATTAATAGGCAATTTCACATTAATATACGAAAAGGTTGGGAAGCTACTTCGTTCTCTATTTGGTCGGCATCTACTCCCTGTTTCACAGCTGAATTGGTAATGAATAGTGCTTGATAAATTATTGTCATTAAGCTGTCAATCGTAATTTTGCTGATTTATTTGTAAAGGTAAGTATTTATTATTACTAGTATTATTTCAAATATCAAAATCCCGAAATAGTTTTAATTCAAACTATAGGAAAAATTATATTAAAAAAATTGGGTTGAGATAACAATCTTTGTGGTATAATAGTGTAATAATTACTATCTACCCAAAATTGAAGCTTAAAGTGCAGATTTGCATTATGTGAGGTATCATCCTTAGCAGGGAATTAATATAAAATAACACTCGATTTAGAGTTACCAATTTTTCGTCTCTTTTTTTAAATTGTAAGAAGCATTTAAATTACTATGCCCATATTATCTTCCTACTAATCTATGTACGGATATACTTATATATTTTTATATACAAATAATTTCCTGCCGCTTTGAAAGAGGCGTACGCCAGGCTTATATTAGACTTCGCAAAAGATAATCTGCTTGAAAAGTAGGTTGCTCTTTCAGAATTAGTTCATTCAGTATTAGTATCATATTTTTTTTTACCAAAAATGTCTAAATTTAATCTAAATAAGTGTCATTTGCAGGAGCAGCTGCGGGTGCTGTAAGAAGTCAATTCAAAGGTTCTCGGCCATTCCATAGTAAAACACATTTCTTTGGCAAAATTCTTTTAATTTTGAATTGTTTAGTGCGGCCTGTAATTGTTTGTGGTTATAAGTAAATGAGCTTTATTCCAAGGCCTTTTTTGCTAGAATTTATTGAATTGAATATATTTGTTATACAACAAAGAAAAATTGTTAGAAGTGACAGCTCTTTCATAGATCCCACATCTCCTCACCAGACTTCTTTTCGCCAGCAATCAACGAATTTTGTTGTATAAAAATATGTTCAATTCAAAAAAACTCAAACAAAAGAAGTCTTTGAATAAAGTTTATTTTTATTCAACATCGTTCACTTCAAGGGTGATGCACTGATTATGGCGACTCTCCAACTTTTCGATACAATTTTTGTAATACAATTTGTCCTTTGTCTCAAAATATTCCTAAGTTTCGGCGATCGCCTCTTCATTCGACCAAAATTTTATCGCAGCGAGCAGTTTTTTGAGATCTGATAACAGGAAGTAGCCACTTGGGGCCTGATCTGGAGAATTCAGGGGTTGCGGAAGCAGTTCGAAGCCCAATTAATGGATTTTCACAGTAGATTTCACTGACTTGTGACACTTTGCATTGTCTTGCTGAAAAAGCGGTCCAATAATGCTACATAGTTGTCGCTGTTGATGATCCTTATTTTATAAAGGTAGTCAAGGAAAATTATTCCACGCTCGTCCCAAAATACAGGCCCCATGGCCTTGCCATCCGACTGTTGCACTCGGATGATTGTCGATTGGATATCACAGTAAAATGATGGAGCCATGTTTTATTCATTGTCACATATCGATGGAAAAACTCGGGTTTATTGCGCTTGAATATCTCCACTGCAACAACAATCATCAACTTGTCGTTGTTTTTTGACAAAAGCGAGCTCGCACGGCACCCACTTTGCTTTCTTTCTTTCTTTGCTTTCAAGCTTTCTCATACCCAAATATTCGTGAGTGATATGTTGATATATTCACGATTACACGTTCAGTTCATATCTTCAGAGTGCCTGGTATTCCATTCCATTCAATTTCAAAATAATTTTGTAAATTTTTTTTTTGATGTTTTCGTCGGTAAAAACCTCTTTTGGGTGCCCATTGCCTTTACCGTCTTCGGTGCTCATTTCACCACGTCTAAACTTAGCACACCAAATCCTTGATTGTTAATTTCCCTGGAGTAGTGTCCGGAAACTCGTGAGCAAGTCAAGTTTTTGATTCAACTCCTTTTCATCCATTTTTTCACAATAACAAAAGTTACTTTAATCAAAATGCTTTCATTCACAAACTAACTATTGCAGAACTGTCAAATTTATACACGCATCGTTTGAAGGTTAGGGCTAACTAAGAATCATATGGATTGTAGTTTCTCAACCTCTTATTACGAGTTGTTTAACTTACGCGAAAAAAATTTACTGAAATAGTCTATCGAGCCCTGCTAATGCGATTGCGCCGATCTCCAGACAGAGATAATTTTATTCGTCTTCATGAAGAAATCATCAAAAATCGTCCACATTAAGCGGCTCTAGTGAAAACTATTTAAAAACATTTGATTGGAAAATACTACCCTATCAGCTGTATTCACAAGAAATTGTGGTGTCCGATTCTTACCTGTTTCTGTCAATGGCACATATTCTGTCGGGGCAGCTGTTCAATTCATATGAAGATGTCGAAAATTGGGTTGATTTGCGAATTGGTACAAAAGATGAGGAGTTCTTCAGACGTGAAACCCATACACGGCCTGAAAGATGGAAAGAGTAGTTGCTAGTGATGGACAATACTTCGATTAAATGTAAGTTACTGTTCTTTCATAATAAATATTATTATTTTTTAATAAAAAACAAACAAAAAACAAAAAAATAAACCGCGAAGCTTATTTGCACTCCTAATAAAAAGAATCTTTTACAAATGTGCCAAAAAATACGAGGAAAAAATATATCAAATAATTAGCAAAGTTCTGTTTTAATTGCTTTTAAATGACAGTGGATTAAGGAAAGATTATTTTAAGTTATTGATTTCTTGAAATTTATTGGCCACTTTAATCATGCATCAACCATTCTATTCACCGGGTATAGCGCTCTGAGACCTTTTTCTGTTCTCAAGCATGAAGAAGTCAATGTACTATATTTCAAGTGACTTTTTTTTGAGCAGTGTTTTCAAGCTGCTAAGATGAGTTAGCATTTAACAGAAGAACAGGAAATAAAGCTACGTTTCAGAAATTCCGAAAGGTGACTCCAATGCAACGCTGCAAGCTGATATGAATTGCTGTAGCCACACGCAATGTATTTGGTTAAAAAATTATGAATTTATTATACCTAAAATATATAAATATGTAAGAAGTCTAGTATGAATTACATTGATAAAACATTTCAATTTTTTTATTTTTTTATTTTTTTTGAGTAAGCAATGGCTGAATCTCGTCACAAATGTTAGAGAATGAGATCGCTAACTTCACATCAAAAAATGTGACAGAATTCAAAATTTCGCTGATATCATCCAGCAAGCCAGTGGAAGCATCTGATTCAGTAATTTTGTCAGAAAACTCTTATAAAGGAGTTCAAAGCAATGTCAGAAAATATTGACTAATTTACGAGTGAAAAATTGTGAACATTATAAAATCATTATATTCTAAATGAAGATATGTTATTCAAGATATAATTGTGATTCTCATTAAGGAACTATGCTCTTTTTGTCTACAAATTCACATAAATGAAGACTAAAGTAATTGCATGCAAAGTTAACTGTTAACAATATTATAAAGATTTGTGATCCGACTGACAAATGAGCCGACACGAAAGCAGTTTACTTACAGTATCTGGAAATATATGCATTTTGTAGTTCTTTATGCACAAACAAAATCTGAATGGACAAATTTTAAAGCAAATCTTTAGGCTTACTAAAAAATTAAGACAGCTAAAAAATTAATTTGAAACTACAATATTTTTTACCAACCAGGTGCTTAAGTACGATATCGATAGCTATTATTTTCGAGACACTTATTTTTTAAGTATACATACACATTATCATAAGACTTCTGAAAGCATGCATGGTTTAACTTAATATTTTAATGTCTTGGGAACTCTATACAAAATCAAAAGTTCTCCTAGCACCTCCAAATATGTCGCCGGCCATATCAAAGCATAATAAGAGAATAAGAACGAAACCAAACACTGAAGATGGCGGTTTGCCGAAACCGGTGTGTTACTAAACCAAAATTGACAAGGTATCCACCCTGTCGGAAAAACACAAAACCAAATCAACATAATAATGTGTTTGATTTCAGACTTTAGTTAGACCTTAGATGTCTAGACGATACTATGAATTGTAAATAAATACAATCCTATTCGGTCATTTATTTTAAAATCATTTTATCGTATAATTTTACTAAAGTCACGACTGTACTTTTTCTTTCTTTTTTTCGTTCTTCTTTACTTAATATTTTTGCCTATTTTAAAAATGATTGTAAGGGGATTATTTATGCTATCGGTGACCGCCCAATAAGACGCACGTCCTGAACTACAACCTCCTTTAGGTTCCTTTCACACGAAGTACAGTATTAATTTGACGAAAGTATAAGTATATATTCGTGACTCTGAGCCAATCTTAAAAAAACTAAGACTTTTCCGTTAAAGTAATATCGGAACTTAATATGAAATCAATAATTACACGCACACCAACAAAAACAAATATGAAAGCAACAGAAAGCCGAATTCATTTTAAGTATACACAATAGAAAAACTGTAGAATAGAAACTGTAGGCACCTCCATTTGTTGGAAGAAGAAAAACTTCAAACTGAAGGAGGAGCTTGGCCAAAAATCGCTTCAGCGGTTACAAAGCACCATATATATATATATATATATATACATATATATTGTGGCGAAAATGCGAAACGAATGTCAGATGAAAGAGAGGAGCCGACAACTGGCATATTCTAGAGCGTAAAACGAGACGTTATCGTAACGACTCGATTATTCCAGGGTTTGGTTTTCAAGCAGCAGATAAGTATATAAGGGCGACACACGACTGCAAAAGCAACCAGTCGTAAAGTAAACGCGTTGGTGATTACATTACAGTAAAGTAATAAAAAACAGTACGTTGTGAAAGTTGTATATAAGTGATTGTAAATAGTAAAGTGAATTGTAATTGAATTGTGAATTACTGAGTAATAAAAGGACATTAAATAAAGAAGGAAATCATCGAGGTTTAATCAGCAAAATCGTAACAATATATATATATATATATAAGTATATATACATTTTTAACAAAAAATGGAGGGACCGACAGTTCGTTCTAAGCCTCCTCCGAACAGCTGATGGATTTTTATGAGGACCTTTTATTACTTATATACTCAGAGGGCTTGACATTCCCTGCCGCGGGGCGACCGCAATTAGAAAAATTAATTTTGTATAATTTTGAATATAGCTCACAACTGGACCGGAATCCAGGCCTTCCGAATTATAGAACGTAACGCTAACCACTCGGCTATTATAAAAATAGTATAATATAAAATATAAAATAAAATAAAATGAATGAAAAGTAACAATAATAACAATTTAATATAAAATATAATAACTAAAATTAAATTAAATGAGGTAAAAAGAAATAAGATAATATAAGCTAAAATAAATTCAAAATAAATATAATATAATAAAATAAAATAAAGTTTTTATTTTTATTTCGAAATAAAATTAAGCAAGAGTAAATAAAAAAAACTAAAAAGATATAAAATAAAATATATTAAAAAAAAAACAAATAAATAAAAATTTAAATTAAATTAAATTAAATTAAAGTAACAGCAAAAGATTACATGGCAGGCGTTGGCTCAGTTGGTAGAGCACTCGCCTGTGATGCCAGAATCCGTCGGTTCGTTTCCTGGCAAAAGAAGTCTGATGAGGAGATGTGGTGATCTCCGAAACAGCTGTCACTTCTACCATTTTTTCTTTGTTGTATAACAAAATATTCAATGAAAAAATAATATTTCCAGCAAAAATAGGCCTTAGAATACAGCTCATTACTTATAACCAAAAATAAATTAAAGTAAATTAAATTAAATAAAGAAACATTAAATTAAGTAAATTTAAAATAGTTAAATAAAAATAAATAACATAAAACCAAATAAAATTTTTATTTTTATTTTAAAATAAAATAAAACGAAATTTAAATAAAATAAAAAAAATAAAATAAAGTAAAATAAATAAAAAGAAAAAAATAAAATAAAATAAAACAAAATAAAACAAAATAAAACAAAATAAAGCTGAAATAAACCAATTAATTCTTAATATAATAAAATAAATATTATAAATCTAAATAAAATGAAAAAAGAAAAAAAAGATATTGAAAGAAAAGATTAGAAACGAAAAGAAAAGAAGAGAAAAAGTAAAGTAAATTTAATTTAATAAAATCAATTCAAATAAATGAAATAAAAGAAAATAAAACAAAATTAAATTAACCAGAAATTTTTCTGAACATATAGAATTCTGGAGCCATACCATTAACTGAGTTTTATACAAGAAATACTGGATAAATGTAGAATATGTAAATTTGTATAAACTGATCTATAGATTTACAAGAGTACATATGTATATATGCACGTAAGAATATAAGCACGCTAATATGAATATAGCTATTTGCCTACAAGCCACAAAGGCCACCACATTTTAATTGAAACAAAATAGCGCGAATACATAAGTAAAGTAAATGGTAAAAAGGCAAATATGGAATAGGAAACAATCGCTTCTGCTCATGTGAGTGTGGACATGAAGCGCACCGATAAATGCAAACATAATCTCGTTTTTAGCTTAAAAATATATATGTATATATAACGTATTTCATATTCGTACTTACTATTTGCTCAAGCGCCATAAAGGAGGAGAGTCGAAGAAACTGCACCGTGGCGTATACGTACCCATGAGATATATGTATGTTTACTTGTATATGCATATGTACATATGTAAATGTATGTATTTGTTTTTGTGCTTTACATTTACATGGGTAAATGAAAACGGAAATGGTTATGCGTAAGTGGCGGCTGACTTTCTGCTGCAAGTGGAACGAATATGGCACGTTCTCCTTTCACAGGTTTTGCATTTTACCTCACATGCAAGCGCATATGTATATGTATGTATGTATGGACATACAAGCATTTAAAGAAGTAAATATTCCGCGCCAAATGAATTGCCAACTCTTCAATTTTGTAAGTGTATTTGTCTCATTGAATGTATGCAAGTACGGAGATGTGTACTTCATTGTATAATGGCATTTCATAAACGGGGAAAAACATATACTCACACATGCATACATATGCATGTAGGTATTTGTGTGAACATTTGTTGGCGCTGGAAAACTTTTGAAGCGTATTTATGAATTAACTTGCGAATTGAATGCAGCATTTTTTCGCCATCCATTCATTTTACTTACTTACAATTCAGCCTTTCACTCATTCATTCGTCCATTCTTTTACTCAAATGCGGACATATATGCATACATATGTATATATATGTATGTGTTTGTAAATATTCAGTCGGTTTTTTGTTCTTCCATCAGATTTCCTAGCGAGACAATACGGTGAGACTCATAGCGTTGCATGCTAAATTAGCTGCTTTTCAATCTCTTCATGCTTCCTAACCTAACAATTTGTAAAACAGCTCAGCTCTGTTGGTTTTACATTGTTTCAATAGAGAACACAGTTAATTGAAGTATTACAAATATACTGATATACATAGTTGGCATTAAAAAAATCGTTTATAGTTTAGGTAATATCATCATACCGAGAAGCGTGGCTACGTCCAATCAACTTACGACCATCGACTTCAATCTTGCACTTGTTATATAACAATTTATTTGTGATATTGAAAGTCTTATATCTTTTTTTGAAGAAATATTCTATGAATAGCTACTTTAGCAATCTTTCGTTCCCACTATGTTGTTATTCAAGTTCGAAATTGCTAATTTGACACAACTATATTCCATATTCACAAAAACTCGTATGTGTTCAGCATAAGATTGTAATTCCAGGTTGGTTTCCCATAAAATCAGTAAGTTCGGAGTGACCGAATAGTAAAACTCCTTGGCTTAGTATTTAAAAATTCTAAACCTTTCATCAACACATTTCTTGTTGTTGTTGCAGCGGCTAGCCAACTCCGAATAGGGTCAGGTAAGTCTAGTTTCAGTCATCTAGGTCATCTAGCGGGAGGCCCAGGAAACGTGCTGTTTCGATGGCTTTGGACCACAGGGAGAGGGGTGTTAGATGAATCGGATTAAGTGGGCATGCAAAGAGTTGGTTAGTGTCGTGCGGGGATTCGTTGCACGCAGGACATGCGTTGGGTATGTCAGGGTCTAGTCTGGATAGACAGGAGCTAAGCCTGCTACAATATCCAGTCCTTAGTTGTGCCAGAGTTACGCCGCTCTCTCGAGGCAGCTCGAACTCTTGTTCTGCTATGGCTGGTAATTGGACTCCGAGAAGACCATTCACAGGAAGAGATTTCACGAAGGTTGTTACATACACTCTATGAATGGTGTTTATGGCCTGTCTATATGCCGTCCTGTCCAGCGGGTCTTTTCTTTATTGCTGCATGGAGTCACGGTAATAAAGTACTCCCTTCCTGATGTGCCTAGGTGGTGGTTCCGCTTCCAATAAGTGTGAAAATCGAACTGTCAGTGGAGGAAGCCTCAAAATATAGAAATTAAACAGCGGGGGAGAGGAAACCACCATGCGGATCCTTCTGTTTGATTTTCCGTAGCTTTGAAGTTTGAATTCAACCGATGATTTCGACCACTCAGGTAATTCATGGTCCACCTATTCAACCTGGGCGGTAATGAGGAATCCTCAATGTCCGATAGTAGCACTGCGTGATTGACCATGTCGAAAGCGTTCGACAGGTCCGGTGCTAATAGAAGAGTTCACGCACAAGGTCTAATTTGGTTAAGACCGTGAATTATATGAGTGTTTATGGCGTTAAGAGCTGTTGTGATGCCGTGCTGATGTGTAGCTGGGTAGAGATGGTGTGCAAGAGACAACCATCTACTTCTAATCTACTTCTGCTAAAGGGCGTGAAGATCACCCCGTCTATTGATCTCAAATATCATGGTATAGTCTTGGATAGAAAACTCAAATCAAGCCGTAACGTGGCAAAAAGCTCAAAGAAGAATTTAACGGCTTCTTATGCTCGCAAACGGCAATTGAGAAAAGATGTGGTTTGAAACCGAATATCGTATACTGTATGTATACGGCATTAATCAGAACAAAACTATTCTACGGTGTCACTAGGTGGCCCAAACAGAAGGTCAACACAGGAAATTGCGCGGTAGACGCACTTGCGATACATGGACAATAAACTAGATGACCGAATGAGACTAATCGCAACGTGAGCAGACCGTTATGACCAAAACTAGACGCAAAAGATCGAGTTTCCATTAGCATAATGAGAGGTATAATAACAGATTACTGTTTATTGGGGCTTCACAGGAAAATAATGGGGTACCACTCACGCTACACTCTACCCTTATCACAGTTTGGTCTTGAAATTTGCGCGGCAAGTTCCTCTGGAAACACTTCTTTGACTGCCTCTTTTGACCCTGAGAAGGTGAAGTTGAAGAAGCCTCACAGCTGTATACGTATTGTCACTTACCAACAGTCGGATCAACTCAACTCAACATATAGACAAAGAAACTCCGGCTTATTGCTTAAAAAAATGCAAAACACTACTCAGCATTATCAACACGGACTTGCTTTTGGTCAACAGTGGGCTGACACGGTACTCACGCTGAGCCGAGGTTCCTTATAGTCAAATGCTCATGCAATATAAAGCAAACACTTTTTTTGGTCTGTTGATATAAATATAACAGGTGATAAATTTTGAGATTCCCTAATTTTTTAAAGAACGAAATACAGAAAATTCAAATTTAATTTACATATACCCAGAGGAAAAAATAAAACAGTGATATCACACGATCTTGGTCGCCGATCGACCGGCCCAAAACGCGAACCTAAATGCTCACGGAAGTATTCTCTCAATAAATCTATTGATTAATGTGATGTCTGGGAAGTGACGCCGCCTTATTGAAACCAAATGTCGTGGAGATCACGAGCTTCAATTTCAGGTATCAAACAGTTGGTTATCATGGCGCGATAACGGTCGATGGCCTCCATTGATGGTTACGTTCTCACCGGCATCATTTCTTAAGACATATGGACCAAAGTTTCCACCGGTCCACAAACCGCATCAAACCGGATTTTTCTGGATCGAATGACAGCTCTTAAAATCCTTTCTCTTCGTCCCAAATGCGGCAATTTTGCTTGTTTACATCCCCGTTGAGCCGGAAATGGGCCTCATCGCTGAACAAAATTTGGCCCGACAACGTCAGATCTTCTTGGAATTCAAGAGCTCATAGGGCGAATCGATGTCGTTTGGGAAAGTCGAGTAGCTTCAGTTCTTGCACAATCTGTATTGTGTACGCTTTCAATTTAAGATCTCGATGAAAAATTCGCCAAGTTGTTCCATACGTCTGTCCAAGTTGCTGCGGACGGCGCGGAATCGACTCTCCACGTGTACACTTTCAGCTACGGCCGCTATATTTTCTTCACTGCGTGCTGAGTGCTGCACGTGGTCTATTCGGTCGAGTATTATCCAATAATGAATGCTGGGCCTCAATATGGGTCATGGTGTTGCGAATAGCACGCTCAGTAGGCCGATTATGTTGACCATAACTTTAGCGAAGCGCTTGAAACACATTCTTCACAGAACGTGAATTTTCGTAATAAAGTTGAATGATTTGCAAACGTTGTTCCGGCGTAAGCTTTCCATGATGAGTTGCTAAACATTACTGAACAAAAATAGCATGACAGCTTGACATGACCCACGCGTGATCTGTCAAAAAAAGAAGGCTATTGAAAAAAGTATATCTACTTTGATCACCCTTTAGAACAAAATCGAAGTACTAAATATATCTTTGCCGTAAAATTATTGCTTTTTAAATAATATTCAATCACCAGGTTCCATTGTGCACTTGCTCTAGAGCATGGCATGTTCAATTGGGTTAAAGTAAAAAAAATTTGACAAGGAAAAATGAATACAGCAAAGATGGCGCTAGAATATATTTTCGTTTCATCCATTTCTCGAAAGCACTGATCTTATGAGTATTTTCCGATTTTGTTTCATATTTATATGGTTTAAAGACTTTTAACTTCGAATAATAAATATATTTTTGCCCCACAAATATAAAGCGTTTTACATTAAAACCGTTAAAATCGTAGTAAATTCAATTTTTTTTATCCTTCCAAACCAATTAAAAATAGAAATTATCAAACTTTACACACGATTGGAAAACTCATTACTCCAATATAAAGCAGAGGATAGTCCGCCGCCTCTCATATCTACCTCTTTACATGTACGTCTTATTCTTTCTACGATATTAAACCTTTTATGTGCACACTTAACTGTTTGGCAAGCACAAAAATACTGTTTGGTAAGCGTAAAAGGCTTTGTGCTGCCACAACGCTTTCAGCACTTAAAGATCTCATTTGATATGCAATAAATTGGATTTTTAATTTTTGCTGCCTTTTATTGCGAGTAAAATGCGAGATTACATATCCACCCAACAGTAAAAGGAACTAGTGCGTTAATCACTCCTTTCTAGCTCATTTGGCACCATGACTTGGGATAGTCCAGCATAATCCTCTTTCACATGTTACGAACTATCAATTTTAAAATTTCCATGGCCTAGGCGGTGGCTAATTGTCACCTCTGTATTACCTTTGAGCTGGTATGAATCTAATTCGTCTCTTCTTCTAGCAATTTGAGACCAAGTAGATCCAGTTCCGTCTAAATTTGATGTTTCCAACGTAGAGGAGGTATTTTTCGTCCTCTGTCTCCTTGCGCGGGTACTGTATCGAAAACTTCCAAAGTTGGGGTGCTTTAATAAATTCAGAGGACATGACCTAGTGTAGTAGCTGTTTTTAAATTGGCTGAACTATGTCAATGTCGTCGTATAGCTCGTTGCCAACGCGCAAAATTTTCCACAAGACCTTTCTCTCGAAAACTGTTAGTGCCATCTCATTAGATGTCGACATCGTCCACGCTTCTGTTTCATATACCAGACGGGTATGATGAGCGACCTGCAGTGTTTAGTCGTGATTCGTCGAGAGAGGACTTTACTTTTTGAACCATACTTCCCTCCTTAGTCCAAAGTAGCACCTGTTGGAAAGAGTGATTCAACTTGGGATTTCAAGGCTGACATTACTGGTGTTGTTAATTCTAGGTCCTAGATAGACGAAATTTTCTACGACTTCGAAGTTATGACTGTCAACAATGAAGTGGGTGCCAAGTCGGGAATGTGATGAGTGTTTATTTGATCACAGGAGATATTTCGTCTTGCCCTCATTCACTACCAAACAAATTCGCTTCGCTTCTTTGTCTAACCAGGAGAAAGAAAAAGTTACGATGCGGTCGCTATATAAAATGATATCAATATCATCGGCATACACTACCCATATTACACATTTTTGTGGAAGATCGTAACTGGTCTATTTAGCTCTGCGGCTCGTATTATTTTCTCTTGCATCAAATTGAAATAATCACACGATAAAGAGTCACCTGAGTCTGAAACCTTGTTTGGTGCCGAACGACTCAGAGAGGGCCTTCCCAATACTGGCTGCGCTTCTTTTGTTACCCAGGGTCAGTTTACATAGCCGTATGAGTTTTGCGGGTATATCAAATTCAGACAAAGCGGCAATCTATGAAAAGGTTGTGTGCATCGATTCTTATCTCAAATGTCTTCTTTAAAGTTTTCCGAATGGCGAGTATCTAGTCTATCGTCGATTTACCAGTTTTAAAGAACACTATTATTCAATCAGTTCGTTGTCGGTGGGCTTCAATCTTTCACACAATATGCTAGATAGGACCTTTTTTGCGATATTTACGAGGCTCATCCCACAATAGTAGGCGTAGACCATGGAGTTCCTTTTTTATGGATTGGGCGGACCATACTGAGCTTCCAATCGCCGGTTGCGCATTGACCATATTCTGCCATCGTACAGCTCGTCAAAGGTTTCATCAAAACAAATTAAAATTTTTAATATATATTTTTATATAGCTAAAATATAGAGTGTCTTTGTTTGCCGTATACATTTGATTCAGTTTCGAAAACCGTTTTGCTTTACTTCACATTGTAGTCACCGCTTACAGAGAAGACTAAATAAATAGTTAGTAATTATTATTATTCTTATTATTATTATTCTTATTATTGTTATGCCCAACGGTTTACAAACCTCCCGCCTATCCACATGAGGGGCGCCGTCCGCATGACGTATTGAGCTTGTTTTGTTTTTCGTTATTACCGACTCACGATGAGCAGAAGTTTTTTTTAGTGTCGAGAACTAAAAAAAAGTTCAGCAACAGAACAAAATTCATCAACTGATTTTAAGAATTATTTCAAATATAAAATTTAATGTAACGATTAGTTGAAAGCAAAAGTGAGAAAGCGAATCATATATGTCAAAAATGCTTGATGATGAATGAGAGTGGAAATCAAGGCACAAACAATAGAAACGCTGGTTAAATTCAAAATTCGTTTTACAAGTTTTAAGAAACAATGGGCAAAAATGTCTGAATATTCTAAACGGAAAATTAAATTTTATATCAGTAAGAATGAAGGGGCTAGAAATTGAGCCTGTTATTATTTTAACCATGAAAATTACAACAAGCTTTTTCCGGCTACTGGCCAGGGTAGGGAGATTGATAAGTTTCAGGCGACTAGTTAGTATAAGGAGAAAGATTATACTGAGAGTCCCAATGCAAATTTCTTAAGGGGATACCTCGGGTTTCAAATTACCGATGTGTATTCCAGAATAGGTCTTACTGATGTTATATACAGAGCTTTAGTAACACAAATATCATTAAACTCTTTTGACCAACGTTTTACAAAAAAAAAGGATGCCTTTGGCTTTGTTGACCACACCAATGTGATGTGTGAAGTTCAAATTGGGGTCCATAGTGATCCCCAGGTCAATAAAACTGTGAACCTGTGCCAAATTGCAGTTATTTGTAGTATAAGTTTCTGTCTGTATGGCTTTTCGGGTGAACCACATAAGCATTTTTTTTATGTCTATTTGTAGTAAGATATCTTCATTTGCCGAAGTGTAAGATTTATTAAGTTTTACATCATCCGCATACATTGAAAGTTTTGAAAATTAAACTAACATATAAAATTTTTTGAGTATTTATGCTAACATTTTATTCATAAAAACAATTTTTTACATCACCGGCAACATTAAAAATATACTAAGCTACCTTTTTTCTTCTTCTTTAATCTCTTCCGGCTTCTCTGCTTCCATGAGTTTCTGTCCTGCTATTGTCATCTAATGGGTCTTTTACTCAATTAAAAAAAAAAAAATTCTAATTTTACTTCTATGAAAATAAATTTCTCATTTTAAAGCTCGTTTCTCACTTAGTAGAAATCTAGTAATGGATTAGTAGAAATCTAGTAATGGATTATTGAAATCTAGTAATGGATTATTGAAGAATGACATTTCGTCTTTTCCGCGAATGTCGATGAAATACAAACCCACAGACATGCATTTGTTTTTACCGAATTGCTAATTCACATTCGTTTATTTATTTTGTTTCTTTTCAACTCACACCAACCGTTGCGCTCTACAACTAGTACAATTCAGGTGCTTTTGGAAGCAGCTTGTGACTGTAGAAGTTGAGAACTAGATCGGTATTTTACTGCAGGGCAATGCACACACATACTCATATACATTAATACTTATAAAAAAATATATAATATGTACCATGCACACTGCGTTTATATGATTGAATGGAGAATTTTTGAAAAGACGAAGCGTAAATTGAATGGCGGACGACGGTTGTGTTGGGTGGGGGTCAACAGCTGCGCTGATGTGTGTGTTGGTATTTTATGAACAAAGCTTGTATGTATATCTTTTATGGCGATGCAATGAAAAGCATTTTACAATTCTTTTTATGATTGCACGCGTGTTTATATTCCTAAAAACATTTGCTGATCTAATGTTTAGATTGTATGTATTTGCACTTTACGCCATCAGCAAGCATCAGTAAACAAATGCAAGCAAGTGCATACATACATAAGTATTACTTACTTATCTATGTACATATGTACATGTAGGAATTTATGTATTTATTTTTAGTATATATTTAACCTGTTGGAAGTTTGAATTGTTTGTCACGGACAAGTCATAACTCTGGCCGTTTTTAAACATGCTTATATGTGCATATATAGAGGTTTGAATGAAGGAAATGGGTAAAAAAAAAAAATTCAATCAGGTTTTAAACGCTAGCTGGAGTATCTGCATTTAAATTCAACATATCTATATATGGATTTACTACAATATTTTTTCTAATATTAAAGGGATAACAGTTTAGTTTTATTGCGTGGAAGAGACAGCCGCCAGACTCCTTAATACGTACAAATCTGCAATAACAAGTTTTTGCTTTAGAAAATAAATAGTCTATTTCACATTTTTGTTGTAAATTATAAATTTTTAATGAAAGTAAAAAACTACATATACCCAGCTTACAGAAAAAACTTGAAAAAATATTACACTTTGTCTATATCTTGTGGCCTCTAATTAAAAAAAAAATTATTATGACTTATTTCGCAGGGTCAGCCTAATGATTATCTCAGTTTTTGTCATATTCATAACTTACCTGCAGGAAAAAATACTAGTTGTCAACTATCATCCTACTAGTTATCACTTTTGTACCAACTAATTCATCTTCCATATATTTCCCATGTAAGCAATTGGTATTTTTAACACGGCGATGTTCTACGAAATGTCATATATATGTGAGTATTTGTTGAATTTCTAATTCATGAGTTTGCCTGCAGGGAGACTCGAACCGTAAACCTCACGCGCTACAATGATAACCACTACCCATGCGGCTATCGTTGTAACATGAAGATCAATGACTAACTGCGCACTTCAACAGAGCTTATTAGGAAATGAAACTCAGTTGTGACGTTCTAGAAATAACAACAACATACGAATGGCATTCTGGTGATAGTAATTATTATCCCGTTACTGATGAACTAGTATACAAATAACGAACTGGTATGATTTCATCCTATTTCATACTAGTATTCAACTAGAATTTTTACATACGAGTTTACGTTTTCACTGCAGGGTTCAGGTAAAAACTTTTTTTTTAAATATTTCTGGTGAATTTCTTTCTGTTTTAGCACTTTAAATTGAAACAAATTCTTTTAATTAAAAATTATTTTTTTAAGGCCGCATCGTAACGGTAAAATTCACTTTTTTCACAATAAGCGGAATAAATTTTTATTTCATTCTAACCGAAATCCTGCCGTTAGTGTTAAATCGTTCACAGATAACATAAAATGTTAAAATTTAAGTGTACTTTTAATTCTATAGCAAGCAGCGATTTTAAAATTAATTTTAACGTTTAGTTGGTGAGCTTTCAACATTAACAATTTCATTTCGATAACATGTCACCGAATCGAAACAAAATCATTTTGTTAAGTTTACCTCAGGGAAAAAAGTATATGTGCAGGAAACAACTTTTTACTTTTTAAATTCATCTGATTTTATAGTTATTATTAGCACAAACAAACACAAAAGCAAACCAATTTCAAAACGTTTTTTTTTTTAAATACGAGGTATGTTCAAAGGAAAAGGTGAATTTAGAATTTTTTTGAAAGTCACCCTCGGATATAATACACTTGTGCGAATGTGCTTTCCAATCCTCGAAGCACTTCTGAAATGCGCTTTCCGGTGTGGCCATCAGCTCTTTCTTCGATTCTGACTTGACCTCATCAATTGCGACAAAACGATTTCCTTTCATTGGTTTCTTTAGTTTTGTGAATAGGAAAAAGTCGCAGGGAGCCAAATCTGGTGAATACGGTGGTTGAGGTATGATTAACGTTTTGTTTTTGGCCAACAAATCCGAGCCGAATAATCATTGATGTGTGAGCTGGTGCATTATCGTGATGCAGAATCCACGAATTGTTTTTCGACAATTTCGATCGTCGAGCCGTATTGCTTCACACAAACGTTGCATAACTTCCTTCTAGTATTCCGTATTAACTGTGCGACCTTTTGGCAGGAACTCATGATGCGCCACATCACTATAATCAAAGAAAACAGTGAGCAAAACCTCACATTTGATCAAATTTGACGCGCCTTTTTCGGTCTTGGCTCATCTGGCAGCATCCATTCGGATTATTTGGCCCTGGTTTCGACATCATTCAACAACTCCTGAGCGCTAATAATGCGACATTGCTTTTGCTCGAAATTTAGCAATTTCGGAAAAACTTCGCTGCCACACGTTTCATGCCCAAAACATTCCAGAAACTGGAATGACACGAGCCAATTGAGATGCCAACATTCTCTGAAACTTCCCCAATTGTGATTCAATAATTTTCAAGAGCAATTTTTTTCACGCTTTCGATGTTTTCTTCGCTTGTTGATGTGGTCGCACCTCCAGGACGCTCTTGGTCATCAACATCTTCTCTGCCTTCTGAAAAGCGCTTTTACCACTTATAAATACTTTTTTGAGACAAAGTGGACTCACCGAAAGCTACAGTCAACATTTGCCTTGGAGCACTTTATTCCATTTTTACTGGCATTTTTATCCTCCACTAATCTTTAATAGTGTTTCTGGGCTTATTGTTGGCCACTCCAAAAAAGATATTTTTTTAATGAAAGGAAGTCTTTATGTATGAAGAACTCTCAGTAAAACTGGTTATAGCCATTTAATGTAAAACTTTGAAATTTTCATATTTATAAGATATCGTGTTTACATAACCTCACAGTGCTCAAAAATGCAATCACTACGTTTACCAACGTCTTATAATATAAGCATCGGGCTGCTCTAACGGAACGACAAACTAATTTCGGCGACAGCGAAGCGACCTAAATGACTGACTCGAATAAGCTGCGGTGCAGAATTAGGAATAGTAAAGTGAGAGCCAGTCTGGTCTTTCACATCCACAATGATCCTTCGAGCATCTCGCTTAGCTGGACGAATCGACCAGCTTATAGCAGCGGATGCGTGGAAAACTGATTAGGTTATACCCAAAGAGTCTGATTCTACCAGTTAAGCGTGTATTTGGTTCAGTTAGATGAAACCACCTACTTGTATATATAATCTGATAGCCGAAACAGTCAAGAACATAGCGACTCCGCTAAACAACCTATGTTATTAGAGCGCTTTGCCGAGGGACCTTGGTTTCCCCTAATTGCTCGCTGCTATACAAGGTTGCCAGTATTGACTATATAAATACTTTATACATAAACTAAAATGGTACATTTTTTAAAAGAAATGAAAACCGAAATCGTATTGAATTATATATTTCCATAGAGTTCATGTATATTTGATTGGCGTTTATATTCGAACATATGAATAATGAAATTTGTTGTCAAAAATTTTAAATTTGTTTAAAATTATGCACATTTATACTATTACACATTTATACTATGGTCCCAACGGTTTGTCATTCTTGACTGGGGACAGTAGGCATGAGACTATGCTGCTAACCGCTATGAGGACTACTCAAGTTAATTGAAGCTACTCACAGCTAAGGTAAAAAAAAGAACCGACTAGTTTGTTCCTCGCAGCAATGATAAGCTGATACAAACTGTATAAGGAAATGTGTGGTTATGGATCGAGTGAATTGGTGGCATTGGTATAAAGATATTTTACAAATGGTGTTGTTATTTAATTTTTATACCTTTCATGTATATGAAATGATAAATTAACATTGGTCCGAAGTATGTAAGTGCCAGAACAGAAGGAGAAGAGATAGACCCACGGAAATGTGTACCAATCGTATCAGAATGATGAGCTGAGTTGATTTAGTCATATCCGTCTGTTTGAACACAAACTATTCCCTCAGATTTTGAGATATCTCAACCAATTTTAATTGGAAGATGCAACCATACGTTTAAACTATCACTTGTCGGAGTAGCCATATTGGACTATTTAGCATATATACGATCGATTTTTCAGATTTGAAATTTCCGGTTGAAAATCTGTAAAAAAAAGTACCTAAGAACGTGAACCTTGGTATACTGCACATGCATAATGAATTGCATATTGGTTCTGAAAAACATCCAAAATCGAACAAATATAACAAATAGCTCCCATACACCGATCTTTTCAAAAGTGTGGTCTTGATAAAAACTCTGTCAAAAAAGCATTTAGGAGCATGAAATTTAGTATAATCTTGGTACTGAAAATTATCGAAATTGGACTGCTACATCATATAGCCACCATACAACCGATTTGTTCAGATATGAAGTTTTGGCGGAAAAAATGCGCTAAAAGGCATATAGGATATTGAAATTTGGCATTCTACAGACGTAAAATCAAGTTTATATTGTCACAGAAAGTCATAAATTTGGTATGTTCATGAAAGGTATAAAGACTTCGGCATTGCTAACGTGGTGTTGTTATTGACGTGAAGCAATGTTTTCCCCATTTGACGAGCGATTCGTTTGTAAGCATACCCAAGTGAGTTACGAAGGTTTGTTGGGTAGTCAAATTTTCTTTAATTCGGTTAGAGTAAAAGTGGTCTGAACTGAAAGTCTTATGTAGTCAGATAGATGTATATATAAAATTACTATAAAAAATATTCTTTAGCAACAGAGTACATTATTTCGACTCTCATTTCACATATTCGTTTCTATGGCGAGCACTACACCTCCTCACCCAAGACACATAGCATAAAAGAATTCGCTCGTGTGCATGTTTTTTTTTCATTTTCACATTTTTACATTTTTACTCATCTTTTGGTTTATGAATTATTTGTACACAAATTGTGATAAAATACACCAAGCGCAACGGTAGCTGCATATTTTAAGAGTTTTTAATTTCTTTGATAATTTTATGATCTCGTTTAAAATTATACATTTATCATGTTTATGCTTGCTTACCTGCTGCTTGTATACACACCAAGCAGTGTTTTTCCTGGTGCGCCTCTCCTTTCTAGTGAAGGATGATCCAAGTAGAGGTGCTTTTTTCAATAGCCTTCTTTTGACAAATCACGCGTTAGTCATGATTTTTTTTCAGTATTGTTTAGCATTTCATTATGGAAAGACTTACTCCTGAAGAACATTTCCAAATCATTCAACTTTATTACGAAAATTCAAGTTCTGTAAAGAATGTGTTTCGAGCACTTCACTCAACTTATGGTCAACATAATCGGCCTACTGAGCATACTATTCGCGACACCGCACCCACCTTGAAACCCAGCATTCAAATAGACCACGTCCAGTACACAATGCCGAAAATATAACGGCCTCAGCTGAGAGTGTACACGAAGACCGTGGAGAGTCGTTTCGGCGCCGTTCGCAGCAAATTGGACTGACGTACGGAACGACTTGGCGCATTTTATCTCCAGATCTTAAATTGAATGCGTGCCAAATACAGCTTGTGCAAGAACTGAAGACGCTCGACCTTGCCAAGCGACATTGCTCCGCTCTATGGGCTCTTGGAAAGTTCCAAGAATATCCGACGTTTTCATTTTCGAGCCAAATTTTGTTCAGCGATGAGGCCCATTTCTGGCTCAATGGGTAAGTAAACAAGCAAAATTACCGCATTTGGGGCGAAAAGCAACCTGAAGAGATTTCAGAGCTGCTATTTCATCCAGAAAAACAACGGTTTGGTAAAGTTTTTGAACCGGTGGAATCATCGGTCCATATTTCTTCAAAATAGATGTCGGTGAGAATGTAACCGTCAATGGCGACCGTTATCGCGCTATGATAACCGACTATTTGATGTCTGAAATGGAAAGATTATTTCGGTGAGCAGATAATTTCATGTTTTGGGCCGGTCGATTGGCCACCAAGATCGTGTGATATCACACCGTTAGACTTCTTCCAGTGGGGACATGTAAAGTCTTAAGTCTATGTGGATAATCCCGCTTTGATTCAGGCGTTGGAGCAAAAAATCCAACGTATCATTCGCCAGTTACCAATCGAAATGCTCGAACGAGTCACCGAAAACTGGACTCAACGGATGGACCATCTGAGACGTAGCCACGGCCAAAATTTGAAATAGATAATGTGCAAAAAATTATTGCCAAAGAATGTTCTTTCGAATGATAATAAATATTCCCAATTAGATTTAAATTTTCCGTATTATTTTCTTTTAAAAGTAGGGAACCTAGAAATGGATCACCCGTTATATCATGCGCTAGTATGGAAGAAGTTCAAAAGTTTGTTTTCCGTTTCCTTGTGACTTTGTATTTAGATATATTTTAAATATATATGTATATATATATTTATACATATATATCATACTATTGGGTATATATAAAAAGTATGTATGTATGTATGTATGTATGCACTTTTAATTTATAAAATTACCTTAAATTATAGCCCATAAAAGTCACTTGGCAGGTGAACAGCGTATCTATATATTTACGCATTTCGTTTGTATGGACATATACATACATATAGACATACAAATATTGCTGTTTAATAGCTCGTAAAGGCTTTTAAACTGTTTATGTTGTTTGACGAAAAACCATGCTCTGCTACTTACAGCAAAAGCTTATTGATAATACATACATACTGTACACATGTATGTATGTATGTATTTATTCTTTTATGTTTTATGTATTAATGTACGAATTTCCTGGTACAAGCATAAGCGTATTCTGTCTATCAATATAATTTAATGAGGGCAAATATTATGACGGCTTAAACGTGTACTAAATTATGTATTTTTCTTTTATTAAATTTCAAATTTATGCGCATACGAAAATAACCGCTGAATGAATGTATTAAGTAAACATAATCTAAATAAAGAAGAAAAAATATTTTTTGATTAAATTTACAATCTATTATACGCAGTTAGAGATAAACATCTTCTTAAGTCAATGAATGCATAATCCTCTGAAATTATTTCAAGCTTAAAGTGCATAAAAAGTTTTATCAGTTACGTTTAGTGTTCGCACACAGTCAATTTAGTAGAAATAAATTTAAAAAAAAATATTTATGCCAAAAAGTTTATTAAATTTTGGTGTACATAAAACTTTCTTTTATGCAATTTTTTGGGAATAAAGTGTAACAGGGCAACCACGGTTAGTCTCCCTACATTAATCAGCCATTATAAGCTGATCCTAACGGTCGTGGCACCACTATATGCTATATTTATACAGAATGCATTTAGTAACTTCAACATACGACTTCCATGTGAGTTTTTCAAAACTGGTCATTGAACTTGAGAAGTCAGTATCTCTTCAGTATACTTATCTGTGGGCTATCAATAATATTCGCACTTATCTGTTCTATGGTTAAGCTTGAGAATTTTCTTATTATATGAAGAACACTTTTTCCATTTTTTCTAACATATTGAAAATCCTAGTTTAACGTGGAAAGGGGACAATTTAATTTTATCTTTTGTAACCAAAATTGGGTTGTTCTTAGATTCTGTTTTTCAATTTTCTATATATCACGTACCGGACAATATTTCTTTTCCAGCATTGAGGCTTGGCACGACTATGCCACATACAATAAAAACGTGGGCAATTGGTGTATTGGCGGCCGCAATAGGCGAGTGATTAGCATCTGTAATTCATAAGGCCTCGGTTCGAGTCCAGGTTCGAGCACCATCCAAAATTGTGAAAAATTAATTTTTCTAATTTCGGTCGCCCATCGGCAGGGAATGGCAAGTCCTCCGAACGTATTTGAAATAAAAGCTTCTCATAAACTCCATCGGCCACTCGCAGGCGGCTTAGAATAAACTGTTGGTCCCTCCACTTGTTGGTAAACACATCAGGTCTTGAAACTACAATTGGAGGAAGGACGAAAATAGCTTCAGCGGTTATTCATCTTTGGTCAGATATGCCCCACGAATTTGATAAAGTGGTTCTTGCAGGTTGTAAGTCTGGATCAAAAAAATCTATAGCGCAGAAGTAACAATCGTCAGAGTAATTTTTATGTTCTCTCCATTGCACAGATAACCCGATAACCACTTAACTGAGATGAAGACATGATATCAAAATCAATTAATTTTTTTAAAGGACTAATAAGAAGTATTAATTACGACAAATTTTAGAAATAGATGGTAGCCACAGAGCCACCAAGTAGATATCGGCACCAAAAGTTCTTCTTTCATTTGTTGATATGTGTTACTGTACATATACGGGGGCTGCCTTATATATTTCAGGATTAGAGAACAAAAACAAATAATAAGATTTAAATACTTATGCATGTGATTGAACCATTTGTCGAAGAACTGTTTCCACTCTGATGAGTTATCATCAAATAATACGTTCTGAACGCATCAAAGAACTCGTGAGGTGTCAAAAAACGTTGATCCCTCAGTTTATTTTTTACGTAAGGAAACAAAAAGAAGTCATTCGGTGCCAAGTCAGGACTATACAGTAGATGACTCATCAAATCGATCTTTTCAGTGCTCAAAAATGCAGCTATTTTAATGGATGTGTGAGTGCTTGCATTGTCGCGCTGAAAAGTTTTCGGCGATTGTTTTCCTGAGCTCGCGTTGTTGTAGTGGTATGGTTTCGACATGTCCAGTTTATTAGGAAAAAACCACGCAACCATTTTCCTGGGAGTGCTTCGTGCGCGAATAACTTTTTTTTTGAATTCGGCTCATCTTGAAACACACATACAGTCGACAGTTGCTTAATTTCGGGCTCATACGCGTAAGTCTACGATTCGTTCCTGTCACGATGTCGTAAACGTGTTGAAAAGCATCGCTATCGTGTATTTTTAGCCATTTTTACGACCAATCTCGAGCAATTTTTAGCGATTGACAAATTGTGTGTTGCATCCCATGAACAAATTTTTTTACAATCAAATGTTCAAATAATATAGAATGTATACTGTTCCCACTAATGCCCATATCTGTTTCAATCTTACGGTTGGTCACATGGCTACCTTCCAATGTCAGTTTGCGCACAGCATCAATAGTTTCCGGAACAGCAATTGTTTTTGAACCACCTTCGCGCAATTCGTTTTTATCAAGTGATCTACGACCTCGATTGAATTCACCATACCCACTTGCCTTGATGGGGCTTCTTCGCCAGAAATTGAGAGAGAGAAATTGCTGTGTTAATCCACGTCGAAAGCTATAAAAATAATCGAGAAAAAATGTTTGCGTTTTAATTATATTCTTTGGCCGAGATAATTATTTTCAGCAAATGTAGACAACACAAATAGCGCGTATGCCAAAACGTTCTGAGTATGTATAACATCAAAAATGTTAAAATTTTACGAAGAAGTTGTAAGTTGCCAGCAGCCAGATTGTAAGACTAGGGTTGTCATATGCCGAAATTTAAGTGGCAACCATCGTATTTCAAATATATATTTCAATACAAAATCATGACATTTTTAAATTTAAATAAAATATTATTGTTTTTTATATAAATATTGGACTTTTTATTGCGTATAATATTTCGATAATATCTTGAGGCTCCCCTCTATTAGGTCTTCTAGCCTGGACTTCTATAATAATAATAATAATGTTTTAGCAGTGTTTTTCAAATACTTTTAAGTAAGCTGGATTATGTAAATGATTACGAAGAAAACTCGGTTTTGAGAAAAGCATAAAACTCAAAAGATATCTTTGTTCATCGAACTACATATCCTAGCATCTAATCAATGCTCAAATCCTAGAATTTGCATGAGTATAATCGGCATACGCATTACATGCATAGTTTTGCAGATCATAATATTTTGCCAACATTATGTTGAAAAAGTAACACGAAAAAGGGTCTACTTTTCTGGAACCCCCTTTGGCGCCGAATATCATGACGAAATCGATGAAACGCCGTAAAGTTAGCTCGTTTTCGTTCTATCGAAAGCAGCTAGAAGATCATGGAAAAAAGGATATGTGGCGATCCATTTCTCGTGGGTATTTTACAAACTTTCGAGCTTTCTGAGTTAGAAGTTCTCAAGAGAATATACATATAATACATGAGGTCTGAAGTTAAATTGATAAGTTCATAATTAAATAGAAAAAGGTTCATCCATACGTTTTATGTGATATTGAGGAGACGTATCCCAAGATAATTAGCGTGGACTTGCTTTCGTCGGACCATATTCTGCAAAGAAGCTGATGCACTTTTTTCATCTTTGGGAGCTTCAATTTTACTAAGAGAGCAATTCGAAGCTAAATTCATTGTTCAATCATTGCTTAGCTTGAACGTCATTTTTCCCATAAAGTTGCATTGTCAAACTAAAAACCTGCATTTGTTTCGAAAAATAACAAAAAATAGTATCAGTTTCAGCACAATATTTGGCAAACTTATGAGCAGATTATCACAAAATTTTAACAGTTTTCCTTTGTAGGTTACTACTAACCGAAAAACTGGTGAGGGTTATGTGTAAGGTCAGAGATTTTTCAATCCACTTTTAAGACCTTCTGGCATCCGACACGTCTTTTCATAGAATTTTCCAGCATTTTCAATGTAGATTAGTTTATCAAGTTCTCGTACTGTTACATTTCGTACTTCGTCTTGCTCTGTATGTAAATGCGTAGCGCAGTTTTGATTCTCTCGACTGCAGTACTGCATGCCTCATAAAACAATTGCTTTTTTCGAATTTTTCGAAAATCTTTTCTCTGTTGGCACGACGTAAGTATCAAAAAATGCCACCACAGCTCTTTTAGAAACCCTCTCAGAGAGCTGAAGCGTAAGTGAAGTAGAAAACCATATTCCTTGTGTTTATTAAGCGCGAATCTTCACCGCACATTCGGGTGCGTATCTTGGCTGCGAAGAGACAGTGATCCAAATGGATGTAGGATCTCGGAGCGTGCGCAAGTTTTTTCCATCTATCACAATGTCTCCAATTTCGTTACAACATTTTCGATCCGGAGACAGTGATGCAGTTCAATGAAGTCTCTTGTGCTGCATAATGGTGCTATATAGAACCATAGGTCGATCAGTTTCAATCCACTTGAGAGATATTTCATTAATGAGGTTGATTTATCTACTAGTGTGCTGAGCATGTCTACTCACGTTGGAATAGTCCACACTCAGGTTGAATTCGTACGCACTCATAGTGTATTCCATGTGTTTATAGGCCTGCAAGTCTTTACCTAATTATTTTATTGTTTTATGCGGCTCCTGTAAATTTGTGGAAAACGGAGGTGTGAGTCATAATTTTTACGAGTACATCACAGTCAACATCAAACTGGACAACGGCACCTTCACTATTAAGATATCGAACATCCCAGGTATATGCTCATAAATTATGATTCTTAAAACGTTTGCAGCTATCTCAAGTGTCAGTTCAAGGTATGTTAGATATTTACATTATACCTAAAGAATACTGTCCTGAAATCTTGATCTGTTTAACTTATTATATGCACAGGAATCATACCTGGCCACTCCTAAATGTAATAAGCTTGCGCTACTTTCATTGACTTCTGCGCATGGTTAAAACCTCAATCTCCATTTTTTTTAATATTCAAGACATTTCACTTCAAACCCCATTTTGCATCTATTTACTTTCAATCATTTATTGTGTTTCTCGTGTCACACGTCAACTGGAAGCCATTCTATGAAAAGTAAATGTTTTTCAATTTTCGTTTTGTCACTCTAGAATTTTCGAAATATAGATGTTTTTCTTTAAAACGATGCAATATGATCTCAAAAATCTTATCCCGAAAGATTATGACAGATAAACATTTCGAAATGCCCCATTTTCGTTCTCTAGTTGAAGCGTCTGTTTCCGTCAGTAAGACATACTCAAAGCTTTAAACGCGTTTACCTCAAAACTGCTTTTTTCAAGTTGGCCGGAAACATAACTCCACCAATTTACAAACGATTCATTTGAAATTTTGACAACATCTTCAGAAATCCATTATATGCAGAATTATGCAGAATTTTTTCTTGAAAAAATATATATTTTTTTTTATTAACAAATTTCGATCAATTTTTAGGCCAAATTGTTACTTTAGACCTGTCATTTTGTCAAAAATGCATATATTGAAAAAATCCTACGTTCTTCAGTAGCTATTGCTATTTACAAGCGGAAACCAATAAACAACTTATTAAAATGGAAAAATTACAGGAGCTGTGTGTCCGGCCGTGGTTCCATCAAAAATGTTGACATCCTAGGGAGAACGCTGTATAGTCGCCATTTTCAAATTAATTTTTCTTAAAAAAATAGTTATAAGCAGTTAATTATATGTTTAATAAGTGCCTTTTGTCAAAAATCAGATTTATTTAATAGTTTTCCCGTAAAAAAAAATCTCTAAAAAGACCTATTTTGTGACCCTCTAGAGTGGCTTAAACACTTAATTGTATGCTCCTAGAAAATTCATTAATTCTATAATATTCTTTCCGAGAAATTAGAATAAAATGCATTATATCTTGATTTAAAATAACTACCGCTGTAGCAGTCTAATGGAATATATTTGTAATAAAGTAATCCTTTAGAAAATGTTAATAAATCATTTATGCTACTCTCTTTCAAGTAAAACTAATTTAGCTAATATTCTCTACAACACTTTCGCATTAAACATTACATTCGTTAAGTAGAGAAACTAATACAAAAATATTAAACAAAAACAAATATGTATATATTTATATTTGAGTGTTTCTTCCTAAAATTTAGTCCACAAAAAGTTGTATTTCATGCTTGAGAGCGCAAATGCCTGCAGCATGCATTTGTTTACGGCAAACACAACTTGATTAAGGTGGAGTCTAGACGCCAAAAAGTCAGACACTGCAGAGGAAAATACAATTTGTATGTATGTTAGCGTACTAGTATATAGGTATGTATGGCTTGTATGCTATGTCTGTGGAAGATTATAATTTTGTGGTGTTGCTAAGTATTTTTTTTCTTGTTATTGTAGCGCTGTTTAGGTTTTTGCTTTGCACTTTGACGCATTGAATAATGGAGAAGTGCAAAATATTTATATATAAAATATATAAATTTATTGTATATATACATATTATATATCTTTGTACGGTATTGTGGTATTATGTGTTCCATACATAAAGTTAATTTTCCAAAATGAAATTGAATTATAACACCACGAGCCACAGCCTCGTCAGCGTCGCTTGCTGCGGTAAACTGGTGAGTTGTTGACTTCTATGGCGGCTTTAGGCGACATGTGACCGCACAAACAACAAGTACACACTATGCATAAAACTCGTCGTACACATACAAATAAACAAGAAAACTGGCTGCATAATGAACAACTGACGTATTCCCTTTGAGTTAAATTTTGTGCACTGCCTGTAGTAAGGACATGAAAGCCCGAACATGGTTGAAATAACAAATATATGTACATACTAATAAAGCACAACAACAACTAGTTAGCTATTTACCACATATATGATACTGCATATTTTTTTATATCCATTCACCATAATTTTTTATATTCGCACCCACCATCAACAAAGCAAGAAATAAATGTCACCAGGAATCTTTTACGGCAATAGATGGATGTTTTCATATATATTTTTTTGTAATTCTAATTATTATAATTATTATTTTTGTTTCATATGCCAAAACGACCGTTGCATGCATTAACTAGTATATAACTAGTATGAAGCTGATACAAAGTCGGACAATTGACACTTTGTTAGTATACAAATGAAAACTAGTTGTCGATTGGAATGCCCTAATAATTGCTGTAATCTATATATTTAAAAGTATACTAAAAATAATTATTGGACCATTAGAAAGTATTTGATTTAGAGTTAATAGCAATTTGACCGTTAAAGGATTATTCGTGCATTTTGAAGAGGATTTAATTTTTACAAGAATTTTATGCAAAATTAAATTCGATGTTCTCCAACTCAGAATTCGGCTCTTTTCCTATAATTGAAAATAGGTACCGAAGAATGTATGTAAAATTTTGTACAAAAAAATATATGAAAGAAAGCTCATAAACACTTGCAATATTAACAGGAACATAAGGAGAGTTACGCAGCAAATCTTCTTCTTAATTTATTTGGCTCAAACAACACTGATATAACGCATCAGCCGCAACACTCACTAGATTTGACTCCCTACATATCTTTTTGGTTCCTCAGACTGAATGGACCCATTAAAGGACGGCGTTTTGAGACGGTTGAGGAGATCAAAATGGAATCACTTGAAAAATACATAACATAGCTGCTTCGGATAAGAAGAAATGCTACAACATGTGTATTATAACTAAAAGCGACTACTTTGAAGAGTACAAAGGAATCAATAATGAATAAATAAATATTTTTTGAGAGAAATAAAAACTCAATTAGTTCAGGATACATTTAATGCTGGAAATCACTAAAAGCATAGGGACTCAACTGTCACAACTTTTCATATGAGAGCGCCATAGAAATGAAAAGTTATTATCGCTTGACGATGCCGTTACTGACGTTCAATCGTAGCAATCGTAGCGGCGCTTTGATTTCTTCCGTAAAACTGACTCATCTGATTGTTCGCTATTATATAAGGTTACACTTACACAGTTATTTGGCAATATTTCGCCGTTGCAAACGTCGATAACTAAAGGGAGATCCAAGCAGAGGTACTTTTCTCAATAGCCTTCTTTTGACACAACACGCGTGAGTCGTGTCATGTCAAGCTGTCATGCATGTTGTGAACAACATTCAAAAATCATTCAACTCTATAACGAAAATTCACGTTCTGTAAAGAATGTGTTTCGCGCGCTTCCCTCAACTTATGATCAACAAAATCAGCCTACTGAGCATACTATTCGCACCACCATCACCCACGTTGGGACCCAGAATTCGTTATTGGTTAATACTTGACCGAATATACCACGTTCAGCACGCAGTGAAAAAAATATAGCGGCCGTAGCTCAGAGTGTACACGAAGACCGTGAAGAGCCGATTCGGCGCCGTTCGCAGCATCTCGGACTGACATATGGAACGACTTGGAAAATTTTACGTCGAGATCTTAAATAGAAAGCATACAAAATACAGCTCGTGCAAAAACTGGAGCCGCTTGACCTTCCTAGGAGCCGCTTGACCTTCCCAAGCTACATCGCTTCGCTCTATGGGCTCCTGAAAGAAGATCCGACGTTTTCGAGCCAAATATTGTTCAGCGTTGACGCCTATTTCTGGTTCAATGGGTATATAAACGAAGAGGTTCAAGAGCTGCCATTTCATCCAGGAAAAACAACGCTTTGGTGTGGTTTTGTGGGCTGGTGGAATCATCTGTCCATATTTCTTCAAAAATGATGCCGATGAGAACGTAGCCGTCAATGGCGACCGTTATCGCGCCATGATAACCAACTATCTCCCCGACATTTGGTTTCAATAAGGCGGGGCCACTTCCCACACATCGCATCAATCAATGGATTTATTGAGATTGACAAATAAATATACATAGGTATAGGATATTTTTCTAATTTTTTTTATATGCTTTTTTTTTGTAATATTGCACGGATAGGAAAACTTTGCAATCCGAGCACCCTAGTATTCATTTCATTTACACAGAAAGTATTCCTATTCCTCTTCCCGTGAGGGGGACGGCTGGGGGTTATGTCAAATGGCGAGTTCGACTATAATAATACTCGTAAGCACATCTTTATTTCTTAGGACTGGAGTCTTGATATTTGATGTTATATTTGGATTTTAACCTCTAAACTCAAGTTTTGTCTATGAAAAATATCATTCTCAAACTCTCAAAGTCAGAACAGTTTAGAAGAAAGTTTAATGATGGCCCATCTACTCCCTCAACTTCGACTATAGGATCTGATAGAACTCAAACATCATTGCACGAATAACAAATGTGGGTTCGATTACAACTAATATTTCGACTGTTCATTCAGCGCAGAACGTTGTCTATTTCGGGCACTCAGGATTTTACTTCGTAATGAAATGATTGGTTAATAGGTGCGCGATGCTTGTGGTAGCTTATTATTGTTGTTTTTAAGAAATTTGGATGTTCTAATTTAAATATGAGATGATTAATGCGGAGAAAAGGGAATCGCGCGCTAATAACACTTCCATGGTTTTGCGCCATCCATCTTCCCACTTGAGTTGTTCGATTTCGGTTGGATTTCTCCGACTAGGCTGAATGGATGCCTAAAGAAAATCACTGCGTAAGAAGATGGACCGGACACGGAGTCCGATTTTCTTTTATGAGCTTACTAGTCTTGGGAATAGGACATTTATTAGTTAGATTTTCATATTAACCTTTAAGGGAATATGTTGAGTTTGAGCGATTTACTACGTTTGCGGGCTGCTTTTGGTATCTAAACACAGCTGAGTTGGAGCTTTCGAGTGTTTCATCTGAAATTAGGGCCATCCTGCTGCGCCGAATTTCATAATTTTATGAGTGTTGGATATTAGTATCTCCCAAATTATATGGAGTTTTGGGTAATTCAGCTTCTACAGCTCTTGAGACCTGGGATGAATATTTGGGGCGAACGTCGCTAAGCAATTGGAATCTGTTAGCCATAGTGAGTAGTAGTCCTTGAGATTTATGTGCATCTTTTCTTGAAGTTTGCCTTGACGGACGGCGGCCGCGATAGCCGAGTGGTTAGCATTGCCTACTGCCATTCGGAAGGCCTGGGTTCGAGCCCAGATTCGAGCAACATCCAAAATTATAGAAAACAAATTTTTCTCATTGCGGCCGGTGATCTATGAATTCAAGTTTTCAAAATGTTTTATTTCAGAAACTATTATTGAGCTGAAAGCAAAAACATATTTTACTTGTGTACATACTTTCAGCGCACACTGTAGTTTCATTTTCTAATGTTGATATGCGCTCTTTGCCTATTAAATAAATTATGATATACTGCGAAAGCAAAATGCTGATGCATCATTGATGGCTCGCTCTGCTGCAACTCTTACAAATACTATACAGTATGTATAAGTATATATATATATATATATATATATATATATTTATATATGCTTAGATAGACAGCCGCGATATAGCACCGGTAACTACATTACTATAATGTAAGTACTAGTCTCATATGAAGTTAATGCCATAAAGTATCTCTCAATGTCGGTATGTTGCAGCTGCACTAACTACTTTGACTGCGGCTTATGATGATGGAGCAAACGCAGTCGCTGCATAATAACATTATCATATCATATGCATGCTCCATGGAGCGGATAATGTGCTACACATCAACAGTTCGGAGTGTTGGTGGTTACTCCTACAACCTCAATGCTACCACTAACTTTACTATCGCCAACGCTGCCAATATGAATGTATGTATGTGTAAATGTATGTATTTGCCGCCAGACGCCAGCTGTTGACTACTTACTAACAGACGAACGAGTAGTAAAGGCCGCTTTGGCGTTTTAGTGGCGCCGTTATGCCGCAAGATATGCGACAATGCCAACGGGTGATACAGTGATTGAGGGATGGAGAGGAATGGTGAGCGGGAGTTAGAGGGGGAGTTAGAGACAGAGATAGCACGTCATTTCGTTTGCTGGAGGATAATAACAGTACAACAACTAACTAAACTGATATGCCGGCAGCACGTAAACACCAGCTTGCTAGTGTATGTGTGCCTGCTAAAGCTGCGCAGTGCCGTTGTCTATGATGTCGTTGTAGCTGTCGGTTAGGCATTAGGACCACATATGTTGCAAGCGATTGCAGCTTAAATAATGCAACAAGCAGTAAGTGAATGAGCGATGTACGCTGCTGGTATGTCTCATACACTATGATATCCTGCCGCAGGACAGCCGCCTTACAGCTAGAATTCCAAACTATATTGCCGACACTCATGCTATTCATACTCATGTTACTCATGTTCATTCAGTTATTCACTGTACTTGCTGTTAGCATAGCCAATATTGTTAGTGGAGCGTAGTGATGGTAGCGTTATATAATATCTATTTAGTTGAAAACTATGTGCATGACTTGTTATGCCATCAAATATGCCTGTGGTGTATTCACTTAAACAGGCAATGGTGTGTAAGTAACCGGTATAATGCAAACCAAAAATGTGTTATACATACATATATTGTATGTATTTGTGTAAAAGCATTTTTGCGTATAATGTTCAGCTATTCGAGATATTGAAGGACCAGCAGCATTCTCCTTCACCGTTGCATACCACAATTTGAACTTGGGAGAGGAATTTCCTAATGGAATGCGTATGCTGAAATTCTCACGATACTATGATTTTAATGTGTTGTAAATGAATATACATAAATATATAAAATCATATATATATTGTTGTTTATGAACCCACCACAAATTTCCCCGTTATAGACAGCTCTAAGCAATCGCATTAAATGCACTCTCAGTTCGTATACTTTAAACGCTCAGCGTGTTGTGGATTCTTCGGGAGTCTCAAAAGCTATTTTAAATTATTTCTTTTTATTTAGCTGATATGCCTTACCTGTAGCAACGATCAGAGTACAATTCTTCAATCAACCTCTATCCATGAAGATGCTTAAAGAACAGCAATGTAGTGGAGAGGGACGAAGCCGATCCACCGGCCCACCGATTCACCTAGAAGGGCAGGTAGTAACTCACAAAGTCTTCGATTATCTTATGGAGGCGTTCGATAGCTTAAAAAAAACTTTATCTACGCCTAAATGTCTGAATTTGGTATACTCGCAAAACTTATACGGCTACGCCAACTGAAATTGAGCAACAGTAAAAACTCCGTCAGAATTGAGAAGCATCTCCCCTAGCCATTCGATATCAAATGAGATTTCGAAGAGGGTCAGTTTTTAACTTATGGTTCAAGTAACTCACGGTCTCAGACCATATATCCGCTGGGTAGTCAAAAAACATCGAGTCGAGCTAAGGTGAGGATACGAATCCCTTGCGGTTGCGCTCAGGGTGTGCGATACAGCATATAAAAAATATACTCTAATGAAATATGAAGTTAAGCCAGAATAAAAACCCTTCAAACTTTGAAAGGATACCGATTTGAAAGCACGCATTCGATGTACTTCCCAATGTTCGGTCCAATAACTGGGAAGGTGCCGCTACCCAGCTAGTTGATTTCCTCGTAAAACTAAAGGCAAGAAGTGCGATCGATAATAATTTTTTTTAATGTTTTTTAAATTCTTTTTTCTGAATGAACAATATGTCGAGAACATTATGTACAAATTTTAAGTCAATCCGAGTAAAACTAACGCAGTTACAGCGTTTCAAACGACCGGCCGTGCTACCTGATTTTTATACCTACCCGGTAGCCGCCCGATACCCCTATTAGAAAGCAGCTGCCATTTCATTTGTTTTCCCTTTCCCTTTTTCTGTCTATGTGACTTTCAAAAGACTGGAGCTGGCATTGATGACTCTATGTAAGTATAAAAATTATTATTCTTTTATTGATGGTTTATTTCGAATTTTCACGTATGAAAAACTTTAAATCGATTTTCCCGGAAACGTCTTTTTTGAAGTTCGTGAACATCACAACTCAAAATCTACTGATCCGATCCTTTGAAAATTTGAACATTACATAAACTTCACATAAATCAACAGGTAATCAGCAAGAGTTTTTTTTTATCTTCTTCTATTTTTTAATAACAAATTAACCGCCATTTTTTTTAGCTAAAATCGCGTTTTTAATTTGTGCTGTGCTGTAAAAAATAGAGAAAAAAACTCTTGCTGATTACCTCGAGAAATACATCACCTTTAAATGCATATCAATTTTTTTGTTTCAGATAATCCGGGAACGAGTTATAATGTACACCGCAAAACCACTTTTTTTCAAGGCACCTATGGAGATTCACCGTCACCGGCTTATTTATTAATATTTTTCTTCGAAAATTTTTTGTGACATATTCCAAAAGTTGTACAATAATATGTAGTTTTTAAAATGTTTTTCTTAAGTAGCTTTAATTTGGAAATAAGAGATTTTTTTATAAAGTTAAGCAAATAGATAAAATAAAAAAATCCCACTCAGAAAATGCGACTGAAATAATCAAATTATAGTTTTCATTTTAGTTTCTGCTTAATTACATAATTCTGTATAAAAATACAGAACTGAACTGAAAACCACATAGAAACCATGAAAAGTTTGGCCCCCTCCTTTGCATATACAAAAAAAATTTACGTCATACAAATTTATTTTTTAATCATTTAAAATTATTAGGGAAAGCATAGAAAAGTAATAATGCAAATTGTAATAAAATAAATATATATGAATGTACATACATACATATTTGTTTGTAATTAAATAAAAACAATTACCTTTTTATTGGTACAAATGGTTCATTCTAAAAGTTACTCTGCGGTTGTAGATAACAGAATTGTAAGCAGATGCACTCTGAGTAAATATACTCATATTATCCAGCAAAAGCAAATTGAAACGCTTCCATGAGCAATCGAATATAGAATGAAAAGCGATTTCATATTTTTTATATTTTCATTCTTATTCATATACTATGCATTCGCACCTAAGGAATGTGTAATGTAAGGTATTCTATTTATTTATAAAGAAAGCTTTCTGTAAGCCCTTCCGTGCAATTTAAGCCGTAAGGTCTTCCTCATTGGTATCTAAGTACATCTATAAGGTAAGTCCTTCTCCATACGTCTCTCAACTGCGATGCATTACCTGCAATGACAAGTGTGTGTTAAATTATTGGCCTGGAGAAACGAAAGTGGAATCACTTCACATCTTTTGTCCTCGATTTCATTTTCATTTCTGAGATAAGCGAATTTTTTGCTGGGTAATTTTGCAAACAAATTTTTTTGAAATGTATAATAATTTTCGAAATGAAAACTTTTCAACAATGGAGTTGTGATTTACCGTTAATACGTCATAGAAGTAAAATAATTTACTGAATATTTGAAATGAGTTATGAATAGCCGTGGACATGTGAACATTTTGAATTGCACAAACATTCAAAAATTAATTTTAATAACCTTAGTTTTCAAATGTTTCGCGAGGTGTGCTTTTGCAGAGTACACATAACTCATATATTTGAAAGCACTGCACACAGAAAGCGGAACACACATTGCGAAGCACTTGGATTTTAGATTTTAGTAAACAGTACTGCTGGAACTACATATGTATTTTCAGTCACTTTAGTGGTTTTGAGTAAATAACTACCATTCATAAAATCGCGGCGAATAAAAGTAATACTTTATACTCAAATAAATTAAAATCAACTATAAATTTTTAGTTTTAATTTTATTTTCTGATTACAATTTTATGGCAGTTCAGTGTTGTTAAATAACTTTTAATTACTTGAATTGCGCAAATAGAGAAACAACGATTCTTAACAAGGGTGATCTAAGTAGAGCTACTTTTTCAATAGACAGATCCCACGTGAGTCATGTCAAACAGTCATGTTATTTTAGTTCGGTATTGTCTGGCATTTTATCATGGAACAACGTTTACAAATCATTCAACTTTATTACAAAAATTCACGTTCTGTAAGGAATATGTTTCGCGCGCACTTCGCTCAACCTATGACCAACATAATTGGCCTACTGAGCGTACTATTCACAACACCAACACCCATCTTGAAACCCAGCATTCGTTACTGGAAAATATTCGACCGAATATACCACGTTCAGCATGCAGTGAAGAAAATATAGCGGCCGCTGCTGAGAGTATACACGAAGACCGTGGAGAGTCGATTCGGCGCCGTAAGCAGCATCTCGGACTGGCGTATGGAATGACTTGGCGCATTTTATGTCGAGATCTTAAACTGAAAGTGTACAAAATACAGCAACTGTGAGACATGTATGACTGGCTTGCATTTCAAAATGTCCTTTATTCCTAGAGCGGGCTAGGGAGCTCTCGTAAGGGACTATTGAGCCCATAAAGCGGCTGGGGGAGCTGTCCAGGCTAATTTTTTCTTCAGATTTTTACTCTTAATGCTTTTCCGAAAGAGCAGTGCGTTATTGTATTGCTTGTTTTGCTGTACGCGGTGGGGAACGATTCAGTCCCATTTTCCCTCAAAAACGATAGCTTTTGGACCGCTAATGAACTCTCTCATGGCAACTCTAAGTGACCTAAGGCACAAGCACATAAAAATATTGCTGGGTATCATTAGATGCAGCTTTAAATAATCAGAGTTTCTTATATTTTTATTTTTATTTTTATTTTCATCTTTATTTATTTCTTTATTTTTTGAATTTTATTTTTTTAACTTTTATTTTTGTTCTTATTATTTTATTTTTTTCATTTTAACTTAAATTTTTATTTTTACTATTAATTATGTTTTTCTTTTTTATTTTTTTTAATTTTATTTTTTTGCTTTTATTTTAATTTTAATTTTATTTTTACTTTTATTTTTATTATTATTTTATTTTAATCTTAATTATTAGTTTTATTTTTATTATATGTTCTTTTTTTAATATTATTAATATTTATATTTTTATTTTTATTTTATATATTTTATAATTTTTTTAATTTTTTTTTTAATTTAATAGTTACTTTTATTTTTAATTCTATTTTTATTTTTACTTTTATTTCTATTTCTACTTTTTTATTGTTATTTAATATTTTTATTCTTAATTTTATTTTTTTTATTTTTTTTATTTCTTTTTTTTTATTTTTTTAATTTTTTTTTTGACATAATTTTTAATTTTTATTTTTATTTAAATTTTGTATTTAATTTTTATTTTTACTTTCATTTTTATTTTTATTTTTTGTTTCATTAATGTTTTTTATTTAAATTTTTTATTTATTATTTTTTTCATTTTTACTATTATTATTTTTTTATTCTTTTTTAATTTTTTTTAAATTTTTTTATTTTATAATTTAATTTTGACTTTTGTTATTATTATTTTTTTACATATATATATATATATATATATATATATTTATTTATTTATTATTTTTATTTTTATTTTTATTTTTTTATTTTTTCATTTGATTTTTTTTTTTCTTATACTTCTTTTTTGTCTTATATTTATATTTTTGTTTTTTTTTTTTGTATTTTTAATTTATATACTAATTTTTTTCACTATAATAGACTGTTTGTTTATATTATTTGTTTTCTTTTTATTTCTTTTTTTAGTTTTGGTAGATCTGCATCAATGTTTGTTCTGTATGCCTTACCTTATCATCATATATGTAATTAATAATAATTATCATATATGTAATCGAGCACATAAAACGGTAATAAAAAATGTACATATGGTAAAATGAAATTAATTTTTTCTCTAAATAAATAAAATAATAATTAAATTTAATTAAATTTATGTATTTTCGGGCGCGCATCCTATGTGCTTCCAGCCCATGGTTTTCCCTTTACTGTTCCGACCACGGCTGTTGTGCTTGAGGTAAAATATTATAGATAAATAAGCTTCTGAAAAGCGCATATATTTTTATACATAGCTATGAGCAAAATCATCAAAAAATTTCTGCGAATTAAAACGCTTTTCAAATCTCAAATATATGAATTTAAGTTTATGTATACATGTAATTTTGCAAGTTTAAAACATGCTAAAATATTAAACACAACAGCAGATGCCTCTAACATCATGCCACGGCGTATACGTAACCGAAGTATAAAGTAAAGTTGAAGGGGCGAATGACAAATGTGTATATACTGCATACAAATTCTGTTATATCCATGTATTTCGTTCTGCATATATGTTAAGCTGTCGATATTCTTGAATCTGATTTCAGGAAATAAATACATAAAATGTGGCTCAACGACATTTGTGTTATTTTGCCTTTAACGTGCGTCTCTGCGGCGTAGGGCTGATTGCTAAGTGATTTACTTGTTATGTATGTATTATTTGTTGGACTTTAGTTCCTTTATTCCGCACAGAATTGCCTGATTGTTTGGCTTGACTGCACATACACAAACGTGCACAAGCGGAAACATATCAAACTCATACTACGCAATAATATTTCACAACTGCCAGCCACAGCATTCACCCGGCGCTTACCATTCATTGTGCCTTCGATTTTTCTCTCTGATTTGATTGATTTGTACGAAAATTGAATAGAAAGTCAATAACAGAAAAAAAAAATAAAGAAATGGAAAAATATGCATGCACATGATTTGATGTATTGATGAATGTAAAGCGGAAAATGATGGGGAAGAAAGTGAATAAATAAATTGGGGCAAAAGGATTTGAGTGTAGATTTCTAAACGAGAAACACTTTGCAAGTTCCAAGCACGAAGCGTTAAACGCCGTTGGGCAGGTTAAAGGCCATTAGGCAGGCACGCAGGCACGCATACAGGGAGGCAGGCAGGATATATCGTAATAAAAATGTGGCTTCCTTTGAGAGGTAAACACGCATATACACAACCACCCACAAGTAGTGTAGTGGTATGCATAGTTATACGCGTTGGCGTTACTAACACATATTCGTGTCGGAGGGGAGTCTAAGCGAGGTGTTATATTGAGTAGTAAATGTTTGGTAGTCTGTTTTTGTTGTTTTCGGTTCGCCGTGGGCGAACTTGTACAGGAAATATGCGCAGAAATTTCACACGCGCCGATACTTTGATTATTGTTATGCCAGCGAACGCATAAAAATTGTTTTCTTCATATAAATATATGTACTTTAGTTATGGATATACACAACTGTATTTACATATATGGAAAAGAATTATGTTATACTCCTTTGTATACACACATATTTGATGTATAGTGATAATGAGATTTTTGCCTGTCTACTAAATCATAACAAAATTGCCTGTTATAACGGGCAGCAGGAATGAAGTAACTGAATACTGGTTGTTTTGAAATAAATAAAAATAATAAAAAAGGGAGCACATGAATATATGACAGTAACAGTGTATATGTATACTCGTACATATAAGTAATCGATTCCAGACACCTCTACCAGGCGTGTGGAAATCTACTTGGGCTCATGCATGCATGCGCTTTTAGTGGCAATTGAGATTTATTGGTAAAATTCTTATGTAAATTTTGCAATATTATTTATATAGATAGTGAAAGCATGGGGAATGTGTATAGAGAAGAAGCGATGTTATCAGAGTTCCTTTTTGTTTATTCACGTAATTTTGATAAATTTATACGTGGAGTATTAATAAAACCACTTATTTTTGTAATATCAAGTGAAATGTCAGGTTAGGCCTATAAGATGGCATACAAAATAGAGAGCAAAAAAAAAAATAACAATAATCTTAATACTACTCACTATTACTTATAATTTATTAAATTATTTTTTGGCTTTTATAATACGTCAAAAAATATATGCCAGACTCTTTAAGCTTCATAACTGTGAGAAATAGAAAAACTATGGAAATAAATGTCCAGTTAGTCATGTGAATATTATTTTCCTAAAGACAAGTTAATAATTTGTATTTGTTTAAATGTATAAAAAAAACATAATAAAATTAAAAAAAGAATACTGGTAGTATAGTCCCTAACTTATTTAAAAGTAAAATTTATTAAAATTTAATTAATTTCTTTTCATTAATACACTTTTATTTTCAATAGAATAAAATATAAGATCAATAAAGGATTATCTACCTAGTGGTTTCTACAGTGTGGAGCTGTATTTTGACATCTGTCAAACTTAACTGTCAAGCCAAAAATGTTTCGATTTACGTAAAAGTCAGGCATTTCTGAAAATGGATCGCTTAACAACCGAACAATGCTCGTTAAAATTGTTGAAACTTACTAAAAAACTGCTTATTAAAACGTGGCCACGTTTCGTGCTTTAAGAGGAGATAATGGCGTAGATAATCGTCCAACTACTCAAGCAATTGGTGAAATTTTAAAGAAATTTGAAAAGACGGCGGAACGTAACTAAGCAACATTTTCGCCTTTGGGGTTCCGAGAATACTCAAATAATTGAAGAGAGGTCATTACATCCAAAACTACCTACTGTCTGGTGCGCTCTTCTTTAAAAACAATAACGGCGGAACTGTCACTGTCAATGCGGAGCATTATGATCGTAAGATGACCGACTTTTTTGTACATGCAATCGAAGAACAAGACTTGAACCAAGAACCACATATTAGGTTCCAAAAAGATGGTGTCACATGCTACACAATAGGAGCAAATATGGCTTTATTGTGAAAAAAGAGTTTTCCGGTAGCGTAATCTTTCGTCTTGGAGAAGCCAATTCTCCACCAGGATCGTCCAAGATACCATTAAACTTTTTTGTGGGGCTATGCGAAAGACCCGTATAAACCTTTATCTCTTGAGCACTTGAAAAACAACATTCGTCAAGTTATGGCTGAAATACCTTGAGAAAATTACCTCAAATGGATCGAAGTTTACAAAAATTCACGATGCGGTCTTTTGGATTATGTGGTGTTTCACATACAATGCCAAGCTTCAAACTTTATTATAAAAAAGAAATTTCATTAAAAAAAATATATATTTGAAAAGGCTTTTTATTTATGTTTATTTTGGAAACCGCAAAGTGGATAGCTCTGCGGACAACACCTACTGAGGCCATGAATTTCCTCTTAGATTTACTCCCCATTGACATAATGGGGATGATAAATGCAGCTTCTTCTGTGGTGAGACTGCAAAAATTGTCTGAATAGAAGCTGTTAAGCTGGGGTGATACGAATATATTGAGTAGGTTTCGTCTTCCAGATAACACGGACTACTGCATAACTTTCAATGATTTTAGGATAGTTATTTCTGATAAAAACCAATGGGACATGGGTGTTCCGTCAAATTTAAACTCCATTCATATTTACACGGGTAGATGAAAACTGGAAAAGCAGAGTCGGTAGTGAAATCTACCGAATTAATCATGGAATTAGCAAATCCTTAAGCCTGCTGGATCACTGTAGTGTTTTCCAAGCGGAGCTGGTGACCATGCAGGAGGCTACCATTAGTTCAGCTCAAATGGTACTTTCGGTAAGGTCTAATATGTTTTTTCGGATTGCGGACGGCACTAAAAATCCTGGAATCTATAGCAATAAAATCACTGAACGTGGTGGCCAAGCAATTCTCTCTGAACCTCGTATGGGTACTACGACACAGTAACGTACATTCGAGGTAATGAGGTGGCGGACGAGTTTGCACTTCCCTTCTACTTTTGCCATCAGGAAAGAGTCTGGGCACACCGGTGTTCACTTGTTAGCTCATTTTATAAGAGAGCCATCCATCGCTGATGATAACTCAAATTGGAAAATCTCAATTATTACAATGTGGCTAGGATAATATGGTCGACTTTGAACAAAAAAACGTCGAGAGAGCTTATCGTGCAAAATAAAAGAGTTATCCATAATGATGGGTATTCATCCATGACGTAATTTCTGCAGGAGTTGTTGAGAAGAAATGAAGGCACTCCTATATGAATGTCCCATACTCTGAAGAATTATATTGAAGTATTTAGGGGCGACAACCTTAAGGGACTTGAGCTAAATAGCTGGTGCAGAGATACGTCGATTGCCCAATTTTGTTAACTCCACATATTGGTTTGACTAGCGGGAGGGGGCTATAATTGGATCCTCAGTAGTATTACAATGTGCTTACTTGTTGGCGTAAGCATACTGATCTCCAGTGGCCACTTAAACCTAACCTAAAAAGTCATGCAAGGACTTTTACATGGATTTTTCTCCCTTTTTATGGATTGATATTATAATTGCTGAGATTCAGTCTTTTGGTTAGACTTCTCGCTCTCATATTAGCGTGATTAGATGGAATATTCTTTCAAAATATAGCTCACTAACATCTTTTAATAGTTCAGCTGTTATGTTGTCTCCTTCAGTTGATCTTTGGGTTTTCACGTGATTTGGTGTATGTATTTTCAATTTCGTCTTGTTGCGGCATTGTATATCTTGTGAAAATTGAGCAGCGATATTAGGTTCAGTTGATAAATTGTTTTCTTCATTGATTTTATCAGAATTCCTAGTATTTAGTGGTTTACTGAAATTTTCGGTCTAACGCTAGACAACCTTTTGTTGGTCGGTGCGTATGCTCTTAGATTTTTTAATACTGGTACGGGGATGAAATCCCCGTTTTGAATTGACTGTCGAGCTTTCAAGTTTTTCTGAAGTTAAATTTCTCGCAGATGCTCTCCAAGCTTCTCTTCTTGGATTCAGATTTCTTTTTCTGACACATTTTTGTAGTAATTCTTCGTTTATCTTTATAAATATTTTGTGTCGTTTTGGTTTCCTTTAGTATTTTTATTTATTGCTTGTCTTCCAACTGTGTTTGATGCAGCAGGTGTAATTACATGTTTCAATATTGGAAATATTTTCGTCGATTTGAAGTTTATCCGCGTTCTAGTGCTTCCTTTTCTTTGACTTTTGCAATGTTAGACAGACATATTTCGTAGATCGGTTATACTTCTTCACTTTGTTTCCTATATGTGAATTAAATCAATTTGATTCACATCATTGCTTCCAGGAATTTTATATGTACCCTTGTACATATATGCCTTTATGAGGGAACGCAGTGTTCATGATAAATTTTGTTGTGGAATTTGGTAAAATTTTCAAATATTCTTTTATGAAGCGAATGGTTGCCAACTGCGTTTTTAAGAGAAATTTCTCTCAAAACAACAATTTTGTCGTATTTGCTTACTTTCAAGGATGCTTCATCTAGTTTCCCATAAAAACGCTTCTTATCTTTGACCTCTGCATCCTACATAGGTGCATATGCTGTTATTGACGTTATTTTGTTCAATTGCGTTTATACTCGAATTTTGCGTAGTCTGTGGTTAATGGTTTCAAAACCTAAAAATGTATCACTGCATTTTCGTTTTCTCCAGAAAGCTATGTCATTTCTCCCATATATTTTGCCGTTACCCCTTTAGTACAGTAAACATTCTTTTTTTTATTATTCCAACGAAGTCCTTCCATCGTATTTCCTAAAGGACTAAGATATCCATATTATATTCAATGAGTTCGTTCACAATCTCGTTAAATTTTACGGTTGTAGCATAGTTCTGATGTTCCAAGAATTGAGATTCAAATCAATATTTCCTATTCCGTTTCTATGGTCGTCAACTGTCTCGAGTTTTTTCCTTTTGTTCTGTTCTTATGACAGATTATTTTCAACGAGTGAGTTGTCGGTCCAACGTTAGCTAGGATGATGCTCCTACAGCTCCATATAGTTCGTTTTTCTCTAGACTTCGGATGGAGAATTGGCTGCTATGATTATATCTTTTATTTTATCGACAGGATACACCGACGTCTAGTTGGGCTTGACCATTTCATAGGAGAGGCTCTATAATCGCTTTGCTATCCCATTAGCATTCCATATAAATATATATTGTGGTAAATATAGATAATATATAACATTTCTGCGTTATGTGGGATTTATACCAAATGTGTCACATGCTTGAAAGCTGACAGCTCTGTAAATCGTAACTCGTGTGAAAAATTATTTTGATTTCAAATTAAGTAAAATTTCCTAAGAAATACATAATAAAGGTTGATCCATTTCGATGTTCCCTACTTTTTTAAAGAAAAAAGCACAGAAAACTGAAATTTAGTGGGAAATGTTTATTATCATTCGAAAGAACATTCTTTGGAAATTTTGGTTTGAAGATTATCTCTTTCAAATGTTGGCCGCGGCTACGTCTCAGATGGTCCATCCGTTGTGTCCAATTTTCGATGACTAGTTCAAGCATCTTGACTGGTAACTGGCGAATAACGCGCGTGATGTTTTGCTCCAAGACCTGAACCGAAGCGGAAAAAGTCTAACTGTGTGATATCACACGATTTTGATGGACAATCGACCAGCCTAAAACATGAAATTATGTGCTCACCGAAGTGTTTTCTCAATAAATCCATTGATTGATGCGATATATGGGAAGTGGCGATATCTTGTTGAAACCAAATGTCGCGGAGATCACGAGCTTCAATTTCTGGCATCAAATAGTCGGTTATCATGGCGCGATAACAGTCCCAATTGATGGTTACGTTTGCACCGTCATCATTTTTGAAGAAATATGAACTGATGATTCCACCGGCCCATAAACCACACCAAACCGTTGTTTTTTCTGGATGAAATGGCAGCTCTGTAATCTCTTCAGGTTGTTCTTCGTCTCAAATGCGGCAAGTTTTCTTGTTTACATACCCATTGAGCCAGAAATGGGCCTCATCTCTGAACAAGATTTGGCTCGAAAACGTCGGATATTCTTGGAACCTTTCAAGAGCCCATAGAGCGAAGCGATGTCGCTTAGGAAGGTCGAGTGGCTTCAGTTCTTGCACAAGCTGTATTTTGTACGCTTTCAATTTAAGTACTCGACGTAAAATGTGCCAAGTCGTTTCATACGTCAGTCCGAGTACACTCTCAGCTACGGCTGCTTTATTTTCTGTACTGCGTGCTGTCGTGCTGGACTTTGTCTATTCGGTCGAATATTATCCAATAATGAGTGCTGAGTCTCAATATGGGTGATGGTCATAGATTGAGCGAAGCGCGCGAAACACATTCTTTACAGAAAGTTAATTTTCGTAATAAAGTTGAATGATTTGTAAACGTTGTTCACACGTAAGTCTTTCTATGATGAAATGCCAATAAATACTGAACAAATATAACATAACAACTTGACACGACTCAAGGGTGATCTGTCGAAAAAAAAGGATATTGAAAAAGTACCTCTATTTGGATCACCATTTAAAATAAAATAAAAACAAAACATGACGAAAGCCTTCCAGGAACGACTTGAAATTGAACAAGATGATGCTGAGTTCATTTCGAAGCTTCACTCTTAACAATTAAGCAGCTTACGACAATCTATTCCAAAAAAAAGCGTTCAAAATTTATCTCTACCAAAGGTGTTGCATTTCATCATGTTAACGGCAGACCACATACATCATTGATGACCAGGAAAAATATGACAGAGATGTTTTGGAACACCCACCATATAGCTAGAATCTTGTACCATTTGAGCACCATTTGTTTCGTTCTGAGCAAATGGTGAAAAAATTGTCGAGCTTAGAGCTACTGGAAAGCGTTTAACCAAATTCTTCGCCGATAAACTACCTCTCCGATTTATGGTGTGCGTCTTCGTCCTTTTTCATCAAATGAAATTTTAATCAATATTGACACCAAAAAACATCGAATTCTGAAGACCGTATCATATAACTCCCCTACAGCCGATTTTTTCAGATATGAAAATTAGTATTTTATTCTAAAATTCAATACAGGAATGGCCGAATACAGCATTTATTATTATTTCCCTTTTAAAAAGGTGTCGGTAATATTTTTTCTTAGTTTTCATAAAGTTATAAACTTGAAGCAAACAAACTTTGGCTTCAATCTGGTACCTGCCAGTATTTTTTTAAATATTTTTTTTACATAAAACTAATTTAAGCCTTTTTGAATGAAGCTTTACTCATATTTCAACATCACTTATTTTCGAAGCAAAGGTAACTCTTACATGTATTTTCCATATATATACATATGTATGCAACCAAGTACATTAGAAATCATTTTAACTAGTTTGCATAAAGCACTTCACAAATACTTGAATGAATGAGAGGTTTGTTGCCTCACAGGCTGTCTGGATGACTTCTCACAAATAAACGCTATTCACATGCATACATACCTAAGCTATATTTACATTCATATATATATGTAATAACAACTCTATAAACTAATGCCCTCATTATTTGGTTTTGTTGTAGTTGTTAATGCTGTTAGGTAAAGCATTTAACTGAAAGTACTCTGTTTATTTGGTCGTAAATACCTACTTTCCCCAAGGTACTCATTTAGGCAACTCCTTTATGTCGCTGTATGCAGGAACTCTTCGAAAGTGAAAAATATATTTAAGCTGTGTGGAAACAACTTTTTTTTTAAATCTCTTCAACTTATTATAAAGTGTTTCATACTACCCACAGGCCAAGCTTGCTTTGAACACTTGATAAGTGGATCATTTATGCTACTTAATTTATGGTTTTGCTTTCGTAATGCTTCTCTTTAAAAAAAAAAAGTTAAGCAATATTATTTAATATGTTATAAAATACCATCAAGTGATTATAAATTCCCAAGACTTTATTAAAATAAAAATATTCTATTTTTTGTTACACATTGCTTATTCCTTTTATCCTCGGCAGTTAATTGTTTGCATCAGCTTTACGCAATTTTTTAATTATTTTTTTTTTAATTTATACATACTAATTAACTTAACTTAATGGTGAATATACAGTAAATTCAAATACGAGTATGTGTGTGTGTATGTTGCTGCTTGTTCAACTGTCAGTCTGTCACATTGAAGCCATTTTTTTGCGGGCGTGCGCCAGTCACATAAACGATTAAGGTTGTCAATCCTAATTTGACTAAGGATAATGACACGGTTGAGTGAAATTAAATGAAATAAATTTTTTCATTTCTCTACGTTATACACAGTGGTGAAGTTGGCTAGTTTAGTGGAAATAAACCGTGATTTTTTTTAATCAGCATTGTGCTTTCGGAACGATTTACTCTATGTATGGGAAATTGCTGATAAATTACTATAAAGGCGTAAACGTCTAAGCCAAATTTTTTCAATTAAATTCTTACACTTTTGCAATTTTTTATTACTCTAGTACTACACTAACTACAAGTAACATATATCGGGCATTTTCGAATATTACTACTTTATTTTGGTCAATAAAAAGTCGTTGGTTCAGTCTTGCGTTACTGTTAATAAAAAAATAAAGAAAAAATTTCATTCAAAACTTGGTAGCTAATAAATTGTGATCCATTTCAAGGTTTCCTACTTTTTTAAAGAAAAAACATAGAAAATTCAAATTTAAAGGGGAATGTTTATTATCATTCGAAAGAACATTCTTTCGCATTTATTTTTTTAAGATTATCTTTTTCAAATATTAGCCCCGGCTACGCCTCAGATGGTCCATCCGTTGAGTTCAATTTCCGATGACTCGTTCGAGCATTTCGACTGGTAAGTGGCGAATGACACGTTTGATATTTTGCTCCAAGGCCTGAATTGAAGCGGGATTGTCCGCATCGGCTTTAGACTTTACATGTTCCCACAGGAAAAAGTGTAAAGTTATGATATCATACGATCTTGGTGGCCAATCCAGCGGCCTAAAACGTGAAATTAACTGCTCACAGAAGTGTTCTGTCAATAAATCCACACCGTTTGTTTTTTTTTGAATGAAATAGTAGCTCTTGAATCTCTTCAGGTTGCTCTTCGTCACGAATGCGGTAATTCTGCTTGTTTACATACCCACTGAGCCAGAAATGGGCCTCATCGCTGGAAAAATGTTGGCTCGAAAACGTCGGATCTTCTTGGAACTTTTTAAGAGCCCATAGAGCGAAGCGATGTCACTTGGGAAGGTCTAGCGGCTTCAGTTCTTGCACAAGCTTTATTTTCTACGCTTTCAATTTAAGATCTACATGTAAAAAAATGTTGATATATGTATGCTTTTCATTTCCAAAAAAGTCATGGAGACTCAAAATAATAAAATAAAAACAGAAAAAAAGTAAGAAATACTAATTTCGGATAAAATACTCGTCTGATATGAGATAGGGTTTTCGTCTTCATTAAAGCTAGCATACCTTCGAAGTTTGTTCTGCTCGTTACTGCCTTAATTATGCTATATCGAGCGAAGGGTGGATAGTAAAAAAGTCCGTTATATGGAGACAAGCAGGTAGCCTTGGCCCGATGGCGCCCATATTATCAAAATTTTTAGAATTATGTTTAGTAGTTTCTGATATATACTTTTTGACCCGAAAGACGCAAAACCACAAATTGGAGGAGGAGCTCGGCCGAAAATCGCTTCAGTGGTTACAAAGCGCCAAATATATATATAATTCACTCCAGGATCCTTAGAAAATTTGAAGAATCAATGGGTAAGACAAAATTTTGGCTTCGGCAAAGGTCTTGAAAAGCGCCAGGCGTTGTTCTGTATTCAAGTTCTGAATCAAAACTGAAAAGATGTCCAAAAGATGTATTTCCATGCATTGTTGTCAACGAGAATGCTTACGTCACCATTAAATATAACAAACTTAATAAGATTCCTCAATCTATGGGAATGCATGACAAAGAAATTCGTTGAATAAGAAATTTGTACTGGCAATAAACTGTCCATGTAAACATAAATGATGATACAACTGAACAATAACGGTATGCAGATGAGACCATACTAATAGCCGATAGCTTGATAAGACCTTAAGCACTTGTTAACTGAGTTAACTTACGCAGTAAAGTATTCAGTATGTAGAAAAAAACATATCCGATATCCGCAAATGAAAGTTTGTCAGTCTTGCAGCTATAGTTCTCTTCAGCCATCTAATGAAGTTGTCTGCAACACCCCAGCATGATTTTAGAATTTGACGTAATCGAGTACAGAACTTAGATAGCTGCCTGACTGTCCATACTACTTCATTAATTTCATCATGGAAAGACTTACGCCTGAACAACGTTAACAAATCATTCAACTTTATTACGAAAATTCACGTTATGTAAAGAATGTGTTTCGCGCGCTTCGCTCAACTTATGGTCGACATAATCTGCCTATTGAGCGTACTATTCGCACTATAAGCCCATCTTGGGAGCCAGCATTCATTATTGGTTAATATTCGACCGAATAGACCACGTCAAGCGCGCAGTGAAGAAAATATAGCGGCCGTAGCTGAGAGTGTACACGAAGACCGTGAAGAGTCGATTTGGCGCCGTTCGCAGCAAGTCGGACTGACATATGGAACGACTTGGCGCATTTTACGTCGAGATCTTAAATAGGATGCGCACAAAATACAGTTTGTGCAAGAACTGAAGCCATGATAGCCGACCCTTTGATGCCTGATATTGAATCTCGTGATCTCCGCGATATTGTGTTTCAGCAAGACAGCGCCACTTCCCACACATCACATCAATCAATGGATTTATTGACTTTATTTATTGGAGTTTTCGGTTAGCAGATAATTTCATGCTTTATGCCGGTCGATTGGCCACCAAGATCGTATGATATCACACCGCTAAATTTTTCCCTGTGGGTATATGTAAAGTCTTGAAGTCTATGAGGACAATACCGCTTCGATTCAGGCCTTGGAGTAAAACAAAGAGTAGAAATGCTCGAACGAGTCATCGAAAATTGAACTCAACGAATGGACCATCTGAGAGGTAGCCGCAACCAACATTTGAAACAGATCATATTTAAAAAATAACTGCCAAAGAGCGTTCTTTCGAATGCTAACAAACATTCCCCATTAAATTTGAAATTTCTGTGTTTTTTCTTTAAAAATTAGGGAACCTTAAAAAGGCTCAATGGATACCATGGATACAAAAATTCAACAATTTCTAGTTCTTGAAATTTATACCACATTTTTCACCGAAAGCTATTCTGAATTTTCGCTCTATGTTCAAGGGAGCAACGATAGAATAATTCTGAGTAAAACAATTTTTCTCAATGAATGAAACTGGTTTGGTAATGAATGGAGTGCGAGTAGTAGAGAGTAATGAAGGAATACAATTTTAATAATTTTTTTTATAGTATCGGATGAATAAAAATTAAATCCAATTGTTTTTTACTTGAAAAAATGTGCACATATGTAGCACACTACATGGAAGTGTTAACAAATTTTTTTTTTTTAGTTGAATAAAAGAGGACACTGATATAGTTTTTTGCAGAAAATCCATAACTGCTCCATTTAATCAGGAAGATTCTAAGTAAAACTCGTTAAATATAGTTGAGTTAACGAAAAATCACAAATAATGTGAAAATTGTGGTAGTAAAACGAATTTTTGGTGATGTCAACACGAGCTGGTGCGCGCTAGTCCTACATGTACACGTTTTTATATAATTTTTATGGAGATAAATTTATTTGAGTGTGTGTATTTGCATACTTGTACGTGTGGCTGGCAATACAGCTGGAAATAGTATGTGCCTATACATACATATAGCACATATATACGTATGTAAGTATAGTATACACTCGAGCAAACTGTGGTGTGCTCGGTAGGGTAGAGTATGGACCGTGACGAGAACAGCGTGACGTATTGTGGCTGGCAGTCGACATGACATTTCGCCGCGTGTGGTAACACACACACACACACACGGACATACGCCCACACATAACCATACTCGCTGACATACCAATTTGCAGAGAAGAATGCCAGGAAAATTTACTTGAACACAAAAGTATGCAAAATCACATAAAATCGCAGGTGAACAGTGAAGCTCGTATATGCATACATATGTACATATGTACGTACGCACATTAAATATAGGAGAGAGAGAAAAACGCATTTAAGCTTGGAATTCCAACGTGAAATTATTTAAGTTCTTAAATACTCACTTTACTATATAAAAATGCACCCACACACATGTGTATATGCATACATAAGTGCAATTTGCCAGAGCACTCATACAATAAAAAAAAATATATATAACCATTAAAATTCAGAAATTCATGCGCGCGCACACACAAACATCTGGAGGGCCCTTAAGCAATTAATTGCTTTAAAACAATTGCGAAAACGCGCACCATTCAGCGTGTAATTGCAGGAAAGAGCAAAATAGGCCGAAAAGGTGAGCATTTCAACATGTGCACATGCACACATACTTACACAAATCTGCACATATGAGTGTGTATGGTTGTGATGAAAAATAACTCATGTCGTAATTTGAAAGGACAATAAGAGATGATGCAATTTACAATGTAAAATCAAATTGAAGACAGTCAGCAAATGACATGATGCGACATACAGCAATAACAATATGTGAAAGATTACAGAAAAACGAAAAAATATAAAATGGAAAACAATAAAAAATAAAACGAACTGCAACGACTTGCAAATTAATTTTTTATGTTTTATTTTTTTTAATTTTATTTTTTTTTTTCACAAACATTTCACATAAAAATTTAAGATTAACCATCTGTAAAACTTGTTATTACAGAATATGTTGCAAGCAGTAAATCTTTCGCATACATGCAGCATTGTCGCTGCACACCTACGCAATTTAATGCACGCGATTTCCTTTTGTCAACGTGTGCGATTTAATATGTCACTACGAAGATAAAATAACACTCATCACCGTTGGCAGTAAGTAGAGAGCGTGAGCGAAAAATGCTTGTAAAATATAAATGTTTCAGTATTGCACGTGTATGGAGTGTTCAACTAAAGGGTGTTTTTTATAATCATATAGAACTTTAAGTTGGCTTTACTTTTCAAGATGGTAACCGGTTTAACAGCTGTCAAGTGATTTATTCTCAGTTTGGTTTGGCAATTCATCATGAATAGACTCACGCCTGAACAACGCTTGCAAACCCAACTGAGAACAAATCACTTGACAGCTGTTAAATCGGTCGCCATCTTGAAAAGTAATGCTAACTTAAAGTTCTATACCTCTATAAAAACACCCTGTATAATTATTATATGTAATTCAACCAAGTTTAAAAAATTTAGTTTTTCAAGTATTAAATAATAATTTTTAAGCAATTCAGCAACACATTCGCAGCTTCACTTATTTGTTTAGAGACTTCGCAAATTCTAAGTTAAAAAAAAAACAATAAATAACAAGAAAGAACGGCTGTCTTCATGGCCATGCCGTTATAACTTACGAATATATCAAATTTATTGCAAAATGCAAAATTAAATTTTGATAATATTTAGTGTCAATATCAACTTGAATTCATACTGTGGAATACCAAATGTCACGCTATTAGTTGCTTTTTGACGAATCTTTGACCCTATCTGAACAAATCAGTTATATGGTGGCTATCTGATATAGCAGTCCGATTTTGATGATCCAAACAGAGGTACTATTTTCAATAGCCTTTTTTTTACAGATCTCGCGTGAGTCGCGTCAAGCTGACATGTTAATTTTACTCAGTATTGTTTAGCATTTTATTCTGGAAAGACTTACGTCCGAACAACGTTTACAAATCATTCAAATTGATTACGAAAATTCACGTTCTGTAAAGAATGTATTTCGCGCGCTTCGCTCAACTTATGATCAACATAATTGGCCTACTAAGCGTACTATTCGGAACACCACAACTCATCCTGAGGCCCAGCATTTGTTATTGGGTAATACTCGACCGAATAGACCACGCCCAACATACAGTGGAGAGTCGATTCGGCGCCATTACCAGCAACTCAGACTGACGCATGGAACGACTTTGCGCATTTTACGTGGAGATATTAAATTGAAAACGTAGAAAATACAGCTTGTGCAAGAACTGAAGCCGCTCGGCCTTCCCCAGTGACACCGCTTCGCTCTATGGGCTCTTGAAAAGTTCCAAGAAGATCCGACGATAACCGATCAATTGGTGCCTGAAATTGAAGCTCGTGATCTCCACGTTATTTGGATTCAACAAGACGGAATTATTGAGAGAACACTTCGGTGAGCAGATAATTTCACGTTCTGGGCTTGTCGATTTGCCACCAAAATCGTGTGATATCACAATGTTAGACTTTTTCTTGTGGGGATATGTAAAGTCTAAAATCTACTCGGTCAATCCCGCTTTGACTCAGGTCTTGGAGCAAAACATCACGCATGTTATTCGCCAGTTACCCGTCGAAATGCACGAACGAGTCATCGAAATTTCACTTGAACGGATGAACTATCTGAGACGGGACCGCGGCCAACATTTGAAAGAGATAATCTTCAGAAAATAAATGTCAAAAAATGTTCATTCCTTCGAATGATAATAAACATTCCTCAATAAATTTGAATTTTCGGTATTTTTTTCTTTGTAGATAATACCAAATGCTCCTAAATGTTTTTGGCTGAGTTTTGACCAAAACCTACCATCGGAATATATTTGTGTATGGGAGATATATGTTATATTCGTCCAATTTTGATGATTTTCAAAACTGGTTTGCAATTCGTTATGTATATGTAGTATACCAAATTTCACTTAGGTACTTCTTTGACGGATTTATTACCCAAAATTTCAAATCTAAAAAATCGGTCGTATATATGCTATAGTCGTCCGATCTTGTCGGTTCCGATAAATGATCTTTTAAATGGATAGGAGCATCTTCCTGCCAAGTTTGGTTGAAATATTTGAGAAATTGAGGGACTAGTTTGCGTTCGAACAGACAAACGGACAGACGGACATGGCTAAATCAACTCAGCTTGTGATTCTGATTCTTATACTGACCATAAATTTCGGTGGGTCTGCCTCTTCTTCTTCTGATACTTACAAACTTCAGACCAAATTTAATATATAAGTACAATTTCGTTTACATGAAAGATATAAAAAGTACAAAAACCACGATATTTCAAACCCAAATTTGTATTGAAGTCATATTTTTGTAAGGGACGAAAGCTTTAAATGTAAAAATATATTGGTTACAAATAATTATTGGTGTGAATAGGAAAAGGCACTTTTTGGTAAACTATTTTAAACCCGGAAACCAGAGAGTACTGGACTGAGTGCCATTGAATAGAAAATGATGGAAACTGGGCTCAATATGACGGACTTTTTACTTTCCACCACCAGCTTGACTAAAGATCGAATATTTAAGGCATTAATCAACAGAACTTAACCAAACCTAGTGGATGTACTAGTATCAAACCTACCTCCCGTATAAATTATTTCTTATTTTACGTGCCATATCTACCAATGCCAATCTACTGCCAGTTAAAGAGATTTTTCGCCATGTTCATATCACGGTAGTTTAGCCAGAGCTCTCCCCTTTTCAATGATACCTGTTCGAGACTATTAAACAGAAAAATGACAAGTGTGAAATATGTGGCTTCATTCGTTATCTCGTTTGGGAGGGAAACCTCCGTTTGAGATCTATAATAAATAAATAGAGTGTAATAAATCTAAGAGTGTCACGAGTTTAGAAACTTCGAGGAAGGCATCAAAAAATTCATCAGCGGTGCACCACTTGCGTAAAGAGAAATGGTGAATATGTCGAAAAATAGCTTACATTTTGTACAGCACTAACACGCAACTTTTTTGTTAAAATAAAAAATTTCAAAATGTATAAAAATTCAGATTTAACTTATTTTCTAAATATGCCACGTAGACCGATCTTTCGACTTACGAACGTGTATTTAAGGAATTTATTGAGAAAACTTGATCTCTCTTAAGGAATATGATAGTTACAGAGATCTCCAAACATCTGTCAAAAAATACAAGCCTACTTTCCATATAACTGGACTTTATTTTTTTCGTGAAATTCAACTAAACTGCCTGGATTTTAATATAAAGTGGAGTATATAATGTTACTTCTCACCCGAACTAAGATTTCTTTATTTATTTGCAAACGCTATGTATGGAGGATACCTAGAGATGTGGTGTGAATGCGTTAACAATTTATTTTAGAATGGATGTTCATATGAAATATTTTTAGTGGCAAATATTCAATTTTTGTATTAAAATTTTTTATTTTAAATTTTTTTATTTGAATTGTGTTCAATCTTTAGTAACTTGGATGAAAGTTTTGACTTAAATCGATTTGTAACATATTTTGTCATTTCAAAATAAAGGGTTGTCGGTTTGTGTCTCGTTTGTTATATATTATCAGTATGTAGTTCGGTCAGGATTTTGTATGCCTGATTTGAGACGTGTCTTGAGTCGTCAACCCAACATTAACTAAACAGACTATTAGTGCCTGAATGTATGTAGGATTGCAAAATACTCGCTAACCCAACATTACGTAAAAATAGCGGCTAAATATTAGCGCACTTAATAGTTGTTGGTTAGTAAAAAATTGAATAACACAACAACAGATTACATGGCAGACGTTGGCTCAGGTGGTAGAGCACTCGCCTGTGATGCCAGAATCCGTCGGTTCGAATCCTGGCAAAAGAAGTCTGATGAGGAGATGTGGTGATCTCCGAAGCAGCTGTTACTTCTACCAATTTTTCCTTGTTGTATAACAAAATTTTCAATTAAAAATAATTTTTCTAACAAAAATAGGCCTACAGCTCATTCACTTATAACCAAAAACAATTACAGGCCGCATTAAACAATCCAATCTTGATAGGGGGAATATATTGATGCGATTGATGAGATTTTAAAGTGAAAAAAAAAATAAAAAAAATAAAAAAATAAAAAATAAAATATAAAAATAAAAATTAAAAAATAAATCACGCTTGCCATATTGCCAAAGATATGGTTCGAATGTATTATTCAGGCACAGAATGCAACCGGGCTTGTTTACTTATTTGAGCTTTCCGAACAAGTCCTACTACCAGCAAATCGCACGCAACATAGCAATATTCATTCTCTTTCTATGGGAACTCAGCAGAGTGTAAACATCTCGTCATAGTTCGTTTTTAAATAATAAAATTGAAAAGAAGGAAACTGTATCCAAAATAAAACAGGTAAGATAGCAAAATCAGAGTTTTATATTTAAATATTGCTAACAAATGGGATACCTTCTTCCTCTACAAAAGTTATTTAAGTTAATTATCACGAAAAATCCGGTGGAAGTTGAGAATGGTGAAGCGTGCGCAGCTAATTACGCCTTTGAAATCAGACTGAAAAAATTCTGGCTAACCTACAGATTTGCGGCTACAGACATACATATGTATGTGATTTTACAGTTCCTCACCGAGGTATTGACAACACAAACAACTGATCCTGGACGTAGGTGGAAAATAAAAGTTCAGACGTCCAGTAATGAAATCGTTACATTAGCTTAGGAATTTAGAACTTAACTGAGATCTACGAATTTTACTGAAGTGTAGTTTTCAATTAACTGCGACAAGTGTAATTTTATGCGTATCATAGAGTTTTGAATGTGATTGACAAACTTTCAATATTGCGGCGTGCATCGGAGGGTGGTAGGGCAATTAGTTTGTCGAAGCAGTGCATAAGGGCACGTTATACGTGAACTTGATTTTAAAAGCGCCTTAGAAAACAGGATCATAGATAGCTTATAACTTTCAGTAAATATAATGAAAAAAAAAATAATAATCTGCGAACATATTCGGATATTTCAAATGATACTTGTAATCTAAACTGAGAATAATGTGAAGTATTGCACGAAATAAAGCAATGAAATGAGTTGTTAACACTGTAAATATGTGTGTGATGAGTGAAGATTACGATGGTGAAGGGGTAAGTGGACAGGACGGATGAACTTTAACGAAGGACATTAGTGAACGGACGGACCATAAGATGAACGAACAGGCCTTTGCGGTTTAGGGGCTGATTAATTCGGGCAATAATCAAGGAATGGTTGCGTTAGCAAAAGGCGGACGGACGAACTGACGGACAAATGTTTTAAGAGGGTGAGACAGACCAGCAAGGATATGGCGTCTCTGGATCTGGATAAATGGAAATTAACAACTTTCACGAAAAGGTACGATATTTTTCTTCTTTTGTTGATGAGGTGTGATTTTACATCTAAAGTGAAAACCAGTGAATCCACCCGATCTGGGTACCTAATCTTGGCATATATACACAAAAACAGAACTGAATTTTGGTTTCGTTGGGATTTCGGTCATATGTAGTTCAATTATCGGATTTGCAAATTGCTTTCCCGAAAACCTTGATATACTAAAATCTTCACATTATTCGACATTTCACTTAGGATGTACTCGAAATAAGGACATATTTTCTCAGCAACATATATAAACTTCATCATGCACCATTGCATGCACTCCATTGAAAAACTCCTGTATTTTTATGTATAAATCTGAGTTAAACAAAACATAAAATTAAAAAAAAAAATAAGAAAAAAAATGAAATGAAGGCTGTAGCATGAAAATTCATACCATTCATCACCATACACCGAAAAACTAAAAATGATGTCAAAGGAAAACAATAGGCATTGAATGCGTGCGCTACAAATTTATGAGGCATTCTGTGGCAAACAATGCCGCATATATTTTGCCATACATACATGCATGCAATATATATGTGAATATATGTGGAAAGGGCTGTATGGGAGGTACAGCACGGCTTTTGTCTGCTAGCCAACCAACTAGGCCGCAGGCTAACCAGTACCAGGCGGTTAGCACAAAACATGCTTTTGTAGAGCGTAAGCGAGAATTTTGGCTATGTATTTCGAAGATTATATATTTATATATAGAAAAAAGCTACCTTCTGCATGTGTGTATGTGCATCGAATTAGCTGCTGCAGCTATGATCATGGCACAGTAACGTTGACTGAATAGCTTGTACTCGTATATTGCTGTTGACAGCTGCCGTAGTGGCACTAGAGGAGGCGAGGAGGTACTGAAAGTCAACACCGAAGTATTTGAATATTGAGTTGAGTGGGTTGAGTGCTACAAGAAGGTCATATATGTAAATTAATAGGTACAATTGTGTGTATGTGTGTGAGTGTAACTACCACAACGCCCTCTATGTACGTGTACATAGTTCAGGAATTCAAACTATGCAAGTGGCATCTGCAATGACAGCAAAAAATTACGGAAAATAATAAAAATCAAAAATTTTAGTATTAGAATTAAGAGGAAAGCAGGCAGTAGAATGAATTGAACAAAGTAAGCATAAATTTTCAAAATCTGTCAAGAATTTAAAAATTTATATTCTGAACGTAAATTAATTCATTTAGGTGACGTTTAGGTTAGGTAAAACTTGGAACATCCCTTCTGTTTCGCTTTGAACGTATCCAGAACATATTTTAGATATATAGAAGCTTCACTGTTCTCGAAAAGCTCTGAAGCTTCAGAAAAAGCATTTACGACGTGTGCTACAACTAATTCACCTCGAAATAATACTAAAAATCAACAAGTAGCAGCCAACCAGTGCAACCTAACCTAACTTAGAACAGGTAAATGGCAGTGCGGAAAATCTTCATTCTTAGTTTACGGTTGTTGCATAATTGACCAGTTCAGGGATTGCAGTTAATGTTATCAGTACTGGGTACAGCTCTTTTGTCCTGCTAAGTTGTTTTTCACAATGTTTCCCGAATTCTCACTAGAACTCCTAATCATATTCATCCATTTCTGAGGACCCGAAGTACATTGATAGATAGATTGTAGATTTAATCACCTATTCGGGGGTCTCGTTTTCAAGTTGAATTAGAGTAATGATGAGTGAACACCGCTTGCAGTTCTGGAATGAAGTTTAGACCCATCCAGTTAAGTATAATTCGTGAAGGATTTTTGAGGTTCGCAGAGGGTCGGAGTTTTCTCTCACTGCTACAGTTTAGCTGTAGGAAATTTTGATGATGAAATTTGTCTGTCTCTGTATGATGACGTACTGCCATCGATTTGCCAACGATCGCGCAACAAATCTATACGAATTATTAGAAATTGGCTGTCAACAAAAAGACTAGAACTGTCGGAATACAAAAAAGGTACTGTGAAAATTAACAGAAGAAAATTGGTAGAGTTGGCTGACATAGAGTAAGAAAAGCTATAAGGAAGAATAATAAGTCATATTCCTTTTCGTACAGCTCTTAGAAGGGCTGGTCTAAAACCAGTAGGCATAATTGTAAAAAAGACGAAATAGGTATTGCCTTTTACGATATCAGACCATGAAAGATTGTTGCCAAAGAAAGATGATGATCAATTAGGGACTGGCAGGATCGATTCTTTTCTATAGGGATAAATCAAATCTACGAGGTATGTTCAAAGGATAAGGTGAAGGTTTTGCCCACTGTTTTCTTTGATTACAATGCTGTGGTGCATCATCGGTTCCTGCCAAAGGTCGTACAGTTAATAAGGAATACTAAAAGGAAAGGAAATTATGCAACGTCTGCGTGAAGCAATACGGTTCAAACGATCGTAATTGTGGAAAAATAAATCTTGGATTATGCATCACGATAATGCACTGGCTCACACATTAATGCTTATTCGTGATTTTTCGGCCAAAAACAAAACCGTATTCATCAGATTTGGCTCCCTGCGACTTTTTCCCATTCCCAAAGCTAAAGAAACCAATGCAAGCCAGAATTGATGACATCAAGTCAGAATCGAAGAAAGAGCTGAATCGAAATAGCGTATTTCGGAAGTGCTTCGAGGATTGGAAAAAGCGTTGGCACAAGTGTATTATATCCAAAGGGGGATTACTTTGAAGCGGACAAAATAGAGTTTGATGAATAAATAAGTACTTTTCAAAAAAAATTCAAAATTCACCGTTTCCTTTCAACACACCTCGTAGATAAGATGTTCGATTATGGAAGGTCCTTCATCTACCGAATTACTATAAAATCTCTAAGGTGGATCTGGCGACCATACATGACGGTAATCTCAGTAAATTTGTGTCTTCATCTTCACGGATAGCCAGGCAAGATCCCTCAAGTCAATAAGGATAAAGTCAGATACGGCTAAGCTTATAATAAAACAGTGCTAACTTAAGATGGAAAAGTCTCAATTGTTTCAATGTGATGATTGTGAGGTGCCTAACTTGAGATAAAGTAATGTAAAGCTTTCCATGCTAAAAAGAATGGCAATAATACTTCTATACTAAGAAGGACTTGAAATATATATATATGCATAGATATATAATTAGCGCTTTGTAAGAGTTGAATAAATTTTTGCCCAAACTCTTCTTCGAATCTGTGGTACGCATCTTGATATAGATGTATTCTAAGCCGCTGATTTCATGTCAGAAATACACTCGGAGGGCTTAACTATTCTTTGAAATTAATCTATAATTTTGCAAGTTGATTGGGCCAGAATTCGATCCCAGAACCTTCCGCATACTAGTACGCACTGGAAAGCATTCGGCTACTTCGACTTTTAAACACATGAAGAAAATATAGGGTGCGAAGATACGTCGATTGCTCTGTTTTACTAACTTCACACAGTTTACTAGTCAACTGGGACTATTAGTGTCATCACAACGATCCCGTTTGGTGGCCTAAGTGACCTGCTATCGTGTAGCCACTTCAAATGAACCTAGCCTAATATGGAAAGTACTCCAATCGAATTCTCTGTTATCTTGTTTCGGAGAATCGTCCTTTGCGATTACTTATAACAGCCCATCAACAGAGTGGAGTGAAAATATGGTCCATTGCCTGCCCTATTTCGATTTGTACCAGTATTTGTTACAGTATTTGTTAGAGTATTTCTTACAGTGCTCGAAGACAAAATAGCTCGCTGCAATTTCGTATTAATCTCGAATGGAATGTCGATCGAATTTAGGCATTTACCCGTCCATGATTGATTAACAGAGCGTGGATCAGAATCTTGGATCTTCCGCCCGTAACAGAAAATAATAGACTGGATACTGGGCCTTACCGGCTACCGCGCAAATTTACACTCCTTTTCTTGATGTAAATACATTTATAATTGCTTACATGTATAAATATCCTGTTTTCCAAGGTTGTGTATTTATCATTTTCTCAAGTTAAATAAAGTTTCGTTTCACATTTATTTTGATCCTTTATTACTGCTTTCAATCTACTGGTATGGAATGCACATTGCCCTAAAGCATTTCGCCTAAGTAATTTCTGGTTTCTTCATTTTATTTTATTTTAATTTTTTTATTTATTTTTTTATTATTATTTTTTATGGCTGAGTAAATACCAAATTATTGCGAACGTCCACAGAAAATCATTCGCTCACACTGCAATGAACACATGACCATAAAATAGAACACAAATGAGCACTTCGTAGCGTATGTGGAAGCCTTGCCAGCATGCAAGTATATTTTTATGTACATACATATATCTACATATATGTATTTGAACAGTTATGCAGACAATGAAACCGGTAGTGACGGCTAATGAACGGAAGAACAAAGCCAGTATGGGATAGAATATGATGCGGCTTTACTTACATATACATATATATAAATATATATATATTTATATATACCAACAAATAGATGGATGCATGCAGACATGACATACTTACGTATATATAGAGATGCATATGCTGCTATACAGCCACATATATGTACATAAGTAAAGTTCCCAGACCGAAGCACATAGTTGACCCTTCGTTTTCATCCCTTTTTCTTAATTATTAACTTTGTTTACTTCTCTCCTCTACACACCGCTGAAGTTATTTTTGTATAAGTATATATTTATATGTTTATTTATAATGCAAGTGTTGGTATGCATACAGCTCCACCGGCTCTCAGCTCAGTCGTCATGTTATTTGTTTGTTAGTTTTCCAGAGGTTTTTATTTCATTATTTTTCGGTGACAAAGTCAAAGGAATTAAAACGATTCACTAGTATTTGTGGAAAACAAGGCAAAGGCGATACGACGACTGATGGTTAAAGTTCAATGTTTGCACCATACAGTTTGTGCATGACTGTGTGCCGGCTTGGCGGATACAGACAAAAAACTACAACAATGAAACTGTACTGAAGCAGCAGAGCATGAGAGACCAAAAGAGCAAGTCGCCAAAAAATTAAAAAGAAAAATTATGAAAAATTTCAAAAAATATTATTTTTAAATTAAGTTACATATTTAGTTATATTGCATATTTATAACAAATAAAATCAAAAAAATTTTGAATATTTCCTATATTCTAAATCTTTTTCTTCATTCACTTAATTTAAATTTATTTTATTTTATTTTATTTTATTTTTTTATTTATTTATTTCATTTCATTTTATATTTTTTTATTTTATTTTATTTATTTTCTTTTATTTTCTGTTCTTTTTTTATTTTATTTTTAATTTTTTATTTAATTTTTTTTTCATTTCATGTTTTATTAATTTATTTCATTTTATTTTATTTCATTTTGTTTCATTTTATTGTATTGTATTTGATTTATTTTTATTTTTTTATAATTTTTTATTTTTTTTATTTTTTTTATTTTATTCTATTTCATATTATTTAATTTAATTTAATTAATTTTAATTTTATTTTATTTTATTATAATTTAATTAATTTTAATTTTATTTTATTTAATTTTATTTAAATTATATTATATTATTTTATATTATTTTATTTTGTTTTATTTTATTTTATTTTGTTTATTTATTTTATTTGGTTCAATTTATTTAATTTCATTTTTTTATTCTATTTTATTTTTCATTTTATTTTATTTTATATTAATTTATTTTACATTATTGTATTGTATTTGATTTATTTTTAATTTTTTATTTATTTATTTTTGTTTATTTTATTTATTTTAGTTATTTAATTATTTAATTTAATTTATTTTAATTTAATTAAATTAATTTAATATAATTTAATTTAAATATTTAATTTAATTTATTTTATTTTAGTTTTATTTTTTATTTAATTTAATATTATTTAATTTAAATTATATTATATTATTTTCTATTATTTTATTTTGTTTTATTTTATTTCATTTATTTTATTTTATTTTATATTATAATAATTTATTTTAATTTTATTTTATTATTTTTTTATTTTTCTTTTTACTATATTTTTTTTAATTTGTTTTATATTATTTAATTTATTTCAATTTTTTTATATTTTATTTTTTTAAATTGTTTTTATTTTATTTTAATTTAATTTAAATTATTGCATTTTAATTTATGTTATTTAATTTTTTTTTTAATTTTTTTTATTCTATATTAATTTTTATTTTTATTTTATTTTTTTTTTTATATTTTTATATATTTTATTTTTTTAAATTTTATTTTAAGCTATTTTATTATATTATATTTTATATTATATTATTATATTTTATATTATTTTATTTTATTTATTTTATATTATTTTATTTTTCATTTTATTTTATTTAAGTTTATTTTACCTGCACTGGGGAGCTTTATTGAACGATCATTTATTAGAGTTCTAACTTGGCCAGAAAAGACTGCAGTTTTCCTTTACAGAGAATAGAGGTATCCTCTTTACGTAAGATACCACGCCCTCGTGTAGGCTGTTTTCAAAGAACTCACATTGCGAATGAAAAGTGCAGCCGAAAAGTGTAGAAGCAGTTTTAAAGCGCACATATGCTCACCCTCTTTGTATAAAAGAAGCTGAAGTGGCATTGATAAAAATGTAATTTGGTTGTGCGCGTGGCTTAAATAAAGGTTTAAGAGAGAGCTCTCTCTCTCTATCTCTGCACTTGAGTGCGCCTAGACAATGTGAAATTATTTAAAAGCGCATATAAATTGAATGCTGTATCCTAGCGTGTTAAATCGCAACACATATATATTTGGAAATATATATGTGTGTGCACTGCTCGAGCATGGCCAATTTTGATAGCAACGCTTGACCCAATCAAAAGCTTTACAGAATTCATTGCAGTGCCCCACAAAGCATAACTTTTAGCATTCCGTTAAGCCATCGTGGGTGCATTTATATGCCTACATACATATGAATTTATGCGAGTATGTATTGTATAAGACTACGTTATATGTACATCTTGATGCATTGTTTGTATGGAGTTGCTATTCTTTCCTTCTTATTATGAAAACCTCATTGTTTGGTTTCATAAACAATAAATAAAATGGCAACAAAGCACGTACTTGAGTTTACGCCTTAAGGTCTACTTGGCCCAAAAAATATCATTTATGCACAGCGATCATTGACCTTATAAGCCCTTTCAATTGAAGGTCTGCAATTTACAAAAAAAAAGAAAAAAACATAAATTGGAATAATAAAAACTCGCTTTATTCGGTATTCAGTTCAAGGCGAAAATAGCGTTATTTTATTTTAAAATAGTTTCTTTTGTTAATTACTTTTATTTTATATTTATTAATTATATAAAGTTAATGGCCAATCATTGAGAATGAGTGAATACTACTTCCTTTTAAAGTTCCAATACCAAAGTTCAGGAACTAACAGCTTAAGAATTTTTTCTCAACAACAAAGGAACTGTTAAATTTCCTGCTCACTAAATTCCGTTTGATAGCATTATCTGTAAATTAAATAATAAACTTGTTGGAAGATACGAGTTTTATCGTTTTAATAACGAAAAGTAATTCCCCACAGTTTCTGTTTTGTTGAAAAAAAAATTAGTATTATAATTTTGTATTATCCTTAACATAAAAGCGCAGAAAGTGAAAAAACCTTCCCGTCTATCAAGGCAAGTAACTAAATGAGGTTTTTGTTTCTAAAAAAAGTTCCCCTATGTTTTTCGAGTTATTTGAGATTTAACAAAGAGTTTTGGCGTCATCCAGAATGCGAGTGGAAAACTTTAAGAGGAGGTGGGGGTCTAGACATTGTAAATTTCAAACATTTTCAATATTTTTTAAGGTGATAACAATAAACAACAATATCTAAAATTCGTAGGTATATTTTACAACTAATATTGAATACAAAAACATTTAGATAGTTGGAAAATAAAAATTTAAAATTATTTGAAATTGGTCTTAAAGTTGATTTTCTCATAAAATTGTATGTGTCACAGGATATTTTGGCTCATGTACTTATCTGAAACAAACAAACAAAGAAGAACCTTAATTATGCAAATGTAGCTATATTTTGCACCAAGATTATAATTTTTTTTTTTTTAATAGTGAATTTTTTAAACACTAAAACAAAGAAGATTTAATTATGCAAATGTAGCTATATCTTGTAAAGCGTGTTTTTTAGAGAGGTATAGAACTTTAAGTTGGCATTACTTTTCAAGATGGCCACCGATTTAACAGCTGTCAAGTGATTTATTCTCAGTTTGGTTTGGCAATTCATCATGAATAGACTCACACCTGAACAACGCTTGCAAATAGTGCAATTTTATTTCGAAAATAATGGTTCTGTGCGGAAAACGTATCGCGCACTACGTCCATTTTATCGTCGACAAAATCGTCCATCAGAGCAGTTAATTCGATTAACCATGGAACGTTTTCGCACCACGTTTACTTTTATTGATAATTCGCATCCCCAGAGATGCCGTACGGTGCGTACAGACGAAGCTATTGCTGCTGTAGAGCGTAGCATTGAGGAAGACCCGAACGAGTCCATCCGCCATCGAGCACAGGAATAGGATCTGTGTCCATCCACTTTATGGAAGATTTTGCGGAAGGATCTTGGTTTGCGTGCTTACAAAATCCAACTCGTGCAATAGATAAATTTATTTATAATCTCAGTAATTAATTTTATTAATCAAGGTAACTTGTAAATATTAATATTATTAAGTATTGGTTAAATTTGTGCCAGCAGCCGCGGTTATACAAATAATACAAATAAAATAAATTTAGTGGAAGTTAATTTTAAAAGAAAAAATTTTAAAAAAAAATTTAAAAGAAAAAAATAAATATAAATTTATAAATTTTTATTTAATAAAATAATGAAGCTTGTAAATTTTAATTAAAAACTAGGATTAGATACCCTATTATTTAAAAAGTAATTAAAAACACTAAGGTAGTATTAGTTATGTTCTTGAAACTTAAAAAATTTGGCGGTATTTTAGTCTATTCAGAGGAACCTGTCCTGTAATTGATAATCCACAATGTACCTTACTTAAATTTGTTTTTCAGTTTATATACCGTCGTTATCAAAATATTTTATTAGAATAATAATTTTCAATAATTTATATAAAAATTTATATCAGATCAAGGTGTAGCTTATATTTGAGTAGAGGTGGGTTTACCATAAATTTATTTAAATGAATTTAATTTTGCAATATTTTAATGAAGGTGGATTTGATAGTAAAAATATAAAGATCATAATTTTGATTTTAGCTCTAAAATATGTACCTATCGCCCGTCACTCTTATTATTAAGGTAAGATAAGTCGTAATATACTAGATATACCCGAAGGTGTATCTAGAATGACAATTTAGAGCTTATTAAGTAAAGTATTTCATTTACATAAAAAGATTTTTGTGCAAGCCAATATAAATTGATTTTTAATATTTATTTATTTATATTTATTTATTATTATAATAATTGTATTAAAAATAATTATAAAATTTTATGTTTTAGTAATATTTAATGAAAAAATAAAGTTAATAATAGTGTATTATTGTATTGTGAAAGATAATTGAAATATTTTGAAAAAATTTTATGAAAAAAGAAAATTTATTTTATTGTACCTTGTATATCAGGGTTTATTAAATAATTAATAATTTTTTATTAATCTCGATTTTATAAGATTTAATAATTTATGAAAGTTAATGTATTAAAATTATTTTTAATAAATTATTTGAAATGAAATGTTATTCGTTTATAAAGATATCTAGTTTTTTTTAGAAATAAATTTAATTTATAAATTTTTAATTTTTTATTTAGTTATTTAATTGAAAAAATTATTAATTTAAATATTTTAAGGGATAAGCTTTAGAATAAATTTTTAAATATAAATAATATTTTTAATAAATGTATGCTTAGGATTAGTAATCATTTATAAGAGTGTTATAAATTATTTATAATTATATATTACTCAATGTATTTTAATTTTTCATAAAAATGTTTTTTAAAATTAAAAATAAATGGAAATAATGGTAAAATTAGTATAATAAATTTTGTTGAAGTATATTTTAAGGATAAGTTTATATAAAGAACTCGGCAAATATTTTACTCGCCTGTTTAACAAAAACATGCCTTTATATATTTTTAAAGTCTGACCTGCCCACTGAATAAATTTTGAATGGCCGTAGTATTTTAACTGTGCAAAGGTATCATAATCATTAGTCTTTTAATTTAAGGCTGGTATGAATGGTTGGACGAAGTATAAGCTGTTTCATATAAAATAATATTAGAATTTTATTTTTTAGTTAAAAAGCTAAAATTTTATTAAAAGACGACAAGACATTATAAATCTTTACATTTGTTTATATATAAATTTTATAGATTTTTTAATTTTTATATAAATAAATATTTAATAAACTTTTAATTGAAATTATTAAAAATCATTAATTTATGAATTATTGATCCATTATTAGTGATTATAAAATTAAGTTACTTTAGGGATAACAGCGTAATTTTTTTTGAGAGTTCATATTGAAGAAGAATTGAAGCCAAACGATCATCAAGTAAGGCGTAGATTCGTCGAATGGGCTCAAAACGAGATTACCGTTGTTCCCGATTTTCATAAGCGAATTTTGTTTAGCGATGAAGCGCACTTCTGGTTGAATGGCTACGTCAACAAACAAAACTGCCGCATTTAGAGTGAATCCTCAAGTGTATGGTGATACACCGTTACATCCAGAAAAACTGACTGTTTGGTGCGCTTTATGGGCTGGTGGAATCATTGATCCGTACTTTTTCAAAAACGATGGTGGCCAGAACGTTACAGTCAATGGTGCTCGGTATAGAGCCATGATTACTAACTTTTTCATTCCTGAATTGAATAACCATGATGTCCAGGAGATGTGGTTTCAACAAGACGGCGCAACATGTCACACAGCTCGTGCCACAATAGATTTATTGAAAGACACGTTTGGTGACCTCCTAATTTCACGTTTTGGATCTGTGAATTGGCATCCAAGATCTTGTGATTTAACACCACTAGACTACTTTCTGTGGGGCTATGTAAAGTCATTGGTCTATGCGGATAAACCACAAACGCTTGACCATTTGGAAGACAACATTCGCCGTGTTATTGCCGATATACGGCAAAAAATTGGACGTCCAGATTGGACTACATCCGCGCCAGCCGTGGCGGTCACATGCCAGAAATCATATTTAAAATGTAATGCCACAAGATTATCTTTCGGATAAATAAAGTTCATGTCAATCGAATAATCCATCGTTGTTTTATTGAAACTTAAATTTCTATACCTCTATAAAAAACATCATTTACCAAGATTATAAATTTTTTGTTTTTAAATAGTGAATTTTTGAATTTCGATAACCGAAACAGACTTATTTCCTGTCGGCTTTTGAGCTAAAAAACAACAAGTTTTCAGGATAATAAAATTTTTTATGCTACATGACATAGCCTCCAGTGTACTGAATAACATATTCAAATTTCCGATCATTCGGGCAAATACTTTTTTTACCTGCGCCGTGTCGAAGAAGGTTGTTTTAAAAAAAAAAGAGTTTGTAGTTTGAAGTGTATGACGTCGAGCTCCCTACTCAAACACCTGTAGAGCCGAAAATACTATAGATATCACTATAAAATTTTAACAGTATATTCTTAAAAGACAATTCTTTCGAAATATTAAAAAAACAAATTTGTTGACCACCATCTCCTCTTAAATACTTTCCCACAAAACTATGTTTTTTGAACAGGTGACCACTGTAACTCAAAAACCGCTCAGTATCATTCAGTGAGTTTTTATATAGCTTTCGGAAAACAATTCATTATTCTTTTCTTCCGACAAGCCTAGTAAAAACTTTCTTGTTTCCGTCAATTTTTTATTTGTTTTTTAACTCTTTCAATGACACCTATAATATACGAGTTATTATTTTTATAAAAAAAAAGGTTAAATAAAAAAATTACTGAAAATTTTCATATGTTCGTACCTTTAATTATTCTTAACGAAAGAGAAAAAGAAATTTCTAATCTAATGCATTTTCCTTGGTTTAAAATATACACCGATACCTGAAAGCTTACCCCCGTTGACGTCCCTTACGTATTGTATTATCGTATATGCAAATGTGTGTATTCAAAATACTTTGACAGCCCTGAGGTGCATAAATCATATCTTTTCCTTTCCAAAATCGAATAAAATAAACGGGTTTAAGGGTTTTAATTGTCATTCTATCCTGATGAAATATTTAAATTGAATTTCCATTGCTTACCATCTGGGTCTGAAGTAAAGTATAACAATAACAAACAACAATCTATGATTTCGAAATTTGTACAAAAGTCTAGTGGCGAAATGTGATAGTTCCATTCATCGCCTTTTAAATTTTTTTGTATGCCAAACGCTCTGTAGAATAGTTTTTGTTGATCACAGAAGAACAAAAATGTAACCAGCGAAAATAACTTTATTGTTTTTGAACGCATCAACCGCCACTTCAGTTGTTTTAAAACGTTGATTTCTCAGCTTATTTTTAACGTACAGGAATAAAAAGAAGTCATTCGGTGCCAAATCAGGACTATACGGTGAATGACTCATCAAATCGATATTTTGAGCGCTCAAAAATGCAGTTTTCCGAGTCGATTTGTGTGAGCTCGTATTGTCGTGGGGAAGAGTGATCAATTTTCGAAGGTTAGTTTCCCCGATTTTTTGACATACAACTGGCTAATAGATTGGTTGTATTCCGCTATTAATTTACTGCTCTGCGTTGTTCTAGAGAATCGCTTGCAGATATGTCAAGTTTTTCCAAAAAAAAAAAAAAAAACATGCATCCATTTGCTGGGAAGTGCTTGGTGCACTATCAACTTGATTTGGATCATTTTGAAATACCCATACAGCCGACTGCTGTTTATGTTCGTTCTCATACGCTGAAATCCACGATTCAGTGCCAGTCACGATGTCATATAGGTGCTACAAAGCACGGCTATCTTATCCTTTTAAACATATGTTTTTTAACATTTCTCTCGATCAATCGACGGAAGCTTTTCTTTTAAAGATTGACAAATTGTGTGGAGTCCAATGTGAACAAAATTTTTTACAATCAAATGTTAATGCAATATAGAATGTATGCTGATCCAACTAATGCCTTTAGTTGCTTAAATCTCACGATGGGTCAAATGATGATCTTGCAATATCAGTTTGCGCACGGTATCAATAGATTCCTGAACAGCAAATGTTTTTGGACGACTTTCACGAAATTCCTCTTGAAGTGATCTACGACCTCGATTTAATTCACCAAAAAGTCGATAAATATTAGAACTTAATGCTTGGTCATCAAAACTTTTTTATAAAGTTCAGCGATGCACTGTTGCTGATTTAATCCACGTCAAAGGCCATAAAAAATAATCGCCCGAAAGTGTTTGCGATTTAATTCCATTTTTTTTGCCGAGATGAATATTTTAAGTTACTGTAGACAACACATATAGCGCTCGTGTGTCAAATGGTTCGGAGTTTGTAATAACATCAAAAATGTCAAACTTTACGATATAGTTGTCAGTTGCTCGATTGAAGCACTAGGGTTGCTAAGTCCCAAAATAAAATAAATCATACCGCGAAAAGTTTTTTAATTACCCAATGAAATATCTTTTTTACATATATTCGTCGAATTTTTTTGATTAGATTCTGGGAAGATTAAGAAAATTAATAAATATTAAAATAAACAAACCAATTTTCAAGGCATTTTGGTCGACCAGAATTTTAAAGGAGTTTTATTAATAATTTTTTTCATGTTGAGCCGAATTTTATATTCCAGTATTTTATTGTCCAAAATTGTTTTTTCTCATTATTTCTACATACTCTTGACCAATGTGAAAGTTTATCATAATAAGAAAATACAATTTATAACAAATTTGGCCATCGAAATAAAAGTAAAACAGCTCAGGAGATATTGACAAAGATTTGGTACCCGGCCTTGAAATATGAGCTCAATAGATGCTTCAGAGTGTCCTGGCAAAAAAAGGAAAACAAACTTCAGAAGTCATAACAATATCTCTCAGCGACTTCTTACACTAACTACACATTGTGGTTACTCAGTTAAAAGCTTTAAAAATCCGATCCGTTGCAACCCTCCACTAAGACTTCACAATGGTGAGTAAGCACGAAGTGGCTAGGAAAAGGGTGTCTTATTTGCCATTCATCTCTCCAATGTACCTACATCTAGTCTTTGACAGAATTTTCTTCCAGATTTTATGAGAATTCCGATAAAAATTTGAATAAATTTAATTTTCAATCACTTAGAGATGTTATTACTACTGACATTAGGAATTGTAAAGCTCCTGGATACGAGAGGATAAAAGAGATTACACATGTGGCAATCAAACACATCCTTTCCATCTTTATAGCATATAAAGTTTGCGCTGTTTTCCTAAATCCTAGAAGCTCTCGGAGATTATTATGATCCCGAAGCCAGGTAGATATCCAACTTAGGTAGAGTCCTATATGCTTCCAAATCTTCGAAAAACTTTTATTAAAAAAATACCGCCGAGTTTACGATAGAATCGAAACGGACCATACCATGCATCAATACGGCGGGTGCATAAGATCACTACACACATAAGATCAACGTTTGACAGTAAAAAATATTGTATGACAGTGTTCATATATGTTGCTCAGGCATTTTGTAAATGTTAGGTTAGATGGCCTATCATTTAAGCAGAGAGGTACGCTTCCCGTGAATGTTATGCCGTATTAAAGAGCTTGATTATTGGCAGAAAATTTCGGGTTAGGCAAAAAGTTGTACTACTGAATCTTGCAAAATATTTGCTGCTGTTCCACAGGCTAGTACTTTAGGACTCGTTTTATATTGAACTTATACAAGCGAACGACCCACAAATCGAAACTTCGTCACATCAAGTTTTGCAGGTGATGCATTAATACTTATTGTACATTCAAACACCGTTGTAGCCAATTATAGATTGCAGCAGAATTGAAAAATTGTAGATGAACGGCTAACTATTTGGATAGTTCAAGTCAACGAATCTAAATGTATAAAAGTAATCATTCAAAAATACACATGCCCTTCAATCTCTGCAAATAGGAATACAATACCACAAAATGAATTTGTTACTTACCTTGGAGCTGCACTTGGATAAAAGACTCACTTGGAAATGTGGATAAAATTGTTGTTCAAACTAAATTGAAAATTGCGAATTTACATTGAACTATATGCTCTAAGTCCAAAGTAAACTTAGAGAAAAAAGTATTGTCTTAATATTGCCTATAAAGTCATCTTGGTTTCAAATTTAGGGCTCAGCATCTAAATCTAGCGAGATAGAATTCAAATCTTATAATCTAAAACATTAAGTGAGATACGTACGGCTCTTTGGTATGTAAGGAACTCCACAATTCACAATGATCTCGGGATTAAAACCGTAACTGAAGAGTTAGAAAAACTGCTTAAAAATTACTGGTTAAGGATATCTCACCACCGCAACTTTCTAGCTAAAAATTCTGTACAGCATAACTACCCCAAAAGGTTAAAGAGAAATGATTTACGTTTTAGTTGCGATTAAGGACTCTGCTGCAGAAATTATATTTTTGTGATATCCGTATAATATCGGGAACGATAGCTGAGTGATTAGCATTGCGCACTACCATTCGGAAGGGTTGAGTTCGAATTCATGTTCGAGCAACATTCAAAATTGTAGAAAATTAATTTTTCTAACTGCGTTCGCCCCTAGGCAAGGAATGTCAAGCCCTCCGAGTTTTTTTCTGACATTAAACAAAATGCTCCTCATAAAAATCCATCGGCCGTTCGGAGGCGGCTCAGAATAAACTGTAGGTCCCTCCATTTGTTGGTAAAAACATTAAGATGCAAGAACCATAAGTTGGGGAAGGCCAAAAAGCGCTTCAGCGGTTACAAAGCGCCAAATGTGATATAATAACTTGTATTGAATATGAGAATTATCTTTTAGATTCTCGAAATTTTAATTATTTTCTGAAAAGAAAGATTCCATAAAATACTTTAGGATAAAAATTATCGCTAATATATTCCTACACTTAGACAATAAGGAAAGGCGGTTTGTCGAATAGAGTGCACATAAGAAGGTAAATTTTTTGGTTACAACACTTTGATAATTCAAATAGTTTGATAATTCAGTGTCTAAACTGAGACTACTCGACCACGATGGGGCCTTAAATATGGTTGTTTGTAAAATCAGATTTCGCCATAAAAGAATTTATAATGCTACATGGCTGTCAACGAATCAAATACCTTAAAGCCACATCGAATAGAAGGAAGACAAAAAAAAAAAAAATCTGAGTGGATGTTAGACTACAGCAACACTATTTTGTACCAGCAAATAGACGCACCTTCTTCGGTGCAGCAAAGAACGACCATCAACAAACGCAGGAAATATTCTCTGTCAAAAAGATGCATTCACAGCATACAACAAGCCAGTTTTCTAATGGACCTACACTAATGCCAGCTGAAACCAGTCGCAAACAAAAAGACCGATGAAGTGTTGGCAGGATGAGGAATTTCGAACTGCAGTGGAGAGAAGACAGACTGTCTGTTACCAAAGCATCTCAAAAATTAAATCTACTATGTTCTTGCTCATAAATATATAATAGTTAAAAGTAAATTGTTTAAGTCCACTTTCTGGAAGGACAAGAAATTGTGGCAGAAAAATGTCACATACTTTTGTTATAACTGTCGTTGTGTCTTTTAATTTTTTGTTACAATAAGTAGATTTACTGCGGGTAAATTATTTAAGCGTATAAAAGCGTTCCTTCAACATTTGGCGAGCGTGATCAGAGTCTAACTGTGACATAGCAGATTCGTGTGGTTAGTGTAGCTGCTGCACGTTTCTCAGAGATTCTTTATTGACCCAGTACTCCTTTCTCAATTACTTGACAGTAAAAATAAAACTTTATTGACAGAGTGAATAAAGTTTTTTTTTTTTAATTTTCGAGCCCACCATAGCTACCTTTTTGTGTTAGTCACACTCTGAAAAAATAATTAATTAAATGTTTTAAAATATATTGATGAATTTACTCTTTTAAACGTCACATGCTTTCAGATAATTTTCATTATTTATTTTTCATGTCGAAGCATTCATTTAAAATACAACAAATTGATTCGTGAGACACAGGGTTTTCTGAAATGATGATTTTCTATCACAATTTCCATCGTTTTAGGGATTTTTAAACTTAATTTTTTATTTTTGTGTCAATAAATATTTGATTATCTGACAAAAATACACACTAACTGACCCTAACTCACAACTAACACCATGCATATGTCACGCCTTCTCATCACACTACAATACCAATAATCCCAGCAAACATATGTTGCAGTCAATAGAAAATCAAAAAGGGATATCCAAACAATTGTGGTCAATAGCGTAAAAGAAAAATGACATGTTAAAATGAGCGCAAAAAAAAAGGAAGAAAACATAAAATGCATTAAACAGAGGCATCAACAGCGTATAGCGTGTGGCTCACTCTCCGACAACCATGAAATGAAATATTAAGTGCCATTAACCAATATACAAATGCATAAGGATAAAAATCATCATTGCTGAAGCTTAAGCCAAAAATTTATATACACACACATATACATATATACACACGTTTTTTTATTAATACAAAAACAATAATAAAACAAAATCAAATGGATTTAGGGCAAATGGTACAATAACAGACAGTAGAGGTCAGCACAGCACAGGACAGACAGAAACACAAACACAATAACGGCAAAGCAATAATCATAATAATCTGTAAAGGCATTAAAGTTAATACGAGTCAATGTCGCTGTTGTTGCTTGGTTGGTTGGTGACCAGCTTAGATGAGCCAATGCCATAAACACAATATAGTGGCGTGCGGTGACAGCTGTAAACGAAAAAAAGAATCAAAATAAATAGAGAATCAACTAAAACAATAACGCTATGCAATGCGGGAGCTCATCGAAAGCGGTTAGGAAAAATGGCAGCACTAAGATGTTGTTGTTTGTGTACGCAGACAATTTTTGGCTAAGAACGTACAGATATTGACCTTCTGAATATCTAAACACAATGTCGACTGCATGCATATCTCTGCTCCTCGACTTGATTCTCCTACTCCACACAATGAGTTCATTTCCGCTTGTGCGCGGGCAAGCGAGTTAAATCCAATCGCTTTGCTAAATAAGATGATTTTCAATTTGAACGCTTTGTCAATTTCGTGGTCTTTGGATAAATTGGTTAAAATATATTTTGGGTGTTGTGTCCCTTTTTGGGGATGAGTGTACGTATGTGTGAGTGACGGTATTGAGGCACTTGATTTTGCAATGGCTGTTTTTTTATTATTATTATTATTTTTTTTTTTGGTATAGAGAGATTCTTATAAATATAAATAAAAGATTTAAAAAATGAGCTTAAAATATTTAAAGAATTTAAAAAAAATACAAAAGAAAAACATATTTTCAAATTGGATATAAAAGGTGATCCCAGTAGAGATACTCTTTTCAATAGCCTTTTTTCTTACAGATCTCGCGTGAGTCGCGTCAAGCTGACATTTTATTTTTACTCAGTATTCTTTGGTATTTCATCATGGAAAGACTTACGCCTGAACAACGTTTACAAATCATTCAACTTGATTACGAAAATTCACGTTCTGTAAAGAATGTGCTTCTCGCGCTCCGCTCAAATTATGGTTAACATAATCGGCCTGCTGAGCATATTATTCGCAACACCATCACCCATCTTGAGACCCTGCATTCATGGTCCACGTCCAGCACGCAGTGAAGAAAATATAGCGGTCGTAGCCGGGAGTGTACACAGAGACCGTCGATTCGAAGCAACTTGGCCTGACACATGTAAGGACTTGGCGCATTTTACGTTGAGATCTTAAATTGAAAGCGTACCAAATACAGCTTGTGCAAGAACTGAAGCCGCTCGACCTTCCAAAGCGGCATCGCTTCGCTCTATGGGCTCCTGAATATTTCCAAGAAGATCCGACCTTTTCGAGCCAAATTTTATTCAGCAATGAGGCCCATTTCTGGCTCAATGAGTATGTAAACAAGCAAAAATGCCGCATTTGGGACGAAGAGCAACCTGAAGAGATTCAAGAGTTGCCATCTGATCCAGAAAAAACAACGGTTTGGTGTGGCTTGTGGGCCAGTGGAATCGTCGATCCATATTTCTTCAAAAATGATGCCGGTGAGAACGTAACCGTCAATAGCGACCGTTATCGCGCCATGATAACCGACTATTTGATGCCTGAAATTGAAACTCGTGATCTTCACGACATTTGGTTTCAATAAGACGGTGCCACTTCCCACACATTGCATCAATTAATGGATTTATTGAGGTAATACTTCGATGAGCAGATAATTTCACGTTTTGAGGCGGCCGATTGGCCACCAAGATCGCGTCAGATCACACCGTTAGATTTTTTCTTGTGGGGATATATAAAGTCTAAAGTATATGCGGACGATTCCGTTTCAATTCAGACCTTGGAGCAAAACATCACGCAAGTCATTCGCCAGTTACCAGTCGAAATGCTTGAACTAGTCATCGAAAATTGGACTCAACGATCTGCGACGTAGCTGCGGCCAACATTGGACAGAGATAATCTTCAAAAAATAAATGCGAAAGAATGTTCTTTCGAATGATAATAAACATTTTCTTTAACTTTATATTATATTTTCTGTTTTTTTTTTTTTCTTTAAAGAAGTAGGGAAGTTTTAATTGGATCACCCTTTATTGAGACCTTCTGTTATTGAATAAAATATGAGGGGAAATTGAAGGAGAATAATCCAGGGATGCATCTGTATGTAAAAATGAGAGCTTAGAAGTACTAGATGCTTAAACCCCTGATCTACTGCCTCAAATCTATTGCTCAACAAGCTATTCTCTCCATCTCCATAAGAATACAGACGAGGAGATGAACTAAGACACAACTTTCTATATTTTCTTCTCATAAATTCAAATTTTTTTTTTAGTTTCTTTTTTAGTTTTTGATTGACATTAGCATATTTATATTAATAACTTCAAAAATATACTTGTGATTTGCGCAATTATTATGCTTAATTACTCCAACGCATCAAGTACTGCATCGAAAACTTCCAATGTGGGAGTGTTACATGATCTAGCGAGCATAGCATCTGTCTCTTAATTCGCTGAACTGCGAGAAGTGGTTCGTACATCTCATCATAATTTTTAACAGGTCTTTTGTACTGATCACAGTAGGACATGGATTTAAATATGTTTGGTGCTATTTCTTCAAATTGCGAGTAAAGCTTTCTCATGATCGTTCCTAAGGGTTATGATAATATATCCGTCAGATTCATCAAGAAATGTTCCAAATTTGGCCATCTCGTTAGTCTTTTCTTTGTCGAAAAAGTTCATATGGTTGGGAATCCAGTTAATGAAATTAGAGAGTTGACCTGCCAAGAGCTTAAAACCTTCTGGCAATCATTGACGACGTTTGAATTTGTAAAAGTAGACGGTAAGGCCAGGAATTCGACCAGACTGTCTGAAAATATAGTTACCTTTGCCATGAGCGCTCCACATGGATTTTCAATTGCTATTACTTGAGAAGATACTAACGGAATTTGGCAGTCGTAAAGATAAGAAGATTATGAAATTTTCAGAGTACTCTAACGCCTTCACTTCGCAGTGAATTTTAGAGGATGTATATATATTTGTTCACATATGCCCTCTTGATTGGTTTTTTTTTTCAATATTCAACTTCGCCTTCAATTCGGTATTCTTTTCAACTCTCAGACATTTTGCTGTGGGATTGTAATACCATTGAGTGAAGGAAACTGAAAATTATGAATTTTTGTCTTATTTGTGAAAACCATCAGTTCTGTTTTATTGGGATTACCAATTTTCCCGTTGTTCACAGTCCATAAGTGTAATCTTCGTAAGCCTCTTCTCTCCATAATCTCATTGAATGTAGAGGGGAAAAAGCGCTGATAATATCAGCACTACATTATCCGCATAAAATAAAATAGAATTTTGTTCAGCGTCACCACCCATAGAAATGGGAATAACAAATCTCCTTGAGATGTTCCTCTACTGACGTATATTTTCCGCTTCGCTGGGCCGCTAGATGCTATTACTGTTTTAGATTGCAAACATATCGTCTATGCCGGCTTGTGAGAAGGAACCAATGGTAGTGTATATTTCGATTATTTTGGAAACCGCAAAATGTATAACCCTGTTTTTTAAACAAATGAATCCTACAAAGAATGTAAAACATAACAATTCTTGCGGTGATTATTAATAAAAACGGAAGCTGTTGGATTTTTGGGTCCTCGGTTTTGTAGACCCATATTTACTCCTAAAAGGATGAAAAACGCAAAATAAACGTAAGTGCTTTTGCGGCATTCTTAAAATAAGTAACATGGAAATTCACTTCCCTGTAAAGACCACAACACCACTCACTACACGAGCAATTACAGCACTGAGATTACTTAGCGCGGCAACGGCTTTTGCCACATTGTTCCTCCGACATAAACTGTAATTCATGGAATTGAGCCAATCTGACTCTGCCATAGCTATTCAGAGTTTTTTGAATAAAAAAAATATATATATTTGTGTTTTACTGCTCTTGTTGACTTTAGACGAAGTTATTTTGCTTAAGCAAAAAAGTGTTTCTAAACCTTTTAGTTGGGTGAACACCTTGATCAGGCATGAATAGTCAACAATAACTTAGGTTATCGTCGTTACCTGATGAATAGATCAAAACAAGTGTTGAACTGCTCAGTTTTGAGAACGATACATGTTTATGTGTGCAACCCTGTGCAGTATAATTAATATCGACCAACAGATGTCGCTCCTGCCTGCACAATGTACGTGACTCCTCAAATTTATGGGAACAGTCCAGTTATCCCCGTTTTTGATTTCCACCCTATGTTTAAACCTATAAAAGACCACTGTTGCCGGTCTCAAGCTTTTTTTCTTTGGTTTCAGCAGCCGCAGCAGCAACATTTCTTGGTAAACTTATATTTGTATATAATTGTACATACATATTTAATTAAATAAAAATATTTATTGAATACTTTAACTACAAATCTTGCTTTCGAGTTTTTTTTTTGTGAAAATAGGTAATTTTTACAGTTTTGGCTTTCAGAAGGATCGGCTCCTCCCCCGATCCCCGTTTCCAGAAATCAAGAGGAATTCTGGACCCCATCATCCCCGGCACGAATATTGGTCCTTCGAGCCGGATACATAGTTAGGGCCCATAATACGGCACTACTGGCCAGTGGCGACCTTACCAGAGAACACACGACCGAAAGCATAGAAACGAGCCTTGTCAGAAGTCGGTACCATTTTAGAAATGTACATCATCAATGGACCTTCAAGATCACAGTTCTTAACAGCGATGGTAGCTTCATCATCATGGGGACCCTCGTATAACATTTCCATACGGCATTTTTGGGCAACAACAGGTGAAGGCAAGTGGATGGCAATCATCTGAAGCAAATCCTCACCAACTGGCAACCACGTACGCCGAACAACCTTCAACAAAGCTTTGCCATCCTTGTCCTTATCTTCGTGTTTGATGGCAATACCAATCTTTTCCAACAATGTACTGATCTCTTCCTTCTTGTAGTTCATGATAGCATCAAACACTTTGTAGATGGGGTCCAAGATATCCAGTATAGAAATTATTTGGAAAATTAATTGGAAATTTTCAATTGTGAATTGCCGGCGCTATATAGAAAACTATTCACTCCACTAATCCTTCAGTCCGCGTTTAGGAAAAACAGATAAGAGAGTGAGTTCCAAAAGGTACATTCAATATAATTGAATTGTATCCAAAGTGCCAGACTATATACATACATATATACGTAATTCCAAAATAAAGTCCAAAACCTATTTTTGGTAACGTGCTTTGGCTATTGACGTAAAGGGATCAAGGGACAATTCCCTTGTTTTTGTACTATGTTAAGTAAAATCCCACCAACACTCGGCCGATACAGATAAAAAAATGAGACGCTCTGACGATGGACCAGAATTTGTTTGTCTAAATCAGCATAAATTTCTATAATTTGCTTAGATAACGGTTTGGTTTTTATATTATATTATTATTATCAGCGGCGGATCCACGGGTGGGGTTTTCGGGTCAGGACCCCCCCCCCTTCGGAAGCAATGTAAATCTTAAATTCGAACGATTATTCTCCAAAAAAATTGAATATATTTTAGGACCTCCCCTTCTGGAAATTCTGGATCCGCCGCTGATTATTATTATATTATTTAATTGCTTCTTATAGCTGCGATGCCGAAACGTAAACGTCTTCTGCGTCCTCCACCCAAAAAATACCACTTGTCAGGAGGAATTTTTGCAACTAATTTTGATATCGGTTATATTAATGAAAAAGTATGTTAAGCTTCTGAATGAACTTTTAGGCTAAATAATTCATATTTTAAAATTTCAGTCATTGGAGTATATCTGAAATAGCGTGTGTACAAGTGTGGGAACTGATGTCATAATGTTTGTAAAATCTGTTCCGTAGACCAGTTTTTATTCATACCACTTTATAACCACTTGGAGATTTTTATTTGCCCTTCGTCTCCGATTTGTATATACTTCATGAACATAAAATGATATATCATTTAAGATTTAAGTCCCAGAAGCAGAAGATATAGACCCACCAAAATTTATACCGATCATATAAAAATCTGTCCGCAAACTAATCCCACAGTTCTTGAGTATTTCAAGAAAACTTTGTAGACGATCGTTCGTAGGAACCAGCCAGATTGGGCCATTATAACATATAACCCCATGCAACCGATTTGCTCAAATATTATGATTTGAGTCATAATACCGCTAAAAAAGCATCTAACAGCGACATCTATCAATCATTGAAATCCGATAACTCTATTTTATAGCCTGCCTTCAAGCGATTTCACAGCTATAAGAATTCTTAAAATGGAATAGAATAAATTTGATATTCTCATGAAAGGTATAGAGAATTCAACATGGTCGAAGAGAGCATTTATTTTTGTTCTTTTTCGAGGTTTAAAACTGCTCCTAGCTGCTAGTAAAATTTTATGAAAAGCTATTATCTTTCATATCTGAGATAGAATTTGGGGTATTGACGTGCCCTAATGATGGACAAGCACTCAGAATTTTTTTTATAATATAACTATTTTAATATATATATGTATGTGTATATAGGTATATGAAGCCACGAACACCCGCATGAGACAAGCACCGCCACCAACCAGAGCACAGCAACGCCATAATATGAAATTCACATATGATCAAAGTACTCAAAATATGAAGTGTGTGCTTGTATTATTACTGTTAATCCAAATTTATTTGTCGTATATAAAATGTAAATACACATATACGTGCACGTTATTGAAACCACCGCCGGCAGTCATCTCATGCAAGTGTTAACAAATGAGATTGCAAATTTTGATTAGGTGCTAAATAACCGTTAAAGATGCCCTATGGCAACGGTTTTTACTAACACCTACACACACATGCTACATGAGTACATATGAGTATGACTGTTAATATTAATGTAGTTATATATAAATATGTATGTACGAGTTTATATAGTTATTTTTGGCTGTCATGGCGTATACGCAACCACACTTTACAACAATTGTGCCAAGCAACAAAGTAGACACTGCCAACGACTGACTTACCAGCCAGCGGCGCCACTTTACAGCGACTATAGACAGCTAAAGGCGTTTGCGCAGTTTTAGGTAAAGCTTTGTTTGTTCTATGGGAGTATGTGCAAAATGTATGTATGTGAGAATGAACAAACTAATAACGGTGCAATTTCGTTGAAAATATAACATATATATGTACGAGTATGTGTGTGATACAAAAGAACAGCAAATTTTAGCTTTACACAGCTTTCGTTGAATTCTATGTCGAATTTTTGGCATTTTCATATATCTTTCCTTAAGCGCACATATACATATATCGCTTTGATAGCTAAAAGAAATCCTGCGCTAGACGAGAGGAGAGGTGTGCTGCAGTGTAGCATATGTGTTCGTACTAACATATCTATTTAGTAGTATAGCAAACATCGTATACACGCACACACATACACAAGCGGAAAACGCACACCATTTTACACCAAATTTTCATTTTCGCTTTTTCTACTCCTATTTCTTCGAATTTGAGTGCTCGCTTTGTGCATATGTTAGTTTGCATGCGTATTAGTGCTCTACCCAAAGGACTATCATAACGACGGTTGCATTGAAAACAAACAAACAAGAAAACAAAGAAAAAAACAAAGAAAAAAAACGCTTCTTATGCAAAAATTGCCAACTGAATTATTCAACATTTTTATTAGCTGTTAGCTGCTAGACACACAAGTGCAGAGGTTAACACATATACATATGTATGTATGTGCTTTGCAAGAAAGGCATGCCAATATGGCATTCACTTGCAAATCCACTTCACATATTTGATCTGAATGCAGTCTTCTATGTACGACAATAATAAGCGACACCTGTGTCGGGAAGTCATAAGAAATGGCATTATGCATACATACACAATCGTATGTGGTAAGGGTACATGCATAAGTAGTTATGCATATATGTATTAGTAAACAGTTATTTGTTAAGCATATATATTTACACATAACCTAAAATTAAAATTACCTAAATAAATATTTTTATTAATTTTATTTAAATTTGGCTTAAAACAAATATCCAAGTGAGCAATATACAACAAAAATCAGTGTATATTAAAAAAGTCAGCGCTTGCAAAAAATACTTTGATATTTAAAAGCTCTCTCCATGCATTCATGCCAAAATTATTGACGGATAAAGTGCACCCCTTCACATGCAACACGTTGGTGGAGAGTAGTAGAATCAGACACTAGTCACATCTACCACTGGGCTTATAATATATATATATATATATTTTTTTTTTTTTTTTTTTTTAGAAACTTTCCTCATGTGCAGCATACAGCCACAACACATATGTTGGTACGCATACTTGCACCACGTTGCCTCAACGGTGCTATTAGATTTCTGCAGTTAAGTGAAAAGAAATCATGAAAATAATGAAGTGCAGTCAGAAAAGTCTGTGCTTTTCTAAAATATATGCTGAAGATTTTCGGAAATAAAAAACGAAAAAACTGGTTTGCACTTTTCCGGTGCGCATTTGACCATTTATGAAGTTACACTAAAAATTAATGGAGTGCACAGTTAATGATATTCAATAGTAATCTTGGCTGAGTTAAACAATAAATTATGCACAACAAATGTGGCATGTGCTTGTTATGACCACAGAAGATTCTTATGTGCTTTAGAATTTGGTATTTTTGGTTGTTTGGTGTAAATACGGAGAGTCATGGCTTCGAATGCTGGCCAGAACAAACTAAAATCTAATTGATCTCGCTCTCAACAGGAAATTTTGAGTGCGTTTCTGACATGCAATAAAAAATTTCATAAAATTCATTAGTCAACCGAAACTTGCTTGAAACTGTAGGTTCATTCTTTTGTTGAGAAAAACATCAAAAGGCATACCACAAATTAAAGTATCAATGTATGGTTTAAGCTAAGTTATTTGAACAGCATAACAGGTCGATTGCAAAGTCCTCAGCCTACCATAATAATACTTATTTTTTTGCCAAAATTTTTTTTTATTCAACTTAGTTCCCATCAAGGGTCATACACTGATTATAGCGACCCTTCAACTTTTCGATGTCATTTTTGTAGTATGATTTGTCCTTTGCTTCAAAATAGACCTCCGTTTCGACGTTCAACTCTTCATTCGATGAAAATTTCTTCCGAGCGAGCATTCGTTTGATATCTGAGTATAGGACATAGCCGCTGGGGGCCAGAGGTGTAGAACACGAAGGAAGTGGAAGTAATTCGAAGCCAATTCATGGACTTTTTCCATCGATTTCACTGACTTGTGACACGTTGCAATAATGCTATTCAATATTCGCTGTTGATGGTCCTTCCTTCTTCAAAGTAGTCAATGAATATTATGCCATGCTCATCCCGAAATACAGACGCCATAAATTTGCGAGACGACTGTTGCGTTTTTCCACGCTTTGAAGCGGATCGAGTAAAGTCCACTCGGATGACTCTCGATTGGACTTCGGAGTGAAATTATGGGAACCCGCTTCATCCTTTATTACATATCGACTCAAAAACTCGTGCTTATCAAGCTTGAGCATCTCCAAACACTGCTTCGAATCATCAGCTCGTCGTTATTTTTTGGTCAAAAGTGAGCTCCGCGGCACCCACATTGCACAAAGGTTTTCTTATTTCTGCTATTTCATTCAATTTCAATTTGCAACCATTTAAATTTTTTTATGGATTTCTTCATCGGTAACAACCTATTTTGGGCATCCACAGCGTTTACCGTCTTCGGTGCTTATTTCACCTTATGGATTTAATTCTAGTAGCGTCATCTATGTGTCAGGCTGCTTGTCCTCTTATATAATTCTACCGATGTACAAAATTTTTTATTATGACGAGAAGAAGCTTTGGTGGAAATTTGACTGATTCTATATACCATCAACTCTGTGCTTATTGTATTCAATTCCAAGTACATGCGATTATATTTCAAATTGCAACGAAAACATTGTTAAACCTTCGAGAAACTCTGTTTAGTGAAAGAAAATAATCTCTGAAAAGAATCGGAGAATGATAATATGGCTCCAAGGTCAGTTAGTTAATGATGTTGGTTGTTGGATTCTGATCAAGCTCATTTAGCTCTGCTATCTCGTTGTAATACCTGCCGATGAATGAGATTATTCTAACCTTTCCATATGCTCAAGCCAATCGGTGCCTACAAACGCAAGTACTTCCACTCAATTGAAGTAGAAATTACTGAGGGCTGGACAGTGACAGATGAAACTTCCAATCGATTCCTCTTCATCTATGTTCCAGTAACTGCGGCAGAAGTCGTTAGAGGTGCGACCCATCTTTACTTTGTTTAATGAACGAATTTTTCGGGTCACATTGCAAGTTATTTCTGTAAGTAAAGTTCAGTTACCGTGAATTGACATACATTGTTGCAGTTAGTTTCACTCGAAAGATATTGCATTTAGTGTTAAAGCGTTGCAACTCGTATGAAGGTTTGCACTCCACTGAACTTTTTCAGCTCGCTTAAAGTGAGTAGCTTTGTCTAGTGCCGGCCACCAGACAGTAATACCGTAGATTAATATGGGTATTATACCGCTATTTCTTTCTACTGTGTTCCGGTTTCAAGTGAGGATGTTATCTGAGATTATGAGCTCTCCTTGAGTGTGTTTCCCTAGACCGATTACTCGGAGTGCCAACGTGATCATCTTAGGTAAGATATTGTCAAAGGCCTCCAACTTTACACCGTGAAGATTTCAATCTACAAATATTGTGTTTGTTAAGAACTTTGCTTGTATTGGTTTAAAATATGCTGAGATTACTGATTACTGGTTTCAAAATTTATCTAAGGGAAGCAATCTTATAAAAATGGCTCAAGTGAGAGAATTGAAAAATTTATGTTAAAAAATTAAAAGATTCTCCCCAGAAACTTCGGCTGAAAGCGTGATTCAGAGACAATTTTAGTTTTTAAAGCATTTTTCACTCTCATAAAATAATGAAAAGTTTTCCATTTCCTTTCATGGGAAAGTGTGGTCAAAAGAGTGGAACTTAACAATGAGAAAAGTAAAACTGATTTATGCAAGTTTTTATATCCCTTAATTTCTTTCCCTTATTGAGCATATATATTACTCTGACTATGAAAAAATACTGGGATATTGCCAATAGCTTTACTTTTAGAAATATACAGTTCTATTGTTTTGATAGAAAAAAAACGTAAAATTGATAAATTATTTTAGCAAAATGTCTTTTGAGTACTATCCAAAGATCTTTTATAATAAGAATTTCTTGAAAGAACGACTTTAGATAGACCTCTAACAGTAATCTACTTCCATATGTGAATCTCCCCGCTGGTGAGAACGCTCAACGCTTGTTTGAAGATCCTGGTGGTACATTATTGAGTTTTTAAGCCTATAACTAAGTTCCCATTTCAAGAGAAATGGCTGTCGAAACGACTGCGCGAAAGTAGTGCAAACATGGTAGTAAGAAATTCACACAAATGGAGAACTCAAAAGCAAAACCATTTTTCTATTATTATAAAGGGTAATCCAAGTGGAGGTACTTTTTTCAATAGCCTTTTTTTAAAGATCTCGCGTGAGTCATGTCAAGCTGTCAAGTTATTTTTGTTCAGTATTGTTTGGCATTTCATCATGGAAAGACTTACGCCTGAATAGCGCTTACAAATCACTCAACTTTATTACGAAATTTCACGTTCTGTAAAGAAAGTATTTCATGCGCTTCGCTCAACTTATGGTTAACATAATCGGCCTACTGAGCATACTATTCGCAACACCATCATCCAACACCCAGAGACCCAGCATCCAATAATGGGATAATATTCGACTGAATAGACCACGTCCAGCACGCAGTGAAGAAAATATAGCGGCCGCTGCTGAGAGTGTACACAAAGACCATGGAGAGTCGGTTCGGCGTCGTTCGCAGCAACTCGGACTGATGTATGGAACTACTTGGCGCATTTTATGTCGAGATCTTAAATTAAAAGCGTACAAAATACAGCTTGTGCAAGAACTAAAAAATTCCAAGAAGATTCGAGGTTTACGAGCCAGATTTTTTTAAGCGATGAGGCCCATTTCTTGCTCAATGGGTATGTAAACAAGCAATATTGCCGCATTTGGGACGAAGAGCAACCTGAAGAGGTGGAATCATTGGTAAATATTTCTTCAAAAATGATGCCGGTGAGAACGTAACCGTCAATGGCGACCATTTTCGCGCCATGATAACCGACTATTTGATGCCCGAAATTGAATCTCGTGATCTCCGCGACATTTGGTTTGACAAGACGGCGCCACTTCCCACACATCGCATCAATCAATGGATTTATCGAGAGAACACTTCGGTCAGCAGATAATTTCATCATGTGTCATCGTGTGTGAGTCACCGAAAATTGGACTCAACGTATGGACTATCTGAGACGTAGCCGCGGCCTACATTTGAAAAAGCTAATCTTCAAGAAATAAATACCAAAGGATGTTCTTTCGTATGATGATAAACATTCCCCTTAGATTTGAATTTTCTGTGTTTTTTTCTTTAAAAAATTATATAACCTCGAAATGGATCTCACTTTATTTCCATCCTTTGCAGCACGTCCCTTTGATCCTCTATCTCTCAAAAATTGGTTGACTGCTTTTCGGGTCTTTGCTTTCAAGGCCTCCGCAATCAAAGCCAACATTTGAGCACCTGCCACAAAAACTGTTGGTGCTTTTAACCTTGATTGTTTGTAAAGGTGTTTTTTATAGAGGTATAGAACTTTAAGTTGCAATAAAACAACGATGGATTATTCGATTGACATGAATTTTATTGATCCGAAAGATAATCTTGTGGCATTACATTTTAAATATGATTTCTGGCATCTGACCGCCACGGCTGGCGCGGATGTAGTCCAATCTGTACGTCCAATTTTCGATGACTTTTTCCAATATTTGTGGCCGTATATCGGCAATAACACGGCGAATGTTGTCTTCCAAATGGTCAAGCGTTTGTGGCTTATCCGCATAGACCAATGACTTTACATAGCCCCACAGAAAGTAGTCTAGCGGTGTTAAATCACAAGATCTTGGAGGCCAATTCACAGGTCCAAAACGTGAAATTAGGCGGTCACCAAACGTGTCTTTCAATAAATCTATTGTGGCACGAGCTGTGTGACATGTTGCGCCGTCTTGTTGAAACCACATCTCCTGGACATCATGGTTATTCAATTCAGGAATGAAAAAGTTAGTAATCATGGCTCTATACCGATCACCATTGACTGTAACGTTCTGGCCACCATCGTTTTTGAAAAAGTACGGACCTATGATTCCACCAGCCAATAAAGCGCACCAAACAGTCAGTTTTTCTGGATGTAACGGTGTTTCAACATACACTTGAGGATTACCTTCACTCCAAATGCGGCAGTTTTGTTTGTTGACGTATCCATTCAGCCATAAGTGCGCTTCATCGCTAAACAAAATTCGCTTATGAAAATCGGGAACAACGGTAATCTCGTTTTGGGCCCATTCGACGAATCTACGCCTTACTTGATGATCGTTTGGCTTCAATTCTTGTACGAGTTGGATTTTGTAAGCACGCAAAGCAAGATCCTTCCGCAAAATCTTCCATAAAGTGGATGGATACAGATCCAATTCCTGTGTTCGATGGCGGATGGACTTATTCGGGTCTTCCTCAATGCTACACTCTACAGCAGCAATAGCTTCTTCTGTACGCACCGTGCGGCATCTCTGGGGATGCGAGTTATCAACTAGAGTAAACCTGGTGCGAAAACGTTCCATGGTTAATCGAATTAACTGCTCTGATGGACGATTTTCTCGACGATAAAATGGACGTAGTGCGCTATACGTTTTCCGCACAGAACCATTATTTTCGAAATAAAATTGCACTATTTTCAAGCGCTGTACAGGTGTGAGTCCTTTCATGATGAATTGCCAAACCATACTGAGAATAAATCACTTGACAGCTGTTAAATCGGTCGGCATTTTGAAAAGTAATGCCAACTTAAAATTCTATACCTCTGTAAAAAACACGCTTTAGTAGTGCCGGGCGCTTGCTCAATTGCCCAAAGGCTACTGAATGTTGTAAATTCCATTAAAAGTAAGCATTTAATTACATTGTTTGTTTCAAAAACACTTTTATTACCAAAGTTCCCCTGGGAAAATCATCATAACTCCATTTGTTTATATTTGTTCAACAGTCATTTCGAAAAACAACATTTCATGGAAAATGAAACGCTTGTTGGTTGTTGGTAGCAAAATTTCACAGCTGCGAACTCCAGTACTAGGTTTTAATTTAGAATCTCTATATTTTCGAAAAATTCTGAGCTTCAATGCTCTTTCTATGAGAATATGGAAAAATGATATGAATATGAAAAAAGTGCTGAAACATGTAAGAAAGCGATTCCTAGTATCACGAAATGATAGATTTTCTGCATACTTTCCAGCTAAGCGACTAGTCTTCTAGTATTAAGCAGAAAGTAAGGATTATGGAATTCTCGTACCTTCAAATAAACTTGACACACTCATACATGTACAATCACATAACTGTAATTATATACCTCCGATTTGTGCATAATTATATTAACACATAATGTATGCATACATATGCAGATTACGAAGCTTACAGAGTTGATTATGCACCATTCGCAAATAACTAGTTATTTAATATACATACATACAACCATGACATTAAGTCATACCAAAACGCTAAGCATTGAATTCACAAGCAAATGCGTTGATAGTGCCAATCATACCTAATCTCAAACGGGCTATACTATTCAATTAACGTCAATAGCAGCAACAAAGAGTCATGCGAACAATACCCGCGTACTTATAATGCCATTCATATCCCAAAAATGACTACTCAATGTACATAACACAGCTGCTACTAATGTAATACCAACCAACGTCATCCGATGATACGCCTACATCCTATTTCATCGAGCATCAAATGCTTGCCCTTCTTCGCTGCATAATTCCATCTCGTCTACTTTGCTGCTGGCAGACAAACAAATGTTCATATACATATGTATTTACGTATATATATATGTATATTGTATATCACTGCCAAAGCCTATCGTCGCAATCTCACTCATTCAGCTAACCTATTAAACTACTATGGGCTGCGAGACGATTAAGCGATGGAGTGTGAAGGCAGAGAGTCAATGAGGCGCCAACTGACTCGTTTCAAATTTCATTGATTTGCAAAATGTACATTAAAATTACTATGTGGTCTGTCTGTCTGTCAGCCTGTCTGTCTGACTATATGCCTGTCTGTTTTTCTATATGTCTTTATGTCAGGGCGTAAATATACACACACATACGTACATGCATGTGTAAATATACTATGGAATATTCGATCTGGCTGCACACCTATAATCTATTACTCAATATATGAGATTGCCTCTATAAATGTATACAATTAAATATGTGTTTGTATGTAAGTGTGGGCGTATATTATGTAAATGTGTATGTGTGTGTGCACATGTGCCTCGATAATACCTTGTTAAGTTAATCTGACACGTATAATGTGCGGAAATGGCTGAATGCATCTGCCGTGGTGGGAGGAACTCCGCTGGTAGTGGTATCGGTATTGGTGTTGGTGTAGAAATCTGAAACTGAAGCGTAAGCTGATAAGCACAGTTGGGTGAAAAATACAAACCTAAGCTGGTCCTCCGCCGTTAGCGCACTTCAATAGCGACACGTTGACTTTGGCAACGGTGTTGGCATTACACCAAAATCAATTCAATTTTGAGCATACAACGTGACCCGTTTTCTGCCTTGACACAAATATAGACACACCTCAATATATATCTAGTAATGTACGCTTATATTGGATGCTTGTTAAGTGGTTGTATTTAGATGTGCGTGTGGTTTCTTGTGTGCTAAATAGCTCGGTTACTGTGTCAGTTACTTTGCACAAATACAATATTATTGAGTTGTGCATACATACATATTTTTATGGATATATTTTTTCATCAACCATTTCTTTTGTTTACAGCTATACTTTTTGTTTGTTCTATACTCAGTACTATCTAAAGCAATGTAGTCCTTTGTAAATTAATATTTATTATGTCGCGAGATGTATTTATCTTTTTTATTAAAAGGTGAATTGTGTCAACTGAACTTTAGTGTCAAATAATGAAATACAAAGGACTTTGTGTCAAATATTTTGTTTAATCAAGTTTTAATGGGGGATCCGTTTCGAAGTTCCCTACTTTTTAAAGAGAAAAACACACACACAAATTCAAATTTAATGGGGAATATTTATTATCATTCGAAAGCGCATCCTTTGGCATTTAATTTTTGAAGATTATCTATTTCAAATGTTGGCTGCGGCTAGGTCTCAGATGGTCCATCCGCTGAGTCCAATTTCCCATTGACTCGTTCGAGCAACTCGACTGGTAACTAGCGAACATCACGCGTGATGTTTTGCTTCAAGGCCTTAATCGAAGCGGGATTGTCCGGATAGAATTCAGACTTATCATATCCCCACAGGAAAAAGTCTTACGGTATGATGTCACACGATCTTAGTGGCCAATTGACCGGCCCAAAACGTGAAATTATGTGATCACCGAAGTGTTCTCTCAATAAATCCATTGATTGATGCGATATGTGGGAAGTGACGCCGTCTTGTTGAAACCAAATGTCGCGGAGATCACGAGCTTCAATTTCAGGCATCTGGACCGATTCCGGTCCACAAACAACACCAAACCGTTTTTTTTTCCTGGAAAAATGGCAGCCCTTGAATGTCTTCAGGTTGCTCGTCGTGCCAAATGCAGCAATTTTGCTCGTTTACATACCCATTGAGCCAGAAATGGGTCTCATCATTGAACAAAATTAGGCTCGAAATCGTGTGATCTTCTTGGAACTTTTCAAAAGCCCATAGAGCGAAGAGATGCCGATTGCAAAGGTCGAGCGGATTCAGTACGCTTTCCATTTAAGATCTCGACATAAAATGCGAAAGTCGTTCCATACGTCAGTCCTCGTTGCTGCGAACGGCGCCGAATCGACTCTCCACGGACTTCGTGAAAATTCAGGTATATTTTCTTCACTGCGTGCTGGACGTGGTCTACTTGGTCGAATATTATCCAATAATGAATGCTAGGTCTCAATATGAGTGATGACGTTGCGAATAGTACGCTCAGTAGGCCGATTATGTTGACCATAAGTTTAGCGAAACGCACGAGACACATTATTTACAGAATGTGGGTTTCGTCATAAATTTGAATGATTTGTAAACGGTGTTCAAGCGTAGGTTTTTCCACCACCCTTTATTTGCTGATTTAACTTTCAAGTTTTGATAAGTTTAAAAATTATATATATACATACATATTTGGCCCTTTGTTACCGCTGAGACGATTTTTGGCGAGCTCCTCCTCCAAATTTTGGTTTTGCGTCTTGATTTTTATACCAACAAAAGGAGGGACTACAGTTTATTCTAAGCCGCCTCCGAACGGCTGATGGATTTTTATGAGGAGCTTTGAGCTGTCAGAAAACCAATCGGAAGGCTTGACATTCCCTGCCGAGGGCGACCGCTATTAGAAAAAATTATTTTCTATAACTTCGGATGTTGCTCGAATCTGGGCTCGAACCTAGGCCTTCCGAATGGCAGTACGCAATGCTAACCACTTGGCTATCGCGGCCGCCATTTAAAAATTATAAGCACAAATAAAACTTATGGCAATTGAGTGTATTTAAAATTAATTTTGAGCGCTATGATGTACTCGGTTAAAACAAAAACAAGTATTTTTTTACACTTCCAGTTTCTTTACTAACGTAAATAAAATTCCTATAAAATATTATGAAATTCCTTTTTTATTATAAAGTGTGAATTTTTGCAAATTGCAATTGCAGATTATGCGGCCAGCAAATTTCTCGCGCAATCAAGCCATATTCGCTCGTGCCGGGTGGCATGTGACACCATCTTGTTATAGCCACATATTGTCTTAGTCGTGTTCTTCAATTGCAGGCCAAAAAAATCGGTTACCATACGACCATAATGTTCCGAATTGACAGTGACAGTCTCGGCATTATCGTTTTCCAATCACATCTCCGGAGCAAATATACCTCTCTTCAATTATTTGAGGATTCTCGCAGCTCCAAAGGCGAAAATTTACGTATCCCTCGAGAGAGAAATGTGTCTCGCCGCTGAAAAAAACTTTGTTGGAAAAATCGTAGTTCGCTGCTTGTTGTCCAAGCCCGAATTGACGTAACTACGGCGTGGTGAATTGTCAGCTGTCCTCAGTTGTTATGTGAGCTGGACCAAGTGCAAAGTACCATATAGTTTGTCTTAAGAAAGTCGCAGCTCTTGAGAACGTCGAGAAATAAACACATTTGGGTATTCGGCTGGTTGTTGTTGTTTTTATTGTAGTGGCTAGATAACTCCGCCTAGGGTCAGGTAGGTGAGGTAGGTCTAGCCTCAGTCATCGAGGTCATCTAATGGCAGGCCCAACAAACTTGCTATTTCAACAGGTTCGCACCAGAAGGAGAGGGGTGTTAGATCAGTCGGGTTGAGTGGGTATGCAAAAAGTTGGTCGTGCGCGTTCTCGTTGTATGCGGGACATGCGTTGGATATGTCTGGGTCGTGTCTGGATATGTAGAAGCTAAGCCTACTGCAATATCCAGACCTTAAATGTGGTAGGGTTACGCCAGGGTCTCTCGAAGCTGCTTGATCTCTTTTTCTGCGATGGGTGACGATCGGATTTCGAGAACACCATTCACAGGAGCAGAGCTCAGCAGCGATATGTGGGTGGAACGAGCAAAACGGTGATATACAGGCCTTACAATATCTGTAAACCATCCAGCCTCTTCAAATTTCTTTAAAATTTTAAAAATTAAAATCTTAAAACTAATGCCCATTAGCAGGAATGTGTTTCTGGCTCAATGTTGCTCTTTAGAAGACTGGTTTGTCTCTACTCTTTTGGCGGGCTTGATTTGTTGCGGAGGCCAAGGGTTTAGCCAAAGGGTTCGGATTATTACGCAGTGTTGTTGCGTATTTTTGTGTTACGATTTTAATTTCTTCTTTGAAAGCGCTTAAGTTTAATCCATTGTCGATGTTTTAATTACATGGTGTGCCCGTAATAATTCTTAGAATTTTAGACTGGAATGTTTGTAAAATATGAATATTTGTCTAGCAAAATGTACCCTATAGCTGGATTCCATACATCCATATCGGCTTTATGATTACTTTGTTGAGGAAGACTTTGTCGTTAAGAATGGGACCATAATTCTTATTTAAGAGCCAATACTCTGTCTAAATGAGTTCCAAGGGTCCTTATTTCTTTAATTTAAAGATGATGTGTTTTCACTTATTTCCGGTAAGTTTAATGCACAATTTTCTAACCATTCTTCAATTAGTTTAATGTGCTGCTTTAATACTTTTGTGATATTTTTGTGCCGGATTAATATAGCAGTGTCATCCGCAAAAGTTGACGTCATTTCTTTGTCCCTTGCCCTGTACAGTTTATATAATAATAGTCCCAGAGCAATACCCTGGGGAACACCTACCATAGCAGAATAGTCGTCTGTTATGTATTCGTTTACTTTTACAGTAAATCGCCTGCTTTATAAGAAGGGTTCGAGGATATTGAAGAACATGTAGAGTAAATTTAGTATAATTTTATGAATTAGACCATCATGCCACACCTTATCGAATTTTGGATTACATGAAGTAAAATGGCTGAGCAATACTGACTGAATTCCTTCCTTATTTTATTAAGTACATCGTATAAACTTGTTCAACTGTGAAATGTTTTTCGCGGAATCCAACTTTATGATGTATTTTTCATAGAGAAAAGAAGAAAATTTAGATAGCAGGACTTTTTCGAAATGTTTGTAGAGGCAAGGCGACATATTGATTGGTCGATATGGTGACGGCAGGGTTTTTTAGCTATAATAATAATCTTTTTCCACGGAAAAGGCATACTCACTTTCGATTGGGGATAATATCCTAGCTTCAATATGGCACTGAACAGCTTTGCGAACAAAGAAATCAATTCTCGGCAGTACTCTTAGCATATTTGGTGATATATGATCCTATCCCGGAGATTTTTTATGTATGCCCTCAGTAAGTTTCTTTAGCTTAGAAAATTTTATTCCCACTAGAAACAGTATGCCTTGAAACACAAGGATTTAGCGGCAAACCTACATTATCTGTAGCAGTATTTGGTTTGAATACCGTACTGAAGATCTCCATAAAACGAGATCCATTCATAGTCTCAAACAGTCTTTCTGCATTTACTGATAATTTGAGATTTTTGCTAGCTTTCCAAAGCGACATTTTAGTGGAAACGTTGAGAGACGATATAAGATCTTCCATATTTTTGCTTTGTTGTTTCTTAAGGTCACTTTTTACTTTATCTCTCCCATCTTAATTCGGATTTTTGCATCAAACAATCGGTAAGATTGCCATTCTCGATGCAAGCGTCACTTCTTTCCAAGCAGCAATTCGATAATTGTTAATTGTAGGTTTTCCGATATTCGGCTGCGATTTGTAATACTCACATCGCGATTATATGATATTGATGTTGATGTGGTTAACTAAAATATTAACCAAATGATGTTAGGATACATTACTATGTATCAAAAGCCCCGTACATGGCTAAGCGTGCATGCTAGTTTCAACCAGGTCTCAGCTCGTCGGATTGGGGTGGTTCTTGCTTGCCATATGTGTACGTGGATCATGGATGTATTACAAAAATTTTCATGCACGTTTAACTTAAAGGAACCAAAAAAAATAAAACTAAAACCTATTACCCAAAACCCAAAAAAAAGAAAAACGGACGGACGGAAGCTGAAAGGCGGAAATGCTTCGGTCGGACTGGAGAAGCCATATATCCGCTTCTCTTCTCTCCCCTACCCAACCATATGAGAGATATTTTGAACTAACATCTCCAATCCCATCCAATACCAAACGAAGGTCTATCTCATCTCACAACCCTTTTAAATGAACTTAACTCTCCTTCATTTTAATAACCAATATTCAAATTCACATTTTATTATTTATCTCTATTCCTATCAATACAATATATATATATATATATACATATATGTAATATATATAAGGTGCTATTTCTTGTTTCTAATACATGTATGAATCAAAACAAAATACATCTTGGAAGAAAATGTTTCAAGAGTCTTTACATTTTGTGTTAGAATTAAAATTGTTATGATTTCTTCACTTCGCTACTCTAACAATATTATCTTATTAACAAAAAAAATTATATCTTTGAAATAAAAATAAGAAAACTAAATTTTCACAGTGGCATCATCATGCTAAGACAAAATTAAATGAGTTTAAGAAATATAATCTTTAAAGGTGAAAAGCAAAAACAAAACAAGAAAAAAAAATTAATAGAAATCGAAAGAAAGAAACAAAAAATGCAATGAGATCTACCTTAACTGTTACATATTTACATATATACGTATCATTTAACCTCAAATTCTGTTATTCAAATTTTGAGTATGCTTAGCATACATTATACAATAAGGAAATGTATATAAGAGCAAATAAATATAAGAGACATTTTTAACACTTACATATGTACTCCGAGCTGGATCAGCAGGCGCCTGGTGAGTTGCTGCGGTGTGGTGACTTAAATTACTCTCACTTTAAAAATTAATATGCTTACATATATACATGTTCTCAAAATTGCAAAATTCAAGTTCAAGGTTACAAACTATTCTGTTATGAATTTACGCACTACCAGTGGCGGCGTGAAAAGAATTAAGCATAGGGCTGAAATATATTTTATATTGATATGTGGATTAGCTTAGTTACTTTGAATTTCAAATTTAGTAATGAAGCGTAAAATAATTTAATGAATTTAAATTTTTATAATTTTTTTTTTTTTTTTTTGATGGTTCGGAAAAATGTGATTGAACGCTTAAGCTTTAATATTCTCAATAGTTCCATGAACTATTGTACAACAACAAAGAATATCAATTATAGTAGTTACACTTATTATACTGACAATGAGAAATACATTTTTCATTATTGCCATACTTCTCGTGTAATACTTTTTAAAACCTTTTTTTTTTTCTAACAATTTGGTGCTTTATCGCCCACTTTTGTAATTATATATATTAAGTATATATATTTATTACTTTGAAACGTTGAATATGTGAAATTTCTCTTAAGTAGATGATGCAAAATTATGTAGTTAAATGAAACGTAAAAGAATTATCGAATTATGCTGCTTAGTGCGCTAATTTGTTGCTGTTTGGTTAGTTCATCAATTAACTGTACTACGATATGCGACGATTAATGAAATGCATTCAGGCTGGTATTAATTTTAACAGCTTGGTTAAGTTATTTAAACTTGAACAAAGATTTTGTGCTAATTCAGGTGAAATGCTGGATACAAATTGGAGGATTTCCTGGATAGCAATTTCTATTCGTGTGACAATCGAGCGTTCCAATTACGTAAATTTATAATGAGTTTCAGCATCTATCTTCGCAGCAACACCTTCACTGGATTCCACGTGCTTGGCTTTGAATTCTTTAACTTATGTTTGCGTTGATTTCGTTTAAATTAAATTTTAATAGACTACCACACGCGTTGACGATCAGGAACCAAAAGGAAGGTTTTTCAGAACAATGCCAATGCGGAAGCCTAGATTGACATTTTCTCTTGAAGTATAAACAGCTGATTAGTACTTTTAGCTTGAGTACTAACTTCTGTTCACACCCATGGTTGTATTCGATGTCTTACCATATTTAAAACATGATAAATTTATGTTACATGAAAGTGAATCAAACAATTTAATAATCGCGCTCACAGATTTATGGGGTTTCTCTAGTTGCTGCTGTTAATAACATACTAATAGCTAAAAAACTACTCCCTAGAGTAATGAAATAGTCCCTTATTTCTTTTTCCGTTACTGCAAATCGCAAACAAAGTAAAGTCAACCTCTTGTTTTTCAGAATGATTGAAGATGATCATACCCAAATTGCCGCAAATGATTGAAGCTAACAGGTTAATTGAAAAGTCCAAGGCCTACCATAGCAAAACATATTTTTTTGGCAAAAAAAAATTTTATTCAGTATAGTTCCATTTAATGAGGGTCGCTAACTTTTTGATACCATTTTTTGTATTACTATTTCTCCTTTGCTTCAAAATAGTCCTTAATTTCGGAGATCATCTCTTAAAAAAAATATCTTCCCATCGAGTATTCTTTTCAAATCTGAGAACAGGAAATAGTTGCTGGGGGTCAAATCTGGAGAATACGGTGGACTCGGAAGAAATTCGGAGCCCAATTCATGGACTTTTATCACCGATTTCACTGACTGTGGCACGGTGAAATGTCTTAGTTAAATGACACTTTCTTTTTCCTCAATTACGAATGTCTTTCGGCGATTTCGTCCTTAAAACAGTCCAGCTATGCCACGTAATAATGGCCCTTCAAGGAAGTCAATGAAAATTATTCCAGAAGCCATAACCTTGCCAGCTGGCTGTTGCGTTTTTCCACGCTTTGGAGCGGGTTCATAGTGTGCAATCCACTCGGATGACTGTCAATTGGATTTCGCAATGAAATGGTGCTGCCATTGTTTCATCCATTGTCACATATCGATGCAAAAAATCTGGTTTTTTGCGCTTGAACATCTCCAAACACTGCTCCGAATCATCAACTCGTCGTTGTTTTTGGTCAAAAGTGAGCTCGGGCGACACCCAATTTGCATGCTCAAATATTCGTGAAAGATATGATGTACATGTTCGTTGATATATCTAGAGTGTCTGCTATTTCATTTAATTTCAATTTATGATCACTCAAAATTATTTTGTGGACTTTTTGATATTTTCATCGGTAACAATCTCTTTTGGGCGTCCATTGCGTTCACCCTCTAAGGTGCTCATTTCACCACGTCTAAACTTAGCATACCAATCCTTGATGGTTGATATTTTTTAGTCAGTGTCCAGATACTCGTCATCAAGCAAAGTTTTTGTTTCAATTGTATTTTTTCCTTTTAAAGAGCAATATTTTAGCTACACGTGAAATACATTTTTATCCATTTTTCACAAAAACAAAAGTTGCTTCACTCAAAATGCTATAATTCGCAAACTAATGATTCGACAGCTTTCAAATTTACACACGCGTCTTTTGAAGGTTAGGGCTAACTAAATATCATATGGAATAGCGCCATCTATGTGTCACGCCGCAGACTTTAAATTTATCATTATTAGAGCTCTGCTACCGCGAGCTTTGCCATCTGGGTGATTGATGCTGTAAAGCTTAAACCCAGGAATTTGAAGCTATATTCTTATAAATAAATGTGTATCTATTTAAAGTTGTATAGAAAATTTTATATTTCTGAATATGTTCTGTACCATTTCTTCTAGCTTTACCAGATTTCTTTTTACTTTTTTTTAAACTAAATGCGCGTGAGAATTGTCTTTGCAGTTTGACATTTCATTTAACCATTAAGATTTAGGGTTAATAATATTTATTAATTTTTATTTATATTTTCATTTTTTATTTATTTATTTATTTATTTATTTATTTATTTATTTATTTATTTATTTATTTATTTATTTATTTATTTATTTATTTATTTTTTATATTTTTTTATTAATTTATTTTTATTTTTATTTTATTTTATTATAATAAAAAAATATGAATAAAAACTCCTTTTTCGAAACACGTAAAGAGACGCACTTTTAGTTGCCTTAGAACGGCTGTTGGATTTAATATTATGCGTTATTCTTCTAAACTTTTGAAGATTCCATGAAATACCTATTTATCACAGAGATTAATAAATTCATTTGAACTTCAACTGATTGAACTGAAAAGGTTCATTACAAACCGCAATTTTTGCTCCTAACCATAGCGAAATATGATTCTCATTATATTACATTTGGTTTAAGTTTACGGTTCATTTTGTTATTTTGCTTTTTATTATCGTTATGCATAACTGATATATAACATATATACGCGTGTGTGCGTATCATATCACTAAACCAATTTCCGTTCAAAGTTAGTTTTGTAGTGAAAATATTTGGCACGCGTGTCATATTTTGAACCCATTTCACAGGAACTGTCTTGTATGCGGGTTATCGGCTGATATCGTAAATCATATTTGCCCACCATCACCACATGTACAACCGCAAAGCGTAAACAAATAAGGGGAAACCAGCGTACAAAACACATGTATTTATGTAGCGCCTGTGTTGTTTCACAAATTTGGTGAAGCAAAATAGAGTTTTTCCACTCGAAATAATCAAGAGAACTGCGGATTGCGTAAATTCTATGCGAACGAGCTTGTTAGCCACACACATGCATGTGTGTAAGTACCCTACAGGGAAAACGTAGCCTAGTTTGTAGAAATTCTAGTTAAATACTAGTATGAAATAGATTGAAATCATAACAGTTTGTTATTTGTAAAGCAGTTCACCAGTAACAGGAATAATAACAATTTTCAGCACCGCGCCATTCGTGTGTTGTGGTTATTTCTAGAACGCCACGACTGAGTTTCATTTCCTAATAAGCTCTGTTGAAATGCGCAGTTAATCATTGATCTTCGTATCACAACGATAGCCGAGTGGGTAGTGGTTATCACTGTAACGCGTGAGGTTCTTGGCTCGATTCTCTTTGCAGACAAATTCATTTTTATTTTTATTTTTATTTAGAAGAACTAGTTAGTCTTCTAAAGATACTGCCAATGTAGACCGATAGCATGCACGTTTCATACTGTCCGCTAAAGGTACATAGCTCCGGCTGCTTTATCTTATATTTGGACCTGCGGTACTTTGCAAGTCCAAGCTGGAACAAAATGCCTCATCACATACACAGCAGGGTTATTCATCTGGTCTTATGCCTCACCACACCTTCATTTTATCGTATACCAACCCCTATTGCAACAAGTGAATTCCTTCCTTTCCTTTGTTATCTGTTCTATGGTAGCTCTTTTCACTAAATACCTCGAGCAAGAGAAGAATATATGCTCCACACTTTCTTCGACACTACCACAGAAGGAACATTCAGTATCGTCATCATGACCGAATTTGTGGAGCATCTCCCTCAAAAAAACAACTGAGCTGACAAAAACTGCGTGAGATAAAAGTCTGTCTCTACGTGCCGCTTCTCAATCGACGGTGGTACGTCCTTAATTAGCCTATGTGTCCATCTTCGATATTTTTCCTCCAGGGTATCTAGGCATGTGTGTGTGCGAAATAAACATGATATGTACCACAACCTTTCCTACTCATTTTCATTTTGTTCAACCAAAATATTATGTGCGTGTGTGTGTACGTATGGTGTGATTTGCACATATTTACATAGAAATGAAGAATAGTGCAAAGTTCATAAGCCTACATATTTTAAATGGGAACCTAGAGTAGAGGCGCTTTTTGTAATTGGCAGCAAATGTGATATGAGTGCGCATGTGTGTGTATTAATGTGTTAATGCTCTGCTCACTTAACCTCCCAGAACCTAGCACTGCTTATCTAAGCATATTATTCCATGTTGAAAAAAAAACCGTCAAGAGTTCTACCTAAGTGCGAGTATATGAAGAACTTCGTGAAGATTGTAACTGCGTGAAGATTAGAACTGTCAGTTTTGGTTCCCATGTGTTGGGTACCGAACTTTGCGTTAACAAAAAAGAGCTTTTTGAGCTTCTGGGCATACTGTTGAGTTTTATAAGTTTGGACGTAGGTTGTCCCTTCTTCCGTTTTTAAGCGAAGTAGTCTTCGCTCACACTATTACAGCCGAGCCCTTAATAAGAAGCCAGCCATTTCTTACTTATGTTATCTGATGCCAAGTGAAAACATCAAGTGAAAGTAGATTATTACACACCCGATAGTTCTAAGGTGTTTAGCGTCATCGTTTTTCTCTGGTTCCAAAACTCTTCACCTGATCTTTTCAAGTTCCTCCACGTAAAAAAGAACAAGCCCTGGGGAAAGCGATTTATTTTTAATGTTGTGCCGTCTCTATTTTTAGCAACTCAGATATTGTTTTATCTCGTTTTAAATTGAAGAATTCGAACGAACTGAAGAAAGCTTGACCGAAAACGCCTTCGTTACCGAACTGCTCTTATAATTCTTATTATTGGAACCGGCACTATTAAGCGATGATACACACAGCCTCAATCATTTTGCTACCAAAAGCTACCAAATTCTAAAATAACTTTTGTCAAGGCATTGGAATGAAGCTATGATGAGTTAAATACAGGGTGATAAATTTCGACGTTCCCTACTTTTTTTTTTTAAGAAAAAACACAGAAAATTCAAATTTAATGGGGAATGTTTATTAACATTCGAAAGAAAAATCTTAGGCATTTATTTTTTGAAGATTATCTTTTTCAAATGTTTGTCATAGCTATGTCTCAGATGGTCCTTCCGTTGAGTCCAATTTTCGATGACTCCTTCGAGCATTTCGACTGGAAACTGGCGAGTGACACGCGTGATGTTTTGAGCCAAGGCCTGAGTGGAAGCGGGATTGTCCGCATAGACCTTAGACTTTATATATCCCCACAGGAAAAAGTCTATCGGTGTGATATCTCATGATCTGAGTGGCCAATTGACCGGCCCAAAACGTGAAATTATCTGCTCACCGAATTGTTTTATCAACAAATTCATTGATTGGTGCGATGTGTGAGAACTGGTGACGTATTGTTGAAATCAAATGTCGCGGAAATCACAAGCTTCAATTTCAGGTATCAAATAGGCAGTTATCGTGGCGCGATAACAGTCGCCATTAACGGTTACGTTCCCACCGGTATCATTTTTGAAGAAATATGGACCGATGATACCACCAGCCCACAAACCACACCAGACCGTTGAGTTTTCTGGATGAAATGGCAGCTCTTGAATCTCTTCAGGTTGCTCTTCATCGAAAATTCGACAATTTTGCTTATTTACATACCCATTGAGCCAGAAGTGGGCCTAGTCGAAAACGTCGGATCTTCTTGGAATTTTTCAGGAGCCCATAGAGCGAAGCGATGTCGCTTGGGAAGAGCGGCTTCAGTTCTTCCAAAAGCTCTATTTTGTACGATTTCAACTCAAGATCTTTACGAAAAATGTGCCATTACTATCTAATAATGAATGTTGGGTCTCAAGATGGGTGATGGTTTTGCTAATAGTACGCTCAGTAGGCCGAAATACATTCTTTACAGAAAGTGAATTTTCGTAATAAAGATGAATGATTTGTAAACGTTTTTCAAGCGTAAGTCTTTCCATGATGAAATGCCAAACAATACTGAACAAAAATAAAATGGCAGCTTGGCACGAATCACGCGTGATCTGTCAAAAAAGCTATTGAAAAAAGTACCTTTACTTGGATCACCCTTTATTAACGTAATTGATGTTTTATAACTGATGATGGCTAAGCTCCTACTTTGGTTTGTGGTTTGTGTCTTGATGTTTTATTTTTAACACATGGAGGGACCTAGAGGTTTTTCTAAGCCGTCTCTGAATAGCTAATGGATTTGTATGAGGAGCTCTTGTTACTTGTCAGAAGTACACTTGGATGGGTTGATTTTCATTGTTGAGGGGAGACTACAATCAGATCCTATTATTCATTACCTATTTATACTTTTGAATATAGGTGTGTCCAGAATCCAATCACATAATCTCCTTACGCACTGCTCATTTCGCTATTGTGCCCGCCCATCAGCCAGTTACTTGGCGACTTAACATAAACTGTGATATTAAGGGCTCTTGTGCTCCTATCATTGGTATAATTTTCGGGATGCTCTATTTATCAATAATTAGAGGGGCTTTCAATGGGTTATTTGATTTCGGGCTAATTTCACACTTAACCTTTGTAGTTCCTATGGACTCTACTTTATTTTTCTATAAAAAATATTCATAAAAGACCTAATTGAACCAGTCCCTTTTGTCGCCTTTTCCGATTGGTCGAAAGCTTATTTTTCATAGCAATATATACATATGTATATGTGTATGCCTATATAAATAAAAGTGAAAATAGATGATATTCATATGGGAACCAATGTACATATGTACTTGTATATTTATATGTATCTACTTCGGTATAAATATATAATGACTCATATTTGAATGTGTATTGCCAGCAAGTGGCTACGCTTTTGAATAAAATTACAATAAATCATACAAATGTACATACATACAATATATAATATATATTTGTACGTGTATGCTCGCACATGCTTGTGGTGAATAAAATAGAGCAAACTAAAATCACAAAATGAAGCATCGAGATAAACCTTTGTGATAAAGAAATTCTGTATTACGCATATACATACGTATATATTGTGAAGATATTAAAAATAGTTGTAAAGAAAATTTATTGAATGAATTTTATTTTCTGACATTCATGGCTCAATTAATTTCTGAAAAATTATTACAAGTGAAAAAGAAAATCTGACAGATCTCTGTTCTTCTATATATAATTATAATATTGAATAATAATTAATAAAAATGCTCTGTTAAATATTAAAAAAATGCACCAATCAAGAGTTCAGAAAAGCTGTTTTTTTTATGACCAGGATAAAATAGGAATGTGAAACTACAGAGTATTTTCTTCATCTATTGTTCTCTAATGACGCTCCACACAACCTGCCGAGTGAGTCAGAAAATTCGCTCTCAGTTTTCTTCGGTACCGTCTGTAATATCCGAAGACTGATGTTCACAGCTCTGGACTATGTAAGAAGAAACTTGATTATTAAGCCAACCCCTCTCGTATCAGTTAGGAAGCTGAAGAAATAAGTTTTATCGTTTTTGTCCACACTAATAATTTGGCAGTTGAACCTACAAAAATGTGAAATTGCAAAAAAAAATGAGTTTTTCAACATCCTACGAGGAGTGAGACCCAGTGAGAAGGCTCTGTGAGCGGGCAAGATATTATGCTCTGCCATCGGTTTCAATTCTTTCAATAGATAAAATCGTATTTTACCCTTTCTTCGGCATTGCTAAATAAATTGTGAGAAGCTTATGATAGAAACAGTTTGGTAAGACGCAAAACAAATTTCTAGCGAAAAATTTCGTTCATATTTCGTTTTTCACTGAATCCCTTTGATAAACTGTTTAGTTTCACTGGTTACCGCTTTCAAAAAGTAGGATTCATCAAAAAATGGTATCAGCTGATTTTTGGTTTACCACAGCTTTGGCAGATAAAGTCTTGCTCTTACTTTAAGCAAAGAATCGATATACAACACTTTTTCATCGATTTTAGAGCACTATAAGTAACTACCTCTACGCCACTATGTCCCCATAAAACTCATACGGCTATGTAAACTGACCCTAGATAATACCAGAAGCGTATACAGAATTTGGAAAGGACCTCTCCAAGCCTTTCGATACCAAACGATGTTAGAGAGGGTGGCTTTTTATCGTGTGATTTCTTTAACTTGATGCTGGAAATAATAATATGAGCTACAGAGCTAAAGGGCAAGACGAAATATCTCTTCCCATCAAGCAAACAGTCATCGTATTCGAGATTAAGCACCTGCGCTATTGTTCACAGTCATAAGTTCAAAGTCGTAGATAATTTCGGCTGTCTAGGAACCGGTACTAATAACACGAACAATGTCAGACTTGAAATCCAAAGCTAAATCACTCATGCCAGCAGGTGCTACTTTAGACTGGGTAGGCAATGCGAAAGAAAATTCCTCTCTCGGCGAATCAAAACCAAACTCTACAAGTCGCTCAACATTCCCGCACTGACATATTTTGCAGAGCCTTAGACAACTTTAGAAATTTTCTAGAGAAAAGTTTGCGTAAGATTTATGGTCTTTTGCGCTTTGGCACTGGCGAATGCCGCAGACAGTGGAACGATGAGCTGAACAAGTTATACGACGAGATTGACAGAGTTAAATGAATCAAATGACAGCGGCTACGCTGATTTGGTCATGCCATGGAAAAGTTACCACTGCTTCACACTTGTTTTTAAAATATATCTACATTGTTTCGACACGATTTAGGTGCTTTTTAGAAGGTGCATTCATAACCAACCAATATAAATACGTTGTCACACAGACTGCAGGAAGGCTCACATGATACATTCGTTGTGTAAAAAAGTAAATCCTGTCTTATAGAGGCAGAAGGCTTTTGAGCTTCTAGTTATCGTTAGAATATTTACCGTTATTAATGGGATTTCAGGTTTAAAATATTATGGCTCTGCTTGAGAATACACAAAAAATTTGCTTATCGTTTTTTATTTGAGGAAAAACTTATGCTCACAACCAAAAAAGTTTCTAACGAAGTTGTTTCGGAAACGATTGTTATGTAATTTTTTATTTTTTATTTAAGTCAACCATATATCCATAAGTTACTGCTGCTATGATGAACCACCAAAATACTTTAAAATTAATAAACTAAGAAAATAAAAAATCTAAAAGAAAAATATTGTCAAATTAAAATTTGTAGTTTTAAATGTTATTAAAGGGACAGGTAAATGCAGCAAAATATGTATGTACCCAACAATGGCTAAGAAGCAATTATTTGAAATATAATTGCAGGAAATATTAGCAGAGGTGTATAGGGAAGATGAGATCAAGCTCATAAAGGCAGTAAATAAATCTAAGGCAGTAAATAAATCTCTTACTTCCTGTAAGGAAGCACATATCTTTGTTTTTGCTCCAGATTAGTAACAATAATAAAAGCAAAAATCAAGCAAGTTTGCAAGAAAATGTATCATAAACGAGGATTGTATTAAATATTTCGGCATTTGGCAACCCTTTATTGTAAAGTTTTGATGTTTGATGTTATACATTCAGAACGTTTTGACTTACAAGTGCTCTTTGTGTTTTTAGAGTAACTTAAAATATTCATCTTGGCTAAAATGCAATTAAATCGCAATTTTCGAGCGTTTATTTTTTACAACTTCCAACGTGGATTGGCTTAGCAACAGTGCATCGATGAACTCAATTCAATTTTTGACAATGAAGCTGCATCAAGTTTGAGCTTTTATCGATTGTACGGTGAATTCAATCGAGGTCGTACATCACTCCAATAATTGTTGTTCTAAACTCTATGAATGTTGTGCTCAAACTGATATTACAAGGTAGCCATTGACCTATCATTAGATTGAGAGAAATACAGGCATTAGTGTGACGAGCGTATATTCAATATTTCATGGACATTTGGTTTTGAAAAAATTTCTTCACGTTGGACCTCACACAATTTGTCAATCGATCAAAAAGAGGCTTGCATTGGATTACGGGTGATGAGTCGTGGAGTTGCACGTATGAGCTCGAAAGTAAATAGCAGTCGACTGTATAGGTGTTTCATGATGAACGGAATCCAACAAAAGTTGTTCGTTCGAAGCACTTCCAGGCAAATGATTGCCTGTTCTTTTCAGAAAACCTGGCCATGTCACAACCATTTTACTTGAATGACGGAGAACAGTGAATTCTGAGTGGTACAATCCCATTTGTTTGCCAGTTGACTTTCAGTAGATCAGGGAAACTAACCGCCGAAAAATTTTCAACACAATAATGCGAGCTCCCACACATAAATTGAAACAACAGCATTTGATGAGTCATCCACGATATAGTCCCGACGTGAAACCAAATGACTTCTCTTTATTCCCGTATGTAATAAATATACTGAGATGCCAACGTTTTTCAACAGCTGAGCAAGCGGTTAAATAGAGACGGTAAAAACGCCTTAGATTCGAACGCATGCAAAAGTGTATAGATCTTAATGGAGAATATTTTGAAAAATAGGAAATAGTATTTCGGGATCTAATCCCGAAATATATAGTGCAACCCTCATATACTGAGGAAATTGGTTTGCGTAGTAAAAAAAAAAGAAAGAAGGACTTCGGCTTGCCGATTTCGCTGATTGAGTTCATTTTTGTATAACATCAAATTTCAAGCTCTTAGATGCGTTTGTTGCTTATTTTTAACCCAATACCTGATATCTGAACAAATCAGCTATATATGTGTGCTACATGATATAGTGTTCTGATTTCGTTGATTTTCGATACCAGTATGCAATTCATTATATGTTTCGTGTGTAGGATACCAAATTTCACGCTCCAAGATGCTTTTTTAACTGAGTTTTTACCAAAACCTCACATCTTAACAAAACTATTTGTTATAGTCGACCGATTTCGATGAGTTTCATATGCAATATATTATGTATGTATGTGTAATATACCAAATTTTTCATCCTAGGAAATTTTTTGACGAATTTAATACCCAAAATTTCAAATTTGAAAAATCTGTCGTATATTGGCGGTAGACTAATCTTATCGGTTTCGCCAAATGATCGTTTAAACGTATAGGTGCATCTTCCTACCAAGTTTGTTTGACATATCTCAAAAAACTGAGGGACTAGTTTGCGTTCAAACAGGCACACGGACAGACCGACAGACGAACGGACGGACGGACGGGCATTGCTGAATCAACTCAGCTCGTCATTCTGATACGATTGGTATAAATTTCGGTGTGTCTATCTCTTCTCCTATTGACCATAGCTAATGAACCATTTTATTTTCATGAAAAGTATAAAGATTTATATTAATTTGTCGCCTTTCATTACTCGAAATAAACAAACCTTGAAAAATAATATTAAAAAAAAAATTTATAAATATTTTTGTGCTTTTGTAAATAAATATTTTGTGTAGTCTATAAAACAGACTACTGACAACTCTACTTAGAGTCGAGCTAATATAAAGTTTGCAACCACAATATACATTCAAATAGGCGCGTATAATATCTACAACAATTAAAACAATGCGGCGAATCCTTAAAATAGCAACATATGCATGTATATATCTACGGAGATAACATGCTGGTAAAAATACTAGTTGTTAACTAGAATGCTACTAGTTTGTAATTTCGCACTAGCTAATGGTTGGTATACGAAATTTCAATTGTCTGTTTATGCTGTAACGAAGCTTTCCTGTCGCCCCGGTGCTTCTTTAGTAATTGCTGGTGTATACTCGCCGTGTCCAAGGTTCGCTTACAATAAATTTGTAAAATCGGGACACTGCGCAAATCGTTTCGTATATTAAGCTTTATTTAATTCTATATAATACTATAATCTCAATTCAATCGCATTTAATTTCAAAAATTCACTTATAGTTAACTTCCTTCCCTACCACCTGGCCGTGGTGGCGTAGCTTAACGGGCCGGCCGTGTTCTGTTAGCTGGATCCCGTTAGTATCAGGTGCGTTGCTTTTTTGCGCCTTGCGTTCTCCGCTGGCGTATCTCCGTCGTGCGGTGCTTCGCCGCTCTGCTGGCGTATTCTCTGCCGCGCTGTGCTTCGTCGTTCTACTGCCGTATCTCTGTCGCGGCGCGGTCCGCGTCGGCGTAGGTGAGCGGACGTCACCTGTTTCGCGGTTGTGCGTTGCTGTGGCGGGACTTTTGCTTTTGCGGGCTCGTACGAGGTCTCAAGCGGGTCCTGGTGGTATGACCAACACGTTCACCGCTTAAAGTCCACGACTCACTCCTACGAAACGACCCTTTCTTGCCTAGAGTAAAAATCAGTTGCAATCGATGGGCGCTTCGCTAGTAGCTCTGGTCACGACCACAGCTCCGTACTCCCTCGCCGCTGTGCTGCTGTTTTGCTCTTTTTATAGCTTTCGTACTTGGTGTCGCTAGCTCAGATGGTTGCGTTGCCATGGTTACTGTTGTTGATGTAAAATGTTGCTATTGATTGTGTAGGCATGTTGTGATTCATGATCGTGTTGCTGAGGCGTGTTGTGTTGCGGGATTGGTTGCGCTGTGTTTCGGCAACATGTTGTGTGTTTGTGTTTCCTCGCTCGTTGTTGTTAATCTGGTTGTGTGGGGTCGTTTTTGTGTGGGCCAAATTAATGAGGGTTTATTTGGTCCTCACAATGCATCAGGTTCATACTAGCTAAATACCAGTTCATTTATGCATGTCGAATTTCTACTTCGCCAAAAAAGAAAACAATAAATGAAAATAAATGTGTTTAGAATAAGTCTTGAAGCGTAAACCACATGCTTAACGGCGACAGCCTCTTAGTAGTCGGCTATGGTAACTGCACGAATAGTTACTTACCTGTGGTGTAAAAATTAACACAACATAGCGAGCGGATTTTCTGATGATGAAATTGCTGTCATACTCGTTACCTTCTCATTTTCAATTAAAAGTCGATCAATTTCGAGGTTCCCCACTTTAAAAAAGCACAGAAAATTCCAATGTAATGGGGAATGCTTATTATCATTCAATAATATTCAAGAATATTCTTTGGCTTTTATTTTTTGAAGATAATTTTTTTTTTCAAATATTAGCCGCGGCTACGTCTCAGCTGGCCCATCCGTTGAGTCCAATTTTCGATGACTCGTTCGAGCATTTCGACTGGTATCTGGCGAACGACACGCGTGATGTTTTGTTCAAACGCCTGAATCTAAGCGGGACTTTACATATCCCCACAGGATAAAGTCTAACGGTGTAATATCACATTAGCCATCGAGGCCGATGGACCGGTCCAAAAGGTGAAATTATCTGCTTGCCGAAGTGTTCTCTCAATAAATCCATTGATTGATGCGATGTGTGGGAAGTGAAACCGTCTTGTTGAAACCAAATGTCGCGGAGATCACAAGCTTCAATTTCAGGCATCAAATAGTCAGTTATTATTGCGCGATAATAGTCGCCATTGACGGTTACCGGCAACATTTTTGAAGAAATACCTGCCCACAAACCACACCAAACCGTTGTTTTTTCTGGATGAAATGGCTTCTCTTGAATCTATTCATGTTGCTTTTCGCCCCAAATGCGGCAATTTTGCTTATTTACATACCCATTGAGCTAGAAATGGGCCTTATCGCTGAACAAAATTTGGTTCGAAAACGCCGGATCTTCTTGGAACATTTCAAGAGCCCATAGAACGAAGCGATGTCGCTTGAGAAGGCCGAGCGGCTTCAGTTCTTGCACAAGCTGTATTTTGTATGCTTTCAATTTAAGATGTCTACGTAGAATGCGCCAAGTCGTTCCATACGTCAGACCGAGTTGATGCGAACGACGTCAAATCGACTATCAATGGTCTTCGTGTACACTCTCAGCTAAGGGCGATATATTTTCTTCACTGCGTGCTGGACGTGGTCTATTCGGTCGAATATTATCCAATAATGAATGCTGGGTCTCAAGATGAGTGCTGGTGTTGCGAATAGTATGCTCAGTAGGCCAATTATGTGGAACATAAGTTGAGCGAAGTAGGCGAAACACATTCTTTACAGAACGTGAGTTCGCGTAATAAAAGTTCGCGTGTAAACGTTGTTCAGGCGTAATTCTTTCCATTATGAAATGCCAAACATTACGGAACAGAAAGAACATGACAACTTAACATGACTCACTCGTGATCTATCAAAATATGGCTATTGAAAAATGTAGCTCTACTTGGATTACCCTTTAGTATCAAACTGGTGCTAATTAATCTGTAAAATACTAGTAGATATTTTTCATTCTACTAAGGCTTTTCATTGCAGGGGTTTTGTATAAATTGAGCTCGTTTGCATTTCAATTACTACAATAAAAAAAGTATATATATACATCATCATATTATAGAAACGGATGTTCTCCAAAGAGGTAATTAACTTTTTATACAGTATTTATGTCATGCGAGATATTTTAAGCGGATTTGTTATTTAGTAGCGCACAGTGTGTTTACTAGTTGGCTGGAAGTGTTCATAAACATAAAATGGCAGATGAAAAAAGCTTAGTCGTTTAAAATTAAATCAAGTTGAGCTGAATTAAAAGCAGCCAACAACAACAAATATATCCTAAATATACTGCGCATAATAAATAAGCTAAGGGGAAAAAATTCATGGAAATAATATTAATACTGAAACTATTAAATAAACATAAATATACATATATACTCCTGTAAACAAGTGTATATTATGAAAAAATATATATGAACAGATGCAACTGTGAGCAATTTCACTAGTTCCCTCCTGCTATTGGTGTTATAAAATGAAAAAAATCTGCATTTGAATATGTTTTTCGTTTAGCTATTTTCTGTTTGTGCGCGGATGTACCATATATATACTTTTTTCATTTTAATTTTACGATTTTCTATTTAAATTTATTTTCCTTTATATATCGTTCTATTTTTATTATGCATTTTTATTTTCCATTTTAGTCTGTTTAAGTGATTTTTTTAATTCTTCAAAAATGTATTTCCCGCTCGTTTTGCCGATGATTTTTATGGCTGCACTGTAATAAAAAGCACTTGTGTCCTGTTGCGCGCACCAATAGCCAGCTGCTGTTGCTGTTTGTAAACCGCCCCCCGCCAAGCGGGCACGTAAAATGGCTACCGGTATGCTCAACTAAACCGACCGAGCGACCGACAACCAACAGTTATATGGCTTTGGCTATTCTACACTGCTGCTGGAAAAAAGCAAGAACAACAAGTTATTCCACATTCACCGTGCTTCTCATATTCTTTCTGTCCCTTTCAGAATTCATAGCGCTGCCTTGTAAGCACATTTTTAAAGTCCATTAAAACGTGTTTTGCTCGGATTGCATTTCCGTCGTTGCTTGCGATGCGTTGACGGTGTTGCTGTAAATGCGCAACGTTACTGGTTGCAAGCAATTTTTTAATAGAAATGAAATTATTTAGTTTTAAATACTTCATAACACATAGGCAGAAGGTATGCTAAGCTGTCTTTGGAGATGTGGAATTTAGATATGAAATAAAGCCAACGGGTGCGATCCGAAAATTTTCAGTATCAGCCTCACAAATGCCGAACAGTGTATAGATGGTTTCATAACTCCTTTTCCTAGTCAACTACGACAATGCGGAACTAGAAAAATCCCAAGCCCAGGGTCAGAACTCTCACTTTATGCGAGAGTTTTGATCTTGCGATGAAAAGGGTCACGGACTATTTTGTTCATCCCATCCTTGATAGCAGAAAAATCCGTCTGAAAAACTCTGCTATATTTTGGAATATTGATCCACGCCGATGGATAATTCTCCACAGAAGACTCTCGCGTTTGTCTCTCCGTAAAGTTTCAACTGATCGGTGAAAAAGTTTAATGCTCATTTTCTCCATTGTCTTTATCGCTTCTAAACCTCCCGTGAAGGGAATATGAGGGAGAAGAAGCCAAATGGCGCCAGCTCGAAGGTATGTACACGATTCCATGCACTGGGAATGAAATCACTCCCTATACCACATATGATGTTAAGCACGTTGGACGATTTACAGCAGCCAAACTAAAGTAGTTACAATACTTCTAGCGACTACCACCATACGAAGACACCATAAAACGGGATAATCTTGACTGTGGTTTTGACTATCCAGAACAATATTTTAAAAGAGTGTCTTTCCTGTCGCTTTTCTCGGAGAAATGAAGGGGAATGGCAATTTTCGAAGTGAACCACTTTCGGGATTTTATATCAGCTAGTGAATATGGCAAGTTCTGGGCACGTGAAGTACGTAAATACTAGTTCTGATCGCTCTACCTGTTATCACATTTAGGTGCCTCGTGCATATTATTTCGTGAGATAATATAAAGTACTGAAGAGTTTACTCCTGACAAAGAGCGCTGCATCATATGCATAGGTTATCTTTCAGCTATCACTTTTTAGCACCTCAAGCAGGTCATTAAAAACCATTATCCAGATACAGAACACCCTTGCTGTATGTCCCCATTAACCTTTCGCTCAAGGTGTGAGTTTTTGTATTTGATTTAATTTGAATTAAATTTAACTCCAATTATGGGCAATACAGCTTAGATTTGACCATGTAAAACGTTTTTGAACACTCTCTTAATGTCAAAAAAAAAAAAAATTTGAACAAAATCCTTATAATGGCAGCTTCATCTGTGCATGTCACAATGGTGTGTAGAGTAGTGTCCACTGGCCGACCTTAAAAGTTGATTATGATGGAATAAAATAAGAGTAAACTTAATTCTACAAGTCCCTCATCATTTCTGTCCTGCTATATGATGCGGAAGACTGGATAACAACAACATATAATGAGTCGACACTTGTAATTTTTGAACGAACGATTCATGGTTCACAATAGCGGCGATGAATACCGCAATCGACGGCATGAAGGGCCGTTCGAGATACACGGCGACATTGGCATAATTCATTGATTAAAGACACAGCGCCAGCAGGTCATGCTATGCTAATGGATGACAACACTTTAGTTTTGAAAGTATTACACGGAGTACCCGCGTCACAGTGGGCCGTTTGAACAAATTAAGGAGACAAAATCACAAATATACATTTGAACACTGAATTTAAGAGCAATGCTTTTCTTTCCGGAAGTGGAACTGAGACCATTTTTCTTAACCATATATATTTCAATATATAAGAGGATAATGTAGGTTTCTGCGCTTTAAACTCAAAAATGCTTTCAATGATTTGCACCTTTTCGGATCAGTCTCCAGCCATACAAGAAGAACAGAAATGAAACATTCGAAAAAATGGTATTTTTGGTTCAATTTTGTTCGAAGCTGCTTTTCGCTTGGTTAACACAACACTACATTTTCTTCCGTGAAATGGACCTGGGACCTGGGATCTGCTTTAAAAAAAATTCAATTATGGTTCGATTTTCTTGAAATTTTTTACATAGGTTGGGCTTTTGCTTTATTTAATACAGGGTATCCTTTTTCTTCAGGGACTGACATATTCCAGAAAATCGTATTTATGATTAAACTTGCTCGTGATATACCAAGGAAAAGTTGTGCTTAGACTAGCATGAACGTTACTCCTTCTTTCGGCAAGTGGACCAGGGACCTACTCATTCGATAAAATTAGTATTTATTATTCTAATTACTTAATTTTTTTTTATTCCAGGACCGGATAACGATCTCTTTGATAAAGAAATTTAGCATTAAAGTAATGTTTATGGTTCAATTTGGTTGAATTTTTAAACGAATGTTTCTTTACAATACCACCTACCAAATTGAACAAAAGACAGAAAGTCACAACAGCATGAGTGAGTACTAGAACTAAGTTCGAACATTTCCGAAACAGCTGTTTGTCACAAGAGTCGGAAACGCCTGATTCAAAGTTGGAAATTTTGTGACTTTCATGCGTTCTAGGCTCTTCAATCCTGTAGTTGTGGAGGCGATTTCATATATTGATGACTAGTAGGCGCTTCTTAAATCATTCAATGAGTACGGAGGCAGATTTTAAAATTATTAAAAGTGTTTGAACGAAAATGGGAGCCAAATTTGCGCTAAATATATTTGCTTTTAACATAACATGAGACCTGATTTCATGAGATTGGTTTTCAAATATCTTTGTCTAGACAACACAACTAAATGTTTATTCGTTTATAAAGAAGTTTTTTTACAAGCAAACCTTTCCGTATTTATACTTGCTCCTCGATATTTTCGCGATAGTGAACAAACTGCAGCCATCACTGGCTCAGACAAAAATATATGAAAAAAAATTTACATTATTTTAAGGGTGATTACTCCAGATCTTGAAATAAGCATTAAAAGTTTTAAAAGTTTAATACAGAAACAAAAAGTTGAATTTAAATTAGCAGTAGCATTTTTGTTAAACATTGAAGGAAACTATATTGACGACTTTTAGGTAAAGTTGTATAAAATTAAAATTTAGCTAATTTTTCAAATAATTTTTTTCCTGAAATTCCTATTTTATTATAAAGTTTGAACCACTATATCTGTGAACTATGAAACACTGAATCAAATGACCGCCTCGTGAATTTTTGCCAACTTCTATACGCTTGAGGTAATTTTCGACCGCTTTTTAGCACATATTGGGTGGTATTTCAGCCATAACTAGAAGAATTTTGGTCAAGTGGTCAAAAGTTAATGGCTTATCCCACATAAACACGGGCGTTCCAACGGTGTCATATCGAACCATATTGTTGGAACCATATATTGTCCAAGTCATGTTCTTCATTTGCAAGTCAAAATAAGTCGGCAATCCTACGATTATAAGCTCTGAATTGACAGTGACAGTTATCGTTTTCAAAGAAGTAAGGTTTAATCACATCTCTGGAACAAGGAGCGTACCAGGCAGTAAGTATTTTGGTGTGTAATGGCTTTTCTTCAATTATTTGAGTATTCTCGGAGCTCCAAAAGCGACTATTTTGCTTATTTACGTCTCCACAAAGTGAGATATGGGCCTTGTCAATGAAGAAAATTTTTTTGAGAAAATTTGTTGAAATTGAAAAAATTTGTTGTTCAAACACCCAATCGACATAACTACGGCGTTGCGAATGGTCAACTCACTTCAGTTGTTGTGTGAGCTGGACTGTACAAGTATATGGATGTAGAGGTAAGATCCAAGTGCAAAATAAGCAGCTCTTGAGAGTGTCGAGAAATGGACACATTCGTGTCTGCGGCTACACTTTCACATACTGTAGTGATATTTGAGGTGGAACTAGCACACTTCCACACACTATTGTGATATTTGAGATGGAACTAGCATGAGACTTACAATACCTATGACCGATCCAGTCCCTTCAAATTTATTTAAAATTTTACCAATTGCTCGAGTAGTTGGGCGATTAGTCTTAAAGCACGAAACGTGGCCAAGTTTGAATCATCATTTTTGTAGTAGGTTTCAATGATTCGCATTATGCGAGTGTTGAACGATCCGTTTTCAACTAAAACAAAACATGTTTGGCTGGCAGTTAAGTTTGACAGATGTCGAAATACAGCCCTGCACATTCGAAACCACTGAATGGATAACATTTTATAATCTGACATAAAATCATAGTTTTGTATAGCTAACTTCTTAATCCAAGTTACGTCGGTGGAGGCGAATGTAGATCAAATCATCCTCTCATTGGAGAGGGATTTGGTTTCACTTTTTAACTCCAATTGGTGTGCTGTTGTTAGCTCGGCTATAATCGCGTAAGAATGTTAGTTTCTACGTTAATAAAGAAGATAAAGAAAGAAGCATTTGGGAATTACGGAAGAGCCCGGCGAATGAACGAAGCTTTCTCTGGCAAAAACAAATATTCGTTGACTTAAAATATTTTTTGATTAACCTTCACAAAAACCATTTAATGAACTACAGAGTTCTAAAATATTATTTAGAAAGAGGAAAAAGTGAAAAACCACAATAAATTAACGCGTCGCAAACGTAATTTAATAGTTGGAATCTTGATTCGTGTAGTGGCTATTCAAAATTCGGATCCGATTCGAACCAGAGTGTTTTGAGAGAATTCTGATGAGGAAACATGGTGGTTTCCGAAATAGCTATAATTTCTAAAGCTCAGTTGTAATATTTTCATTTTCCCAAAAAGGAAAAAAATATATGGCTGATCCAGCTTCAAAAACTAGTAATGTAATCGAACGATGAGCTTAAAAAGCTTATAAAAAAAGATTGATTCTTTCAAGTAAATATAAGACAGACATAGAGCCTTAGTAGGGACAAATTAGTTACATACAAACCATTAGATTAATAAAACTATAAATTTCTTCTGATTCGTTCAGGTATATGCAAATAAAAAAAATTAGCAATAAAATAAAGGCAATGACCACGAGAAAAATATATGAAAGCATAATGAGAATCTTACAGCCAAAACAGCATGTACAATATGCTAGGCGTTAGTTGCTAACCGCAGTAGTAACCGCAACCTGGTCTTTACTTTCATCTCACTAACGTGCTTACTCAAGCATGAGATTGCCACCATCACCACACGACAGCTATTTAATAAATACCGTTACTCCAGCCCGACCGAAGAGGCATTATACAGCCCGATTGCTGCTAACACTGACTGCTAAACATAAATAAAATATGTTTATGTATAAGTATGTATGTATGTGCATGCGCACAAGACTTGTAGTTAAAATGAAAAGGGATCTTTTAATTTCCTGCGGTAAATTTGCACTTAATGGTGCCGTAATTAAATTCCATACTTTAGGTTTTCTTCCACAACAGCAGGCAAAAATGTAAGCAACAGCTACAACAATAACAACAACAACAATAACATCAGTGGCGACAGCAACATGAACAATTTAAGCACTGAGTGTATTTGTATGTAACGATGTACGGGTGAGTATGTATGCAAGTACGTTGAAGCCTTTAAGCCACTTCTTAGTGTTTGAAGCGCAAAAAAAAAAACACGGGTAGAAGTAAAAAGGTATGCATATGCAAATTTACAGGTGTGTCACTGTGGTTTACCTTTGTGTGTTTGTGTTATGCCAACCACGCATCCTTCACATATGTGTCCTTTGCAAGTGCTTGGTGAACCTTTAAAATGTTAATGTATTTTTAAATACCAACACTGTATTAGTTAAATGCATTAATGACTCTCTGACTTCGCTGTTTTTGCATAAAGTTGTTGTTTTTGTTTTCCTTTATAGTTTATTATGCAGCTGGATTATGCGCAAGTTATTTGTGTAGCTGCGTAGCTGCGTACAGTGGTTTGTGTCTGCTACTAAATAAAAGCCTATGGAAATATACATATATCGTATGTGTATATGTAAGCCGAGCATACTTTAGAGTATATTGGAGCTACGCACTCATTCTTGATAACATACATACAAGATATTTTTATAATGTCTACACATTTAGTACTTTATAGAGGCTTTGTTGGGATCATAAAATGGGACATTTCAGATTTCGTGCAAAATCATTTATTAAAGCTCTGTTTACAACAACCAATGGGTTATACTTATACATATATACACATGGTAGACAAAGTCTGCGTTCACTCACTGTATTAGATTATTCAACTAAAAAATTTAAGCATTTTAAAACAATCACTTATTTATTTTCACTTATTTTGAGGACAATTATTTGAAGACTGTTTGAACAAAATTTTGTAGAATTTAAGCTGTGTCGTTCTGAGTTACGGGATTGTAGTACCGCTACATAAGTAAGTTGAGCAGAAAAAATGTGCGTTCACTTTAAAAGGCGGTGGTCTGTTGCATTGAAAACACAAATTAATTGTATTTAATTTAATTTTAAATGATACACGATATTAATCGCTATTAGGAAGAAGCTAAAGCATATATAAATGTAGGACAAACTCATAATTTTTTTGACTAAGGACCAAACCCGAAAAGAAATAGAAGTTGGCGAAAGGAAAAATATTGTTGGTTTGTGGCAGAATTGTAAAAGTTATCGGGAAATCGGAAAACTCTTGGGAGACAGTATTCCTCTGTCCAGAGAGTAATAAACAACTTCAAACAAACAAAATCTTATTAGTCTAAGCCAAGAAAACTGACGGAAAGAAAAGAGCGCAACCTAACCATTCTTGTGAAGTCTAGCCCACATTTAACAACCAGCCAACTTTCGAAAGACATTGAATTATAACATCAAAAGAAATTATGTCCAGATACGGTAAGAAAAATTCTGAAATGAACAGAATTTCATCGCAGAGTCGCACGAAGTAAGCCCTTCATATCAAGAGTAAATCGTCTCCAGCGGATGGCCTTTGCGAAAGAGTACTTAAACAAGTCTCCAGAGTTTTGGAATTAAGTTATTTTTTCAGATGAGAGTAAGTTTCGCATTTTTGGGATAAAAATCAGTAAGATTATTTGGAGCGTGCATGGCAAGTTCCGGCGTAGGAAAATTTCAGTTTATTTAGTCGATCATGAACAAGCCTGATTAATAATAATAATTGATATTTTGAAAACAAATTTAAAAGAAAGTGATGAAAGTGAAGTGTGAAGTAATGTCTAGAAGACATTAAAATACGTAGATATCTAGCAAGTTATTGACTTAATATATATGTTTTTAATTCTTATCCTTTTTTTTTTTCATTTTACTTGAAGTGAACGCAGACTTTTTCTGTCTAGTGTGAGTGACCTTTTTGTTTATATGTGATCTCATTTTAAATATATATTAAATATTGGTACCAAAGTTTTTGCAATCGTTACATTTTGTTGAACTAAATAAAATAATTAAAAAAAAAATTTTATGAATGATTTATTGTTTTTGAGTTTTTATAGTGCAAACAAAATATATTTAGATGAACGCAGACTTTTTCTGCCATGTGCACATATTAATATGTTAATATTTATAAAAGTAAATAATTTCATACACAATTAAGCCGTATGTGTGTCTGTGTGCAGTTTCGTTTGTCTTCAAGGCTTAGTTAAATGGCTTGGAATATTTCATTAGGATTAAATGGAACACGGCACATTCAAGTAGTTTTGCTTCTACATGAGTTGTTGCGAAAAATCTCAGTATAAATTAACCAAACCTTTTATTCGAAAGATTTAAGTTGCGATTTCAAATTAAAGATTTTTAAAGGTAGTAGAAACCTAGTTGGTTGAGCTTTATATTATTAAATTCTCTTATGATCCTGAAGTAGGACGAGAGTCGAAGTCCCAGAAGGCTTCCAGGCCTTGTGCTCTCTGGAAAATTCTGTGGCCTTCTTCTTCTTCTTCATTCGCGTAGGCACCGCTTACTTGATTTCAGCCGCATCAATAATAACGCGCCACTCGCTTCTTCTCTTTGCTGTTTGGCGCCAGTTGAAAATGCCAAGTGACTCCGGGTCGCTCTCCACCTGATCCTTCCAACGGAGTGGAGGTCCTCCTCTTCATATAGTTCCAAAAGCGGTACTCTATCGAATACTTTCAAAACTGCAGCGCCTTCAGCCATTCGGACGGCATGACGTAGCCAACGTAGCCGCTGTCTCTTGATTCGTTGAACTATGTCAATGTCGTCGTATATCTTGTACAGCTCTTGATTCCACCGTCTGCGGGTTTCGCCGTTGCCAACGCTCAAAGGACCATAAATCTTCCGCACTTTTCACTCACAAGCTCCTAAAGCCGACTCATCGGCTGTTGACATCGTCCAGGCTCCAGCACCATATGTCAGGACGGGAATGATGAGCGAATTGTGGAGTTTGGTTTTGTTCGTCGAGAGAGGACTTTATTTTTCAATTGCCTACTCAGTTCAAAGTACCACCTGTTGGCAAGAGTGATTCTGAGTTGGATTTCAAGGCTGGCATTGTTAGTATTAACACCACTGGCTGGTTCCTAGATAGACGAAATTATCTAAGACTTCGAAGCTATGACTGTCAAGCGTGACGTGGGAGCCATATCTCGAATACGATGACTGTTTATTTGATGATAAGAGATATTTCGTCTTGCCCTCGTTCACTACCAGACCAATTCTCTTCGCTTCTTTGTCTATCCAGGACAACGCAGAGCTTACGATGCGGTTATATGATCCTGTTCCCTTAATAAACTTAATTAATTTGAACTGATTTATATGTATGTGCAACTTTCGTGACAACGTTAAGAAAGCCCAAGCCGATGGTTGTGAACCCTTTTCCATATAAAGCCTTTCACCGGAAGAGAAGACATTTTACACGCTCTTCTTATTGATTATATTATTATTCGGCAGCTGCTCCAGCAGACGCTGTATGATATGCTTAGTCTACTGGCGTGTCTGCCAATAAGACAGTGACCAGTTGACACTCCTCTTAGAATTGTTTTAAACTACAATAGTTGGCATGTGTGACTCATGTTCAATTCTGGCTACATTTGTTTGCTTGTTGCGTAGGTCAGAAACTTAGCAATACTTTTAACATGATTTTTAATTGAAAATCTACAAGTAGCCAGAGGCATACGAATTTCCTCTTTAACTGGATACCGATAACATCGACTCAGATCACCATCTTGTCGCAATGAATATACGCGCCCGCCTCTGTGCAACAAATAACGCCAACCAACAAGCACAATGGAGGTTCGACGTCGAAAAGCTGCACACAGCAGACAATCATCAGGTGTTCTACTCAGCTGCAAACCTGTCTCTTTATAACAAGAGCACTCATCAGCAACTCGTTATAAGAAAGCAGTGGAAGGGAATATCGAACTCCCTGCGTGCCGCTGCAGCAGAAATAATTGGATTTCGGCAAGGCCAAAGAAAGATCAGGTTCGATGGCGATTACCGTGTTGCAGTGGAGAGAAAGCTGACTTTTCAATCGACCACAACACAAATCGGGTCGGATAGAAACCAAGCGGGAAGCAAGAAGCGTGAGTATGAAGAGCTTGAGAATCTCACCAACGTGGCAATGCTCGAAAATTCTATGCTGGAAAGATGCGGCAAATTGCAATAGGTTTCAAGATCGAAGAATACTCTTGTAAGAACCAAGGATGATCTAGTCACCGATTTCCAGGGCTTCAAGTATATTTGTGACATGAAATAAAAAGCTCCTAAAAAATCCGTCGGCCTTTCGGAGGAGGCTTAGAATGAAATGTTGGTCCCTCCATTTTTTTGATAAAAACAGTAAGAGGTGAAACCGCAAATTGGGAAGGAGCTCGGCCGAAAATAGCCTCAGCGGTTACAAAGCATCAAATATACACTTCTTTATCCTGCTGAATGGCATGAAGTTGCGGCACCCAGAGATGGTGAATCAAATTTTCTTTTTAAGATCATGGACTGCTTGTTTAAATAATAATAGAGCGACGTGGAGGGACGAACTCATGCGCGACGATTGGAACATCAGTGTGCTCTACCTAATTCAAAGGAGACCCTACTATCTGCGCCTATTATCGTGGGGTAAGCCTCCTTAATATCCCATAAGAGGTCCTATTTAGCGTATTGTGTGAAAAATTAAAGTCCACCGTCAACAAGCTGATCGTAGCTTATCAGTATGGCTTTAGACCTGGTAAATTCACCATTGACCATGTACTTACCAAGCGCCAAATCTTGGAAAAGACCCAGGCGAATAGAATCGATACATACAACCGACAAGACGATAATGAGCTGTCCTACGCAGCTATGTCTGAATTTTATATCCATAAAAACTCATACGATTCTGGTAAATATTTCTGCTGTAATTACCCCACTCGTTAATTTAGTTTATATCGGTCAGTATGGATACTGATCTATGTTTATTTGTTCACATTACCCGTATCCCACTTCTCCCTGGAGGGACAGGCAGTTATAATGAACAAATTGGGAAAATCCATATTATTTGGGAGTTCGCTAAGTATATTACAATGTCCCTTATTATAGAGGTCTGAGTGCCGATATTGCAGCCAATTAATTACCGTCTGGTGCCAGAGTTGGAATTATTCTTTGCGACTACGACCTAACATCGACTCAGAAACAATTAAATAGTTTTCTGTTCGACTGTTTGATAAGAGCTCTCAGACAGCTAAAAAAAGAAGCAAATGGTTTCCGACCATATCAGGAGAAGAGCTAGTAAAATGAGAAGTGTGGAACTCAGTGGAAATAAACGTGATCGTTGTTTCAATCGGCCACAAGGCGCACTGTGTGGGAAATACATCGAGAGTTGAAGAAGGTAGCAAGACATATTTGGGGAAAGAGGAAGCAAGAAGCGGAAGTGCATAAGTAAGAAGATTTTAAGGAGATGACCAATGGGTAATGTTCGAAAATTGATATTCACAACCCGTAAAATCTTAGAAGGACCCAAGAGAAGAGGATAGACTCAAAGCACCGATTCCGCTTTTTAAACTGAATTGGCGTTGAACAATTGCAAAAGTTTCGTCAGAATGGGAAAGGAGTTGTCCGGCGATATTAAACGAGCTTTCGACAAAGGTGCTTATTAACCAAAAGAAAGAGAAAATAGTAAAAAAAAAACAAAATTACAAAAATCATGTGAGACTATACAACAGTTGGCTAACGATATTGGCACAGTGAGGTTCAACAACAGTTCCGTTAGTTCTCGATACTGAAAATAAAGCAAAGGACGTGGAAGGTCGCTGCTCTACTGGAAAAATCAGCTCGGGTTCAGTAACTGAACTCACTTGGTGCCCTCAATTAACTCCGGTTCAAAAAAAAAAAATATTTAAAAAGAAAATTCAGGGTACCAAATTTAAATAATACATTTTAATATTTCGGCGACATACTCGTAACTTCATGTTTCATCAAAATGCCCGCAGCATATATAATAAGCTGGACGTATTAACAAACTTTCACAATGTGTATTTATATGTATGCTTACACAAATGGAAATATTAGTGTGACAACTTATTTACTTATAGTAGTAATGAGAATCTACGTAGAATGAGCATACTTATCAGGCACATATAAAGACCAAAAGACAACCAAACGAAGAATCTGTATAGCCAGCCACCTTCATTCATGCGTAAATTACGCTTTGTAAGCGCAAAATCATCACCATGAATGAATGAATCACATTCATACAGCAAACACTTTCAGCAGCAACAGTCCATTAAGTAACAACAAAGGTTACCATGCAGTATTATGCACTTGTTAATATACACATACATATACTTGATGCTATAGCTACCTAAAATCATGCAGAGGAAGATACTTTAAAGGAAGAAAATGCTACCATTTCAGCAACAACCAGTTCATCGTATTATAACAATTTACTTATGCTAGAGACTGATCTTTAAGAGTACGAAAAGTAACTGCTTTAACCATATGTCAATCCTGTACTACTATAACACTACTTGGTTCTTGAATGTTGCAGTAACAAGCTACAGCTAATAATAAAAATAAAGGGTGATCCATTTCGAGGTTCCTTACTTAAAAAAAAACACAGAAAATTCAAATTTAATGAGGAACTTTTATTATCATTCGAAAAAATATCCTTCGGCATTTAGTTTTTGAAGATTATCTCTAACAAATGTTGGCAGCGTCTATATCACAGATAGTCCATCCATTGAGTCCAATTATCGATGACTCGTTCGAGCATTTCGACTGGTAACTGGCGAATGACACGCGTTATGCTTTGCCACAAGGCCTGAATCGAAGCGGGATCGTCCGCACACCCTTTAGACTTTACATATTCCCACAGGAAAAAGTCTAACGGTGTAACATCGCACGATCTTGGTGGCCAGTCGACCGGCCCAAAACGTGAAATTATCTGCTCACCGAAGTGTTCTCTCAATAAATCCCTTTATTGATGCGATGTGTGGGAAGTGGCGACGTCTTGTTGAAACCAAATGTCGCGGACATCACAAGCTTCAATTTCATGCATAAAATAGTCGGTTATCATGCCGCTATAACGGTCACCATTGACGGTAACATTCTCACCGGCATCATATTTGACCACCGGCCCAAAAACCACACCAAACCGTTGTTTTTTCTGGATGAAATGGCAGCTCTTGAATCTCTTCAGGTTGCTCTTCGTCCCAAATTTTGCTTGTTTACATACCCGTTAAGCCAGAAATGGGCCTAATTGCTGGAAAAAATTTGGCTCGAATACGTCGGATCTTCTTAGAATTTTTCAAGAGCCAATAAAGCAAATCGATGTCGCTTGGGAAGATCGAGCGCCTTCAGTTCTTTCATCAGCTGTATTTTGTACGCTTTCAAGATATCGACGTAAAATGCGGCAAGACGTTCCATACGACATGCAGAGTTGCTGCGAACGGCGCCGAATCGACTCTCCGCGGTCTTCATGTAAACTCTCAGCTACGGTCGCTATATTTTCTTCACTGCGTGCTGAACGTTGTCTATTCGGTCGAATCTTATCCAATAATAAATGCTGGGTCTCAAGATGGGTGATGGTGTTGCGAATAGGCCGATTATGTTGACCATAAGTTGAGCGAAGCGCACGAAACACATTCTTTACCGAATGTGAATTTTCGTAATAAAGTTGAATTATTTGTAATACGTTGTTAAGGTGTAAGTGATGTTGTGATGAAATGCCAAGCAATACTAAACAAAAATAACTTGAGAGCTTGACACGACTCACGCGTGATCTATCAAAAAAAGGATATTGAAAAAAGTACCTCTACTCGGATCACCCTTTATAATATCTGATAGCCACAATCCCTTGTATGGCTATTTAGCGTATCTTCTCATGATTTCCCGCTCGAATTACACTCCTGCTTTCGTAAAGCACTCAACGATAACTTAGTAAAGGGATACTATAAAACTGCATTTCAAGCTCCCTATATGCAGTTGAAAAAAAATTTCAACGAAGTGAAAAGAAGAACTTATACGATGAAGATTTGTTGCCGAACTCTACGGAGAGAAGAAAGACTACCAAACTCTCCAGAGTTGAATCAACGAAACGCCTTAGTAGAAAAAAAGTGAGGACACAATACATCACTATATAGAGCTTGAAAAATTCGTCCCATAGAGAATGTTCAAAAATTTAATTAAGGATGCAAGGACAACTCATGTAGAAACCAAAGTGGTGATATGGTGAACGAATTCTAAAGCATACTCTGTTTATTGAAGTTACACTTCACCATATGACGTTCCACCTAGTAAAAAGTTCAAATAGGGGTTGAAAATCAATGATTAAAGAGTCGACATAAACTGTTTTGATATTAAAGTAGCTTTATAGAACACGAAAGTGCTGACTCGTATGTCTGAATTTAGTAACTCTGCAAAGCTTATAATTCTGAGCGGTAAATTGCCTCTCTGAGAAATTCGATACGAAAGAGAGTTTCAGACGTGGTGACTCTTTATCCTAATATTTCTGTTCTCTAATGCTGTAGAAAGTAATGGCAAGTACAGAGCAAAACACGAATGGTACAATCTTCGATAAGAACGTAGTTGGGGTATGTGAACGATATTGACATTATTGGTATTAGCAATACACACTGGTCGGCCCCACAATCCGAAAATGAAAATAGCAGAGGCGAAACTTTAGCTGAATTTTATAATATGTCCATGTAGGTATTGAAATATATTCTGTTTTTGCTTAGCTATAGCTGATATTTTTAAGAATAGCTGCAGAATGCAGAGATCGAATCTAATTTTTTGTTTGAGCAACTTAAAAGTGAAGGTGTCTAGGAAAGGTAGGTAAGGTCTTCAAAGTAAAATGTTTCGAAAATGGATAGTAAATATTATGAAAAAAGTGAAGTAATTATGGCAATTCGGGAGTAATTCGGAAGTAAGTGATTAATAATCTAATTAATACTAAAATATATTATCAATATATATGCAGAATATGTAGTATAAATTTCAGTCCCAAGTATCTGCAAATAGCTGTGTTCTACTGTTCATAGAGTAAAGCAGCCTCACCGTTTTCGTTCTTTGTTTTTGAGAATTTAAGGAATTATCAGTATCCATTCAGTTTATTAGTACATTTGAGAATAATAAATATTTGCCTTTCTTGCAGTTATAACATCGTTTTATTAACAACTCAAAAGAACCAAGTCGATATTTTCGACCTGTTCGATTTCAATTTATAAAGGAATTCACTATAAAAAAAAATTTAAAATAAAAAAGTTGAAATGCTGATCAAAATTGTTGTTGGTAATAAATCATTATGTATTCGTCATACTTTAAAACTTGTTATAGTCGATGAGCCGATGGTAAAATCTGTAATGAATATACTTGGTAGGGACATAAATGCTGTTACAACATTAAACACACGCATTTAAATAGAAGAATTGAGCATACCACATAATTCCCATATGATTATTAAATATGATTTATAAAATCTAACCTGTAAAGCGTTAGTCTGTATCGGGAATTCTAAATTGTGTGAGTTTTCAACAAGGAATTGTCAGATAATGAAAACCGTATCGCTGTTATAGCGCTTTTTAAGTGTGAAATGAAAAAAGGTGATATTTCCAACACACTCCGTCCGCTCGGCATTAGTCCCATGTACGTCTACCGGTGCATAAAACTGTTTTAGGAGACTGGGGATGTTAAAGACCACCACCGGTCGGGCCGTCCACGCACAGTTCGAACGCCGCAAGTCATCAAAGCTGTCAAATCAAGAATTCTGCGACATCCGCTCCGAAAACAGAAATCAAAAGTCCCTGAGTCGAATTATTAAAAAAGACTGACTGAAAAAATAGGGTGGTAAAATGCAAACGTCTTTTGGTGAAGCATGCTGATAACTTGCACAGAAAAATCTCGTTTACCGATGAAAATTTTTTACCGTGCAGGAAAAATTTAATAAACAAAATAATAGGGTGTATTCACGGTCATCTAAGGAAGCATCTAAACTGATTCCACGGGTCGAAGAAGGTCATAACCCAGCTTCATTCATGGTTTGGTGGGGTGTCTCTTATGATGGGGTAACTGACTTGCATTTTTGCGAACAAGGGGTCAAAACATCGGCCAAAGTTTGCCAAGAAACCGTTTTGGAAGCTGTTGTAAGACCACTTAACCATTCCATGTTCCAAAACCAATCATGGACTTTTCAGCAAGACTCTGCGCCGGCCTATAAAGCTAAAACGACCCAAATCTGGCTCCAAAACAATTTACCAGCATTCATTTCCTCTGAAGAGTGGCCCTCTGGCAGTCCTGATTTGAACCCGCTGGATTACAAATTCTGGACAGTTTTAGAGGACATGGTTTGCCACAAAAGATACCCCAACATTGATTCTCTTAAGACAGCTTCGATTCGTGCTGGGGCCAATTTCCCAATGGAGGAGGCTCGTGCGGCTATTGATGATTGGCCAGTCCGACTTAAGGCGTGCGTGAAGGCCAAAGGCGGGCATTTCGAATGAATACTGCTTTTTTTTATACAATATATATCAATAAATATGTAAAAAAAAAAAGTTGTCCAAAAACATTCATTATTATTTTTATTTTTATTTTTTGCATAAAATGTGTGTAACAGTATTTATATCCCTACTAACTATTGTCCATACTTTAATCCTACATAAGGTTTTTTGAATATTTTCACTCTTATGATATAAACTTGTTCCGGAAAATATGTTCCCTTGAAAGAAAAGCTCAACTTAGGCAAGGGTAGGACTATGCCTTCAAATGCTCTGTATGGAAAAACTCTTCCTATAAAGATTTCCAAAATAAATTATTTTATTGTTATGTCTTCAAAGGCGACCTCGAGAGAAGCACTTCATCGTTTGTCAAGTTTATATACCGATTATTTATTATTTGAATTAATTAATTTTTAATTGATATTTTTAATTAATAAGAAATTGTTTAATGCTTCAGTTATATTGAAAATATATGCTATGCTCACCTATGACAAAGACCAATATTAATCATGGAAAATCGCTTTTTTGTGTTTCAAAATAGTCTCCATTAAGGCCTGTACACTTTTTCATGCGTTTGAACCAATTATCGAAGAACTTTTGCCACTGTGATTGAGGTATTTCCAAAACATGCACAGGTGTCGAAAAATATTGAAAATTTTTTACGTATGGTAAGTTATTCGGTGCCAAATCAGGTCCATGCGGTGTATGACTCACCAAATCGATGTTTTTTGTGTTCAAATGCAGTTTTTCGAGTCAATGTGTGAGAGCTCGAATTATCATGTTGAAGATTGATCAGCCTTCGTCGGTTGGTTTTCCTGATTTCTTAAGATGCAACTTACTACTCAGAATTTACTGTTATGCACTGTTCTAGTGGTACGGTTATGACATGTCTAGTCTAAAAAAAAATAGGCAACAATTTTCTTGTAAATGCTTCGTACACGAACAACTTGTGTTTTATTCGGCTCATCTTGAAACATATATACAGTCGATTGCTGTTTACATTCGACATACATATATGCGTAAATCTACAATTAATCATCTTTCACGATGTCAAAGACGCTGTTCTAGACCGATTGACACTTCTTTTTGACAATTTTTTTTGGTTTTTTTTTTGAGCGATTGAAATTATGTTGGATCAAACTTGAGAAAAAATTTTTACTAATATGTTCATGAAATATTGAATGTACGCTGGTCCTACTATAGTTGTCTCACATGACGATCTTGCAATACCAGTTTACGCACTTTACGTACAGCAACAATAGTTTCCGGAACAACAACTGCTTTTGGACAACCTTCGCGAAACTCGTCTTGGGGTGATATAAGACCTCAATTGAATTCACCATACTATCGAAAAACAATGGTCTTTGATGGCCAAAAATTGAATTAGTTCTTCGATGCACTGTTGCTGAATCAATCCACTTCGAAAGTTGTAAACAAAATAATCATTTTCTAGTGATCGCTCGCGAATTTAATCCATTTTTTCTTACTGTAAACAACACAAATAGCGTTTGCATGTCAAATGTCAAACATGCATTCAGTTCAAAGTTATTATACAATTTAATGTTCATTAAAGGTATTACATATAAAATTCGGTTTTTTTGTTACGAATTTACCACTTTAAATAAGCATTAACCCATTTAACCAAATAATAAATAGATATTAAGTGTTCTCTGCATCGAGACTATTCACTTTACTACACTCTACTTGTGTACTGTATTTTAAAATCCTTACTTTTGAAACTATGATTTAGTGTTTTTGAATTTCAAATCTAAATTTATTAATGGGAAGAATACTATAACTGTTATTCTCTTTACGTGTATCCAAATTCAAATGAAGTGCTGCTAAAAATGTACTTATGTATGAGCATTTATTAGTTTGTTAATTCAGCAATGTGCATGACTACTTTTATGGGTATAGATATGGTTTGTACTACGTAAACAGTTATGCATGGATTTTCTTCAATTTGTAACTGGTCAAGGCAAATTCAATAAATAAAGAGGCCTAAAATGAGAGATGAAACTCTCATTAAAACTACTCATAGACACATTTTGCTAATTCTGAACAAACCAAAATATACTTGTATACATATGTGCATGCATACATACTTATGTAGATGTATTTATACTCAGCTGTAATGGATTGCCGACGATTCGATGCACATTTCACTACTTTACTAATCCAAATATATCGTTTTTCAGAAATCCATAAATAAAACAAAGCCAGAGCTTATGAATTTTGCGTGTGCATTTTGAATTTCAGAGTTATATTTTGGGGCTCCTTAAAGTTATTCACGCACAGGATAGCTTAAATTCACTGCAGTGCAGATGGCCTATGGGATACTGAACGTAAAAATCTCGAATATTCCCTACGTGAATTTGGTTCAAAATTTTTTCGTTTTTTTTTATCAAAAGCTCTATTAAGTTGAGTCCAAATTCTAAATATATTTTCTTTTCTCAGCAGAATATATTAATCGACGAGTGCAAATCTTACAAATCTGCGCCTCTCTTAACTCACGATGGAGGTGCTGGAGAGGCTCTTGGATATTCATATAAGGGCAACTTTGTCGACGAACCAACAACTGAACTGCTTACACTTACACTTGTGTACTGCAAACAACGGACTAAGTGGTAATTCACAAATTACAATGTCTTATTTTCAGATTCCTTCACAAAAGAATATTACGATTCCACTATACCCCTCAGCAAATCATCTTGGGCTTGAGCTTGATATCAAATTGACGTGGAAGTTGAATACTGAAAAACGGGTGAAAAAGGCATATGTGGTCTATTACACCTGCAAGAGAACGGAAGGAATAGTCATATGATACGGATCCTAAGATATTGAGGGCTAGTATGGTGGCATAACAGAAACGAAAGAAAGAATTCAAAGATCAGATAATTAAACCAGCTATGTATAAATGGATGCGTTTTCCAAAATAAACCTAAATAAAATGCATTTGAAATATTTTTTTTTAAATTCCTTTTTGACTATAAAGCTTGAACCTCGGTATTACTTGCGAAACACTACATCATTCAAATTACCGCCTCGCGAATGTTGGTTTTCGAGTTCTTAAGTTCTCTCAAGAGGTAAAGATTTACTCGCAAAGGCACTTACTTTCTCGTAGCCCCACAAAAGAAAGTCCAACCCTGTCGGGAAATTTCACTTACAAAAATACCATATTCGCTCGTGTTATGTGGCATGTGGCACCATCTTGTCGGAATCACATATCGTCCAAGTTAATCATCATACGACCATAATGCTCCGAAATGACAGTGACAGTCCCGCAGTTATCGTTTTCAAAAAAGAAAGGTCCAATCACACCTCCAGACCAAACAACGACTCAGACAGCAAGGGTTTTTGGATGTCCCTTCTTCAATTATTTGTGGATTCTCAGAGCCCAAAAAGCGAGAATATTGATTATTTACGTATCAAACGAGTGGGAAATGTGGCCCGTCGCTGAAGAATAATTATGTTGGAAAAATCGTAGTGGCCTGCTTGTTGTTCAAGCACCAAATCGACGTAACTACGGCATTGTGAACGATCAGCTCGCTTCAATTGTTGTGTAAACTGGACTTTGTATAGATGTATTAAGTACAAGGGCAAAATACGCCATAATATGCACTAAGGAAGTCTCAACTCTTGAAAACGTCAAGAAATAGATACATCCGATTCATCACCAGCGATATTTGAGATGTAACGAGGAAAGTCTCTTCGAAATTCTTTAAAATTTTACCAATTGCTTGAGTAGTTGGACGATCATGTGCATCATATTATCCTCTTAAAGCACTAAAAGTGGCCACGTTTGAATCACCATTTTTGTTGCAGTTTTCAACAATTTTAACGCGTTGTGCGGTTACTAAGTGATCCTCGAGCAGCATAACATGTTAATCTAGACCGGCGGGTCCGAAAAGGGCTGTAAAGTAGGACAGGGGTTCATTTTGAAGATCTTAAAATCTCGCTATCTTTACGTCTATTGAATTCAGCTAAATTAAAAAGGCATTTTGGACACTAATGAATAATAACGAAGAGATAAATAAGTTAGAAATATACTTAGATTATCAGGCCGCGTTTCTAAGCTTCCTAGAAAGTTAACTAGCTATCTCCATTATCTGGTTTCCCAGCCATAACATAACATTTTCGGCAGCAAGAAGGTTGACGAGTAAGCCAAGCTCGGAGCAAGTCTGGATGCATCTGAAGGGGAGATAATACGATATCAGTTTGGGACCATCAAGAGGAAATTTCATTTGCACTTGGAACAAATACTTCAAATCAGATGGAAATCCATATCAAACTGTAATATAATTAAATAAATCTGCTACAGGTATGACATGATCAGAACAAAATACATATTAAAAAGGTCGAGGAAAGATATTCCTAAATAGACTTATAGATTCGTTGGCCCTTCGGAGACCATGCTTCAAAAAATATCCATCTCTCTCGCAAATTTGATACAAAAAACTTGTAATACGTCAGGTAGCAAACCTTAAAGCTGTCCCTAAAAAGTATAGCATATTTAAGTAATTTCATTCAAGGTTTAGACCCTCAATGATAGAACTCGATCGTTGATCGAATCATTATGGGCCTATTTACCTAGGTGTGGTAGTGATGAGACTTCTGAAAGCAATAACTATCACCAAAGTCTATCAACGAATGATGTGTATGACTCCCATTTATATATGACATGTGTGGTGACACTAATATTATAGTTATGTATCATCATGTATATAAGCAAATCAGTGTGAAATAATCATTATGCTTCATCTAAAAAAATACCTGGAGCTACCCAAAGAGAGCAGAGAGAAAAGTGGATGAGTAGGGAAGAAGGCATAAATGAGGAGCTGAGAGAAACTAATAAGTAATAGGAAATTTAATGTGAAAAATCTATTCGAAAAGCCGAAAAGCACAATCTTGCTCCACAGACGGAGTGGGTTACGGAATCTATTGCGCCGAGCTAGATATCAGGTGACAATTCAAGCTTCCGGAATACTGGAGTGTCTTCTAGGTGGAAGTCATTGCAGTTAGAAAAGGTGTTGTGATAGCTAATGGCACAAGAAACTACATAAAAACATGTATTTTTTTACGCGTCGATAGCCAGGCGACAATTAAGGCAATAATATCACATCATTTTGCGTCCTTCGGAGCAGGACGAAATTAATAAGATGGCAGCAGAAAAGCAGTTACATACTTGATTCGATATTAAAAGGACCAAACAGTTGATTGCTAAAAGCTCGGTAGCACTCAGTACAGGGAACACTCAATTCGATAAAAACGATGCAAAATGAAATTTTCGAAAGTCAGGCGATCGTATCAGGGTAAGATGGCATGCAGACGCGCCAAGCTCGTGTGCAAAGGTACTGAAGGAAAACACGCATCTGTATTGTACACGTGGCCTCGAAAGAACAGTTCACAACATACGGGCATCATAAGCGTGGAAAATGGACATTAGTAACGATGACACATACAGGAAGTGGAGGGAAGAAGGCATCTATGAGACGCCGGAATACTTTCTCTGCTTTTGTGTGTCCCCTAAAGCTCGGCTTAGCTATCTAGAAGCTTCACAGTTCAGCGAACGAGATAAAGTGTTAGAACAATATCAAGGCTCTTTTAAACTTTCTAAAAAGCGTTGACGTTCTATATGACGACAACTTCAGCTCGAACTAAACTGAACCTCCATATGGTAGTATAAAAGACCAACAGGTCTAACTATGTATGACGTGACAGAGGTATTATAAAATAATCTAACCTAACTCATTGTGCTCAGGTGTCCTTTATATACGAAATATTGAAGGGAAAATGCTTTACTATAATAAAACGCATATGAACTGGCAAAAGTTTTCATTGTGGTAATATATTTTCCATATATTTTCTTTATTTTCAAGCAATAATCAAGACATATGAAATATTACTTGTAGTTTCTATGTGAAAAGGAAATTTTAGGAATAAACCAAAACAGATGCTCAATATTTGTTATTGCTTTCGCCCAAGAAAAAAAATTTGATCAGAAAACCACTGCATAAAAATTTATAGTACACATTCATGTCAACTTTAATATTGAGTACAAGTTATGAATTTTATTATTATTTACTTCCATTTCATACATTTTATTAATTTCTTCTTCCTGCAACGGACAAGAGAGAAGGAAGTATTTCAATTTCTTAAAATATCAATCCATACATAATGTCAAGGTATGCGGAAATGCGCCTACAAGTAACGTATGCATATACATACATACATACATACATAAGCACATACTTGCACACACAGGAATTTATTAAAAGGAAAACGTGTAAAATATCCTTTTGTCTTCCACAAGAGACATGTTGCAATAAATGAAAAATAGCAACGCACACACACGTGCGCACATTCACAGAGAATATTTAATATGTACAAGGATATCACCTGCGCATGTAGATACGTGTAATAACTGTGCCGGTATTCAGATATGTAGTTGTTTGTGCACACTCGGGTAGTGCAAGTACAAGCTTAAGCGAGCAGACTTACTTGTCACACACGCAGTGAGTGCAGTATTGGCAAGCCTTACATATAGCATAATATTGTGTGAAAACATACCGGTATACATAACGCGTGCGAGCCGCACCTGTCACACAACACAACCGACTCACTGGTGCATATAAAGGGTGATCCAAGTAGAGGTACTTTTTTCAATAGCCTTATTTTTTGACAGATCACGCGTGAGTCGTGTCAAGCTGTCATGTTATTTTTGTTCAGTATTGTTTGGCATTTCATCGCCTGAACAACGTTTAAAAAAATCATTCAACTTTATTACGAAAATTCACGTTCTTCGCTCAACTTATGCTCAACATAATACTGAGCATACTATTCGCAACACCGTCGCCCATCTTGAGACCCAGCATTCATTATTGGATAATATTCGACCGAATAGACTACGTCCAGTACGCAGTGAAGAAAATATAGCGACCGTAGCTGAGTCTGTACAGAAACACCGTGGAGAGTGGAGAGTCGATTCGTCGCCATACGCAGCAATTCCGACTGACGTATGGAACGACTTGGCGCATTTTACGTCGAGATCTTAAATTCAAAGCGTACAAAATACAGCTTAGGCAAGAAAAGAAGCCGCTCCACCTTCCGAACCGACATCGCTTCGCTTGAGCTCTTGAAAAGTTCCAAGAAGATCCGACGTTTTCGGGCCAAATTTTGTTCAGCGATGAGGCGGGTATGTAAGCAAACAAAATTTCCGCATTTGCGACGAAGATCAACCTGAAGAGATGCAAGAGCTGCTATTTCATCTATAAAAAACAACGATTTTATGTGATTTGTGGGCCGGTGGAATGATCGGTCCATATTTCTTCAAAAAATGATGCCGGTGAGAACATAACCGTCAATGAAGTTGGAGATCGTGATATCCGCAACATTTGGTTTCAAGAAGACGGCGCCACTTCCTACACATCGCATCAATCATTGGATTTATTGAGAGAACACTTCGGTGAGCAGATAATTCACATTTTGGACCGGTCGATTGGCCACCAAGATCGTTATCATACGACCGTTATACCTTGCCATGTAGAGATGTGTAAAGTATAAATAAGTAGGATACCTCGAAATGGATCACCCGTTACATACATACATACATACATAAGCAATAAGCAACAAACATTGGACAGCCATAAATGAAGAATGAATAGCACGTTGGTGTAGAGTGAAGTTGTTGAGAGATAAAGTAAAAAAAAATGGGGACTGCAGCAGGCAGCAGGCGACAGCAGTCGGCCGGTTGTCTTCGTTGCCAATTTTGCTGCGTCAACGAAAATTGCGCTGAAACAGGAAAAATCACATTTACAGAAATCAAATACAATGTGCGAGTATGTAAACAGCAGAATTGCCAGTAGTAAAGACGGCAACTGTTGCCACCGGTGATGGCGCTATGCCATCACTTTTCTGATTGCCATACAACTTCAGCACTCGATTGACAACAAATTGTACGCGCAGGCACAGCTGCCGCCATGCTGTTGTAATGAAATAGCAAAACTCCCACTTACCGCCAGCTGCTGGTGACAGCAAAAGTTGCAATCGGCAGTTATTACATGCTGTTGTTGCATTATCTGAATAAAAAAAGAGAAAAAATGAATTACCAACATATTTGTAATTTTTGCTATGAATTTTACGGCTATTATATGTCGCTGCTCTTGGTGTTGTTGGTGGTGCACTCTTCTTCTGTTTTCCTCTATTTGCCATCTCCGCCTTCCGCGTGGATACACTTGATGGCCTCCGGCCGGTGATTGTGCACTGGCTCCGCTCAGCTTCAGGTAGTAGAGTGTAAATTTGTTTCATTTAAAATTATTTTATTTACATACACACATACATAATACATTTAAAGTGTGCGATATAAAGTGTGTATGTAAGTATATCTTTTATATTGAGCTAATCAATTTATTGTTGCTTTCATTGTTTAACTAAGGAATTGCATTAACTTCTTCGTATCTTCCGAAGCAAATATTTTTTTCTTAGAATTTGATATATATATATATTACAAACGCAAATTGGTTTAAGAAAGACATTTTACAAAACTTGCGCGTTATCATCACAATAAATTTAATGTTGGTTTTGAATTTAAAATAAAAAAAAATTTAATTTCAATAATGCAGGGCGATGCAGATTCTTCACACTAAGTTTGTGCACAAAACTTGTTACCTAATATCATAGGTTCTTAGACAACAAATCTCCGCTTTCACGCTTTCTGCTGAGAGCAATGGATTCTATCTTAGCAAATCCAAGAAACCTTGGGCAGTAGGTAACAAGATGTGTGGACTGGCTTTTGATAACTACTAAGCGGTAACAGATGGCCTCAGATCATGCGTTTTAGTTAAGCAGAACATCTCTAATTTTTTTCTCTTTCAATACAGAGACGCAGATAAAGTTTGCATTAAATTAATTAGAGGACACTCACATTTTACCACCAAATCGACTGCGGGAGGCAGTAAAGTGGCGATATTAATGGTTCATTTAGTGGTTTTGAAAGTGTAGGGCTGTATTTTAGCATCTACCAAACATAATTGTCAAACCAAAACATTTTTTGTTTTAGTTAAAATTCAGGCATTCATGAAAATGGATCGCTTAACGACCTCACAACTCGTTAAAACTGTTCAAACTGTACTACAAAGATGGTGATTCAAACGTGACCACCTTTCTTGCTTTAAGAGAAGATTGCGGTGCACATAATCGTCCAACTTCTGAAGCAATTGTTAAAATTTTAAAGAAACTTGAAGATATTGGTTCGGTTACAGATATTGTGAGCCATGTGCATCATCGTTTTGCTCTTTCCACCCCAAAGATCACTGCTGTAAGTGAAAGTGTAGTAGAAGACCCGAATGTGAATATTTATCGAAGTTCTCAAGGGCTGCGACTTTCTTTCGGCACATTATGGTGTAATTTGCATTTGCTCTTACACCTACATCCATATAAATTCTAGCTCACATAACAACTGAAGCCGGGTGACTATTCACAATGCCCTAGTCACGTCGATTAGGTGCTTGAACAACAAGCATCGATTTTTCCAGCAAAGTTTTTTTTCAACGACGAGGCACATTTCTTAGACGGTTGATGCCATTACACCCAAAAAAATATCTACTATCTGGTGTGCTCTTTTATCCGGAGGTGCGATTGAACCTTTCTTCTTTGAAAACGACAGCGCCGAGAACTGTCAATTCTGAGCGTCATGGTCGTGTGACAATCGATTGTTTTGGCTACCGAGATCGTGGGATATGACAGCATTGGACTTTCTTTTGTGGATCTACGTGAAAGACCGTGTTTATGCGAATAAACTTTTAACACTTGAGCACTTGAAAATCAACATTCGTCCATTCATCAAGTTATGGCTGAGATACCGCCCAATATGTGCGAAAAAGTGGTTGAAAATTACCTCAAACCGATCGAAGTTTCAAAAATTCACATTCACAAGGCGGTTATTTGAATGATGTAGTGCTTCGCATATAATACTGAAATTTATATTTTATAATAAAAAATAATTTCATGAAAGAATATTTCAAATGCATTTTATTTACCGCAAAATGGATAACCCTGTATAAAAGACTTCCAGCGGTTGTGTGAGCCGGTGCAAATTCTTATCATAAAAATTTAGCATACATTATGTAACTCTAGGTAGATACTAATTGTTGTAACCTCTTATAGAAAGGAGTTTCTGGATATTATACTAATTGCAAACTCTTTCTCTGATCAGATCAAAAACTGGCATGATCGCATCAAGTCCATGGATTATTTCTCTCAAAGAGCTCGGTGCATCATCAGACCTGACACAGAAGGCACCCCATAATTAGGAGTTTTATCCGCACTTCGATGGAGTCTCACAGTAACACCTTGTTTCAGAAACTGGGAAGCACTGGTTGTGGTGCAATATGGTAGCACACGCCGACTCTTTTTTCCCTAACTGCGATCAAGTAATATTCTTCAAAACTCTATATAGATTTAAAAAAAAATGGTACAAGTGTAATACAATGGATATCAACTCAGGAAACCCGAAAAGAAGCCTTTTACCAGAAGGTACAAATCATCACTTTTTAAACGACTTTCCTCACTAGACATGGATAATAAATACACTCTCTACTGAAGTAAAATATCCCGGCCATTTTACGCTTGAAAGGACTCTCCAATAAAAGCAAAAAAATCGTAATCTGGACATCAAATGGTTGCCACATTTAGAGAGGAGATAAAGAGCTTAAAGTGGCCTCAGAATGAGCCTAACCTAATAAGACCTATGCGAGTTTGTCCCTGACAACATCCGTATCAAGTCAGCTCAGTTCACTAGCTAGAAGTCGCCGAAAATATGATTTTGAAATCCTTATAAATTTTCAAATTAATGGTATTTCTACCATTTTTATTTTTAAATTATTAAGGTTTAATACTTTTTTTTCGAATCTTCGAATTTTGGTAGGCTTCATTTATCAAATCGTATAGAATTTCATAACTTTTACTCCTCGAAACATTGGGAATATTTTCAGTTTTTGATCATAATTTGTATTTTTCGAATTTTGAATTTTATTCGAAATTTGATTTTTCGAAGCGTTGATTTTGAAGATTTAATAGTTCCATTTTAATTAATTTTATTGTTTTCAGAATTTCAGAATGATGATTTTGAATTCACATAAGTTTCTGTCTTAAATTTCAGTTATAAATCTCTTAGTATTCAATTCTTCAAAATATTCGCAAGATGATTCTCTGAGCAAAATGTGGCTACTTCTACAGCTAAACAACTTGCCGGACTTCTAAGCAAATCTTGCCGTAACAGAAAACGAGAAATGAACTCCTTAAAAAGGGCGACATTGAAAGTAAGAGGGAATTTAAAGGCCATTTTCAGATAGAACGAAGGAGACTGGGAGCTCCTCACAGGAGATATTGCAGGAAGGGCCTAGAAAATTTCTCTAGAGTGTCGATAGACTTTAGGCAGTGCTATAATCATTCCTTTCGGTGAAAATGCCACTTCTGTTTGCTACTAAAATATCTTTCCAAACCGACTTGTGTTGTTCTCAAAAAGCAAGGTACGAGAAACAGTAGCCATAATTGGATACGCCTTGAGGTAAATTCCTTTACTTTCCTGGCAAACCAGTTATTTGTAAGGTTTTATATGAAATTTTTCTCTACCTGCCATACCTTATCATACCTTATCGAATGACTGAGTCTCATTATGAAACATTGCTGAGCAATACCCATGCGATAGACTTGTTTTATAGTATCATGTTCCTCCCGAAAACAAAATTGAGTATTTTGAATAGTTACGTATTCATGGAGAAGGGGCAATACTTCGGGTAGTACTGTTTGAGACAGTTAGTAAAGAATAGTAAAAAAAACTAATTGGTCACTATGATGACGTTAGCGTTGGATCTTTTCCGGACTTAATAATTATGATAATCTGAGAGCAATCTAACATGAAAAACCTCTCTTGACTGAAACCCCTTTTTAATAATTTTTTATTTTATTTTATATTTAAATTTTTTTTTTTTGTTTGAGGAGAAAAAAACAGAACATTGCATGTTACTTGCCTAGTGATCTAAAGCAAAATTCACTAAAATTAATAGGATGAAAAGGGAGGTGAGTTCTCACGCGAAATTAAATCCTAATAGAGCAAAATAGAAATATGCAAATTTATTACAGATAACAAAGGGATCGAAATATTTTTTAAATTTATTTTTATTGCATTTTACGATGCATTGCTAGTACATAAATTTTCGCATTATTTTCTTTTCTCATAAGCCTGACTTATATTGTTATTATACGTGTCTGAGTTTTATTGTTGTTAATTTGTCTGTTTAATATTATTCCTTCCATTACCTCATATTTAACATTTTAATTTGACATAATGATAACAAATATCAATACCAATCAGGAATATTTAGAAAATGTTTTGCAAAGGAGCCAATGTTTTTGTTATTTTTTGCGCTCTTCTACTCATACATATACTGCATGGTATTTGTGATTCCATTGCTCTGTCGTACAATTCCGTTAAAATTGTATTTTTCTACATCGCCTTCTCACTCCAACTGCCGGTAAGGCCTTGAGTGTCTCGCTGCTTTCTCGTATTTATTGACATTTTTCTTTTCATTCCTAATTGCTTTTGAAACTTCTCTAAAGAGGTAATTTAAATGCGCCTAAAGTTTTTTTCTCTGTTTTTCTCTTTTGCATAAATAAGTATCGAATTTATTGTTGGTTTGTATTTTGTTGCTTTCGATATTCGTTTTTGTGTCTGTTATTTGTCTAGGTTTTGTTTTCGTCTGTCTTCATAACTGTTGACATTGCTGCAAAGAGTATTTTGCGACTACTAATGTATTAATGGGAAACTGAACTTTTTAATTGCTTAACAATCTATCAAATCAAATGAAATCGGTGCACTGAACTTAGAAGTGCTAGATTGGAAGGAATTAAAGGAAATTCGATATTATATTGTTAAATTTAATTTGCGTAGAAATATAAAACAGTAGAAATTTGCAAGCGAACAATGGTACGAGAGCTTTGCAAAGTAAGAGTATAAAGAAACCGATATTCGAGGAGTATAACTCTACAAGAGAAGAGACAATTAAAATGTATCAAATGGATATGATTAAAAGGCACAAATGAGTAAACAAGATAAGTTTGTAAATATTACTTACAGATTATAGGTAATAATAGCTTTTTAAGATAATTTTCAACTAAAAGATATTAATAATAATTAATAATAATTATCTAAATTATAATTTTTAATCAGCAAGCAAATAAACAGGTAAGAAGTCAAACTGCTAAAAAATAACATTATATATAAAACATATGTAAATGGTGATCCAGGTAGAGGTACTTTTTTTAATAGGCTTTTTTTTGACAGATCACGCGTGAGTCATGCCAAGCTGTCATATTATTTTTGTTCAATATTATTTAGCATTTCATCGCGGAAAGACTTATGCGTGAACAACGTTTACAAATCATTCAATTTTATTGCGAAAATTCACGTTCTGCAAGGAATTTGTTTCGTGCGCTTCGCTTAATTTATGGGTAACGCAATCGTTCTCCTGAGCGTACTATTCGCAACACCATCACCCATCTTGAGACCCAGCATTCATTATTGGATAATATTCGACCGAATAGACCACGTCCAGCACGCAGAGAAGAAAATATATCGCCCTTAGCTGAGAGTGTACACGAAGACTGTGGAGAGTCGATTCGGCGATGTTCGCAGCAAATCGGACTGACATATGAAACGAATTGGCGTATTTTCCGTCCAAATCTTAAATTGAAAACGTACAAAATACAGCTGCGCCGGTCGATTGGCCACCAAGATCGTGTGACATCACACCGTTAGACTTTTTCCTGTGAAGAAAAGTAAAGTCTAAAGTCTATGCGGACAATCGCGCTTCGATTCAGATCTTGGTGCAAAGCATCATGCATGTTATTCGCCAGTTACGCCAGTGGATGGACCATCTGGGACGTAGCCGCGGCCAACATTTGAAAGAGATAATCTTCAAGAAATAAATGCCAAAGGATGTTCTTTCATATGATAATCAACATTCCCCCTTAGATTTGAAATTTCTGTATTTTTATCTTTAAAAAGTTGGGGAACCTCGAAATGGATGACCCGTTATATAATTTTCAACCGAATAGCTGCTCCAACCATCAGTGTTCCTGTAAGTGGTTTTCCAACAAATGGAGGGACCTACAGTCAGACTAAGCCGTTTACGTACGGCCTTTTTTCATGTTAGAAATACCGTTGGAGAGTCTGACATTCCCTGCTGAGTAGCGCCTGTGGCTAGAAATTTTTTTGTTTTATTTCACTTAATTTTTTGTAATTTCAAATGTTAGTTTGGCCAGAATTCCAGCTTTGCGCATAGTAACATGCACCTCTCGGCTACTTTAAGATAAGGAAAAAACAAGAAAAATAGGCTGTTTTCGGGCATGACGAAGTCTTTATACCCTTAATATACATGCAAAATGAAAAATTTAATTTTGACGATTGACAAAATTTATTTGAATTTACGTCTCAAGAATAACAACTTTCACACTTCGTGATGCTTTCTTGACAGATTTCTGACGCAAATCCTCATATCTGAACAAACTGGTTATATGGGGGTCATATTTTTTAGTCTTCGGATTTTAATTGTTTTCAGTCTGAATAGTTAGTAGAATATGCGTATATAGAATCCCATATATCACACTACTAAATGCTGTTTTTTCGGATTTTTGAACTGAAACCTCATATTTGAAAGAAATGGTTGCGGTGCTAAATTATATAGTTCACCGATGCGGCCGGTTCCGATATATGATCAAGAAATTGCAAAAATACACCTGCATACTATGTTTCGTTGAAATAATCCAAAAACTCAGAGACCAGTTCGAGTTCAAACAGACGGACAGACGGAAATTAACTCAGCTCGTCATTTTGATACGATCGGTAAACATTTTTGTGGGTCTATCTCTTCTCGTTCTGGTACTTATATACTTCGGACCAATGTTAATAAACCATTTAATGTATAATTACACTTCGTTGTGTATGATTAAAGCTTATCCCCTCAAATAAAGCTGGACAGCCAATGATGAGAGTAGTAGCATTGAGTGAGATGTTAGCAGCCTTGAACTGAATAGATGTACTGTTTGTCGAAACTTGGTCATAAGGGTTACTGCATATGTAATAACTTGTATGGATAGGATCGTATCGGGGATTGGTAGAAACCGAAAAGGGACGCTTACCTAAACTGTTGCTTTCCAATTTAATTTTTGTGGATGCTAATTTTCGTAATCCAAAAAAAAATATTGAACAGGGCTGTTTATTTGAAGTTTTTCAGAATTTTTTAAACATTTTGTGCGACTTGGTAAGAATTAATTTATTGTGTCCTATTTTTATTATTATTTTTTTTAGTGAAAATCTGATGTTCACAAAAGAGTAATTGAAAATTTAGTTTCACAAAGTACAATTATCAAAAGAAGAACTTAGCATGACTTTCTGTTGGATCCGGTTTGAAAACCCATGTTCCATGGCGGAGATTGATAGGGACCGGATGATGTTGCTATGAAGACTGAAATGCAAAAGAACGTATTAGAATGCCAAAATTGATATTTTATAGAAGATTCCACATAAGGTAGAAATCTAAAATGCTACTAACTAGAATATTTTCACAAATTTTACGAGTCACGTATTTTCAGTACTGTACGGAGTTGCACGTAACTTAGTTTGCGAATCTTAATGGAATTTTGTGTTATTATTGATTTCTTGTAAGGGATATCAGAGCAGTTTTAGTTTCATTTGCGAGACTTCAATAGTCGTGCTCTTTTTTATATCACTTATAATGGAATTGCAGTGCTGGACTTTGACATCGAAATAACTGTGTTGTTATTGATTACACAACAAATATTTGCTCTTATGGTCCTGTTTTATCGACAGCGATCTAATAAGGAATCTGAAGTAAGTGCCAATAATCGGCAATAGAACCTCTCAAAGTTTGGATTGCAGAATTGTCTAATTTGACTTATATGAGAACAGAAGCATAATTCTTAATCTCTGATATAATTTTCGTAGTTGCCATAGATACTTAACATTATGCACTTACGAATGAATTCTAATTTTTTTATCTCAACTTGATAAGGAAGCCTTAGATTAAACTAATTTTTAAAATTGCGAAACTACTTATAAAGGGTGTTTTTTATAGAGGTATAGAACTTTAAGTTGCAATAAAACAACGATGGATTATTCCATTGACATGAATTTTATTTATCCGAAAGATAATCTTGTGGCATTACATCTTAATATGACCGCCACGGCTGGCTCGGATGTAGTCCAATCTGCACATCGAATTTTCGATGACTTTTTCCAACATTTGTGGCCGTATATCGGCAGTAACACGGCAAATGTTGTCTTCCAAACGGTCAAGCATTTGTGGCTTATCCGCATAGACCAATGACTTTACATAGCCCCACAGAAAGTAGTCAGGCAGTGTTAAATCACAAGATCTTGGAGGCCAATTCACAGGTCCAAAACGTGAAATTAGGCGGTCACCAAACGTGTCTTTCAATAAAGCTATTGTGGCACGAGCTGTGTGACATGTTGCGGCATCTTGTTGAAACCACATCTCCTGGACATCATGGTTATTCAATTCAGGAATGAAAAAGTTAGTAATCATGGCTCTATACCGATCACCATTGACTGTAACGTTCTAGCCAGCATCGGTTTTGAAAAAGTACGGACCAATGATTCCACCAGCCCATAAGCGCACCAAACAGTCAGTTTTTCTGGATGTAACGGTGTTTCAACATACACAAACCAAGATCCTTCCGCAAAATCTTCCATAAAGTGGATGGACACAGATCCAATTCCTGTGCTCGATGGTGGATGGACTCATTCGGGTCTTCCTCAATGCTACGCTCCACAGCAGCAATAGCTTCTTCTGTACACACCGTACGGCATCTCTGGGGATGCGAGTTATCAATAAGAGTAACGTGGTGCGAAAACATTCCATGGTTAATCGAAACTGCTCTGATGGACGATTTTGTCGATGATAAAATGGATGTAGTGCGCGATACGTTTTCCGCACAGAACCATTATTTTCGAAACAAAATTCCACTATTTGCAAGCGTTGTTCAGGCGTGAGTCTATTCATGATGAATTGCCAAACCAAACTGAGAATAAATCAATTGACACTTGTAAATCGGTCGCCATCTTGAAAAGTAATGCCAACTTAAAATTCTATTCAAATTTAAAGTGCAAAAAATCATACAAAAATCTCAAAAATTCCAATTAGATTTTGATTTATTTGACCTACCATATGTCGAGTGTATATATATATATAATTTTTTAATTTTTATATAATATACTTGCGTACCAAAGATTTTCACTACATAACTTTGTTTTTTATTTAAGTCCTTTTTTTTGCATGAGGCTTTTTTCATACTCGTAGTCAGTAGAAATACATATTGTGGCGAAAATGCAAAGCGAATGTCAGATGAAAGTTAGAAGCCGATAGCTGGCATGTTCTAAAGCGAATTCGAGAACATTCGTAAAGAGAGAGGTTCGATTATTCTAGACGGTTGGTTGCGAGCAACCGGGAGTTGTATATAAGGGCGACACACGACTGCAGAGGAGTCAGTCAGAATCAGTCGTGAATTAAACCCGTTGGAGATTACATTACATTGAAGTAATAAAAACAGTACATTGAGAGAGTTGTATACAAGTGATTGTAAATAGTAAAGTAAATTGTAATTGAATTGTGAATTACTCAGCAATCAAAAGGACATTAATTAAATTCTTTATAAATAAAGACTTCAAATTAAGTTGGCGATTTTATTTAACAATCCAGAGATCGTACCTGAAGGATTTGGGAAATCATCGAGGTAAATCAGCAAGATCGTAACAATATAATAAGAAAAGATATTCCATAATATTTGACACCAACAAATTACGGGAGGAGGCTTAAAACTGGTGAACAGCTCATCCTAAATGTGCGTTCTGTGAAGCTTCGGTCATAGTTTCTTCGATCAAATCTTCGAAGAATGCTTTCAGTATCAAAACTTAAAACTTTTGCCTAAAACTCTGAATAAACCCAATATAGAGCTTTCCATTAAGCTTAACGTAGGCACAAAAAACACAGCAGCAAAGTGGTTGTGCTTCAAATTATTCAATTTCCACTCCCATGAAGAATAAAGAAGCAATGTAAAATTTAAAAAGGAGAAAGAGCAAGATAAAATTACCCTATATGTGGGATCATTCGTGATATTACTCCAATAGCTGATAATACCCCAGAGAACGTTGAATGAGCGATAAAAGAGTTAGACAAAAAATCAACGAGCTACTGAGCATGATGGGTGGTGACAGAAGATCAATTCACTAACCTAAGCGATAACTAGTTGCAGAAGATGCACGGACATGCAATGGTAATGGTCAAATATATACACCTGAATTTAAAAAAAGGGCAATACATTCAAGGCACAAATGAGGAAACACAACGGAAACAAACTTGCAACACCGAAAAGCATTACCGAGAAACCTAATGCCACAAGCAAATAAGTTCATCAAATAAATGAACAGTGGTACCAACCCAGCGAAATTTAAGAAAAATATCCAGGAAAATAGAAAGACGGGTGCAACCGCATATGAAAATGAAGGAGAAATGAGGAGAGTCTGAATAAAAAGGGCAAGAGCACCCTTGAAATCCAACTTCGTTATAAAGAACCAGCGGTTGAGTTGCTTAAAACCTATACAAGTTTATGTGTCTGAAATCGTAAATAACCGTTGAAATCTGTGACATAAAATTGAATTACTAAGAATCTACAATATAACAGCCAAGTCCACGAGGATAAAGAGAAGTGATACATATAGGGCAAATATTTTTCGAATTCGATTTTCCAATTAAAAAATAGCTAATTGCATGCAAATCAACTCAAACCACAGTGAACTCTTCAATCATGCAAATACTGAATGACACATCAATGTTGCTATCATAAAATACCAGTACAGTGAACTTTCAGCGAAGGAAAACTGGCTGCGGGATAAACGGGAAAAAAATGCAGTTCTTGCTGATGGTAGTAACCGCTAAAATATTTTCCAAAATGGCTTTAGGGAATTGTTGTTATTGAGAATGTTGGGGGTGACAGTCTTTGGCTGGATAAAAATCTGGGTCGTTTCGGTATAAAGACCCGACTGTCGCGGGAATTATTGGATTTAAGTCGCCTCTTACGACAGGCATGCCTTACCGCAGGTAAATTCTTTAACCACTCACTCGAAGTGGTTGAGAAGCTGTAGTCTTGGTATGTGGTGATCTCATATCCCGTTTATACAGAAAATAACGAGATTTTAATAAAATATTTGTCTAGTTTGGCGAATTGCGTTTTTTCTTCATATGGACGTACTGTCTGTCTGCATGTATTTCCGTTTCTTGTTATTTATTATTCGTTATTTAAAATGTTGGACCTTCTGATCACAAAGTTTTACTTCAATACTTATTTGTGTGTTTTTATACCTGTACATGTACATGTACATGAAATGGTATATTAACTTTGGTCCGCAGTATGTAATAACCAGAAAGAGAAGACCGAAATTTATACCGATCATCTTTCGGTCTGTCCATATGTCTTTTTAAACGCAAACTAGTCCCTCAGTTTCTTGAGATACTTCAAGCAAATTTGATAGACGGATGTACCTATCCAATTAAGCGATGCTTTTTCGAAACCATCCGGATCGGACCACTATAGCATATATACGACCGATATTTCAGATTTGAAATTTCGGGTCATAAGTCCGTCAAAAAAGTACCTAAGAATGTTTGTGAAATTTGGTATACTATACATATTTAATTACAAACTGGTACTGAAAATCATCGAACTCGGAATGCTATATTATATGGACCCCATATTATCGCTTTGTTCAGATAGTTCAGATATGAGGTTTTTGGCCAAAAATTCGCCAAAAAAGCATTTAGCTTTGTAAAGATATGAGGTTTCGGACAAAAACTACGTTAAAAAAGCACATAAGAGCGCAAAATTTGGTTAATGCACAAATATTACGACGGGTGATCCATTTCGAGGTTCCCCAGTTTTTTAAAGAAAAAAAATTCAAATTTAATGGGGAATGTTTATTATCAATCGAAAGTACATTCTTTGCCATTTATTTCTTGAAGATTTTCTCTTTCAAATTTTAGCTATGGCTACGTTTCAGATGGTCCATCCGTTGATTCCAATTTTCGATCACTCGTTCGAGCATTTCGACTGGTAACTGGCGAATGACACGCGTGAAGTTTTATTCCAAGACCTGAGTTGAAGCCGTATTATCCGCATAGACTTAAGACTTTACATATCCCACTGCAAAAACTCTAAACTTGGTGGCAAATCGAACGACCCTAAACGCGAAATTATCTGCTCACCAAAGTGTTCACTCAATAAATCTATTGATTGATGTGATGTGTGGGAAGTGGCGCCGTTCTGTTGAAACCAAATGTCGCGGAGATTACGAGTTTCAATTTGAGGCATCAAATAGTCGGTTATCATGGCGCGATAACGGTCGCCATTGATGGTTACGTTCTCGCTGGCATATTTTTTGAAAAAATATGGACCGATGATTCCACCGGCCAACAAACCACACCAAATCGTTGGTTTTTCTGTATGAAATGGCAGTTCTTGAATCTCTTCAGGTTTGCTTTTCGTCCCAACTGTGGCAATTATGCTTGTTTACATACCCATTGAGCCATAAATGTTCCTCATCGCTGAACAAAATTTGGCTCAAAGACGTCGGATCTTCTTGGAACTTTTCAAGAGCCCATAGAGCGAAGCGATGTCGCTTGGGAAAGTCGAGCGGCTTCAGTTCGTGCACAAGCTGTATTTTCTACGCTTTCAATTTAAGATCTCAACGTAAAATGCACCAAGTCGTTTCATACGTCAGTTCGAGTTGCTGCGATCGGCGTCGAATCGACTCTCCACTGTCTTCGTGTACACTCTCAGCTACGGCCGCTTTATTTTCTTCACTTCGTGCTGAACATGCTCGACGTGGTCTATTCGGTCGAATATTATCCAATAATGAATGCTGGGTCTTAAGATGGGTGACGTTGTTGCGAATAGTACGCTCAGTATGTCGATTATGTAGACCATAAGTTGAGCGAAGCGCACGAAACACATTTTTTTACAGAACGTAAGTTTTCGTGTTAAAGGTGAATGACTTGTAAACATTATTCAGACGTACATTAGTCTTTCCATGATGAAATACCAAACAATACTGAACAAAAATAACATGACATCTTGACACGATTCACGCGTGATCTCTCAAAAGAGACTATTGAAAAAAGGACCACTGCTTTAATCACCCTTTAAATATTGGTAATGAAAATCATCGAAGTCGGAATACTTTGTAATTTAGCCCACATACAACCGATTTGTTCAGATATGAGGCTTTGGGTACAAAATCCACCAAATACAGCCAAAAACTCAACTTTATTTTGTTACTGAAAATCATCGAAACCGAATTTAGCAATTTGCCATAAATTTGATATATTCATGAAAGGCGTAAAAACTTCAGCGTGGCGAGAGACAGTTATTATTTCTTGATTTTTTAGATCTTGCAACAAATCAGTATAAGATTTTAATAAGCAGTACAGTTATAATTGAATTTTAAGTTTTAAGTCGACTTCGCATATTACTCAGAATTACCCAATCCCCATATAAATTATGCGCAATCTCATATATTCATATTACTCACAAGATACTCATATGTTGTAAGAACGCTGTGGCATTTGTAAAGAAATTGCATAATTTCTCTTGCAACAACAACTATAATGCATTTGCGTCGTTTGACAATGTGTCCTTACTGTAACCAAATGCGCTCATGGCATGCATGTGTATGTGCATATGAAATAAAATACTAAATATGGATTTTAAGCTGCAGCATTCGAATGAAACAGTTGAGACAAGTCAAAGAAATACGTGAGTGGAGTGAAGGATGATTTTTTTTTTTTTTGACATTATTTAAACAAATCTTTGCCAGGCAACTTAAGATATTTTGTGTAGTATATAGTGGACTACATACACATAGTTTGTATGAATTTATGCAATATATATGTATGTGTTGAGCTCACTACAAAACTAGCTTGCTAGTTGGCTGTGCAGTCAGCTGACAGTGGCAGCATTAAAAATAAGCATGTCGGATGAGGCATATCCTTTGATTAATTGTAAAACTTTTTTTAATGTTGCCATCTTTCGCTCTCGCTTTGTGCATGTTGTAAGTTTCTATGAAAAAAAAAAACGTCAACTCAGCAAGTTGGCAGCTGATCCAGAAGTCTTAAGCAACCAGCACACAGTGTGAACGCAGGGGAAGAGAGTCGTCAAGGGAGTGGGCATCAACACGGCGAGTAATCATATTTGTTTACATTATACACTTCCGCAAAGAAGTTAACAAATGATGTTACTTGTGACTGAAGAAGGATACATTGGCAGCAGCAAAAAATATATATATAAATATATTATTATATTCGCACATATACATGAATAACGACAAATAGTATATATATTTATCATATATATACCTACACTCATCTACGTAGCCTTGACTACGGTCTTCTGAATCTGCAGCATACTCCAATAACACTGTCAACGTAAGCAAACCCGCACCGCGCAACACCCATTAGTATCTAGATGTAGTCAACTCAATATGTATGTCTATCTTTCCACTGCCAACTGACTGCAACTCCTTTGGGCCCCTTTCCGTGCTTAATGATGCGCCACACGTTTTGTGCATAAATTTCTTTTTACCTGCTCCCCTTCTCGTACATATGTATGTGTGTTAAGTCTTCGAGGCTTAAGTTATGCTCTCAGCTTTAGTTGGTATGCGCTTTTGATGGCAAACTAAGCGGCGCTCGAGGCATCTCCGGTTGCCAGCTCCGGTGTTGGCAGTGATTGGAATGTTGTTAGCCGTTGCAATAGCAATTACAACATCAACAACAACAACAACACGAGTAATAAGCAGCGCAAAAGAAAAACAACTATGCACGCACATCACTCTCTCTCTCACTCTTTGTCTCTCCTTCTCTCTGCGGACAAATTAGCGTTTTTTGCTTCGTCGTTTTCCTTAGTTTGCTTACTGATTGCAAGGATTTCCTGTATCTTGAATTTTTTGATGTAAACATATACAATGCATGTCTATGTATTATTCTCGCATCAGTTGCAGTTTGGCATAATATCGTAAAATTATTTTAAAATACGTTTGGAAATTCTAATATTCTCTAAAGGGCTTTGCAAATGGGTTTTTGTAATTTTTTATTTTTATGCATATATGAACTTCTGTGATCTTGAGGTACGAAATTCATGGCCCTACTATAGAATAAAAATGTGAATCTCCTCTTAAGCTTAACTCAAGGCAAAAAAATAATCAGATAGTGGGGAAACGTGCACTAAAGAAGGCCAAGCTGGATTTATCGGTCAACAAGTTCATTTACACAATTTATGGGATGCACGAAGTCTCATTCATAACTTCGAAAAGGTTAAAATGATCGGCGGTGAATATTATTCAGAGCTTTGCGAAGAAATGATCGCATTGGGGCAAATAAAAATCTATTCCATCTACAAGGGTGCACGCGTGTGCAGTCATAATAGCAAAAATTCATAAATTGGGCTCCAAACTGCTACCCCATCCGGCGTATTCCCCAGACTTAGTCCCCTGCGACAATTTCTTGGTAAACAAAATGAAGAAATGGCTGGGAAATAAGAGATACGGATCGAATGAACAGCTCATCATAGAAACGCTTATTTTGAGGGCCACGCAAGAACCTACTATTTGGAAAGAAAACTGAAAAAACGATGAACTAAACGTGTAGAGTTAAAAGGAGACTGTACTATTGTAGAGGTGTCCATGTTAGGTGATATAACCTCTCTCATTTTGATACCAATCATAGTTATGCCTAATGTATTTCAATGAGTTTTCATACAGCAAAGGCCGAGGGAAAGAGTTACATCACCAAGTAGCTGGAATTAGTCAAATGTGCGGCAACCTTAAAGTACAACGACACGGGCTCTTACGATGTAATGCTACCAATCTTTACTCGTTAACGCTATTCAATGCTATGGTTCCTCCTCAAGGGAATAGATGGAAGCGATATTTCCATAGGTAGAAGACACCTAATTTTAAGTCACTCATAATATTTTCACTTTCAGACCAATTATATACAGAGACAGAGACAGAGACAGAGACAGAGACAGAGACAGAGACAGAGACAGAGACAGAGACAGAGACAGAGACAGAGACAGAGACAGAGACAGAGACAGAGACAGAGACAGAGACAGAGACAGAGACAGAGACAGAGACAGAGACAGAGACAGAGACAGAGACAGAGACAGAGACAGAGACAGAGACAGAGACAGAGACAGAGACAGAGACAGAGACAGAGACAGAGACAGAGACAGAGACAGAGACAGAGACAGAGACAGAGACAGAGACAGAGACAGAGACAGAGACAGAGACAGAGACAGAGACAGAGACAGAGACAGAGACAGAGACAGAGACAGAGACAGAGACAGAGACAGAGACAGAGACAGAGACAGAGACAGAGACAGAGACAGAGACAGAGACAGAGACAGAGACAGAGACAGAGACAGAGACAGAGACAGAGACAGAGACAGAGACAGAGACAGAGACAGAGACAGAGACAGAGACAGAGACAGAGACAGAGACAGAGACAGAGACAGAGACAGAGACAGAGACAGAGACAGAGACAGAGACAGAGACAGAGACAGAGACAGAGACAGAGACAGAGATATTTAGAGGAGTATTTTTAAATATTTCTTAATCAATATTATGCCAATTTAGGCAAAACTAAAGACTTCCTTTGATTGTTTCAACTCTAAAACGGAAAATTTACTTTTCCGTAATTTTTTCTCTAATTTTCTTGTTTCCCAAAACTTGAATATAATAAATATTATCATTTCAAAAAAGAAGTAGAAAATCCATAGCACTAAACTTCAGTATGTTAAAAAAAAATCCCTTCAAAGGGCATTAAAACGTCAGTATAAACAAAATTAATTCAACACTATAATATAATACACGCTCGCTTACCCTCATATACATATACATATATGTACTTATATGTACACATGCCACTACCTAGCAGCTATTAATGTTGCTGCTTTTGTTTATGTTTCCACGCTTGGAAATCACTTGAAATCTCTAGCGTTTTTAGTACGCTGACACATGCGAAATATAGCATTAAAGCTCAGCGTCTGTTTACGCACAGCCAACATATACACATACACAAGGTGCTTCCTTAAGGACAAAAATAACTTTGTGCATATATTTATATGCATGTGTGTATGTACAATGTTTATATATAAGAACATACTTTTTATAAGTGTACATATTTACATATCAGTGCATGTAAACACTTAGCTTTGTGCGCACATTTAAACGAGACAACAAACAATGGGTTGGATTCACTTCAAAAATCGGCAAAACTACGGCGAAATTTACATGTAATGAAACTTTGTAGAAAAACTTTTAGCTTCGCTAATTAAGGTAGATTCATTAAGAAAATAAATTGAAATTACCTAAAAAAAGCATTGTACAAAAAAACATAAATAAAATAAAATAATTAAAATAAAAATAAAATAAATAGAAAAAAAAAATAATGAATAAAATAAAGAAAAAATAAATAATAATAAAATTAAATAAAAATAAATATATCAAAATTAAAAAAAAAAAATAATAATATAAAATAGAAAAAAGAAAATAAATTTAAATTAAAAAAATAAGCTACATAAAATAACATAAAATAAAACTAATAAAAATTAATAAAAGTAATAAATAAAATAATAATAGATTAAATTAAATAAAATAAAGAAAAATAATATAATTTTTTTTTAAATAAAATAAAATAAAGCAATTAACAATCAATAAAATTACAAGACAGAAAAATTAAACAAGATAGTATAAAAAAATAAAAAATAAAAAGAATAAAATAAAAAATAAATAAAAAAATAATAAAAAATTAATAAAAAATAAATAAATAAAAAAATGAAAAAATAAATGAAAACATAAAAATTATAAATTAAATTAAAAATAAAAAGTAAATAAAAATGGAAAAAATTTAATTAAATTAAATAAAACTAAACACTATTAAATAAATTAAAAACAAATAAATCACAATAAAATAAAAAAATAAAATAAAATAAAATAAAAAACAATAAATTTAAAAAAAATAATATAAAGTTATGTAAACTAAAAAAAATAAAATAAAAATTAAAAAAGAATTATTAAATAAGATAAAGTAAAAAAATTAAATAATATAAAAATTAAAAATAAAAACTAAAAATTAAAAATTAAAAATTAAAAATTAAAACTTAAAAATTGAAAATGAAAAATGAAAAATTAAAAATTAAAAATTAAAAATTAAAAATTAAAAATTAAAAATTAAAAATTAAAAAATAAAAATTAAAAATTAAAAATTAATAATTAATAATTAATAATTAAAAAAATTAAAAAAATTTAATAAAATAAATTAAATTTAATTAAATTAAATTAAATGAGTTAAATAAAATAAAATCCGCAAATATTCCACAATTCACTAAAACTTTTTACCCACAGTGCCAGCAGTGGTTTAACTTTGTGTCGTACCGGGCGTATACGTAATTTTAATAAATTAAAAATATTTTACTTCTTTAAGTTAATGAAAACAAACTCAACAGCAGCAGGCACGCTTGCATATAATTACTTATGTACTGCTATACATGTACATCTGTATGCATGTGCTATTGACTTCACCTACACAAAGTTCATGACTGACGACGCGCTCTCTCGGTACGACGACAATGACGATGATGAGCACTATGCCAGTTTCTTTATGCAGAAAGACAACATTGAAGGTTTACACGTTGTTGTTGCCTGTCTTATGCTTATAAGGTTTCTTTATATATATGTGATAAGTAAGTTTCTATATTCTTAACTTTTTCCGTTTCTTTTTACATCGTACATATTTTATTCATATCACCTGCATGAGCTTGTATTGATGTTTAAGTTTGTTCCACCTTTTCGAAATTTACCTCAAAGTTGCTACTTTGTAAACGCCGTAACTCATATATACAGAGTGTGTATATTAGAAAAGCTCTACAACGGCATAAAATGTTGAAAGCAAAATATTAAAATTATGCGTATGTATGTGTATGTGGCATATCAATTAGTTTCAAAAACGTAAGAAAAAAGGAAAATATTTACGCACTCTTTAGCTGAGTTATATGTAGATGCCAGCATAAGTCATTTACTAATGAGGGTTCCAAATGAATCTGTGTTAGGCGGAAATTGAAAAAGAGGAAAATGCGTAAGGCAAGAATGTATGAAAGAATAACTATAAATATCTTATGTTTCAAAGAAAGTGTTTATGTATTAAGAAACTTTCCAAAAAGGAAAATTTTAAAAGGAGCATAATTATTTCCTGTGTAACCCAATTGAGTAGGGACCCGCTGGATAGCTAAATAATTTTATTTTAGTTTTTACGTTTTATTTTTTAATATTCCTTGTAGAGTTCTCGAAATTATTCCATTAGTTTCAATAATTTATACTTCGTAGGATGAATAGAACCTCATGGCACTAAATATCAAAAAAAGCATCATCCCGAAACTCGTGTTCTTGAAGGCATCGAATAGGTTTTTATACTGCTCTCCAAGGCCACATCATCTCAAAATATTTTGTTGCAAAGACAAGGAGGTTGGTCCCATCACAATTACCGCATCAACTTTAAATATCTGTGTTAAATCTATGGGGAATAAAATAGACTCACAAGCACGAAATCCACCTGTTGATGCAACAGTCGTTTCACGATCTCCTTCATGTCCTTTTTGACTTATTCGCTCTACATGTTTATATTTTTTTTTTTTTTTTTTTTTTTTTTGGAAGTAAAAAATCTTCCATGGGCGTTCTTATGAGTTAAAAGTTCTGCGACTTGTTGATCTCGTTGTTGTGGTGGATTAATTAGATGAAACTGTCTCATTCTAGACTGAGTTTTTAAATCTGCAAGACTTTTAAATACGCTAAAACAGAGGCCAAAGAATAAGAAAAATTTGGTAAATTCTGTTTTCCTCGACAGCGAATGATGTTTATCTAGGTGTACTTTTGACAAAAAAAAGTATACCCTATTCGAACGTGGCTTAAAACTTTATGTCCCACCGTACCGGAACAAATAGCAAGGCATACCACAAATCCAATGAGCAGCTCGGCGAAAAAAATATGAAATATTCCCAATCATAACATAAAAATCCGCCTTGTCTCTGAGGTCACTGTTTTTTTCCATCTAAATAGAAACCAATTTTAAGTCAAAGTCCTTTCTGGGCGAGTAAATTCAAGAAATCCCTCATTCCTGTCCTGCTTTGTGGTGCCGTAGCTTTAATGATGGCAAAATCTTGTGAGTCGACACTAGAAGTTTTCAAAAGAAAAGTTTTTCTGAAAATATATGGTGCTTAACACATTGGTAATGGCGAATACAATCCATCTCTGAAAGTATTCGATACAATACCCGCTTATAAGAGCAGAGTAAAAGGAAGATCACTCCGTTGAAATAATCAGGTGGAGAGTGAAACCCATTTCGAGTCTCCATTTTGAGTTAAACAGAACAGCAGTGAACGACTGGTGCCCTATTATTGATTAGGCTGTCCTAGCGAGAACGTTAGCTAAACCAACCAAGAAGTAGAACAACACAAGCTCTATATCACGTCGACAACACAATAGTTTTCAATCCTCCGTGAACCTTAAAGATATTGTTGTAAAGGCAATAATACCTTCAGTAATCTTACTTGCAACTTACAAACATGTACGTGAACGGGAGGCTTTGATATAAGTTATGAAAAAGGTCGTTTTTTGCTTGTTAGTTGATTGAAAGTGTAAGATAAGGACTTAACCACAAGCGATCGCATTTAAGTCATTTAGCTCCCCAGTATATCATTTGAACTTAAATTTTGTATTTACAGATTCAACTGCATTGATTACCGCTGAGTTGCCTAAAAGCAGCTTAATAGATTACTTATTTAAAAGGCTAGTTCATTTGACCCCTTCAGTAGTGCCCCACAATTCCTGTTTGTAAGTTGTAGTCGTTGAGTTTGAAGTTACCTTCTTCATTGGAGGGGTCACAAAATAACCTTGCTGCTGTGTTTTTCTCGCAATTAAAACCATCAGTATTGATATTTTTCAGTTTCCAAAATAAACGTAAATAAAATGCATTTAAAATAATATTTTTCATTAAATTCCTTTTTTATTATTCAGTCTCTACTTTGGTATTATACGTGAAATACTACATCATTCCAATGATCGCCTCGTTAATTTTTGGTTTATCCGCGTAAGCACGGTCTTTCGCTTAGTCCCATCAAAAAAAGAGCAACGGTGCCAAATCACCAAATCAGGGGCCAATTGACATCGCCAAGACAAGCGATTACACGACCGGGAAATCTCTCTCGCAGTAAAGCCATATTCGCTCGTGTTGTATGGTATATGACACCGTCTTGTCCCCAACTGCGACAGTTTAGCTTAATTACGTATCCACCGAGTGAGAAATGTGAATTGAGCGTTGTGAATGGTCTGATGTTTTATTTAAAAATTAAGTCTGATAGATGTCAAAATGCAGCCCTGCAATTTCAAAACCTCTAAATGGATAACCCTTCTTATTGCAAAAAAATTAAGCTTAGACAATGGATTTGGTCTGTAATTACTACATATTATTACCACTTGAGACACTTTCGGCCATGTTCAAATTACCTAGTGTATTCTGATTTTCTTTTAAATTAAAGAAGCTACAGTCAAACCCATCTCTAAACGGCTAATTGATTTTTTTAAATAAAATTTTAAAGTAAAACTTCTTCACGTACGCTGGAGTTCAGGAGCAATCTGGTAAAAAGTGTGACCCGGCGTGGCGAGACCAACGTTTCCTGGTTCAGACAGAAAGAAAGAGAGACTTGCGTTTGTATACTTAATATACAAGTACAGCGCAGGCCTATTTTCCGATTTATTTTTCTGCGCATCTTCATGTATCACCACTCTCACATTGCTTTTAACGTCTACTGTCACGAGTAGATCTATTCTAGAGACACTGCAGGAGCAAGCGAGGCTGTAAGTTTCTGCCTCTCTTGCTCATCGTGCTTAGATTATATAGAAATCTCATAGCAGGGTAGTATGTGAGTGTTAGCACAAAAACGAGAGATACATCCTTGATGAGCTTTAAAAAAAAATCGGCATGCGATATTACCAAAATTCGTACATATTTAACTTTCAGCTTTCAAAAGAAGTAAGTACCACTTCCAGCAAATCGCATAAAATGTATCAATGTGCGTTCTTTTTCTAAGAGAACGCAGCAGATTGTAGACTTTTCGGCATAGTTCGTCGCGGCTACAGACATATGTGGTTTTACAGTTCGTCGTCGAGATATCGACAACACCAAGGTGGAACATACAAGCCTTTTGGTGTGTTAATTATCATTGTGGAAGTCGTATCGGTCGTCCGCCAACTTATCGATATTGATGTCCAGACAAAAAAGAACTCCACACATGTGAACCTGTTGAACTTTGGTGCGTATTCACATTTCTTATTTTGCTATTCGATTTTCTGCTCGACCCTGGAACTACGAGGCAGACATAGTTCGAGCAGCAATCAGTGATAACACGTTTTCGTTGATCCTGGACGTAAATGTGAAAAACAAAAATTCAAATGTCCAATAATGAAATCGGTACATTAGCTTAGAAAATTAGAACTTAGATTAGATCTAAGAATTTTTATGAAATGTCAAGGCTGATTCAAGTAGAGGTATTTTTTTTTAAATAGCCTTTTAACAGATCACGCGTGAGTCGTGTCAAGCTGTCATGTTATTTTTGTTCAGTATTGCTTGACATCATGGAAAGACTTACGCCTGAACTACGTTTACAAATCATTAAACTTTATTACGAAAATTCACGTTCTGTTAATAATGCGTTTCGCACCATCTTGAGACCCAGCATTAATTTTTGGACAATATTCGACCGAATAGACCAAGTCTAGCACGCAGTGAAGAAAATATAGCGGCCGTAGCTAAGAGCTTACATGAAGACTATGAAGAGCCGATTCGGTGCCGTTCGCAGCAACTTGGCCTGCCGTATAGAGCGACTTAAATACAGTTTGTGCAAGTACTGAAGCCGCTCGATCTTCCCAAGCGACGGAGCGTCGCTCTATAGGCTCTTGAAAATTTTCAAGAAGAAGATCCGACGTTTGGTGTGGTTTGTGTGAGAGAACACTTCGGCGAGCAGATAATTTCACGTTTTGAGCCGGTCGATTGGACACCAAGATTGTGTGATATCACATCGTTAGACTCTTTCCTGCGGCGATATGTAAAGTCTAAAGTCTGTGCGACAATCGTGCTTCGATTCAGGCCTTGGAGCAAAACATCAGGCGTGTCATTAGAAATTTGTCGAAATGCTCGAACGAGTCATCGAAAATTGGACTCAACGGATGGACATTTGAAAAAGATAATCTTCAAAAAATAAATGCTAAAGAATGTTCTTTTGAATGATAATAAACATTCCCCATTAAATTGGAATTTTCTGTGTTTTTTTTTTAAGAAAGTAGGAAACCTTGAAAGGGATCACCCGTTAGTTCCTAATTAATTGAGATAAGTGTAATGTTATGCGCTTCACAGAAAGGCGAAAGTCATTAACAAACTTTCAATATTGCGTCAGCCACCGAAGGGTGGTAGGGCAAATAGTTTTGTCGAAGCAGTGCATAAAGGTACATTATACGTGAAATTGATTCTAAAAGAGCCTTAGGAAACAGGATCATAGGTAGTTGGTTACTTTCAGCAAGAGAGACTTGAGAGCCCTAGTGTATAGCCATTCTATTGCACTCACGTCTTTAATCATTTATATGTATATCTATATAATATAATTTTGCCTATAATACTGAAAAACACATAATCCGCGAACATATTCGGACATTTGGAATGATATTTGTAATCTTCAGAGAAAATAATGTGAAATATTGTACGAAATGAAGTAAGTTCCCAAAAGTGTTAATATGTATGTGATGAGTGAAGCTAACGATGGCAATGGGGATAAGCAGACGTGACAGATGAACTGCGACGAATGACATTAGTGAACGGACGGACAATAAGGTAAACGAAAAGGCAGTTACGGTTAAGGGGCTGATCAATTCGGGATATAATCAGCATTGGACGGGAGAGTTAGATGTGCCAGGCTCGATTCTATTGACGCGAACTGCTAGAGCGGTCAAAACAAGACGCGGTGATATTAGTAAAAGGCGGTCGGACAGACTGGTTAAAAAATACGTTAGAAGAGGGAGACAGACATACGAGGGTATGGTGCACTGCACCATGAATAAATGAGGAGTTAAAGCTTTCACGTAAAGGTACGATTATTTTTCTTTTATTGACGCGGTGTGATTTTACACCCAAAGTGATCACGAGTGAATCCACCAGAATCCGACGAGCGATGTGCTGATCGTAAGCGTACCCAGGTATATCACAACGGCATTAGCAGACTGTCGCACCGCGTACTTTTTCTTGGTAACAATATATTCCCTTATAAAATAGATAGCAGAAGAAGTTTAACTTCTAGTAAAACAAGCAGTTTTTTTTTTAATTTCATTTCAGATATATCCTGCGACCAAAAATAAAAGAAATTTTACCTTTTATATTTACTTTTTGGAATTTTTAGGCTCAAGTTTTGCGTGTACTGGACATGAAATACGAAATAATAACAGTCGCAAATCGTATCCGAATAACTTGTTGTTTAAAAAACCTAACTTTTGAAAACAGATTTTGCCGAAGGGAAGCAAAAACCTTTTAAATAATTGCTGTAGGCATTGCCGATTTGACAATTGTACACCAGCAAAACTTGGCTAACATAAATTTCCATGTTTTATCGTCGCTTATGCCATAATATAAAAGTATATATGTACATACATACATACCTACATATTGCGGGCCTAACTAACGCGACCACCTGTCAATTTGCATAGCCGAGGCAAAGCCATTTCTTGAAAGAAGCCAAAAACAAAAGAGTAAATGTCGTAAAGCGCTAAAATGCGCCATTTCAAGATTTATATGCACAAGCACCTGCACAATTTTTGCATTTCCTATACATACGTATGTACAAGTATTGATAAAAAATTCCATTTATACATACATACTTATATACTATATGATTGTCTGGGTGATTTGTATAGCTTTTTCTTTATAAATACTTGCATTTTGGTATATTGAAAATTTCCAAACGAAAGCTAGGGGCATTCTTAACCAAAAACCAAATATACACACATACACACATAACACACAAAGAGACGTTTTATTTTATTTAATGCGCAGAAGAACCCTTTGGTAGCAATAAAATAGGGAAAAAAGTGGCAAAAATAAGCAAAAGAAATACTTTTGTGGCAGCAACACATGTTGCTAATGTCTCGCGCGAAAAAGTCGAAGAACCCAAAAAGAAACGAAAAAGGAAAAAACGGACAGACGAAAAGACGGCAAGACTTGCAGCAGCGCTAAGCGCCAAGCTTTTGACGGTAAATATGTAGATGTGTGTGGACAAAAACAAAGTAAAGAATTTTTTTTTGTTTTTTTTTTCTTTTTGAAAATAACTGGAAACGTGGCAACACATTAGCGCCATTACCGGCTGAAATACACCAAATGGCATTTGTTTGCCTTTGTTTTTGCTCGGAGATCGCTGCCGCTGTTGGCAATGACGTCGACAGCAATTCGTTTTTTTCACATCCATATTGGTGAATTATTGGTAGCCGCTTTTCGGCATGCGAACTTTTTCAGTTTGAAGTTCACTCTGTTTGCCGACTTTTCAATTCTAAGTTTTCAGTTTTTTCTTCTTCTTATTTTGCTTTTTTATTTTTGCTTTTTTTGCAGCGCTCAACAGTCGCGCGTTTACTTCTCTCTACGCTGTTGTTATTGTTGTTGTGCGTTTTTCGTCTTGGCTGCTTTTCTTCAATTTGGCAAGGTTTTTGTGTGACTACGTCAACAAAGTTTGTTTTCGCCCATCACCGAGGAGGAGAAGCGCTCTCCGCCAATTCACTTCACTTAACTCCACCTCACACCAATAACTCAACCCTTTACTGAAAATACAAAAAAAAAAAAAACCAACTCTTTAGGCATTCACATATATGTATATTTACCGCTACTGCAGCGAAATGTTGGTAACAACAAAATTGCACCCACCCACAAATGGTTTAAAGAAATATCAGCAACTCTGTACTGTGGGGCGCTTCAAAGTACATTGGTCGTACTTGGGTAACATGCTGATGGTGGAATAAGAGGAGGCAGAGGCAGAACTTTGAGACGCGCAACCACTTACTTACAACTAACTACAACTCAAGTCAGCCGTCCACGAGGCGCGGCAGTTCGACAGTATTGGCAGTTTGGTAGCAGCAGTTTGGCGTTCGTGGCTAAGTAAACACTTCGACGTAGACATGTCATTAAGATAAGCATTAAGAATGCATTTAAGCAGCCATTACAACTTTGCCGTTTGCTGTTTGCCATTTGGCTTTTTGTCTGCCACTACTTTTCGTTGGAAATTTTCAAAATTTTTCAGCGATTATTCGTAAATCGTTGTTCCTTAAGCATGATAACGGAAATTAACAAGTAGAAAAGTTTTATTTGCTTTTTTTGTAGTTGTGAGTTGTGACATCACATATTTTACAGCCATTGCAAATATGCTATGCAATTTAAAAATCATTTGACAAACTTCATTCGCAAACCTTTGTAGCAGCACTCGCTGGCATGGGAAAATCTGTGCACGGTTTCAATGAAAATTGTTCCTCTATAATTTACTGCAGCAGGGTAGTAAATTCCAAAAAGAAAAAAAAAACACTTTTTGTAGAAAATTTCAAAAGTATATTGGGTATAAAAATACAAAAATGCCTCTATTTGCAATTATAATAGAAGATTTGAAATGGATTTGCTTACTAATAACAAATCAATATGGCAGTGAAACATTCTTCAGATCATTGCTTCGGGCATAGGTTTTGGCGATTGTTGCTAAAATTATTGCTTTTGCCAGTTCTAATTTTTTTACCTCAAATATTTGTTGGCTCAAAGTCAAATTTGAGCACATTTTTGATAAGGAATATAGTTTTGGTCTATTCAGCAAAGTTATAAGTACTGAATGAGAGAAAAAATGCACAACCAACTTACCCTGAAAAGGCGTGTCTAGTGTCTCAAAATCGTAACAAAATTCATATAGTACCAAAATTTGACAAAAAAGGAAAAATAAAACGATTTTTTGAGGATGTCAAAGCCGCATAACATAATTATTTTGAGGAACATAATTTAAGTGATGCAATGATTGATTGATGATTTTACCCCGAACACGGTGTGCAAAACTTTTTATAATACACTTGCGGTTTGTATACAGTAAAAAAGAGTACAGTTTCCTTTTTCGAAGCCAACAATTTAGGAGAAATACCCAACCGGACATGGTGGGAATGTATGGGTTTGCCAATAAGAGTGATATGATTTCTTTAAAAAAAAAAAAAACAATTAGTGGTTAAAGAAATTCAAATGCTTTTTATTTAACGTGAAGTACAATCAATACAATTTAGTTCTGAATTTAACATCATTCAGATGGCATCCACGACGTCTTTTGCAGGAACGAATTCGATTAATCCAATTTTTTTACCACTTTTTCCACTAAATCGAGTCGTATGTCATAAATAGAACGTTAAATATTGACTTTGAAAGTTTGAAGAGAGTCTGGTTTATTGCTAAAGACCAATGATATCAAATAGCCTCTCAAGAGTCCGTCTAATGGTGTTAAATCACAACTTCTTGGGGGCCATTCAATGTCACAATTTCTCGAAATAATCGAATCTCCAAACCTTTCTCGCAATAATTCGGTTGGTGCAAGTATTGCGTGACATGTAGCCCCATCTTGAACCAGATATTGTTAAGATCAACTTCTTCCAATTGTGGACATAAAAAGTTGGTTATCATCGATCTATACCACTCTCCATTGACAGTAACGGTGCTACTTCTTCATTTCGAAAGAACTACGGACCGATTATTCCACACACCAGACCAAAACCCACACCAAACTGTCAATTTAGGTGAATGTAATGGTTGTTCGTGAATAATTTGTGGATTTTCTTCGCCCCAGAATCGACAGTTTTGTTTATTTACCACACCACTCAGATGAAAGTGAGCCTCATCGGAGAAAAAGATTTTATTAAAAAAATCGGTATCGTTTTCAAGTTGTTCCAAGGCAAAATCAGCAAATTCACAACGTTTATGTTGGTCTAATGATGAAATTGTAAACATTACTGAATACAATGGAAAAAAAGAATGACAGATCATGACATATTAAAAATGGACAAAACGACACTTAGAAATCATAACATCCCAGCAATAATTGAGTATGTTCTAAGGAAAAATGGAGCACAAGCAGATGAGATGAAGAGAAGAGTTGATACTTGTATTTCTTCGAAAAATCGATGCGTCAATGACATTGAACATTAAATTTTCTTCATTGTCACTTTGATACCTTTGTGTAACAATTTCCGCAGGAATTTGACAAACAGGGTGGAAAATTTTCCAAGACCACCAAGCCGATTAGAACACGATTCAAGGGAAAAAGTTGTACTCAAATAAATTAAGTGGTTATGATTATTAGATGAAGGAACCAAAGAAACACACAATACTACTAGATATAAGGGGCACACTGAAGAAGATATTGCATAGAATCCTGTATCTAGCTCAGATGCGGTTGGTGATGATTTACAACCTCTCTTGAAGAAAATATGATTATCAGGATCAACTTTAAATAATGTCAAAAGTTAACATATTTTTTTCTCTTTTCCATACATACATATTAATCATAAACTTATATTTCTTTTATTTAACTATCTAAAAACTTAAATGTAGAAATTAATTTAATTAAAAACAATTTAAAAATTAATAGACAATAACATATTTGTGGGTGTGTTGCCGAGATATTAACCAAAAATTGCAGAAATGTTAAAAAATAGGGTATGCACTGCATTTACGAGTTTCAATACGGCAATGCTGGCATATTCGACAAATGTTTACCATTGTGAATAAGAGAAATGGGATTCGCTTCTGCCAAAGGGAGATATACACAAAAAAACAGCAAAAAATAAACGAAGACTGCTGCGTTTTTATAAGATATGCGCATGTTTATTCTACTAATGAAAATTAAATTTGTGCTTCATCAGGATGTGTGGCAATCATGACATTATTTAATAATTTAAGGAGAAAAATGTTAAGTTTTTTTTCAAATAAGTAATTAGTTTTTGCCAACAAAATAGCTGTCAATATTTTTTTCTTTAGCCTTTCTATTTTTTGAAATCAGCTGATAACTAAATGCGCATATGTGCTGTCTGTCAATGGTAAACATCGAATTTGCATTTGTATCTCTTAATGCAACTTGACTCAGCCAGTCTGTCTCCGCTATAATGCTGTTGCCGCTGTATGGCGCCCAAAAAAAGTCGTCTATAACCCAAAAAGGGATCTTGTCTCAGTTATTTTGCATAATTCTTTTATGTAGACAATGTCTAATTATTTTAATCTGGAATCCTAATAAAAGGTAAATGCAAATTCTAAGGTTTAATACACCTTTGCAAAAGAATAATACTAAATTATTTTGATCTGTGGATATTTTTAAAAACTAAATTCCCATTTTCCAAATTCTTAAGTAAATTTTCTAAAGTGACTTTTATTAACATTCAAAATAAACATTTATTATTCTAAATCAAATATTTCATCGCCTTTAAATTAATTCCCCCATGCAATGCACATATGCAAACGTGTTTTTCCAATTCGCGAAACATTCTCTATACTCAGCAGCCGGTGTGGCTTTTAATTACTTCAACGGCGCTCATTGAATCTCCTCAAACTACACAAAAGAGTTTCCCCAGAGCACTCTTTACAGCTTGTTGAACAGATCAGGTGAATACGGTTGTGGTGGAATAGTATGAGAATTTCTTCACTCACAACATCCATATAGGATTAACCATAATTAATTAAATTCATTTCAAATATAATTACAAAATTGTAGGAGCTACCTACTAAGATTTTTGAAACATAATATTTTTGCTTGATCTTATGTTAATGTGTGGTCACCAAATATAAGTTATTTTAATAAAAAGGTCACGTGGAACATCGGGCCGTGTAACGAATAAATAAGGTAAGCATGATAATAACAGCTTTGGATGAAAATTAGCGAAATCGGATATTGCCCACTTGGTATTATAATGAAAGACAGATGCCAAAATAACCTCACTTTGTATATCTCTTTTTCAAATAAAAATAATTATTGTGATCTCTTGTAATTGTAACTTTGAGAATTAGATAACAAAAAATATATTAATCGCCAAAAGTCGCTTTTTTGTTTTTCAGGATATTCTACATTAAGATTTACATATATACTTCTGCATGCGTTTGAAACAATTGTGGAAGAACCTTTACCACTCTGATTGAGGTATCTCCAAATCATGTGTTCTAAACCTCTCAGTTTATTTTTACCCACGGAAATAAAAAAAGACATTCGGTCTGAAGTAAGAACTATACGGTGGATAACTAATCCATTGTTTTGAGTGGTCAAAATTGCTCTTGTTTTAGTTGATGTGTGATATCTTGCATTGTCGTGTTGAAGAGAGATTCGCTTTGGGATTCGGCTCATCTTCAAGCTCAAATACAGTCGACTAGTGCTTAGTTTCAAACTCAAATGTGAACATCCACAACTCTTCGCCCATCATGATGTCAAAGACATATTTCAAAGAACCGTTATCATACTCTTTAACATTTCTCTCGATCAACCGACACGACCCGATGGACAAATTATGTGGGATCCAACGTGAACAAATTTTTGTTACAACGAAAGGTTCAGGAAATGTTGAATGTAAGCTGGTTCCAGATGTCCAGTCTCACGATGGGTCACATGACGATCTTTGAATATCAGTTAGCGCGCATCATCAATACTTTGCGGAATAACAACTGTTTTTCGACAACCTTCACGAAATTCATATGGGAGTGGACTATGACCTCGTTTGAATTCGCCATACCATCGATAAACACTAGTCCTTAATGGAGGTCGACGCCAAAAATTGATTAAAGTTCAGCGATGTACTGTTGCTGAGTTCATCCACGTCGAAAGTGGAAAAAAATATTTAAAAGTTCGCTTTGCTTTAATTCAAAATTTTGGCCGGTATTTATGTTTGTATGACACCAAAAATGTCACACTTTACGAAGAAAATTTCAGTTGCCAGATTTCAACACTAGGAGATTGGTAGAAAGTAATTAACAATCCTAATTAAGCTTCAGAAGATCACATTTTCATGTTAATCTAAACACAATGCTTCCTATATACTGATTTACAGATAAATTTAGTCAGAAAAACGATTTTTTTCGAATTGGCGGGTACATGGTCCATTTCCCGGAACAACTAGTTGTTCAAAACTTTTCTCAATTAGAATATCCAAACAAAATTTCATCAAAATCGGTGAAACCGTCTAGAAGGAGTTCGGTTACTAACACACACTCAAAAGAATTTTACATACAAAGCAATCAATCTGAGTTTAACCTGTGTTAAGGTTAATAAATTGAAAATTAACCTCTACTGTGCATTTCTTCTTCCCTTCATCTTATATATGGTATTGGTATCATGAGAATCGGTACAAGCTAAGACAGAAAAATAGATAGCAAACTTCTTTTCAACTGCCTTATTATACATATTTATATATTATATGTAGATATAAACCTTGCCTCTAAGACGATACATTCTCCATACAAATTATATGGGATTTCTTTTCACTTTTTACAAATACTTTATTTTCTCGTGAAAAGGTGAACATACAGCTATTAAAAGTACGTACAGTCATGTCTGGGTATAGTGAACACATGAGAAAACTCAAAAAAGAATCAAAAATGAAAACTAGTATCCCACTATTTTCTGTTGATTGTTACAAAATCATCCTTTGCTTGACTTGAGTAGTTATATTTTTGGTCGAGTGCAAGCCAATGGTGGGAAAATTTTAAAGTTTCTGAGTGCTAAAAGAATTTTATGAGATTTGTTCTAATGATATTGTAAATTTATATAGATACAATGTATTTGGATCAAAAATTTTAACTTGATGCAATGAATAACCTCAATACCGTACACAGGCCATAAAAAAATAGTTCACAATATTCAAACATGACTGTATTCTTATAAAAAAATAAACGCCCTACGAAAATGGTCTTAATACATTAAATAAATAGTAAGTCCACTGATAAAGTTAAGAACAGAAGGTCTGTTATATGGGAGATTGGTCTATTTCTGAACCTATGTCAGTCATTTTTGCTGTATTCGATTGCACCCATATTGAATTTGTTTTCAGGTAAGACCATGGGGATTGAAAGTAGCAAATATTAACTTTATATCTTAAAAATTATGACGTTATTTGCATTTTTAGTAACTGAATCATCTCGGTTTCCGTATTTTTTAAATCTGCTGTCATGTCTATCTGCAACAGACATGAGTTTAGTTCGGTTTCATCCACCTAAAAAATCGTCCGTTTCATTGAAATATCTCAGTATCTACTTAGGTTATCGAACTCACGGACAGACATGGCTGGATTGAGTCTTAACGTCATTCAACGAAATGTGATATAAATACGTTCATATCGATCTCGATTATATTATGCCTTCACATTCAATTGTTAACAATTCTGTTTGTTTACATCGCTATACAGCTAGGAAAGTCGAGCGTTTTCAGTTCTTGCACAAGCTGTATTTTGTACGCTTTCAATTTAAGATATCGACGTAAAATGCGCCAATCCGTTCCATATGTCAGTTCGAGTTGCTTCGAACGGCACCGATTCGACTCTCCATGGTCTTCGTGTACACTCTCAGCTACGGCCGCTATATTTTCTTCACTGCGTGCTGGCCATAGTCTATTCGGTCGAATTTTAGCCAATAATGAATGCTGGTTCTGAAAATGGGTGATGATACTGCGAATAGTACGCTCAATAGGCCGATTATGTTGATCATAAGCTGAGCGAAGTGCGTGAAACAGATCCTTTACAAAACGTGAACTTTCGTAATAAAGTTGAAAGATTTGTAAATGTTGTTCAGGCGTAAGTGTTTCCATGATGAAATGCCAAACAATACTGAACAAAAATAACATGACAGCTTGACACGACTCACGATCTTTCAAAAAAGGCTTTTGAGGAATGTACCGCTACTTGAATCACCCATTATATTTCTTTTTATTCAGTACTTTTAATTAACTTAAGATTTTATTTTGTTTTTAAATGCAATACTGACTTCATACATATATATGTGTTTAGTTCTGCTTTACCTTACATATTCAAAACCGCACTACATGCAACCTTATTCGATTTACTGGAAGTATTAAAATTAGATTTTTACGGTTGTGGTTGCAATCATGCATGAATAAATTTAATTTTTTGTTTCTGCGACAGGTTTAGCCGTACGTTTTTACATCATATTATATTATGGTTTAGAGCTAGATACGCATATACTTGTATACATACGTGCGTATTAGTAGGTATGTTTAAAGTATTTTCGTTTCTCGACATTTTCTAAAAGTTTTGCTTTTTTCCTCTCAGCTTACTGAGCTTTTGCTCAATACTACCGCCAACCTAAAAATAGGGGAAATTTTCAACACTTGTCAAAATGTAAGTGCGATTGTTGCCCAACAGCTGCGGATTTGAGTTGATAAATTTGTTTGATCAACTTTATAATGTATTATTTTTGTTATTTAGAAAAATTGTGAAATAAAAGCAGCATAGAAATAGGAAATTGATATTAGCACATATAACATGAGGGCAGCAGCTGAGTGATTGACGGGATTCAAATTCTGCCCAGACCAAGTTAAAGAATTATAAAATGTTTATACTAATTAGGGTTACTACTCGAGGAGAAATGTCAACCGCTTCGTGTGTATTTCTGACTTAAAATAAAAGTTCATCGTAAGAATCCCTCATCAACTCGGAGGTAGCTTAAAATAAACTCAAATCTCTGAATTTGTTGGAACAATATCAAAGCGCACACAAAGGCTTGTGCAAGTAGTTAAGAAACTCCAGATATTAAATTAGGTGACTTAAATAGAAATCTCTGTGTTTAACTGCGAATCTGTGAAACCGTTGTCACGGACTGCTGATTATGCTTTAATTATTTTCAAAAAATCTTCAACTCAAAGCTCTGGTGGCCTTCATGTAACTTTTCTGAATTGGCTTTTCCTATAATTTTGTTTATTTTTAGACGGTAGTGCCTTAAACTTTTATATATTTTTCCTTCCTTTCGCACAAATAAACTCTATTTATGTACGTTTATAGATATGTACATACGGGTATGTCTTCTTGCCAGCAAAATTTTACTTTATGAGTTGTCAATGACTGACTTTCAATTAAGAGTCCATTAATGAAATTATCTAAGACCGTCAGCACATGCATGAGAGCAACTCAATCAGAAAGTATGCTTGACGTGTATACAAAAAAAACAAAAAAAAAAATACCGAATAAATTGGAAAAGTTATTCTAGAAAAACCAGCCGTTCACTATTGAAAGAAAATATTGCATATTTTTCGATTTGATTAAAAAAAAACAGAAGTGATGTGTCAGAATATCGAAAGAAGTGAACTAAAATTTGCTGAAAACCATATATGTATGTATGTACATGAGTGCATACATATGTACATATGTATTTATATGCATACACGTCTCAAACACATCAACGTATTGTTGCTTTTCCGCTTTTGTTTGAACAAAATGAGAAAATGGCGATTGGTATTGGCTGACTATTGCTGACTCAGAGCCACTTCACGTGCAGATATCGGAAATATGCGCACATATTTTTTACAGACATACATATGAATATGTGTATGCGTGCTTTACAGATATTATAACATTTACTTGGTTTTCTGAGCAAACCATGAGCTTGGTTTTTTTATTTACTATTTTTTTTTTTTTTTTTTAATTTTTTTTTTTTTTTTTTTTGCAAAATCGCCAATATCATAAAAGTGTATTGTTGGTAAATATATTTTTTGTTTTGTTTAGTTTGGTTTGTTTGCTATTCCTATTATCTTTGCTGTTGCTATTTATCTAGCGAAAATTGTTAAATAGTCTGTTTACTTTATATGTGTGCATGCATGTGCGTGCTGCGTATGTGCGTTGCGTGAGTGATTGCTTATGTGCGTTAGTACGTCATTTTGGTCAATGCAAGTCATTACTTAAAATGAATAAAGCGCAACGCAAAGGAAAGTAAACAATTGCTTGAGCATAAAGTAAATATATACATATGTACAGTATACATATATATGTATACATGATTATACTTATAAACATACTATACAACAGAAGCTGAGCGACCAAAAGTTAATGACACCGCAAAGTACTGAAATTGAGATGATCTTCAGCATCAGTGTTTCAGAAATTAGTGTTAGAAGATAATGTAACGTGATAAAGAAAACGAGAAGAAGAATGTTTTCCGCTTAAAATGCGGTGCTCATCTCAAGCTCTCACAAATTGTTCGAATCTCTCACCCCAGACAGCGTTTTCTTCTTCTTCTTCTGGTAGCTTGACTTAGAGTGCTCTCATCCAATCGGACGACATGATCTGGCCAGCGTAGACGCTATCTTTTTATTCGCTGAACTATGTCAAAGTCGTCGTACAAGTCGTATAGCTCTTCGTTTCACCATCTGCAATATTCGCCAGTTCCAATAAACGACCATACATGTTCCGCAAAATTTGTCCCCTGAAAATTCTTAAAGTCGTCTAAGCTTCTGTAAAATATATTAGGGCGGAAATGATGAGCAACTGGTAGAGTTTGGTTTTGGTTCGTCGTGAGAGGAATTTTTTTGAATTGCCTACTCAGCTCAGAGTGGCACCCGTTTGAGTGATTCTACATTGGATTAAAGGCTGACATTGCTGGTGTTGTTAATGCTGATCCCCAGTCAGTCGAAATTATCTACGACTTAGAAGTTACATCTGTGAACAATGGCGCAGGTATTGAAACTGGAATGCGATGACTGTTTGTCATCAAGAAAAACAATATTTCGTCTTGCTCTTAAACTTTGGAGCTCGATTCTTTTTTTTACAGCAACAAATTGGAAAAATCATGCCATAAAAAGTCACCCTGTCTGAAACCTTGTGCGGTATCGAATAGCTAAGAGCGGTCCTTCGCCAATACTGAAAGAATGGACAGAGCAGGTCTTGTTGGGGGCTAGTGGGCTCGAAGCTCCCCAGTATTGCTCTGCTTAAGCAGTTTGAATCAACGTCAAAGTGATTGCTGCAACACCAAAGAATAAGGCTAGAAAGTCACCAGACGCTGAAGGAGTCCCGAATGGCTTTCATCCAAGAAGTTTTTTTTCAAAGATTTGGAACCAGCAAAGCTTCTCAAGGCAGTTCTTTGGTCTCGGTTTCAAAAGATTAGGAATGAGACAAATTCCTAACAGCTTGGTGCTGTGGGTTTCGGAAGAATGCGCAAAGTTATTGATTTTATAGATACTCAAAGCAGTATATTCCGTAAGACCCTTGAGAGAAAAAGTAATTCGAACCTAAACCCTTATCGGACGTTTTCCGTATAAGCAAAAGGATGCTGTAAGTAGCAGAACTGGAATTGGTAGAGTTCAAAACAGAGGTGCTGCCAATGACAAGTCGAGAAAAGGCAAAGCTCTTGTGAGCTTCAAAAAATATTTAACAAGTCTCTTGAAAATAATTAGGACTCAAAGAATTAGGCATATTCTCATGTTTAAGGCACTACTTTGGGCGTACTTGAGAGCACCAGCTTACAAATTAGCGTCGCAAACGATATGTAATGTTTTCGTGTTAGAATCAAACGAGGCGGCAAATCTGCTGTCCGAAAGATATATAATAGACGCATCAGTGCTTGAAACCAAACTGAATCCATTTAAACGTAAAGAAATCATGCAAAATTGATGATACTCGTTCCGAAAGAACGATGAAAGAAGGTGTTAATCCCACTTTGAGAAAAATTAATCAAAATGTAACACATAGAAACAAACCTTTACTTCGCGTACTTCATCACACATGCCGAAGGTGTAATTGAAAGTGCAGAACATATTCATTCTATAAGAATACAAGTAGCTCAAACGTTAGAAGAAAAGTACAGAGTACAGTCAAAAATCTCATGTTGAGTAACGAAATAAAATAACGACGAGCACCTGCTGCACTGAGTAATATTGAAATTTACAGTAACGCGAAAATGAGATTAAACATAGTTCATTGCTGCCAATCGAGCATGCCGGTAGTATGAGCTGTTCATATATATGATCTTTATATTTATATCCGAATGAGTGTAGTTGAGAGATACTTCTAATCTTATTTAAATGATGCGAAATTTTAAAATATTTGCATGCCCAATAAATCGAAACTCTTCACTATGATGGCGGTTCTAAGTGGTTATAGTTCCTTTGGTAAGAGTTTGCCTTGCAGGGGGACGCAGCTGGAAATATGAGATCCAAAATACCTGCAATTCGAATTTGAAAAATTCCAATACTTCTGGTGATTTATTAACCTCGTATAACGAGTACTCTGAATGTCATAGATCAAATAAGAATATTTTTTCTCTGACGACTGATGATACGTGGTTTCGGATAATTCAGCGGGTTTTGTCAAACATCAAACAAGTTTCAACAAAGCGTTTTATTATTTGATTGAAGAGTTATGAGGCTAGTCTTCTGAAATATTCATGTACTGGCATACGCTAGAGGCCTGTTCCAATTCGTGAATTTCATCCAAAAATGAGTTTCAAAAGAGACAAATGCTGTCAAATCGGCTAGAAAGGAGATGGCGACTGCTTCTTTGGCATTTACAGTCGGACAGACCTGGAGAAAAAGTATTTCTCAAAGCTGTAACATTCCTGGGTAAAGTGTTTCGATACTTTATACACTTTATTAAGAAATAGAGTATTAAGTTAAGTATTTATCAGACTGAACTCGGTAAAAAGGAGTACCGCATAGGAAACTACTTCGTTAATGGCTACACTTTCAACCGAATGCCTTTTATCTGAGTTTTTTTAATATGGATCTGGGCATGTAGAGAATGAATTATTCTAACACAAATCTTTGCAATATTGAGAAATTTGTTTTTCAGTAACTTTCGTTATCCCCCGCTGCGTCTACTTTGAGTCATCTTCTTCTTAGCTCGGTGCATAGGGTTCGCTTTTCTCTGCTTTTTTTTTCTTTGTTGTTAATTTTTCCTGAAAACTATTCTTCGCTGGGTTTCTAAATTTATCTGGATACCTACGTAACATATATAAACATGTACATACATATATATGTATGTGTTTCTGCTTTGTGCGTACACTTAACCAACTACATACGTACCACTTTTCCAATAATGGAGCAGCTGAGCAAATACTTAATGATCAGCGCACAAAGCAGCTTTTTATATGTTTACATATGTACTTATGTACATACATACTTATATACATATATATATATATAGTTGGATGTAAATATCCGTATATCTGCATCTGCATAAACAATACTAAATATAATTAAATATATTTAATTGTATTCGTAAGTATTAGTGCATATCACTTAGCTCTAATACCATTATTTATGTGTGTCAGAATATATGTATGCATATCCTGTCGTGCAAATGACACAATGAATGGTAAAATTTTGGTTGAGTAATGACGCTGGCTATCTCATAAAGCCACTATTTACAATGCACATGTGTGTGTATTATGATTCTGAGGGTAAACAAGCATCTGTTTATATTTACAGAAACAATATTTTTTAATTAACTAATATAATTATAATAATGCATATTTCGGAACAAAAAATATGTTCAACAAAAAAAAACAAAAAGAAGAAAACAAATTACAAAAATATTATATTTTTAATACATATATATGTGCAAAAATATACATTTAAAATATATTGTATGGGCAAAGACCGTAGGGATAAAAGCACAGTGAATTGGCACCAGAAAGTTATCAAGCTCCCATTTGAGGACATGTGGGTACCAATGAGATACTTCGATGCAGCAAGTTTCGGTTGTATAAATATGAACATGCTTAAAAAATTAAGGATATTATGGTAAAAAAATTTTAGTTTTCATTTTTAAGCATGTTACAATTCTGGTACAATTATGAAACAAATTTCATTTTTTCTAATTCAAGTCTCTTTAAAATTATGAGCTTCGTGAATTTTAAGAAACGGCATGACATATTAAAAAAAATTACATTATTTTGTACAATATTCAATTTTTGTTAATATAAAGGGTGATCCCTTTCGACGTTGTCTACTTTTTTAAAGAAAAAAACACAGAAAATTCAAATTTGTTTATTATCATTCAAAAGAACATTCTGTGGCATTTATTTTTTGAAGAGTATCTCTTCAAATGTTGTCTGCGGCTACGTCTCAGACGGTCCATCCGTTGAGTCCAATTTTCGATTACTCGTTCGAGCATTTCGACTGGTAACTCGCGAATGACACGCGTGATGTTTTGCTCCAAGGTCTGAATCGAAGCTGGATTGTCCGCATAGACTTTAGACTTTACATATCCCAACAGGAAAAATTCTAACGGTGTGATATCAGACGATATTGGTGGCCAATCGACCGGCCAACACGTGAAATTATCTGCTCAATGAAGTTTTCTCTCAATAAATCCATTGATTGATGCCATGTGTGGGAAGTGGCGCCGTTTTGTTGAAACCAAATGTCGCGAATATCACGAGCTTCATTTCAGGTATCAAATAGTCGGTTAACATGGCGCGATAACAGTCGCCATTGACGGTTACGTTCTCACCGGCAACATTGTTGAAGAAATGTGGACCGATGATTCCACTGACCCACAAACCACACCAAACCGTTTTTTTTTCTGCATGATATGCCACTCTTAAACCTCTTCAGGTTGCTCTTTGTGCCAAATGCGGCAAATTTGCTCGTTTACATACTCATTGAACCGGAAATGGGCCTCATCGCTGAACAAAATTTGGCTCGGATCTTCTTGCACAGGATGCACTTTGTACGCTTTCAATTTAAGATCGCGAAATAAGATGCGCCAAGTCGTTCTACACGTCGCTGGACGTGGTCTGGCATTTTAAGCTCCCTACGCTCCCTATTGGTCGGCTCTATAATCCAAAATATAAAAGTCAGAGGTCCAATTTTGGCAAGAAATGCGTCATAACAAACTTATAATAGGTATATATATTCAAAGTTGTTCTTGTGTTTGCTTCACTATAACGGTTCTCTTGAACAATAGCTACATAAGGCAGGTAACGTTTTTTTTCACGAGGAATCCAGCGTTGCCCTACCTCCCGCCGAACCGACCGAGTAGCGCGACTATTGGATAAACGTAAAGCCCAACAGACCGTTGACCGAAAACCAGTTACAGTACTTGGCTCTTATACAAGTACTGCGCAGCTACAGATTTACTCATCAGCTGCTACAAAGTAATTTGCGATTAAGAAACGTTGAGAATAAAGAAATTATTTATTTAAAACTCTCAGTAATTATTTCTTTATACAAAAAAGTGAGTCAGAAAAATCAAAGCTGGCGTAATGAGAATTAAAATCATTACACAAACATCTAAAGGAGTCGTGGATTTCAAAATTTGTTTTACATAAACACAAGGAAAGTGGCTTGAAGTATATGGATGCTCTTATAGGGCTACTAGTTAAGCTCACTAAGTAGGAACGGACTATTAATAATACCTCTCACCAGCTTAGTTAAAAATAAAACTGTAAGCATTTCTCGTCGACTATGGCGTGAAGGCAGATTAATAAACCCTAATCGACTTTGTCATGAGGAAGACCTTTTTGCACTTCGCGTAAAATAAGAATTGTTTTTGTACAGATTCCATTTTACCGTACTCTGCAATTGATAGTGCGGGTATTCCATACAACGGAACCATATTCCAAAATGGGCCTTACGAGTGTAGTGTAGAGTATTTTGATAATATGTGATTGTACTCCTTTGCCCACCGTTTAATCAAAACTAGGACTCCTTCAGCCTTTTTAGTGCAAGAATTTATATGATTTCTAAACTTTAACTTAAGGTCCATTGTGACACCTGAGTCAATAAAATCAGTAGCTTGTTAAACATTGCAATTTTGAATCATATAGGCTAAGGTTTGCAAAGATTTTCTAGAGTAGAACATATATTTGTACTTGTTTAAATTTAAAGACATACAGCTCACATCACAGCACCTTACCGAATTATTTAGGTCAAGTTTCAAGAGCTTGACAGCATCTGCGTACATAAAAATTTTGGAACATTCGGAAGATCATTGATGAATAAGTGAAAAAGTATGAGACCGATATGACTGCCTTGAGGTAAAACAGATGTTCCTAATATTTCACGTTAAGTACTAGAGTAAAAAATTACTCTTTGCTTTCTACCTGCCAAATAAGATGAGATCCATTTGAGTAAGGTTGGTGCAAACCAAAGCATATCGAGTTTATAGTGAAGTATTGAGTGTGAGACCTTGTCAAATGTTTGGCTGAAATCAATATAAATAACATCGGTTTGATAACCATTTTTAAAAATATTACTGACTTGGTAGTTGATTAAGGTAGGATCGATGAGATGGTCTTACTTTTACAAAACCCATGTTGTGAAGTGTCAATAATTGATGATACCGAGTGAGCTAGTTGATCAGTTATAATAGCTTCAAAAATTTTGGGAATAGAACATAGCTTTGCAATGATAGTTTATGACAGAATGATACCCGATTTATGCACATATGAGCCTTTCCATAATGAGGCAAATATATTTTGTTTGATTGAAACATTCAATATGTAATAAATACACTAGATGGGATACTGTCTGGACTGGAGTAAATAAGCTTTTAAATTTTACCATTTTTTAAAGTGCTAAGGTAGTAGTAAACAATATCAGTGGTAATACAATGCGCCCTTAGGCAATCGAAGGAGTGTAATTTGCACATGTAGGAAACGGATTGTGTGATTGTAAGTATATTCGGCGCATAATTAGATTCGAAAAAGTCTGTGAATATATCAGCAATGAAAAGAGAAGTACCTGTCTATTTTCCACCACAAATAGAATTTTGATCTACAAGTCTAACAAATTAGATCCCTTGAAGCAAAAGCCCAACTTATAGAAATGCAAAGAAGTATTCAAACAAAAATTCGTTTTAAAATGATATTAATAATCGACAAGATGAAATGTTGCGGAAGTGAAACATCAAATGATGGTAATACTGAGCTAGAGCTTTTCAAAAACGCTGACTTTTCTTCTCAAACTACTGGCTTAGATTAAGATCTAATTGAAAGATGTGCTATTTTATTGCAAGGGATATCTTTGGCACCATGATTAATATACAGAGTAATAATATCCTTAAAATCGTAAGTGCTGAAGTAGAGTCTTGGATATGCACAAGTACGATCATTACATGTATTCTTACCATTATACTTCCTTAGAATTTAGCAACGATATCTTCTGTAGAAGTATGTGTATGCCGCTTGCTTCAGACAAGCTTGTCCACTGTGATATGCACAGCTGCAAATGAAACTAAAGGTTTTCGGCAAAAGAAGAACTGGTACGATAAGGAATATCAAATTGAAATGGAAAGAAAAAAAATTGCCTAACTCGCAATGCTGCGGAAATCAAAACGTATTTGCAGACAAAAAAAGAGCGAGGGTCCTTAGGAGCTGGCCGACTCTATGACGATGGAACAAACGTTCCGAATAGGGATTAACGTGTGAAAAATACCAACGCGGCGGGAGTCACTTGCCAACGTACTAAGCTATTCAAATATAGTGGCGAAGAACCGAAGAAATGCATGCCTTAGCCTCTTTGCAGAATATGACAGTACGAAAGCCTGTATTATGACTAGAGGAGGGCTAAATATCGCCGTCAACAAACTCATTTAACCAGTGTGACTTAACAGCCGTTAGGGTCAACATTAATCAGATATTCACTATGCGTCAAATCTTGAAGAATATATATGAGGAAAGAAGCCATACATACCAACTTCTCATCGATTTTATAGCCCCCATCGGCAGAAGTATATGTATATATATATATATATATATATATATATATATATATATATATAGGGCTGTGTAATCTAACGGAAGGCATGATAGAAGCGCAGTCAGATTTGCCAACGACCTCTTCGAGGTTTCGGATAGGGTGTCTCCCTATTTCATCCCGAAAGGTGTTCACCGGCCTGCAGTATGCTCTGGCGAATGTGTATCAGCGCCCAATCATTTGTATAGCGCACGCCACCGTGGAACACCTGGCATAATTTTGCCCTCGCCACATTGAGGAGCAAAGGCAACATCCCTTTTTTCGAAATGCCCGTTTCCCTTACATTCGTTAGTGAAGGAACCGTTCCGACGAGAACACCTCCTTTTGGAGGCTCATACAAGTGGGTACGCAAACACCAAATGCAACCTTGCCATCATTTGATTGGTATTATATTCACAACTATATACCGACAGATGTCTCCGCCAACGCTTTGAGTTGAGGGAAATGAAGGTAAATAAAGGAAAATAATAAAACAAACATAAAAGAAGTTTTTGTTGCGGCGAGTACAAGCTCTATGAAAAATCTAAATGGCGACATTGATATAATTGAGTATTTTAAGAGACAGCGGCTATGCGGCTATCACATGTCGTCCTAATGGATGAAAACACTCCATCCTTGAAAGTATTCGATACAGTACCCACAGGTGGATGCAGAGGAAGAGGAAGTCCTTCACTACATTGAAAGAACCAGGTAGAAAGCGAAAATTTGTACGCAAATGAAGAAGAAGAAGCAGATATCATAGATTAATTATTGAAAATTTTATTTTCTGAGCGATATTTTAAAAAATCTATCGGAATAAATCGAAATAGAAAACCTGTCCTAAGTGCATTTAAACGCCCATAAATAATATTCTACCATGTACGTTTTCCAATAAATTAATACATTTTCAGCACATCGATGTCTTTCTTTACGTGCCTACACGTGCACAAGTGTAACTAATAAAGGGTGTTTTTTATAGAGGTATAGAACTTTAAGTTGGCATTACTTTTCAAGATGGCGACCGATTTAACAGCTGTCAAGTGATTTATTCTCAGTTTGGTTTGGCAAATCATCATGAATAGACTCACGCCTGAACAACGCTTGCAAATAGTGCAATTTCATTTCGAAAATAATGGTTCTGTGCGGAAAACGTATCGCGCACTACGTCCATTTTAGCGATGTTTAGCGATGAAGCGCACTTCTGGTTGAATGGCTACGTCAACAAACAAAACTGCCGCATTTGGAGTGAAGGTAATCCTCAAGTGTATGTTGAAACACCGTTACATCCAGAAAAACTGCCTGTTTGGTGCACTTTATGGGCTGGTGGAATCATTGGTCCGCACTTTTTCAAAAACGATGGTGGCCAGAACGTTACAATCAATGGTGATCAGTATAGAGCCATGATTACTAACTTTTTCATTCCTGCATTGAATAACCATGATGTCCAGGAGATGTGGTTTCAACAAGATGGCGCAATATGTCACACAGCTCGTGCCGCAATAGATTTATTGAAAGACACGTTTGGTGACCGCTTAATTTCACGTTTTGGACTTGTGAATTGGCCTCCAAGATCTTGTGATTTAACACTGCTAGACTACTTTATGTGGGGCTATGTAAAGTCATTGGTCTATGCGGATAAGCCACAAACGCTTCACCATTTGGAAGACAACATTCGCCGTGTTATTGCCGATATACGGCCACAAATGTTGGAAAAAGTCATCGAAAATTGGACGTCTAGATTGGACTACATCCGCGCCAGCCGTGGCGGTCATATGCCTGAAATCATATTTAAAATGTAATTCCACAAGATTATCTTTCGGATAAATAAAATTCATGTCAATCGAATAATCCATCATTGTTTTATTGCAACTTAAAGTTCTATACCTCTATAAAAAACACCCTTTACTTCTACGCTAACGTTGCTGCATAGTTAAAAGAGGAAATTTTGTGCGCTCCAAATTATGTTACAACTGGAATAAATTATGCCTGATATTCACTCAACTAAACTTGATACGAATTACAGTTAAATTTGTAAGTGCAACGAGTACAGAGTAAGCACTTTGCGAATTTATATGCAATCGAGTGCGTGCAATTTGTAGATGACTATATGATCACCAGATAGTTCACTACATGTATGTGCATACTCAAATATCTAACTATGAACCAACAAATGTATACGTTAAAATTTCATATACATATGTACTCTTACATATTCGTACTTTGTTGCATAGTGGTTAGTTCATTGTTTTTATTTGTTTTTTTTTGAGCTTCCGCTTTGGTTGGTGGTAGCGGCTATGCTATTCATTTTGTTGCACAGCAAATGACTTTTAATTAAATTTTCATGCCATATACAACAACAAATTTTCGCATGTTTGCTTCATTTTGTTGCTTGCTCTGCATTTTCTTAATGACACGCAAACTTGCAAAAGGAAAAAAGCTCTGTTGGCAGAAGATCTAACAAAAACAAATAATCGCAATTTCTTTGTCTCATCTGTCAAAGAAAGTCTTTAATTCCATTTTTTTATATTTTTATTTGTTTATAAAGGGTGATCCAAGTAGAGGTACTTTTTTCAATAGCACGTGTGAGTCGTGTCAAGCTGTCATGTTATTTTTGTTCACTATTGTTTGTCATTTCATGGAAAGACTTACGCCTATAGACCGATTAGATCACGTCTAGCACGCAGTAAAGAATATATAGCGGCCGTAGCTGAGAGTGTACACGAAAACCGTGGATAGTCGATTCAGCGCCGTTCACAGCAACTCGGACTGACGTATGGAACGACTTAGCGCATTTTACGTCGAGATCTTAAATCAAAAGCATCTGTATTTTGTGTAAGAACTGAAGCCGATCGACCTTCCCAAGCGACATCGCTTCGCTTTATGGGCACTTGAAATGCTCCAAGCAGATCCGACGTTTTCGAGCCTAAGCGGTGAGGCCCATTTCTGGCTCAATGTGTATGGCAACCTGAAGAGAATCAAAATCTGCCATTTCATCCAGAAAAAACAACGGTTTGGTGTGGTTTGTCGGCCGGCCCAAATCGGTTCATATTTCTTCAAAAGTGATGCCGGTGAGAACGCAACCGTCAATAGTGACCGTTATTGCGCCATGATAACCGACTATTGGATGCCTGAAATTGAAGCTCGTGATCTCTGCGATATTTGATTTCAACAATACGGCGCAACTTCCCACACATCGCATCAATTAATGGATTTATTGAGAGAACACTTCCGTGAGTAGTTAGTTTCACGTTTTGAGCCGGTCTAATGGCCACCACGATTAGACTTTTTCCTGTGGGGATACGTAAATTCTAAAGTCTATGTGGACAATCCCGCTTCGATTCAGGCCATGGAGCAAAACATCACGCATGTCATTTGCCAGTTACCAGACGAAATGCTTGAACGGGTCATCGAAAATTGTACTCAATGGATGAACCGTCTGAGACGTAGCCGCGGCCAACATTTGAAAGAGACAATCTTCAAAAAAAAAAAATAGCCAAATGAAAGAACATTTCTTTCGAATGATAAGAAACATTCTCCACTAAAGTTGAATTTTTTGTGTTTTTTCTTAAAAAAAAAGGAGGGAACCTTGAAATGGATCACCCTTTATAAAATCCAAGGCGGTTTTATAAAGGTAAGAGCAGGAGAACAAATATAACAGTTACTATATATTTGATAGTGCTTTTGAGTACTGATTGTCAAATTCATGGAAAATCTTTGGCTTTTAAAACCATAAAAATTTGTTCCACTCTTTTTTCGCACGAATCGCAATCTCAAAATCACAATTCTCAAGATTCTCGCAAGTACAAATAAAAAATCAAATGATATTTAAGCAAACAATACAGAAATTGAAAAATAATTTTGACAATCTCAGTGTTTAATGAATAAAAAAAAGTTGAATTCGCTTCCATAGTAACTGTACCTTTTTAAATTCTCCTTGACTAGTTTTTCGGCTCTCATCTTTATAAATTCGACTTGAAAACCTTTATTTGATTTTTTTATGTTCTCAATTCGCAGCGTTGAAGAGACTAGTTTAATTATCTCTCTCAAAACTTAAATATATATTTAGCAGTGAACATAGTCGAATATTTTACTACAGATAAGAATTAAAAAAAAACCATGAACAGCAGGAAAATTCCCCATCAAAAAATATAAGGAATGTTAGATTTCGAAAAATTGTAATCACAGCAGGCAGATAGTCGCTTTCCTACACCACTTGCACTCCTGTTCTCTGAGAGCACTCGCAACAACTCGATTGAATGAACTGTGGAACGCCATTTCAAGCATCCTAGGTCTTCCCGAATACACTCTCGAAATTACGAAAAAGGAGCTAGTGGAAAAAAGATTTTTGCATTGCCACTGCTATAGGTAGTATAACAAAAGTTAAAGAGGAAAGCAAGAGTCATCTGAAGAGAAGATTGTCATAATATCCACGAAAAGAATGCCTCGATTTACTACGGATTTCAAAACCAAAATAGGCACTCTAGAAACTTATTTTCAGAGCATACTGAGTTTATGGAAAACGGAAGCTTCGAATTTGAAGATATAATCGAAAGCGATGGAAAGTTGTTCCATCACCCAAATATAGCGAAATAGTTCGCTTGAAAAATCAGCTACTGTCTCACTGTTTGAGCTATTTAAATATGGCGTCGAAAAGCAATTTACATGCATTTCTTTGCACAAATAATCTAACGATAGTATGCTCGACTATTAGAACCACAAAAGTTCAACCCAACACTCTGCATCAACTATCTTAGTCTAATTATAAGTATCCTCAACATCGCATATAAGGTTTTTTGAGGGTACTTTGTCAACAAAATTATTTTTTTGACCGTTGCAGTGTGATTTCTTTAAGTTAGTGCTAGGGAAAATAGTAAGAACTGGAGAGCAAAGAAGAGAGAAGATGTTGATATAAATGGCCTCAATAAGCTCGTCGCAAAACCCTAACTCTTATGGAATATGTAGCCAAATGTGTAATAATAACATAAGATAGATTCCAAAAGTTTGTAGGATACAATACACTTGTGCCAACGCTTTTTCCAATCCTCGAAGCACTTCTGAATTGCGCTTTTTGTTATGACCATCAGCTCTTTCTCCGATTCTGACTTGATCTCATCAATTATTTCAAAACGCTTTTCCTTCATTGGTTTCTTTTGTTTTGGGAATAGGAAAAAGTCGCAGGGAGTCAAATCTGGTGAATACGGTGGTTGAGATATGATTAAGGTTTCTAAGCATAGATGTGTGGGCTGGCACATTATCGTGATGCAGAATCTACAATTCCGACCCTTTCAGCCGTATTGCTTCACGCAAACGTTGCATAACTTCCTTGTAATATTCCTTATTAACTGTACGACTCATGATTGTAATCAAAGAAAACATAGAGCAAAACCTTCACCTTTTCTTTAGAACATACCTCGTACTTATGACGAACTACGGGTTAACGTAAATGTCCGCTCGCCAGACTTTACAAAGCTAAAAAATTTGGAATATTTATTTTTAGTTGTTCGCTCTCGTTCGTTTTCGTAGGGGTTTTTAATTATAGAGCAGTAGATGCTCGCTACTACGTTTCCAGAGGTGAAGTAGGTACACGCTGCCACTAAATACGTAAGTTAGTTTGCAAAGGCGGAACACAGTACCTCACGAGGACTATTTCAACAGTGGAGTAGTTCCTAGCCGCGATTATGTTCCCGCTATTTTTTTTCGGACAGAGAGTAGATTCTCACCAATTTGTACCAAATTTTCTGTTGCTACAACAGTCGACTCAACACTCTTGTCTTTTTGGTTTGCGGCTGTCATTTATACAAGTTTCCTAGTCACGGGCAGTTAGTTTTGTCTAATGTCGTTGTGTTTAGTGTTTCATTTCATTTCTTATCAAGTTTGAGTCTTGATACTAAAAATTGAAACACTACATCATTCAAATCACCGCCTCCTGAATTTTTGCAAACTTGGATTCGTTTGATATAATTTTCGACCAATAAAGCCAGATGTCAAATATGATGTGTGACAGTGCCAACATCTTGTTGAAACCAAATATTGTCCAAGTCATATTCTTCAATCACAGACCAAAAAAAAACAGTTATCATAAGGTCATAACGCTCTGAATTGACAGTCACAGTCTCGCCGTTATCGTTGTCAAAGCAGTAACGTCCAATCACACCTCCGGACCAAGGAGTGCACCAGACAGTAACTTTTTTGGGTGTAATGGCTTTTCTTCAATTATTTTAGGATTCCCGGAGCCTCGTCGCTAAAGAAAATTTTGTTGGACATCCACTGCTTGTTATTTGAGCACCCAATCGATGTAACTACGGCGTTGTGAATGGTCAACTGGCTTCAGTTGTTGTGTGACGGAGACCTTATATAGATGCAGATGTAAGTCGAAGAGCAAAATATGTCATAATGTGCAATAAGAGAGTCCCAGCTCTTGAAAAAGTCAAAAAATAGCCACATTCGGGTCTTCGCCTATACTTTCATTTACAGCAGCGATATTTGAGGTGGAACGAGCAACACGATGATGCACAGACCTTACAATATCTGTAATCGATCCAGTCGCTTCAAATTTCTTCAAAATTTTACCAATTGCTTGAGTAGTTGTACGATTATGTACACCAGAATCTCCTTTTAAACCACGAAACATGACAACATTTGAATCACGTTTGATTGAAACAACTGGTGTGCTATTTTTCTTCCTACTATTGCAGTACCATTACTTAAAAACAAAAAGCCAAGATCACCTCTACGACATTTCATACTTACAGCATAGAAATGACATAAGTGTCAAAATTACAATTTTCAAAGCTGTTTTGTGAAAAGATAATTATCAAGAGGATTAAAAAATGTTTAATTTCACTTGTGTTTTCTTATTCATTTCAGTTTTTATACTCGTTGGGTTTGACGACACAAACATTTGAAGACATTTGGATGAATACTGTACTTCTGGCTTTCTTGAGTATAAATATCAGAAGTGGTCTTAGTAGATTTACTTTGTTGGTCTTTTTACAATTCTCTGCAGGCTTATTACATTTATTCCGTGATTTTGCTTTCCCTCTTAAGATGCCTTATGCCCCGAACACTCACTCGCAGCTCCTGTTGTGTACAAGTATATGGCCCGAGGCCGATGTTTTATTTACAATTCCCTATGAACATAGTACATCAAAGCTGAGCAGTCAAAGAGATGACACATTGCTGGACGGCTCTACCATGACTGACAAGTGACTGGCAACCGCAAAGGGCAGTTATAAATTTGGTTTATTTGTGCTACCTGTCAAATGGTCAAGGAAGTAACGCAGGCCAGTTAATGTTTGTAAATACTTGATTTGAGGAAGTCTGTATGTACAGTGGATGGTAAGAAAGTAATATTTATGATTGTATATTAAAATAAGAAATTTATGGAATGCTTTTGAATCGAAGCATTTAAACTGAAAACAGAGGAATTCCGTTGGGAATATCAAGTGGATAAGGGGATAAAATCCTGGCTTCACTTGGTATTTCCACTTAACTGCAAACAGCCAAAGGCAGGCTATAATCGCATAAGCGGAGTGTTAAGAAGAAGAAATTATTGATAACCCTTAGTTAGCCAGTTCGTTGTAGTGATTGTAATATTAAGAATCCAAGACGCAGTTAAGTCGACAGAGCCGTTCTTATACCAATGTTGGGCATAGGCAAAAGGTACCCTCCACAAGATTGCTGATTTTTTGATACATTGCTGAAACAAGGCTGTAATACTACAAATTTCCAAAGTAGGTATGCCGGATATCCTCATTTATGTTTCTATAACAACAGATTTTTCGCATGAGAACTTTATTGGTCCGTTTAAAGATGTCAAATATGAAGTTTCTCTTGTAAGATCTAACATTTCTTAGTCTAATTGCTAATTAATTGCAATGAAATCTCGTTCTTCGATTTATAAGGACAACTGTATATTAAAAAAAAAATGATGTGCAAATCAATATTAAACATTACCAGATATCCATATCCTGAAATAATCAAAACTACGTTGTAAACCCTTTGTAAATTTGTATCGCCTGCCCGGTGGAATAGAGTTCAATACTTGAGCCTGAATTTCTTTGTTATTTCAAAAATTTTCAAATCGATTTAGATCAGGCTTTGAGCTGATCACTTGAAAAGTTCTCTTTGATAGTAAATTTTTACCATCACTTCTGTGTGACTTAGAATATGATTTAGGTCCAATAATCCGTATTTTTATATCCACTTCACCTTTTTAAACAGTTCCTCCGTAGGTAAAAAGGTTAAAATAAATGTTACACTCTAGATGGATACGCATATTGTTCAAAACTTGCTGTTGAAGTTGGTGGAGGACTTTTATAACGTAACTCATCACTAGGGTTTGCAAGTTCTCATTAAAACTGACGTTTTTTCTTGGCCGAAATTTCTGATATTATGGAAGATGCCAAAAACATCGGAAGGTTAGTCAATCAAACACCAAACAAAATTACACAGCAAACCATCTTGATACTGATGGAATCGGGAACATTTTCTGACTTAAATTTTAGTCAATTTTTCAGGCTTAAGATAAGAAAATCAAAAACTCAATATACAAAGTGCAAAACAACTATGCGCGAAAATCTTCTTTGCGAAGAAGTACGCACTTCGAACGAAAAATACACCATTTTCTACTGCCTATTTCTAAAGCTTTTGAACAAGTACGAAAGCACGGCAACACAGGTTTCCGAGCGAAATAAATTGTCTCATATATATTTCGCGACAAACAAGAATAAGACTAATTTTCCAACGTATTAAAGCAAGCTTAAAAGCAAATTATGTAATATTTTTATTTATTTCCAGCCATGGGAAACTTTAGTATAATTATATATAATTAGCGACAAATATTTACCGCGCTCTACTTATGGTTTTCGTTTTGTTTATTTACGTTTGCATATTTTCTTCCTATGTATGTAAAGATCTGTTAACAATAGAAAATCAATCTGTCAAATTTCTGAACCTACTACATTTATTTATCCATCCACGAAATATATGAGTTTTGTTTTCGTTAAAGATGTGTATTGATCTTACTTATTATTGCCATTTCCGCGATAAGAAAACCCACTAAGCATAGCTAACACCATGAGAAACTACATGAAAGGCTTGAGCTAGTGGCAATGAATGCAAAGATCTTTCAAATATCCTAGAAAAAGGTAGTCGGTGAATGAGGTGGCTGAAGCGAGACAACTTCATATGTACTGGGTTACAGACAACAAGATCATTGTGAGTAACTATTAAGTTAATGAGATTCGAATCAGTACATAAAATACAAAAATTTCTAAAAACTCTATAACACTGACTGAGTGAGCAGGAAGCCTGTTGGGGTGAGATAGAATGCTTTAACGGTGTGTGGTGTATGGCCGCCAAATAATATGCAATGACAGCTGAAGAAAGCATATCCAACACTTGTATATATATTTTGGAGTTTTAAAACCGCTGTAGCGATTTTCGGCCGAGCTTGGCCATTTCAGAAGTGCTTCGAGGATTGGAAAAAGCGTTGACACAAGTGTATTATATCCGAGGGGAATTCCTTTGAAGGGGGCAAAAAAGATATTAATGAATAAATAATTTCTTTAAAAGCATTCAAAATTCACTTTTTCATTTTAACACACTTCGTATAGTCTAATCTATCGTAACTAATCAAAATTTAAGCTAAAAACAAATTTGGTAAGATATCGTATAATTTAAGCAAGAGTCAGATATTTTAAAGTAAAAAAAAATCCAATAAATTCATTATAATATTTATTTCGTTTAGGTTAGCTTTAAGAAATTTAAATATTTATTCAGCTTGATTGATTTTCATCTGTAAAATATTAGTAAAAAATATAAGAAAAAATCATCCTTTACACATTTACTAGGCGGTAAAAGTAGTCTTAAAGTATTTTGTTTGAATTTTAAATTCATTTCAAGCTCAACTATTATTTTGGAAAACATAGTTACGAGTGCATTGATGTATTTAAATTTTCAATAAAATTTTGCGTATCCATAAAGAAAATAATTTTCTAATTTTCATCTCCATACTATTAAAGGAAATTTAAATTTTAAATCTAATTTTTATGCAACCAAAGTCGCAATTACAATTTCTAATGCACAAACAAAAACAAAAGCCAGCAATCATTATGTGTAAATTTTCGGCAAGCTAAGCGCTTTAAATTTTTACCATGTACCATGAGAAAAGACATAAAGACGAAGAAAATAAAGAAAAACAGAATTTATACAGTATTACTAACAAATGACACGAAAAAGCTTATGCTATCGAAAAATTTCAAAAACAAAAAATTAAAAAGTAAAAATTCGGAGCTTATGAATGGAGTAATCGTAGAAAAAAGGGGGAAAGCAGTAAAAAGAAAAGTGAAAAAAATTAAAAAAAAAATTAAGTAAAGGAAAACCATAACCACGAAAATATACAAAAGAAATAATAAATAAAAGGCAAAAAAAAAACTTTTAGGAAATGTATTTGCTCCTAATTGCTATTGTCTACAGTAAACGAGCCGCACACATAAACTAATTGTGGACATACATATGTACATACTGGCGAATATACAAACATACATATGTTTGTAATGTATGAAGGTGCATACGGTGGCTCAGAAAGTCGTTATATGATTTTAGTAGACCACTAGCTCTTATGAACGTTTAAAGGGTGATTCATTTCGAGGTTCACTAAAATTTTAAAGAAAAAACACAGAAAATTCAAATTTAATGGGAAATGTGTATTATCATTCGAAAGAACATTCTTTGGCATTTATTTTTTTATGATTATCTCTTTCAAATATTGGCCGCGGCTACGCCTCAGTTGGTCCATCCGTTGAGTCCAATTTTCGATGACTTGTTCGAGCATTTCGAGTGGTAAGGGGCGATGATTTTGCTCCAACGCCTGAATCAAAGCGGGATTGTCCACATAGACTTAAGACTTTACATATCCCCACAGAAAAAGTCTAATGGTGTGATATCACACGATCTTGGTGGTCAACCGACTGTCCCTAACGTGAAATTATGTGCTCACCGAAGTGTTTTCTCAATAAATCCATTGATTAATGTGATGCCTGGGAAATGGCGCCTTTGAAACTAATGTCGCGGAGATCACGGGCTTCAACTTCAGGCATCAAATAAGCGGTTATCACCATTTTTAAAGAAATATATACCGATGTTTCCACCGGCCTACAAACCACACCAAACCGTTGCTTTTACTGGATGAAATGGCAGCCCTTGAATGTCGTTCGTCTCTAATGCGGCAATATTGTTTGTTTACCTACCCATTGAGCCAGAAAGGGGCCTCATCGCTGAACAAAATTTTGTTCCAAAACGTCGGATCTTCTTGGAACTTTTCAAGAGCTCATAGGGCGAATCGATGTCGGTTGGGAAGGTCGAGCGGCTTCAGTTCTTGCACAAGCTGTATTTTGTACGCTTTCAATTTAAGATCTCGACGTAAAATGCGCCAAGTCGTTCCATACGTCAGTCCGAGTTTCAGCGAACGGCGCCGAATCGACTCCCCACGGTCTTCGTGTACACCCTCGGCTATTGCCGCTATATTTTCTTTACTGCATGCTGGTCACGGTTTATTCGGTCGAATATTATCCAATAAAGAATGCTGGGTCTCAATATTGGTGCTGGTGTTGCGAATAGTAGGCCGATTATGTTGACTATAACTTGAGCGAAGCGAGCGAAACACTTTTTTTACAGAACGTGAATTTTCGTAATAAAGTTGAATGATTTGTAAACGTTGTTCAGGCGTAAGTCTTTCCGAGATAAAATGACGAACAATACTGAACAAGAATAACATGACAGCTTGAAAAAAAGGCTATTGAAAAAAGTTGCTCTTTTTGGATCACCCTTTATAAACATATACATACACACCACCATATATGTATGGTTTTACAAAATTAAATGCTTAAATGCTTATAGATATCTTTTGAGCACAATTTCTTCTTTCTTTTCATTTTCATTTTCAACTTTTTTTCTTTTTTCCTTTTTTTTTTTTGTAAAGTTCCTATAATCCTGCTGGGAATCCATAAATTTCTAAGATTGCCAGTTCAGTAGAGTTCAGTGTGCCGCGTTCGACTTGGCAAGACTTAAAGCGCGCACTAACGAACAGCCAAACACTTGCACACTTACACACATGCATACATACATAAAAATATATAACAGCGATAAGCACCTGGAAATCGTCGATGATGGTGGAAGCATAGCCAAAATCGGAAAGGAAATTAACAAAATGAATGAGTCTGTTAAATACCGCCACATCAGGTCAGTATATTAAAAGTTTGCTATAAGTACCAGTGCACATAGAGACATACATATATTTATATATATATGTGTTTGTGTGTAGGTAAAGCGTATAGCGTAAATCAAAATACACCCGCACATACATATAATTCGCCGCGCAGAACAGCAGACACAGTGGAATATCTCATACATAGTGGCATTAGTGCCTGGTACCCGGTGCCCGACGTCCGGCGTACAGCCTCGATAGCTTCCTGCTTGACTACCATGCGGTTGTTGGCGATATTTACGATGCTGTTTAGTGGCAGATTCCGTTGTAGAAATGTACGACTGCAATTGCTGGCAACACATATATATACATATACAAACAAACAAGAAAAGCAACAAACATTAACTCATAGATTCAGTTGGCCAGAATTTCGTGGCTTTTCATCTTGTCGTTGTTGTTGTTATTGTATATATGTTTATTTATCGCTATTGCTATTTCGTTTGTATAGTATATGTGTATGTGGGCGGCGGAAAAATTTAACATCAGTTAAGCTAATAATGAAGTGGAAATTGGCAATAAAGCAAATTTATTACCAACGATTAACGAATATGCCTGGGATTTGGCAATTAACATTCGCATTCGCATTGTAAATCGGCATACGTCAGCTAAAGGTGCGCCAAACCTTCTCAATACGTTTCTTATTAAAGTGTGCTTATCAATTATGTAGTGGAACTTAATTTGTTGAAAAAATTCTGCTGAAAAATAAACGAAAAAATTTGAAAAATTATATTTGAATGATTAAATGCTTTTAAATTGGAAATCAGAATCTTAGCAATAATTTAGGAATCAAAAGCAGTGAAAATTCACACAACGGTGATATTTTTTAGATGGCATTGATATATGCTTTCATCATACCATTTCATATGAGATGACAAAAAGGTTCACCGATAGGTTTTTAGCTAGTTAATGGACACTTTACCAGCGCACTGAAATTTGGCCTTGTGATACTTAACACCGTCGAATAGATTAGGTTAGGTAAAAATGGTTACAGATATGCGAGTATCGACATACTTAGACCAATAACGTTTCATTATAGTACAATGAAAACTTTCTCTGACTCTTGGAACTCTTTTAAGAATTTTATTGGTTCGCTTACTTTAGTTTCTGCCACATGGCAAAGGCTACCCATAAAAGTGACACCAAAATGCCGAAAACTACTTGATAATAATAATAATAGGTGGAAAATCCTTTCTTCCTCCGCGCCATACCTGGGCAACCTTTAATTTTTCTGCGTATCGTCCTATAAGACAATGTTCCGTTTTCTACTAGCCGATCCCATTTCGGAAAAGTTTGCCTCGACTTGTGACAGGTTTTTAATAAAAAAAAACTCACTCTTGAAAACGATCACTGCTGGTATAATATTTGAGAACATGATTTTGGAATTGTTCCTTCTTTTAATTTGCAAGGTACCGCAAGGTATTCGTTAAAATTAAAGCTGATTTCATCGCTGTCCAAGATATTCAGTAGACGGAAGAAAGACGTTGATAGTATATCTGTATATATGTTTAGAGAACGATTTTTCCCTCGAGTATTCTCATTCATATCATACCATGTTATCAAAATTAAAGCTGACTTTACGCCGTCGAAGAGATTCACCACAACCCACATTAAAATGAGTTTTTTTTTAACAACTTTCGTAATTTGGGCCTACTACCCAATTGAAGAGGAGCACTATAAGTTCTAATATTTTTTACAATAAATTTCCTCATGCCTTTATGATCGAGCTCAAAGATTAGTGTTCCATTTCAGATTCCATTAACGTTTCTTCACGGGGTACCACGAAGTAGCCGTCTAAGCCCTATTTGGTTTTCACTATACATAGATGATATTTCTTCTGAGATTAATTTAAAAAAAAAATTTTATGTATGCTTATGAAGTAAAACTTTATATTTCTCACACTTCAGCAAATGAATGTATCTTACTACAAACAGATCACAACAGCTTGGTTGAATGGTGTAAAATAAATCATACGCCCCTAAATCTGAAAATATATATTATATGTATATATATAGGGTTTTCCAATAAGAGTGATATGATTTCTTTAAAAAAAGCACAAACTAATTGTTAAGGAAATTCGAATGTTTTCTATATAGAGTGAAGTACAATCTATATAATTAAGTTCTGAACATAACATCATTCAAATGGCCTCCACGACGTCTTTTGCAGGAACGAATTCCATGAACCTATTTTTTGACCACTTTTTCCACTAAATCAAGTCGAATGTCAGGAATAGCACGTTCAATATTGACTTTTAAAGCTTGAAGAGAGTCTGGTTTATTACTAATGATCAATGACTTCAAATAACCCCACAAGAAGTAGTCTAATTGTGTTAAATCGCAACTTCTTGGGGACCATTCAGTGTCACAATTACTTGAAATAATCGAATCTCCAAACTAAGTACAACTTCTCCCAATTGTGGCCATAAAAAGTTGGTTATCATCCATCTATACCACTCTCAATTGACAGTAACGTTGATGCAGCAAGCTTCATTTCGAAAGAAGTACGGACCGGTGATTCCACCAGACCAAAAACCACACCAATGTGTGAATTTAGGTGAATGTAATGACTGTTCATGATGATTGTTCGCCATCCCATTGGAAACCCCTTTATAAAGTGATGTGTTTTTTGCGAAGAGTCTTACATATAGCTACGTGTATTTGAAACAGGTTCACCGTTTTGTTGATCTGGTTATCACTATCGACCCTAAGCTGAACTTCACACATAACATTGGTGTGATGGTCACCAGTCATGGTTAAAATAATAATAAGCTCAATTTCGAGTCCCTTTATACCTTCTGGAAATATACTTAATGTTCGGTTTTGAATTTCTAGACATTTTTGCCCTTTGATTCTGAATATTGTGCACTTTTTCATATTAAGAATACAACGTTGTCGACTCTCCGTATTTTATATTTAAATTAAGTTACTTTTAAAAATCATCTGAGTAATTTTTTTCTGTAGCTGATGTTTTCACTTCTTGGCACTAAAAAAAAACCCTGCTCATTGTGACTACTCTTTAACGAAAAAAAACAAAGTAGGTCACCTGCGTCATGTGGACTGCGCTTCTCGTGAGGATGGACGGGAGATGAGTAAACCGTTGGTAATAATAATAATAAAGGCCTTCGTTAAACGTATACCACTCACCTCTGAGCGCTGCTTTGTCGCGATATCAAAATCGTGGTTGGTGATTTTAGCGCCAGGGTGGGACAGCCGGTAAATACAAAGTATATATCGAAACATCTCCAAATGTACTGAGGCTGATATATATCGCCTTAGCCGAAATATGGTTGCTTACGTTAACTGAAAGTAAATAGGTTTTACAAAAACTCTTATTATAATGATAGACGAACGAAATATCTTCTAAGTTCTAGCTGATCGAATAGGGTGAGGATGAAAAGCATCCAAAGTCTTAACTTCGTCAGTGTGAGACTTTAACGCACTAAAACGATCTCATTCCGTGTGGTATCCCTTAGTACGTGTTTCATGCCAGAAAAAGATAATAGCTTATTAGCCTTAAACAACAGCGTCCGCTGTCATCTTTGTTCAACCGTCATGAATTCAGTAAGATATATCCATTCTTCCTGTCTTGTAATACTTTTAAGTTTCGGATAAACGGTCCACCTTTCCCATGTACTATTACTCCATCTTATATTACATCAGGTTGCTAAGGTTGACCCATAGATTTCTCCATTTGATTTTCACTCCTGCTCTTTTAGAACACTCATCATTAGCTCGATATTGGAATTACTTCCAAGAAAAAGAAAACAACTGAAACAGCGACGAATGCTGAGCTAAACCGTGTAATGCACATGAACGCAAAATGTATTGAAAATAAATACAACGAGAGTTGAAAAGGTAGCGTGACACATGTGGAGAAAGAAAAAGAGTGGGACCGGAATTCGTGGATATGAAATGCTAAGAAACTAGCCGAAAGAAATGCAGTTCAAAAATTTTGTGAAAAGATATAGCGACTAGCAAAAGGTCTTTATACCGGAGCATGCTCATTTAAGACCAGAAAAAATTATATTGCGACCGATGCCAAGAATATATTGAGTTTATTAAGAGTGAACTTATTCTGCCTGGAAAATGGAAGTGAAAATAAAACATACGAAGGTGGTAAACCCGAATTCCTAATCGCTGTCAATGGAATAGACTCTTCATTACCCGATGGTTCACCGACTGAACCATTCAGAATGGTGTTGAAGAATTTAAAAAGAACATGCCTCAGACGAAGGAATGTTCAACAATGGATAACACTCCTCAATATCTGCTGGAAGGTGCTACCGATTGTGTTGTGTGAAAGATTAAAGACCTATTAGCGTGGCTTCTAAACTGGCAAATCACAGTTAATCGATAGCACACTAAGGAAATGCCTATGAATTTGGCTGTGTAAGCTGATGCTGAGAAACACCAAAAGATCCGTAAAAATCACGCGGGACCTCTCGTAAACTTCTTTTTATTTGGCGTAGGTACCGCTCACGCGATTACAGACGCATCAACAATAGCGCGCGACTCGTTTCTTCTCTTTGCTTTTCGGCGCCTGTTGGAAATACCAAGTGATACCAAGTCGCTCTCCACCTGATCCTTCCTGGAGCTCTTCCTCTTCCTCTGCTTCCGCCATCAGGTACTCCATTAAATACATACAAAGCTAGAGCCCTTTCATCCATTCGGACGACATGACCTTGTCAGCGTAGCCGCTGTCTCTTGTTTCGCAGAACAATGTCAATGTCGTGGTATAGCTCGTACAGCGGTATTCGCCGTTGCCAACGTGCAGAGGACCATAAACCTTCCTCAAAACTTTTCTCTCGAAAACTCCTAAAGCCGACTCATCGGCTGTCGATATCGTCCAGGACGGAAATGATAAGCGACGTGTAGAGTTTGGTTTTGGTTCGTCGAGAGAGGACTTTACTTTTCAATTGCCTACTCAGTTCAACGTAGCACCTGTTGGCAAAAGTGATTCTGCGTTGGATTTCAAGGCTGACATTGTTGGTGTTCTTAAGGCTGGTTTTTTAGATATACGAAATTATCTACGAGTTCGAAGTTATGACTGTCAACATTGACGTGGGAGCCAAGTCGCGAGTGCAATTACTGTTTATTTGATGGCAGGAGATATTTTGGCTTGCCCTCCTTCACTACCAGACCCATTCGCTTCGCTTCTTTGTCTAGCCTTGAGAACGCAGAACTTACGGTGCGGTTGTTATGACCAATTATATCAAGATCATCGGCACTTTCTCCAGGTTAGATAAAGCAACAAAGCAAATGGATCTGCTGTTAAACGAACAGTAAGTTCATTGACATCCACACATAATCTTTCTTCATAGCAGTTGCTCCTTAAGACTGAATAGTTAAATTGGCGCTTGAAGTTTGCTTGAGATAAAATTTGCAGAGAATTTATGTTCATCTCCGAATGAGAGACGGCGAATATCGCAGATCATTGAGCCTCACCAGATATGTGGTAATATTTACATAGTTCACCAACTGACTGCCTGGGCTCTAACAGAGCTCTAAGTCATAAAATAATATATATGTAAATTGTTTCTATGTTTGCGGTCCATTCATAATGGCAAATCCAGCCATATAAATACCCATTATTCTATTGAAATTAAACCGAATTCGCTCATAATCAAGCACAAGGGAAAAAATTCAATTTCAAACATGTATATATTTACATACGATCCTGCATATGTGTTGTAAAATTAGATTATTCAAAATTCAATAAATACAATTTCAATATGTGTTTATGTATATTAATTTTACTCAGAACAATCATTTTATTCTGCTCTTCAACTGTCTGCATTACGACGGAAGTACAAAATGATATTATGATTAAGGTAAAAGCGTCACTATTGGCAGATAGAAACTCATACATCAATCATTTCATCCATCATTTTAGGGAACAAGCATTGTCATATTAACAAAATACAACAGTGATTCATATTCATATGGATCCATATGTACTCGTATGTGGTTAGGGGCACATGCATATACACATACATAAACATATATAAATTCCCCAGCATATGTATATAAATATATAAATTGTTAATTTATATGTATGTATGTGTGCAGCTTCAATAATTTGGAATGAACATCGATTACCATAAATCAACTAAAACACTGGTTTATGTACCGTTAAATGTGTGTGTGAGTAAAAATTAAATGCACATAATTGTAATTGAAATGTGCATAAGTACATACTCACACATATACATGCATATAGGAATTTGTAAACCTCATTGTTGTTGTGTTTTCATCCGCATAATCCCTAAGCCATGATATTTAAATACAAATGCATATGTATGTAAGTATTTGACTAATCTATCGAATGTGAGTGGGTGTGTATGTAGGCGTGTGTGTAATATATAATTATCAATCCTTGTTAGTGAGACCATAAGTTTGAAATTATTTTAAACTAATAATTATAGCCGGCATCATTTGATCATCATGACAACATTCCACACATACTAATAAAGGGTGTTTTTTATAGAGGTATAGAACTTTAAGTTGGCATTACTTTTCAAGATGACGACCGATTTAACAGCTGTCAAGTGATTTATTCTCAGTTTTGTTCGGCAATTCATCATGAATAGACTCAAGTAAGGCGTAGATTCGTCGAATGGGCCCAAAACGAGATTACCATTGTTCCCGATTTTCATAAGCGAATTTTGTTTAGCGATGAAGCGCACTTATGGCTGAATGGATACGTCAACAAACAAATCTGCCGCATTTGGAGTGAAGGTAATCCTCAAGTGTATGTTGAAACACCGTTACATCCAGAAAAACTGACTGTTTGGTGCGCTTTATGGGCTGGTGGAATCATTGGTCCGTACTTTTTCAAAAACGATGGTGGCCAGAACGTTACAGTCAATGGTGATCGGTATAGAGCCATGATTACTAACATTTTCATTCCTGAATTGAATAACCATGATGTCCAGGAGACGTGGTTTCAACAAGATGGCGCAACATGTCACACAGCTCGTGCCACAATAGATTTATTGAAAGACACGTTTGGTGACCGCCTAATTTCATGTTTTGGACCTGTGAATTGGCCTCCAAGATCTTGTGATTTAACACTGCTAGACTACTTTATGTGGGGCTATGTAAAGTCATTGGTCTATGCGGATAAGCCACAAACGCTTCACCATTTGGAAGACAACATTCGCCGTGTTATTGCCGATATACGGCCATGATTAAAAATGGATGTTGGAAAAAGTCATTGAAAATTGGACGTCCAGATTGGACTACATCCTCGCCAGCCGTGGCAGTCATATGCCAGAAATCATGTTTAGAATGTAATGCCACAATATTATCTTTCGGATAAATAAAATTCATGTCAATCGAATAATCCATCGTTGTTTTATTGCAACTTAAAGTTCTATACCTCTATAAAAAACACCCTTTACTTTACAGGCAACTGGCCTGAAGGTCTAACCTAGAGAAGAAGATAAAAAGATATCATCGGCTACTTCGTACAGCTGTATGTGAGCAATTAGATAGAGGGTAGGTTCGCTCTACAAAGTAATACAATGCCTCTATGATCTATCCATCTTAGTCTATCTGACTATATGTTGTCCCCAGCTGATCGCATTTCTGTATATCAGAAACAACACAAAATGATTTTATTATAATGTTTGATAAAGTATTCTGTCTAAAAGGTTCATTAGCCTCCCGAATTTTTGCTGTGCCCCTCAGGCAGAAGTTTTTACAAAGAAGAAGTATCGGAAAAATCGATGGATTTTTATGAGGATCTTTTATTTCATGTCAGAAATATATTCAGAGGGCTTGACATTCCCTGCCGAGGGGCAACCTGAATTTATTGAATAAATTTTCCATAATTTTGAATGTTGTTCGGACAAGGACACGAACGCGGGCCTTCCGATTAGTAGTACGTACCGCTAACCACTCGGCTATTACGGTCCCCTCTATGAGGTGTTAATATTGAAAATTCTCGGCTCCCTGAGACTGTAGATACATGCTAAGCCAGAAAAAGGAAATAAAACCCCAATCGATGGAACACGGTAATATCAGAGCATTAGCCAGATGTATTTTAATGATGCTAATAAGACGCGTTCTTAGCAACCTCATATAGATCGCTCAGAATTTTTCAAGCTATTATATAAATTCAAATTAAAAATATATTAAAAATCATCGACGTTTACATAACAAGAAATGACTCCGAGAGCTTCTAGGGTAACCAGTAAGGACGATCGAGTAAGGTCTTGATCTCGATGACTGCATACAGGACATTTACCTAAATATTGAGAGGCTATTAAAAAATTACTTTTATTTAGTAATCAGCTATTAAACCACCATTACTTAGAGGTATATCTTTCTATTGCATAATGGATATACGTACCAGACAGTAATTAGACCTTTCATGTTCTGCGGAATCATAGTTTTCAAAGCTACTTTAGAGTGTCTGGGCATCCATCCTAATTACAGAAGAACTGCCTTCTAATACTACGAAAGCACTCCAAACTCTCTGTATTTTCCCGTTGAACCTGTATGGTAAATATTGTAAGCTTCAAGCGAGCTGCAATGTCATAAGACTCAATACAATTCAACCCAAGAGAACCAAAAATCTCAGCAAAATAAAGCAAATTTTGATGAAAGCACAATAGCCATTTTTACCGGCGGTTGAAAACTCGATAATACTCTCTTCGGACAGCCAACCTGAAGTGGCTATAATACGTCCGGTAATTTCAAACAAACTATCGCCTGTATGCGAAACTTCTTCGTCCCAAATGGGGAAATTTTACTTGTTTACGTACCCATTGAGCCAGAAATGGACCTCATCACTGAACAAAATTTGGCTCGAAAACGTCGGATCTTATTGGAACTTTTCAAAAGCCCATAGAACGAAGCAGTGTCGTTTGGGAATGTCGAGCGGCTTCAGTTCTTGCATTAGCTGTATTTTGTATACTTTCAATTTAAAATCTCAACGTAAAATTCGCCAAGTCGTTCCATACGTCAGTCCGAGTTGCTGCGAACGGCGCCGAATCGACTTTCGACGTTCTTCGTGTACACTATCAGCTGCGACCACTATATTTTCTTCACTGCGCGCTGAACGTGGTCTATTCGACCGAATCTTATCCAACAATGAATGCTGGGTCTCAAGATGGGTGATGGTGTAGTACGCTCAGTAGGCCGATTTTGTTGACCGTAATTTGAACGAACGTGAATTTTCGTAATAAAGTTGAATAATTTATAAACATTGTTCAGGCGTAAGTCTTTCCATGAGGAAGTGCCAAACAATATTGAACAAAAGTAACATGACAGCTTGACACGACTCACGCGTTATCTGTCAAAAAAAAGGCTATTGAAAAAAGTAACTCTACTTGGATCACCCCCCATAAAAGAGCTAGCGCAATACTATTATCTCTGCTCACCAGCTTTTAGTTTTTTTGTCGTTATCGCCTTCTCGACTGACTTGCAGAAATAACTTCAGAAATCTTATGGATTACATAAATCAAGGTGATAGATATCTTTTTCGCTGGCTTAATATTGGTATCACAAATCGGGTCAATAGGCCTAACTATGCTAGATCAGGAATCAGAGTTACTTTAATTTGAATAAGCAAGATTATTTACGCGTTTTGGTAGGCTACGATTAGGTGTAAAAAAAAAACATTTTTTTTTAAACATTGATTCCATATAACTTTAAATTATAACGAAAACAAAAAATGTTCTTTTTTTTATCAATTTCAAAATGTATTAATATGCATGAGATATAAGTACTCTTTTATTTATTACCAAACCACGTTTTTAAAAAAAAGCTAGTGCAAAAAAATACCAAACATAGATATTTAAAATATTTCGTTGAAGTTGTGACGATATTCGATAATACAAATTTTATTTATTTCTCTTATTATATAAGCACTATATCTAAGCTGTCAACAAGCCAAAGCAGAAACACTTATGAACAGGTGTATAACCATGTACTGTTGGGAAAACTACTAGTTGTTAACTAGAATAATACTAGTTTTAATTGCTACGCTAACGAGTTCATTCTGCACAATTTTTGAGGTTAGTGACTAGTAGTTACAACGCGATAATGTGCTACGAAATATCAGCTAAACTATTAAGCATCAGCTGCGTACTAGTTAAATACTAGTTCCATCAGGCATGTTGATTTTCTACTTTGCCGAATTGTAGCGATAACTTCTAAATACTTCAATCATCTTATTTTCTAGTAAATAACGAACTGGTATGACTTCATCATTAAAATACTAGTATTTTTGCATACTTGTTTAGGTTTTCACTGCAGGTTCATGTACACAACATATATACATCTGTATGTTGATGACATCAGCAATATATCTACTTTATTTGCTGTGCTCAGGTATTGCTTTTAAATATTGAATTCGCCGCTGTTAAAATGAACGATAGTTCCCACCGGTAGAGAGACAGAGATAGAGTTGGCCGTCGAGTGTAGAGTGTATTTGGAAAACTAGACCGTTGTGCATTTGAAAACGTCAAGGTAAATTATACCCCTGTCACACATTTAGCTGGATTTTTCTTTTATTTATTTTTATTTTATTTTTATTTTTTTTGTTTGAACAAATCTACACAATAACAAACACATGTGCAAATATCGAATGACAGCTGGCAGTTGCTTCTCGGTTATCGTCGTTGATTTCAATTTCTTCTTTTTTTTTTCTTTTTTTTTTTGTATAAAAGCAAATATAAATTTTTTTTCTTCTTTCTTTATATAACACTTTGACAAAAACTAACACACCCACATATATTCATGTATGCAAGTGCCTTCGACTTGCTGCCACATGTCAAACACACAATTATATAAGGGGAAAATTTGCAAATGCCTTGAGTAGCGCTTGGCAGATTGATAATGATTGATCGTTGCGCGCTACATTAACGCCAACACACCAGCGAGCAGGGACAGCTGTTGGTGGTCACAGGTAAATAAGCCGGTGAACGTAAACAAGAAAAATCTAAGCTGCTTGCAACATTGTTGCTGATATATACATGTGTATGTGTGTAGATATTTCCTGTAAGAAATTATTTATTTAAAGCCTTCAACTTTTACTAGATTTTTTTTATATTTATTTAAGCGCATATTAAATTTTCAGTTTTCAAATTCAACATGTTGCTTTCTATGCATGTACATACATACATACATATACGAGTATGTAGTAGCATGCATAAGCTGCCAGCTGTTTGTTGGCCACAATTTTAATATATCGTTTTTTGTTTTCTGTTTACAGTTTTACCTTCCAATTTTGTGTTGGTCATCATTTTTCTTCCTGTCGGCTATTTTTCAAATTATTTATTTTCTTTTGCACTAGCAAAATGTATATATATCAATTTTCAAACATAAAATCACGTGGAATATCGTTGACAGCCACAAATGATTTATGCATGTTTCATCGCCTTGTCGGTCTGTTAAAGGCCGCAAAAACCAAATTTAATGTCGGCAATGTTGTTGCTTACTGAATGGTTGGAATTTAAAGCTATAAGGCTGATCGATAAATGGTATATATATAGCAAATATAGGGTTTTCCAATAAGAGTGAAACGATTTATTTAAAGAAAAATAAACACACACACACTAATTGTTAAGGAAATTCAAATGTTTTTTATTTAAAGTGAAGTACAATCGATACAATTAAGTTTTGAATATAATATCATTCAAATGGCCTCCACGATTTCTTTTGCAGGACAACACATTCAATATTGACTTTTAAAGCTTGGGAATCTAGTTTACTGCTAAAGTAAAGAAGTAGAAGACCAATGACTTCAAATAACCCTACAAGAAGTAGTCTAATGGTGTGAAATCACAACTTTTTGGAGACTATTCAATGTCACAATTTCTTGAAATAATCGAATCTCGAAATCTCTCTCGCAATAATACGGTTGTTGCATGTAGCCCCATCTTGTTGGAACCAGATGTTGTTAAGATCAACTTCTTGAAATTGTGGCCATAAAGAGTTGGTTGTCATCGATCTATACCGCTCTCCGTTGACAGTAACGATGCCACCAGCTTCATTTTTCGTTTCGAAAGAAGTACGGACCGATGATTCCACCCGACCAAAAACCACACCAAACTGTCGATTTAGGTGAATGTAATGGTTGTTCGTTAATAATTTTGGGTTTTCTTCGCACTAGAATCGACAGTTTTATTTATTTACCGCACCACTGAGATGAAAGTGAGCCTCGTCGGAGAAGATGATTTTCTTAAAAAAATCATTATCGTGTTCAAGTTATTCCAAGTCAACTTCAGCAAGGTCGGTCTTGCGTATATCTTCCCATGATGAAATTGTAAACATTACTGAATACAATGAAAAAAATTACAGATCCATGACACATTAAAAATGGCCAAAACGGCACTTAGAAATCATATCACTCTTATTGAAAAACCCTATATATGATAAGCTTTTGACACTCGTACATATCTGGCGTAAATGCCAATTTAATTATAAAAAACAATATTAAAACAAAAGAAAATTGCTGTTTTCGGGAATGCCTTTACAACTTTCATGAATATAACTTATAAAAAATTTTGTATTTATTATTCTAATTAATTTTTTATTTTCTTTTTTTTTACACTTTTAACCCCATTTCTGTTGCCTGCTGGGAGATCATATGATACAGTCTTCCGATTTCGAAGAGTTTTGGTTTCACTATTTATTTGAGTTTCTTCTTCTTTGGCATGGACACCGCTATCGCGCTCTTAGCCGAATCAATAATAGTGCGCCACTCGAATTTACGTGTATTTAGTATCACACTCTTAAATGCTTCTAGACTAAAACCCTCATATCTGAACCAATTGATTATATGGGAACCATATGATATAGTCTCCGATTTCAATGATTTTCTGTTTCAATATTCATTAATATTGATTTTAGACCCAAAATTTCATATGTGAACAAATCGGTTGTATAGGATATTTATTATATGGCAGCTATATTATATAGTCTCCGATTTCTCTAAGACCATATCGGTGTTTCTTGGCAGATTTCAGATCAAAAATCTCATATCTGAACAAGTCAGTTGTATGGGGCCTATATATTAGAGTGGTGCGATCTGTCTAATTCCGACAAATGAACGTAAAAATATAAAAATAAATTCTCATGCCATATTTCAACCAAAATATCTCAAAAAACTGACGGACTGATTTGAAGTCAGACGAATATAGTTAAATTAACTCAGTTCGTCGTTCTTATCCGATAAGTATAAAATTCAGTGGATTCCTATCCTTTTCTTCTCGTACTTACAGTGGCTCACAGCTTATTTCATGCAGATTACACTTAACACTTTATATTGTCATAAAATGGAAAATAATTAAAATTCAAAACAAAAGTTGATGCATATATATTGCGCAATGCTTTACTAAGAAAGAAAGCAACGAATTTTGTTCACAGCTTATTTCATGCACCCACTTGCCGATGTTGTATCGAAAGCCAGTTCCGTTTGTAATAGTTCAGTAATAGTTTGGTGTATCTTTGAGTTTCACGTTATGATCGCACTAATTTCAGTTAAATGGGCCGCCGTACAACGATCGATCAAGAAGAATTGGTCATAAACTATTTCAAAAATGGAAAATAGCAGCGCAAAATTTCTGAGATAGTTAATTTACAGTACGACAGTGGTAAATATAATTGACCGTTTTGTACATGAAAATCGTATACAAAGCAGAGGCCGAAATGCACCAAATAAAATATTCCCCAAACGAGACGAACGTTTAGTTGTACGAAAAATTTAAGAAAATCTCATACTATCAGCTCAGAAATTAACCATAGAGGTTCAGGACCAACTAGGTAAATAATTTGGTGCTGCAACGGGTGCTACGTGCGAACGACTTCATTAATCATTCATTACCACAAAAAAAAAAAAAACTAAGCCGAGTTGCCTTCGCAAGGGAATTGAGTGAGCTGGAAACCAAGGATTTTGACTTCTAGAACACAGTAATTTTTTTCTGGCGAATCGAAGTTTAATCAGGTGTAAGGGCTTATGTGCGGCAGAAACGCAATTCTGAACTTCATAGCAGTAACATCAGGCCAACTGTGAAGCATGGTGGAGTGTTATAGTATACGTGCTCATACTGCAGCCTGAGTTTTCTAATTGCTCTCTTAGTGTATTTCTTACGTGAAATAAAAACTCTTCATAAAAATCCATCGGCCGTTTTTAGACCGCTTAGAATAAACTCTCCTTCCATTTGTTGATAAATGTACAACAAAGCAACAAATTGGAGGAGGTATAGAACTTTAAGTTGGCATTACTTTTCAATATGGCGACCGATTTAACAGCTGTCAAGTGATTTATTCTCAGTTCGTTCTGGCAATTCATCATGAATAGACTCACGCCTGAACAACGCGTGCAAATAGTGCAATTTTATTTCGAAAATAATGGTTCTGTGCGGAAAACGTATCGCGCACTACGTCCATTTTAGCGATGTTTAGCGATGAAGCGCACTTCTGGTTGAATGGCTACGTCAACAAACAAAACTGCCGCATTTGGAGTGAAGGTAATCCTCTAGTGTATGTTGAAACACCGTTACATCCAGAAAATCTGAATGTTTGGTGCGCTTTATAGGCTGGTGGAATCATTGGTCCGTACTTTTTCAAAAACGATGGTGGCCAGAACGTTACAATCAATGGTGATCGGTATAGAGCCATGATTACTAACTTTTTCATTCCTGAATTGAATAACCATGATGTCCAGGAGATGTGGTTTCAACAAGACGGCGCAACATGTCACACAGCTCGTGCCACAATAGATTTATTGAAAGACACGTTTGGTGACCGCCTAATTTCACGTTTTGGACCTGTGAATTGGCATCTAAGATCTTGTGATTTAACACCGCTAGACTACTTTCTGTGGGGCTATGTAAAGTCATTGGTCTATGCGGATAAGCCACAAACGCTTGACCATTTGGAAGACAACATTCGCCGTGTTATTGCCGATATACGGCCACAAATGTTAGAAAAAGTCATCAGAAATTGGGCGTCCAGATTGGACTACATCTACGTCAGGCGTGGCTGTCATATGCCAGAAATCATATTTAAAATGTAATGCCACAAGATTATCTTTCGGATAAATAAAATTCATGTCAATTGAATAATCCATCGTTGTTTTATTGCAACTTAAAGTTCTATACCTCTATAAAAAAACACCCTTTATATGTTTCAGTAGCTTCGCTCTCCATTTACCAATTTCTATTAGTACACCTCTTACGGAAAGATAGATTCAACGTAAATAGCAGTTAAGCTGAGAGCGATTCAGTGTAGAATGGTTTTGGATTCTCCTGAGCACAGAGATTCTGTTATTCACTGTAACTTTGTTGTTTTAATTTTATCTGATACATAAGTTTAATAACAGAGTTATATTTGGCGGCATGAATATGATAATAATGTTTCCGTCTTCCGTTCTTAGTTCACTTTTTCTTAGATGAGACGCTGCGTTATTCATAAGAAGAAAAGCTTTCTTTGGCAACTTTTTGTATGATAAAAGCTAAAACCTAGTCATAAATATAAATTCACAGCCATTTATAAACCAGTAATGAAAGATGGTTCACTATGTCAGAGAAACAAAAGAACACAAGAATAATTTAGGGTTCTAACCTGTGGCACAATGCATTGGTGAAACCAAATTTAAAAAAAAATTAAAGTAGCCAGCTGATTTAGATATTTTATAATCAGTGAGAAAATAGAAGTTTTTAAAACAGTGAGAATTTTTCAACATACCGTTTACCAAAAGCATGAGCCTATGTGTTCCTCTTGCGCTGTGCACAACACAACAACACAATTCGTTGCGTCTCTGACTTTGTACCTGGAACAGTTTTCTCACTCGTTGACAGGTACGTTTTTTTCTGGTAAAAGCTTCCAGAACAACCCATCATCATTATATATGTGTATTTGATCACAACCTTTTCATTTCCGCTTAAATGGGTGCACTAACTCATACTGTGAAGTCAGTCTCTGCCGAGCTATTTTTTAGGAATAAATTTTTTTTATATTCTGAACCATATTTCCTCAACCTTTGATGTCCCTCCTGTTTGTATTACTATGTTCTCCACCACTTACCATTCCCAAACTACAACATCTTTACTTTAGGTTTAACTGTATGCAGCACAATTATTACAAAGCAATCGTAACAAATTCATCTGAGCTGAAGCTCAAAACAAGGCAAGGTGGCAATATGATTACTTAAGAGAGTAAGGCGATTAATATATAAAATATTTTTTTGTAATGCGTAAATTTGATTTTTTACGACTTCAAACAGTTTTTCTTTGACTCCACTTACAAACATTCTCCGCCAAGGCTCTTGCATACGAATATCTATGTATGTTACTTGTAAAAATTTCATTATTTTTCAGCCTTCAAAGCCAAGTTCCCATTAAATAAAATTTATTGGAAAAATATAATCGATGCGCATTTATGTGTGGACAATAACCCTGCTGGGAAAGATAGCAGTTGTTAACTAGAATCCTACTAGTTTGCACTGTAGCACCAACTAGTTCATCTTCCATGTATTTGGCGTGTAAGCAACTGGTATTTTTAACAAGGCGATGTTCTCCAAAATGACAAAATGTGTTGAATTTAATTCACCAAAAATAAAAATAAAATTAATTTACCTGCAACAAGCGACGAACTGAGAGCCTCACGCACTACAGTGATAAACACTACCCACTCGTCTATCGTTGTGACACGAAGATCAACGACTAACTGCGCACATCAACAGACCCTATTAGGTAAAGAAACTCAGTCGTGGCGTTCTAGAAATAACAACAACAATAACAATGAATAGCGCGGTGGTGAAAATTATTATTATTCCCGTTACTGATGTACTGCTATACAAACTGGTATACGAACTGGTATGATTTCAAACCATTTCGTACTAGTATTCAACTAGAATTTTTGTATACTAGTATACGTTTTCACTGCAGGGACATAGCAGTACATACTGGTATGTATGTTTACGTTCACGCATATATATTTTTTACCTATTCAACAACAATGGCTAGTCCCAATTGAGCTCTCTCATGCACAGAAGGCTAACATAAAGTCTTTATCAAAGCTCAGCAAATTATTTGGTGTTTTGTATTGTTTTCGGATTATAGGTATAAAATATGTGTTGTATTTTTTATATATGTGCAATTATGTACATATGTATGTGTATTTGTACATATAGGGCTACCAAGGGCTTCAATTCTATGGAAACCACAAAATCAGGTTATTAAATTATAACGACTTCAGTTTTAGGAATTTCATGAAAGGTTTTATTTTTTTTATTTTTTTTTAATGTTTTTTTTTTCTACAAAATTCTTTTAACAAAGGTGCTACCAACACATCGCTCTTTCTACTAAATCGTTACGCATGTAAGTTGAATTGAATACTGATCATTATATCATTGAATACTGATGATAATATTAAAAATATCGTGAAAGTAGTCTGCTCAAGAAATTTTGTATTGTTCAACTGTTATTGTGGCATCGATAAAATCTTCTTAATTGGCGAAAGTGCTGAAAATGCGATTAAAGCCGAGTCATAAATGACACGCAAATAGATTCCCCTTCTCGCCATTCGACTCCAAATATATCAAGCGAAGCCAGGTTTTTCTGAAGACCATCCACAGTCTTACTTTGATTCAGTACAGTATCAAAGACTTTCAAATGTGTAGTGTTCCTCCGTACAACACACTGATAGCGTCAGTCAGTTCGTTGTTGAGCACTTTCAATCCATTAATTCTTCGGTAAAATATTTAAATAGCATCGGCTGACGTCGCTTTATTCTTCTTTTTGAATGGACCAAATTTATTCGGACTTAATCATAGCCAGAGTATTAAACGTTTATTACATTGTCCAGAATTCTTACATTCTTGGGGTGGGTTTCGCCATATCCAAATGTATGTATTTCCCTGCCATTAAGTCTACTGGGGAAGTCTTCCCTCCACAAACTCAGTATATACTGAGTCTTGGTGTCCAGATCACTTCCATGGTTGCTATAAGTGTACTCTGCTTTGAAACCTTCTTTAAATTGCTTTTGTGGCCAACTTGTCAAGTCCTATTCACTAATTTGGGCTTCTCTATTTTCATCTGTATATGATTTTTGATTTTTTCTTCGATATTCGGCATTTCTCCATCAGAACTCGTTGAGGTCGATCTAACCCCGTAGAAATAAGCAGAGCGTCAGTAGTTTTTGATAACGTTTACCTGATCTTCTTTCTCTGAATCACGAATCAGCGATATGTTTCAGAACTTCCCTTTGACGCAAAGTGTGTCTAGACGGTTTTCCACAGGAGTGACTGACAGTCTTCGGCGACTGAGTTTCTCTCCTACTCAGTCGCTGCTGTCGTAAATGTCACAAGTAACTACTCATTTTCGTTCTTGTTCCGTCCATCGAATTTTTAACTGGCGGTAATGATGAGATTTTAGCTTTACTAGGTAATCAACCAGCTGTGTAGCGGCAACTTCCTGATTAAGGAAGTAAACAATCTAAGTGCATACACTTAAATCAAGGTTTTTAAAATATTTGGAGTGGTCGTTGTCAAAAGTGGGCTCCATATTCATGGTATATTGATAATTATTATAATTCGAGCTGGTTTCTACTTAGCGTTTCCCAAGCTAGCGAACAAGCTTGATGCTTGAGTAGATGTAAATTCGGAGCACATTTATATAGCGAGCTGCTTGCTTCACGATCGACGCCTGCTCACAACCCTACCTCTGGTGAACTGAAGCTGCAAAAAGATTCTTTTGAACGCTTAAACGAAATATGACGAAATGGCTCCACTATAGCTCCCTCTCTCTTAGCCATGACCTAACGGGTTATTCAGGTTGGCTAGCGCATCTCGCAAAAAGTTGCACACATTTGCAGCGTGTGAGACGAGAACGACAGAATAGGAATTGGGTATAACTTTGCAACTATAATTGCATACCCAGAAGCGGGACTACACGCTTTGTTTCCAACATATATTGAAATATAAGTTTTCTTTATTTAGATTTTTTTAAATTAAAGATTTTTAACGTGTGGATTCATTGGAAAAGAAAATTGGTGGGAAATCTCTGTTACTATGCTATCATTGCTGTATTAAGAGGAGTGGTATTAGGTGTTCTGGACACCCCACCCTAAAATGTAGAGTCACCAATATTCGAGCTTCTATTATGTTCGTGAAAGATTCCACTATCACCTATGTAAGACTTAACCATAGAAAACTGGTCATGAAAAAATTGTCTGCAACTCAACGCCATCAGAGGCATTTGACGCTCCGCAAACGCATATCGCTAATCGGTCAAAGGAGTCGGGATGGGAAGGCGCAAACAGTTCAAGTAATTAGATATCCCATCTGGTCCATATATTTTCTAATCACCGACTGAGTTTCTAAAGCCTGTTAATAGAAAAACAAAAATAAAAAAATAAAATTAATGGAAAAGTTTATCATTCGAAAGAACATTCTTTGGCATTTAGTTTTCGAAGATTATTTCTTCAAATGTTGGCCGCGGCTACATCTCAGATGATCATTCCGTTGAGTCCAATTTTCGATGACTCGTTCGAACATTTCGACTGGAAACTAGGAAGCGGGATTGTCCGCATAGACTTTAGTCTTTACATATCCCCACAGGAAAAAATCTAACGGTGTGATATCACAGGATCTTGGTGGCCAATCGACCGCCCCAAAACATGAAATTATTTGCTCACCGAATGGTTCTCTCAATAAATCCATTGATTGATGCGATGTGTGGGAAATGGCGCCGTCTTGTTGAAATCACATATTGCAAAGATCACGAGCTTCAATTTCAGGCATCAAATAGTCGGTTATAATGGCACGATAACGGTCGCCATTAACGGTTACGTTCTCACCGGCATTGAACATTTTTAAAGAGATATGGACCAATGATTCCACCGGCCGACAGACCACACCAAACCGTTGTTTTTTCTGGATAAAATGGAAGCTCTTGAATCTCTTCAGGTTGCTTGCAATTTTACTTGTTTACATACCTTTTGAGTCATAAATGGGTCTCATCGCTGAACAAAATTTGTCTCGAAAAAGTGAATCTTCTTGGAACTTTTCAAGAGCGATGTCGATTTTAATGTAAGATATCGACGTAAAATATGCCAAGTCGTTCCATACGTCAGTTCGAGTTGCTGAGAACGGCGCCGAATCGACTCTCCACGGTCTTCGTGTACACTCTCAGCTACGACCGTTATATATTTTTCTTCACTGCGTGCTGGACGTGGTCTACTCGGTGGAATATTATCCAATAATGAATGCGAATAATACGCTCAGTAGGCCGATTATGTTGACCATAAGTAAAGCGAAGCGCGCGAAACACATTTTTTACAGAATGTAAATTTTCATAATAAAGTTCAATGATGAAATCCCAAACAATACTGAATTAAAATAACATGACAGCTTGATATGACTCACGCGTGATCTGTTAAAAAAAAGGCTATTGAAAGTAGTACCTCTACTTGGGTCACCTTTACATGCTTTCTATGAAAAATATCTTGTTCGTTTAGATTGTTGAGGATTCAGTATATTTATTTCTAAAGTCTGATATTATTTAGTTACAAATAGAGTAATATTAAAGTCAAACGAAAATAAGGCAACACAAAGAAATGAGGGAGTAATAAGATGCTTATTAAAAATGGGTAGATAAAGAATAAGTTCTGAAAAAAAAAAACGATTAAATCGCCCTTCCAGCTCCTCAAATACCATTTCTGTTGCCTAAAAGTGGCTGACGGTATATATAGCGCTGAGCTAGATCATAGACAGTTCTTCAAACTTTCGGAGCCCTACAGTATTTTCCAGGAAAGTCTTATTGGTAGAGAAAACTGCAGGGATAGCTAGTAGAGCAGGAAGCCATATAAGAAATATCAGCATATAGGTTGAAAGCCAAGAAAATGTCCTTAAGAGCAAGAGGCAAAAAATAAGGTGAGCGCAGAAAACCAGCTGCCTTGGTATTATGAGAAACAAAAAAATTAATGAGAATAAAGTTGCCATCCGCCGAACCTGTGCATGGGCACTAATAACAATAACACTTGTAGTAAGTGTAGAAGAAAGATATGAGTGAGACGAGGGAACTCGTAAATATCTAGGAGGTTAGCAGCTCAACAGACGAAACGAAATATCAAAACTGGATATAAAGGCTCTCTTAAACATCGAAAAAATTTTTGACATCCTACACTTTGACCATTTCAGCTCGAAGTTTTGTCTTTTTTATAAGAAAAAGTTAGCTGTTTTTTGTGTGTATTTCTATTCAAAAGAAAATACGTTGAAAACATTTCATAATCCTAACACCCCAAAAATTAAAAATCGGCTATGGGACTTGGATTTAACATAAAACTTTATTTCAGGGCCAAGTTTTCACAGCAAAGGAAAAAATTCTTCTCTAAGCAGGCCTTTTCCGTTATATTTTCATAAAGGAGCTGGCAACAATCGTAGTTTTCGAAAACGTCAATTTAATTTTAATCAATTTATTTAATTTCAAAAACAATGAATTGAAAATAATACACATATTTAAAACTTCTGAATCCACAAAATGGAAATTCGAGTTGTTTAACTGTTGTTTGCAACTTTGTGGTCTAAATACAATTTCCACACGAATAAAAATATGTATGCATTTGTACAAATGTTTCGCACATACTACATATAAGTAGGTATGTATGCACGTGTGTATATACCCTGCAGTGGAAACGTATACTGTTATGCAAAAATTTTAGTTAAATACTAATATAAAATAGGATGAAATCATTACCAGTTCGCTGTTTATATAGCAGTTCACCAGTAACGGGAATAATAATAGTTTTCACCACAGCGCCATTCGTATCTTGCTGTTATTTCTAGAACATTACGACTGAGTTTCTTCTCCTAATAAGCTCTGTAAAGGTACTTATTTCAATAGCTTTGTTTGGCGTTTCATCATGAAAAGACTTACGCCTGAACAATGTTTTCAAATCATTCAACTTTATTACGAAAATTCACGTTCTGTAAGGAAAAATGCTACTATTCGCAACACCATTACCTATCTTGAGACCCAGTATGCATTATTGGAATATATTCGAATAGACCACGTCCAGCATGCAGTGAAGAAAATACAGCGGGCGTAGCTGAGAGTGTACACGAAGACCGTTGAGAGTCGATTCGGCTCGCAGCAGCTCAGACTGATGTATGGAACGACTTGGTGCAGTTTACGTAGAGATCCTAAATTGAAAGCATACAAATACAGCTTTTTCAAGAACTGAAGCTCCACGACCTTCCTAAGCGACATCGCTTCGCACTATGGACGATCCCACGTTTTCGAGCCAAATTTTGTTCAGCAATGAGGCCCATTTCTGGCTCAACGGGTATGTAAACAAGCTTGCCACATTTTGGACGAAGAGCAACCTGAAGAGATTCAAGAGCTTCCATTTCATCCAGAGAAAACAACGGTTTGGTGTGGTTTGTGAGCCGGTGGAATCATCGATCTATTTTTCTTCAAAAATGATGACGGTGAGAACGTTACCGTCAATGGCGACCGTTATCGCACTATGATAACCGACTATTTGATGCCACAAATTGAAGCACGTGATCTCCGCGATATTTGGTTTCAACAAGACGGCGACACTTCCGACACATCGCATCAATCAATGGATTTATTGAGAGAATACTTCGGTGAGCAGATAATTTCACGTTTTGGGCCGGTCAATTGGCCACCAAGATCGTGTGATATCACACCGTTAGACTTTTTCCTGTGAGGATATGTAAAGTCTAAACTCTATGCGGACAAATCCCGCTGCGATTCAGGTCTTGTAGCGAAACATTACGCTTTTCATTCGCCAGTTACCAGTCGAAATGCTCAAACGAGTCATCGGAAATTGCACTCAACGGATGAACCACCAACATTTAAAAGAGATAATCTCCAGAAAATTAATGCCATAGAGTGTTCTTTCGAATGATAATAAACATTTCACATTAGATTTGGATTTTCTTTGGTTTTTCTTTAAAAAAGTAGGAAACATCTAAATGGATCACCCGTTATATGACAATTTATAGGACATCACTTTTTTTAAAATACCAGTTTCTTACATGTGAATTATATTGCAGATGAGCTAATTGGCGGAAAAATGCAAACTAGTAGGATGCGAGTTGACAACTAGTATTTTGCCCTGCAGGTTATGTATGAATGCATTTATGTATATATATATAATTTTTCGTATGACTGAGTGTGCGCATCCACTTCCGTTGGCTGTTGTGGCTTCCTTGGCGCTGTTGTGCGGCATCTTCGCGGTTACGATTATGCATTTATGACCAAAGCGTGCCAACACTTGTGACAATTGTTTAACAAGCCAATGAGTTTAAAGTGTATAATATTAATAACACTTGTATATACATACAAACGTATAGTTTAATATAAATGCCTGCACTTGAAGGCACACTTGAGTGTGGCAAAAAAACTACGTAACGAAAATTTATTATTTTTGTTGATGCAAAAGCATAAATGTTGTTTAATAAAATATAGAAAAAATTATATTATTTTCATATATACATATATATGCTATAAAGAATAAGTAATATTATTTTACATAAATTGCGAGATAAATAAAAAATATTTAAATATAAAATAATTACACATAATGGAATATGTTATTAAATTCATTGCTACTGTTTTATTGCTCAATCTACATTGGGTTGGAATTTTAATAAAATTCAATTTAATACAAAAATAAAATAAAAACAATTTATGCAGTATCAAAAGAAGCTGCACGTACCCTGCATAAAATTCTGTTGATTGCAGTCACGTTTATACCTGTGCATACATACATACATACATATATATTTTATCTTATTTTTCATATATTACAGCAATAAATGATAATATTGTAAAAAAAACACATTGTAAATTTATCTGGGCATACTTTCATATATGCATATATACATAAATAAATATACGTCACACCTGCAATACGATAAATAAGAAATGTGTAATTGAAGTTACATAATTAAGTTATCAATTTTTATACTGGAGTGTAAAGGTGATATTTATTCACATTTATCAATTTGGTTTATTGGCGTGTAAATATTCAATGCACATATATTTAAAAGTTATGCTAAGTGGCATGGTATGCAATATGTTCAATCGAATATAAAGTATATAACAGGTCAATTGGAAAGTCCCCGGCCGCACGCATAGATGGCGCTACCAGAATTACCTAATGAATGATTTTTAGTTAATCCTAACCTTCTAAAGGCGCCTGGGTAAATTTGACAGCTGTCAAATCATTAGTTTGTAAATTATAGTATTTTGAGCGAAGCAACTTTTGTTATTGTAAAAAAACTGAATAAAATGGAATTTCGCGTGTTGATAAAATATTACTTTTTGAATGAAAAAAATGCAGTTGAGGAAAAAACTTGGCTTGATGACGAGTTTTCGGACACTGCCCCAGCAAAATCTACCATCAAGGATTAGTATGCTAAGCTTAGACGTAGTGAAATGAGCACGGAAAACGGTGAACGCAGTGGACGCCCAAAAGAGGTTGTTATCGACGAAAACATCAATAAATCCACACAAAAAATTTCGAATGACCGTAAATTGAAATTGAAGGAAGTAGCAGACACCTTAAACATATCGACTGAACGTGAACATCATATCATTCACGAATATTTTGATATAGTAGAGCTCTGTGGAAAGTGAGCCCCACGTGAGCTCACTTTTGACCAAAAACAACGATGAGTTGATGATTCAGAGCAGTGTTTGGAGATGTTTGAAGCAATAAGCCCGAGTTTTTGCATCGATATGTGGCAATCAACGAAACATGGCTTCATCATTCACTCCGAAGTCCAATCGACATTCATTCGTATGGACTACACACGATGAACACGCTTCAAAGCGTGGAAAAACGTAACAGTGGGTTGGCAAGTTATGGCATCTGTATTTTTGGATGCACATGGAATAATTTGCATTCACTACCTTCAAAAAGGAATAACAAGAACAGAGACTATTGCATAACGTTATTAGACTATTTGAAGGTCGAAATCGCTGAAAAAACAGACGTATTTGTGCTGTTTCACTAAGCCAGTACACCGTGTCACAAGTCAGTGAAATCGATAGTGAAAATCCATGAATTGGACTTCGAATTGCTTCCGCATCCACCATATTCTCCAGATCTGGCTCTCAGCGACCGTTTCATGTTCTCAGATCTCAAAAGAATGCTATGCTATAATCAGTGTATCATCCTTGAAGGGAGCCATGTTGAATAAAAAATAATAATTTTGCCAAAAAAAATGTGTTTTACTATGATAGGTCAGGGACCTTTCAAATTACTTGTTATGTACATATATCACAGAAATATGTATACAAACTTTGGTATGACGAAAGTATGCCGAGTTATTATGGTTCGAATAGCACAAAATTATTTTTACCAAAATACTCCAGAAACGTTCAGTAAACGAAAATTTATTGAAATTAAATTAAAGTTATCTCTCTCTGTCTAGGAGACTTTTAATATCGAAAAATTTCGAATACTCATTTAAAATACTAAAATTTAGTTTAAGTTCGGACCGAATATATAAAATCAATGCCAAAGTCTCCTACATTATTAACCTTGACGTTTTCTATCACAGACATATTTTATAAGGAAGAATGCTCACACATATCGTAGCCATGCTATGTCCAAACAGTAAAAAATAAATTATTCTGTTTACTGATTGTTTACAGCTTCCGTCTTATAAAGCGCCAGCACTGTCCAGACACCTCCAAATTTATAAATATTCAGTCAATTTTATTTAAATTTAAAGCCGTTTGCACACGAATACTTTCGTTGCCGAAACTCTTAGTTCGTACGCTGCTCTTTTTACCGTACCGTCTGTCGTTGCCCTCTCCCAAACAAACTAAGAGTTTCGGCAACAAAGGTATTCGTGTGTAAACTCAGTCAAAAGGAAGAGCCTTCTCTCTTAATAATGATGCGGCCAGCTCATGAACTCTGTGAGTAACATTTAGATGCAGTAACACTTTAGATGGCGGCCGCGATAGCCGAGTGGTTAGCATTGCGTACTGACATCCAACAATTATAGAAAATAAATTTTTCTAATTGCGGTCGCCCTTCGGCAGGGAATGTCAAGCCCTCCGAGTGTATTTCTGGCATGAAATAAAGCTCCTCATAAAAATCCATCAGCCGTTCGGAGGCGGCTGGTAAAAAACATCAAGACGCAAAACCACAAAAATAGAAGAGGAGCTCAGCCGAAAATCGCTTCAGCGGTTACAAAGCGCCAAATATATATATATATAACACTATAGATGCATAATTGGTTCATCTGCCTAGCAGTTTCGCTCTGTATTGATGTGCACAATATGCTAAGAGAGAGATAATATTTAACGTTTGACCATCTCATATTGATGGAAGTCCAATTATTGTAAGTAAGTGTTGTCGCTTCCGATTGAGAGAGAGAGAGAGAGAAATATTATTTTCTGTAAAATTGGATCAAACGTAATATGGCACCTACAAATATCAGAAAATTCGGCTTGGTAAATACTCCAATGATCAGTTAACTTGAAAGAGAGCGCATAAAGTTAGAGTCTAGAAAATACTCAATCACAAAACTTTCCATCATTTTGCATCAAAGATGGAATACGAAATTCTTATTTCGTGAGAGCACTCAAAATTCAGCATTTTTATAACATTTCCGCACAGTGCCAATGTGATAGAAAAATAAGTTTTTGGGATTTTTAAACGAATTTTGTATATTTTATTACTAACAAAGAATGCAACAATCAGCTTAAATTGCAATTTTAGTACAATATTTTATTGAAAAACAATCAAATATTTAGTTCTTTTTATGGATTGTTTAATGAGGTTTGTAATTGTTTGTAGTTATAAGTAAATGAGCTTTATTCAAAGGCCTATTTTGTTAGAATTTTTTTTAATTGAATATTTTGTTAACAACAAAGAAAAATAGGTAGAAGTGACAGCTGCTTCGTAGATCACACCATCTCCTCATCAGACTTCTTTTGCCAGGAATCGAACCGACAGATTCTGGCATCACAGGCGAGTACTCTACCAACTGAGCCAACGTCTGACATGTAATCTGTTGTTGTATTATTCAATTTTTTACTAACCAACAACTATTAAGTGCGCTAATATTTAGCCGCTATTTTTACTTAATGTCGGTTTAGCGAGTTTTTGCAGTCCTGCATACATTCAGGCATTAATTGTCTGAGAAAATGTATATAAGCAGGATTGCTTGTCGGGCTCGACTTATATATTATGACGAAAATCCCAAATACGAAGGACAGATTGAAATAAGTGACAATGTAAATGCAATTTCCCGGAAGGACAGAAAATAAAGAAGCGGCCGTATATTGCAAATTACCCGTACCAAGGACAAACAAAAGGGTAGACAGCAATTTCACGCGGTTAAGGATAAACGGAACAGCTGCAGCTACCGCAGGCAAACGAATAATCAGCCTATTCTTGATCGCGTGGACAGAATGTTGAGATATAAAAGGAGCTGCAGCAGCTATTTGAAATGAATGAAGTTGAAGACTCAGTTCTAGAGAGTACTAAGCGCGAGTGAAGCAGGTAATAAGTGTGTATCAAAAATATTTGTTAAAATAAGCCATTGGCTATAGACGAAAATTGTAACTACTGTACAAATAAATTCCTGACGGTTAAGAAGCCGAACAAACAAATTTTGGGAGTTTTGTTTGGCAATCCAGTGATCGGACTCGAAGGATTTGGAAAATCATCGAGGCGAACTTAGCAAATTCGTTACAATATTATGAATTGTTTAATTCCTTTTAGTTTTAACATTAAAACTAGAAATTTTTTTAATATTTTCTGCTCAAGAAAATTTCTTCTGAATTTAAAAAAGTGGATTTTTTTTTATATACTTATACATAGTGTTACTGTTACATTTTGTACATCAGCTGTTGAATGTTCTCCGATCTAACACTGCTGCCAACATTAGAGTATGAGTAAGTTTCGTATCTAGTCATCTTTGGCTGCATGACATAAAACTGTATCTTACCTGGATTTTCAGCTGTATTAATTTACTCTAATTCTGCTTCAGTTAGAGTTAGTTATTTTAGCTTATTGGCCGGAGGCTTTTTGGGATCCTGTGTATGGCCTTTCCGGCTTTGGGAATAAAAGTTATTGTTTTTCTTTCCATATCATCGAATTGCAATTATATTCCAAACTGTCATATTTGGTAGTTGTGCTGGGATGTATCCAACTGGACCAAAACATTTATACAGGCGGTGAGCTTCTTCAAGAGGAAGATATATATATATATTAGTTTTACTCACCATTATTAATAGTGTCATGCAAAGCGATATAACTCGAAATATCTAGGTACGGATTAGGTTAGGTTATACTAGTTGGTTATCACATCATACATAGAGCATTAGTGCACTGTCCCACAGCATCTACCGGAAGTTTCTAAGGACCTTTTCTAACGCAATACGATGCGAGATAATTGCCGCTTGCTGATGAGTTCCCTTAGATCTAGCTCAACATATACCGATGCCTACTCCGTCAGACATTTTTATTCAGATAATGCACGTTTCTCCTTTAATGTGACTGGAAACCTTTTTACTAGATAAATCGTGCGGGTATATGGTATATTTTCTCCACCAATCCTCTGCTTATCGAGCTATGCTCGAAGTTTCTTGTAGGAAATATACTAAACGCCGCCATTACTGCCACTGATTTTGCTGTAAAACTTTCTACTGTAATATCGATTGATAATACGTCGAGTATATTTTCTAATGCAGTCGTTGGAGTGGCTCTTAGCGCTTCTTTCTATGTTGAGAGGGAGCTCGGCAAGGGCGACCTTACTTTTTATGCAGTTTTACCAGAAGAGCCTTCACTATTAAGTTCAGACTTGAACCTCCGGCTTACCCCTCCATTCAACTTTGCTAAGTTTCGACTGTTCTTTTTTTTTATTAATGTTGTTTGGATTGGCAAAAATCATCTTAAATTATTGTTTTGTATTTTGCTTCTGTTTCCACAAAAATGCTCGTCCTGCGTAAAAAGTTGGTCCCTCCTATATGCGTATATGCAAGGATCTGTTCCGGCATGTGCGCTTACAAAACCACGATACGCCAAACTCACTGGTATATTTTTTTAACTTCGTCGCGTGAGAGATATAAAAAACTGTTTTGAAGGGAACATCTACTTTTGAAGACTTACACAAGTGGCAACGCACACAACGAGTGTAACCCTTCCATCGTTCATTTAATATTAAAATTGCATAGAAAAGCCTAAAGATATCACTGTATACGCTTATAATGAAAAGGGTGCTAGAAAAAACAAATCAAAGAAAGAAAACGCTCAGTGGACGAGACGCTCGAAGTTGCCCTTGCGAATGCAGCCAATGGATACGTAATATCTTCCACGATGATCTCAGTCTTGGCGATATGGATACTTATGGAAAAAAGAACTCGAAGTAGTTAATCAAAACAACTGAACTGTAGGGATATGGTACGTATGGGATATGCAGGGGAGCACAATAGGTCCACTCAACAGCTTCGATGTTACTGTGTGGACATGTTCCTGTGCTCCTCTTTCATTTTCTTTTTCGGTATGAGGCTTTATTGACCGGGATCCACAATATCATAGCACCATAAAGGAATATTGACTAACCTCCGTTGTGGAGCAGCGGTATTTAAGTTTAGTCGACATTTCCAATATAGGTTCTCTTGTCTTTTTGCTATCTTATCCTTGTGAAGCTTCCCAAGCGGCTTGCTCCTTTAGAAATTACACCGCTCCGTTTAGTTTCGGGATTCCCATGTAGGAATCTTGAGCTTTATAAGAAGAAAGATCTTCGTTTCATCTGCATTTGCCTACAAGTTTTCTAGGGCAGCTTATCGATGAATGGTTCTTAAAAAGTTAATTCATCTGCGTTTCTGCAAATCCGGTGATTTTTCATTCAATGGAAAGAATGAATGAATGAATATAAAAGGGAGCGTTTTTGTGTTCGGTTTCATTGTTATCAGACAACTAGTATTTGAGATATCGTCAACCCAGCAACATAATCTCGAGTAAAAGGTGAAATAAAAATAAAAACTTTGGTCCTCTGTAATGAAGAGAACGATGATGTATTGTGTCGAAGCTTGGCTTCATCATTACGGAACTCAGTCGAAACAAGGCTATGAAAAGTGGCATAAAAAGGACACAGCACCTCGCAAAAAGTTTAAGGTGGCACAGTCAGTTAGCAAACTTATGGAAAAGGTCTATTGGGATTCGGAAGGAATGGAATAAGGATAAAGGTGTTTCCATAACAGCAAAATAAAGGGGTTTCCAATAGAGATGATATGATTTCTAAGTGTCGTTTTTGCCATTTTTAATATGTCATGATCTGCCCTTTTTTTCATTTCATTTAGTAATGTTTACAATTTCATCATGGCAAGATATACGCAAGAACAACGTTTACAAATTATTATGGAACAACTTGAAAACGATAATGATTTTATTAAGAAAATTATCTTCACGGATGAGGCTCATTTTCATCTGAGTGGGGCAGTAAATAAACAAAACTGTAGATTTTGATGTGAAGAAAATCCATAAATTATCCAAGAACAACCATTATATTTACCTAAATTGACAGTTGGTCTAGTGGCATCATCGGTACGTACTTCTTTCGAAATGAAGCTGGTAGCACCAGCTGTCTGTTCACCGTCAATGGAGAGCGGTATATATCGATGATAACCAATTTTTATGACCACAATTGGAAGAAGTTGATCTTAACAACATCTGGTTCCAACAAGACGGGGCTAGGTGTCACACAGCACGTGCAACAACCGATTTATTGCAAGAAAGGTTTGGAGATTTGATTATTTCAAGAAATTGTGACATTGAATGGCCTCCCAGAAGTTGTGATTTAACGCCATTAGACTACTTCTTGTGGGGTTATTTGAAGTCATTGGTCTTTAGCAATAAACCAAACTCTCTTCAAGCTTTAAAAGTCAATCGTGCTATTCCTGACATACAACTAGGTTTAGTGGTAAAAGTGCTCATAAAATGGGTTAATCGAATTCGTTCCTGCAAAGAAGTCATGAAGGCCATTTGAATGATGTTAAATTCAGAACTTAATTGTACCGATAGTACTTCACATTAAATAAAAAAATTTGAACTTCCTTAGCACTTCGTGTTTTTTTTTTTTAAGAAATCATAACACTCTTATTGGAAAACCCTAAATTAAGCTTCAGTACTAGAGCGATTAGAAGAAGTTAATGAAAGGTGCGCTGCTTTTGCACAACTCACCCGCTAACAAGAGCCGAGTTACATTGAATGTCCTGCATAAGGTGGGTTTCGATATTTTAAATCATCCACCCTGCAGCTCAGACCTGGCCCTGAGTGTTTATTACCAGTTCCCATAAATGAAAAACGGGCTGAGGGGTAAAATTTGTATCGCCGATGATCAAGTCGTGGATGCAGTTTCGGCATATTTTGGAAATAAAGACAAAACATTTCTTTTGAGGGTATAAATGAATAAATTGAAAGATCTGAAAAATGTTTCATCTTGCAGGTGAATAAGTTGAAAATGAAATATAAATTTGGTTTTTATTTTCATCCCTTATCTCCCATACCGCGAACATAAAAACGGTCGATCGTACCTTCTCCTCTCTAAACGTGAAAAGTAAATATTGTAATTTGGCTGGCACGCACAGCTTTAATTTTACCTTCAGTTCAGTGCAGAGTCAAGAAGAGAAGGATGGGTACATACATCTGCCTTCGCTAAACGCCGTATATTTTCACCGTCACTGCCAATATCGGGTACTAGCCTGGACACTAATTACAGCTAACCTCAGCTGCTATTTGGATTGGTTTTTCCCTTAAACATTTATAATTACAAAAAATAAGAAATAAAACTTTTGGTGTTTATATAAACTTTTATTTCACTGGAAGAGCTACATTATTTCTCAGTTACATTTTCTAAGCGATTTTTTACAAGTCTTCCCTTGAGTCCTTCCATTTTAATCAGCATATATACCAGCAAGATTATATTAAATTCTCTAAAGCACCGGCATTAAAACCGTCATTGACTATTTTGAATTTCTCTCAACAACGTAATAGTGCTGAAATTATTTACGGTTACTATACGTTTGTATAAAGTTAGAGCAATTAATATTATAATTCTAATAACATATTGATTGTCCAAATTGAAACCAGAAATAATTTGCAATAATTTTGTTTTAATTTGCCACAACTTTCAGCGATAAATATTTTATAAAATATATATTTATAGTATGTGAAAAATTTCTTGTTGAAATGTCAATTAAATCAACTTCCGTACTGTTTGATAATTTTTTTATTTTTTTTTTCTGTAGTTTTAGTACAACTATCACACAACAGCGCCAACTCGATTTATTTCATTTAATTTTGGTATTTTCACCAACCATTTTCGTCGAAAGGAAATGCAGTTCCAAGCCAAAATAGGCTAAAAAATCCCAACATGAAAAAATATATAAAAAGCATGAAGAGATGGATAAAATAAATAAATTTGGCCAGCATCCAAACAAAAAAAGAAGAAGAAAAACCAAAAAAAATTGTGTGCGCTGCGGGCGCAATTGATTTATGAAGGTACATATGTAAATACATATGTATAATTCTATATACCACAGCATACATTCATACATACATACATACACAGGTGTGTAAAAATGCTTTTGAGGCCAGTAATAACAACAATTGGCCTCACACTGGAAATTGTGCATCACAAACGACACGGAAAAGAGTGTGGGAGGTGAGCGCTTACTATGCTGTGGGCTATGTGAATAATGTGGAACTACTGCTTGGCTACGCCGTTGAATGAAACTTTGCTTGACAGCAGTGCCAGCCAAATCGACCACCCATTGGACGCCACCTCAGCGTTGACAGCGCAGGTGTATTCGGTCGCACTCCAAAAATATATTTTCGAAATAACCAACAGCCAGCAGCAATCAGGCATCGAGCCAACCAACAGGCAACAGCAGCAGCTTGGCAACCGGGCAGTCAAATAACTGAAAACCGTTTACAATTAAATTTATTTTTTAATAGAATTACATTCGTAGTTATGGCAGTATTTATTGGTTGCGCAATCGTCGAACAATTCATTCAGCCGAAAATGATTGCCTGAATATTTAAAGTTTACTGGTTTATGTATTATTGTTATTATTATTATTACTACAGCTACAGCAACTACAACTACAACTACAATTACAACATTACCACAACCATAAGCCAACATCGCAAGTCTGCTCTCAACGTGCTTTGTGGTAATTGGTGTTGTTATTTATGTGTTTACAGAAGTGTGATATGAGTAACGCGTATTAAATATTTGAGTGATTTATTTAATGTTTGAGGAGAGATTATAATCTGTAATCAAGTAGAACCGTTTACTTGATACCCAGTCCACAGTCTGTTCGACTAAGGTTTTCTCCAGCAAAATTGGTTCTTTTTAATCGTAAATTAAAGTTCTCTCTTTACGAACAAGGACTAAAATCTAAAAGTCCACCGTTATTTCCGTGCATAAGCGTGAACTATGACTACCTCCGACAAGATGGAATTATAATTTTTCAGATTCATATACCTTTACGAACCAGCGATGGCAAATAAAGGGTGATCCAACAACCTTTTTTTGACAGATCACGCGTGAGTCGTGCCCAGCTGTCATATTATTTTTGTTCAGTATTGTTTGGAATTTCATCATGGAAAGCACAACGTTTACAAATCATTCAACTTTATCACGAAAATTCCCGTACCGTAAAGCATGTGTTTCGCGCGCTTCGCTTAACTTAGGGTCAATATAATCGACCTACTGAGCGTACTATTTATAACACCATCACCCACCTTGAGACCCAGAATTCACTATTGGATAATATTCGACCGAATAGACCACTTCCTGCTCGAAGACCGTGGAGAGTCGATTCGGCGCCATTCGCAGCAATTTGGACTGACGTATGGAACGACTTGGTGCATTTTACGTCGAGATCTTAAATTAAAAGGATACAAAATACAGCTTATGCAAGAACTGAAGCCGCTCGACCTCACAAAGCGACATCGCTTCACCCTATGGACTCTTTAATAGTTCCAAGGAGATCCGGCTGGCTCAATGGGTATGTAAACAAGAAAAATTGCCGCATTTGGCGAAGAGCAGCCTGAAGAGCTTCTAGACCTGCCATTTCATTCAGTAAAAATAACGGTTTTACCATTTGATGCCTGAAATCAATCAATAACACATCGCATCAATCAATGGATTTATTGAGAGAACACTTCAGTTATAATTTTATGTTTTGGGCCGTTCGATTGGACACCAAGATCGTGTGATATCACAGCGTTAGACTTCTTCCTGTGGGGATATTTAAAGCTTAAACTTTATGGGGACAATCCCGCATCGATTCAGGCCTTGGAGAAAAACCTTACGCATTTTATTCGCCAGTTACCAGTCGAAATGCTCGAAAGAATCATCGAAAATTGGACACAATAGATGGACCATCTGAGACGTAGCCGCAGTCAACATTTGATTCTTTCGAATGGTAATAAGCATTCTTTACTAAATTTGATTTTGTTGCGTTTTTTCTTTAAAAAAAGTAGAGAACGTCGAGATGGCTTACCCGTTACTTAGACTATGGAATGATGAGTTTTATAAAATATAAAAAAAGATGACATAGTTCAGCAAATTAAGAGACATCTCTTACGCTCGCTAGATCATATCGTGCGGTTGAAAGCAAGCAATCTTTTAAAGTATTTGACGTAGTAACAGCGAAAATAAGAAACCACTGGCATGCTATTGTGTAGTCGGATTTTGCAGCTTCATCTTATTTCATATTGTTAAAAAAATTTAGCGACACGAACAAACTGTAAATACTGCTGGATCATCTAAGCCATCACGTACGCGGACGATCTAAAGTTGTAGTGCATGGCTAACTTCCAAAAAAAAAAAAAAGAAAACAATTTACATTAACGCAATTATTATCTTTACTAGAAGTAATAAGACTACGAATCTGAAAACTACACTGCTCTCGTACTACTGAATCTGCAAAGTTCTGATACTGAAAACATTCCATAGAACGCGGAAGGCAGCAGTCATATATAACATATGCTTCACTAATACACACCTACTGAGCCTATCAATGTTCTCTTGGATTAACTCCAATGGATATTATAATTAACAGCAGTACACTGAGTGGAAACTGTTAAATCACGTTTACAAAAAAATTTGCGAAGGCTACATCTACTGTAGAGCACGGGCTACTGCAAAACCATAAACGAATTCAAATGAGGTACCATTTTGATTATTCCGGATAAGAAGAAATCGGATAAGATAGTAGTAGTATCTCTAAACTTGTTATGGATAACGAGACAGACTAACACACCATGTAATGAGGTAGTGGACGACGTAACTTCGGCGTTTTGAATGGTAAACTGGCTTCAATTGTTGTGTGAGCTAGACCTAATATGGATGTAGGTGTAAGTCCAAGCGCAAAAAATCGATATAATGTGCCGTAAGAGAGTCCCAGCTCTTGGAAATGTCGAGAAATAGAAACATTCGGATCTTCGACTACATTTTCACTTACAGCAGTGATATTTGAGGTAGAAGGAGCGTTGGTCTTACAATATTTGTAACCTATCCAGCCTCTTCAAATATCTTTAAAATTTTACCAATTGCTTAAGTAGTTAGAGAATTATGTGCACCATAATCTCCTTATATAGCTTGAAACGTGAGCACATTTGAATAACCAACATTGAAAACAAATATCGAGGTATTAGAAATTTTAAATGATTTTTAAGATTCGCTCACTGAAAATATGACGCTGTATATTTAATGAAATGGGAGGTTGTGCAAAATATTTAAAAATCGACGAACAGGCCATTTCCTTCGATCCTCTTGTCCCGGATCTTTTACAAAATTTGGTACATCGTGAATCTAGGCGATAGTAGAATTTCCAGGTCTAAAGGTCCGATCAATTTGTTGACGGTGGGTTTTATTATTTCACACAGTATACATACAGCAAAAGACCTTATATGCGAGATGCGAACTATGGTGTCCCTCTTTTTATGCACTAAATATCCTTCTTCAGATTATTATTTCTTTAATTTACACATGAAAAACCTCTACGCGTCTTATCAAAAAATGTCCAATCATGTTTCCCATGTGATAACTTCTCTCCGCTCGGATAATTGAAAAACGCAACAGTTCAGTAATATCCAACCGTCTTACTGTCGTACCTTCTAGCTGTAGAAAGAGGTGGGCGTGTATTTGCTGCGCCAAGTCTATGTTAGTTATTCATATTTAGATTCAGATTTAGATCACTGGCAACCAGTAGCGGATCCAGAATTTCCAGATGGGCGGATCCGGACCCGAAAACCCCACCCGTGGATCCGCCACTGCTGACAACTTATATTCCATCTAGCACAACGGTCACAGTAAATAGATAGTTTTTTTTTAAGTCGCAAAGACGATCAGCCTCGCTTCCATTTGTTTTTCATGAAGACTGCATTTGTTTACTGCTAACTAAAGACACTTCCTTACCCATGCTGGCAAAATCAATCAGTGATATGTATCAAAGTCACCCATTGCTCAGCAGAACAAAAATTTTCTATGAAAATTAAAAATTATTGAAAAAAATTCTGAGAACAAAGTGAAAGTTATTCAAAAGGCTCGAATCGCTCGTGCTCGAAAATTTTAGAGTAATGAGCAATGAGCTAGTTTGCAAGAGCTCGAAAGCGCAAATTGCTCGAAAATGTTCGAACAAAATCATGAGATCTGCTATATACACTGAAAGATTTTCTTAATATTCCTAGGCTAAGAAAATAATAAATATGGATACATAACACAAATTTATACACTTATATAAATATTTATTTATATTAATGCTTTCAACATACAATTCGCCAAATAAATTACTTAACTAATGACTCAGTCAATAGAAGCAGATAAAAAAAAAATCATCAGCCATACTTAATAGCATGAAGTATTTATTAAGTGGAAGCATATTACTTAAATAAAGTGAATGTGAAAGCCAAAAATCGCAAGTAGGATTGACCAGCGAACAATCTGTCTATTGTGATAGAACTTACCAACAACCGCAATTGTGTGGCTACACAATGCATTCACTTAACGACTAAGTAACAAATAATCATGGTTGCAATGTGGCAAGAGTACATTCCAATATCAAGAGCAAAGTAAAAAAAATCAACGGAAATGGTTATCAGATGTCGCTGTATTTTAATTCCACTAAAAGCTTATTATTGTTAATACCATCAATGCTCTATTGTTGCAATTGAACTGCATTTTGCCCTTAGAAACCGGTATGATGTTGATATTTACTCTGCCATTTGGCGATAGACAGGCTTTGTGGCATTCAACGTGCCGAATTGGCCGATTGGCATTTTATACGAGTTAAATGTTGGTTTAAATAACAGCCTAGTAGCCTGCCAATCAGAATGACTGCTGCATTTCGAATATGTCGACATACATATGTATGTACATAAAATACGTTTGATAGTAAATTGGAATTTCATTGAATGCAACATAACAGATTTAGATGAATATCTTAATGGATTCTCTTCAGACTGGTACCTTTGTTGCGAAGAAGAGTGATAACTATGATATAAAACAATAATATCAGTGGATGATGTTATACATATTTATGTGGCCTTTCAAATTTCAATAGAAATCTGAATTTGTTGGCATGACTGCGCTATGTATGTAGGTCGTGCTAGTCTTACAACATTAAAATTACATAAGAAATTGTCACCTTGTTTGATTTGCTAAAGTGTGTGCTGCAGAGATCCCCTCTTCAAACCAAGGATATTACAGATTATGATGCTGATGACCTTAAGTTGTTCAACTTGCGCCTTCATCATAAACAATGTGTAATACTCATACTAGTTCACATCCGACTAAGGTTAAAGCTCATCTAATTCATTCTATTTTGTACAAAACTGTACAAAACTGTTTAAATCTTTATCATAACCAGAAATTGTAATACTTTTTTCTACATTATACACTTCAGAATTCGTGCAGCACACTCTTCGATAAAGCCAAGAGACTATCTGAAAAGACGCACTGGGAAACATACAAGGAAAAACTAATAGTTTACAAAAGGACCCCAATGTGGTTGGAAAGATTTTGATGAGGGGATTTTTGCCGTGGGTTTGAGAGTACGACAGAGACTTCAGGGTTAAAATGAGTCCTCTCTGGGTCCTAAAACAATATGGGTTCCGCATAAACAAGATGGATCCTGGGCAAGAAGGAAGATCTTTGAACTTCTGCTCGACCCTCACTTTCCTGGAAACTCATAAAATCCAGCGAGTTTTTCACACACTTCTATATCTATAGATATTCCAATGTCGGAAGAAATGATAGCACGTACAATTGCAACTTTCTATCCATATAAAGCACCTGGGTCGGATGGTATCATCCTTGCGCAATTACAGAGTAGCTTAGTACTATCCACGAGCTAGCTCAAGGTAATCTTTGAAGTCAGTCTAAAATATAACAGCATTCCAATGAGATGGAGAAACGTCTCAGTAGTTTCCATTTCCAAAGCAGGTAAGGCCACACACAGTAGCCCAAAGGACCTCAGACCCGTAAGCCTATCGTTCTTCGCTCTTAAAACACTAGAAAGGATTAGAGTAGTTTTTCTCTCACAACAAATAAAAAAGCTGCCTTCGAGCGATCAGCATACCTATCAAAAAGTGAAACGGCGTTACATAACCGCTTTCTTACAACGAACTCTATACGACTTGATGCGGGGCGCTCTTCGGACAGTTCCAACTGGTCTAACCGTGGAGGGCTATGCGTCTACTCAAATACGGTGGAACTTGTTCTATTCACTAAGAGGTATAAAATACCGACATTGAGCCCGCCAAATTTAAATGGTGCTGACCTAAGCCTAGGAGCTAAACAAAAATTTCTTGGCGTAGTTCTGGACAAGAAACTAAACTGGAAAGCCAACAGAGTAAGTAGATATGAGGAAGCTTCCATTACCTTCTAAACATGTAAAAAAAAGCCATTGGTAAAAGAGGGTTCAAACCCTCAGATTCGTCACTCGATTTTCACATCTGTCATGAAACCAATATTTCTATATGGGGTGGTCGTCACCATCTCTTGAGCTCTCTTCCAAGCTATGGAGTGCATTTGAACTAAAATTACCAGCAAGGATATATTTATTTTCAGCGACAGCCAAGCAGCGATGAATTGGTGAAGCTTGATTCGCTTACAATAAACTCAAAAATTGTGATGGACTGTCGCCGCTCTCTATAGGAAATGGTCAAACAGATTATCTCTCATTTGGTTTCCTGGTCGCAGGGACATAAATGGAAATTGGAAGGCAGATGAACTTGCCAGGCACGGCACGATCTAGCAGTTTCATTCCAACAAATAACGTATTGGTATGCTACTTTCTACATGCAAACTGCTGCTTAAAGAATTAAATATAAGCAGGCCGGGTTAAGTAGAGTAAGAAACATTACTAAGTCATTAGAAAAATCCCAACTGAAAGATATTTTTCTTGGAATAGGTAAAGATTACTTGCCAGTATTGGCACAGATAGATTACTTCTAAGAGTCGATTAGTGTTTCGGTATTATATTGTGGCGAAAATGCGAAGCGAATGGCAGATTAAAGAGAGAATCCGATAATTGGCATTTTCTAGAGCCCAAATCGAGAACAATTCGATCATTCCAGGCAGTAGCTACTAACAATCGATTTAGTATATAAGAGCGAAACATACCTTCAGAGGCAATCAGTCGTAAATTGAACGCGTTGATGATTACGCTACTGCAAAGTAAAGGATAGTACATTGTGAAAGTTGTAATAAAAGTGATTGTAAATAGTGAAGTAAATTATAATTAATTATTGAGTAATAAAGGAACATTGAATAAATTCTTTATAATCAAGAAAGTGCACACATTGTTGTCGACTTTATTTAACAATCCAGTGATCGGACCCGAAGGATTTGGCAAATCATGGAGGTTAATTCAGCAAAATAGTAACAATATCTTATGGTTTGTAAAGCCTATTGCTATTTTCTACGGTAGATTCTAAAATGGAATATTGCTGTAACTAGAGAGTTGCCAGAATGCTCATTTGTACCACTTTTTATTCATGTTATTTTGAGGGATGTGATGTGTATGTTCTTGAAATCCATCGCAGATTCACTCATTCCAACAGATGCTACTTTGGACTGAGTAGTCAAATGAAAAGTAAAATTTTCTCGTCGAACCAAAACCAAATTCTAGAAGTCGCTCATGATTCCCGTCCTAGCATATAGAGCAGAAGCTTGGCCGATGTCGATGAATCTGATTTAGCTCGTTGGTAACGGTAAATAACGTAGGCGATGGAACGCTTAGCTATACCAGTTATACCGCGACATTGACATACAGAGTTAAACACTTTTCGGTTTTCAAAATAAAATTAAATAAAATGCATTTAAAATATTTTTTTTCATAAAATTTCTTTTTAATTATAAAGTATGAAACTTGACATTGTATGTTAAGCACTACCTCATTCAAGTGATCACCTCGCCAACTTTTTGCAAGCTTCGATCTTTCTGAGGTAATTTTCGAGCACATTTTGGCACATATTGGTCGGCATCTCAGCCATAACTTGACGAATGTTGGTTTTCATGTGATCAAGAATTAAAGGTTTATCCGCACAAACAAGATCTTTCGCGTAGAGCCATAAAAAAGTCCAATGGTGTCGAATCGTACGATCTCGGTGGTCAATTGATATCGCCAATCCGAAAGGTTAAACGGCCTGGGATATTTCTCTCGAAATAAAGCTAAAGCGTGTTTTTTATAGAGGTATAGAACTTTAAGTTGGCATTACTTTTCAAGATGGCGACCGATTTAACAGCTGTCAAGTGATTTATTCTCAGTTTGGTTTGGCAATTGATCATGAATAGACTCACGCCTGAATAACGCTTGCAAATAGTGCACTACGTCTATTTTATCGTCTACAAAATCGTCCATCAGAGCAGTTAATTCGATTAACCATGGAACGTTTTCGCACCACGTTTACTCTTATTGAAAACTCGCATCCCCAGAGACGCCGTACGGTGCGTACAGAAGAAGCTATTGCTGCTGTAGAGCGTAGCATTGAGGAAGTTCCGAATGAGTCCATCCGCCATCGAGCACAGGAATTGGATCTGTGTCCATCCACTTTAAGGAAGATTTTGCGGAAGGATCTTGGTTTGCATGCTTACAAAATCCAACTCGTGCAAGAATTGAAGCCAAACGATCATCAAGTAAGGCGTAGATTCGTCGAATGGGCCCAAAACGAGATTACCGTTGTTCCCGATTTTCATAAGCGAATTTTGTTTAGCGATGAAGCGCACTTCTGGTTGAATGGCTACGTCAACAAACAAAACTGCCGCATTTGGAGTGAAGGTAATCCTCAAGTGTATGTTGAAACACCGTTACATCCAGAAAAACTGACTGGTTGGTGCGCTTTATGGGCTGGTGGAATCATTGGTCCGTACTTTTTCAAAAACGATGGTAGCCAGAACGTTACAATCAATGGTGATCGGTATAGAGCCATGATTACTAACTTTTTCATTCCTGCATTGAATAACCATGATGTCCAGGAGATGTGGTTTCAACAAGATGGCGCAATATGTCACACAGCTCGTGCCACAATAGATTTTTTGCAAGACACGTTTGGTGACCGCCTAATTTCACGTTTTGGACCTGTGAATTGCCCTCCAGGGTCTTGTGATTTAACACCGCTAGACTACTTTCTGTGGGGCTATGCAAAGTCATTGCAGTCATGCGGATAATCCACAAACGCTTGACCATTTGGAAAACAACTTTCGCCGTGTTATTGCTGATATACGGCCACAAATGTTGGAAAAAGTCATCGAAAATTGGACGTCCAGATTGGACTACATCCGCGCAGGCGTGGCGGTCATATGCCACAAATCATATTTAAAATGTAATGCCACAAGATTATCTTTCGGATAAATAAAATTCATGTCAATCGAATAATCAATCGTTGTTTTATTGAAACTTGAAGTTCTTTACCTCTATAAAAAACACCCTTTATATTCGCTCATGCTGTGTAGCATGTGGCACCATGTTGTTGGGACCACATATTTTCCAAGACGTGTTCTTTAATTGCAGGTCGAACTGACTTACAATTTCGCCTTATCGATTTCAAAAAAGTAAGTTCCAATTACACCTGTGGACCAAAGAGCACAACAGAAAGTAAGTTTTTATGGGTGTAATGGCCTCTCTTTAATTTTTGGAGACCCAAATACGGCAATTTTGCTTGTTTACGTATCCACCTGCTTGTTGTTCAAGTGTTGGTTTAGGTGTAAGTTCAAATCCAAAAAACGTCATAATGTGTGGTAAGAAAGTCCCAGCTCTTGAGAACGATCACAACATTGCTACTTACAATATCTGTAACCGATCCACTGTCTTATTTTTATTTTTTATTTATTTTACTAATTGCTTGAGTAGTTGGATGAATTCGTGCATCATAATCTACTCTTTAAGCATGCAGAATGGCACGGTTGAATCACTATTTTTGTAGCAGGTTTCAACAATTTTAATGCGTTGTGCGGTTGACCTTTAACTAGAACAAAATTTGTTTGGTTTGACAGTCAGATTTGATTAGGTAATATTATGTCTCTTCTAATCGCAGTCACTATAAAAGGGTCAACCGCTTTTTTGAGAGCACAGTTTATTAATACTTTTCGATCATCACGAAGTAAAGGGCGAAGTCATCAAGGCTGTTTTTGTTTTCACAAGCGGATTTGTTGCGGTTCATTTTTTTTTTTTTACTTTAGCTCGGACTTTAAAGATCTGGTCGCTTTGTTTGTTCGATTGCATTGTTTCTTATCCTCCATAGTGGCTTAGACCAGATCTTTAATATCCGTTAAGATAACAAGCTACAAATAAATGTATTGAAATACATTCATTTGCAATGGATCGAAGTTGGTTTATGCAATTTTAATTTTATTATTTAAAAAAAAAAAACTTTTTTGCTCCCAATGAAAGCAGTGGTCGTTTAAGTAAAGTGTCCTGTCCATTTCGATATCGAAAATCATCTAGCAACCAAAATAACCCATTAAAATTTAAATGCGCAAAGTATTAGTGGCGCCACAAGTGGTGTGATGTCGCAAGTTCGATCATTAAACAATAAATGCTCATAAAATTTTCATGCACACATTATGCACATAAAAGTATATGTAAATATGTCTTGCCATAATTAAGTTTGCTGTCCAGCTGTGTTATGCGCACGCGTGTTTGGTCACAACGTGATTGAAGTTTCGCTATGCATGCATAAGTGTATGTGTGAATGTGTACATATTGTTCGTGAAACATATTCGTGCCACGTCATTGCCAAATAAGTTTGGAGAAGGACAAGAAAGGCAGGAACCGGTTTGCCTAGCAAGCGCTAATTAATTCTCAACATTTGGTAAAACTATTAAACTCATATAAAGTCGCAAACTTTTAGGCGTACAACCAATGTAGTTAAGCGTCTCAGCAGGAAGCTGAAAAAAAGCGTGCTTCCTTCGCACTCAAAATTTTGTTATTAAATGCTACACATTCATTTATATATATACATATATAGCTGTTAGATATGTATGTACAAAATACTTCCCTGTTAGTTGTTGTTGTTCATACACAAAACTTAATTGCTGGGGAATTGATGAAACGTGCAATAGAGCAGCAATTAAAGCATATTCTATTCAAGGCATTTAAAGGGCGCTTAATAGAGGGGTTGCCGTTCGTTGAAAATCCAAATATAGTTCGATGTAAATAGACCTAATTTCAGGATTAATGAAGGTTGAAGGAAAATTTTGGCTGAGTAGGTTGGAAATTTTGATAATTTCCATAAAGAAAACAGTGGAAGGATATTCAATTTTTCCAAATATCTTCAATTCAATGTGATGAGATTCTATAGTTTAAAAATTAAAATTTTACAACAAATAAAATTTTAAATTTACTCATTATCGTATATTTATGTATATGAGCGACAAAAGTCTACATATGACCCATATTTCTGCTGCTTTCTGAGTCATAGAGTCCAATAGAGTAATATTGTATTTTAACGCATGAACCATGTCACACCCACTGCAATACGTCAGATATATGGAAATTTAGTAGCTGACCTATTATAGCTCGTAAACAACTCCTATATCTATCTAGTTGCATGTTAAGTTTTTATTCAGGTAGCGCCAGAGCAAGTTATTACCAAAAATAATTGCAGCGGTATTCATGATATAAATAGATATATTAGATTGTCCAATTTTGATATCCAATTTAAAGTATTTTTCGAAAATAACTTGGAAATAATATCTCTTCACCCTTGGGCTTACCAATTAATTTCCTATCATATTTGTGACGAATTTCCACAGCAACAAACCTACATTAGTGGATAAGAAAAAAGACAAACGGAGAAATATTTTTCAAGCTGCTTTTCAAATATACTTTAGAGAATACTCCCTCAGTTAGCTTCATGATTTTCAGTACCAATATGTAATTCATTACATGTGTGTATAATATCAAGTTACGTGTTCAGACCTCAAGCCCTCTATCTGAGCAAATCAGTTATATGAGAGCTATAAATTATAGTCGTCCGATATCGACGATTTTCCAAATACCAATGTGCAATTATATATGTCTAAAATACCGAATTTCATGCTCTAAGATACGTTTTTTGTTTAATTTATGGCACAAAGTTTCAAGTCTGAAAAATCGGCCGTATATATGTTATAGTGTTCACACCTGGCCGGTTCCTGTTGATATAAATGTTGATATAAAGGTTTAGTTGGAATATCTATTTTGAGAGACTAGTTTGCGTTCGTTGGTCATTCAGTTACGATAAACGATGATGAGTCTATCCCTTCTCCATCTTGTATTTACTTTGGACCAAAGTTAATATTATATATTTCATGCACATGAAAAGCATAATAAATCAATTAAAAGTCAACGAATATATGGGTCTTTTGATTGTGACTTTTTGTACCTAACAGTCCGCCCTCCGGATCAAGCATATACATATGCAATTTTTTTTTTTTAGAAAATAACGAATACTAAGTTTGAATGGAAAGCTAAATTAAATATGCAGCATGTAAAAAATACGGCTTATTGCGAACCTGCCTGCGGTAATGATGGTGAAAAAAAGAGGCAATCAAGAGAAAATGTTGTGCCATATCGAGCGTCATTAAATATTAGTGGACAATTTAAGGAATCAAAAAATAATTTTTTTTAAGAAAATTCTTTAAGTGGCTACATAGTATGTATATTTTAGTTACATAAATATAAGTACAATAACGTAATAACCACTGAAGTCGAGCTCCTACTCCTGGTGTTTCTGTTTTGATATTTTTTGTAGTAAGTGGCGCGGGGCGTCCGCATCTCAAATAAAAACATTATATAGCGCACTTAATAGTTGTTGGTTAGTAAAAAATTGAATAATACAACAACAGATTACATGGCAGGCGTTGGCTCAGTTGGTAGAGCACTCGCCTGTGATGTCAAACTCCGTCGGGTCGATTCCTGGCAAAAGAAGTCTGATGAGGAGATGTAGTGATCTCCGAAACAGCTGTCACTTCTACCATTTTTTCTTTATTATATAACAAAATATTCAATGAAAATATAATGTTTCTAACAAAAATAGGCCTTTGAGTACAGCTCATTTACTTATAACCAAAAACAATTACAGGCCGCATTAAAAATACCCTAAAAATATTAAATTTTTAATTAATTCTATATATGTATATATAAATCAATGCAAATTTTGCTGAACGCTTTCCCTTGAAAACCACCAAATCTAAATGCACTAAACTTTTAGGAGTTATAAAGGGGTATTAGGAGAAGATTAATATGAAGTTTTCATGAGATCGTCACAGCCGTTCCAAAGATTTGATAATTTTAGTGAAAATTGGTCGCTACCCTTACAAAATGCTTGCAACAACAACAAGTACATGTAAAATTCCAAAATACACGTACATTACATTATATGTGGCGTAGAAAGAGAGAGAGACAAGGTGAAAAAAAAGTGAAAATGAAAATAAGATCTAAATGTATTTAAAAAAAATTATGTTTTGGGAACAACATTTTTTCGATGAAAACAAATATTTTGATATTTCTTCATACAAGTTTACATTAGATTTTCTTGTTTTTTTTTTTATAGGAGGGATTTTATTTTCGTCATGTTGGTAACATGGAAGTACAATCAGACATTCCCACTTTGTATCGAGACTGGTTCGAGTTCAGTATATTTAGAACTGTCAACGGTACAACATGTTTCGTGAACAATGTCAATCCAGTCTCCTGTCAATATCTTAAATTGAAACTGCCGAAATGTCTGAAAAATTAGAAAATACGGTTCGTGACCATCGCAGAATGACTATGGATGAACTTTCTGCAATATATTAGCAAATTTCCTGATCTCTACTACTCGAAACAATCACAGCAACTCTCGGTTGTAGATTATTGCGGACCTACGTTCAGACGATTCGTTGGTAATGCTAATGAAAATCAAAATAATCAAAAAATCATAGCAAATTATTTTCAAAAAACATAAACACAATAACTGGCTTTAGCAAGGTCAGTATTAAATAAATTAGATTGCCAAATAATTATATTGAGAGCGCTAAAAAAAACTTGATCGAAAATAGCTAGACAGTGTGATGACCTACTAATGTCACGTTAATATAGAATATGAAATCATAAAATGAAGATTTCCTACTTGCAGAAGTGTCAAAATAAATTAGAAGGCAACAAGACTAATAGGATAATTACGGTTATTAAAATATGATGTATCGTCTCCATGTTACATATTCCAATCGAGACTTGATAATAGAACAAGGTCTAGTTTAAGGAAATAAGGAAATCTGAAGACCGAACTAAAAATAAAAGAGACTAGCATTGATATAGAGCGTTCGCTCAAATTTTGTCGCCTAAATCAAACACTTATGAAAAAGACAGTTATAAAATAAAAATCAGCGTTGGAGTGAAAAGTTAAGATTAATTGACTATGCGAACTCTTTAGCGAAAATTTTATTACAGCAGAACTACGAATGGATGGATCTACTTTTTTTTCTCTTAAAATTTCAAACTAACTACAAACTATTGGCGGCCGCGATAGCCGAGTGGTTAGCATTGCGTACTAACATTCGGAAGGCCTGGGTTTAAGCCCAGGTTCGAGCAGCATCCAAAATTATAGGAAATAAATTTTTCTAATTGCGGTCGCCCCTCGGCAGGGAATGTCAAGTGCTCCAAGTGTATTTCTGGCATGATATAAAGCTTTTCATAAAAATCCATCAGCCGTTCGGAGGCGGCTGGTAAAAAACATCAAGACGCAAAACCACAAAAATAGAAGAGGAGCTCAGCCAAAAATCGCTTCAGCGGTTAAAAGCGCCAAATATATATATATATATATAACTACAAAGTGTTGAAAATGTGTTTATAATTTCTCGAAATTACTCACTTTTTCCTACACACGTTATTCGAAGGTGTGCGAATTCCAAAAATTTTCTAAAACTAACCCGACTTAGAAGAAAATCAATAGGAAAATCCCCTAAGTCCCATTGAACTTAATTATTTTAATGCTGTAAATACTCAATATTGAGCCTTCAGAGGAGTGAGGAGTAAAACAGACCGTTTTATGTGATTCGTACATTTTCCACGTCCATCGTTTTCACCCACTAAAATGTAGACTGAAAAGATATTAGCTCCAATTCTTATTGAAATCGAACAGAGGTTTAATTTTTTTTTAATTCTGAAAAGGTGCCTTGCCTTAGTATATTTATTTTACTTACAAACAAGATTAATTATAGGTTGATAGCAGTGCAAATGAATAATATCTACATATGTATAGAGTACATATACAGCTGCACATGTATAAAATTAATTATAAAACATAAACACAAAAAAAGTGCAAAACCAAAAAAAAAACCCATAAATGCTGTAATCTTACATGAACAAACAACTGACAAGTGAAATATTCAAATGCAACAAAAAAAAGTGTGAAAAAGTGCTTACGCATTGGAGTTGAAATTCATAAGATTCACATATACATATATATATATTTGCTTATTCATTTTGAATCTTCCCTGCAGTGAAAACGTAAACTAGTATGCAAAAATTCTAGTTAAATACTAGTATAAAAAAGGATAAAATCATATCAGTTCATTATTTGTTTGCAGTTCACCAGTAACGGGAATAATAATAGTTTCATCACTGCGACTTTAGTGTTTATTGTTATTTCTAGAACGCCACGATTGAGTTTCATTTCCTAATAAGCTCTGTTGAAGTGCGCAGGAAGACGATATTCTTTGAATCACGACGATTGCCGAGTGGTGGTTAGAGGTTGTCACTGTAGCTCATGAGGTTCTCGGTTCGATTCTTGCTGCAGGCAAATTCATTTTAATTTTTATTTTAATTTTTGGTGAATTAGGACCTCATCACATACTTATGTATATATGACATTTCATAGGACATCGCATTGCTGAAAATACCAGTTGCTTACATGGGAAATATATGGACGATTAACTAGTTGGAGCAAAAATGCCAACCGCTTGGATTCTAGTTAACAACTAGTATTTTTCCCTGCAGGGATACCAAAAAACACACATATGTATGAAGACACATACATTTTAACATATGCATAAATACGTACATATGTAAGTAGGATTTTTTCTTGAATAATTACGACAAGTTGCAAAGATATAAAGCACTTCTTCTCCATAAGTTTTGAAAGAACACAACGCACGCCTACGCATACGTAAAATACTGGGAATGTGCAACTTTCAGAATTATTGTGAGAAATGGCAATGATATGTATATGTGGTAATAAATTAGGCTCGACGTTATCAGACTAACCAGACCACAGACGACTGGCTGGGTTTACAGTGAAGTGAAGTGAAAATTGGTAAATCTTTGTGGGAGAAATTCAAAGAAATTTTGAGGTTTTCAGGTTGTGTTATTCGAGTATGTATTTTTTATTATAAAACTAAGACCATTTAAGAATTATATACATACACTCGGCAGAAAAAGTCTGCATACACACTTATGCCTTTATTTTACAAAAAGAATTCATTTAGCAGCGCAAAAAAAGTCTGCGTACAAATAGTAAAAAGGAAATTCGTCCCCGTAATAACCAAGTATGAAAGTGTCAGAAAAATATAATTCTATTTGTTTTCACAACAGCTGCAGTTTTTAAAGACTTTTGTTCCATTCAATTTGTTAAAGAATATATAATATGAAATATCACCCAAAGAAAAAGGAGTAAGCCCCTCCGAAAGGGGAATCATAGTTAAACTTTTCGAAGAAGGAATGACAAACCGTGAAATCGCTCGGATTGATGGAAGAACATGATAAAAAATTACAAAGATACCGCCGTTTACGTATCACGTCCCCGTCCAGCGCGGCCAAAAACATTAACACAGCGTGAAACTCGTAACATTTTGCAAGGTGTGAAGCAAAATCTCCGACTTACTGCATCTAAAATCGCTTAAAATGTTAAGGAGAATTTTATGACCCTCTACACTGACACCATTCATAAATTTTTTAAAAAGCTTGGTATTATAGCTATGTGTATGCAAGAAGCAAATCATATCGCTAGTCATTAGGCAAAATATTTATTAAATAAGTATTGCTTTCGCGAAAGAGAACTTATAGAAGTCCCTGCAGCTTGTTTTTTCCGGTGAGAGCAAGCTTTTACTTCGACAGAAACATCTAAGCTTGTTGATTCCATGCCAATACGCCTCGCGGAAGTTTTAAAACGAGAGAATAACCGACTTCCTATTAAATTTTAAGCAGTATTCGGAGCAGTATTTTTGTGCGATTTAAATACCTTGTACGCTGACTTTTTAATGAATTTTCTAGTCGCCTATATGTTTTCCTTTGTTTATATCTTATTATTAGAAAAATAATCACTTTTATTTTCATAAAACTACAAATTTTATATTCTTGAATAAATATAAAGTAAATTGGATTTTATATAAAGTATATAAAGGGTAATCCAAGTAGGGGCACTTTTTTCAATAGACTTTTTTTGACAGACCACGCGTGAGTCGTGTCAAGCTGTCTTGTTATTTTAGTTCAGTATTATTTGGCATTTCATCATGGACCGAACAGACCACGTCCAGCACGCAGTGAAGAGAATATAGCGGCCGTAGCTGAGAGTGTACACGAAGACCGTGGAGACGTATGAAACGACTTGGGGCACTGTACGTCGAAATTTGAAATCGAAAGCGTACAAAATACAGCTTCTGCAAGAACTGGAGCCGGTGGATCTTCCTAAGCGACATCGCTTCGCTCAATAGGCTCTTGAAAAGTTCCAAAAAGTCCCGACGATTTCGAGCGAAATTTAGTTCAGCGATAAGGCCCATTTCTAGTACAATTGGTACGTAAACAAGCAAAATTGCCGCGTTTGGCACAAAAATCAACCTGACGAGATCCAAGAGCTGTCATTCTATACAGAAAAAACTACGGTTTGGAACGGTTTGTAGGACAGTGGAGTCATTGGTTCATATTTCTTCAAATATGTTGCCGGTAAGAACGTAACCGTCAATGGCGACCGTTATTGCGCCATGATAACCGACTATTTGATGCCTGAAATTGAAGCCCGTGATATCCGCGATACTGGGTTTCAACAAGACGGCGCCACTTCCCACACATCGCATCAATCAATGGATTTATTGAGAGAACACTTCGGTGAGCAGATAATTTCACGTTTCGGACCAGTTGATTGGCCACCAAAATCGTGTGATATCACACCGTTAGACTTTTTTCTGCAGGGATATGTAAAGTTCTAAGTCTATGAGGAGAACCCCGCTTCAATTCAGGCGTAGGAGCAAAACATTGCGCTCGTCATTCGCCAGTTACCAGTCGAAATGCACTAACGAGTCATCGAAAATTGGACTCAACAGATGGACCATCTGAGACGTAGCCGCGGCCAACGTTTGAAAGAGATAATTTAAAAAAAATAAATACCAAAGAATGTTCGTTGGAATGGTAATAAACATTGCCCATTAAATTTGAATTTTCCAAATGGATCACCCTTTAGCTGTGACCAGCGATTTTTCCGATAGAATTTTCTTTAGCGACGATGCACATTTCTCAGTCCGTGGATGCCTAAATAAGCAAAATTGTCGCAGTTGAGGGAAAACCTTTGATGTGATTTCTTTGAAAGAGATAGCGGCGAGACTGTCACTGCCAATTCGGAGTGTTATGGTCATATGATAACCGACTTTTTTGGTCTGCAAGTGAAAAACTCGACCAGTACAATATGTGATTTTAACAAGATGATGCCACGTGTCACACAACACAAGCGAATATGGATTTAATGCGAGAGAAATTTCCCGGCCCCGCGTATTCCCTCGATTGGCGATGTCAATTGGCCAAGAAAGTCTGACGATTTGACACCGTTGGACTTTTTTGTGGCTCTACGCGAAAGATCGTGCTTGTGCGGATAAACTTTTAACTATTGAGGAGTTCAAAACCAACTTTCGTTTAGTTATGGCTGAGATTCCGGCAAATATGTGCCAAAAGGAAGTCAAAAATTACCTCAATCGGATCGAAGTTTGCAAAAATTCACGCGGTCATTTAATAGTAGTAGTTTCACATGTAATGCCAAGTTACATTTTATGTTTATTTTGGAAACCGCAAAATGGATAACCCCTTATCTATAGATGGAAATCTAAGCAATTCATTTATTTATAGTTTTTGGTGTATATGCTCTGAAACTTCCTAGCACAATACTCCAAGCCAATTTCGTGAATTGATACTGATTCTCTCTTTCAACTATTTATTTAGTTATATAAATAATAGAATCTACGAGGTGTGTTCAAAGGAAAATGTGAATTTTGTAGTTTTTCGAAAAGTACTTATTTATTCATCAACATCTATTTTGTCCCGTTTAAAGTAATCCCCCTCGGATATATCACATTTGTGCCAACGCTTTTTCCAATCATCGAAGCAGTTCTGAAATGCGCTTTTCGACTCTGACTTGATCTCATCAATTGTGGCAAAACGCTTTCCTTTCATTGGTTCCTTTAGTTTTGGGAATAGTAAAAATCGCCAAATCTGGTGAATGCAGTGTTTGAAGCATGATTAAGGCTTTGTTTTCGGCCAAGCAATCTCGAATAAGCATTGATTTGTAAGCTGGTGCATTATCGTGATGCCAAATCCACGATTTGTTTTTCCACAATTCCGATCGTTTGAGCCATATTACTTCACCTTCCTTATTAACTGTACGACCTTTTGGCAGGAACCCATGATATACCACACTAATGTAATCAAAGAAAACAATGAGCAAAATCTTCAGCTTTTCCTTCGAAAAGTCCTCGTATATCGAATATACTTTATAAAATAAATTTCCTTTCCTGTACTTCACTCAATTGCATTTAAGGAATTTCGTCTAACGTTTGATTAATTATTGTTAAACCAAAATCACTGAACTTACACTACCGGTTTTCGCAACTCAGCCTTGCATGTACATACATATGTATGTATATTTCTTTTTTGTTTTCTTTATTCAAATTTGCGTCTGAATTTTTCATTTCTCTCTGAGCTTTTGTAATTGTTTTATATTTTGTTGTTCAAAAAAACTTCTGAAGTAAGACTGAGACTCCACGCTTGCATGCTGTGCCCGCCTACATTTGGAAAATTAATATTTTTGCTCCTTCGCCTTGCTGCCTGTAGTAGGCATCTTTTCGTTTCCTCATTTTCCTACGCTATTTTTAATTTTTAATTCTTTTTTTTTCTCATTCAAAATTTGTTTGCTTTGATTTTGGTTTTGTTTAGCAATAATGCCTTGGCACACTTGTTTGGATTGTGCATAACTTTTTGAAGTTTGTCATTAGAAAATTTGCATATTCACGCAGCTGTCTGCCCAATCCGCAGGCGACGCTCCTTATACATTGTCTTGGCTCATCGCAGCTTAAATCGTTTTGCATTCACTTTTTGTTATCTGCTTCCGAATATTGTGAATGCGCTACAGTACTTTACATAAATAAATATATGTATATATATACATATATATTCTATATTTACTTATATACGAAGATTTTCGCATGTGTAAAGGCGTTTGCATAAATCTTCTGTTGCTGTTGCTGGCAGTTAACTGATTTTCTGGCACTTCACATTTGTTTGTCGGTCTGGTTGCGGGAGTAGTAGAAGCGCAAGGGCGTGTAGGTTTACCCTCAACTTAGAAACAAACACGCGGTCTATGTCACTCCTTGGCACGCATTATTTGACAATTTTCGAGGGGAAATGTTTGCCGACATTATTAATTGTTTTGACGTTGATTAAGGCAAATGGAGCGTTTCAGTTAGCATCTGATGGTGTGAGTGCGAGCGATTCTGATTTTGAGGACGAGGTAGAAACCGCTATAACTTTTAAGCGTAAGTATATATCGATTAATGGCTAGGGATTTATTTATATCATATAATTATTTGAGAATCTTGTTGCTTATTTGAAATTAAATTAAAGAAAGAAAGAAGAAATGTCCTCGGCCAGGCCGAAGTCTTTACGCCTTCAATGAATATATCAAATTTATTGAAAATTGCAAAATTCGATTTTGATTTTGATTGATTTTCAGTGTCAATATTAACTTGAAATCACGTTTGTTGAATACTAAATATTTTTGAAAGAAAGCTTCATATCTAAATAAAATGGTTGTATGGGGCCATGTGATATAATATTTTGATGATTTTTAATACTAGTACGAGGCTCTTAATATGTGCGCAGAATAGATAGAGAAAGAGATCAAAATTTATACCGATCGGATCAGAATGACGAGCTCAGTTTATTCAGCCAGTAGTAATTTTCCTGTCTGTCTTTTTTTCCGAAGGGGAAATCTTCCCAAGATACTGACACTGGAAGCATGCACGATTCATACTGTCCGCTAAAGGTACACCTCATTCGGGACCACGCCCAGACGGCATTTTCTAGCTATGCCGGACTTGCAAGGCAGTATGCTCCCTTAAGCATAACTCCATCTGCTATAGCTTATATTTGGAAATACGGGTTATAGCAGCCCACTCCTTTATTTTATCCCATACCAAACACGATTGCAAAATGTGGCTGACAATGTTGTCGGGCATCATCCTTTCCTTTATTATATGTTCTATGGTAGCTCTCTCCATTGCATACATAGAGCAAGAGAAGAATATATGTTCTATATTTTCTTTGGCACTACCGCAGAGGGAGCATTCCGTCTCGTCATCATGACCGAATCTGTGGAGGTACTCCCTGAAACAGCCATGACCTGACCAAAATTGTGTGAGATAAAATTCTGTATCTCCATGTTGCCTCTCAATCCAGGCTGGTACTCTCTTAATTAGCCTATGTGTCCATCTTCCTTCTTCTGTCGCATTCCATTGCGATTGCCACTCGTCGAGGCTCGCATGTCTCTCCTTTCTGCACTCGTCGGCCGTCAGATGCCTATTCAGAGCTTTTGATTTTTTATGCCAAGCTCCGAAGCCAGTATATCTGGTGGCATTAGGCCAAATATGATACAGGCAGCTTCATGTGGTACCGTTCTAAAAGCGCAGACTACTCTAATAGCGCTTATCCTGGAAACTGCCTTTGCTTCATTGGCACATGTTTTTTGTTGCAGGGCTGCCCCCATATCGGAGCCACATACATCAGTACTGACTGACTAACTATAGCTAGTATAGCTCTCCGACTGTGGCTAGGACCACCGGTGTTTGGCATAATTCTCGCTAGGGCCGCTGTCACTTTGGCTGCCTCTTCACAAGCTTTTTCAATATGCGCCTTGAAATTGAACCTTGCAAGGTACCTCAGCGAATTTTGCGTTTTTACGTCGTACCCATCAATACTGAGGGTGACCTCTTCTAGTGTTTTTCTACTGGTGATGAGCAACGCTTCTGTTTTCTCTGTCTGTCTGTTCGCCCAAACTAGTCTCTCAATTCTTGAAATATTTGAACGAAAATTATTATGTGAGTGTATTCTTGTAAAGTATTTATCATTTACGGAGGATGGGGCCATGTGTAGAAGTTCACGCAAGTGGGGAAAGTTTTTGACTACAATTCACCTGGGAAAAGTCAGAAACGATTCTTTTACATATGATTCAAGCAGCTCACGACTTCCGGTTTTAGACCAAGTATCCTCTGGATAGCCAACAAACATCCGTTTGAAGGCGGGCTAAAGTGAGAAGGCAATCTCCTGCGATTGTGAGTAGGGTTTAGTACCTACCACATAAAAATTATACTCCAATGAAAAATCAACAAATGCCTAGGATGAGAGATCTCACTTTTGCTATCGAGCACAGCAAACTTTTAATGGATCACATTTGAGGGCATCCACCTGAAATGTCTGGTACCTTAATTAGGAAGGTGCCGCTGCCCAGCTGGTTAATGTCCTCCTAAGACTAAAGGCTGACATCACCGCCGTCCAAGAAATGCGTTGGACGGGACAAGGACGGAAGAAGGTGGAGCAAAAATTTGGTGTTGGGTTTGTGGTTGGAGGAAGACTCCATCGCCGTCGCATCAAAGCGATGTTCTTCAACATATTTGCGCCCATGCCCTGACAGAAAAGAAGGATGGCGTGACCATAGATGCTTTCTATGAGAGCATAGAATGCACTTATGAGCGCTGCCCCTGCCACTGTGTTAAAATTTTGCTAGGTAATTTCAAAGCCAGGGTGGGCAAAGAAGTTATTTTAGGCACAACATTCGGAAAATTCAGCCTTCACGACGAAACATCCCTAAACAGGCAGAGACTCATTGACTTCGCCGGGGCCTGAAGTATGGTTGTCTGTAGTACTAGATTCCAGCATTCGAAAACTCATCAAACTACTTGGCTGTTGCCAGATCATAAAATGTCGACTCGCATCATTATCTTGTAGCAGCAAAAATACGCACCCGCCTCTGTGCAGTAAAGAACGCCCGTCAATAAACACAAGGGAGGTTCGACGTCGAAAATCCGCAATCAGGTTTTCTACTCGTCTTGCACACCTGCTCTCTGAGAGTACTCATAAGCAACTCGACATAAGTGAGCTGTGGAATGGCATTTCAAGCTTCTTACGCACCGCTGCTTCGAATTAATTTTCAACAATACTAGAAAAACAATTGGTACGATGAGGAATGTCGAACTGCAATGTAGAGAAAACAGACTGCCTACCTCGCAACTTTGCAATCAACTACAACGGGGTGGGATAGCTACAGGGAGCTGAAGAGGGAAGCGAGACGCATTTGTAGACAAAAAAGAAAGAGGCGGAAATGCGTGAATATGAAGAACTTGAGAAGCTGGCTGACAAGGGTAATGCTCGAAAATTCTTTGAGAAGATGTGGCGACTTACAGAAGCTTTCAAGACTGAATCAAACTCGTATGGGGCCCGTGGAGTTAACTGGTGGACAGATGTCCAAAGCATACTTAGTGTATGGAGGAACACTTCTCCAACCTGCTCAATGGCAGTGAAAGTTCGAACCCTGGAGATAACGAACCCGAAACTCCAATCGATGACGATGGTGTAGACGTGCCATCACTTGACTATGAAGAAGTTCGAGTAGCGATTGCCCGCTTAAAAAATGACAAAGAGGCCGGAGCCGATGGCTTACCGGCAGAACTATTCAAATATGGCGACGGAGAACTAACAAAGAGCATGCATCAGCTTCTTCGCAGAATATGGTCAGACGAAAACATGCCTGACGAATGGAACCAAAGTGTGCTCTGCCCAATCCAAAAAAAAAATTGAGACCACACGAGACATCTATCGCGAGGAAAGCTATTTCATTTCCAAAAATACATTTAAAGTGTAAAGTATCGACGATTTCCTTTGGGCGACCGACAATAACTAGTGCTCGTGCGATCACAAGATAACTGAGCTCACTATTTTTTACTCATTGTATTTGAGGATTCAGAATCTCCCTTGGGATCTAAGCTACGAAAAATAAAATGAGGGGTTGCGCAGGATGGTATCGTCTCCCCGGTATTGCTAATTGTTTTATATTTCGAAGCTTCCCCACTGCTGACGAAGACTGCTTGATAACAGCGCCTGGCCAGGATATTGATAACCCTTGTTTGATGCTAAATTCTCTCCAACCTTACCCTCTTCTTCGTTGCTACGCAACTACAACTACAAAAAGCGAAATTCTCGGTTATATTTTACACTAACTAGACGAAGGAACTAAATATGAAAGCCAATAAAGTTAAAACTCCATTAATTAACAACCCAAGTTCAAATCACTAGCCGGCGAAACTTGGGGAATAGACAAAGAAACGTTGCTCACAACTTACATGGCAATCAGCCGACTGAATTACATTGATTTTGGTACCGATTACTAGAGAGACGCAGATAAAGAAGTCACAAAAAAGCATGTTAAGACACGGCACTGAGGACCGTAAAAGGAAGCCACCTGAAGCCACCTATACACTTACACAGTCAGAGATAAATGCTTACAATTAAGAAAAATGCTGTATAGATCACCCTCGTAGACATTTGCTGGAAGCATAACCATCGCCTAGAAATTTCAGGAATGGAGTATGGGACCTAAAGAAGTCTATTCAGAACCAAATAACAGAACCGGTGGACGGGACGAGCTACTGACAGGCCTCAAATGACATTTTAAGAGAGTTCGTCAACACCGAACTCTCTTCTCGCGAATCGTGTACTCGGAAGCCAATCACTGGTCATGTAACACTGGCACAATTCAGATCTTGATACTGTAGTAGAGTCCTCACAGAGCTTATCAAGCCTTTTCTTGGGTTCGATTATATTTTTTTGACGATCAAAATTATGATTTCTTTTTGATAAAAACACTAGTATTTTCATGACTGCCAAACTCAAATTAAATAGTGCAGTTTGTTCAAATGCTTGCAGTAGTCTATTGATAGATGGCAATTGTTGTGAGCAGTGATGCATTTAATATTACGGTGCGCTCTTTTCTATATATAGTCAATATTCAAACTTCTCTCCAATTATATTTATTTATTTTTTAGAAATATGCCCATAATATTTATTTCTAAACCAAAATTTATGAATTTAGAGAACGAAATTCGACTGCCTTGTGACTAGTAAATTTATTCTCTCAGTGAAAATTCATTTGTGAAAATATAAAATATCATAGCATGTGCTTAGCGTGCTTTAAAATAAATATATGTGCATTTTTTCACTTTATTAGCGGCTTAAAAATAACGCTTCACACTTAAAATGGATAAATGGATAAATAAATGGCTATAGAAAATATTGAAAAATCAGTATTGAAACTTGGTGACATTTGATTGAGAATTTGTTTTTAATATCGAAAAGATATACAAGTATGATCACACATACATATATGGAAATGGAAGTATATACATGAGTGGAAACTTTGTTCTTTCTTTTTCAATTGAAGCAAACAGACATAAAAAGCCAACAAACGAGTGAATCAAATAAAAGCCAATAGTAGTGGATAGTGGATAAGCTGATGAATAGATCGATGGATTGAATGAAGTAAATTTGGAGCGAGCATTTGAGAGTCAATTGCATTTAGAAACTTTTAAACGAGAAAAAATACGATTTTATTGCAACAATGAAATGCATGCCATATCATGTGTAATGAAAATAATTTTCGTCATTGATGACAATCAAACTCACTACTACTACTACTACTACTACTACTACTACTACTATTCACTAAAACAACAATTGAAGTGAAATCAATGCCCATCAAATTGAAAATACAGCAAATGCCTAAAATTGATTAGAAAAATGTCAATGAATTCAATAAAACTTACTTCTATGCATGTATTTATGTATAAAATGTTTACATACATGAGTGGACAACCTACCCTGTAGGTATTTTATGTCATAGCGCATACTGGTATTCGAAAAATGATTGCTCAGCTATTTAACTGCAGCCGCGTTGTAATAATAACATGGTGAACGAAACAAACTTGCTCACAATATATTTTTTTATATGTTTTTACCCAAATCATATCAATTCATCGACCGGTTTATCTGTGATACCTATCTGGAAGGACAGTATAAAAAAACTACTAACGGACACGCATAGTAGAACTGGTCCTTGGTCCATCTGATCTTTCCAAATAAATCGATTACATTTAGTCAACCAATTTTTGTTTTCTGTAAGTGACCATTTACTGATCTTTTGGCTTGAATTGGGTGAAATTTCATATGAATATGCTCTGCACAAACATATGGAGTACTTGTCTCTCCCGAAAATGGGCCAAGGACCAATTTATTTCTCAGAAGGAAAAACTACGTTTACATCAAATTAAGCTTAAAGTTTATCGAACCATAAATATGCGATTTATTGGAATAGGTAGGTTCCTGGTACACTTTCCAGTGAAATTAGTATTCCTACTAATCAGTAGCCGAGTGATTAACATTGCGTACTACCATTCGGAAGGTCTGGGTTCGCGTCCAGGTTCGAGCAGCCTCCAAAATTACAGTAAATACATTTTTCTAATTTCGGTCGCCCCTAAGCAGGAAATTTCAAGTCCTCTGAGTATATTTCTGGCATGAAATAAAAGCTCCTCATAAAAATCCATCTGCCGTTTGTAGGCGGCTTAGAATAATATGTAGGTTCCTTCATTTGTTGGTAAAAACATCCAAAAATTAGAGGAGGAGCTTGGCCGAATATGACTTCATCGGTTATAAAGCACCAAATATATATATACTAACCAAGCGAAAAGCTCTTTTTACACCAAATTTTAGGTAAATCAATATTGTATTGCCTTTTGTCCAATTCCCAGAAAAATCTTTCTTGGGAGCCATAGAAACAAACAAACCTTTTTATATATATTGAAAATATATGTCTATATTGTAAATGTTTTAGGTTAGCTTAGGTAAAGCTGATTAACTCCTCGGTGAGTCTCAGATAGACGATAACACGTCCATAGTGCCAACAGAAACACTACATACCATCAAAGATCTGTACTCCTACACTTCCTGTTATGTTTTCAGATTAATGAATATTGCTCTCTCTCTCTTAGCAAATTAAAGTAGGTGCTTTGGCCCTTTGTCTTACTTGTAAAACGTGCTCTATTGTCTTAGCAAATTATCTGCATTTCTAGCATTTTTTGTTAATGACCACACTTAAATCATGCGACGTCAACAGCCAGTGCTCCGTTAATAGTCATACCAGTAGACTGGAGTCTGATCCCTTTGTAGCTATTGAAAGCTTAGTAAGCTTCGCGTTATCAAATTCTATTAGGTTGAGGATACAAGAGTGTTTCTTGTTTAGTTGACACTTCTTTCGGAGGGACCGAACCCGTTTTGCTTAATACTATATGAATATGAGGTCTAACGTCGTTTAGCTGTCAACATAAATATGAATTATTTTTTAAGTAGGTCAGGTCGCTGCAGTAGGTCTGCCGAATTTTTAGCCCCTTCTCCGTCATTGATTAAAAAACCACCTGTATAGATCTGAACATCGCGAGTTTAATGACTCTTTCCAGGATTTCCAGGTATGTTGATTTGCCCGCAGCCATCCTCATTACTAGAGCACCACCAAAAGGTAATGGCTTAACAATAGCAAGGAAGAACCAATGTCAAGGGGATGAGCGTGATTTTAAAGGCGCCAGTTGCCTAACCTAAATTTTTTATTTGTAAAGAAAAGGGCTGCTACAATAGTCAGGCTGACAGTGCCTTCTACCATTCGGAAGGTTACAGTTAATATCCACAAACAAACAAAAATATTGAATAAAATTTAAATTAGTTCCCTAGGGAATGTCAACGCTTTGGGATGTATTTCTGACATGAAATAAAAGCCCCTCATAAAAATCCATCAGTCGTTCGGAGGGGGCCTATTATATATGAACTGTAGGAAAAATGATAAGACCCACACGACAAGTTAGAGAAGGAACTGGGTCGAAAATCGCTTCAGAGGTTTCAAAGCGCCAATAATGTATTCTTATTCAACTACATATGTCACACTTTACACAACTTGCTGCCCAATACTATTCCCAAGTACTTATGGATCAGTTTCGGCTGTGAAGTGATCTCTCTCAACTATGATTTGTTCCAAATTTTAATCTGATATTTTTTTGATAATAACATTACTAAGCCTATCTAATCAGTGTTGACGCTAAGTCCCATTAAATATATGAAATTCAAATCAAATTTGAATCAACTTATATATACTAAGACTTGCAGGTTGAACGTTATTGTCTGCTTTTATTTTAATTATGATTGAGCCTCAATGAATTAAGTGCCACACGCCCGCCTGCAAACAAAACTAACTTAATTTCGAGTTCGCTGCAGACGCGGGTGGATAGCGGATAACGTTTGTAGAAAGGGTTAATTTTGCTAATACAAATATGTATTTTACTAGTAAACCCAGCATTTAATTGAATGATACTGAGCGGTTATATGTCTATAACAAGTAACATATGGTAAGCACTTGTAAGTTTTTTCGGTTGTTTGGAATTATCAGTAGAAGGAAAGAAATAAAACTTTTATTCTGGGAAGTAGATGAGTAACTGATCTATTCGAAAAATTATTCACTTTGTATGAAATATTTTTTTCTCTGGGGAATACATGAGATGCCAATTAAAAAACTACAGCAAAATCGGAAAATTTGATACACAAAAAAATATACTTTGTACGTCAAATATTAAGTTTCTATGTTTTTGAACCGAAAACTGAAATTATGGGATTGAAAGTATAATTTTAATATAAATAAAGGGTGCTTGTTTTTTGGACTTGTGGTTTTCAATGAAGTAATACTTCGGGTTGGTTTTTTGACTGATGTTACTTGATTTATATTCAGATTGGTTTACCATTTCATAACGAACATACTTACTCCGCATTTAGAGTGATATTAATCAATAAGAAATTCTTGAGATGTCCTTAGATCCACAGAAAGTCACAATTTGATGTGATCTATGAGTAGATGGAATCATTGGTCCATATTCCTTCAAAAATTAAGGCGGCCATTACGTTATAGGAAAGGGCAACGCTATAAAGCTATGATTATGTGGTTAGGTGGGTTTATAAATTAATTTTTTTTATTAAATTGTAACAAAAATAAAATATTCTCCTAAAATTTCAACTCGATCGGAATAAAATTCTAAGAGATAAATCCTTTGGAAGTTCCGTCCATCAGGCCATGTCTGTGTCAATTTGAAACTTTAAATGCGTTTATCTCAAAACACTATTTTTTAAGTCGGTGGACACGATTTCTCGAAAAGTTATAAATCAATTGTTCAAATCTGGTCCACGTCTTTGTACTATCTAGTCATTGAATGAAGAATTTTTTATTACAACTAATTTTTTCGAGCCAATGCATATCGAAAATTTGATCAAAAAAAGTGTTTTTTGTTCAAAGTCTGTCAAAAATTCAAATTTTAATTTTTTTTTCTCCGTCCAATAACGAGATTTAACCATGTACTAATGAAAATTTTTTGCCTTTTTGATTTCAGATGAACCAATAATGAGTTATGCTGTCCACGGCGAGAGCATTTTGTTTTGAGGCGTAAAGGGAGATGAGGTACCAACGGCTGAGTTTTCGGAACTTTTGAATATGGATATGGTAAATTGTTTGAATAAAATATGTGATTGTATATATAAAAAAAAAGTGAAAATTCTTTTTTCTAACCCCTGAAACCCACCCAATAATGACTTTTTCGTGACTGAACAGAAGATTGTTGATGCTGACGACCATTACTACCAACAATACGGTGTCTACACGCATGCAGCCAACGATTCAATCATTTTATTTAAGGAAACTTTTGGTAAGTGCATTATCTCGCGTTGTGCGTTTGGCCTCAAAAATCATACGATTCAACACCGCTGCGCTACTTTTTGTGGGGTTATGTAACTTAGATAAGTTGGCAGAGAATATTCGGCGCATTATTGCTGACATTCAAATAAAATATTTGAATTTATATTTGCACACTACTCAAAGTGAAGCTCACATTTAAATTGGGACACCAAAATGATAGTTCAATATATTCTGTTAAATACATTTCTAGTACTTGGTTGACTTCACATTGCTTGTATTGACGTCGTGACATACATTCTACCAACTTTTTGAAAAATTCAGTCTGAATATTGTATTACTTGTGTGTTATAGACATCTTCAGAATGGTAATATTTTTTACACGCCGTTTGGCGACTCTTTTTTCGATTTCGCTCAAATAAATTAAAGTCTTTACACTGGCGAGATGTCCGCAACAATTTCGAACCATTATAGAGCAGTCAGTTTTGTGCCTTCCAGACCAACGATTAAGGCGTTGTCCTGGTAAAAGACGAAGTCTTCTTTTATGCTTAAATTTTAGGCAATTTCCCCAACGTTTTTCTCGGTATAGTACTTTTTTTAAATATATTTAAAAAATGTATTTCCCGACTGTAGACTACATTCCCATATTAATTACGACCCACCCCATATGTCACGGTTGAATAATTAGTATTAATAGACTTATTCTGAAAGTCAGTACGAGATTTACTACAAATTAATCACTTCCAATCTGTTTCAAGGATATTTTTTTTTGAATTTTTATTTGTAAAAAGAGTTATCAGAAATTTAAAAAGTGTGCACGACTTTAGAGGTACGAGACCGTATGTATAATTGATGTTTCATAACTGCTGAAGCGATTATCAATTGAGTTTATGCCAAAATTTTTGCAGAAATATTGAGCATAAAAATGATTTTACCCCGCAAAAATTAGAAATATTTAAAAACGATTCACTTTCTCCTCTTTCTTTGCTCTGCACTGCATGGGTATATAACAGAGATAATTACAATACGTAAAAGCGATATTTAGCAGTTTCGAATGTGCAGGGCTATATTTTGACATCTGTCAAACTCAACTGACAAACAAAAGATGTTTTGTTTTTACTTTAACGTCAGAAATTTATGAAAGTGGATCACTTAACAACCGCAAAACGAATTAAAATTGATGAAACCTTCTACAAAAATGGTGATTCAAACGTGGCCATGTTTTCTGTTTTAAAGTTCGGTATGCACCTCTAGCAAAAAAAAATTATATATTTCGTGAATGGAAAAATGTAGTAAGCACGGAAATTTGACAGATTATTTTCTATTGTGAACAGCTCTTTACAAAAGAAGAAGAAGATATGCAAACGTAAATAAACAAAACGAGAACTTGAGTAGAGCGCAGTGAATATTTCTCGCTGATTAGGGATACTAAAGTTTTTCATGGCTAAAAATAGATAAAAGTTGTAGAAATTGATGAAAAAATTAAAAACATTACATAAATTGATTTATAAGCTTCCTTTAATACGTTGGAAAACTGGTATTCCTCTTGTTTCTCGCGAAATATATGTGATACTATTTATTTCGCTCGGAAACCTGTGTTGCCGTGCTTTCGTATTTGTATAAAAACTTTAGAATTAGTAAGTTTTTTTCGTTCGAGGTGTGCGCTGCTTCGTAAAAAACTTTTTCGCGCATCGTATTATTGCACTTTTTTATATGGAGTTTTTGGTGTTCATAAGAGCTATATACATACCGACATTTAAGAGAAGATTGTGGTGCACATAATCGTTCAACTACTCAAAAAAAATTTCTAAATTTAAAAAAAAAATTTAAGAGGCCAAATAAGTTACAGATATTGCATCATCGTTTTCTTCGTTCCACCTCAACTATCACTGCTGTAATTGAAAGTGCAGCCGAAGACCCGAATGTGAATATTTCTCAACGGTCTCAAGAGCTGGAGCTTTCTTATGTCACATTATAGCATGTTTTGGACTTTGACTCCATATAAAGTCTAGCTCGCACAACAACTGCAGCCAGCTGACCATTCACAATGCTGTAGTTACATTGATTGGGTGCTTGGACAATAAGCAGTGGACCGCATTTGGGGCTCCGAGATTCCTCAAATAATTGAGAAGAGGCCATTACATCCAAAAAAAAAAAAAACTTGCTGTCTGGTGCGTTGTTTGGTCCGGAGTTGTGATTGGACCTTATTTCTTTGTAAAAGACAACGGCGAGGCTGTTATTGTCTATTCGGTGCATTATGATCGTATGGTAACCAATATTTTTGGTCTGCAATTAAAGAACATGACTTTCCCGGCGCGTAATATCTTGGCTTGACGATGTCACCGAGATCGTGCGATTTGACACGGTTGGACTTTGTTTGTATGGCTACGATGTCCGGATTAACTTTTTACTTTTGAGCACTTGAAAACCAACATTCATCAAGTTATGGCTGAAATGCCGCCTAATCTGTGTGAAAAAGTGGTCACACATTACCTCAAATGGATCAAAGTTTTGCAAAAATTCACAAGACATTCATTTGAATTATGTAGTTAGTGTTTCACATTTAATTCCAAGATTCAAACTTTACAATAAAAAGAAATGTCATGAAAAAATTATTTTAAATGCATTTTATTTACGCTTAACTTGTGAAATCGCAAAATGGATTAGCCTGTATATGCACACATCTATAACTTCATGTCAAAATGAATTCTCACTGTTGTAGAGATGCTTTTGGTGCATCGCTACCTACCCGCCGCTTCGTTCCGTTACCCAAATGTCAAATTCTTATCCTATCATTACGGCATTGCAATGAGAAGTGACGCAGTGTGGTTATCAATGGTCGCAGGCGGCATCAGCAATCGACAGCAATCAACAACAGCGATCGACAGAAAACAGAAAATATCTACAACAAGCGTGGTGAAACCAAAAAATAAGTGATAACAGGAAAAATCATATGAACGAGCTATAAAATTAGACAACCACCCCATTTATAGATACATACACACATACGCATAGATGGCTATGTAGATTATGTGTGTGCCCTATACATGAGTTTATATAATTGTGTACCGTTGCTTTCATAGAAATTTGGATGAGCGCTTGTGCTTGTTCGCTCGCTTGCATTGATTGTAATAGAAAAAGCAATTAAGCGCACTGCTTTTGCAATTAAAATCGATTTTCAGCATTTTGTTTCAACAGCAACAACCAAACCACCACCCGACCAAGCTATGCCCGGCTGGCCGTTCAACGGCCTGTTTCCGGCGACCTGTAAGCGTGAACGCGCTGTTTTCGGTCATTTTAATTGCAAATTGCACAATTTGCACTCTGCCGCCACACGCCATGCTTTGCCAGCGCATTTTCTATAGCTTTACATGCATACCCACATACATACATACATACATATCAGCTCTCTTTATCCCTTTTGCGATTTCGCTTGGTTGCCATTCAACTATTAATGTCAGCAGCACGCTTTTTGATGACAACATCCCGTGAAGCAGTTAACGCGCCGTACTTATTACAGTGTCGAGGTGTACACATGCACACATACACACACATACATACACAAGTGCAGCACCGGTTGACACGCAGTGATGCAGTAATGAAATTAGAAGCACACAACACGCATTAGCGTACAACAACAACAACAATACATTAACATGGCCCAGCATTGTATATGTCTGTATGTAGCAGGTATTTATGGCGGAGGAAAAGGCTCGAATTCGTCGACAAATTCATTCAGGATACTACACAATTTGCTCAGCGTCCGTCTGGCTGATTTGCCTTTGTGCTGCGCTGTCATGATGTCAGCAATGCAGGTAGTGGAGGAGGTGGCGTAGGTGGTGGTGTCGGTGGTGTTTTTTATCCTGAAATTAGTGACTATATTGAGCCGGCATACAACGTGTTTCGGGCTTTAATAAGCACGTTTGTAGATAGACAATTTCCTTTTGTATTTATGACATCAAACAAATGCTTTGGTGTACTTGGCACCAAGAGTGGGGATTTTAATCTCTCCAATGCTGTTTATTTTACAGAATTTGAAAACGAAATTTTTTTCCTTGTTTCATATTTCTTTGAGTACATTATATATGACGCGTTGAAAAATAGCTTCGGCTGTTTGGATTAAATTGGCCATGTTTCGTATGAGGTTCGTTATACTTATATGCCGAAATATTCTAGCACAAAAATTGCTAGTGCATTTTTTATTTAGCCATTGGGAGGGTGAGTAGTTCAAAAAGATTCATATAAAAAAATGATAAAAAAAATTTATTTAAAAATATTTTTTTTATTCTAGCCGTCACTTGATCGTAACTTTTCAAGCCTTGCGATGGTCTTCTATGCAATCTGATTTCACAGTCTATTCACCAGAGGTGTGGCTTTTAAACAATAACAGCCCTCGAAGTCATTATAAATATAAATAAATGCCTCTGATGATAACTTCAAATTTTTTTGACTATCATTATTAAGGTATTCGGGACGGGATTTGATGGCGCGCATCTGGAATATCGCTTCCCTCAGTTGGAAAAGTGTCGCTGTTCAACTGGTTGCTGCCCTCATAATATATAAGGATAACATCACCGCCACTCTTGAGATTTTCATTACAGTGGCCAAGTAAAGCAGCGTAAGTATGGTGTTGTAAAGAGACTCTGCAATCGAGTACTATCTTGGACGAAGCTCTCACCACGATCCGCATTAAAGCGAAGTTCTTCAACCTATCTTTGATCTGCGCCCAGGCCTCGACGGTAGACAAGGACGATGTGACCAAAGATGCTTTCTGAGAGCGCCTAGGATGCACATATGATGTGCTGCAGTCACTACAATTTTGCAAAATTTCGGTCTCTACATCAAAATAACTTTTAATTGGCTGAGGCACATCGATTTTCCAAGGCTTGAAATATGTTATCTGTAATACCAGATTTCGATATAAAATAATGTATGAAGCTACTTGGCTGTGATCGGATCTAAAAACTCGAAACCAGATTGAGCATGACGCCGAGAGACACCGCTTCTGAGCAGTAAAGAATGCAAATACCTGGAATGCTCGATATCGATAGGGTTCACTCACAACAGACAGCCGAATTCATTTCTACGCGACGGTCACTTCTGTTTTCTGAGAGCACACATCAACAACCCGGTATAAGGGAACTGTGGGACGACAATCAAGCTCCATAAATACAGCTGCAAGCGTGCCTGTTGATTTTTGACAAGGTCAAAAAATTGTCACGATGAGGACTAGCGCACCGTGGTGGAGGGAATAAAGCTTCAACACAACGTTGTGGTCGACTGCAACGCTGTCTGGGGGTTCAAGAGTAAAAGAGTAAGACAAAAAAATAAAAAGCTGATATGCACGAGTACGTACAAAATGAGGCGTCATTTAGAAGATTTGAAGACCGACGCTTTTTCCTGTGAGAAGAAGAAAGGGAAATTTGACTGACGCTCACAGTATATTGAGTTAATGGAGAAAAACATCTTGAGCCTGCTTAGATGCAGTGACATTTAAACACTCGGAGTTAGCGAATCCGAAACCACAGTCGATGACAGTGGTATAGACAGAGATTCCTTTACTCGACCACGATGAAATTCAAAGAGTGATTGCTTACCGACTGAGCTATTCAAGCATGGCAGCGAAGAACTGACAAGATGCATGTAACAACTTCTTTGCAAAATATGAACGTTGGAACCTGAATGTGCTCTGCTCAATCCACAAAAAGGAGGACTCCGCAATCTGCGCCAATTATCCTGGGATAAGCCTCGCAATATCGTATATAAAGCCATATCGAGTGTACTGTGTGAGAGATTGAAGCCGACAATCAACAAATTGTTTTACCTTACCAGTGTGACTTACGATCATCTCGCTTTGATAAATCTTGGAAAAGAACCGTGATGGTAGGATTGAGACTAACTATTTATTCGCCGATTTTAAAGCTTCGCTATGTTTAAGTTGGCTTCGTCAGAATTGCGAACTATATTTCCGAGCCGTTCGGTACCAAACGAGGCTTCACACAAGCCGAGTCCTTTCGTGTGACTACTTCAACTTGGAGAAAATAATCAGAGCTGCAGAGCTATATAGAGAAGGTACAAATTTATATATAAAGAATCATTCATTTCGAAGTACCTTACTTTTTTTAAAGAAAATTCAAATTTAATGGGGAATGCTTATTATCATTCAAAAGAACATTCTTTGGCATTTATTTTTTTAAGATTATCTCTTTCAAATGTTGGCAGCGGCTATATCTCAGATGGTCCATCCGTTGAGTCCAGCTTTCGATGACTCATTCGAACATTTCGACTGGTAACTGGCGAATTTCACGCGTGATGTTTTGCTCCAAGGCCTGAATCGAAGCGGGATTGTCCGCATAATCGACATGAAATTATGTATATACTAACCGAAGTGTTTTCTCAATAAATATATTATTTGATGCGATGTGTGGGAAGTGGCGCGGTCTTGTTCAAACCAAATGCCGCGGGGATCGCGAACTTCAATTTCAGGCACCAAAGAGTCGGTTATCATGCCGCGATAACGGTCGTCATTGACGGTTACGTTCTCACCGGCATCATTTTTTAAGAAATATGGACCGATGATTCTACCCTCTCACAAATCACACCAAACCGTTGTTTTTTTTTCAGGATGAAATGGCAGCTCTTGTATCTCTTCAGGTTGCTCTTCATCCAGAGATGGGCCTCATCGCTGAACAAAATTTGACTCGAAAACTTTTCAAGAGTCCATAGAGCGAATCTATGTCACTTGGGAAGGTCGAGCGGCTTCAGTTCTTGCACAAGCTGTATTTTGTACGCATCCTATTTAAGATCTCGACGTAAAATGCGCCAAGTCGTTCCATATGTCAGTCCGACTTGCTGCGAACGGCGCCGAATCGACTCTCCACGGTCTTCGTGTACACTCTCAGCTACGGCCGCTATATTTTCCTCCCTTCGTGCTGGAAGTAGTCTATTCGGTCGAATATTATGCAGTAATGGATGCTGGGTCTCAAGGTAGGTGCTGGAACGTGAATTTTCGTAATGAAGTTGAATGATTTGTAAACGTTGTTCAGGCGTGAGTCTTTCCACGATGAAATGGGAAACAATACTGAACAAAACTAACTTGACAGCTTGACACCACTCACGCGTGGTCCGTCAGAAAAGGCTATTGAAAAAAGTATCTTTAATTGGATCACTCTAAAAAACCGTCAACTTATGGCATATATTGGTGATATTGGCTTCATTGGCTCCAACAGCAGCGACTTTAGGACTGCTTTCGTTAGGCTGGAAAAGGAAGCAGGGTAAATGAGTGTAGTGGTGAAAGAATACAAGGCGAATACGTTTTGCTTCTCATGTTACTGTCTATATGTATAATTTCGGTCTTTGGCCCAGATCGAGGAGTAGGAGGTTCGGAAAGAAGGGTTTTGCGAAAGATTTATGGTCTCCTGCGTATGGGCAACATCGAATACAGATGGGCAAATTCGGGCACAGAAGATGGAACGATGTACTGAGCGAGTTATACATCGACACTGAGTAGTTGAGCGAATCAGGTGACAACTAGTTCACAGGTTAATTTTTTTCGTCCGGATGTACGAAAATACCATAATTTTGAAAGTATTCTATGCAAGAATAGGCAATGCAAGCTGAGAAAGGCTTATTTTTTAAAGATAAGTTGAAGAAAGGCCTGCCTTAACTTAATTTTCCTAATCAGCGTCGAGCGGCGAAGAGAAGAACGCTAAAAAAAAAAGTAATACAAAATATGATTATATAAGTATGTACGAATGCACGTTGGCTATGGTACTTGATTTAAAAAATTGTTGGCAAATCTGCGCTTGCCAAATCGTTCTTTAAAAACTGCTCTTAACTCTCTTTTACAAAAATAAATTTTTATTAAAATTAATTGCACTTTAATAACTGCTATGCCTCTATAAAGTGCAAGCACAAAAAGCAACGAAAAAGAAAAATCAAATATTAAAGCTGCCATTTTTTGGTTGCTTCAAAGGGGAAGTATACGCCTCAAATGGCAAGCGTTCAACGCAGCGTTGCTCGCAAACAACTTTTGAAATTAGTTTGCGCGTACAAGACGAAAACTTTTATTAACTGCCAATGCTGTACAGAACAACGATATGCGCACATACTAGTGTACAACAACTCCACCTATACATATGAAGCAACCAAGCAACGTATGTATTATGCAGCTGTACATCCTTAACTTATTATCCTGTCGCCAAGATGCATCAACCGCGCGTGAAGGCGTGAAACACTGGAGCCACTGCACTTCGCGGTAGATCATATAGCTTTGCCAAATTCTAAGTATTCATATACTCGTGTGTGTTTGAGTGCGTTTACACACATTCACAATATACAATTTGCAGTCATGCTTGCCGGTTTAAGGTTTAAGAGGCGGCAGCTTTCATCCGCGTCTGCATTGAATGTGCGAAACTTTGCGCTATTCACGAACGACAGCCTCAACGGCAAATACTCGTACCAGCGTCAAAAAGGGATAAGAAAAACAAAAGCAGCGATAGCAGCGTTTCACAAAGAAATAACTGCCTCAAGCAAATAAAAAATACCGGAAAAACGAAATTCAGCTACCTACAGGAGTATGAAATCAGTGTATTCGCCAGAAAAAGTCATCAGCAAATTGTTTAGCTTTGAAGTGCGCCAAAATAAGAATGAAAAAAACACACCTCCAACGCTGTGTCATTCAAACTAATGGCTGAAGTCATGGGCTGGCAAAAAATCTGTTTTTTTTATCTAAAACAAAGCTAACTTTGAAGGCGACAAGATAAAGAAGCGCACAATTAAAAATTCTGGCAAGCATAAAGCCGAACGAATATTTTGATAAAATTTTAATTTTCTGAGGAAAACATTATGTACGAGTATAATGAAATTGTTTTTCACAAAGATGGATTGTGAAACAATTTTCCTTAAGTAATAAAGGTGAACCAGAAACGGCAGCAGTAATAAAAAATCTAGACGAAAGGCCTTATAAAGGGTGATCCAAGTACACGAAGACCAAGTACAAGAAGGCCACGGAGATTCGATTCGGTGCCGCTCGCAGCAACTTGGACTGACGTGTGGAGCAACTTGACGCATTTTCCGTCGAGATATTAAATTGAAAGTTTACAAAATACAGCTTATGCAAGAACTGAAGCTGCTCGACCTTCCCAAGCGACATCGCTTCGCTCGAGAAAAGCTCCAAGAAGATCCCACATTTAGTTTTGTTCAGCGCTGAGGCCCATTACTGGCTCAATGGGTATGTAAACAAGCATTTCCGCATTTGGTACAAGGAGCAACCTGAAAAGATTCAAGAGCTGGCATTTCATACAGAAAAAACAGCTATTTGGTGCGGTTTGTGGGCCGGTGGAATCATCAGTCCATATTTCTTCAAAAATGTTGCCGGTAAGGACGTAACCGTCAATTGCAACCATTATAACCAACTATTTGATATCTGAAATTGAAGCTTGTGATCTCCGCGACATTTTTTTTCAACAAAACGGCGCCACTTCCCACACATCGCATCAATCAATGGAGTAGGGTTTATGTCCCTGGACTGAAATACATACGCAGGAATTGCGAGGCCGACGAGCTGGCTGGAAGGGGAAGCGTCCTAACCACGATAAAATTTGCACATGTCGTGGGTATACCTCCTTCGTCGACAAAATATCTGTTAAGACTGGCCCTTCTTCCTGAAGGGCCAATAACAGATGACAGAGTGAAACCGTTTGCAAAGTGACCAGACAAATTTAACCATTGATCTAAAAGTAGAGAACTAGGTCTTCACTCCTTTTAAAAATGACCTCCATAAACAAAACAAACGTCTTCCCGGGACATGTTTTCTCGGTAATTTCTTCTTAAATTTCCTTACTTGAATCTGTAGGCATCAACAATCTAATGAGCTACATAAAACACACCAATTGGTTTGAACATCTGGAACTATGCGTGGAATCTCCTTTACCGGCCTACCATAAGTATCATAGCGGCCAACAGGCCTAAGTGCGCTTGAGCGGGGTTCCGTGATGGAGCTATCTCATTGAAATTCAGTATTAGCAATTAAAACAATTGCTACTAAAAAAAACCCCTCTCATCATTTAGAACTGATAGATGAGTAACTTACCAATGATTTGGAATAGGAAAACACTCTTTGGTTGGATCTAACAAGAAGACGGTGTTCAAATGACACTCAATTGCTGTGTTTAGATGCTGACAGTTCTGTAATTGTAATATGTCACGAAAATCCCGTGAAAAGAACCGATTGTTTGAGCTTCATGCGACAAGCTATGATTGTGTCGCCCTACCTACAGTGGTTGGTTTTGGTGACATTGGGCGCTGGGTTTCATTTTGAACACTTGCGGTATTTGAACTCGGAGTATACCGCGAACGAGTGAACTAAGCCTTTAAATTTGCTTGAAAGGGAATTTAAAGGGTATAAATTTAGTGAATGATTCGAGGTGCAATCTTGCATCCCTTTATCTAATTTTCTTAGAAACTGATGCTCGCAATTTTCTGGTTGATTTCTTACGTTGGACTGAGTCATTGCACATAGACAGATTTACTTCTTTGTTTGCTAATTATTCCTTATTATTCGAAAATACAAAGGTGCAAGATACTATTGTGAGACCATGGAGTGTGATTGATTGATTTTGTAGTGCTTCAGGAAAGTACTTATTGAATGTTTTGTAACCGTAGATTTGTGCAGGCATTCGGCGGCTGCCTTGCTCGTAATAAATTCTGCTTGGAGGGCGCTGCCAAAGCGTGGTAGCCTCATGTTCATTTTAATGGAGGGAACCGTTGAGTGGATTCCAAAACCTGCTCTGTCATCGATTTTTTACCCGTCTGTAAAAATAGTTACAGCCGTCTGATCGTTTATGTTTTGGTATTTGTTTCTGCCTGGTATTTTGTGGAAAAGAGATTGTCAGCCTCTCTTCGGAAACCTGTGACAAAGAAAATATTTGAGCGTGTCTTATACAGCTATTCCTTCAAGAGCAGAGTTCAATAAAATTTTTCTACTGCTTGCATGAAATTTACCGTAAAGGTATAGATGGAGCGAATTGAGGAAAATGTCTAAGTCTTTTAAGGCAGTCGATGGTAGAGGCTTAGTTATATGGAAACCTGCAAACTGCTGTGCTATCTCTAATTTAATCTTGAAAGTAAGTTTCTTTTTGCCGGCCACTATAACACGATGCCGTAGAATAGGATAGGTTTAATCATCGAATATATATTCTGTAGGCATTATTCGGTTTTGAGCCCCATCTCTGCCATTTGTCAACTGGACCATTCTTCCGCCTTTCGGCTACAGTCGAATTTGATATTTAATATTATTAGACTTCCATAGAGACAATAATCTCCTTTTTTTAGTAGGGGTGGGCTTAATAGTAGTTCATAAATTTTGGTAAGTGTTACCATTTCGGTTTCTTAGTTGTTTTTTTTTTTTGAGCTGTCATCCAGACCATTGTCCTAGAACCAGTTTCTTTTATTGTGTAGAGTATTCTAAAATAGATCATTGAGATTTTCGGTGTGGTCCCTGTCGTTATTAGAGCAATGTCGTCAGCGCCTACTAAGGAATAAAACTCCTACTCGAGAAGTTCCTCTTTTTATGTGTCTGGTGATGCTGACTCCGCTCATTTCAGCAAAGATAATCTTGTTCTTCAGAAGATATATAACAAACTTGAAGAGCTTCTATAACATATTCAGGAAAAAATTCGAGGAATATGTCAAACGAGCAGCTTTCAAAGATATCTAAGAAAAAAAAGGTCAGCCTGAGATGTATACCTTTGGCGCCTTATAACCGCTGACGCAAAATTCGGTCGCTCAGAAATACACTCAGAGGGTTTGACATTTCCTGCCGCGGGGCGATCGCAATTAGAAAAAATTATTTTCTGTAATTTGGGATGTTGATCGAACCTGAACTCGAACCCTGGTCTTCCGAGTGGCAGTATGCAATGCTAACCACTCGACTATTGTGGCCGCCATTGAGTCCGCTTACCTTATACGAGTATTTCAAAGCAAGAAAGAGGACCATATCCCAATACATTTAATTTTTTATGAATATATAATTTTTTTATGAATAAATAATGGTATTTATATAGATGCAACTCAATGGTCTTCTAAAAAGCAAAGTGTAATGATTTAACCTTGATTTTATTCCTCTAAAATTGCTACCCAATGACGTCATTGCAAAAACTGTATATGCGTATAAAAATGTCTTATCTTGTCTAATGTAACCAATTTAATGGGGTCCTCTGCTAAAATTTTTTTGAAAAATCGATTTTTTATTTATTTAACAAATCGAAGGCTGAAAGTGTCTAGAATATGTTGGCAAACTGGTTTTTCGATCCGTGAATTAGTTCCGTCGCTACACGGCTTTGAACGGACCTATGTCCTGAGCGTTGGCGGACGCTCAGAAACAAGTTTGCCGCGCGCTCCAAAACAAGTTACTCAAAATTTTATTCATTCTTCCCGAAACCATTTGTTTTGATCAAATTTCATATACATTATTCAAGATTTCTTTTTGGCTGTCATATTGGCTCGGACATTTTCAATTTTTCAAATCTCACCTTAAATTCGTGTATAGCGACGATAAATATCCTTGTATTCAAAGTTTCATGATATTAATGAATATTTCACTTTTTAGTCCGCCATATTGGATCCATCATTCTGAATTTGTCAAATTTGATCTCAAATTTGTGTTCAGCGACCCGGAAAACGAATATAAACGAAGTTTCATTCAAATTGATAAATATTTTACTTTTCAAGTTCGCCATATTGTATCCGCCATTTGGAATTTTCCAAATCTAAGCTCAAATTCGTGTTTAGTGACCGTAGAAACCTATAAGTTCGCTTACTCTTAGACAAATAGATGGAGTAACTAAAATTGTACACGAAAAACTTGACACGCGTTTTCTCGAAACAAGATTTTTCGAATTTGCTGGCATTTCTCGTTTTTTGAACCATTTAACCAATCACATTCGCGTTTTACCTGTCTAAAAGAAGACAAAATTCTCCGGCGCTATAACCTACAAAATCGCAATATTTTGATCAGTAATGATTTTTTACAGCCGACCAAAGTGGAAAAATTATGTGAAAGAATTATACTTAATTTTCAAGTAGTCGCCATTTTGTTTCTATAACGAATTTTTTAGGTTGGTTGGTTGGTTGCTTTTTAGGTTGGGGTGCCTCTATGGAATGTAATTTTCAAGATCTTTTCGGATTTCCGCTTGTAGACGACGAATTGCGACCTGTATCGTACCCGTAGATGAGGTCAGTTTTCAAAACACCTTTTGCTGGAGCCCCATTTTGAACGCCATTTTTGACACCCGACACTCAAAATTTTCGATTGTACAAAACCTAAATAAACAATTTGTAGAACAGCGCACATGCCTAAGTTATTTTACTTCTTCAAAAAAAATTATCAAACATAAGTTAACTTTTGCACATTGATATAAGAGAACCCCCTTAATGTTATATTTAATTATTAGTACAATAAATCAATGAAAATTCGTCTTCGACTTTCTTAAATTATTTTTTAGATTTATTCAATTCAAAATAACATTTGAAAATACCACTCAAAGGGAATAACATATCTCTTTACACAACGAAATGATTTCAAAAACTTTTCGAAAAGCTTTAATTCCTAAAACTTCTTTGAAAAACAGCGTTTCGTACTTGCAGTAATGACTTCCTGCTGCGGTAATTCTACTAAAAACGCTTCACTTCTTCATTCAGCATAATTGCTTTCGTTATTCACTTAAGTGAAATTATTATTCTTATCATTTTTTTTTTTGTTTTCTTTTATTTATTTTTTTTTATTTTTTATTTTTTTTTGCTTTGGAACAATACTTTGCTTGTTCAACTAATTATGAGAGCAATTTGAAGTGCTGCAAAAGCTATGTTAACAAATAAGTGGAAATATATAGATGCGTACATATATATGCGTGTATATAGATATGTATTCATGCATGTATGAGCGCATATCAAGCACTTTAGACTTAATTTCTTATAAACTTATGCATATGTGTATACATATATCTGTGTATGTGTATTAATTTTGCATGTAGCGTATTTGAATGTCGAAGAAAGTTTCTTAGTTTAGAAGTTGCGCATACGCAACGGCATACCATAGAGGATTCGAAGCATTAACTGCGCAACAACAATTACCGGCATCCGACAATTAGGCGTAAAAGTTGGCTGTCAACCGGTTGTTACTACGCATTTCAACCACAACCTCAACCTTAGCCACAACATCAGTTTCAGCATCAAATGCAGGATTTCAAAACTCTTCAACCCTTCACTGCAATCGTGTGTGAGTAGAAGCATGTTTGTACATACTTTTACATACATATGTATGTAGTTAGATATGTGCATTATACGCTGGTATATACCGAAATATGTACAAATATACACATATGTATGTGAGGCTTTTGTACTTTTGCTTAGGAAAGAGTGTATACGCAGGTGTCTACAAGTATACTGTGTGGATTTGTGAAATTATGTGCATACAATACATACATACATACAAACTTACATACATTCACACATACATATATACATACATGCATCAATATGTACCATGGGAGGAAGTAGCAAACTACTCAGACAAAATGTAAATTTACTAAAATACTATCTTACTGAAGTCGTACTGGTCTGAAAGGTACCAAACTGGTACTAGATACAAAACAACATACTGTTGTTATATCATTACTAAATTCATTTTTATTTTCTTTAATGCTTTTTGAGATAAAAAAATTGGATTAATAGTTCAATACTGCACTAGTTCAGTTTTGGTTCATTTTGAACTAGTGTCGCACTGATATATTTCTTCACCAAAGCTGACGATTGTCCAAACAAAGAAGTTGTTAACTACAAAAACCTCAAAAAAATGCACATATAAATTTTTAATGACCTCAAATTGAAATTGAATGAAGTGGCAGGCACTCCAAAGATATCAACTGAACCTGTACATCATATCCTTCACGAATATTTGGGTATGAGAAAGCTCTGTGCAAAGTGAGTGCCACGCGAGCTCACTTTTAGCCAAAAACAATGACAAGTTGATGATTCAGCGCAGTGTTTGGATTTGTTGAAGCGTAATAAACCAGAGGTTTTGTGTCGATATGTGACACCGGATCTTCACTCTGAAATCCAATCGACAGTCATCGGAGGGGACTGCATACGATGAAACTGCTTCAAAGTGTGGAAAAACGCAACAATCGGCTGGCAAGATTATGGCATCTCTATTTTAGGAAGCGCATGGATTTTCTTTGACTTCCTTGGAAAAGGAAGGACTGTCAATAGCGTCCATTACAGAGCATTATTTGACTGCTTGATGGACGAAATCGCCCAAAAACGGCCTTATTTTAGGAAAAATAAAGAGCTGTTTCACCATTAAATATTTAGTTATTTAAATATTTTATTTAGATAGTTTGGTGTGGTTTTTGGTCTGGTGGAATCAGCGGTCCGTACATCTTTCGAAATTAAGCTGATAGCACCGTTACTATCTATGGAGAGCGGTATAGATCGATGATAACCAACTCTTTATGGCCACAATTGGAAGTTGATCTCAACAACATCTGGTTCCAACAAGACGGGGCTACGTGTCACACAGTACGTGCAACAACCGAATTATTACGAGAAAGGTTTGAAGATTCGATTATTTCAAGAAATTGTGACATTGAATGGCCTCCAAGAAGTTTTGATTTAACGCTATTAGACTACTTCTAGTGGGGTTATTTGAAGTCATTGGTCTTTAGAAATAAACCAGACTCTTTTCAAGCTTTAAAAGTAAATATTGAAGGTACTATTCATGGCATACGGCTTGATTTAGTGGAAAAAGTGCTCAAAAATTGGGTTCATCGAATTCATCGAATTCCTGCAAAAGAAGTCGTGGAGGCTATTTGATTGTACTGCACATTAAATAAAAAACTTTTGAATTTCCTTAACAATTAGGGTTTGTTTTTTTTAAGGAATTATATCTCTCTTATTGGAATTTTTTTTTTTTAATATTTATTAGTTTTTATTATCTTATATGCTTTATTTAACTAGTTCATTCCAGTTTATTTTGAACCAGTATAATCTATAAATATTTCTATCCGCATAATGATAATAACTCTCCTGTAGGATATCTGTCTTTTAATAAATTAGTTGTATATATCGAGAAAAAGACAGTCTCGATTTTTAATTTTATACCAAAAATGTTTTATTTAAAAATATGGAATAGATTTTTAAAACGGTTTTATAGAAGTTCTATAATTTTTTAGCGATTTAATTCCTTTATTTCTATTTTTATACAAATAAATAGAATTTTAGGTTAAAACTTAACTAGTACATTTTTGGAAAATTCTGAACTAGTATGGAACTGGTATATGTCTGATGGAGAATTGATAATTACTTTCGCAAGGAATATCTACGTTTTGAAAGATTAGTTTGCATCGCTTAACATTTTTACTTCAAATCATTTTTTATTTATCATGAATTGAACCAATAATTAGGCACCTAATGCGGCCGGGATAACCGAGGGGTTAGCATTGTGTACTGACATTCGGAAGGCCTGGGTTCGAGCCCAGGTTCGAGCAACATCCAAAATTATAGAAAATAAATTTTTTTAATTGCGGTCGCCCCTCGGCAGGGAATGTCAAGCCCTCCGAGTGTATTTCTGACATGTAAAAAAGCTTCTCATAAAAATCCATCAGCCGTTCGGAGGCGGCTTAGAACAAACTGTAGGTCCCTCCATTTGTTGGTAAAAACATCAAGACGCAAAACCACAAATTGGTGGAGGAGCTCGGCCAAAAATCGCTTCAGCGGTTACAAAGCGCCAAACATATATATATATATATATATAATGCGGCTTGCTTAAAAAATTTTACTTAAAAAATTTTACTTAAAAAAATTTTTTTAAAAGGCTATTAATAGTTCAATAAAGCCTTTTTGGTAATATTTATAAGATTGATTTTTATTTGTTTCTTTTTTTTTTAATTCTTCTTTAATTAACCTCAAAGAAAATTCGGATGTACATAATTCAAAAATAAACTGGTCAAAATTTTGTACCTTTTAACTAGTACTGCTATACAGCTGATAAGGAAATAACAATTGCCCTTCTTTAATATGTACGAGTATTCGTATTTTAATGCAAGTTTTTTTGTTTTTTTGAGGACTAGTTTAGCTAGCATCGCATACTAGTCTTAAAGCTATTTCAAACTAGTTCATCTCTCTGCTGGGTACATACAAAAATCTTTAGCCATAACATATATGCATGTATATGCGTACTGTATGCTCATGTGTCTGCCGCAATTGCATATTTTTCGCCAACATGTTTGTTTGAAAATTGGGGTTGTATTTCTTCCGTAACTCGTTACCGTCATTTGGAATGAACTAATGAAGGTACAAACATTTGTACAAATGGTCAGATTGCTTGTAGTGACAGAGCACAGAATGAACAACAGTTGTATACATACATATATGTATCCACTCGTATGTATGCAAGTACTCTCTCTTGTACGTCACTGTATGCCAGCAATGAAAGACTCAACCGATAGGACCTACAAATATGAACGTTGATGGCTTTGTGCATATAATTACATACGTACATATGTGTATTATACATGTATATAGAAATACATATATACATTTGGCAATGTACTACACACACAACAACACTCATCTTTCCTTTGTTTAAAGTAAATTTGTGCTTGGCCGAGCAATCGACGCAACGTACAGTTGAGCGGTCGGACGGTTGGACGTCCCGGAGCCGTAGTTGTTGAGAAAGAGTCAGTGCAGTTGAGAAGTTATTTGCAGTGACTAAAACTTCAGTATTCAAATGCTGACGACAATTGTATTAGATTGCTTTGTTTATCAGTTTGTTTGTTGAGAAATTACGTTGCATACTGCAGCAAGCAATAAGCACACACGCATATACACACAGAATTATATCTATTAAGGTACGAGCACTCGTATACGAGTATCTCAACAATTCTCTCTATTTTCAAAATAAATGGCAGGTTGACAAGCAGTGGAAGTATAGTCTTTCAGTAAAATCGCCTGCATTAGGCTGTTGTCTTGTGTGTTGGTTTGCCGTAATTACTATGATGTCACTGCAATTGTGTGAATGAGGAAGACTTAGACAATCTCCTACTCTCCCACGCTCTTCTAGAAGCTTCAATTATAGAAAATAACTTTTGCGGGTGTCAATCTTGCTAAGAGTGACAGTGTGGCTTACGAAAGCTGACCAGGATTAGACCAGCAAATGAAAAAAAAAATTTTTTTTTGAACGAAAAAAGAAAATTTTCTTAGATTCCCACTACTCTACTCATTGACCTCAATAATGGGGCTATTGTGTAGCACTTCCTTAAGGGTATACCAAATTAAACAAATTTTTTTGTAATAATATTTTGACGTAATCAAAAGATGAGCTGTACCGCAACGCAGTGTGGAGTCAAATTACTGCTCGGCCGCAGTGGCTACAGTGAAGTTGAAGAGGCACAACTTCGAAGTTGCAGATAATTTCGTCTATCTTAGAACGAACATCAACATCAACAGCCCTATTACCCTTGAAATTAAACGTAGATTCTCATTTGTCACCACTCTTGCTACTCAGGCTGAGTAGACTGAAAGGTAAAAGCCTCTCCAAGTCGACTCAACAATTGCACGTCAGCATTTTTTTTTTTTTTTTTTTGCTGTTTGTTGCAAATTAAGTACAAATTGAAGCTAATTCTTTCTGAAAGCTGTAAATTTGAACGACGAGATCCAGTTGCTGTATCTTAATATTCTGGACTATCCATCTAGTATAGCTCATCGTAGGTAGTTCATCCATACCCTGATTTCAACTAATTCATTCAGAAAAAAAGTTTTGGAGTCGCCATAAAACACATGACATTAATGCGAAATCTGCAATACGAAAATTCCACAAAACAAATACGCTTGACTAGAGTCATTTTCTTTTAGAACTTTAAAAGAAAAAATACATATTTTGCCAATTCTAACTCTCCAGCAACTAAAGTTATTGCTGTTATCTTCGTTCTTTCCTCGGTGTTCGATATACTTCACTTCTAAGGGCAAGAAGAGGCGAATGTATAGATAAGAAATGCTTTAGGAATTTTAGTGCATAGAAGAAGTTCCAATTTACTAAGCCTAGAGTTTTACGTTAGTAAAATGTATTAAAAAATTTATACCTAATCATGAGTGTTGCGTTCACTGCGTAATTAAACACCTTACACCAGCGACCTTTAAGTTATTTCAGAGCGTCGGATGCTGCAAAAATCCATAAATGGTGTGAAAGAGCATCACCTGATGGGCTATAAGACATTTTAATACAGATTTAACCAAAAATTCAGCAAACACTAATATCAATTTATTTTCTTCATTCTCTTCAGATTTCTTCATACTCTCCTTTAGATTGGGTAGAGAGAGAGAGAGAGAGGAAAAGTGTTATAACGTTTCAATAATGCCTGACTCTCTGCCTTTCTTACTTACGAGTACATCACAGTTAAACGGCCTACAGACGGGTAAACAAATTTACGCAATCCACTTAAAATTAAACGGATTGCTGTGTCTGTAAGGCAATTTATAAACAAATTGCGAGTTTGCAAACATTTACGTATGTGTAGTGTACTTTTCAATTCATACCTTCGATTATTGCAAGCGATGTTCGTATATTTTTGAAATTTCTTTGGTGATTCCGCCGAGTTATGGTCGGCGGAAAAATGATAAGCACTGAAGTACTAGAAAACTTAAATAATAAAATTAACATTTGACTCATCGATTTAATTTATCACTTAAAGTTGATTATTTTTCCATTTGTATGGAAAGAATCTTTTATTATACCCCTTCATGAAAACGGAAACAGATCTTTGATAGAAAATTACCGAGGTATAGCCAAACTATCTGCGATTACTAAACCAGTTTAATCACTTATCACTGATCATTTGACTCATAAAAATCATCAAAATCACATTCCCAACATGGATTTGTTAAATTAAAATATGCAATCACCAATTTACTTGAGTTCACTTCTTATATCCTCAATGCGTGCAGAAAGATCAGTAGTGTTAACATATATTACGTTACTGTCTTCAGCAAATCTTTTGATAAAGTGTGTCACTCGTTGCTAAACAAGAAACTTGACTTACTGGGTTTCCAAACAAAATTTTTACAATGGATCTCCACATATCTGTATGATCCAACTCAAAGAGTAATGTTTAAAAATTTCACTTAAGATACCGTTGATGTTTCTTCAGGAGTACCTCAGGGTAGCCATCTATGTCCAATTCTGTTTTCACTATTTATAAACGCTATATTTTCTCCGATAAAATTTTCAAAACTTTTAATGTATGCGGATAAAGCAAAACTTTATAAATCTTACACTTCAGCAAATGAAGGTGTCTTACTGCAAACAGAAATAAATAGCATGGTTGAATGGTGTAAAAAAAATCAGATGCACCTAAATCTGAAAAAATTTAAAGTTATGTGTTTCTCCCGAAGATCCACACAGACAATTACACTATAAATAATTACAGTTTGGAGCTCCACAGTCTTATTGACCTGGGAATCACTATGGACCCTAAATTGAACTTAACAAATCACATTGGTGTGATAGTCAACAAAACCAAAGGCATCTTGGCTATTGTAAAACGTTGGTCAAAACAGTTAAACGATCCTTATGTTACTAAATCTTTGTATATAACATTAGTGAGATCTATGCTACGGCTCGGTGATTTTGAACCCGAGGTATCAAATCTACTTTGATAAAACAGAGTCTATTCAAAAACAATTCCTCCTATTTGCCTTAAAGAATTAGCATTGGGACTCTCAGTACAATCTTCCTTCTTATACTAGTCGTCTGAAACTTATCAATCTCCCTACTCTCGCCAGTCGTCGGGAAATGCTTTTGTAATTTTCATGTTTAAAACAATAACAGACTCAATTTCCAGCCCCCTTATTCTCAATGAAATCGAATCTAATGTTCCGTTCAGAATGTCCAGACATTTTTGCCCCATGTTTCTGAAAACTTGTAAAACGAATTTTGAATTTCACGAGCGTTTGCATTGTTTATGCCTTGATTTCAACTCTCATTCAAGCACATTTTACATATCTGACTTGCTTTTTCATATTAAGAAAACTATTTTGCCGACTCTCTGCTAAACGTTACATAACATTTTATATTTGAAATGATTTTTAAAAATCAGCTGATGAATTTTGCTCTGTAGCTGAACTCTGTTAGTTCCCGACACTAAACAAACCTCTCCTCATTGTGACTCGGCATTAAAAAATAAAACAAGTTCCGTACGTCATGCGGACAGCGCCCTACGTGCAAATGGGCGGGAGGTGGGTAAAACGTTTGAGATTAATAATAATAATAATAATATAACTACTTATTTTCGTCAGAACGAAAAAAATTAAAAATATAGAGTCCCAAATTTAAACAATTGTTATTGTGAATTATTATTCGTAAAAGAGTCAACGAATGGCGCGTAATGACAGTTTTAAACCGATTTACACCTGTGCAGCGAGGCACTTTAAATAGATTTCCTGATTTTTTTTACCCATCTTTAAGCCGCTTTAGTAACGACCATTTTCCAAACGACTAACATCAGTAAGTTGTGTTCTGACAATCGTGCTGAGATGCTTTATAAATGGTCCTTAGTGCATTAAGTACTTCATGTTCCGGTTTAGCTGCCAGACGATTAGTACAATCTCGTACACTATTTCCTTCTCCTTAATGCTCTTGTAGCCTGGAATCCAGTAGATTAACTGCAGATCTACTTACTGTAACCTCGCCAAGCACTAATTTTCTTCTTCTAAGAATGCTTTCTGTTTTCCATACAGGAGTTTTGTATATTCTAATAAATAGTACCGTTTCCTCTTTCTTGCATTTATCTAAAAGTTTTTTATAGTCGCCCATCGATTCTGGGAAGTATGAATACAATATTCATCTCTCTCTAAGCTGTATTGTATATTGTCAACAGACATAGCCCATAGTCCATAGTCCTCCTGAAGGTTGTCGGGAAATATATCAATCATTTGTGATAATTTTGAAATTTTTGATACCTTTGATCACCATAGTATTACGAGATATGTTCAAAGGAAATGGTGAATTTTGAATTTTTTTGAAAATAACCTATTTAGTTATTCATAAATATTTATTTTGTACCCTTCAAAGTTACCCATCTCGGATATAATACACTTCTGAACGTGATCTCATCAATTGTGGCAAAACCCCTTCCTTTCATTGATTTCTTTAGTTTTGGGAATAGCAAAAAGTCGCAGGGATCCAAATCTGGTGAATACGGTGGTTGAGGCATGATTACGATTCTGTTTTTGGCCAAAAAAAAATCAGGAATAAGCATTGATGTGTGAGCTGGTGCATTATCGTAATGCAGAACAATTTGTTTTTCCACGATTCCGATCGTTTGAGCCGTATTGCTACACGCAAACGTTGCATAACTTTCTTGAAGTATTTCTTATTAACTGTGCGACCTTTTGGCAGTAATTCATGCTGCACCAAACCAAAGAAAACAGTGAGCCAAACCATCAAATTTTCCTTTGAACATACCACGTACGCCTTTTGTCTTGATATTTGCTGGAAGCTTCTCTACACAATTTTTTAAGGTTCGTGACCCATTTTGCCGCACATCCCGTCATTCAATAAGCATCCAGCCCAATCTCATTTTTTATTTCATATCAGGCCAGGAACACCGGTATACCAGCATTTGTTGTATACCTACTTCTACCAAGCGGTCAAAATGACCGCTTTGATGTTTCGTTTAAAAAATATTAAAATTTGAGAAAAGTTTTATAAGATTAAGTTGTTTTTAACTAAATTAAAATATATTTCAGTAAAAAATTAAAAGTACATGGTATATATATTTATATACTTTTATATATAGAAATATTATATATTTTTTAGGTTATATTTTGATTATCCCATTTTTTGAAAATAGTGATTTTTTTTAAAGTACATACACCACAAACATATTTTTTACAACCACCACAGATATTGGTGGTTTTATTTTTATTGCATAAACCTATTTGGCAAGTTTTTCGTATATTAGAACTTTGATAGTTTGTCAAAAGATTGGTAAGGTTTTCTAGTGCAGATGAATCTTCATATTTTGATGAAAGTTCTTCCGCTAATTGAAACAGGAAATCTTTTCTTGATATATTTTCTCCACATGTTTCATTATACAAAACTCATGCATTTATTTATTGCTGCCAAGTCCAGAATATTGAAAAATATTTGGAGAGGCCATCTTCGGGAACAGGACTTCACAGTGTATTTTCTGGCCATTTGATCGGTAATATCTACCCCGAATTTAGTTTTGTTATAAAATATTATAGATTCAGGCTTATTTTTGTCCCCTTCAGTTTTGACCGAGTTATGTTTCGTACTCAGCACCAGCACCTTTTTCGTTGGCTTACTTTTATAAACGAACAATGTAGCATTACTTGATCTATAAATTACAGATGAATATAGAGGTAATATATCTTTTTTTGTGCAGCAGATTTAGGTAATTCCCTTACTTTCATCGTCCTGGACTGGATCCAGCTTTTACTTCATTCCACATGGTTTCATCAGCAGCAATTTCAATCTGGTCGTCACTTTCATCAGAATATGATGGTATTCTCAGAGCTCTTCCTGGTATACGCCTATTGAGGATATTTTCTACCTCATTATCGGTGTCTGAGGACTCATATTTATCTTCGTATTTGCCTCTTGGGTTTTTCAAACGTCTATGCATCTTTACGGTAAAGCTTTTTACTGAATAAATATAATATATATTATATACAAATTATAAGAATATTTGTAACAATTTGCTTACAATATTAGTTGTATAAAAATATATGCCAAATAATTTTTCACTACGTCTTATTATTTCAACTCTACACAAAAAGCACCAACAAGAAAATGAAATTACATTGACGCAGAAATTTGAATTATGAACAAAGCACAAAATCTTTTTATTCGTGGGAATCACCGTAATCAGAATAAACAATATGCTTTTGGATATGCTATTATGCTGCCACACTTTGCAATACACTGTAGCAACATTATAATAAAGTTTTGTTCGCATTTACACAAGCAATCATGAATTTTGCTAATGTTTTTATATATCGGTCAAAATGACCGCTTGGTAGAAATAGGTATACCACATACTTATCTCAGTAAAATAAAAGCGCACGAATCTAGCAATTTGTTATATTAAAGATTACATAAGTTTAGTAAAATACATAATACATTTACAAAAAAAAAATTTTTTTTTATTTAAAAAATTTTGTGATGTATTCATGCAAGCGGTAATTTTGACCGCTTGGTAGACCTAGTGTTAAACAGACATCTCAGGCAACATTGATCAGTAGGGCTTTAGACTAGAAATACGGCGTACTTGTGTCATCTTTCAATGCCCGAAGAGAAAACTCTTAAGACCTTTAATAGGGATGAAAATGAAGTAGCTTGCTTTTTCGACTTTTTAAAAAATATTAAAGAGAATTTCAATATTTTTGCACGAGTGCTTTTGTGAAACTCAGCGCATTTTTTATTTTCATTTATTTATTTATATATTTTGACAGAACTTTTCAATTACGAAAAATTTAAAATAATATGAATCAATAAAACTACTTTATTCAAATAATATAATATTGTCATAAAAATTTGTATTAAATGAAATGCCAACATTTTACAAGCATAATTATTCCGCATTAGGATATTAGTACATGGAATTTTTCACCGAAATTATTTCTGCTCTCTTTATCTTTATCATAACGTCAAATGCTAATTTCAATGTAATTTAAATTTATAAATAAGCGCAATCTGCTTAATCATTTCAGCTATACGGTTTCGAATTAATCTATTTATTAGCACGTGTCAATGGAAATGTATGCACTGTGTGCAAAAATAATTCGAAAATATTTGATTTTTATATTTATAAATATTATTAATTTATTTTTTACTTAAATCGGTTTTTTGCTAGTTCAACCGATTTCACTGGTCCGCAATAAAATCCTCCTTAAAAAAAATTTTTTTCTATCACGTCTAGATTTTTCGATATGATTTTTTTTTTTAATTTAATAAATTTGGTTTTTTTAATTTTTTTTAGGTGTCAACATAAAGAACAGTATACATACATACAAAATAAGTTTTAGCGGGTTATAAAAAAAAGAAAGAAAGTATTGAAAGTGATTTTTATCGTAGTACATACATATGCGCATGCGCAGTGACCGTTAAGAGCTTACAACAGTTAATTGCAAACTGTTATTTCAATTGTTTACATTCCATATAAAACATTTTGGTAAGTTTTGCATAAAGTTCATGTTCTCTTGATTTATGTTGAGTATTTTATTTGTAGTTTATGTATTTTTTTAGGGACGGAGCCAATAAATAAATAAAAAAAATTAAAATTGTACTAAAATTTTATTTATTTTATTTAAGGTATGGTGAGTTTATTCTAAGAGTACAACGAAGTGAAATCAGAGATCTTGTTAGAACAGCATATAAATTTTATTTTGGATTTTCTATCGATGAGAAAGATAAAATTTGGTTGCCCGATGTGTGCTGTAATAGTTGCTCGAAAAACATTAAGACGTTGGCTTGAAGGAGGTCGCAAGTCTATGCTTTCTACAATGTCAATCATATGGAGTGAACCTCAAAATCATAAAAATGATTTTAATTTCTGCATGACATCAACGCAAGGATTCTCGAAAAAAAAATTTAAAAAAATTTATACCCGGACATCGCATCTGCAAAGAGACCAATCCCTCGTGGTAAGTCATTTTACCTCCAGTTCCACAAAAAAATAAACGAGATGAAAAATGAAAATTCTTCTGGTATACAGCCTCAACCAAGCTGTATTTCCCCATGCCCATCAAAAGAACTTTACTTAAGCAATGCAATTTGAATGATCTTGTTAGAGACTTGGGGCTTTCATATCTAAGGCACAATTACTCGAATCAAGATTCAAATTATGGAATTTGTTGGATCAAAATTCGTGACAAGAAGATTTTATGACTTATTTCTCCAAGAAAGATGATTCGGTATATTGTAATGATGCTACAGGGCTTCTTCAAGAACTGGGTTTTCCAGAAAATTCAGAGGAATGGAGACATTTTATTGATGCCTTTAAGATAAGCTTAAAGGCCGTTTTACTTTACAATGGTAACAAATACCCATCAGTGCCTGTTGCACATGCAATAAACATGAAAATCTGGAGATTTTGCTTGAAAAAATAAAATGTTCTCAATACCAAAGGAATATATTTGCTGATTCAAAAGTTGTCGCTATACTTACTGGATTAAAAGGAGGATACACCAAATGTTGCTGTTTTTTTTATGCCAGTGGGACAGTCGCCCAAGAGAAAAACATTACAAAATGAAAACTTAGCCACTAAGAAAGAGCTTGACTCCTGGGCTTAAAAATGTATCTGAAAACCCATTTTACTACCAAATGATAAAATTTTTCTGCCACTACTTCACATAAAGATATGACTGATGACACATTTCATGAAATCTATGAATAAGGAATGTGAAGGCTCTCAATATCTCAAAACAAAATTTTTTCTAATCAGTGACACGAAATTGAAAGAAGGAATTTTTGTAGGTCCACGGATACGCGAGTTTATAACAGATAAAGCATTTAGTTCCAGGTTAAACAAGCAGAAAAAAAGTGTGTCATAATTTTCTCGGGAACTCAAAAGCTGAAAACTACCAACAAATCATCCGAGAGCTTGTTTCTGCTCATAAAGCTTTAGGATGCAATATGTCGGTCCAAATTCATTATTTTGACTCGCACGTAGATTTCTTCCTTGAAAATCTTGGTGCCGTATCAGATGAGCATGGTGGAAGGTTTCATCAGGATATTATGCAAATCGAAAAACGCTACAATGGGAAATGGTCGGCAGCAATGCTTGCTGACTTCTGTTGGTCGATTCACCGAGAAACTCCAATGGAAACAACGAAAAGAAAAAAAACGACCAAATAACTTTAATCTTTTCACCATGATACGATAATTTATTGATATTTCTAGTATCTGTGACTGTAAAATTATCATTTTTTCACTGCAAAACTTGGATCGTAATTACTTTTCACTTTTTTTTATTATTTTTGTTATTTTAATAATATAATTTTTTGATTAAATGGACTTTATATAAAAAAAAATCTATGTGCTCTACTTATTTGCATGTCGAATTCTTTGTTTAGAGGACAAAATTGTTAAATTCATGCATGAAAACAATATGGAGGAAAAAACGAATTTTTGCAGAACAGTTTTTTTAACTGAAGTTTCGAGTATGATATCTTGATATTAATCATCGAAGATGCAAATCTCTTCATTCATAGGATGCCAGTACCTTCGGACCCGATTCTCTGAAATTAAATTAAAAATGTTCTTCTTTTCTCAGAAAGTCATTAGCAGCTCTGATGTGATGTGGTGTGATCTTTCACCACAGTACATTTATATAATTTCAAATAAAAATATTTATATGCAAATATTTACAACTAGAAAATGTTCCCAAAAATGCATGGATATACATATATATATGCATCTAGCACATAATATTTAGTCTATATTTAATGGTGGCTTGTTTAATAACGTATGTTATTAAATTAGTTACAATTTGCATAAATTTTGCACTAATTCTCGCATAAATAGAGTTTTCTATTTTTCTATTTTTTTCAGCAAACATACATGCGATTCGATGTGGTAACAGTGACTTTTTGAATAACTAAACGAAAACCCGCAAAGGTGTATATTTTATTTAGTTATATTATTTATATGTGTGTGTGAGTATGTGGGGTATTGGGCATTAATTTAATGCATCAGTAACTATAGCATCAGCCTTTACAGGAAAATTAGCCAGCATATATGGGCAAAAAGTGTGCGTAACACCTTTTTTTAAATAAATTTAAAAAATGCATTAGTATCGAAAGTAATGAAAATTGAAGTAGTTCCGAGTGGATCAATTTACACACTTGAAAAAATTTTCGAAACTCCATAAGCTATTTTGAGTTGTTTTTACCTGTAGATTCTGAGAGTGAGTTTCCGTCTCATAGATTATTTCTGGATTTTAATCACTCTTTGTACAAATATTAGATCAAAATGGACCCCATCGTACATGATCATGCAATTTATCATGCTATTTTCTTCTCCGGCCCCTTCAATTTCAGAAGAATAGTCAAATCTAGCTGGTTTAACTGGCTTGTTATTCGAACGTCATCATGAATTATACGTTGTAATGGCCGTCTGCCTAACTCCAGGTTGTGCCGATAAGTTTTGAGACGATACGATTGTATTTGCCTGAATTATCGATGCAACAACCGCGATTGTGTCTTGAACGCGAACAGACGGTTCTCCGTGATACGGACTTCTCACGGTGCTTCCAGATTCGGTAAACATGTTTACCACCTCATAATGGTCCATCTACTCGGGAGAGTGTCGCGAAACACCCGTTTGAATTCGCTTTCGACGGAAATGACGGACTGCAAACCCTGGTACCACTGTACTATCCAAATTCTGTTTTCGGCATCTGAAGCATACATTTCTAAATAATAACTTGCCAAATAAAAATGTAAACCGCTTACTCACAGAGAAAAAACATGGTACGGTATGGTATACGGTATGACCAGAATACCAAACTTCATGTTCTTAGCTGCTTAATTGTGAGAATTGTGGTACGAAATCACATATCTGAACAATCAGTTGTGTGGCAACTGCGTGATATAATCCATCAATCTCGGTGGTTCTAATAAATTTCGCTGAATTTTATTAAAATTGATAAACTATTTTGCATTTAAACAGACAGGTGGACAGCGGAAAAGACCAGTAGGTCAACTTGGCTCGTACTTCATCATTTATTGTCAGTATAAATTTTCATTTACATATCTCTTCTTCTTCAGATCAAAGAAAATATATAATTTCATATTGAAGAAAGGTATATAGCAAGCGGTTATAAAGGTCTCGATTTCAACAAAGAAACGCATGAGAAAAAATTCCGTCACACAAAATCCCAAAATACAAGACCTAGCTACGGCGAAATTCAGATCAAACATATTCCAGGCGCGACCAAAAAAGTCCCGATCGGGAAATACCAAGTATTACATTTCGTTCGAAGGCGGCTTGGAATAAATTATAGGTCAATTTGTTTGAAAAACGGCAAGGCGCATACCACAAATCAAGGAAAAGCTCGGCCGAAAATCGTTTCAACGGTTATAAAGTGAATTTTACGTATATATTTAATTTTTTTCTTTCAGAAAACTGATTGACAAATTTGAATAAAAGCGGGATATTATATCGCAAGGCTTTTGTCTTTTCTGGATATTGTGTAACCTGTATTTTCTCTGGTCGCGATTTCGTTATATCTTTTTAATGTAGTGTCGAGATTGTGTCTTGACTAGGTATTTTCAAATTGTCCGGATTGTGCACTGTCCGAATTTTGTATGTCTGGATTATGGAGGACTTCGTTGTTTTATTCAAATTGCCTTCATCGCTTAGCGTAATCCTCATCGAAAACTATGCAAATATTCCAGATCCGCTTCAGCATTTTAATACCACTTTTGTAAAACGATTTATCTTTTTCCTCATAATCGGTCTTAGCTTCAGCGGTAGTTTCTTCATTTGAACGAAATATCTTACTGGTGAACATTTTTTTGAGGTCTACAAGCAACCAGTTGGTAAGTGGTAAGTCTGGTGAATACTGGGAATGTTGAATTCATGTGGTTTTGCGAATGTTTTCATTGACTTCAGATACGGTGCATTGACTTCATAATAAGAAATTCTTTCTTCACATATGCTGACGTTTCTTTGTATCTTTGGTTTTTAAATAGTTCAATAACGTTATATTATACTTTTCACTGTTGTGGTATTTCCATTCCAAAGGTAGTCGATAAATATTACACCATGCGTATTCCAAAATTATTGGATTTTCGATCGCTTTGGATGAGGTTCACCAGTTGCTGTACACTCAGATGACGATCGTTTTGATTTCGTAGTGAAAATGAAAAAAATACAGTTTGCTATTTTTAAACATGGCCAGAAACTGATCAGGTTCATTAACACTTTGTCTTTTTTGGTTAACAGTGAGAAAACACAGTGATAAATTTCAGCTTTTTTTTAATATATCCACGATATCAGCTAACACATTCAATTAACTTTGGATTATATAAAACGGTCTTAAGGGTTGTTTATTAGGTTTTGTGGTGTCTCATACGCTTTATTTGGACTTATAGTATTGCGTTCTACACCAGCGGTGTTTCAGAAGACAGAAAAATAGTGTTTTAATGTTGTTTGTGATAAAGCGTAGCCCTTAAAACACTTTGTATGCCATTGTTTTCTTGGAATAGTAGTTTTAATACAAATAGAGCGAAAAGTAAGGGCGATCCAACATACATGAAAAGAATATAACTATTTTTAACACTTCTGATTAAATGTTAATAGTAAAAGGTTAATTAGTGGTTATCTAGTCTGTGGTTTCGAAAGTGCAGTACCGTATTTTGATATCTGTCAAACTAAACATGTTTTGTTTTAGTTAAAAGACGTTTATGAAAATGGAACGCTTCTACTCGTTGAAATTGTTGAGATCTACTACAAAAATAGTGATTCAAACGAGGGCACGTTTCGTGCTTTAAGAGGAGACTATAGTACATATAATCATCCAACTATCAAGGAATTGGTAAAATTTTATAGTAATTTGAAAAGACTGGATCGATTGCAGATACTTTAAGGCCAGTGAATCATCGCTTCGCTCGTTCTACTTCAAATATCGCTGATGTAGGTGAAAGTGCTCTCAAAAGCTGAGACTTTCTTGCGGTACATTATAGAGTGTTTTGCACTTGGACTTACAACTACATCTATATAAAGTTCAGCTTACACAACGACTGAAGCTAGTTGACCATTCCCAACGCTGTAGTAATGTCGATTGTGAGCTTGAATAACAAGCAGTGAACCGAGATTTTTCCAACAAAATTTTCTTCAGCGCGACACATTTCTCACTCGATGGATACGTAAATAGCCAAATTTTCTCATTTGGGACTCCAATAATCCTCAAATAATTGCAGAGGCCATTACATATAAAAAAAAAACTTACTGTCTGGTGAGGTCTTTGGTCAGGAGGAGTGATTGGAACTTACATCTTTTAGAAGGATAATTGCGAGACTGTCGGCTCAGGGGGTTATGGTTGTATGATAAACAACTTTTTTGGGCTTGCGATTGAAGAACACGACTTGGACAATATTTGGTTCCAATAAGATTGTGTCACATGCCACACAACACGAGCCAATATGGATTTATTGCGAGAGAAATTTCCCGGCCGCGTCTTGTTTTGGCGATGTCATTTGACATGGGGCTACGCGAAAGACCGTCATTATACGGACAAAGCTCAAACTCTTGAGCACTTGAAAACCAACATTCGTAAAGTTATGGCTAAGATAACGTCTAATATGTACTAACTTGGGGCTATATGATATAGCACCAGACTCCATGATGATTGCACAATATTTGTAGATATATATATTTTTTTTTACATTGTTTTGATCAAAACACCACATCTGAAAATATTGGTGGGTGGGGTAGATATATGTTATATGATTTTAATGATTTTCAGAATATGCAATTCGTTGTGTACTTGTATGTATAATATACCAATATTCATATCCTTAGGTACTATTTTCATGAATATATGACCCGGAATTTCAAATCTGACCTTTGCGACAACTGATGGTTTAAGCCTGTAAGAGCATCTGCCTGCAAGATAGAAATATGTCAAAAAGTGATACTGAGACGATCAAACCAAAGTTAATATACCACTTCATGTACATGAAAGACATAAATAGGAATTTCAGTAAAAAAAAATATTTCAAATGCATTTTATTTACGTTTATTTTGGAATCCAAAAAGAAATAACCCTGTGTACTCGACTCAATTCTGATTAGACTTATATCGTGATATAACAGTCTTCACCAAATTAATTTCAAAGTCTGAAGACTACTCTATCATTAATTTTTTTTTAATAGATATAGGCAAAAATAATGGGGTATGCATTTCGGCATCAAAAAGAATTTTATGCTGGGATTAACATAAATATTTTCGTATATGAACATATATGAATATATTAAATGTATTTGTTAACCTATTGATCGCTTCGAAATTTTATGCTATTTTATTAATTTTCATGTTACAATATATACATACATTGTTTGTTGCAAAGTATTTGGAATTTGTTGATCACTACTTTATTGTGTGGTATTGCATTTAATTTTTACACACTTGAATACCGCCTGCATATCTATACACGCATGCTGACTACATGTGAATATTTACATACGCAAATAAGTGTAAATATTAGTGCATATTTTAAACTTGTATTATTTAGCCAAATAGTCAGTGGCTTTTATTTATGAACAAACCAACACAAATGTATTGCCAAATACTGAATACATGAATACAAATCTCGCATAACTATCAGTACTTATATTTATTTTCAATTTAATGAATACAATAAAATTCATGAAAATTTAATGCAAAATACTACAATCTGACATTAGCAAATTTTGAGATTTCGCAATTTTGTGGTTGCATTGTAATGCAGATTTCCCAATTAATGTTAGCATTAAATAGGTGGGCATTAAATAATTTTTTTTTTTTTATCTGCATTTTATACAAATATTTTAATGATATAAAAATGCAATTTGCATTTTCCAATAAAAACAAATTGTGCAGACATAGTAAAGAGCTCGTATTAATTTCAGTTTAATCTACTTACACCACGACTGTGTTGGGAAAGTATTTTAAATATTCCAAAAATTATTCAATGACTTTTTATGGGTGCTTGCATTATTAAAGTACCGACATTAATACTAAAGTATTCTATAATTTGAATATGCAATGTAAAAGTTCAGTTCGGTATGCTTTTTCCAATCATGCTTCCCCTGGCCATTTCCACTAGGATTGATTCGTTCTCAGAGGCATTGAAAATGGCGGAACGCCGAAACTGGTTTGTCGAAAAACCAAAATTGACAAGGAATGATAGAAAATCGTTCCATTTTAAAACAACTTACCACCTCGTCGGAAGATCAAAACAACAAAAGGATGATTGTACTTTGATTTCGTTGTCATAATCATATACTCATGATGCGTCACCAGTTTTGAAATACCTAAGCAAACAACGACCATTCTTTTTAACGATTCCTGGGGAAGAATGATGAACGTTTCCGGAAGCCTACACTTCTCTCAAGTTCTCTGATATGAATATGTTAATTCGACGATTCGTCATAACCAATTTCTGCTGCGCCATCTTGCAGTTATATGTCGACCTACTGACTTCTTCAGCTTTTAATTAATGAGCATTTTTCTATTTTTGGAGAAAAATTCATGAAGATCTTTCCAAATAAATATAGCACGTTTGAAAATTCACTTTGTTCTCGTATAAGGAAGGTAAAAGATAAGATACTGATAGATAGGATAGTCTTTATGTCTCTTCTTTTTCTTTGGCATAGGCACCGCTACGTGATTATAGTCGCAAAAACAATAGTGTGCCTCACGTTTTTTTTTTTGCTATTTGACGGCAGTTGGAAATACCAAGTGATACCAGGTCACCCTCCACCTGATCTTTCCAACGGAGTTTAGGTCTTCCTCTTCCTCTGCTTCTACCAACGGGTACTCCATCGAATACTTTCAAAGCTGAAGTAGTTTCATCCATTCGAACGACATGACCCAGCCAGCGTAGTCGCTGTCTCTTTATTCGCTGAACTATGTCAATGTCCTCGTATAACTCGTACGGCTCTCCGTTGGATTTAAAGGCTGACATTTTTGGTGTTGTTAATGCTGGTTACTAGATAGACGAAATTATCTACGACTTCGAAGTTATGTTGACAAGAAATATTTCGTCTTGCCATCGTTCACTATCAGACCCATTCGCTTCGCTTCTTTGTCTAACCTGGAGAACGCAGAACTTACGGTGTGGTTGTTATGGACAATTATATCAATATCATCGGCATACGCTAACAAAATTGCTCTGCTGCTCGTATTATTTTCCCCAGCATCAAATTGAAGAAATCACACGATAAATAGTCACCTTGTCTGAAACCTCTTTTTTATCGGCTCGGAGAGGTTCTTCGGCGCTTATGGTATTACAGATGGGCAGTTTACATATCCGTATGATTCCTATGGGGATATCAAATTCAGACATTGCGGCGGAGAGGCAGTTCCTTATCGCGCTGTCGAAGACGGAGACGGAGAAAACTCACCGGATAAATTGATGAGAATTTTATTTGAAAAATGTAGCAAGTAGAAATGGCACAGAACACCGTGATAAAGTACAAAACCAATACGACAGGAGCAGATGTAAAATATTTTCTCTTTACATAGTAATAAGGCAAAAAGGGAATATGCTGACTCAGTTTTAATACTTTAACTCTAACGACCTTCTCACCATAAACGTTGGCTGCCCTCAAAACTTTATAAATAGACATAGAAGGGAATGTTTAAATATCGGATGAAAGGTCTCCTTGAAGCACTGATTCTCTGCCCAAAGACATAAAACCTTCAAGCCTAACATCGGAATCTGCAAGCCCTCGGTGTATACCCAGTTATAAATAACAGCCTTCCATCGATCACCAAAGGCATTTACTTAAATTATAAAAAAATTATAAAAAGCATCATTGGTGTATTTGAAGCCTGCGAAAGGCCGGATCCATACTAGAAATGCCTTGGATGAGGGCGAGCGAAAAACATATGAATGAACTATCGAACGACCTTTAACAAAACTGAACGCTTTAGTACGAGTACCTTCATGTGCTAGAATGATTACCAGACCATATTTTGGAAGTGTTATTATAAGATAAGGGAGACTAAGCACAACTCTTGGTGCCTACCCTTAGAACTTCAGAGAATCAAAAGGATCAATAAATTTGTATCGATATACTATCTGCAAAGCGCGCTTGTGGTTAATAGGTAAGAGCGCAAGGCCCCGAAATTTGAAGATCCAATATATAATTTATGGGAATACTCACTTTTCCCAACACAACACCACTAGCCCTCAATCACTAGCCCCCAGTTATTTAATAAAAAAGATTTGCTTTATTATATACTGTTTGCATCCGCCCCGTGTATATACCAAGCAGATGGCAAGAGCATAAGAATATTTTTATACCAAAGCATGATAAAAAGAATTACTCAGTATCGGATACATATAGACCCATCAGTCTGACATTCTTTCTACTAAAAGTATGGAAAGAATCTGCAGCAATTGGATCAAACAACAAATACACCTCGAGCTTCTATATATTATACCAAGAGCACGCTTACGTTAATTATAAATCATTGGATACTGTTCTCAGTGTATATATGGTAGTGGGGATAATAGAAAAAGCCATAAGTATGCGAAAGTGCCCCTTGCATCACTCATTGACATTCATTGCCCAATTGGTTATCAATTAGAATTGATTTTTAATTCAAAACCCACCGATCTTATTTATTGCCTTGTTTTAAATCAACCAGAATTTACTTGTGGGGTGGAAGCGCTTAGTAGGGAATAGAAGTACAGTTTGCGAATGTGAGGATGTTAAAATTAACCAAGAAATCATTTGTGTAACTTCACTGTTTCCACTCCTGTGGGTAATCTTGAAAAACCAACTTATCCATTGGCTCTCAGCGGAAATTTTAAAAATAATTTGATACGCGGATCTTGTCATCCTAGGTTCTTGCACTTGGAATCTCTGCAGATTTGGCCGAGAGAGGGAAAAGCCCACTGTAAATTGAAGAAAACTTAAGTCAGCCTCTTCACTAAGAAGACAAAAATTCACCATCGGAAAGGTTTAAAAAAAACCCTCAGCTGGAGTTAACATAACGACAGTAGGTCCATCAAAGCAGTAGTCCATTCATATTTCAAGTAATGTATGAAGTAACACCAGCAGCTATTTGCCAAAAAGTCCTTCACAACTTTGTACGGCCCTCTTACTGTGAGGGATATGGTAGCATGCAAAAAGTAATAACAAAACTGGCTAAATGTACAAAGCGACCGGGAAGAGGAAATTTTAACTCAGCAACAGTGAATCGATGAACTTAACTAAATTTTTGGCGATGAAATTTCATCAAAGACCACTATTTATCGATAGTATGGTCAATTCATTTGAGGTCGTAATCACTCCAAGACGAATTTTGTGAAGGTAATCCGGAAACTTTTGATACTATGCGAAAACTGATATTAGAAGATTGTCATGTGATCTATCGTGGGATTGAGGCAACTAAAGGCATTAGTGGGACCAGTATACATGCAATATTACATCAAAATTTGATTGTAAATGCAAATTATTCACGTTGGACCCCACACACTTTGTTAATCGCTCCAAAAAAAACTTATGTCGATTATGTGGATTGGATTAAATGCGATGCCTAGAAACACCTAAATGATATATTGACAGGTGATAAATCGTGGATTCACGCGAAAGTAAACAGTAGTCGATTGTATATGAGCCGAATCCAACAAATGTTGTTTGCGCACGAAGCATTGCCAAAAAAATGTTTGCCTGATTTTTGGAAGAACTTAACATGTCTCTACCGTACCTCTGGAACAACGGAAAATAGCAAATTCTGGGCAGTACGCAACCATTTGTTGCCAGTTGTCTTTCAAGATATCAGGAAAATCAACTGCCGAAGACGGATCACTCTTCACCATGATAATGTGAGCTCTCACACACCGACTGAAACAAATGCATTTTTGGGCACTCAAAACTTCGATTTGATGTCATCCAATGTCATGTTCCTCGATCAGAGCGGCAAAAAGCTTCTACAACTGGTTCAAATCCATGCAAAAGTGTATAGATCTTAATTGAGAATATTTTGAAAACCAATAAAGCGATTTTTGATGTTGTTTAATCTAGAAATTTTTTAGTCAGTCTTCAATAAATATATACGTACTTATGTATGCATATCTTATAAAAGTAATATTTTATGAAAATATTGTTGAACAATAAGAAACCTCTAGCGACCGAGAAACGGAAAGCCTCCGCCGAGTGTATGCCACTCACTCCATTCCAAGCAGGGAAGATTGGGCAGAAGGCAGAGCTGTTAATAATATTAAGATATTTATTTATATACTAATGGGTTTAAATGTGAGGTAGGAACAGTTTGATTATGCGACCTTAACAGTAAAGAAGTTAGCTTCAAGCTCAATGACTATATAACTACGTCTTCCAGGCAGGGACTTCAGGCATTACTGGCGGTGCCATATGGGTAAACCGCTTTAATAGAGATATATATTAAGAAAATCTGTAAGAACGTGCAAAAGGGTAATTAGCGGAAATCCTTTGGGTGCCAGGTCGTACGAACGCAGAAAGTATCGAAAATGTGGACGAACTGACTCGCACTGGCCTTCGATAATTGGTTCAAACGCCTGCAAAAGAGGTTAGACCCTAATGCAGAATATTTTGAAAAGCAATAAAATGATTTTCGATGTAATTAATATTTGTTTTTGTTCTTTAATCACGAAATATAAAATGGAACCTCCGTAACTATTGTCAACACTTCGTTTGTTGTGCCCGACAACCTCACTCTTCGTAAGGAAAAAAAATCCTAACCTCTCACTAAATTTCTTGGTTGCATAATAATTTTATATTTCAGCTAATGAATTTCTGTAACTAAGTGGTTTTAAATCTCGACGCTTAACAAATTCTTGCTTTTCATTACTCCGCAAATGCGGATGGTGCCATTCGTGATGGCTGGGCGGAAAGGAGGTTACCTTATCTTACTTGGAGCAAAAACTCTGTTAAGAAACCTTTGAATTCATTCCTGCAGTACACATAATCGGCTGCCTAAGACATTTTGTAAGACTTAGTTTCGAAAAAAAAAATCAGTCAGTACGTTTTGAAATTATTTAAAAAAATATGTTTATAATACGACTATATACATACATATATACATATGTATATAGGGATCATACTTGCATAAATAAAATGAAAATTTGAATAATTTTCCACTCCTAAGCAGTATGTAATAAACGAAATCCAATAAAAGCACACTTACGCCTAATTATAATTTAAAATCCTCGCTGAAATGTTTTTTTTTCTTTCCTTTAATTTTTCATTTGCAATTGTTTACCTTCACTTAAGAATTAATCGCCGCCCATAAACTATTAATTTATATAACTTTCATACATACAAGCGCATGCATGTTCAACCATTTACTCCTATGGTATGTATGTACATGTTTACTTACAAATGTATGCACATAAACAAAATTGAAAATATTGTGGGAGTATACAAGTAAATATATATCCATCTATATGTTTTCACCAACACGCACACAAACATACTTGTCTTTTTTACCTTGGCGAATTACCATTTTTCTCGCATGTTTTGTTTGTTTGTAAATATGTACAACATGAATTATTATTATTAATCACTGCCTGACAGCAGGATAAAAACATAAGATAGCAGAAATTAAAAAAAAATCGCGCATAAATACACACACATACAAAGTAATGCATAAACAATAAAGGAGCAGAGCAAACGCAAGCCGGCAAAAGTAATCAATGCATATTTTTACATGCACACCTCGCAGGGCCACCTTGTAGGACTTGCACAAATAGAGAGTTTTTTCCAGCATGAGAGTTTAATAAAATACCTTGCAGGCAAAATGCAGCAGATTCAACGCCTTGGGGATATATGGAAAACATTTCAATTAAAGTTTACTGAGCCTTGAAAAGTAATTCAATTGAAAAAGTACTCCACGAGTCATAACATAGGAAATATGTTATGTAGAACCTTCTCTGCCTTTTACCCTTTAAGTTATTCCCCAAGAGAATTTTATTGAATTGGAATTATAGTCGGATAGTTATTTTCCGTTCCACATTTTCCAATCTCTTGAACTATTTTCGCCGAGCCGCAGTGCTTGTGCTGTTTAAGCCCTTAAGTCACCTGGGTATTTCATGGTACCTGAATAAACCCCATATTCGTTGTGCAAATAGCTGAAAATCATCGCACAAAATATTAACACAGGAATAGGACGTCAACTCTGTTTATGACACTACCTCTCTGTCATCTGAATACCGAAGCTCCTAAATACCTGACACGAGTTCTAGGTTAGGACCGAATGGAAACAGAATAGGTGTTCATACGTCTCTCTCAAGCCTTCCGGCGCTACCTACATTTGTCATAGCTACAAGTAGCCATTCCGTCTACAGCTGTATTGCAGCCCTTTCGAGAACGCGTAGGCAAATAAAGGGTTGGCTTTTCATCGATACCTTGGCAGATGATCTTATCATCCTTCATGTCTTAAGGCATTTCATCCCATTCTGAACGGTCTTCCAATCCTCTTGAAAATTTGAATGCCTAAAGTTCTTACCGACTTTCATTTTTCATGTACTAGTTAAATTTTTTACCGATCTGGCTTCGTAGGGAACACATTAGATCTGGGGATCTTCACATAATGAGAATTTAATAGTGAGTATGTGATTGTTGCTCATACTATACGACTTATTTACCTCTAATGGTGGAGATACACGCCAGTAGATGAGGTAGGATTTTCTCAGAACTTTCTGTCGTTAACGCTCTTATCGCAGGGCTGATATAAGGTTAATAGTCGGTGAGGCGATTGAATCGGGAGTCATGGGGTCGAATTCTGGTCAAATTTAAATTCAAAATTATAATAAAATGATTTTCTAGGGCGAGGGCGGTTTAGAAAAATTACAAATATTACGCATATTCTGCACTCAGGATCTCACTGCGTATCTGAATCATTGTTGCTGTTGGCCGCTCTGATGTAATCACACGGGAGGCTCTAGTAATCTCACGGGAGGCTGGTTAGTGCAAGTGCTGTGCGAGGACTCTATACATGGAGGAAATACTTTGGGCAAGAAGTGGATGGGTCCGGCTAAGTAGCATTTGAGTCTAAAAATGTATGCACTCCATAGTTATGCCAGAATTACTCTTATCCCGCGAGGCGGCTCGAGCCTCTCTTCTTCTATGCATGGTGGTCGAGTTCCGATGACGTCTTTTAGGAAAGAGAGTTGATAAAGGTGTTGACGTACCCTTTGTAAATCGTATCTAAGACTTATAGATAACACGTTCCATTCAGCGACTTTGTAATCTATTACGGATTGAAGCTCGTTAAGTCAAGTACTTCCTGATGTATAATGCACCTTTGGCGGTTCTGTTTCAAGCGGGCGTCTGCTCCTTGACTGGAAGGATGGATGTCTCGGCAAGTATGTAAATTGTGTACAGGAGACATCAGAAGCTTCATGGGTTCTCAATGTAGTGTTCAAGCGATTTCTTAGCTTCTTCAGCTGCGTGTCACTGGTTCTGGTATCCAAATCGCAGTACCGTAATTTATTTTCGGTTGACTTCTTCTTCCAGCTAGTGAAGAGGATCGTCGTGAATTATGCTAGTGATAATTGTGTATGCCGTGCTGGGAAGAAATTGGAAAGATCGGATATGTAGTAGTCAACTTTTGAACAAAAGTTATTAATGTTCTGACCGCACGCATTTATCGAGCATTTATCAACATTTTATATCAAAGAGATATTCTGGCAGTGAAAGGAGCTTCGAACTATTAAGATGGAACAATATCGAGATGAGAACATCCTACTGAACGTCTTGTTCAATTCTAGTTAGTCTGGAATTATAACAGCGAAGTTCCACCGATAATTGCCGACCAAGCAGATAGTTTGTGGTCCACCTCTTTAACTGTGGTAGTCATGAACAGTACTCAATGAATGATAGCAGCACTGCGTGATTGACTGTGAGGGTTCGCACATAGGATTATTTTTGATTGAGGTCACCAGTTCTATGGGGGTTATGCCATTTAATGCGGTGGTGGTGCTGTACACATCCCGAAAACTGGTGTACTGTGGAGTTCAGGTGAGTAATAAATGAAGAAAGCAGCGAAAATCCTCATATGTTTTCGCTACTGAGAAGCGGATATCGCAGGTGGTTCCTGTACTTCGAACAGCAGATCGATAAGAATTAAATATCAATTTTTTAAAGAGTCATTAGCGGACTCAACTAGTGCCTCAAGACAGCGAAAACCTCGAGCTTTCCTCCATGCAGAAGCATGTACATTCAGTTTATACATTGAAATGGCATTTTTTCCTCCCGTTTCTGCTATGTATGTGTGTTTAATATTTCCTTAAAAGTCAACCTAATTCTAAAATCCCCAGAAAGTCGAATATTAATAGCCAAAAAATTCCAACGCAGTACCTTTTCTTTACGCCATTGACACTGCTGTTTTATACGTTTAAGCCTACACACACATATGTACATACATACGTATATGGCGTAATATTTTTTTAAGCATAAATATTTTGTTTATTTTTGGCCTGGTGTTTTGATTTTTGCACCTGCGGCACTTGAGCTGGCCAGCAATACCAACAGTGGCCAAAAACGCTTCGATGCATCACTGCCGGTTATCATCACCATCATCATCGCCAACGGGCGGGAGTGAGTAGAGGCGTCCAAATTACAATGGTAAACATTTTCATTTTGTTGGCATTTTTGTTATTATTTGTTCAATGACTGGTTGGCTGGATGGGGTTGGCCTCGCCTCACCTCACCTCACCACGCCTAGCCTTGCCTGTTGCCCGTCCAATGTTCAGCCCTTGGGGCTATTACAGCAATCGTATACAAATACACATGGACTAACAATCAAGCATTTATACATATATTTATATATGTATATATTTTTCGGCCGGTTGAGTGTGTGAAAATGCACAAATGCTGCATTCAGCAAATATGTATACAACACGTTACCGCTGCTGGTGTTCCCCGCTGCTGTTAATAATTGTTTAGGCCCTTGCCGCTCTTGATAATTTAAAAGCTACGCCACAACGCAGCTGGAGCTCGAGCGTTTCATAAGTGGTGTGTATGTGTGTATGCAACTATGAATTAATTCGAAGGGTCGAGACTTTTTGGTGTGAATGAGGTTTTTTTGAAGGTCTTTTGGGCACAAAATGCAAAGAGTTATGGCCTTTTCAATTTATATTTGATGTTTTGTTTTATCGAAGCGCACACAAACACACATACATAAGCACATAACTATGTACATAATTGTGCTGCGTTGTCAGACAAACATAAATCGTGTCCTTCTATAGGCGCAAATTCAAATAGACGAAAATTATGGATGTTGTTAAATACAAATTTTGAAAATGTTTTACTTAATATTAGCTCTTTTAAGTATTTTTTAATCATAATTATATGACAAAATAAATAAATTTGTAAATTATATGTGTTTTTTTTTTTTTTTTTTTTTTTTTTGTTGGTAGATACAGAAGCATTTAATTAGTCATAGTTCTGACTAATCACTTGATTAAGCTCTTTTATTATATATTAAAATTAATTTTCATACATTCATACAAATAAAATTGTATAACAACTTTGGCCTGCAGTATGTAAGTACCAGAAGAAGAAGAGATATAACCACGAAAATGTATATGTTCGTATCAGAATGACAAGCTGAGCTGATTTAGCCTGCCTGTCCGTCTGTTTGAATGCAAATCATTTGTCGGAGTCGGCTAGAGCGGACCACTATAGTATACAAAGACTGATTTTTTCATCAATCAACTTTATTAAGAAAATTCACGTTCTGTCAAGAATACGTTTCGCGCGCTTCGCTCAGCTTATGGTCAATAGAATCGGCATACTGAGCGTACTATTCGCAGCACCCATCTTGAGACCCAGCAATCATTATTAGATAATATTCGACCACATAGACCAAGTCCAGCACACAATGAAGAAAATATAGCGGCCATAGCTGAGAGTGTACAAGAAGACCGTGACTGATCCACGGAACGACTTCGCGCATTTCACGTCGGGATCTTGAAAGCGTACAAAATACAGCTTGTGCAAGAACTGATGTCGTTCGACCGTCCTAAGCGACATTCCCCTCTCTATGAGCTCTTGAAAAGTTCCAAGAAAATCCGACGTATTCGAGCCAAATTTTTCTGAGCAATGAGGCCCATTTCTGGCTTAACGGGTATGTAAACAAGCAAAATTGTCGCGTTTGGGACGAAGAGCAACCTGAAGAGATTCAAGAGCTGCCATTTCATCCAGAAAAAACAACGGTTTGGTGTGGTTTTTGGGCCGGTGGAATAATCGGTTCATATTTCCTCAAATATGACGGCGGTGAGAATGTTACCGTCAATGGTGACCGTTATAGCGCCATGATAACCGACTATTTTATGCCTGAAATTGAAGCTTGTGATGTCTGCGATATTTGTTTTCAACAAGACGATGCCACTTCCCACACATCGCATCAGTCAATGGATTTATTGAGAGAACACTTCGGTGGGCAGATAATTTCACGTTTTGTGTCCGTCGATTGGCCACCAAGATCGCGTCAGATCACACCGATAAATTTTTCCCTGTGGGTATATGTAAAGTCTTGAAATCTATGAGAGCAATTCCTCTTCGATTCAGGTCTTGGAGTAAAACAAAACGCGTGTCATTCGCCAGTTACTAGTCGGAATGCTCGAACGAGTCATCGAAAATTGGACTCAACGGATGGACCATCTGACACGTAACCGAGGCCAACATTTGAAAGACGTAATCGTGAAAAAATAAATGCCAAGGATTTTCTGTTTTTTTTTTTTCTTTAAAAAAGTAGGAAATCTCGAAATGAGTCACCCTTTGTAATGAATTGCACATTGATACTGAAAATCAGCGAAATCGCACGAATATAACATATAGCATTCATACACGGACATGTTCATACATTAAGTTTCGGTCAAAATTCCTTCAAAAAAAAAAACAGCTAAGAGTGTGAAAATTGGTAAGCCAAACACTCACTTCAAATAAACATTGGTGCTGAAAATCAAATAAATATTGGTGCTAAAAATCATTGAAATCGAAAGGCTATATCTATATATATGCTGGCATATAACCGATTTGAACAGATATGAGATTTCAAAAATTCTTCAAAATAGCAACTAAGAGCGTAAAATTAGAAATTCTATAGAAGTGATTTCAATTAGTATTAACATGACATCCGTGAACGGATGGCTGGTCGTTTGCTTGCTATGAACGGTCTTACGAACAGAATAAAATATTCGTACACATACGAAAACTGAAGCAAATCCCAATTACTTTATAGATGAAACGTCTCACGTAATTTTGTTTCGTGCGTACGTTCTTCCATTAACGGATTAGACGATTCGACCCCTGGTAAATGGGAGAAGCATTTCAATTATTCATTTACGATTAACTGATTAACAATATTTTCAATTACTAGAATCCTTCTTATCTAATGATTTAAAAGCTCTTGAGAATTAAATTTTGATATACAAGTAGAGAGCAGTAATTTCAAAATAATAGTGGCCCCGTTAAATAAATAAAATTAATTAATTTTTTTAACTATGTAAAATCCTACTTATTTCTTTTATTTCTGCATCGCTTATTTAATATTTATAATTTTTATTCGAGACTCAAAATTATTTTAATTTGTTGTACGTAGTATTGATTAATAAATTGCTCAAAAAATAAATAAAAACCTATAAAATAATTTTTTTTTTCGTACCTACCTAGGGAAAAAATATTCATAATTTTTTTGATTTTGGATGTTTTTGAACACGCATAACTAATCATTTCTTGGTTAATCATAATCATTTAAAAAAAATTTAGGTTTTAGTTTATGACTTAATCTATTAAGGATTTTCAATAACTGAAAAGAAATATTTTTTTGTAAAATAAATAATTTATTTTAATTAATTATACACGATTAATAAATAAATATTTATTGATTAACTATAATCTCGTATAATTAATTGAGATTGATTTTTAAGGAATGAAAAATTAACTTAAGCTGTGACTCCGTTTAATCAATCAATGATTAGTTGCTAATTAATTAATTTTATTTTTTATTTTTTTATTTGATCAAAGTTCTCATTAAGCTATTGATAAATAAATAATAATATAATACTAACCTCAAAATTTTGTTAAATAAATTAATTTTGACTATTCAAATATCAATTTTTAATTAACTATAATATTTCTCAAACAATTAATTTGCTATAATTAATCTAATGCGCAGAAACTAATCGTTATCCTCTTAAATTAACTATTTTCTATTTATTGATATTTCCAACTTCAAGTTTTGTGAAATATATTTAGCTAATCATTTTGGAATTCATCACTTCGAAATTATTCTCTATTTTTTAATTCGTCATAATCGTAATGGAAACACGTTTAATGGATCAATCAATAATGAATTATTTTACCAATCGTTAACTTTGTAGAAGAAATAAATATAGTTAGTTAGGACTGCTTACCTGCAGGGAAAAATACTGGTTGTTAACTAGAATACTACTAGTTTGCATTTTTGCTCCAACTACCTCATGTTCTATACTTATATTTTTTTTTTTCAACAAGGAGATGGATTACGAAGTGTCATATATATATTTATAAGTATGTGTTGACTTTCTAATTAACCAAAAATAAAAATTCAAATAGAAATGAATTTGCCTGCAGCAATAGGCGAACCGAGATCCTCACGAACTAAAGTGATAGCCTCTAACCACTCGGCTAACTGTGCACTTCAACAGAGCTTATTATTAAATAAAATTCAGTCGTGGCGTTCTAGAAATAACAACAACATACGAATGACGTGATGATGAAAATTGCTAGTATTCCCGTTATTGGTAAACTGCTATACAAATAACGAACTGATATGATTTCAACCTATTTCATAATAGTATTAAACTAGAATTTTTATATACTAGTATACGTTATCACTGCAGGGAATTTTTATTTTTTTTTTTCAAAATTTTTGGTTTGCGTACAATTATTGTTGTGATTACTTAGCCAACCTGTGTTAATGGAATATTTTAATTTAATTCATCTTTAATATCTAAAAAAATGCAAAAAACAGCAATCAAGCAAAAAGTTTTTTTTTTTTAAATGTAACTCTTAAGCAATTCTACTGATAATAACTAGTTAATAAAAGATTATTATTCATTAATTGTTTATAGATTTTTTTAAATTAAATTAATAATTTTGCCAATTATTTTTGTTTCAATTAAACAGCATAATCAAATAAATACTTTTACGCACATCCCTAACGTAAAAAAGCAACAAATTTGTAAGTATTATATTCAACAAAATTCGAAGCAACAGACCTGCAAATACCAAAAACTAACAATATAAACGCCTCCCTTCAGAGACCCAGCAGGATGTATTTATGAACCTGCATACTTAGTTATATCTATATATATATGTTTATACAAATTTATACAAATGTGCGTACATGTACATACATAAGTGCATAGTTGTAGTATAAGTGTGTACTATGGAGTGAAAAAAAAATGTTCATTGAATAATTTATTGTTTTTTTCATTGGTTGTGCACCAGGAAATTGCCAATGTTGGGCAATGAATATTCTTGCTACAATGTAATAATAATAGTAATCATAATAATAATAACAAATATTTACACAATTCCCATAGAAAATTTACAATATATGCATTCATATACTTTTTTAAGTACATACGAGTACATATGCTTGTATTGTACATATGTCAGATTTACATTTGTTTGGCGAATAGTAGAGGAAATTCTGTTCCACACGAATGTGGATTATAAATGCTACACATATCTATACATATATATGTGTAGGTCTTTGCACCTCTAACTAAAAATCATACAACTCTGATCATCCAACTCTCTTATAGGAGATAAAAGACAGTTCAGTTTTTTGTGTTTATATTTCCTTTAGGCTGTTAACTCTAACCAAAATTACCTAAAGGCACTGACAGAGTGCAGGGTGCAGAGCCTGAAAGTCGAGCGGAGTCAAAACTTATCTAATCGGTATCAATCTGTGATCAATATTTGGTACCGCAGAGTGGGTACTACAAACAATGCTGGGACACGAACGAAAGTTTATACTTTTGATCTTATTGCTAATCAATATTACCTAATAGATGTATATCCATAGCTTTAGATGAAACAACGGGTCGCTACCTGTTATGATAAAGTATTGAATTGAATTCAACTTCAGTTCAAGTGAAAAACGTTCAAAGAAGATTTTCTTGCATCGGACAGAATTACTTTCAGCTCAGCTTGGTTTTTACTGAACGGCGTTAGTCGGAACGCTATTGATTGTTTGGCGTCTAGCTCCAAATGCATAGGTCAAAAATTTAACCCGACGTCTTTATTGAGCAACAACACGAGTGTTCGTTTACAACAGACTTAGCACTTCGTTAGTCGTACACCTTTATTTATTTCGTAAATTTCTTTCGCTCGCTTCAACACGATTTTTTAATACGCATTCTTTCTTGAATATTTAATTCCAGAAAAAGCCGTCAACAAATTTACAAAATATGCAATTAAAAGGCAACAGATAAGAAAGAGTAAGTTCGGTTAGAACCAAACATTAGAAATTCTTCAAATATTTACGAAAGAGTGTTTTTATGTTCGCGAAATGAGAGGGTGTAGGAGGGTGATTAGCCACATGAGGATCGTATCATGTTTAGATTATCATAATTAGTATAAATACGAGGTTTCATTGTTTTTAGAAAACAAGCACAAAGAGCTGTCTTCAGTCGTGCCGTAGGGTTTATACCCTTCCTGAATATATTAAATTTATTGCAAATTTCAAAATTCGATTTTTATCATTTTCAGTGTCAATATAAACTTGAATCTACGTCTGTAGAATACCAAATATACCCATGCTCCTAGATAATATTTTTGACGGACTTTTTAACCAATATCATATCTGAATAAATCGGTTGAGTGGGAGCTATATGATTTTACTACCAATATTCAATTCATAGCACTTTAATGGTCGTTTAAATGCATAGGTGCATCTACCTACGAAGTTTGATTGAAATATCTCAAAAACAGAGGAACTAGCTTTTATTCAAATCGACGGACTTGCCAAATTAACTGAGCTCATCATTCTGATTCGATGGCTATAATTTATAGTGGGCCTATCTCTTCTACTTCTGCTACTTATATACTCCGTACCAAAGTCAATATACCATTTCATGTACATGAGAGGTATATTAGCCTTAGAGCTAACCGTCAACCAAGCAACATAATCGGGAAGAAGGTAAATTAAAAAATAAACAACAGCGCGTAGAGTGTTAACGTGCATTTTTGAACTTTGTAATGAACAGAAGCATAATGTATTAATTCCATTAGTTACTTGAGGCGAAACTTAGGTTATGAACTTTAGTTGAAACAGAACTCCATGCAGTTGTATAAAAGCAGCACCTTCTAAGAAACTGGGAAACTAATGACAACGGTATTTTGCGACTCAGAAACAAGAGACGCGTTGCTTTGTTTGCCTTGCGTGAGCGGGCTTAACTGTTCACCCTACAGCTCAGACCTGGTCCCGAATGATTATAACCTGTTTCCAAAAATGAAAAACGAGCTGAGGGTTAAACAGATTATCAACGATGATGAAGGAGGCAGTTTCGGCGTATTTTGATGATAAAAATTAAACTTTTTTCAGCGAACTGCGCCACGTAAGTTGTGTTTGACACAGCCATTGAAAGCAGACGCCCTCGTAAATTTTAACAAAAAAAGGACAAAGTGGATTTTGCGTGCTTATTAAGCACTATTTTTGCATATAGAAACCGAAACGAAAGAAGGACCTAATAAATACTGCACCTTCAATATCAATTGATAGGAAGTGAGTTCCGCTTTGATAGTACCTGTACCAGTGACGTCGCAAGCTTAGTTCGCCCAAAAGAGGTCATCCCGACAGAAATCGGACGATCGGAAATTAAAAGTGCTTAAGGTGGCTAACGCTGTAGGCATCTCAACTGAGCGGTTACATCACATTTTAGTTGAATATTTGGACATGAAAAAGCTATCCGCACGATGGTTGCCGCGATTATGCACACAAGACCATAAGCACAATTGTGTAACCACTTCAGCAGACTATGTTCTATCTATGTTCAACTACGGCTATGTTCTATGGCTATGTTCAACTGCAATCCAAACGAATTTTTCTGCTGATAAGTTACCGTGGACGAAACATTTATCCACAACACTATACCAGAGCGCAAAGAAAAATCAATTCAGTGGTTTTCCCCGGGTGAAAGTGGCCACAATTTTTTTTTTTGGGATGCACGAGATGTAATTCATATCGATTACCTTAAAAAGGGTAAAACGATAATCGGCGAATATTATTCAGAGCGTTCGGACAGATTCGACATTGGTTTAAAGAAGAATTGACCTCAGTTGGCGAATAATAAGTGCTGCTCGATCAGGACAATGGACGATTGCGCACTGAAGATTTAGCTCCCTGATATTATTCCTTATTCCCAAACATGAAATAAGAAATGAATGGGCGTAAGAGATTCGGATCGAAAGAAGAGGTTATTCTAGAAGGCATTTAAAAGCCTTTAAAAAACCTATTATTTGGAACGAATATAAATATTAGAAAGACGCTGGATTAAATGTATATATATATATAGTGGCGGACAAAAGTCTACATACACCCTCTATTTTCATTAAATTGAAAGCCCAAAAAATTTGTTATAAAATTTAACGACACAGTTTTTTCAACTATTTTCCCCTATCATAAAAACCGAAACAAATTCATATTTTAACATAAAATAGTAAAGCTATGATAAAAAAAACGTATATCCAAGATTGACGAAGGTACATACATAACTTATCTTAGCGCAAAAACTTTGGTTAATATGATCTTTTTAGTATTTAGATGGTCTACCGTTCGCATCAATAACAGCTTGAAGCCGTCGTGACATCGAAGCTACTAAATTTGTCAATTCTGAGGGAGTAATACTGTCCCAAGCTTCAATAAGACGTTCTTTTAGTAAACCTGAGCTGTAAATCTGTTTTTTTTTTATAATTTTTCGCTTTAAAATCTTCCAAACATGTTCAATAACATTCAAATATAGGCTTTGAGGTGGTATGTGCAGTTGCTTTAGAGCTTGATAAAGCAACCAATCCTTAATAATATAATATAGCATACGGCCCGCTTTAGATCGCTATCCTATTGAAAGATCCAGCTTGCCACCGAACGTTTCAGAATAGCTTCCAGCAATGACTTATATTTGAACCGATTCATAATACCCTCAACTAAAACAAGCTTTCCAACTCCATATGCCACAACCGGACACTAAACCATTAGGTGCCGCCACCATGCTCACTGTTGGTATTATATTTTTATTATTTAAGTGCAGTATTTTGGTTTCTTCAAATTTTTGCTCTTCCAACGCTGCCGAATATATTGAACTTCGATTCGTCTGTAAACAAGACTTTTTGCCAAAAATCCATTCCCATGGCTGAATGTGCTTTAGCGAACTCCAAGCGAAGTTTACGATTTTTTTCAGAAATAAGAGGCTTTTTACGTGGCGTTCTACTGTGGAAGCCATTATCGTTCAGAGCTCTTCGAATTATTCTAAATGGACACACTTTCTTGATGAGTTTGTCTTGTTTTCGGCTAATTTTGGAGCAGTAACTTTTGGATCGTCATTCACTTGCTTCAGAATAAAACTGATATCTCTTCAAGTTAGCTTCTTCGGGCAGCCAACACGCGGTTTTTTCAGTGAATAAATTTTTTTCAAAGTTTTTTTACAATGGTCTGTACCTTTGGTGGACTTAAGTTTACAATTTTTTTAATTTCACCATACGATTTCTTCTCTTTCTATGCTGAATAACCAAGTTTCTTACGTCAATGGATATTTCTTTTTACAGAGCCATTGTCGGTGCTAATGCGTTTAAACCACAACTAAATTCAATACTAGCAAATTAGAAAACATAACAACATTTTTGGATCATTTAACCATAATTGTTTTATTTTATGTTAGACAATGTTTTTTTTAACAAATGTGATTAAAAAAGGTTTTAAAATAAAACTCTATACTTACATTTTTCAGCTAAGCGATAGTACTTTCCACACAATGAATATAGGCGGTGTATGTAGACTTTTGTTCGCCACTGTAGCTAAACGGAGGCTGTATTGAGAAATAAAACGCTTATCTGCAAAAAAAAAATGTATTCGAAACGCCATTGACTTATCAACTCAAAATCAAAACCGAGGGGTCTTGGAAGGAATTATCAGTAAGGAGTCATCAAAACGATGTACGAAGTATGTTCACAGGAAAAGGTGAAGGTTTTGCTCACTGTTTTCTTTCATTACAATGGTGTGGTGCATCGTGAGTTCCTGCCAAAAGGAATACTACAAGGAAGTTATGCAACGTTTGCGGCAAGCAATACGGCTGAAAGGACCGGAATTGTGGAAAAACAAATCGTGGATTCTGCATCACGATAATGCGTCAGCTCACACATCAATGCTGAAAAGCGCAGAAGTGCTTCGATAATTAGAAAAAGTGTTGGCATAAGTGTATTACATCCGAGGAGGATTACTTTGAAGGGGACAAAATAGATATTGATGAATAAATAATTACTTTAAAATTATTAAAAATTCACATTTTCCTTTGAACACACCTTGTATTTAGTCTTGTCAAACAAATAGTGAGTGAAAAATCTAAAATGTATTGTTTTCACCATTCCTCAGCATTTAAATTTTGAAAAGTTTCTCATGTAGTTCTTGTTAATTTTATATTATTCTTCTTTAGCACACACTCCACATCGTGCCATGCCATGCCACGGTGCACATATACTACATAGCTTACATATTCTTTGCTCCTGCCTCAAGTGCTTACTCATTGGCTACTAAGTAGCTTTATATGTACTACTATATGTATGCATGTATGTGTTTTGTCATTTTCTCTTGCCTTAAATACAATGCAATTTAGCATGTTGCAAGTACGTGTAAGTGCGATTTTTTCCAATCCATTTAATTTGTATTGTATTTATCTTCATTCAAAACCAAACAAATCCATGTAAACTGACTTCTACTTTACCACGCATACATACATACATACCTCCACAAATACTTACATTTTTATATTGTATTTATGTATGTATGAAATAGTAACAAAGTAGTAATAACAATGTGGCAAAAAAAGAAGAAGAAGAGAAAGTAGCAAAATCAGAAAATAACAGCAATTTTCCATTTTAGCTTGTAACGTATTCAACTGCTATTGCATTAAATGTGTAAATGTATTGAGTTGCATATACGAGTATGTACGAACATCGATGTGAGGCTGTGCTTAGACCAAGAGGCTGAGAGAAACAGTAATGGAGCAATTGGCATGCAGCAAGTGCAAGTTCAAGTGGTTTCATATATATATGTACATACATATATGTATAGTAACAATAACTTCAAACTAGTAGTTGCATGTGTATGTGTACAGACTGACATAAAAGTGGTTTGGATACTCTCGTTCATCCTTCTGACAGTCAGCAATATTTACAGTGAAATTGACGATTTTCACTTGGCTACTTTACCATGAGCAGCAATGTGTACGAAATAAGATTTTTATTTACGGTAAAGGTTTGAAAATTTAGGTTAGAATTTGCTTAAAAATAAACAGAAGACGTGACACTTGATAAAATTTGTGGAATCAATACAAATATATATATATATATGAATCAATACACATATATGTATACAGATAGTACCTCAGCAAACAATAATAGAGACCGGCGAAAAATCAAATTAACTTAAAAAAAGAGTTTGAAAAACAAAAAATATTGGAAACTTTAAATTTTTGCTGCTTTGAAGTTTAACCATTCTAATAAAACCAGTTATCCATCTTCTTTATTGGCGTGGGCATCGCTTACGGGTTTATAGTCGAGTCAGCAATACCTAAAGAAATCGGTGCTTAAAATATGAGTAAGATTATTTATGATAAGAAAAATAATAAGTTAGTTTCCCCCAATCTTTGATCAATATATATTCTCAATAATAATACCTAAAACAAAATAAAAATTTCAACACTTGATAGAATACCCGATTTAATAATTATTGGCAGGTCAATTGAAAAGTCCCCGACCTACCATAGTAAAATAAATTTTTTTGACAAAACAATTCGTTTTTTATTCAACATAATTCTCTTCAAGTGTGATGCACCAATTGTAGTTCAATTTGTCCTTTGCTTTAAAATAGCCTTCAGTTTCGGCGATCACCTATTCACTCGGCGAAAATTTCTTTTCAGCGAGCATTTTATTGAGATCTGAGAACAGCAAATAGTCGCTCTGGAACAGATATGGAGAATATGGTGGACTCGAAATGAATTTGAAGCCCAATTCATGGATTTTTGCCATCGATTTCACTGACTTGTGACACTATGCATTGTCTTCGCGAAATAACCCTTTCTTTTTCTTCAAATGCGGGCGTTTTTTGGCGATTTCATCCTTCAAGCTGCCGAATAACGCTATGTTGTAGTCGCTGTTGATGGTCCTTTCGTTTTCAAGGTAGTCAATGAAAATTATTTCATGTGCAAGCCAAAATACGGGCGCCATAACCTTGCGAACCAACTGCTGCATTTTTCCACGCTTTGGAGCGTGTTCATTATGTACAGTCCACTCAGGTGACCGTCGATTGAGTTTCGGAATGAAATTATGGAGCCATGTTTCATCCATTATCACATATCGATGCAAAAACTTTGGTTTATTACGATTGAATATCTCTAAACACTGCTCCGAATCATCAACTCGTCGTTGTTTTTGGTCAAAGGTGTGAGCTCGCGAGGCAGCCACTTTGCACAGTGTTACCTCATACCCAAATATTTGTGAATGATATGACGTACACGTTCAGTTGATATTCTTAGATTACCTGCTATTTCATTCAATTTCAATTTATGGTCGTACAAAATCATTTTGCGTATTTTTTTTGCTTGAGTCGGTAGCAATCTTTTTTGGGCGTCCACTGCGTTCACCTTCTTCGGTGCTGATTACACAACTTCTAAACTTAGCATTCCAATCTTTGATGGTTGATATTTTTTAGTCAGTGTCCGGATACTCGTCTTCAAGCCAATATTTTGCTTCAACTGTATTTTTTGCTCTTCAAAAAGCAATATTTTATCAACACGCGAAATTCCCTTTTATCCATTTTTTTTTACAATAACAAAAGTTGCTTCACTCAAAATGCTATAAATCACAAACGAATAAGCCTACTGCTGTCAAATTTATCCATGTGTCTTTTGAATGTTAGGGCTGACTAAAAATCATTAATTAATTAATTCTAGTATCTTCATCTATGTGTCAGGAAGGAGACTTTCCAGTTGACCTGTTATATATTTTTGAACATAAATCTTGAAATTCTTGCCGTTTCAGCAAAAAATCTTTTAATTTCAGAGTGTTAAAGGGGAGACATACTTGCTGAGCTAAGCTGAATTTGACACAAATGCAAATTTGGTTCTTACCCCTGACAGACTGCGCATTAATTATAAACTGATTTGACAAAACCTTTGAGCGCTAAATGGAAAGTGGAAATAAAGAACGATTAGCTATTTGTATTTAGAACCCAATTTATCCCATTCACAATAGGCAAATATGGTAGCATTCATGTCCGCATTTAGAAAATGCAAAATTAGGCTAATGCAAATAAAGCCATTGCAGATATTATTTGTAGTCTGTCTCCTCATTCAGAGAGCTTATTGTGACCAGCGCAGACAATATTTAACTCTAAATGTCGCTGCGATTTACATAAAAACTCGACTTATGACCTTCAATATAGAGCGATAATTGGTTAATAGAACACTGTTTACTTATTATTCAAATTTATGGTATCATCTTCAAATAATTTCTCGAAAATAATATTTTCTAAAACCAACTTCATTTCTCGCCACCGTGAACTCTTTTTATGTCTTCTATCGACTGAAAACGAGTCCCTCGAAGTGGTAATTTGAGTTTTCGAAGGAGAAAAAAGTCGGTCGGTGCCTGTCAGGTGAATACGCTTTTCATTCCATGGACGAGGGCAGTTTGATAAATGAATGACTTTTTTAATTTGCCACGCATCTACCGTAAATACAACACTGCTCCCGTCAACTGTTATCGATTAATAGACTACTGGAAAATGTTGACCAAGCTGTGCCATTCATTATGCATTTGACTGCTATTGAAAGCAGGCGATCTAATGAATTCAAATGAAGATTGAAAATGGTTATTTTGTGAGTTGGCTAAGCATAATTTTCTGCGTAAAAAACCATCACCGAAACCAAGGAAAGACTTTCTGAGTGCTTTGAAGGCTCTGCAATATCAATTAAAATGGTTAAAATTGGATTACTGGTTTTCATTGTGATCATACCTGTCCAAGTTGTGGCAACCTCGCGGCCACATGAATAACAAGTGTCACTTTTAAAAATAAGAGCTGGCAATGCTTTTGAAAAAAGGGAGAAAATAGGAGAGAGATTAGACAGCACGTTACTGTTGGGTTTGAGTTTTTAACTCCGTTCATTATATTGTAACCATTATTTGGATCAAATAAAGGAAATCGTTTATATTCACATAAGAATCGCTTTTATACCTTCTGACGTGAGATTGTAGTAGGCAAAGGTTCCTACGAAGTGACGCAGAATGTTCAGATAAAAGACCAAAAAACCATGAAGAGAGTGGGTTTCTCCTGCTGAACGTAAACCAAAGAAGGCCAAGTTGGGTACGTCGGCAAACAATGTCAGTTTTTTGAGATGCACGAGGTGGCAAGAAAAAATAAAAAATACACAGAAAATTCAAATTTAATGGGGAATGTTTGCTATCATTTGAAAGAACATTCATTGGCATTTATTTTTTGAAGATTATCTCTTTCAAATGTTGGCCGGGGCTACGTCTCAGATGATCCATCCGTTAAGTCCAATTTTCGATGACTCGTTCGAGCATTTTGACTGGTAACTGGCGAATGACACGCGTGATGTCTCGCTCCAAGGCCTGAATCGAAGCGAGAATTGTCCGCATAAACTTTTGACTTTACATATTCCAACAGGAAAAACTCGAACCGTCTAATATCACACGATCTTGGTGGACAATCGACCGTACCAAAACGTGAAATTATCTGCTCTTCAAAGTGTTCTCTCAATAAATCCATTGATTGACGCGATGTGTGAGAAGTGGCATCACCTTGTTGAAACCAAATGTCGCGGAGATCACGAGCTTCAATTGCAAGCATCAAATAGTCAGTTATCATGGCGCGATAACGGTGGCCATTGACGGTTATGTTCTCACCGGCATCATTTTTAAAGAAATATGGACCGATGATTCCACCAGTAGGCCGATTATGTTGACCATAAGTTAAGTGAAGCGCGCGAAATACATTTTTTACAAAACGTGAATTTTAGTAATAAAGTTGAATGATTTGTAAACGTTGTTCAGGCGTAAGTCAATTCCATTATGAAAAAGAGAGCTATTGACAAAAAAACCTCTGTTTGGATCACCCTTTAGGAATAAACGCCTATTTGATGGTCTTGGAAAATATATTGTTAGGAGGGACTAAAAAAAATTGGAAAAATACTGGACTAAATATTTAGAGTGAAAAGGAGGAAACAAAATTCTTATTTGCCGAAAACTATATATTTTATTCAAAAACTCACTGACTTATCAAACTACCCTCGTAATTATACATTTTTATGAGGATACGCTGACGTAAAAAAAAAATCATCAAAAAGTTTCTATGACAAAAAACAGTGTTTACTAGTATTAAAGGACGTAAAAACCGTTCGAACTGCTATTTAGTTCCATCGTATAAATATTTAGTAACTTCAAAAGTTGTCAAATAAAGTTAAGTTATTTTTAATAAAATTGTTTTTAAATAAAACTAGATATTCAGTGAAGACCTAAATGGACTCTTATTAGTTTTCAGTCTTCTTTTAAATCCGTTTGACCTAGATTTAGCTCCTTTGTGTTAGTTGCATTAGTTTATTTGAGAGAGGTGGCTGGTTACTCAAAGAATTTCGATCGCGGCTTACCTGTCACATATTAACCATAGTAATTTGTAGAGAAAAGGATGCAGTTTCAGAGCTCGTTTAAATGCATCAAATCTATATTGTCATTTTTACACTCAGACGCCAATACCACAGATATATCATTATCAATATATCTTGCATGGACTCTTTTCAAAAGTCTATGCTCGTTTTTATATTATCGTTTTTTATTTTTTTTCAATATAAATTTTTTTTTATAAATTTTTACTCACATCCCATTTTATAAATATATATATATATATATATATATATATATATATATATATATATATATATATTGTCCTTTTCGCCTGCAGCACTATGTTGGTGTAAAGAAGCCAGTGACGAGTAGACACAGGTATGTGCATTTGCAGATATTTATGCATTTCATACATTATTTGCATCAAAAATACCTCATATACAAATGCAAATTTATTTTCCAGAACCCCTATATATATATATATATATGATTTGTGTCATTCATTTTTCTGCGTAAAAGTTGTATTTGTGTATTCGGTTGTGTGTTTCAGAGAAATCTATAATATACATGCAAATATAACACACCTGTGCATAACATCTGTACATACATACAACACATATATTCACATATTAATGTACATCCATTTATATTGTAACTTAAATAATTTTTCTATGCATTTTATATGAGCGCGAGAAAAAAGGGTACGAATTCCATATAATGACATTCAAATTGAATATATTTGAAAATCAATGCGCATGTAAATATTGTATGCAGGAATCATTATTAAATATCAAAAAGAAATAACAGCGACAACAATGTTATTGAGAAAGTCTCCATAGCTGAAGGGTGCTATTTTGGCTAGATCTATATTTTTTCCTCATTTACAAATTTAAAAAACGGTACGCCATATTAAAACAGGATAAAAAACCAAAATTTTGGAAAAAAAATTTCTTTAATTGTTTTTATAGAAATTTTTTTAATTTGGTTTGTTCCTATGATGTTGAAATAATAAATAGGTTAAGCAAGTAGAGTAGAAAGAGACTTTGACGCTGCGTTAACTCAACGTTGTATTTTCGAATTTGATGAGAAAAGGGAGGAAAAATGATAAATCGGGAGTACTTAGGGAAATTTACGAATTTATTGAAACCAACCAATTTTTGAAACTGACTCTCCTTCCAAGCAAAGAATTTATAAGTATATCACATAAGCGGAAATTAAATTATTTTATTTTTACTACAAAGTAAAGTTATAGGCGGCTGCAATAGCCGAGTAATTACATTGCGTACTACAATTCGGAAGACCTGGGTTCAATTCCAGGTTCGAGCAACACCAATAATTTGAGAAAATTTTTTTTTTCTAATTGCCGTCGTCCCTTGAAAGGGAATATCCAACGCTCCGAGGATATTTCGGACATGAAGTAAAGGATTCTCATAAAAATCCATCAGCCGTTCGGAGGCAGCTTCGAATAAACTGTAGGTCACTCCATTTTTGGTAAAATCATCAAAACGCAAAAATACAAATTGGGGGAAGAGCTCGGCCAAAAATCGCTTACATATATAAATACCTAGTTATAGAGCATAACAATTATTTCATCCCTTATCCAGAGGATTTCATGCATTATACGTAGGCCACGAATCATACCAAACAGTGTTCCATAACATCATAGTTTGGTCTATACGTCAGCAGTTATTGCTGGAAATATTTCTCGTTTACATATTTCAATAGCTCCATAAATCATTGCTATTCAATTGAACACCTTTTCGGCAAGGTAATAACGTTTTACTGGTTCTTATTCTTATGTTGTATAATATAGGATAATATAGGATACTTTCATTCGGAAGACCAGGGCCGGAGTCGAGTACTACAAGTATCCATAATTATAGAGAATGTCCCTAGGCAGAGAATGCCAAGTCCCTTGAATATATTTCTGAGATGAAATAAAAGCTCCTCAGATAAATCCTTTCGCGGTGCGAAGGCAGACTGTAATGAACTGTAGGTCCCTCCATTTGTTGGAAAAACTATCAAGACGCAAAACCACAAATTGAAGGGGGAGCCGGCCGAAAATTACTTCAGCGGTTACAAAGCGCCAAGTGCATTGTTAAGGTTAATTAGTATATACATATTTGAAAAAACTTCTGGCTGTACAGGTTAATGTTATAAGATTGTTGCTACGCGTTACAGCAATGCATTCGAAAATGAAACCCTTAAAGAACGTAAAACAGCGTCCAAGTGGGGTATCGCCTCCAAAAATTAATAATTGGAAGAAGCTATTAGTAATTTTATAATGCTGCTTTGAATCTGCAGAAGGAACATATTTTTTTCAAACTCAATATTTCACATTTAATGGGAACTCTCAGAATTATATATAATGCCAGGTTAAACCCTTGAATTTAGTTCAGATCAACACTAATATGCTAACCATTGGATATTATAGCAAAATCATTGGACGCACTAGACGTAACCGCCGGTCACCGCTTCAGTTTTTCCCTTTGCTTAAAGACGGAACACTGGCCGCTTCCAAAATGCTAATAAATGCAAGTTTATGCTTAACAAATTTTTTGTTTATTCCAATTAATTCCTTTAATATTGCCTCTGCTTTAATTTTTCAAACAGAATGATGAAGAAATCTTATTCACAACGGAATGTCATTAAAAAAAGAAATTGAAATATCTCTAGTAATCTCTTGGTTGATGGAAATCTTAGAATTCATCCTTTTTATCAAAGATTTATTTTAAAATATGATAACAAAAATTGATAATAGCAACATATTTTGCTAAGGCAGCGGGGCAGCTGCTTACCTACTTCACCTAGTTAATATTTCATCATAAGCTGCTATCACTACTACGGTATTCAAATTTAATTCTTGGGTTAAATCATAAGAAAGTGCTGATTTTTAACTCTCATGAACATACCAAATTTGTTTTGTTGCATTAAAGATTAAGTATTAATTTTCATGTCTGAAAAATCAATTGTAGGGGCAATATGATACAACCTTTCGATTGCAATGATTTTCACTGTTCATAACAAGTTGAATGTTTGTTAAAACACAAAATTTCATTCTTTTCGATGCCTTTTTACGGATTTTTTGAAGCACGACTCATTTTTGAAAAAATCGATTAAGGCTATATGATATAGTCTTCCAGATCAGTTCAATGATCAGTACTATTATATATTTGGAATTACGTGTGTAGAATACTGAATTCCATGCTCTTGGCTACTTTCATGGCCGAAAATCTCACATCTTAAAAATCGGTCGTATATTTCTTTTAGTGGTCCGTATTAATATAAAAATGCATCTGTGTACCAAGTTTTGTTGAACTATCTTAAAAACTGAGTGACTAGTATGATTTCAACGTAACTCATCACCCTGATCCGATTGGTAAATATTTTGTGTATAAATATCTAATTTTTATGGTTTTCAATGTGCTGTACCAATTATGAAATTTTACAATATTTATATATCCATAGAAAAATAAATGAAGGATTCGAAAAATAAAAACTGTTCCAAAATTGTTTCAGAATCCTGATATACTTTAAAATTCTAATTTACCGAATTTTTTATCTTAACTCGTTATATATTTTTCGGTTTCTAAAATAAGCCTAAATAATATATTTAAAATAGATAGACCTACCGAAATTTATACCGATCGTAACAGAATCAAAAGCTGAATTGATTCGTCTGTCGGTCTTTTCGTCTATCTGTTTGGACGAAAACTTGTCCCTTAAGTTTTGAGATATTTCAACGAAACTTAGTTGAAAGATGCACCTATATGTTTCAACGATCATTCTTCGAAACCGACTAGATCGAACATCTATAACACATATATGACCGATTTTTCCTATTTGAAATTTTGGGTCATAAATTCGTCAAAAAAATATACCTAAAAAGGGAAAATTTAGTACACTACACATACAACGGATTTGTTCAAATATGGGGTTTTGGGTCAAAAATCCGTCAAAAAACATCTAGAAGCTTGAAATTTGGTATTCAAAAACGTAAATTCAAGTTTATCGAAATCGAAATTTAATTTTGCAATTTGCAATAAATTTTATATCTTCATGAAAGGTACAAAAACTTCGGCATGACCGAAGATAGCCGTTCTTTCTTGTTTACTATAAATTTTTAACCTTGTCATTATATGTGAAAGACTGCATCATTCAAATGATCGCCTTGGGAATTTTGCAAGCTTCGATCCGTTTGAGGTAATTTTCGACCACTTTTCCGCACATATTGGGCGGTATCTCAGCCATTACTTTACGAATGTTGATTTTGCAGTGCTCAAGAGTTAAAGGTTTATCCGCACAAACACGGCATTTTTCATCGCCTCACAAAAAAAGTTCAACGGTGCCAAATAATACGATTTCAGTGGCCAATTGACATCGCCAAGACGGGAGATTATGCAACCAGGAAATTTCCCTCGCAATAAAACCATATTCGCTTGTGTTGTGTGGTATGTGGTACCATTTTGTTGGAATCACATATTGTGCAAGTCGTGTTCTTCAATTGCAGTCCAGAAAAGTCAGTTATTATACGACCATAATGCTTCGAATTGACAGCGACAGTATTGTCGTTATCGTTTTCAAAGAAGTAAGGTATCATCATACCGCCAGACCAAAGAACGAACCAGATAGTAAGTTTTTTGGGTGCAGTGTCCTCTAATCATTTATTTGAGGATTCTTGGAGCCCCAAATACGACAATTTTACTTATTTACGTATCCAACGAGTGAGAAATGTGCTTCGTTGCTGAAGATTTTTTTTGAAAAACTCGCTGTTCACTGCTTGTTGTTCAAGCACCCAATCGACGTAACTAGGGCATTGTGAATAGTCAGCTAGTTTCAGTTTTTATATGAGCTGGACTTTATACGGGTGTATGCTTAAGTTCAAGAACAAAATATGCCATAGTGTGCTTTAAGAAAGCCCAGCTCTTGAAAACGTGGAGAAATATACACATTCGGGTCTTCGTCGACACTTTCACTTACATCAGCGATATTTGGGATGGAAAAAGCACAGCGATGATACACAGGCCTTGCAATATTTGTAATAGATCCATTCGAACAATAAGTAACCCCAAGTTACTGCTAGTCACATTCGCCAACCTGCACTTCTTCACTTCTCATACGGTTACTATTACTACCATTTGTACTGAACTGCAACAAAATCCTCAAATCGCTAGCTGGAAGCACTTGGCGGAAAGACAAAGAAACGTTGAACTGATACAGACGGCAGGAACTAACAAATGCAGACGAGGAAGTCACAAGCACGTCAAAACACCGACCTAAGAACAGTGACAGTAAACCTCCCGATCTACCGACGCATCACTTACACAGCGAAACATCTATACTGCTAGTTAAGGCGCTTATGCAGTGTGAGAAATATCTGCTTGGATACTACTGTCGGTATCATCACAGCAGACATTTAGTTGAAGCCGAACCACCACTCAGACACATCAGGAAGGAAGACTCTAACGGCCCCATACAGCCATTTGGAACAAAACCGCTGGACAGGACGTCATATCGACGGGCCTCAAACACCTTTCCCCTAGAGTCCGACAGCAGCTTCGTGAACTCTCTTCGGGTGTGTGGCCTTCTTAGAATCCAACCATCACCCATTGCAGAAGAGAGCTCGAACTGCGTCGAGAGAGTGGAGTAATATTCGCACAATTATATCGCGAAATTTTGGTCGATTTAATTCCTACCTCTCCAGGCTTGACCAACTTATATCATGCATGCAATAAGTCCCTAATCTCTCTCTTTGCATGAACCTTAACACCAACTCATTGAACAGTCCTCTTTTTATGGTTTGAACACGTCGAAATAGTTGAAACGTCGTTTCCTGAACATCCCGTTAAATGATCTCGATGACTTAAACTAAATTTACCTGATCCTATGCGGGCTTCAGTTAGCTTCTATAACACCAACAATATCGAACTCTCCGAACTTGCCTAAACAGCCTCTATCTGTTGGAAGGTCATTACGACTAGCGCATATATGTTTTCACAACGCCAGAGTAAAGGTAAACAAAAATGTATCGAGGGTTAAGCATGAAATTCAACTTCCGGTATGCAGATTAACTTAAATATCTTTTCTACCCTTTTATATACTCAAGTCTTGCAATAACACCAACCATTTTCCAGTGCAGCTCTTCAACTGGCACTTGAGCAATGCCAATTTTTTTTTTGAATTTTGTTGTTGTTGTTGTTGTTATTGTTGTGAGAATGTTACACTCGGTGCACTTAACATGCATGACATTAAGATGCGTATAATGTGGGGGTAGAGGTGAAGGTAGAGTTGATGGCAGCAATACTTACCATTTACTCTACGGCAAAGAAGGTGAATGCTGGAATGTGTTTCGTTACAGTTGTTGCTGTTGTTGCACGTTGTCACATTTAATCTTAATTTAATATTCTGACTCAGCGCACACTTGGCGGTATTTAAAAATGCATTTAACACATTTAAATTTTTTTCAGCCAGCACTCTTCGCACGCTTAAGCTGGAAAAGAAAATAGCCAAAGGGAAAGAAAAATGGCAGACAATTTCCTATGCACACCGGTGAAGTGCATTCTTTTGGATACACCACTTTTTTAAATATTTTTCATTTCATTTTTCTGCTTTTTTTACATAAATTAATTACTAATAATGACTTTTCTGCCAACTCAGTTCAGTTCAGCGAGCGAGGTCGCGTCCGTAAAGTGAAAATTTATGTTAAATATACGAACGCATATGCATAGGATGCAAGGACATCAACGCATAGCATAGCAAGCCACACACTTCAAAGCACTTGCACATGCGTGTGTATGGTTTTTTGAGTGTGTGTGTGTGTGTGTGTGAGTGCCATTGCCGTCCATGAAATAAGTTGACCAACAAAAGTTGCCGCGCAGCTGGAACTTCCTGTTTTTTATAGCTCGAATTTGCTTCATACAGACATACATACATACATGTGTATGCACATAAATGTAAATGTGCGCCAAACTAAGTATTCACATATATATGCATACATTCAGTCATACACACATATTCACATCCATATTTGTGCGTATGTGCATATGCCTCGAATATACGGACATACGGCTTCCTCCCTCTTGCTGCCTGCGTACACTTCATTTTTCTACGCCCACGGCGTTATTGTGGTTGTTCCCCGAGCGTAACTTTGTTTTGCACTGCATAAATTAAGACGCGCACCGCTGCGCTGTGTGTCCGTCCGAGAGTGTGTTGAAAGTGCATTTACATAACTGGATGGCAGCGAAGTGTAAACGCATTGCCCCCACTCCTCCCTACCTATTTGCCGTACGTCCGTCCGTCCATCGCATACTACAACACAATTTCGTCACAACACTGACCCTCACAAGCCATGGTTGAAATTCAAACAAAGCAGGTCAACAAATGCATCAGCACAATGGTTCGGAATGCTACTCATTGGGGACAAAATTTGAGTAATTTTTCTTAAAATTCAATAAATTTGTGCAAGACACAGAAATTATGTAATTTTATCTTTGGGAGACTGGTTATAATGTCGACGGAGTCAATCCTGAAGATGATCGGTGAACTAACAACAGTTTTCCTTAGGAAAATAACATCGTGTCGAGTATCGACCAAGATTTCTACTCATTTCTGGAATCCGTGGGTGGCATAATTCACCTGACCTTCTTTAATGTGGGCAGAGGTGGCACAATTGCGTAGCGAGAAAATGTCCACAAGATGAAAGTCTCCTTGAAGTTGACCTCTCTGAGGGAGTCAGTGTATGGGAGCAATCTATACCGCCACCGGCCGATATTACCAGTCCATTACTACTGGTTGGCCTATCGACAATGGCAAAGGTTTCTTATTCACGTCATCTATCTCATACTGGTTCAGTGTATGTCTTCTTAAGACACATGAGTTCAAGGTTGATACTGGGTTAACCAGTAACCAGGTGCCTTCGATAACAAATAGAGAAACCTGCAGTTTATTGTAAGCCTCTTCTGAACGGGAGATGGATTTTCACAAGGAGACTAAAACTAGTCCAAGTCATCGGGTTCATCTAACGTGAGGCCCAAGAAGCGTACTTTTTCGATGGGTTCGAATCAGAGAGAGAGAGAGAGAGGGAAGTTTAATAAATCAAAACTTCATTAATAGACTTAGAAGGGAAGTTTTAGATGTAACTACTTGAAATATTAGTGCGGAAAGCTTTATATGGTGATGGGGGCCTCCTTAGAACTCTTTTTTTTTGTCATGAACTCATTTATTCAAGAGAAACATCAAGCTCCGTAAATAAGTAGTTGAGCACCACACCCAAGGTCGTTTAAGCTTCTTTTTGCTATATGATATCTTACAATTTATATGCAGCTTACATAAATAATAAGTGTGAACATATTTTCATGAAGTTTGTACTATATTTCAAGAATAAATTGGTTTCTAACATAGTCATTTCAGCATCATTACAAAAATAAAATTACTTCAAATCCAGACGTTTTCTTTTGCATCCGACTTACAAAATCACGCTAGGTAGATTATCGAATAACATGGAAAACAAAACCAAAGTAAGCAACTTGAAATTTTTAAATCGCTTAAACAATACCCGAACTTACCTACAGTGTTGCAAAGTAAAAATACTAATATTTTGAAAAAGCCAGTGAAATATCCCCAAGGGGAATTCTCGCTTAACGTCAACTGTGAAATTTCAGTTAAACTTAAAATTCAGTGACAATTCAAAGTTAGTACAATAGATCCTCCTAGTTTATTAGAAAAAAATAAAATAAAATAAAATATGAATGATATTTCAATATTCAAGAGAATTTACATAGAAGAAAAGTACAAAAATTTCGTTCCCAGTACATTTTAATTAATATGTTTATTTTTAAAAAATATACTTATTAACCAAAGATTTTTCGGTGTAACCCATTCTGTTCTGATTTTCGCTAAAATATTTCACAAACAAATATTTTCATATTTTGACAGATAACACCAGTGTTGTAAAGTAAATGCAAATTATAAACCATTTAAAAGTAAGCTAGCTGAGTGTAGTTTTGCAGGTCGGAGAAGTACCTACTATAAGAAATTACTTAATTTTTGGTTAATTTATAAAATTCACATATTTCAGTTGGTCGGAAGTATAGAAGTGTTCAATAAAAGGAACCTCTCGAAATCCCGACATGAAACAGGCATATCATAATCCCGAACCGACAAAATACATATAATTCAATATTCAAATAAGACAAAATCTGTTTTGCATAACTTTTGAGTGACAGAAGGACCATAATATGTTATTTTGAGCAAAGTAGTCTGCCCGGATTGTTATCGAAAATTTTGTCTGAATTGTGCCGTGTATGGACATGTCTGGAAGATATCGGATCTGAATTTGATGGTATCTGGGTTAACTCTTTCGGTATTATAAATTTCAATATTCTATATGTCGAGATTTCATTATATAACCCCAAATATAATAATGAATTTCGAAATACAGTGGGTTTGTCCTCATTTTTTTAACTTAGTTCGAAATTAATTAATGAATTGAATATCCATCTTTATTGTTGTAAACATTCACTACTTCTTAGGGCATTAGTGATAAAAGCTTTTAACAAGTTTCCACAGAAATTTTGTAATAAACTTTCGGACCATTTCCATTAAATAGGCAACTATCTTATCAAATTTACCTTTTAATTTCTACCTGATTGAGAACTGGGAATTTACTTGGTTATTTAAGAATATCTGCATTATATTCCTGCAATCAGGGTAACTAGAATCATAGCCCTAGAATCATTGTTCTGCTCTGCTGACATTTCGGACTTACACGTTCCTACGAAAAACAGCCCCATACTATTGACCTGCTACCTGTTTTTACATTTTTTATTTCATTAGCCAACACTAAATTCCTTTCTGTTCGGACGACATACATTCATTTCTACATTATTACCAAACAAAGTTATATTTCCTTCATTGCTCCAGAGAATATCCAGTTTTTTATCCATTCGATCCCTGCCAGGTATAATGAAGCAATATTTCTTCAAACTCGTTATTTTAACCACACAAGCTTTGTGAGCCTATAGAAAAATACAATTTGGGCCTAGTAAACGCTGTCGAACAAGTCATAAAGATATGGGTACAGCACTGCCAATTTCGCCAGCAATCGCCTTAGATGTAACATGTCCACCAAGCTTCATCAAGACAACTTTATGCTTTAATATTTTGTGTTCTTTGAAAAAATATTTTAATCGTCGTTTTCAGATATTTTAACCATTGTACGATATTTGCCTAGCATTAAATTAAGATGTGTGATATTTTTTCTGAACACACAATTTTCATTTGTATATTTTTTTATATATTTTTTTCGTTAGTTTTTCATTTGGTTGTTTTATATACCTTGCATGAACAAGAAATTAAATTTGAACTACAATTTAAAGAATGAGAATCGGTAAATCCATCTAATTGCCTCTCTCTCAAATGGGGTTCACGCTACTAATGACAAAGTTAATAGCTAACAGAATGAAATTTCCATAATTGTATTAATTTTTTAGAACTAATCAGATTTGAGTTCTACTTCTCTTCAGATTTTTAGTTGCCCAAACCGCCTTAGATGATTTTTAAAACATTTATTCCTAAATTATACTAACATATTTATTTTTAGTTCGCATGAGATTGAAAGTTTAGACGTAAATTGTAGCTCCTAATTCCTTCTCAAAATTACTCAGAGCAAACATTACATTGCGAGCCAACGCTCCCGCTTATAAATAGTATAATTCTTTCAGCATAGACTCAAACCGTAATTTTTTTTAAAGTCGTATACGAGGTGTGTTCAAAGGAAAATGTGAATTTTTATTTTTATTTTTTATTTTTTGAAAAGTACTTATTTCGTTCTTTTCAAAGTAATCCCCCTCGGATATAATACACTTGTGCAAACTTTTTTTCCAATCCTCAAAGCACTTCTGAAATGCGTTTCCCGGTAGTGGCAAAACGCTTTCCTTTCATTGGTTTCTTTAGTTTTGGGAATGGGAAAAAGTCGCAGGGAGCCAATTCTGTTGAATATCGTAGTAGAGGCATGATTAGGGTTTTGTTCTTGGCCAAAAAATCACGAATAAGTATTGATATGTGAGCTGGTGCATTATCGTGATGCAGAATCCACGATTTGTTTTTCCACAATTCCGATCGTTTGAGCCGTATTTCTTCACACAAACATTGCATAACTTCCTTGTTGTATTCCTTATTAACTGTACGACCTTTTTGGCAGGAACTCACGATGCACCACGCCATTGCAATCAAAGAAAACAGTGATCAAAATCTTCACCTTTTTCTTTGAGCATACCTCACATATGTTATATAAGTCAAACTTTACGTATAGAGAAATTTTAAATTTCTACTCGTTAAGTATATTGCGTTTTATCAGATATATTTAAATATTAAATATTTATATCAAAGATATGCCCACAATAATTGAATACAAACTCAGTGACATTTTTAATTTCATTTTTTACTTATATTTCAAGAAAAATAGAGTCGAATTGCTTTCCTTTAAGTTTGGAAAACTAAAAATATTTTCTACGTGAACTTTTGATAATTTTTCCTTTTTCAGTTTGAATACTACCCACCATAAAAGACATTTTTAATCTGTTTGTATCTAATGAAGTTATATTTTACAAACTGTAGTAGATACCTGTGGTGCAGTACGAAATCTGAAAGTTCTGCCTTTAATTTTCTTAGGTTACCTCCGTGTGCACTTTGCTCTTTGTCCGCCCAATGATTCAGCCAATGCCGTGTGTTAACGATGAAAGAGTAACGCTAAGAGGGGCACAACAAATATGTACACACTAGTAAACTGACAATGAGTTAATAAAAAAAATGTTTTAAAATAATTAATTCACATTAAGTGAGTAAAAATGTCGCCCCCATCAAAAATCCAAACAGTTTTAAGTCATCTTGTTTAACTGTTCCTTGCCCACACTCGGTATGGCTTCTTTTCGTAGATTGTGATTGACTATGAAAATTATATCAAGCATTTATCAACGACTGGCGAGAGTAGGGAGATTGGTAAATTTCAGACGACTAGTATTCTTACCAATGTTATGTACAAAGCTTTAGTAACATAGGTATCATTAAACTCTTTTGATTAACATTTTACAAAACAAAGACAAAGTCATCTTGGCTTTGTTGACTATCAAACAAGTGTGATGTGTGAAGTACAATTTAGCATCCATAGTTATCCCCAGGTCAATAAAACGGTGAACCTGTTCCAAATTGCAGTTATCTACAATGTGAGTTGTCCCTGTATGGCTCTTCGAGATAAACACATAACTTTACATTTCTTAAGACCATTCAATCATGCTGCTTAGGTGCGGTTCTAGCAACATACCTTCAATGCCGAATTTATATATAGTGAAACCTGCCTAGATGGCTATCCTGATAACACATTAATGGTGTCTGGAATTGGAATTTTTAAACATTACTCGTTCGTTCATACAGATATGAGGAAATCCCTTGTAAAAATTTTGGTAGGAAACCCAGTAAATCAAGTTTCTTGATTAGCAACGAGTGGCACACTTTATCAAAAGCTTTGCTGAAGACAGTAACGTAATATATGTTAACACTACTAATCTTTCTGAATGCATTGGTGGTATAAGAAATGAACTCAAGTAAATTGGTGGTTGTAGATTTTCCTTTAACAAATCCGTGTTGGGAATGTGATATATATGAAGAGATTGAATAAGTCAAATGGTCAGTTATAAGTGATTCAAATAATTTAGGAATTGCAGAGAATTTTTCTATACCCGGTAATTTTCTGCTAAAGATTTGTTTTCATTTTTCTGAAGGACTATAATAAAAGATGCTTTCCATACAGATAAAAAAAAATATTCCCTTTAAGTGATAAATAGAATAAATGAGTCAAAAGTTCGAAAATAAATTCAGCACAATTTACAAAAAAGCAAAACTGTGACTTCATTATATTTGAATTTTCGAAGTGGTACTAATATTTATTATTTTTCGATTTATATTGAACCGCTTTTTTAAATTAAACAGCGAATCCTTTATTGTCACTGTACACTAGTGTTGTCAATACTGAGCCGCTGAACTTGCGGCGGCGTCAATCTTTGCTCTTATTCAACCGATTATCGATCCCTTCCTTTCATCTGAGTGCCTGATCTCTTAGAAAATTTAATATACGATTACCAACAGTTTTGAAATTTTACCTTTTTTCGAGCCAAACTTAACTGGTTTTTCTTTGTGTTTAGTTACAAATATTACGATTTAGCTTCTTTTTTTTAGCTTATTTCAGAAAATTCTTCAGCTCCTATTAGCTCTTTTTTAGCTTGGGTTTTCTCTTTGTTGCACAATTTTCTATTACCACGAGATTGAGTATTGCATTCTTCGGGACTTGTGAAAAAAAAGCGGAAACTGCGGTTAAAATTCATAAGAACTTTGACAAAATTAGTTTTAGTAGAAATAAATAAAATCACTGCACACTATGGGCTTATAAAGCTGCTACTGATTTTTTGTCATATTCATGAAAGTTAGACAGTGGAGCATGCGTAAGATATGTGAAATGTCATATTCCTGGATGAGATTAAAATCAATCGTTTTGGGACAGATGACAAGGAATGATCTTGACACTTTGAAGTTTCCAAGTGCCAGCACTACTTTTTGGTACTATATGACGGATGGGGCGTAAGAACAACTTAACGGATTTGTTCGAAAAATGAAAGCGAATTGTTATGTGAATGTCCTTCCTGCTTAGAAGTGTTATGTTCTAATAAAGTACAGCGTGAGATTAATGTCTTAATAAACCGTGAGGATATGTGGCCTATAGTTGAGTTGCAAAAAAAAGGAAAAAAGGAAGACCCCACGGTCTGCGCCAATTATCGTGGGATAAGTCCCCCTTAATATCGCATATAAGTTCCTACTTAGCGTATTGTGTTAAAAACTAAAGCCCAGTGTCAACAAATTGATCGGACCTTATCAGTGTGGCTTTAGACCTGGCAAATCAACCATTGACCAGATATTCACCATGCGCCAAATCTTGGAGAAGACCCGAGAGAAAAGAATCGATACACACCCATTTTATCATTTTACACATTTTATCATTTTAAAGCTGCCTTCGACAGCACGATAAGCAAATGCTTCTACGCCGCTATGTCTGAATTTGATATCCCTACGAAACTCATACGGCTTTGTAAACTGACCCTGGATAATACCAGAAGTGCGGTCAGAATTGGAAAGGACCTCCTCGAGCCATTCGATACCAAACTAGGTTACAGACAAGGAGACTCTTTATCGTGTGATTTCTTTAATTTGATGGTGGAGAAAATAATACGAGCTGCAGAGCTAAACAGACCAGGCACAATATTCTACAAGAGTGTGCAATTGTTGGCGTATGCCGATGATGTTGATATAATTGGTCATAACATCCGCAATGTAAGTTCTGCGTTCTCCAGATTAGACAAAGAAGCGAAGCGAATGGTTCTTGTAGTGCACGAGAGCAAGACGAAATATCTCCTGTCATCAAATAAACAGTCATCGCATTCGCGACTTGGCGCCTACCTCACTGTTGACAGTCACAACTTCGAGGTCGCAGATAATTTCGTCTATCTGGGAACTAGCATTAACAACACCAAAAAATGTCAGCCTTGAAATCCAACGCAGAATCACTCTTGCCAACAGGTGCTACGTTGGACTGAGTAGGCAATTGAAAAGTAAAATCCTCTCTCGACGAACGAAAACCAAACTCTAAAAGTCGCTCATCATTCCCTTCCTGACAAATGTGCAGAACCCTGGACGATGAGAGAAAAGTTTTGCGGAAGATTTATGGTCCTTTGCACGTTGGCAACGGCGAATACCGCAGACGAAGGAACGATGAGCTGTACGACATATATGACGCCATTGACATAGTTCAACGAATCAAGAGGCAGCGGCTACGTTGGCTAGGTCAAGCCGTCCGAATGGCTGAAAGTGCTTCAGCTTTGAAAGTATTCGATGGAGTACCTGCTGGCGTAAGCAAAGGAAAAGGAAGACATCCACTCCGTTGGAAAGATCAGGTGGAGAGTGACCTGGTACCACTTGGTATTTCTAACTGGCGCCAACCAGCAAAAAGAAGAAACGACTGGCGCGCTATTGTTGACGAGGCTACAATCGCGTAAGCGGTGCCTACGCCAAAGAAGAAGAAGAAGAAGAGTCGAGTTGCTAGCATTGTGTACTACAATTCAGATTCAAGTCCATGTTCGAGCAACATCCAAAATTATAGAAACTAATTTTTTCTAATTTCGGTAGCCCCTCGGCAGGAAATGTCAAGCCTCCACAAGTATTTCTGACATGAAATATAAGCTCCTCATAAAAATCCACCGGCCGTGCCGAGGCGACTTGGAATAAACTGTAAGTACCTACATTTGTTGGTAAAAACTTCAAGATGTAAAAACCACAAACTGGAGCTTCAGTGGTAACAATATATATATATGTATTATATATAGTATATGGTAATTAAACCCGCCCTTATTTAATTATGCCTGAAAGTTCTAACCAGTAGCGGATCCAGAATTTCCAGGGGGGGTCCTAAAATATATTAATATTTTTTGGGATACATCAGACACGAATAAACTGCAAAATTAGATTCGAATTTAAGATTTACATTGCTTCCGATGGTGGGGGGGCCGGACCCGAAACCCCACCCGTGGATCCGCCACTGGTTCTAACAGAAAATTCATCTGTAATATTTTCCACTGCAAAGTCGTTTGTTTAGGTAAAATTAATTTTTAACTGCAGCCATTCTGGCAATGCTGAGCGCTCCCGGTATGAGTAGTGTAATTTCACCCCATCGAGATTCCACACAGGTATCGCCGCATCAGTTTTTGGTATTTATCTCTAAGTTGGGCGATGCCGTCCATTGGTAGATGACTCTTAAAGTTTCTCGATCAGGTTACTAGTAGTATAAAGGAACTTGTCCGCCACTAAATGAGCTGAATAAGCAATTTGCTTGAAAATATTTGAGTTTACAAAAGATTAAAAAATGCCAAGAAAAACATTTCCCACATGAGAATATACATATATTTTTTCCCCTAAAATTTCAAAATATATGCAAGCACTACCGGAGGCTTATCAGAAGCTTAGTTTTATCTCTTATATATATACGTGATGAAGAATTTTAAATATTTCTAATATAACCATCAAATGCTTAGCAACAACTGGCAAATACTTGATTCACATCACACACGTACTCATTCACATAAACAGTTAAATCGAAACATTTTCGTTCATTTGATACTGATTGACAGTTTTGTGCCGATATAATTTGTTAACAAAGTACAAACATTGTAAAAGTTTTTGTTTACCCACAGGTAAGTTGTGTTTGTTCAACAAATCAACACAATTCTAAACATTTTATTTGCTACTCAGCAATAACGATTTTGATTGAGTTACCAACAGTTTTCTATTGTTTCAAACAAATGTTATTGCATTTATAAATCGCTTGCTTGCTTTGTTGCTTTGGCATTTGGCGATCCTTCTTTGGTTTTCAAAACACGTACAATTTGAAAAAAAAAAAAAAACACAAACAAATGTATGTTTATACAATGTAAGAGTATTTGCAACAAATTTATGCGTAGTTATTACTAGAATATATATAAATATATATCGTATTATATGTTGCGTGTACGAGGTATGTTCAAAGGAAAAGGTGTATTTTCATTTTTCGCGGGCTGTGTTAATACGATTATCGATATTTTGTTTTTCTTCCAATCGTACGGATGTTTATCATGTGCTTGCATTAGGAGCCAATTTTGTTTAGTAGTTTGTTTTTTGACAACAGAAGGGATTAGTCACGTTTTTATGTGCTCTTCGATTTTTGACTTTTGAAAGTGATGGATCAAAGGATATGTTTTAAATATTGCGTTAAAAATTGAATAAAGTGCTCCAAGGCACCCGCAATGTTGACTGTTGTTCCTAGAAATCGTCGAATCACTATTATGAAAGTTGCAAAGGATGTTGGCATATCAATCGGCTCCTTTCATTAAATTTTCTCGAATGTTTTGGGCATGAAACGTGTGGCAGCGAAGTTTGTTCCGAAATTGCTAAATTTGAGTAAAATCAATGTCGCATTGGTATCGCTCAGGAGTTCTTTAATGACGTCAACAAAGATCCGGATTTATATGGTTATGATATCGAGACCAAGGCCCAATCATCACATTAGCCAAGACCGAAAAAGACCGCCAATTTCGATGAAATGTGAAAATTTTGCTCACTGTTTTGTTTGATTACAATGGTATGGTGCATCATGAGTTCCTGCCAAAAGGTCGCACCGTTAATAAGGAGTACTACAAGGAAGTTCTGCAACGTTTGTGTGAATCAATACGGCTCAAACGAATGGAATTGTGAAAAAACAAATCGTGGATTCTGCATCACCAGATAATGCACCAGCTCACACATCAATGCTTACTCGTGATTCTTTGGCCAAAAATAAAACTGTAACCATGCCTCAACCACCGTATTTAACAGACTTGGCTCTCTGCGACTTTTTCTTATTCACAAAACTAAAGAAACCAATGGAAGGAAAGCGTTTTGCCACAAATGATGAGATCAAGTCAGAATCAAAGATAAAACTGATGGCCATATCGAAAAGCGCATTTCAGAAGTGCTTCGAGGATTGGAAAAGTAGTTGGCCTTTTCCTTTGAACACACCTCCTATAAGGGTAAATCTTCCTCATAAATTAAAGGCGAAAATCAAACCACAAAATGACATATTGTAAAGCAAAACGACGGGAGATTCAAAAGTTCGTGTAATAGTAAGGAAAAAGTGATATCTTTCTTACTGTCAATTCGTTGGGACATTCCTTTTGAGATTGAAGTGGTTGCTGGGCATCAGTTTAGTAAGGCCAAGAAAAGAGCCCATTGTCAAGCCATTGAGGATCCTTGTAGCCTCCACCGCTAGTCAATTCAATATGTGGAATTAGAGTAAACGACATATCTTTGCATCCCTTCAAGTCTTTTAAAGTTTGATACCCCTAGAGATTTCAACCTGATCTTCCAAAGTGCGAGGAATTCGAAAATAAAGTACCTCAAAGTTTCAGGATCTGCCTCCTTTCTACAACTTATGCAAAAGTCGTTAGATGATACTCCTCTCTGCGTACCTGCCTCTAAATATATGTCCCTTAAAAGAACCTACTATTGTGGATATTTCCTTTCTTCTTAGCGGTATAAGCTCTCGTGACTTTCATTTCATGTCAGACACATGATCCTAGTCAGCCATTGAGACTCTTCTATGTTAAGTTAGTATCTGCGGTGAATAACTCTTTTGTAGTGAGCTCACAAGTGGATAACGGGAAGCCCAGACCATTCCATAATAATAAAAGTGGAATGGAGGTGATCTTCCTTGGTATTTTATTATTATATGTCCTAACACCCAACTAAGTTCAGAGCGAGCTACATAGCCATCACCTTAAGTGATTTTTTGGCAACCCTCTGCTCTTTCTGCTTTTATTATAACAGATTATAGAGCTCTAAGTAATATCAGGCTATCCGGGAAGATAATAAATACAATTCACTGAGGGTACCATGGAATATAAACAATTTTCACTTAAAAAACACACTTTGAGTAGAATCCACTGTCGAGCCTGTTCTATTTTTGACCTTATAGGATCTGCTTATGCCAGAATGGTTTTGTGCCATTGATTCCTCTACCTTTGAAGTCATTTGAGAAGTTATATAACCTTATGTAGCAGTCCGTCCTGTTTAGTGCACGAAACTATATTTTTTTAGTATTTGTGTAACCGTAATTTGTCAGTTTGGTTCAGGCAACTTTTGTAGTCTTGTCGCAGCCCTAGTATTATGCATCCTCATAATGAGCAGTTGTAAGAAGACCTTGAAAACCTTCTAATCTTATTAGGTATCATCCACAATGCTCTAATAATACATATGAACATACAGGACACTCTGCTTTCTATGAAATTTTAAGGTGATTGATATGCTCTTGAGTGTTGACCACCAGATCACTACTTCGTTAAGAAGTATAGACAGAGGGTGTATAGATGTCTTTCGCATCTGTTTCTTCGAGTCTTGAGGTCAACTTAACTTTTTGAACAAAATGAGCCTAAGGTACTTTTCTGAATCAGTGATATGTAGTTTCTTTACTGAGTGCGCTGGAGTTAGTAACTTTGGATTCTTATATTTCCTAGCGTAGCCAGCGGAATTAGCTCACCTTTTTATTTGTCTTAGGTCGTTCTTCCTGATATAACAAATGTTTTGAAGAAGGGGAGGGGAGAATATGTAATTCTTCGTAAGCCATGTTTTCAGATTAAGGAAAATTATATTGAGGGAAACATGAACTTTTAAGTGTTCCTTGTATATTTACTTTAAATATGGGGAGTAAGGGCAGGAGTAAGAGCAAAACAAGCTCTAAACACAACATGTCTGTTAATGCTATAAATTTTCAAATATTCGGTGAAATGTTTAAGAAAATAGCCACCGAAGCATACTGATTTTTTCTAACCAGATTTGTTTGGAACTACAACACAGCTATCAGAACTCAAGATTCTGCAACACTTAGAATAACTAAATTACTGTCGGACAGCGTGAATTTTAGATCAATACAGTTGTTACTTAAGTTTAGCTAAAGGGAACTTAAAATATATATCGATGTATGAACGGTGAAAATGAGATTAAATGTAAAGAGCCGGAAAATACGTTAAAGATTGTCATCAACCTAGAAGTAGTCCAAAACAGATTCCGTGATGCACCATTACCAAATGGTTGGAGGTTTATCGACTTCCTCGATGTCCGAAATATGGTTGTGTTTAAAAAAAGATTTAGCCCAAAAAATTCATGGAGCTCCATGTCTAACGCATTTTTACTCTACTTACCCCCTGCTCTCTGAGAGCATTCGTTAACAACTCAATATAGGGAAAATGTGGGTCTTTCAAGCTTCCCACCTACAGCAGCAAACGAAACTATTGGATTTCGACAATGTCTCAAAAATAATTAGCATGAGAACATAAATGAGAAACTGTTCGACATATGTAATGTTACTTACCCAAATATCTGGTGAACGGAACGCATTAGCGAGCTGATTCGACCTTATCAATGTGGCTTTAGACCTGGGAAATCTTGAATTAAGCACTGGTGCCAAATCATGGGAAATGCCTTTGAGGAATGATCGACGTACATCACGTACATCTCTCATTCATTTTATAGTAAAGCAACAACAAAAGTTCTACCAGGATCGGGAAAGAAATCTCCCGGCCGTTCGATATTAAACGAGGTTTCCGACAGACTTTATTGATTTAATCCCAGCGCAAATAATGCCAGCAGCGGGGCTAAATGAAGAAAATACAATCCTTTATAAAAGAGTACAAATAGTGAAGTATATCAGAAATATTGGCCTCATCGCAAGCAGTGATCTCGATTCAGTACCTATTCGTTTAATCAGAGGAAGATTTCCATTCAATAATCATTAGTAATAGCGCACCACTTGTTCCTTCTCTTTTTAGCGCCAGTTGGAAGCATCAAGTGAAACTACGTCGCTCTTCACCTGATCCTTCCTCTTCCTCCGTTTCCATCATCGGGTACTCCATCTAATATTTTCAAAGCGGGAATGCTCTCATCCATTCGAACGACATAACATAGCCAGCGTAGTGTTGAGTATGTCGGGGTCGATTCTGGATATATTGGAGTTGACCTTAATTAGTGTTACGTAGGTCTCTCGAAGCAGCTCGAGCCCTTACACTGCAATGGGTGGTAATTGGATTCCGAGAACACCATTTACGGGAAGAGAGTTCACAAAGGTGCTAACGGACTCTCGGTGAATGTTATTTAAAGCTTTTAGGTATGCCGTCCTGTCTAGCGGTTCTTGTAGTATTGCTATTCGCAGTCGGAGTAGTGTACTACTCATTCCCTGATATGTCTAGACTGTCTCTTAATTCACTGATCTATGTTAATGTCATCGTATAACTCGTACAGATCATTGTTTCTTGGTCTGCATTATTCACCATTGCCAACGCGCGACCATGAAACTTTCGCAAAACTTTGTTCTCGAAAACTCTTAAAGCCGATTCATCGGATGTCGACTTCGAGAGAAGATTTTACTTTTCAATTGCCTACTCAGTACAAAGTAACACCTGTTGGCAAGTGTGTTTCAGCGTTGGTTTTAACAGCAAAACTGGTTTCAGTTAATACATTCAATTGACGTCACACAGCCAGAAGAAACTAGTGACGGGCTTTATTATATGCCGTGCATACACCAATAAAGAAACAGAAGAATATTGAAACTTTAATGTCTCTTTTCTGACACAAATTAAGAGCTCTTTCCAACTTTTCTGACATTTTTTATATTTTTTATGATTAATGAGCGAATCTAATTGAACTTAAGCCACACTTTTCTATGCTGACTTTTTTATTGACAAATATAGAAGAAGCAGAAACGATCCTCAAACCTCAAATAGACAGAGTGTATTAATAACAGTAACCACAATGTGGTTAGGAACCACAAATAAATATTTGCTTTTTCCAGCTACCTCGCACCATTTGTATTTTTTATATATTATTAATTCAAAATTAATTTTTTTTTACCGAAACGCTTTCAACACTTTGACTTCTTTTACAAACTGAAGTACTTAATTTGATTTCAAATCACATTTACCATAATAAATATTTAAATACGAACATATTTGGTCCTTTTTGTGGCAAAATATTTAATTTATGCAATTCAATGGAAATGTTTCGAGTATGTACATAACCTACATACATATATATGTATGTATGCGTGTATATGTGTGTATAAAGGTAAATTTCAATAATTTGTGTGGCATGCATGCTGATTTTCATTAACCCGAATGTATATTTATGTATAGTATACATACGCACATACTTACATACATATGTAGATACAAGCAAACATGGTGATGCGCATTAAACTGGCAATCGAATTTTGTTAAATGTCATTAAAGGCGTAATATGAAATGAATAAAAATTTTCCATTTTAATTGTCAATTAATTATGGACGACGTGCGGCATGTAGCACACATACATATCCATATATAAAGGGTGATCCATTTCGAAACTCCCTACTTTTTTAAAGAAAAAAAACACAAAAAATTCAAATTTAATTTATTATCCTTCGAAAGAAAATTCTTTGACATTTATTTTTGACGATTATCTCTTTCAAATATTGGCTGTGGCTACTACTCAGATGGTCCATCCGTTCAGTCCAATCTTCGATGAGTCGTTCGAGCATCCCGAGCAAATTGCACGCGAGATGTTTTGCTCCAAGGCCTAAATCGAAGCGGGATTGTCCGCATAGACTTTAGACTTTACATATATACATATACCCCAAAGGAAAAAGTCTAACAATATAATATCACAGGATTTTTGGGGTCAATCGACCATCCCAAAACGTGAAATTATCTGCACACCGAAGTGTTCTCTCAATAAATCCCTTGAATAATGCGATGTAAGGGAAGTGGCGCCGTCTTGTTGAAATCAAATGTCGCGGTGACCACGAGCTTCAATTTCAGGCATCAAATAGTCGGTTAACACGACGCGATAACGGTCGCCATTGACGGTTACCTTCTCACCGGCTTCATTTTTGAAGAAATGTGGACCGATGATTCCACCGGCCCACAAACCACACCAAACCGTGATTTTTTCAGGATGAAAAGGCAGCTCTTGAATCTTTTCAGGTTGCCCCTTGTGTCAAATGCGGCAATTTTGCTTGTTTACAAACCCATTGTCGTCGGATCTTTTTGGAACATTTCAAGAGCCTATAGAGCTAAGCTATGTCGCTTGGGAAGGTCGAGCGGCTTCACTGCTTGCACAAGCTATATTTTATATGCTTTCAATTAAAGATCTTCAAGTAAAATGCGCAACGGCGCCGAATCGACTTTCGACGGTCTTCGCTATATTTTCTTACCTGCGTGCTGGACATGGTCTATTCGGTCGAATATTATCCAATAATGAATGCTGGGGCTCAAGATGAGTTATGGTGTTGCGAATGGTATGCGCTAAGCACATTCTTTACAGCACGTGAATTTTCGTAATAAAGTTGAATGATTTGTAAACGTTGTTCAGGCGTAAGTCTTTCCATGATGAAATGCCAAACAATACTGAACAAAAATAACATGACAGCTTGACACAACTCACGCCTGACCTGTCAAAAAAAGGCTATTGAAAAAAGCACCACTACTTGGATCACCCTTTATTTATATGGTGGTATTAATATTTGTAGTATTCAGCTGACGCATTTGTGTATTGGTTATCCTTGCAATGCCTTTGTATGTATGTATTTGTAATTTATTTTATTGTACGAACATTGAATGCACAAACCATATGTGTGGGTTAAATAAGTCAGCAGCAGAAGAGCAGAGATAAAAATAAAGAAAAAATATTTTTACAACGAAAAATTTGCCAATATAAGGTTATTAAAATGATGCATATGCACGTGTGTATATGTATGCACATACTTGTATGTATGTGTACAGCAACATTCCATCAATTAACTTCGAACGTCACTTATGTCTGTTAATTACAATATTTTATGCCGAACTGCCAATGACAACAACAAAGAATTGCATTTACATTTAAAGAGACAACCAAGGCAGCCAGCCAACAGTAATTTACCATTTTCGGGTAGAAGAGCAATACGGAAAAGCTGCATAACATTGCCAACACGTGCTACGGGCACGCGACCTGCTTGCTTGCGTTGACAGCGGCATACCAACTGCTCAAAAGCAAATGAATTTACCAATAAATGGCACACAAAAAAAGCTGAAATAAAAAATACTCAACACAAAAAAGTGCCACAAAAAATAATGACGACAACAAATTGTTGTATGTAGAACGACACGATAAAAAGCAAGCACCGGCCGAGCGCTTACTATCATCATCGTCATCACCATCATCAGTAAAATTGGCAAAAAAAATTGCGCGTACAAATTAAAATATTCGTGCTGTTCGTGCCTCAATATGAATGAGTATGAGTTCAATAATATTGGCACAATATTGTGTATGTGTATATGTATGCATGTCCGCTTGTCCACTTGGCTGCCCTTGCGTCACCGCCTCTTCGTTAAACCCCTGCCGATTGATTGTCTTTCATTCCACGCCACCGTCGTCCATTTTTGACACAGGTTGGACAGTTCGTCCGTTGCGTTGTGTGGCAATGAAGCAGAAGTAAAATAATTATTATGTTGCTGCATTGTATTTACAACACTTTTTATCAGTTTGTAGGTGCTTTAGCGGAATAATTGAAGTTGAAGTTTAATCACAAGCCAACTGCGTTGTACGCCATTATCCTTCGGCCAGTGTTGGCTACGTGTTTACATGCTGTCGCCCATGCTGTTGTTGTTTCTCGATTGTGTTGTTTTAACTTTTGCAATGTGTAACTTTTACTATGTGTTGCTGTCGTTTTTGCTCTCTCTGTGTGTGCGCTCTTCATGCTATCTAATTGCCTTCGCCGTTCTCTTGCCATTCACGCACGCACTTTTGTCCACCTCAGCAACTTTTGTAAATACTCATCAGTTTCTTTGTGGCTTCAGCATTTTATTTTATGTTTTAAGCACACCTTTCTTTTTCATCTGCGGCATCACACTGCTTTTCTCGCATCTGTTTTTGCTGTAATTATTGCTTACACCTTTTATAGCGATTCTCATATAATCAGAAGAGAGTATAAGGTTTATGGCACGATTTTTTTGTAATCAACTACAACAGATATATGTATTATATTTAGTTTTGTGAAATTATAAACACTTTTCTCAGAAGTTTTGCTAAATAACTTAGAACGAATAATATTAAACATCCAAAGTTATAAAAATTAATTTAAATAAAAAATTAATGTCATTTTTCTAATTGCGATCGCCCCCCGGCAGAGAATATCACGCCTTCCAAGTGTTTTCCTGAGGTGAAAATAAAAGCTTCTTATAAAAATCCAACAGTCATTCGCATGTGGCTTAGTATAAACTGTAGATCCCTTCATATGTAAAAAATAAACATCAAAACGCACACCACCAATCGGAGGAGAAGGTCGGTTACAAAGCTCCATTTATTATATAGTATACTATATATTATATATAAAGATATATATATATACATATTTGGTCCTTTGTAATCAACTAAGCGATTCTCGGCCGATCTCTTTCCCCAATTTGTGGGTTTGTGTCTTGAGGTTTTACTAACAAATGGACCTACAATTTATTCTAAGCTGCTTACGAACGCCAGATGATTTTTTATGATGAACTTTTATCAGAACTTTTGTCAGAAATACACTCAGAGGGCTAAACATTCCATGCCGAGGGACGACCTAGATGTTATTTTATGGCGGATTTTTTACCCAAAAATCCCATATCTGAGCAAATCAGTTGTATGGGGAATATATTATATACCAGTCCGATTTCGATTATTTTCAGTACCAATGTTTAATTTATTCTACGTGTCTAGAATACTAAATTTCACACTCTTAGTTCGTTTTTTGGCGGAGTTTTGACCAAAGATTCACCTTCGAAGAAATCACTGTGTGTGGGGCTATATGTTATGGTATTCCGATTTCGATGGTTTCCAGAACCAATATGAAATTTACGCTCGTAGATGCTTTTATAATGGATTTATAACCCAAAATATCAAATATGAAAAATCGGTGGTATATATGCTACAGTAGTCCGATCTGGCCGGTTCCGACAAATGATTGTGTGAACATATAGGTGCACTTCCTACTAAGTTACGTTGAAATATCTCAAAAATTTAGGGACTCGTTTGCGTTCAAACAGAGAGACGGACAAACGGACATGGCTAAATCAACTCAGAGCGTCATTATGATGAAATCGGTATAAATTTCGGTGGGTCTGTCTCTCCTCCCTCTGTTACTTACCTGCTTCAGATCAAAGGTAAAATATTATTTCTTGTACGCGAAAGGTATAAAAATTAATTTTAATTTTTTTTTATTTTTTCTTACCTCGGCCTTCCGAGTGCTAGTACACAATGCTAACCACTTCGCTTATTCGGCCACAACTACGAGGTATGTTCAAAGGAAAAGCTGAAGGTTTTGCTCACTGTTTTCTTTGATTACAATGGTGTGGTGCATCGTGAGCTCCTGTCAAAAGGTCATGCAGTTAATTAGGAATACTACAAGGGTGTTACGCAACGTTTGTGTGAAGTAATATGGCTCGAACGATCGGAATTGTGGAAGAGCAAATCATGGATTCTGCATCACGATAATTCACCAGCTCAAACACCAATGCTTATTCGTTATTTTTTTGGCCAAAAACAAACTATAATCATGCCTCAACCGTCATATTCATCAGATTTGGTTCCCTGCGACTTTTCCTATACCCAAAACTAAAGAAACCAATTAAAAGGAAAACATTTTGCCACAATTGATGAGATTAAGTCAGAATCGAAGAAGGAGCTCATGGCCATACCGAAATGCGCATTTCAGAAGTGCTCCAAGGATTGGAAAAAGCGGTGGTGCAAATCTATTATATCCGAGGGGGATTACTTTGAAGGGGACAAAAGATATATCGATGAATAAACAAAATGGAACGGCAGGAAAGGAGAGTGATATTATCCTAGCTTTCTGCTATATGTCTCACTACATTTAGACTCCTCCAACTTAGCGGAAAATATAAAGGGACAAAAACTTAAGAAATTACCGATATTGAGGTCTCTTACCCTCTGCGTAGTCCTAAATAAAAATTAATCTCTAATTAATTAATCTTTAATCTCTGATTACATTCACACCTCGGTATCGAATATCAACCCCTCCTAGTATATTTCTGACAGGAATTAAAAATACTTCATGAGCCGTTGGGACGCGGCTTAGAATAAATTATAGGTTCCGTCACATTGAGAAACCCCTCTACTATTATATGCCAAAATAGCTGTGTAAGCTCCCCGACGGGGTTCCTGAGCTATATTCCTGGTTATGCAAATTGATTCGTATTATATTCGTTAACACTGAAAGCAAAAACGGAAATATTTGTTGAAGGAAATTAAGACCGAGCTTTAAATGTTTGGATACCGGAACAAGGATATTTAATTTCATGGTCTAAGTGTTGGCATGTGAATTCGATTTACTGAAGTTTTTCACTGTAGTCGCATTTCTTCTTTATTTTTCGTTGGTATGGCTCATGCTATTATGACCGTATCAACAATAGCGCGTCAATCGTTTGTTCTTTATTAGTTGTAGACACCAAAAGAAATCAGATACTTGTCTACCTGAGCTTTACAGCAAAATGTTGATCTTTTTCTTGCTCTACTGCCACCAGAGGGTATGGCCTCCAGAACTTTGAAGGCTGTTGTGGTTTCATCGATCCGAACAATACGATCGCTAGCCGACGAACAAATAGCCAGAACAATTTAAATTGGAAACGAATTTCATCAAAACTTCATCGGATGTTGCTAACGTCTACCTTTTTTTTATTATATGTCAGGAATAATGAGCGACTTATGGTGTTAGGTGTTTGTCCAAAGGCTGATTTACTCTGCAAATTCCTACTCAGTCCAAAGTAGCACCTATTAGAGAGAGTGATTCCGCCTCGAATTACAAGACCGATAATAATGACGTTGTTGATATTTACAAGACGGACGATATAATCTACGACTTCAAAAATATGACTGTTAACAGTGATGGAGTTGTTGAGAGCAAAATTCTTCGGTAGCTCGAATATTTTCTTTAGCTCCCTTGTATGGAAACCTCGTTTAGTACCGTGCTGTGCGCGGAGCGCTTTCCCAAATCAGAAAGAACTTGTGGTGCTGGATACGAAGAATATATTTAGTGGCAATTATTTGTCAAATTAAAAGCTGTCCCCGAAATTGTGAAAAGGAGGCCTTACTTTTTCACAATTTCGAGGGCAGCTTTTAATTTGACAAAGACGTGGAGTGTGTCAGTCGTCTTGTTATGGATATTTCACGGGTTTCGTTGCATAATGAATATCTAATCAATCGCATATCGACCAAGTATGTAGTCTGCAGTGATAAAGTTCGATCGGTTCAATATTGATAAGACAATTTCCTCGATAATTAGATTAGACTGTGTACCTACAGGTTTCAATTGACCGACATAATTTATTCAGAACATATTTTCCAAAGAAGCGTTTGCATGTACCTTGTCAGTTATTTGAATAGATCAACCGATATCGGCTACCAGTGCTCTTTTATTATACGGCGAGCAATTACTATTCGGACCGGAGATGTGTGACCTGAATATACTCAATATGCTCTCGACCTCGGTCGTCAGATCACCTTTTTGGAAACAACTGTTCACATATTTCAGTTCCTTCATGAACATGAAATAGTATTTTAACTTTGGTCCAATGTGTGTAAGTACTAGAAGGGTCTATAACTAAAATTAATACCGATCGGATCAGAATGATGCTGACTGTCCATCTGTCTGACTATCTAAACGCAAAATAGTCTCTTAGCTTTTGGGATATTAGATTAAAACTTACTACACAAGTGTATTTTTATAGTATTTAACACTTGTTGACATCGGCCGGGTCCCATTCAACCAATTCGTTCAGATATTAGGTTTTAGGCTAAGAAGGGCATCTAATAGTGTGAAAATTGATATTCAAAACATGTACATTCAACTAAATATTGACACCGCAAATCACTGAAATCCAATTTAGCAATTTTCAATAAATTTGATATGCTTATGAAGGGTATAAAATCTTCGACATGAACGAAGACAGCACTTTTTTTCTTGTTTCCTCTACAACTGCCTCTCGCAGAACTACTCTCAGTATTTTTCTACACACGTCACGCGTGTACTTAGAGTGGTAAGCTAATCTTATGTGGCGGCGTCACTTGGGATGCTTGAAATTTCGGCCCTCTGCTTCCCTATACCGAGCTGTTGACGAGTGCTCTCATGGAGGAGGAATAACTAAATAGTTTTACAATAGGGATGATATGATTTCTATGTGTCGTTTTGGCCATTTTTAATATGTCATGATCTGTCATTTTTTCCCTTGTATTCAGTAATGTTTACAATTTCATCATGGCAAGATATACGCAAGAACAACGTTTGCAAATTATTCAATATTATTATCAAAATAATTGTTCTGAAATTGCAATTTTCGTGCGCTTTAGCCATTTATGGTCGTAATAATCGTCCACCTGTGCTCGCTTTTCATCGAACTGTTAAAAGTTTCCAGCACACAGTTTCTTTACATAATGTTCAAGTGCCAATAAGACAAAGAACCGGTCGAATTAATGAAAACATAGCTGCACACGATTTCAGCACATTCTCAAGAATTGGGACTGTCTCAAACCACAACCTAGTGGATTTTGAGAAAGTATTTGGTCTTGCATTCATATAAATTTTTCTAACTCAAGTACTGAAGCCAATGGACCACCATAAACGTCGTGAATTTGATGATTTTGCCTTGGAACATCTTGAAACCGATAACGATTTTTTTAAGAAAATCATTTTCTCCGATGGGGCTTTCTTTCATTTCAGTGGTGCGGTAAATAAACAAAGCAGTCGATTCTAGTGCGAAGAAAATCCACAATTTATTCACGAACAACCATTACATTCAACTAAATTGACAGTTTGGTGTGGTTTATGGTCTGGTGGAATCATCGGTCCGTACTTTTTCTTTCGAAATGAAGCTGGTAGCACTGTAGCTGTCAATGGAGAGCGGTATAGATCGATGATAACCAACTTTTTATGGCCAAAATTGGAAGAAGTTGGTATTAATAACATCTGGTTCCAACAAGATGGGGCCACGTGTCACATAGCACGTGCAACAACTGAATTATTGCGAGAAAGGTTTGGAGATTCGATTATTTCAAGAAGTTGTGATTTAACCCCATTAGACTACTTCTTGTGAGGTTATTTGAAGTCATTGGTCTTTAGCAATAAACCAGACTCTCTTCAAGCTTTAAAAGTCAATCGTGCTATTCATGACATACGACTTGATTTAGTGGAAAAAGTGCTCAAAAATTGGGTTCATCGAATTCGTTCTCGCAAAAGAAGTCGTGGAGGCCATTTGAATGATGTTATATTCAGAACTTAATTATATCGATTGTACTTCACATTTTTTTAAAGCATTCATATCATTCTTATTGGAAAACCCTATATATCGGAAACTTTCTAATCAAAGAGGTTGCAGCTTTAAATATGAATTTACTGTTGGGTGCTGTTTGGTGTGCACTAGAGTTCTCGCCCGCTTTCTCGTATTGATTTCAATCCACATTAATCTTCCTCACCTATCAGTTTCAAATGCAATCATTGCTGGTATAGTTTATAATTTCAAAGATTTTCACATATATTTTAGTCACAATTGTGTTGTTCTATGACAAAAGCTAATTTAAATCAGTTTATACACCTACTACACCTCGCTGATTTTCAAAATTCAAAAGTCACTTGAAAATCTTTGACGATTTAAAATTGTCCATGTGTTATAACTAAATTAATATGTGCAATTAAGTTTGAAATTGGCATGTAACCATTCGAATTAATAGACTTGAAATAACCGAAAATTTTAATGACCTCCCATTCAACATGGAGAGACTCTTGACGAGTTGTACGAAAGTGAAAACTAACGATTTTACACAAATACACTCGTTTAAATATGTATGAATGGAAGTTAATGAATGCGACAATATACACAAACTCATACGCAAACATACTTGTATATATAATGGTATATATGTATATGTACATATGTATGTACATATTTAAATCGAAAATCCCTCCCCAGAGATCACCGACACGCATTCCTTCCACCGTACCAGCAAAACTTTGCTTTGCCAATTTCTATATTGAGTACGAGATATGTAAATTAACATATACTAGTATATCTGTATGTATTTATATGTGTGTGTGTGTCTTGCCTAATGATTGCGTAGTTTTAGTCAATGTCGCCTTGTCCGTTGGACTGTCTGCCTGCCTGTCGCAAGGCGATTGACGGTGTGGTCGCTTACGGTATGCAAATTTGATGGCCCCAAAGTGGTGGCGCAACTTAGTAGTTAAATAAATTTTATTGCCAGTTTTTGTTGCAGACCCAACAATATGTATATGTGAAGCAATATATATATATATATATATATATATGAATGTGTAAGAGTTTGTGTCTGCATGCAATTTAGTGAATTTAGTAAATATTCCAGTGTGTGTGCATAAATGGTTGTTTCAAGTGTGTGTTTGTGTCGTGCAAATCTTTGCTTGTAATGTTTGTGCGAGAATTTGCTAGAAACCATTTAAGATAAGCAAATAATGACAGCACAAAAATTTTAATAGCACAATTATACGCACAAACATATACCCGTATGTGTGTGTCGCTGTGTTTTATGTGAGTATGTGAGATTTTTAACGCTTTTTGATTTTTATTAGTTGCGACTAAAAAAATGGTGATAAAATTTTTTATTTCATGACACCTAGTTTTTGGAAGGTCATATTAAATGATGATATCAACTACATTTACATTTACATATTTCGAAAATAGAAGAAAATAGATTTATAAGATATGATCTTATTTTAAATGTCAAAAGAGTAAATTCCATGCTTACAAAAGAGGCAGAGCTGTTACAAACTCAGTAGTATGGAAATAGTGGTAAGTGCTTTTTTGAACTTTGAAAATCTTCAGAGCGAGTTTAGGAAAAAAGGATAATCGTATATGACGTGATCTAATGAAAGAGCAAATACCTCGACAAAAGGCTAACATTCGAAAAACGTAAGTGCCTTCAATACTGCCAATTTAGATCCACTTATACCGAATGCAGCAGCTTCCACACCCGAATCAAATGGAAAGCTATAAATGTACTTGTATATGTTAAGTAATAAGTGCTCTATATACCAAAGGAAAGTCGTTAGAATTACTCTTCGCATCATTTGACACAATAATTATTCTTTAGCACATCTCCCTCCTTTGATCAAACACTCCATTTCGTGATTCCCTAATATTTTAAAGAAAAAAGAAACATAGAAAAATCAAATTTAATGGGGAATGTTTATTATCATTCGAAAACACATTCTTTGGCATTTATTTTTTGAAAATTTTCTATTTCAAATGTTGGCCGCGGCTACGTCTCAGATGGTCCACCCATTGAGTCCAATTTTCGATGACGCGTTCGAGCATTTCGACTGGTAACTGGCGAATGACACGCGTGATGTTTTGCTCCAAAGCCCGACTGGAAGCGGGAATGTCCGCATAGACTTTAGACTTTACATATCTCCACAGGGAAAAGTCTAACAGTATGGTTCGATCGTCCCACAAACCACACCAAACCGTTGTTTTTCGGGATGAAATGGCAGCTCTTGAATCTCTTCAGATTGCTCCTTGTCCCAAATACGGCAATTTTGCTTGTTTACATACCCATTAAGCTAGAAATGGGTCTCATCGCTGAACAAAATTTGGCTCGAAAACGTGGAATCTTCTTGGAACAAAAGCCCATAGAGCGAAGCGATGTCGCTTAGGAATGTCGAGCAGCTTCAGTTCTTGTACAATCTGTATTTTGTGCGTCAGTCCGAGTTGCTAAGAATGGCGCCGAGTCAACTCTCCACGCGCTTCGTATATACTCTCAGCTACGGCCGCTATATTTTCTTCACTGGACGTGGTCTATTCGGTCAAATACTATCCAATAATGAATACTGGGCCTTAAGGTGGGTGCTGGTGTTGCGAATGGTACGCTCAGTAGGCCGATTATGTTGACCACAATTTGAGTGAAGTGCACGAAACACATTCTTTTCAGAACGTGAATTTTCGAAATAAAGTTGAATGATTTTTTAACGTTGTTCAGACGGAAGTCTTTCCATGATGAAATGTGAAACAATACTGAACATCTTACGTGATCTGTTAAAAAAAAGTCTATTGAAATAATAACCTCTACGCTTTAGAGTAATCGTTGATTGACTAAAAATATTACTGCAAGATCGGCAAGTTTATCTTGCCGTAATATTTTTAGTCAATCAATCTTTACCAAAAAACCATTTTTTTTAGTCTCTTTTCAGTACTCAAGAGTGGAGACAAAGACCTACCGCTCTGAAAGCTTAAATTTTCACACTCTCGGTGTTATCTCTAATAATAAATTTAATGTGAAAAGACTTTTGGATTGTCGTCTCTCTCTTACTGACCTTCGTTGCGCTAGTACATCGTGATGCCGCATTAAACTTTTTCTGTTTACCGAAAATAGCGGATGCAATGAGAACAAACAGTCTGTATAAGACTGCGAAACCATTCATGGTTTACGACTAGTAAATATACAAGTAGAGCCTTAAAAATAAAATTTGGAGTTAGAATTATATGACATATAATAATTTATATCATATTATTTTTATTATTGGGAGTAAAAATTAATTCGGTCCATTCTCTAAAGGTTTCTCCACCTGCAAGTTGGGATCGAACTCGGAAGCGATTATCTATTTTATTGGTAAGTTTTCACTTCTGTCAACAATTCTTAATGTGCATCAGCATTTGTTTCTAACATAAACATTGCTTTTTGCCTCGTTGAAACTATCCGGACTTGTCTTTTATTTGACTAAAGCTAGTAATATCGTCAAAAAAATTTTAAGGTATTTGTTCAGGAAGACAATGAGTAGCCCTAATCGTGGTAGAAAAAAATTTAATTTTTGTTATTAAATATTTTCGAGAGGATATTGGAAGCCTATTTACGATATTGTCTGACCGCGTACAGCACCTTGAGCAAAGCGCCAAGCTATTTTATCGTTGTGAGGCGGGGCTTTAATTACATCTTCCTTGAAATCGTCACAGCTCTACCCGAAGAAATGGCAGAAAGAGATAGTGTAATATCTGACAGTTAACATCTTTTTTCGATTCGCTTTTATGATTCACAACTAAAATGCTAGTGGAGTTGTCTGTTATCTACTTTGTATTATGACCCGCAACTCTATTCAACTATAGACTTATTTGAAGGTTCGGGAGGCTATCAAATATAGTTGAATTGATACCAGAAAGTACAAGACATCGGTGCTTAAGTGAGGTTAGGTTAAAATGACCGCTGAGCGACAGCTCACCTACGCCACCAAATGGGCGCATTTAGTTAGGTACGACTAAGGATCTTACTAGAATCCACTCGCTATTGAAACAACCGTCTGGCGTTTGTAAAACTGAGAAATTGTCGTATATTTGCACCCATTATTTCTTTGAAGTCTCTAAAAGTTGTTGCCCCTAACGACTTCAACCTACTCCTTCAAGGAGCGGGGCATTCGCAAAAGACGTGTCTTAAGATTTACAGTTCTTTCCCCTCTCTACCACTCCCGAAGTCGTTTGATGGTATGCCTTGCCTCTCTAGGTATTTACCTAGTAGAAGATGTTGCGTGTTATTTACTCCATGAAGACTACATTACCCTAAACACATTGCAAGAATTAGCTTAAAATTCATCTTTACTTAAGTGGAAGGGAAGTGCCGTTCCATGGAAGCTTAGGAGAATACAGTACAAGACACGTCTTGGGTAGAACAAAGATCCATAGCAATTTTCATGGATGGCTCAAAACTCGATGACAAAAGAGTTGCGGAGCAAGAGACTGCCTGACCACTACAGTAGAATTTTTCAATGTGAAAGGCAGAGGTTTTTAAACTTTTTGAAAAGTTAGCATGGAACAACAATTTATTAAGGTTGATTGATCGATTGATAAGGAGATATTGATGACCTGATCACGAGTGGTCGCACTTAGGCCATTAATTAGGCTCATTTTGCTCTCCGGCTTAATCCAATTATGAGTTTGCGAAGAATTCACTTGATTTGATAAATTTTCTAATTTTCTTCAATCCATGGTTGCCTATTACGTTAGGCGGGCCACTCACACCTATAGAATTCCAGAGTTTTGGCCTCTCCTGTGCATGCTTTCTGATTACAACACCTACAAGGATACTAAGTTCAGTTTTACTTAGCGCCAGTAAAAATTTGGTTTGTCTGCAATCCACACAGCTCCATAAAAGATTAGTGGTATAATAAAAAAACTGGAATGCACTTAGCTACTCCGCAGTGACAGGCATATAATCAAGATCAGTGCCAGCTAGTTCGTCCACCTTTTCGATACCTACTACATCCGTATGACCCGGCACTTAAATGATGTTCACTGTGATCCAGTGATAATCTGCTAATTCGCTTCTTAGATTTTCTTACAGATTTCCTAATAGATTTCCCTATTAAAGCGATTTGCCCATCTCTCACCATCATTAATGCCTTGGAAAATACAGTTATATAATCATTGAGCTTGAATCTACCTTCTTTATTGTTGAGCTCGCAAAAGAGCGTTGCTTCCATTCCTACCTCATAATTAAGCCCATCCGTGTAACTATAAATATCTTGATAAATATGTACTGATAGCTTTGCTTTCTACCCAATCTCCGCTGCTTGGGAGGGAGTAAGCGGCATACACTCCGCAGATAGTTTCCTTTTCTCGGTCGCTTGAGATTTCTTACTATATGAATATTTATACGAGGGTCGCATTATATATTTCAGGATTAGGCAACAGAAACCAATATTGATAATCGAAAACGCTTTATTTTCGTTTTTCAAAATATTCTTCATTAAGATCTATATATTTTTTCATGCGTTTGAACCAATTGTGGAAGCAATTTTGCCTCTCTGATCTAGGAATTTCCAAAACAAGTGTTTTGCACGCTTCCACCGTCCCTTTAGGTGTCGAAAAACGTTGACCTATCAGTTTATTTTTACGTACAGGAATAGAAAGAAGGCATTTGGTGCCAAGTCAGGACTATACATTGGATGACTTTTTAAATCGAAGTTTTGTCTGCTAGAAAATGCAGTTGTTTCAGTTGATATGTGAGAACTCTCATTGGCATTGTGAAGAGTGATCCGTTTTCAGGTGTAGGTTTTTCTCATTTCTTAAAAGAAATCTCGCAAACAAATGGTTTTTTACCACATAGAATTTACTAGTCTACGTTGTTTTAGGGGTACGGTTGAGAAATGACCAATTTAAAAAAAAAAAAAACAGGCAACAATTTGCATGAAAGTGTTTCGTGTGCGAAAACTTTTGTTGAATTCGGCTCATCTTGAAACACCCATACAGGAGACTGCTGTTAATTTCGGCCACATACGCGCAAATCCACGATTTATCACCTGTTACGATATCAAAGTTTTTTTTATTTAACAGCGACAAGTCGAAACGAATATTTTTGAGCGATTGAAAAATTGTGCGGGGTCCAACGTGAATTTTTTTTTTAATTCAAATGTTCATGCAATATTGAATGAATATTGGTCCCACTACTGTCTATAGTTACCTCAATCTCACGGTAGGTGACATGACGAACTTGCAGTTTCAGGTTGCGCACAGCATCAATGGCTTCCAGAAGAGCAACTGTTTTTGGACGACCTTCACGGAATTCCACTTAAAGTGATCTATGGCTACAGTTGAATGCGAGATTGTACACGAAGACCGCTAAAAATGTAAGGAACCTCGAAGAGTCGATTCGACGCCGTTCGCAGCAACTCGGAAAGACGTATGGAACGACTTGGCGCATTTTCGCATTTTATGTCGAGATCTTAAATTGGAAGGGTACAAAATACAGCTTGTGCAAGAACTGAAGCCGCTCGACCTTCCCAAGCGATATCGCTTCGCTCTATAGGCCCTTCAAAAGTTCCAAGGTGATCCGACGTTTTCAAGCAGAATTTTGTTCAGCTATGAGGCCCATTTCTGGCTCAATGGGTATGCAAGCAAACAAAATTGCCGCATTTGGGACGAAGAGCATTCAAGGGCTGGCATTTCATCCAGAAAAATCAACGGTTTGGCATGGATTGTGGGCCGGTGGAATCATCGGTACATATTTCTTCAAAAATGATGCCGGTGAGAATGTAACCGTCAATGGAGACGGTTATCGCGCCATGATAACCGACTATTTGATGCCTGTAATTGAAGCTCGTGATCTCTGCGACATTTGGTTTTAACAAGACGGCGCCACTTACTACACATCGTACCAAACCAAGTATTTATTGAAAGAACACTTCGATGAGCAGATAATTTCACTTTTTGGACAGGCCGGTTAGCCACCAAGATCGTGTGATGTCACACCGTTAGATTTTTGAAAGTGGGGATATGTAAAGTCTAAAGTCTAAAGTGCGGACAATCCCGTTTCGATTCAGGCCCTGTAGAAAAACATTACGCGTGCCATTCGCCAGTTACCAGTCGAAATTCTCGAACGAGTCATCGAAAATTGGACTCAACGGATGGACCATCTGAGACGTAGCCGCGACCATTTGAAAAAGATAATCTTCAAAAAATAAATGCCAAAGAATGTTCTTCCGAATGATAATAAACATTCCTCATTAAATTTGAATATTCTGTGTTTTTGTCTTTAAAAATGTAGGGAACTTCGAAATAGACCCCCCTTTATATTAGCAAGTCTCGTATTATTTTCTAAAATTTGAAAATTTTATTTAATTTTGATCAATTTCTGTTTGCTTGAAATCCAAAGTCCATTTGCAGCTCTGCACAAACAGCAACTGAAAATGAGTAAATTTGCTTGTACGCAAATGGCATTGAACAGGCAAAATGCATATAATAGTTTAACATACAAACACATATACATATAAGGATGTACATATACTCCTATCTAAATACGTATATGTAAATATATATGTATTGACATTTAGCTAGTTAAAAAGTCCTTATTATGAGTACATCAATTCAAATAAAGCAAATGAAAATCACTTTTAAATGTCAATGAAGCTGACCCCCATTTGGTTTTGCCTTATGTACATATGTATGTATATATGTGCAAGTGAGTGACTTGTGACATTGAAGGTTTTGTATGGCTATGCTGCCACTGCTCCTTTCAAATCATTTACATTTACGCATTTACATAAGCATTTGCGCACAAGCTTACAACGACTAAGCGTTTACTTGCTGTCTGCGGTGGTAATTACTTCTTTGCCATTTTTGTTGTTTTCGCTTTGCTTTTTTTATTTTTTTGTTATTCTAATGATTTTTTTTTTGTTATATCTAATGAACTCAAATAGAAATTGGAATTTAAATTGGCTTATTATAACGGTGACAATTAAGCAGTCAATAGCGTTGCAACAAAAACAACAGACAATAACCGCAAATGACACAGCAAAAAAAAACACAAAAGAAGTAGAAGAAGCAAAACACACAATAAAAACCGCAACCAAAGTGTGCAATATGCCACTAGAAGTACATGCACTCACACATACACTCACATACAAAAACATACATATGTATTTACGTACTGGCGGCACCCCTCTAATGCATGCTGTGCCATATAAACCACACAACAAAAAAGTGTCAAACTGAAATTCCAATTCAAATTCAAATTCAAATTGGTGAAACGGAGAGGTCATTAATTAATTACTGTAAATGGTAATCGTTTCGGTTTAACAATGCAATGTCGGCAGCTAGCAAAAACGCCCACTCCCATACATATGCATTGCAGGCAATAATTGATATATATGGCTGCGCTGTTGCTGCCGCAGTTCCAGGCGTTGAGTGAACAATAAAAGACTTGGTGGGAAATTACTTACACCACCCACACTAAGAGTACTCTCTTCAAGGACCTTTCGCCCATATTTCTCTTCCTTTCCCTCTCTCCCTCTCCATCTCTCTCTCTCTCTCTCTCTCTCTAATGCTACTTGTGTTTCTTCAAATAAAAGTCATTTATTGCGGTTAAAGTGCGCGTGCCACACCCACCGTACAACTGCGAACCACTGCCAGCCGACCACCCACCACACTCTCACCATCTCACCACTCGTCTAACTTTACTTATGCAAATTAAACACATAGCTCTGGGTTGGCGTTAGTGTGTGTGTGTGTGCATGCGTATTTGTGTGGCATTTTGCAGTCGGTGGCACGACAAGTGGCGGCAGAATGTGAAAGTTGTTGCCAGTCGGTCGCATAGAGATTAGCGTAGCATCGTGATTGCAACAATGCGGTCGTTCCGGTGATTGTTGCAAGTTGCTCGTTGTTGGTTACAACTTGCTGCCGCTGCTGCTATTTGTTTTTGCCCACTGTGCCACTATGTGGCTTTTCTATTGTGTGCAAATATGCTTCGCTAATTGGTTCGATTCAATGCGAAAGTAAGTGCATAAAAGTAGCAGAAGTTGGGGTGCCGATCGTTCGTTCTTTTTGCTTATAATGCAAATCTATTTTCTCTCTTGGTGACACAATTGATGGGAAAGAAAAAAATTAATGAACTGTCAAACAGTGATTAGGACTGTCAACGGGCAAAAGTTCATAAATCATGCCATTTTTATGTTATAGGTGTTTTCAAAACAAAAAAAGAAGAGCAAAACACTTACTGTGTTAAAAAATAATGAAAAACATTTCGAATACTCCCAGTCCGGTTTTGAATATTACGTTTATGTGAGAGTTCATGGTAAATTAACTGCTCTCAATGAATAAAAGTTGATGGCATTATTATAACCGTGATATGCTTATTGTTTTTGTTGTTGTTTTTGTAGAAATAGCACGCTTAAAAGTATGCAAAGTTAGATTATGACATCGACATGCAAATAAAAGCTTAGAGACGTTCGAAAACCCTACATGCTCCACATACGTTGAGTCCAGCGGAGACAAGTCTGGTTGGGAAAGAATTAAGTCGGATATGTGACCAGACCTTAGCTGCGCCAGAATAGCTTCAGTCTCAAAGAACAGCTCGAACTCTTTGCCTAATAGGCATGGTGTTTGAATGTTCCCATGAAAATAAAGAATATAAAAGAAAGTTGACTGAATCTTTGTGAATAACGGTTACGGCCTGTCTGTAGTATAGTACTTTTAAGTATTACGAAATGGAGTCCGTCTCGTCTTGTAGTTCTTACCTGATGTACCTTGGAACAGTTCTGCTTTATACTGGTATTTGCGCCAGGGCAAATATTTTTTGTAAAGTATAACATTACATTTCTAAACTTGGACCATAGATGTCCCGCGGTGTACAGTGGCTCACAGTTTATTTCATGCAGACTAAATTTATCAGTTTATAATGTCATTATGCAAAGTCAGTTAAATGAGCCCCAGATCGTCGGGTACCACGTGTGTAGGACTTCAATGTCCGAGTATCCTGAAAGAAGCCATTCATTAGCCAAAAAATAACAAACGAAGGTGAGTTGCTTTTGCCAGGAAGTTGGAAACCAAGGATTTTAACTTGCTGACGAATCGAAATTCAACCTTTCCGGCTCTGATGAAATGGCTTACGTGTGGCGGAAACCCAATACTGAGCTTCAGAGATGTAACATCAGGCCAACTGTTAAACATGGTGGGGGCATTGTTATGGTATGGGCATGTATGTCTGCAGCCGTCGTTGGATATTTGGTCTTTGTTGAGGGTATTATGGATAAAAAGTTGTAACTTTGGGTATTAAGAGAAAATTTAAACCAAAGTGCCGAGAAACTTGAGATACATTCAAATTACCGGTATTATCGAGACAACGTTCCAAAACACAAATCGACAATAGTGAAGACGTAGCTAATATAGAATTGTCCACATGTAGTGAACCCACTGGCGCAGTTACCCGACATAAACCCGATCGTGAAATTATGCGTAAACTCCGCATAAGTAATAAGGAACAACTTAAAAGTGAAGAGTGGAAAAAAATTGGAACAGAAAGTATGAAAAAACTAGTTGAATCCATGTCAGCTGGACTAAAAGCGGTATTAAAAGCTAACGGATATCACACTAAATATTAAATAAGTTTTAATTAAATCATTTAAATTAATTTTAGTAAAAAGTGCATGAAATAAGCTGTAATATAAAATGCGTTAATGTTTCTAGGTTTTGTTTATAATTATTAACAAATGGTTAGAAAATAATAGAATGTAGTATCTTTTATAAACTACACATTCTTATCGATATGTGTCTTTTTTGTCAATATATAGCGTTTCAAATTTTATAATTGAACTTGAATGAAATGAGCTGAGAGCCACAGTAGGTCACGACAAAAGGATGTTTTCCACCACGGTTCTCAAGTCCAAGTGTTGACAGTCCGGATAATTTTGTTGAAAATTTGTTTTTTTTTAGAGACAATCGCAGTTTTGAACCGTGGAAAGGAGTCAAAGCTGTCGATTGTCATAGGAATAGCTTTGAGTTACTGGCCGTAAAAGTTTTTACGTCATAATCTTTGATATTCAGATCTAGTCGATACTCATTCGTGCAACTGTTGCAAAAGGCTTTCGATAAGTCCAGTTTCAGTTGTGGTTATGAGTGATATTGTTGTATATGGCATCACGAGTGGTAGTAGTGCGGTACAATATGGGAGAATGAAGCGAATTACGGGTTTTTTTGGATCTGAACATTATCAAAAATACTTAGATCCCAGAGATGAATAATGGGTGCAAAAACTCTCTTCCAGACCAATAGCAATGAAGTCACAACGCTAGATCTATCGAACATACTACTAAAAACTTTTTTGCTGAATTTGAGGAATATTACTTAGTCAAGGCTATTTCAAAAATTGTGTTTAAAACCAAATGATCTGTGAAAAAGTTAACAGACTAGCTATTTTCAAAACGATTAAGTCAGTTCAAAAGAATTTTTTGTCAATCAGTAGATTAAAGGTGGGAAGAATCTGAGGTAATCATGTAGCATCGTTATTGTAGCGTAAAGAACCTCTGGTGACCTATAGCTTTACATTTCATTGATTGTTAGATGAATAGCTCGTACCAGGTAGAAGATTTCCTTCTCTTTGTAGGTTTTACCCGAGGTTTGCTTTAATCTTTTGTTATTTGCTACCATATTCTTTACAGTTAGGGGAGTGGAATTAATTGGTTATTACTTTTAATTGGCTACCCATTACCGCTGCATCCTACAATATTTGTAAGTTCATAGGCCACATATCGAGATTATTTCGAGAGCCTTTGTTGAGGTAGTTTCCATCGCATCTGCTGCATTCAGGTTCCTGCTGTCAATAGGTACATTCCATTGATTGTAGGTGCCTGATGCAGTATTTCTTTTGTATTGATGTCCATAATATTTGTGATTCATGTGGGTCTTGCAGCATGGGTTTTGCGACACTTGTTAAACACATTACACCAATTAATTTTCTAGCCACTATTTGGGCAAAATGGTCTTTCTCATGTTATAACAAATTTTTATTGTTTCTAAATCTAAGTAGCTTCGCTCTCCTTTACCAAATTCTGTTGGTATATCTTGGTACACGGAAAGGATAGATTCAACGTGAATAGAAGTTAAGCTGAGCGCTGGTCAGCAGGGAACTGTTTTCGGCTCTGCAGAATCCGTGCACTTGCCGAAACCGAAATATAGATAGATGTTAAATTTTTATCGGACACACTACATATACGAAGTAATAACCGTGATATTTATTGGTGCATCTTCAGTTTGAAATTCTCAGCAAATTATAGTCAAGAATGTCCCGGTAATAGTCATACTAGCAGCCTGGAGTCTGATCTATTTTTAGCTAGTAAGAATTTAATAAACTTGAAGCTAGAATGTTTCTTGTTCATTTTTCACTACTGACTAATCTTTGGTTAATTCCTGTTCTGAAAGGACCTAATATTTACCCGTTCATCGGCTTATCGCTAGCTTCAATATTATTATGCCACCGTACTCAATTGGAATGTATTATTCTCCGTTTTTTAGGACCTCTGATTATGCTGAGCATCGAGCACGATAATTTGTAAGCATCTTTTAAAAGTTAGAAAAGAAATAATATTAAGTAAAGTAGGTGTTCTTTTTTCCACCCGACCTACAAAAAAACGTCATGTACGTTATCGCATAACGTGGAAAACAACAACACAAAATAAGCAATTAACCGGTTTGAATTGACTAACTCATAGTGCTACAAAGTAAAAAAAAGTGGTACTATTGTGAATGGGCCATTGAAATAACATGAGAGAACTTTTTAGTAAATGTCGAACTGTTGGGAAATTTCAGTAAAACTTCAAAATTCTGTGACGCTTCAAATTGAAAGAGTAGGTAGCAGCAGCTTACAGTTTATTACCACAAAATATTAAATTAAACATGAATTGTATTTATTTTTAACTAAACAAATTTACCAAAAAGTCTTCGGAATGACTCATTTTGTATTGCTTTTCGCTTTATACTTTGACGGCTGAAAACAGTTTTGTAAAGAAAATGCAAATTATAAGCCACTAGATGGTATGGCACCTGAGCGTTCTATTGCTGGTCGGGTGCTAAAAAAACATCTAATATTAAGCATATTGGTAAGTATTTGTAGTAGCATCTATTAAAATATACTTTATATTTTTCTTCATTTTCAGATGAGATAAATACAAAAAAAACAGGGCAATTGGAAAATCCCCAGCTATTACAGTAAAACACCATTTTTTGGGAAAATTCATTTTTTTCCAACATATTTTCCTTCAAGGGCAATACACTGATTATAGCGACCCTCCTACTTTTATATACCATTTTTGTAGTACGATTTGTCCTTTGCTTCAAAATAGGCATCAGTTTCGGCGTTCACCCCTTCACAAACTAATCCGACACCTGTCAAGTTAATACACGCATATTTTGAAGGTTGGAGCTAACTAAAAATTATTACTTAATTAGTTATAGCAGCGCCATCTATGCGTCAGACCGGGGACTTTTCAATTAACCTTTTATTTGAATAGTTATTTAATGTTAAAGAGGAGTATAAATTAATATTAGAATTTAAATTCATATTTTTTTTTCTATTCTACTTTAGTTACAATTGCGTGAATACACGCACTTTTGAAAAAGTGTAGGGTAATATAGCCGCTTTCCGGTATAATTTGTCAAACATTCAAGACAGCATAAATGCGGACCTAACACTACTAAACAACTAATCTACTACAAAATAGATTGCTATTCGGACGCGCCTCATAAAAGCAGAACGCAAAACTATGCATACTTGTGCGGAAAGAGGCCGAACCGCTTGTCCGCCAACCTTAACACACGCACATTTTACTTAAACGAAAAAAAGCATATACATACCTACACATAACTTACATTCATGTTGTAAATAAGTCAACGCAAAATTTACTGCTTTAGCGCGTGTACACATTATAAAAGATCAATCGGATAATAAGGCATAATAAATATGTATAAACATCCATATACAGTGGTGGGCACAAAATTGGAAAAAGAAGAAGCTACAAAAGCATGGAAAAGCAAATATTAATATATTGGCTACTGAAAGTTCTAAGGGCAACCTCCGCACTGCTTCGATAACATGAACCTCACTTAGATGACGTCACACCTAGAAAGATGTTTCATGTTGCTTTAGAGTTCTGGCCAGAGCAGAACAGTGGAAAAGTGGATCTGACAACCTAGCACTCAAGCAACTTCTAGAGCAATACAGTCTACTGTGTTTCTACTTTGGAGATGCAGTCCAACTTTGTTGCGCTGATCCTCGGCAAGGAAGAATGGACTGACAGTTATGACACTCCGGCTGGGAGGAATATGGAATATGCACAAAATTTTATGGTTGAGTGCTATGTCGCTCTACCCTTCGTTAGAACACTAATTCCTCAAATGCGAGCTGGCCGATCACTTCAGTATTGTCTACATCGATATCTTCGGTATTGTGGAAGCTTTAAAACACATTGTAAAGTAAGATTCTGGAAAGTCTGGAAGATTCATCTAAATCTTAGTTGACAGTCTGATAGCAAGAAAACTACCAAGCTTGATCGGGATAAAGTCTATATAGTGCTTTACTATCGAAGATCTTTTAGACTGAACAGAAAATATTATCCTTCTTTTGGATAATAGAGGCATAATAGCTGCCTTCGGCATGGATTCGCTAGGCAGATACAACAAGAATTGTTATGCCACTCGCCAGGGTAGAATACAACTTTATAGAAGTATGGACCTACTTGGCCAAAGTAAGCGAATGAAACCATATGGCTTGCACGTTCTGAAGAAGAAGAAAAACATTACAAAGGTAATTGGAATCACAACGGGTATTTGTGACGAGGTGCAAGAGGCGACTTTTCACCTTCCACTTGTTATGTGATTGCTCTGCTCAGAGTAAAATAGACTATTCGAATCGCTTTTAGGAATAACCTTTCTCGTATGGCAAATGTTTAATAAGCGATACATGAAAATTTATTTGCGAATCTAAACGAAAGGTGTGGTAGCCATGAAATCCGAATAATATACGTACTTTCGAAATTTCGAAATAACCACACGTAATGCCATAAATACCCAGATAACTCATAGTCCAAACCAAAATCAAACCTTCATGCGAAATGTCCTTCCTAGTAGCACTAGAGCAGTCAGCAGTATCGCCATCGGACATTGAGGACTCCTCATTACAATCGTTGTTGAAGAGATGAAAAATTAATTACCTGAGTTTCAAGAGGGGGTGTTGTTAACTCGCTATTTTTCATTTTCTAAATTTCGAAGCTCACTCCACCAACATATGGTGTTTACTAAGAAACGGTGCTCACATTTTACAAAGCAATCGACAGGCCGGTCATGAACGATGCAGCATCAGTTTGGACACCGGATAGTAGCGAGACTCAGATGAAGATGCTAGAAGCTTGTCAGACTCATATTGAGCACCATAATAGGCAACCCCTGATGTAACCTATGGATCACTTGAAATATTCATGCCCACAATTGAGTACAAAATTGTTATGCTGCTTGAAGCTGAGCTATCCACAAGCAAAATAAGAATAAAATACTTGATTTTCTTGACTCCATTCAGCACCATATCACAGAACCGCTGGGCAGGAAAAGCTTCACACTGACCGCAAACGCCATTCACAGAGAATCTTTCAACACGTTTATTAACTCCAATGGGCCTACTGAGCGCACTATTCGCAACACCATCACCCATATGGAGACCCAGCATTTATTATTGAGGAATATTCGACCGAATAGATCATGTCCAGCACTTAGTGAAGAAAATATATCTGCCGTGGCTGAGAGTGTACACGAAGTCCGTGGAGAGTTGATTCGGCGCCGGACGCAGCAACGCGGACTGCGGTATGTAACGACTTGTCGCATTTTACGTCGAGACAAAATACAGCTCGTGCAAACACTGAAGTCGCTTCCCAAGCGACCATCCCAAGCGACATCGCTTTGCTCTATGGGCTCTTGAAAAGTTTCAAGAAGATGCTACGTTTTCGGTCCAATTTTTGCCTGGCTCAATGGGTATGTAAACAAGCAAAATTGTCAAATTTGAAATGAAGAGAAACCTGAAGAGATTCGAGATCTGCCATTTCATCGGGAAAAAATATCGGTTTGGTGTGGTTTGTGGGCCGGTGGAATCATCGGGCCATATTTCTACAAAAATGATGCCGGTGAGAAAGTAACCGTCAATGGTAACCATTATCGCGTCATGCCAGCCGACCATTTGAAGCCTGAAATTGAAGCTCGTAATCTCGGCGCCACTTCCCACACATCGCTTCAATCAATGGTTTATTGGGAGAACACTTCACGTTTTTGGCCGGTCAATAGGCCACCAAGATCATATGATATCACACCGTGAGATTTTTTCCTGTGGGTATATGTAAAATCTGAAGTCTATGCGGACAATCTCGCTTTGATTTAGGCCTTGGAGCAAAACATCACGCATGTCATTCATCAGTTACCAGTCGAAATGCTCGAACGAGTCATCGAAAATTGGACTAAACAGATGGACCATCTGAGACCTAGCGGCGGCCAACATTTGAAAGAGATAATCTTCAAAAAATAAATGCCAAAGAATGTTCTTTCGAGTAATAATAAAGAGCTCGCAATAAATTTGAATAATCTGTATTTTTTTAAGTAGGGAACCTCGAAATGGATCACCCATTATAAGCCATTTGCTCCGAATAAAGAGGTAAAATACAGAGAAAACTTAGTTAAGGGCCTGTAGCTTAACAAATTTCTTGAAGTTAAGTCAGTTTTATCTTTTGTCTGGAGAAAGCTCAACTATGCTTATTTTCAATCGTTCAAGCGATTTCTGGACGAGCTCCAGCTCTACTTTGTGATGGGGGCGTCGTTAATGTCTTTCCTACAGTCATTAGTTTTAATCCTTCTAAGAAGGATTGATGATCAGTTACATAGAATTGACATTCTCTTCTGAGGTTTGATCGGATAAAGACAATTTTTTTATATATTGGTATAGAGAGGGCTGACACCCATGATCCTCCGACGTTTTCATTATATCTACATATATTTTACACGCCCAATTAGATGTCCAGCACTGTACTCTCATAAGGACACGCTTTCTTGATACGCAAAGTTTTGCGCAACCGACGCTTGGTCTTATACTTTTTCCATTTCCTATGTAGAACATTCATACCCACACACCTGGGTTATAAAAAGTCCAAGAGCTCGAGTGCGGCTTTATTAAGTTGTAAAAATTGATTACGACAATTTCAATATAATTATCAGCTAAATCACCAACATTTGTAAGGTCAATCAATCGTTGCTGTAGCAAAAACAATAACGCAGAAAGCGCACACACACATAACTAGGAACAACAGAACAGAAATGCTAAGAATGTGTAGGAGTGCTCTTCGGTCAGGTGCTATGCCGACCAGCGACAAAAACAAAAGCAAGTCCGAATTGATTGAGTCACTTTAGTCGCCTTGGTGTTGCATGTCTATCGACAGTTTACCTGCGCCATTTTTAGCGTTTTGTGCTTCATTGAATTTTATATCAAATTAATTAGGAAGACCACCTCGTTGCTCACGAGCGACTAAACCGTCTTAAAGGTACACTTCATGAGGAACGTATAATCATAGTAAGACCATACATAAATATGTGTGTATTGGGATGTGTATTTGTCTAAGGAATTGAATGTTTAACTTTGAAATGAAAATCAATTGTTATGTCGATGATTAGTTATCCGTTCCACTGATTTATTGTTCGGTTTATTTACCGCTTGGCTGACCATTGGTATAAATTTGGTTTGAGAAGGCGTGTTTTTTTCGGGTTGGTGTAGCTGCAAGCAAATATTATTACAAATGAAGGTGTAAAGCTCTGGCTATCTTATTAGGGATTTTTGGTTGCTATTTATACTTTTTTATTTTAAATTATATTATTTAGTTTTTTTAAATTTTATTTTATTTTTTAATCAATTTCTTCCATTTACCTCTGTTAATAGAAATATTGTTAATAATTACGTCGTTAGATCACCATCAACATTATTTAGAAACATTTATCATCAAAAATGTTTGCTTCAGTCTGTAGCAAACTGAAAGTACCACTGAAAGTACCACTACTCCGACATTGGCTTAGGTACAACTTGCGAGTTAACATCTTACTTATATATGTAGCTTAAATAGATGTTTACTTTGCCTAAAAATACTTTATACATTTAATTTAAATGAATCATAAAAGTATTGAATTTTTTAGTTTGAAAAAATATTTAAAATTTTCATTATGATTAGTTGATTTTGTTTCGTTGTCGTGAATTGTAATATTTTTTTATAAAAATAAATTTGAAAAAGAAATTAAATTTTCTTAATTCATAATTTTATCCTTTTATTTTTAAATATCTGGAATTCCTTAAGGAAGTTCCGTAAATATTTATTTTGGGCGATTATAGCCGAATCAATAATAGCTCCATTCGTTCCTTCTTCTCGCAGTTTGTCGCCAATTGGAGATACCTAGCAAAGGCAGGTCCTTTTGAGCATGGTCTTTCCAACGAAATGGGGGTTTTCTCTTCCTCTACCTCTGCTTTCACATATAAGTACTTTATCTTGATTCGCTAAAATATATGTCAATGTTGTATGATGACATCGCTCTATCGCTTGTGGTATTTTCTCTTTTTTTCTCTTAAAAGCTCCTAAAGCCGATTCATCGGATGTCGAGATCGTCCAGACTTCTGCGCCAACTGTTAGAACGGGAATATTAGAGTAGTAGAGTTTAGTTTCGATTCGAGAGAACTTTACTTTTCAAATGCTGTTGATGTTGTTGGTGCTGGTTCCAAGACAGACGAAAATATCTACAACTTACTTGTATATATAAAGTTATGGCTGTCAATGACTGTCAATATTGACGCAAGTCGCGAATGCCCTGACTGTTTGTTTGATGAGAGGGGATATTTCGTCTTGTGTTCGTTCGCCAGGAGATCCATTCGCCTCGAGAAAGCAGAACTAACAGTGCGGCTGTTGTGGCCAATGATATCAATATCATCGGTACAATATTGTCTGTTTAACTCTACAGTTATTATTAGTTTCTCCAGCAAGTTGAAGAAATCGACATTAAATTCATACATAGAGGCATCGATGCTTCTTTTTTTGGGTTTTCGAAGGCAGCTTTAAAACCGATTAAAAGGTAGTGTGTATCGATTATTTTTTCAAATGTCATTTCCGCATGGTGAATAAGTGGCCAATTGTGGACTTAGCAGGTCAATGCTAGCCTTCTAAAATCCAATCAGTTCGTTGACGTTTGGTTTTAATCTCTCACAATACGCTCGATTGGACCTTGTATGCGGCATTGGAGAGGCTCAACCCACGATAATTGGTGCACCCCATGTGATCCCCCTTTTTATGGATTAGGCAGAGCATACTGAAGTACCAATCGTTGGACATGGGTTCGTCCGACCATACTCCTCAAAAAAGCTGATTCATGCACCTTTTCGACGCCATATGTGAGTAGCTCAAAATATATATGTAGCCGTATATGTATATAGGTGGCAACTCCTCTGAATTATGAATTTCACTATTGTCGAGTTCTTTTGCATGCACACAGAAAATTTCATCTGAATCTTCTTAGACGTTTTGGGATAAATTTTGTTACAAACACAGATATAGAATATTTGCCGGATAGCTGAGAAAATAAATTTGATTAAATTTGGTGAAGCCGCTCTGAAGTAATGAGTTAACACATTTAATTTAATTCCACACGCCCTTTTTTGAGTTCGGAATAACTTCTCAAGGTATAAGTACCAGAAGTGTGTAAGCACCCAACGGAAAAGAGAAGGACTCATCGAAATCCGATCGTACCAGAATGACGAGTTGAGTTGATTTAGCCATATCGGTCTGTCTGTTTGAACGCAAGTCCCCTAATTTTGGGAAATTTTCACCAAGATGGACTTAAAGCATATATAAGGATGATTTTTTAGATTTCAAATTTAAGGTCATAAATCCGTCAACACAGTACCTAAGAACGTAAAAATTAGTAAACTATACATACATATTGAATGGAAATTTGAATATGAAAATCATTGGAATCGGACGTCTTTAGCATATAGCTCCCATATACCGATCTGTTCAGATGTGAGGTTTTGGTCAAAACTCAGTCAAAAAGGCATTTAGGAGTATGAACTTTGGTATCCTACATACATAATATGAAATGCATATTAGTAGTGATAATCATCGAAATCGAAATACTATATTATATAGTCCCCTACAACTGATTTGTTCAGATATGAGGTTTTGGGTAAAAAAAATCCGCTAAAAACACATTTAAGAGCGGGAATTTCAGTATTTTACAGTAAATTCAAGTTTATATTGACACTGAAAATCACCGAAATCAAAAATTCTGCAATTTAGAATAAATTTTATATGTTTATGAAGTGTATAAATACTTGGGCATGTCCAAAGACAGTCGTTCTTTTTCTTATACGAGGTATGTTCAAAGAAAAAGCTGAATTTTAATTTTTCGCGGGCTGTGTACATTCGGTTATCGATATTTTGTTTTTACAGAATGCTTTACAGAAGGCCGAGAAGATCGTGATGACGATGGGAATCCTGGAGGCGCGACCACATCAACCAACGTAGAAAACATCGAAGCAGTGAAAAAAATTGTTCTTGAAAATCATAAAATTACTATTAGGGTAGTTGCAGAGGATATTGTCATATCAATCGGCTGATGCTATTCAATTTTATCGAATGTTTTGTTCCGAAATTGCTAAATTTTGAGCACAGCCAATGTCGCATTAGTATCACTCAGTAGATGTTGAATGAAGTCAACAACGATCCAGGTTTGCTCAAACAGGTTATAACTGGTGATGGAACGTAGGTATATGGTTATGACGTCGAAACCAAGGCACAATCATCCCAATGGAAGCAGCCAGATGAGCCAAGATCGAAAAAGGCACGCCAAGTTCGATCAAATGTGAAGGTTTTGTGCACTCTTTTCTTTGATTGTAATGTTGTGGTGCATCAAACCAAAAGGTCGTACAGTTAATAAGGAATACTAAAAGGAAGTTATGCAACGTTTGCGTGAAGCAATACGGGTCAAACTATCGGAATTGTAGAAAAGCAATTATGCATCACATCAATGCTTATTCGTGATTTTTTAGCAAAAAACAAAACGTTAATCATACCTCAACCACCGTATGCACCAGATATGGATCCCTGAGACTTTTTTCCCAAAACTAAAAAAACCAATTAAAAGCAAAGCGTTTTGCCACAATTGATGAGATCAAGTCAAAATCGAAGAATGAGCTGATGGCCATACCTAAAAGCGCATTTCAGAAGTGCTTCGAGGATTGGAAAAAGCGTTGGTACAAGTTTATTATATCCGAAGGGGATTACTTTGAAGGGGACAAAATAGATATTGATGAATAAATAAGTAAAAAATAAATAGTTAAAAAAAAATCAAAATTCATATTTCCCTTTGACCACACCTCGTTTTCTAGCTAGTATAGAAGATGGCACGCCCCTTTTTCAGTATTAAAGCAAACTTCTTATAAACCATCGCCAGGATAACCCGAATATACTGATTAACTATGGTTGATTGCGGTGAAGCTGTTCATTAGTTATGAGGTTATATATCAGAAGGAAAATTCAAGAAATTATGAAAATACATGCTTTCGATTAAATTTTCTTTTATTTTTCCTACATTTCTTTGAGTTATGACCAAAGTCTCTCATAGAAAGCAAAGAAAAAAAAATTAAATATTAATAAAATTAAGTAATATAAGTAGTAAAAATTACAAATTTATTGAAATATTGTAAAACTGTTTGCGCATAATTCTTTAATTAATTCAATAAGCTGTTAATATTATTATTATTATTCGATTATCTTATATTGTTGTGGTCATACTTTCAATATGACTTTTAATAATTACAACTGTGTAATTAATTGTTATTAATGAAAACAAATTCATACTCAATTAAGTTAGAATTTAATGTCCATCAGCAGTGCCTTTGTGGAAGAGCAATCACCGTGGCGGTGTTGGCTACCACGGCAAAGCGACACGGTAATAAATATGACATGTAAATAAAAACGGAATATAGAAAACTAAAAATACAAAAGTTGAAAAAACATGAAAGTGATAAATATGAAAAGAAAATTGTTAAATAAAATGCGAAAAGAAATATTGCAAATACATAAATATCACAACAGTACACAGTATGGATGCTTACGTTTATTAATTTTTAATTATACACGCAATTTCTGAATTTCTTTTTAATATTAAATTAATGTCGACAAAGCTTACCCTGATACAAGTACGTAACAAAAACAATTTAATTTGTTTAAATGCAATTTAATGTTAAAAAATATATAAAAAATAATCGATGAATGTATGCATGTATTGTAAGCATGTTGTTGTTGCTATTATTTTTTTTCAAGCGAGTCGCCATAATTATATTTGTTAAAAAGATTATATCAATGCGTTTTTATTTGTGCTACTCGTTTAAAAGACCATAACAATGCTTTGTTGTATTTCAATGATTCGGTGTATTAAATAACGGCATTTACTGGTGTAAACAAATAAAACCACAAAAACTTAACTTATTCAACGAAAAAAGTCATTTCCTCAAATTTTCTATAAATTTTTTTGTAGTACAAATGATTTTAAATAACTCACCGCAGTAGCCAAAATTATTGAGTTAAACCTTTTCATTTGGAGTGATGTTTTTTGGATAGCGATTATATACTTGTTTGTAGTGACATGTTCAATATAAATATGTCATTACCATGAAAACTCGTTACTTAATTGCCTCTAGCAAATAATTAAGCATTTCTATAAAATAAGAATGAAATTTTTATGTAAAAATTATATTTGCCATTCTTTATAGAGTTTTTACTTCAATTCTTATTTTTTTTTAATTTACACAAAAATAGTTTGAAATAATATATATTAATTTTAACTTATTTAGAAGACAAATATTCTTTCATATTGAAGAACAGCATCAAACTATAATTCGAAAAATTGCCTGAAAGTATATATTTTATCTTAAAAAAATAAACGGAAATATAAATTTCCAACAAATTAAATTTAAAAAAAGTCATAATATGGAACGGTATATGTGATCGTAAATATGTTAGGCGAATAATTAGTAAGATATATATTTATTTTTCATATTATTTACTAAATTAAATTTATGGTTACCATAACCTTACAAACTCGGTGTCCTAGTTGACTTAGTGCTAGTACATACTAACTAAGGAAACTAAGAATAATGAAAAGCTATTTTACAAAGAAAAACATTTCTCGACATGACGAAATCCAGATCAAGAGTTTTATAAATAACGATTTAACTCAGTGAGTACACAAGTTAGTTGCGTCACGTTCTAATAATCTGATTAAGGTGTCTTGACATTAAAATGATGGTTACAAGGGTAGGGTTTTCCGTAATACATTGAAACTAATCTGCTGAAGAATTAATAGAAAATCAATAGAACCAGAAATAAGATGCTAAAAAAACATTATAGACTGCAATGCGGCTTCAGCGATATAAGCCTACATCCAACACCATACGTTGGTAATGGGTGAGCAAAGTGGAGCGATTGAAGGGCAAATAGGATAAAATTTCTTTGCACTCATTCGGCACTATTGGAATGTGGTAAGTAAATGGGATTCCAAATTATAGAGACATATTCCAGCATTGAACGAACAAGAGGGTTTGTAGAAACTTCTTCTAGTAAAACGATATACATAACATCCCGTTAAAATTGTTGAACCCTGCAACAAAATGGGTGATTAAAGCGTGGCCACCTTGCTTTAAGAAGATATTACGGTGCACATATTTGTCCAACTACTCTGGCAATTGGTACAATTTTAAAGAATTTTTGAGACACTGGATGGGCTACAGATATTGATTATTGATGGCCTGTGGTCATCCCTTTGCTCGTTTCATCTCAAATATCGCTGCTGTAAGTGAAAGTGTAGCCGGAGACCCAAATGTGTATATTTCTCAATATTCTCGAGAGCTGAGACTTTTTTCCTGCTTATTATGGCGTATTTTGCACTTGGACTTACACCTACATCCATATAAAGGCCAGCTCACACAGCAACTGAAGCCAGCTGGCCATAATTATATCGATTAGATTAGAGAACAACAAGCAGTGGATTTGGGGCTGATATTTGAATGAAACCCTAGGCACTAAAGTTCCCGCAGCAGAATATTATGCAATTCAGTGTGTAGTGCTTTAGAAAAATCGATGTAAATAGTATCTACTTGCCAAATATAACTTACATTAAACCTGAGAACCAGCATTGAGGAAACACCGCTATGTTAGTGACAGTATAACGCACACCATTTTGGTTTCAACATTGGCTCTAAAATAATTTTAATAGCAAATAGCAATTTGGTATTAACAACTTTCTGGAAGAATTTAGAGCAAATAGAGAGTCTAGATAATGTCAGCTTCTTCCACGTTTTCGCAGAAGTAATAAACCAATAATGCCACCGGTCTACGTGCTGAAAAAAATCGACACTCGTTGAGAATATATTGGTTTATGTCAATGGCTACGAATAGGTTTTTTGAGATTTAAAGAGAAATAGGCATCACTGGAAAAGATGATTTTTCGGCAATGATGGTCATCCTCTGCTAAGCGATCTTTGGATCATTGAGCTAAACAAAATCATATGTATCGAATGTTCACGAGGCTTTAGTCTTTGACCAATCAAACTTTATAAACCTTCATACTGAGGTTTTTTTTGAAAATACTGCCCAAATAAGGGAGCGAAGTGTTGAGTTGATATTGATGACTCTTTGAGTACATTTTGAGCTACAACAGCAACAACATTCTCCAAACGAGCGCAACGCAAGTTGCTTTGTTCAATAATCAATCAGTTTGGTGAACTCATTGCACAATTTTATCCAAAAACTGCCTAGAAGAAGTACTATTTCAGCCAAAATTACGAGTTTAATTTTTATCAGTTGCAGTTGACGAATCACATTTTTGAAAAAAAGTTTTAAATACTTCCCAATTTTGTTCTAACGTAAGTTTAACCATTTCGTAATCTGCAAGCTTTGTAATAAATATTTTAAACATTGGGAATATCATTGAAGACATTAAACCGCAAATAAGCTACAGTTCTATAGAGAAACGTTGAATGGTGCACAACTCAAAATTACTACTGGAATATCTTTAGTAATTAGTTGTTATAAGCAAATTGCTGAATTATTTCCAAGAAAGATCAAAGGTAAGGAATTTCTCACTCCTAGGATTCTGACGATCACAAAGCCAATTCTTATATATTTTGGTTTATTACCCAAATTATAAAACCAAATTAATATTGAAATTCTTTAACTTTAGATTAAATTCTCCGTTAGTGTAAAAAGTAGTTCAGATACTTATCGGTTGGAGTATTCCAGTCGATTATTGTACTCTGTCGAAAATATTCTGTTGTACTTCTTCTGCTTTGTTCTCTTAGGCGCTTCTTACAATAACACACCAGTCGCTTGTTCTTTCGTTTCGTATGCAGCCCCAAGCAGGACTGTAATAATAAGCGACTTGAAGACTTTATTTTTGATTCATAGAGAGAATTTTTCTTTCGATTGTCTACACACTCCATAGTAAAGGGTGTTTTTTATAGAGGTACAGAACTTTAAGTTGCAATAAAACAACGATGGATTATTCAATTGACATGAATTTTATTTATCCGAAAGATAATCTTGTGGCATTATATTTTAAATATGATTTCTGGCATATGACCGCCACGGCTGGCGCTGATGTAGTCCAATGTGGACGTCCAATTTTCGATGACTTTTTCCAACATTTGTGGCCGTATATCGGCAATAACAAGGCGAATGTTGTCTTCCAAATGATCAAGCGTTTGTGGCTTATCCGCATAGACCAATGACTTTACATAGCATCACAGAAAGTAGTCTAGCGGTGTTAAATCACAAGATCTTGGAGGCCAATTCACAGGTCCAAAACGTGAAATTAGGCGGTCACCAAACGTGTCTTTCAATAAATCTATTGTGGCACGAGCTGTGTGACATGTTGCGCCGTCTTGTTGAAACCACATCTCCTGGACATCATGGTTATTCAATTCAAGAATGAAAAAGTTAGTAATCATGGCTCTATACCGATCACCATTGCCTGTAACATTCTGGCCACCATCGTTTTTGAAAAAGTACGGACCAATGATTCCACCAGCCCATAAAGCGCACCAAACAGTCAGTTTTTCTGGATGTAACGGTGTTTCAACATACACTTGAGGATTACCTTCACTCCAAATGCGGCAGTTTTGTTTGTTGACTTAGCCATTCAACCAGAAGTGCGCTTCATCGGTAAACAAAATTTGCTTATTAAAATCTGGAAAAACGGTAATCTCGTTTTGGGCCCATTCGACGAATCTACGCCTTACTAGATGATCGTTTGGCTTCAATTCTTACACGAGTTGGATTTTGTAAGCACGCAAACCAAGATCCTTCCGCAAATTCTTCCATAAAGTGGATGAACACAGATCCAATCCTGTGCTCGATGGCGGATGGACTCATTCGGGTCTTCCTCAATGCTACGCTCTACAGCAGCAAAAGCTTCTTCTCTACGCACCGTACGGCGTCTCAGGGGATGCGAGTTATCAATAAGAGTAAACGTGATGCGAAAACGTTCCATGGTTAATCGAATTAACTGCTCTGATGGACGATTTTGTCGACGATAAAATGGACGTAGTGCGCGATACGTTTTCCGCAGAGAACCATTATTTTCGAAATAAAATTGCACTATTTGCAAGCGTTGTTCAGGCGTGTTCTAATGAATTGCCAAACCAAACTGAGAATAAATCACTTGACAGCCGTTAAATCGGTCGCCATCTTGAAAAGTAATGCCAACTAAAAGTTCTATACCTCTATAAAAAAACACGCTTTAAAAGGTTGACAAGAGTGATTCTGCTTTGGTTTTTAAGGTTGACGCTGTTGTTGATGTTAATGCTAGTTTTAAGATAGTTTCAATTATCTACGACTTCAAAACTTTCACTTTCAACAGTAATATTGGAATCAAGACGAGTATCCGTTGATGGTTGTCGATTATATTTCTGATTTTGGCAACCCTAGTGTTGAAATCTGGCAACAGATAACTTCATCGTAAAGTTTAACATTTTTGATGTTATATACACTCAGTGCTATTTGGGTTGTCTACTGTAACTTAAAAAGTAAAAGCATTCATCTCGGTTAAAAAATGGAATTAAATCGCGAATATATTTGCGCGATTATTTTTTACTTTCGACGAAGATTAACTCAGCAACAGTGCACCGATGAACTTAACCCTTAATAGCCTGGTGGTCCCTTCAGGAACCTCAACTTTAGAGACTTGTTTTTCAAAACTGTTACATTTTTGCGCAATGTTTATTCAGCAAATATTCTCTTTATAATGTATGCCATCTAGCGGAAAAGAAAATCATATGCTTTTCGGTGCTGAACACCTGATTTTTGACGTTTATCAGAAAAACACACAAAAGCTTCAAAGTGAACAAATCGTGCTTTTTCAAATTGATTGAAATCAAAACTTTTGCTCCAAAAGAACCAAATAAAATTCATTTTTATTATTTGTGCACTATATTCAAACCATGTAAGTATCTTTTTAGCAATATAAATTTTGTTTGTTTGTGTTTTTCGTGTAAAAGTTCAAACGGTCCTTCAAAGAACCAGTAGGCACTCATTAGAGAAGTGAAATTCGTTAGTGCTTTAGCGTCTTTTTCTAATTTTAGTGTAAATTTTTAATTTTTCTTAGAAAAATGCCACGTAAATACAAAGATTTTACCACGGATGAAGATTTTGAAGCATTCGTCAATGATTTTGAATGGTCAGCAAGTGAAATTGGCGATATATCAGATTTTGACGACGACAGTCTAGACGATCCCGATTTCAATATAGTGACAAATGATGATGCGAATATCACTGATCAGTTGGAGGATGATGTGTTCGAAAATGTGAACGAATTAGATGCTGAACAAGTTGTGAGTGTGGAACCAACTGCTGATGAGAGTGTTCAAAATGAAGATATTGTTGTTACTGGAGATAGCACACGCTGGCATCAATATGCAACATTTTACAAAGATATCACAATTGACAAGGACTCTTCCGAGTTTAAAAAATGTATATGGAAGAAAAAACATATGCAGAATCATGCAAGTTGGGTTCAGTTTGGCAGCGATTCTGAATTGACAACAGAAAAAATGGCACTAGATACACCTTTCAAATTTTTTTCTTACTTTGTAAATGACGATATAATTTCTAATATTGTAGACCAAAGCAATTTGTACGCAATTCAAAAGGATTCATCGAAACCTCTAAATACAACGCCAGACGAAATAAAACGCTTTTTTGGCATTACATATTTTATGTCCGTCTTCAAGTACCCAAGTATCAGGACGTATTGGGGTGAATTTGGCGTACCGGCTATTATGAATACCATGACGAGAAATCGATATTACAAGGTACGCCAGTTTTTGCATCTAAATGACAACAGTAAGATGCCACGTCCGTCAGCTCAAGAACCAGCTCCTTCACGTCGACGAGGATTGCGTCCACAAAACACTGATTCATCAAACATTGATCGTTTATATAAAATTCGTCCGCTTATTGATGCCCTAAATCGAAACTTTGACTCTGTTCCAAAAAGCAGTCGTTTGTGTGTGGATGAACAAATTTGTGCGACAAAAATTAAGCACTATTTGAAACAATACTTGCCAGACAAGCCTCACCCGTGGGGCAATAAGTTATTTTTGATGTGTGACGATATGGGATTCTGCTATAATTTTGAAATTTATTCTGGCAATGAAGACCATGTTTTGGACAATGAACCAGACTTGGGAGCAGCAGCAAATGTTGTGGTGCGGCTTGCTCGTAAAGTTCCGCGTTTCAAGAACTACAGAATTTTCTTCGATAACTATTACACAACTATTCCTTTATTGGCTTATTTACGCACCCAGGGAATCTATGGGCTTGGAACAGTTCGACGTAACCGAATTCCTGGCTGCAAATTGCCAGAAAAATTACCCAATCGAGGAGACTGCGAAGAATATATGACCAGTATTCATGGTATAGATATAACTACTATAGCATGGAGGGACAACAAAGTTGTAAATATGGCATCGACTTTGCTTGGCATCAAGCAATTGAAATCGACAAATGCAAACGAAACTGATGACGCGCCTACGATTGCCAGGTATTTTATACTTTCAACAAATACTTACTGAATATAATTTTTTTTATTTTCTTTAGATTTGACAAAAAAAATAAGTGTACCGTAAATATTCAGTGCCCTGCGATAATCCACGAGTACAACAAGTACATGGGAGGTGTTGATCTTATGGATTCGTGCTTTGGTAGAAGCCGCATAAGAATAAAGTCACGCAAATGGACAAATCGTCTTATATACCATATGATGGACATGGCCATGATAAATGCATGGATTTTATATAAACGCCAATTCTCTTCATCTCCTCGTACAGATAAAATGCTGACTTTGCACGAATTTATCGTAGACGTCAGCAAAGTTTTAGTAAAATCTGGCACACAATCCATAAGGAAAGGACGTCCAAGAAGCACTGGAGGATGTGAGACCCCTGAAAATGTGCCAAAACGAGTTCGGGTAGTAATGCCGCCTAGTGACGTGCGGTTTGATAATGTTGGGCACTTCCCGAAATACCTAACAACAGGCAAACCTCGTTGTAAAATGCCCAATTGCACATCTAGAACAACAGTGTATTGCATTAAATGTGAGGTAGAATTATGTTTCCAATCCACAAAAAACTGCTTTCTAGAATATCATACAAAACATTGAATAAATGAACTGAAATATATATAATTTAAATGAAAATAAAAAAAATTTCATATATAAACCATATGCATTTTACTTGTCAAAGGAGTGCCTGGTGGTTCTTCAAAGAACCAACACACAAAACCTCCCCTAAAATGTCCAAAACTCAAAATTGTGAAAAGTCGTAGAACAAACGTTGTTAAGGGTGCTAAAATACAACATATAAAATTTTTTCATTGAAAAAAAAAAGTCAGGCTATTAAGGGTTAATAAAAAAAATTTGGTGACGAAGTTCCGTATGTCACTCCAATCGCTAAGAAAACAAAGAAAGAAAGGTCGTGTTGATTAGTCGAGATAAATAATAATAAAATAAGATAACAGTGCTTTGAAACAAGTCGTGATAGGTGATGAATGGTGTACTTAAGCGTATGAGCAGTGGACTGTATGGGTCTTTCCAGTCGAATTCAATAAGTTTCCAAGCAAATGGTTGCCTGTTTTTTGGAAAAACTGAACATGTCGCAAACGTACCTCTTGAAGAACGCAGCATGGTAAATTATGAGTGGTACTTAACCATTTCATGAGTCATCCACCATATAGCCATGACTCGGCACCTCAGTTTATTGCCGTACGTAAAATAGGCCAACGTTTTTCGGCACCTGTAAAGCGATTTTCGATGGTTATCATTTGTTTTTGCTCTCTTATCCGTAAATATAAACGGCAATCCGCGTATATTTCGCCTTTCCTTGTTCTCTATTACATCTATTCGCCGTGCCCTTCCTAGAATTGATGGTGTGCGCTTTGATGTTCTTTCCACCGAATAGATGGACCAATTATATTTTGAGCCGTCTCTCATGAATTGTTATGACAAGCCGCCATTTCATTTTCAGGGGATGACATCACCTGCTGAGAGGCGATCTCAATTAAAATATTTTATCTTGTACTTTAATTTTTTTTAAATCTTTCTCTGAAGTAACAATTCAGCCCAGTCGAAGTCTTTGTGAACCAGCAGAATTTACGAAAATACCGGGATTTGTTGTATAATTCTCATGGCATGACATCGGATGAGCCGATGTGATATGTAGGCCACTGCGAGCGTGAAACGCCATGAGCAACTGATTCCAGCGGCGCTGCAATACTAACGAAATTGGAGTTAATAGCAGTTGTGGAATTGGTTGAATCAGCGAAGTTTGCTGGTACTCGTCATTTCAGGCCTGTTTTGTCCTGTCTCGTAATACTAAGCGTTTAACTAGTATTGAATATACAGAAAATATAATTACATTGTAAATACTTCACTTAAAGATAAAAAAATAAAGTTATGACGACCAAAAATATTTTTTTTTTAATTTAAATAATTAAATATTGTTTATACATTTGGTTTGCTAAGCTTCGCTTCAGTAGTTTAAAGTTTAATATTTCTTTGTATAAATAAAGGGTAATAAAAATTAAGTTTTTGTAAAATAATAATATTAGTTTATTAAGATATTTAATAAATACTTGAAAAATGCTCATCTAAATTTTGGCTAAGTTAAAAAAAATCTTAGTTCTCTATAAAATTTTATCCAAATACTCATAAACGAAATTTTTGTTCAGAGTAAACAACTCTAAATTGTATGCAAACATTAATAGCATGCAATACGTGTTTGTTATGACAAAATTTTATTAATAATAATTTTATGCAATCTCTTAAAAATTTCAAGCCGATATTTTGTATGCAAGTGCAAGAGGAAAGAAACATATAAAGACCTACGTTAATACTTAAACAGGGTGTTTTTTATGGATTTCATCAATATTAAGGAGACATTTATTTTATGTCGAAATACTACTACTATACAGCCAGTGAGTAGCAGTTATTTTTTTTTCTAATAAAGGTTACCTAACGAATTATTTTATTTTGAATTTTTAACAATAACGAATTCATTAGAGAATTCACAACCAATTATAAAGAAACACCCTGTAGTTGTAAACGCTTATGTCCTTTGGGCTGAATTTTATGTACTAATATGCAGCTCACAGTGTTATAAACAGCATGTGTATGTGTTACTTTTACAGTAATGTTAGTGTACATAAAAAATCTGTACTTATAATGTATACAAAACTCGTACAAACGCCAATGCTTATTGCAGCAAAAATTTTACTTTGTAGGCATGCTTATGCATATATGTATGTATGGCAACACATATGAGCTAATAATTGTAGCAAGAAATATGGGAAATTCCAAGAAAAATATTTACTTGCTTATCGCTTTCAAATAAAGTTTTTTTGTAGGGACTATATACTAGAGCTCCAGATTTTGCTCAAACATTTTCGAGCAGTGCGAGCATCCGCACATCTGCTCATTGCTCATAACTCGAAAATTTTTGAGCCCAGCACGAGCATTACGATTATTTTGACAAACACTTTGACTTTTTTCTCGAAACTTTTTTTTTTAATCTTAAATATATTTATGCAAAGTGGAAAAATCATTGAAATTCCAAAGAAGTTTTGATGAACAAAATTAATTTTTTTGTTCAGCTATGTAGTTGAGCAATGAGCGAGCTGCTCGCAGGGCTCGATACCATGGTACCTAGAGTTCTACAACATAAAAGTTTAATGGAAATTAGGTTCAGACTCAAAATCTAATGAAACGCAGCAGGTTTTATGCCTAACCATTAAGCATACTAGTACTCGTATAGTATATATTGCGAAATTAAGTTACTTAAATCAATTAAAAAGAACTCAAGAATGTGAAAAGAAAATCAATTTTTTTTTCATTTAAATTATTACATTCTTTTTTTTTTTAACGAGGAACCCCGCGTTACTTACCTCTACACCAAAACGATCGAGGAACATGGCTGAAAAAAAAACGGAAAATCCAACTCACAGCTTCTTTATATTGAACGAGTGTAGATTTACTCAACAGCAGCTATGAACTGCTTTGAAGGTAAGAAACGGTGAAGAAAATTCGAAAGAATCAATGTGAAGTTAAAATCGTTGTACAGGTTCCAATTTATCAACATACTTTAGACAGTGTGAAAATCATATATCAAAATGGAAGTGAAGGGTAATTAAGTAATTTATGAACCATTAAAGTTCCTGGACATTCGTTTAGTGAAAAGTTTCTTACTCTATTAGAAAGGGTGATCCATTTCGGGGTTACCTCCTTTTTTAAAGAAAATTCAAATTTAGTGGGGAATGCTTATTATCATTCAAAAGAATATTCTTTGGCATTTATTTTTTTAAGATTATCTCTTTCAAATGTTGGCAGCGGCTACGTCTCAGATATTTCATCCATTGAGTCCAGTTTTCGATGACTCATTCGAGCATTTCGACTGGTAACTGGCGAATGACACGTGTGATGTTTTGCTCCAAGGCCTGAATCAAGATTGTCAGCATAGAATTTAGACTTTAGATATCCCCACAGGAAAAAGTTAAACGTCAAATTATCTGCTCACCGAATTGTTCTCACAATAACTCCATTGGTTGATGTGATGTGTGGGAAGTGACGCCGTCTTGTTGAAACCGCATGTCGCGGAGATCACGAGTTCCAATTTCAGTCATCAAATCGTCCGTTATCATGGCGCGATAACGGTCGCCATTGACGATTGCGTTCTCACCGGCATCATTTTTGAAGAAATACCGACAGATGATTTCACCGGCCCTCAAACCACACAAAACCGTTATTTCTTCTGGATGAAATTTCAGCTCTTGATTCTATTAAGGTTGCTCTTCATCCCAAATGCGGCAATTTTGCTTGTTTACATAGCCAATGTGCCAGAAATGGGCCTCATTGCTGAACAAAATTTGGCCTGAAAACGTAGGATCTTATAGGAACTTTTAGCGAGGCGATGTCGCTTTGGATGGCCGAGCGGCTTCAGTTCTTGCACAAGCTGTATTTTGTACGCTTTCAATTCGAAAAATCGATCCATGCGTCAGTCCGAGTTGCTGTTAACGACGCCGAATCGACTATCTACGGTCTTCGTGTACACTCTCAGCTACGGCTGCTATATTTTCTTCACTGCTTCATTCATAGTTATATTGACCACAAATTGAACGAAGCGCGCGAAACACATAATATACAGAACGTGAATTTTTGTAATAAAGTTAAATGATTTGTAAACGTTGTTCCATAATGAAATGCCAAATAATACTGAACAAAACCATCATGACAGCTTCACACGACTCACGCGTGATCTGTCAAAAAAACGTCAAAAAAGGGATATTGAAAAAAATACCTCTAATAGGATATATAAATTGAAAAAGCTTCCTGGAGAAGGAGAAATGGGTATTTATAAGTGCAAATTCACATATGTATGTTTTTTCTAATATTAACGGCATACAGCTCATAGCACACTAACTTGACATCACATAAGTTTGCTGTAGCATAACAATGGATTACTAATACTTTTTATTTCTCTATAAACGCCAGATTCTAGCAATAGAACTTCAAAAATGCAATTTTTGTTGGCAAGTAAAAAAATATTCCAGTTCCTTCCGATTTTTGCTGTAATATAACCCCAGTAGAGACTACTTACTCCTCTTCTGCATCCTCACGGCCACTATAGTCTTCGAGTGTTTAGTAGTCATGGGCTCGAATTCTGAATCAAAAATTATAAAAGAAAAATATTTTTTGAAAGAAGTTACGTTCCGGAAAAGAATTCCAAGCTTTCTGAATGTATTTTTGATGTGAAAATTAAACTTTTCTCAAAAATAAAGGTATTACGTACATTCAATAGTTAAATTAACAGTTTCGGTAACCTGATTTTCACAGTCACTTGTGTTTTACTTGGCGAGTGAGTGTTGATTTACAAAAAAAATTTATATTATTGAGTTGTTACAAATTTTTAAAGCGTAATTTTCTTCAACGAAGAATAACGTATTTTTTTTTTTGTGGTTTTGAGCTTTATTCAAAGGCCTATTTTGTTTGTGAATTGAATATTTTGTTATACAACAAAGGAAAGTTAGTAGAAGTGACAGCTATTTCGGAGATCACAACATCTCCTCATTAGACTTTTTTTGCCAAGAATCGAACCGACGGATTCGGGCATGTAAGGCGAGTGCTCTAGCAACTGAGCCAACGTCAGCCATGTAATCTGTTGTTGTATTGTTCAATTATTTTACTAACCAACAACTATTGAGTGCGTTAATTTTAGCCGTATATAAGTAGAATTGTTTACCGTACTTTTTTTTTTTTTTCTTTTTTTTTTTTTTGAAATATACATTATTAATAATATTATGCATAAACGTTCACGAAGAAAGAAAAAATATATGTCTGTTGAAAAGAAACAAATCATAATTTTAAGCGAAGTAAAATGTTAGCATAGGCTTTTTGCTCTTAAGTCTCCCACTTGTTCGCATTTAAAGTGGGTCGATAACTAATTAAGATCAAGTGGTTAAAAAATTCCTTAATCCTTTCATATCTCAAGCTAGGCATTCATTGCTGTCTTGCTTAAGTTTAACGACATCCAATTCAACTTTTCTAAAGGTTAGACACTTCGGATCGGTAATCAAGCCGAAAGCAGGGTCGTTTGGTATCTAACAAGAAATATGTAACTGTCAAATTACATTTTCGATATGAAAAAGATATCTCATTGAAAAAAAAGCACTACCTACCTACTTTTTCTTAATGTATTACTTTCAGGAATGCTCATTTTACACGCATATGAGCCACTGGATTATAGTCTGAAGGCCCACAACCGTCTTGTAGTCCATTCAAGCTTTTTCCCTGTCATTACAAATGATCTTGAAAGCCTTGCTGACCTTTAAATCATTTCGCTTCGTCCTTATCAGTCCCATAAATTTCACAGAAATGTTATTGTGAAGTGTCATTGGGGTCTTTTTCTATTCTATTTCATGTTATACGATCATCAGA